>CM071844.1:56175362-57425362 GCA_036507285.1 Trichosanthes cucumerina
AGTAATGACTCTGTCTGGATATTGGATTCAGGCACCACTAACCATGTTTGCTCTTCTTTTTAGGGAATAAGTTCCTGGCAGCGGCTGCAAGAGGTGAGGTAACGCTCAGGGTTGGATCCGGAGAAGTTGTCTCAAACAAAGAATTAGCACTGATGTTTGTTTTTGGTGGGAAGTACTTATTATTAGATAATATGTACATAGTTCCAGGGTTTACTAGAAACCTAGTTTCTATTTCGTGCCTATTAGAACAACATATTTTCGTTTTTTTCATGAGTAATAAAGCGTTTATTTCTCGAAATGGAAATTTGTTATGTTCTGCTTCACTTGAGAGTAATTTGTATGTTTTAAAGCCTAATTGGGTCAAAAGTGTTTTGAATACTGAATTGTTTAAAATAATAGAAACGTGAACTAAGAGAGTAAAAGTTTCTCCAAAAGAAAACACTCATCTTTGGCATCTAAGGTTAGGTCACATAAATCTCAATATGATTGAGAGACTAGTGAAGAGCGGACTTTTAAGCGAGTTGGAAGAAAACTCTTTACCGATTTGTGAGTCATGCCTTGAAGGCAAAATTACCAAACACCCTTTTAGTGGAAAAGGATATAGAGCCAAAGAGCCTCTTGAGCATATACATTCTGACCTCTGTGGTCCGATGAATGTTAAAGCACGAAGAGGTTACGAATACTTTGTATGTTTTATAGATGACTATTCGAGGTATGGGTACATTTACCTAATGCATAAGAAGTTTGAAACTCTTGAAAAGTTCAGGGAGTACAAGACTGAGGTTGAGAACCTGTTAGGTAAAACGATAAAAATACTTCGATCGGATCGAGGTGGAGAGTACATAGACACTGAATTCCAGGACTATATGATAGAACATGGAATTACGTCCTAACTCTCAGCACCTGGTATGCCACAACAGAATGGTGTATCAGAGAGGAGAAATAGAACCCTGTTGGACATTGTTCGGTCGATGATGAGCTTGTTGGGATTTATGCCCTAAACTTGTGTAATTTTGATCAATTAAATAAAGGGTTATTTATTTTGATAGAATTACAGTCTTGCTTTATAAATCCAATAAACTAAGCTCCAAGGTTATAACATATATCTTGAACATCAGTGTAGTTGACACTATTTGGATTGTGTTCAAGAATATAACCTAAATGGTCTATGATATAAGAATAAGGTTGGAAACCTCATTCTGGAAACACCATGGATGCGACCCATTTTGTAATTAGTACAAATGAGGTAATCCAACTCATTCATGTAGTTGACATGCGAGTGGGGGCATCCTGTATGAAGAGTTCATACAAGACCGGATCGCAAATTATTAGTCTAACCAGTGTAACACCGTTAACATGATAAGACTAGTAATTTATAGATGGTCATTAGTGACTCGACTTAATCTGAGCAAGTTAAGAACTCCTCGCTATAGGGTTTGTCCTTAGACTAGTATGGGTGAGAGTGGCCTCAGTGGCCGACTCAATAAGCCTACCTTCTCGTGGATAGAACCTCGTGAGGTAGTGGGAACTTAATTGTGCAAGATGGAATTCACTCATTCCTATACTAAGGAATTAGATAGGTCGTTCCCTTAAGAACTGACTCCAGGTCTTGAACAACGGGGCCCCGCCCTCTATGAGGGTATGAGTCTAAGGTAGGACCTTAGACTTGTTCTTCATTAGAGGATCAGTGGTGCTTAAGGAACAAAGAAGTAATCAAAGGGGTAAAACGATAATTTGACCCAGCTGTAATTACGGATAACCTATGAAGGGTCGACTCATTTGGGTAATGACTATATCAGTGGACACAATATTATCTACAGTGAGGAGAGTGCAGCTACAAGTCTATAGTGGAGTGACTTGTAGTTAATGAATATTGATTAACTGGATCAAAGAGTTTGATCGGCTTAATCTCATATCATTGAGCTCATGAACTGTAGGTCCATTAGGTCCCTCCGTTGGTTCAACATTGTAATATTAAGGGTATAAAGTTAGGAATGAAATTGAAGTGTTCAATTTCATACATGAGGTGGTATATCAATTATATATGATATAATTGATATAATATATAGTTTTAATGTGAATTAGATTCATATATAAACCATATACTAAAGAGAGAATAAAGGAGGGGTAGGATGGTCATTTCCATCCTATTTCCCTATATATATGGTTGCATGAGATGCAACTAGGTAAAGTGATTCCAAGCCTTTGTTGTGTTGTTGGAAAGGTTCCAAAACACAAACATCTCTCTCACAACATCTCATCTCACCTAAAGGGAACCCACATTCCTCCCTCACCTAGAGAACTACGGAGAAGATCCAGTGGCCGTGTCTTAGTCCGTTCGTGGTTCGTGTTGCTGTGATCTTGATCGTGAAAGAGGAGGAGCACTTGAAGAAAGGTTCTTCGAAGGTAATATTTCTTGTTGTCCATTATGTTTATATGCTTAATCTAGTTGTTTTCGTTCTTGAATTAAATCGTTGTAACTAAATCAAGAGCGCGCGATTCACAATCGCTTCCGCTGCGGGACTCGATTCCCTTCAGAGCTATGCTCGTCTCCCTGATTCTTTTTTGGGTTACGCAGTTGAGACTGCGATATACATTTTGAACACAGTTCCGTCGAAGAGTGTTTGTGAAACACCTTTCAAAATATGACATGGTCGTAAAACTAGTTTACGACATTTAAGAATTTGGGGATGTCCGATCCATGTGTTGGTGTCAAACCCGAAGAAGTTGGAACCCCGTTCAATGTTGTGCCTCTTTGTAGGTTACCCAAGAGAGACTAGAGATGGTCTGTTTTACGATCCTAAGGAAAATAGCGTGCTTGTGTTGACAAACGCCACATTCCTTGAGGAAGACCACATCAGGGATCACTTAGCAAGAAGTAAGATTGTGTTAAATGAAATGGACAGTTCATCATTAGAGGATCATTGACCTATGATCAGGCAATGACAGACGTTGACAAAGACAAATGGATTAAAGCTATGGACCAGGAAATGGAGTCGATGTACTTCAATTTTGTTTGGGAGCTTGTGGACCAATCGGATGGGGTTAAACCTATTGGTTGCAAGTGGATCTACAAGCGTAAACGTGGCGTAGATGACAAGGTGCAGTCCTTCAAAGCAAAACTAGTGGCAAAGGGGTTTACCCAGGTTGAAAGGGTTGACTATGAGGAAACCTTTTCTCCTGTTGCCATGGTAAAGTCTATAAGGATCCTTCTGGCCATTGCTGCATATTATGACTATGAGGTATGGCAGATGGATGTCAATACGGCTTTCTGAATGGCAATCTTGACGAGACCATCTACATGGACCAACCCAAGGGGTTCATTACCCAAGGCCAAGAGCAAAAGGTTTGCCGACTCAAAAGGTCTATTTATGGACTGAAACAAGCCTCGAGATCTTGGAATATAAGGTTTGATGAGGTGATCAAATCTTATGGCTTTAATCAGAATGTTGATGAGCCATGTGTTTACAAGAAAATCATTAACAACACTGTCGCATTTCTGATGTTGTATGTGGATGATATCTTGCTCATTGGGAATGACGTAGGATTTCTTATTGACATTAAGGAATGGTTGGCTTCGCAATTCCAAATGAAAGATTTGGGAGAGGCTCAGTATGTTCTAGGTATCCAGATAGTCCAAAACTGGAATAATAGAACGTTAGTCATGTCTCAGGCATCTTATATTGACAAGACGTTGTCTAGATATAAGATGCAGAACTCCAAGAAGGGCTTGCTGCCTTTCAAGCATGGGGTTCACCTGTCTAAGGATCAATGTCCTAAGACGCCTCAAGAGGTTGAGGATATGAGACGAATCTCCTATGCTTGAGCTGTAGGGAGCCTCATGTATGCCATGTTGTGTACTACGCCTAACATCTGTTATGCAGTTGGGATTGTCAATAGGTATCAATCTAATCCAGAATTAGATCACTGGACAGCGTAAAGGCAATCCTCAAGTATCATAGGAGAATGAGGAACTACAACCTTGTGTATGGAACTGGGGATTTGATCTTTACGGGATACACAGACTCTGACTTTCAGACCGATAAGGATTCTAGGAAATCCACTTCGGGGTCAACGTTCATTCTGATCGGAGGAGTTGTAGTATGGCGAAGCATCAAGCAGGGATGCATTGCTGATTCCACGATGGAAGTCGAGTATGTTGCGGCTTGTGAAGCTGCAAAGGAAGTTATTTGGCTAAGGAAGTTCATGCTTGATTTGGAAGTTGTTCCAAATATGAACATGTCAGTGACCATGTTTTGTGACGACAGTGGTGCAGTAGCCAACTCGAGAGAACCTCGGAGTCATAAGAGGGGCAAGCATATTGAGCATGAGTATCACCTGATACGGGAGATTATGCACCGCGAATACGTGACGGTCACACAGATAGCGTCATAGCACAACGTTGCTGATCTATTTACAAAGGCCCTCATGGCTAAGGTGTCGGAGGTGAAGGGAATGAAACTCCCGCAGCGGAAACGACATAAAACGTCGTGGTGTTCGTTGTGAAAATCTTTTCTTAAAATTGAACTAAACTATTTAATTCTAGGCTAAACATGCTTTTAGAAGAAGAAATACAGAAAGTATACGTATACTTACTTGTTGAAGAACCTTTCTTCGACAATTTCTTCTCCGATCACGAACTCTTCGAGCCAACGATATCTTTACACAATCTCTTGAACCGAACAGTTTGGACACCTCCAAAACGATCTTCTCGATTGTTCTCGATCGGTTCAGGGAGAGTGGTGGAACTCCCTTTGGTTTTGGTGGAGATAATTTTGTAGAGAGAATTGAGAGAAGATTTGAGAGAATTCCGTTTTCTTTGGATTGTCAATTCTAAAAAATGAGAAGAAGTGTTGCAAAAGGCTTCTCACCAAGCCTTTATATAATGGTGAGTGGTGGAGTTGAAATCTCCACCAAATCACCATTTTACCACAACCTTATAATATGCAAATCATATTTCCATATTACATATAATAAGGTATCTCATACCTTATTATACAAATCTCATTTGTATAATTGTGGATTTTTAAATTGAATCACATTCAATTTAATTTCTCTCAATTCAATTTCACCAAATTAGCACTAATTAATCAATTAGGCTAACCTATAGTTTATTATGAATCTCATTCACATTAAACTATATATTATGTCAATCATATCTCATATAAATGACATAAATACCCTTTTAATGAATTTGAACACTTCAAACCCACACCAAACTGTAAACCCTCAATTTATCCAGTTTGAGCCAATCGAGGGACCTAATGGATCTACAGATGACGAGCACCAATGATTCGAGATTAACCTGTCAAATTCTTTGACCCAGTTATTCAACATTCATTGCTACGGTAATACTCCACTAAAGCCCGTAGCTGCACTCCCATCACTATAGGACAAGTTGTGTCCATTGATATAACCAATGCCCGTGAGTCGACCCTTAGCAGGTTGTTCGTAGTCACAGCTAGGTCAAATTACCATTTTACCCCTATGTCTACTTCTTGCTCCTTAAGTCCCACTGTTCCTCTAATGAACAATTACGTTGCATGGTCCGACCATGAACAACATCCCTCTCGGGCCAGTGAGAGGGTGGGCGCCCGTTGTCCAAACCCTGGAGACAACACTTAAGGGAACAACCCCTCTAGTTTTCCTAAATTGGGAACGAGTGAATTCCATCTCGCGTAGTCAAGTTCCCAGCTCCCCACGTGGTCTTGTCCCTGAAAAGATAGGCATATTGGGTGAGTAACTGTGACCACCCTCATCCGTACTATTCCAATTTGAAATAAATAAGAGTTATTTTTTTAATGCTTTGTGTCTCGTATATTTCATAAACTTAATCCAATAAACTAAGCTCCAGGGTCATTGTATTATGAGAGAATTAGAACTTGAACAGTGTGTAGTGGACACACAGGGAGGATCACGCTCGAGTTAATGACCCGAATGGTCTACAGTACAGGAATAGGGTTGGAGACCTAATCCTGGATACGTTGTGGATGTGACCCGCTTTGTATTAGATACAAACGATTTGATCCAGGTCGTTCATGTGGTTGACATGCGAGTGGGGGCATCCTGTGCAATGAGATTGTACAAGACTAGACCGTGAATTATTAGACTTATTGATGTAACACCGTTGACAGTATACATAGATAACCATTAGTGACTCGACCTTATTCCTGAGCGTGTTACGAACTCCTGTCTACAGGGGTCGTTCTTTGACTAGTACGGGTGAAGGTGGTCACAGACTCGGCCAATATGTCTATCTTCTCAGGGACAGGACCACATGGGGAGCTGGGAACTTGACTACGCGAGATGGAATTCACTCGTTCCCGAATTAGGGAAAGAAGAGGAGTTGTTCCCTTAAGTGTTGTCTCCAGGGCTTGAGCAACGGGACCCCACCTTCTCACTGGCTCGAGAGGGTTGTTGTTTATGGTTGGACCATGCAACATAGTTGTTCATTAGAGGAGCAGTGAGACTTAAGGAGAAAGAGGTTGACACAGGGGTAAAATGATAATTTGACCCAACTGTAGTTACAAACAACCTGTGAAGGGTCGACTCATGGGCATTGGTTATATCGATTGACACAACTTGTCCTACAGTGATGGGAGTGCAGCTACGGGCTTTAGTGGAGTGTTACCGTAGCTAATGAATGTTGAATAACCGGGTCAAAGAGTTTTATAGGTTAATCTCGGATCATTGGAGCTCGTCATCTGTAGGTCCATTAGGTCTCTCGTTTGGCTCAAATTGGACAAATTGAGGGTTTACAGTTTAATGTGAATTTGAAGTGTTCAAATTCATTATTTGGGTATTAATGTCATTTATATGTAATATAGATGACATAATATATAGTTTGATGTGAATGAGATTCATAATAAACTATAGTATAGCCTAATTGATTAATTAGTGCTAATTGGAGAAATTGAATTGAGAGAAATTAAATTGAATGTGATTTAATTTAAAATTCCACAATTATGCAAATGAGATTGAGAGAATTCTCTTTCTCAAGAGGTAGAGGGAGAGTTGTAGGACACCCTTTGGAATAGGGTTATGGAGAAATGTGTAGAGAGAATTGAGAGAATTCTCTTTTCTCTTTTGGTGCAAAATCCAAAAAATGAGATATTAGCCTAACAAGTGCTTCTCCAAGCACCTATTTATAATGGTGTGTGGTGGAGTTAAAATCTCCACGAATTCACCATTTTACCACAACCATATGATATGCAAATCATATTTGCATATTATATAATATAAGGTATCTCATACCTTATTATACAAATCACATTTGCATAATTGTGGAATTTTAAATTGAATCATATTCAATTTAATTTCTCTCAATTCAATTTCTCCAAATTAGTCCTAATTAATTAATTAGGTTATACTATAGTTTATTATGAATCTCATTCACATTAAACTATATATTATGTCAACTATATCACATATAAATGACATAAATACCCTTTTAATGAATTTGAACACTTCAAATCTACTCCAAACTGTAAACCCTCATTTTGTCCAATTTGAGACAACCAAAGGACCTTATGGACCTACAAATGACGAGCTCCAATGATACGAGATTAACCGATCAAACTCTCTGATCCGGTTAATCAATATTCATTAACTATGGTTAACACTCCACTAAAGCTCGTAGCTGCACTCTCATCACTGTAGGACAAGTTGTGTCCATTGATATTACCAATACCTGTGAGTCGACCCTTCACAGGTTGTTCGTAGTCACAACTGGGTCAAATTACCGTTTTACCCCCATGTCTACCTCTTGCTCCTTAAGTCTCACTGCTCCTCTAATGAATAATTTTGTGAAGGGATTGAAATTCCCACAGTGGAAGACGTCGTGAAACGGCGTTGTTTCGTTGTGCAATTCATTTCTTAAAATTGAATTAAACTACTTTAATTCTAGGCTAAACATGCATAACAACAAGAGAAAATAGTAGGTAAAGATTATACTAACCTCTTGAAGAACTCTTCGTCAACGTTTTCTCCTTCTCGATCTCGATCCCTCTCGAACCAACGATCTCTACGAAATTGATCCTCAAACTGAACAACAAGACGCTTCCAAAGGGTCTTCTCGGTTGTTCTCGGGAGGTTGAGGGAGAGTGTGTGGGACTCCCTTTGGTTTTGGGTTTGGAGAGAAATCTAGAGGAATTGAGAGAGAACTTTTGAGAGAATTAGACTTGCTCTCTTTGGATGAAAATCCAAAAAATGGAAAAAAGTCTCACCAAAGGCTTCTTGCAAGCCCATTTAGGGGGTGTTTGGTTGATGGGGTTTAGTTGGGTTAATAACCCAACTCCTTGTTTGGCCCACCAACGATTATAACCGGTGACTTAATAACTCAACCGCATGGATTTGAGTTATTAACTCACCCGTGCAGTACTTTCCGGTTGTGGTCCGTCAACTTTCCGACGACTTTTCGACGACGGTCCGACGACCTTCCGAAGATCTTCCGACGAAGGTCCAACGACTTTCCGGCGACAGTCCGGGCGAGATGAAGAAAGTGGAGAAAAGGAGAAGAAGGAGAAGAAGGGGAGAGTTTTGAAGTGTGCATTTAAGTTTCTAATACTCTAGTATAAATAGACACCAAAAAGTCCTAATCCTTTTATAACAAGGAATTCATCCTTTTAGAACAAGGAATCCTTAATAGCACACAAAATGTGTTATCCCTAGGCCTAAATTATGTTAGTTTTGTGATAATTTCAGGCTTTCACGTACTTAATTTGTTGAATTTCAGGTTAAAGAGCAATATAAGGATGGATGGAGAATTATGGGTGAAAAGGAGCCAAAGTTTGCCTAAGGGAGCCAAAATTGACATTAAATGGAAGAAGGAAGGCCAAACCAAGCCATCAAACCCGAGGAGATGGCGTTGCAACACCATTCAGGGCGTTGCAATGCCCTGCGTGCAGCCATCCAACTACAAGAATTCATGTCGATGGCATTGCAATGCTCAACACGCAGCAAATACGCCATAAAAATCCATAGCGATGGCGTTGCAATGCTACTTCGATAAGCAAAAGGCGCGCGCGAGCGTAGTAGCGGCGTTGCAAACACTCACTCACTTACACACAACATCGCTAGATATTTTCCTTTTTTATATATTCGCTTAGGGAATGGCGTTGCAATGTCGTGCCCAGCGTTGCAACGCCGTGCCGTTGATATAAAAAGGAAATCATATCTCTTGTGGAGGGGAGAGGTTTTTGGAGAGATTTTCACACCATTGTCTAAATTTCATTGTGAGAGGTTGTAAGAAGACTTTGGAGAGATTTCAAGGAGAAGACGTTTTGGAGCCCGGGGTTCGTGATAGGTGTCGGGATCGTTGTCGTTCACGCCACGAGAGTTCTTTCTTCGTTCTTTTCACTTTGATATTGTTGAACTATGGTTTTGTATTTGAGTTTAGTAGGATTTATAGTGGACATGAGTAGCTAAACTTGTTATCTTAGGGATAGATGTAGCCTTTTAATTATGTTATTTTGTTGAATTGAATGTTTATTGTTTATTGTAATGCTTTTATTCATGCAAATTGCATCCTCAATGCTCATAGACTCTTGACCACGGTTTATTTGTTCTTAGGTATGAATTTATTCTTGTGAAAGATATTTTAGATCTGATCTCAATTGCATGACTGATAGGTACTTTAACATGAGAATGATTGAAGTGCTATTAGAAACCTATAAGAATTGAACTTAGTGCCATGTTTAATTTTTAGGTTGAACAGAGATGTTTAATTCTATGTCTTGCATGAGATTCACTTGTCTCGAGAGAGGTTATTTGTTATATTAGTTTCTTGGCATATAAAAGCAGTGCAATGACCCATTAGCATGATCTCATTAAAATAGTTAATTAATTGGTGAAATCTAGTCCCTAAAATATTTGTCTCTCCTGATTGTTCTCAATTTTCACTCTTTGATTTTGTGTTTCACTTCACCTTAAGTCTAATTTTCTAGATAAAATTGAGTTGTGTTATTGATAGGAATTAATTGAATTAAATAACCCAATCCTGTAAACGATACTCGTACTCAAATTCACTATATTAAAACTTGACCCGTACACTTGCGGGCTTGCAAAATTTACGCAACAAGTTTTTTGGCGCCGTTGCCAGGGATTGGTGTTTATTTAATTCTTTTGATACTATTAAGAAGTCACTTGGTCTTAATCTAGAGTTTGTTTTCTTTTTCTTTTTTGTTGATTTTGTGTTGAGTTTTGCGTTTCTTTTAGTTTTGTGTTTTTTCTGTTAGTTTTAAATTTTCTATTTTTTTTGTGTTCTGTGGTGCATGCGAAGTAACTCAGAAGCTGATCTAGTTCCTTTTGATCCTGAAGTTGACAGAACTTTCAGAAGGAAGCTTAAGGAGACTAAGGACAAGGTCAGAATCATGGAGGAGCAACAGGGAGAGTATAAGCCCATTAGGGAGCACTTCCAACCCACTTTTGTTGGAAACCAGCCTGGAATTATTTATGCTCCTATTCAAGTTAATAATTTTGAGATGAAGACTGGTCTCATCCAGATGGTTTGGGAAAATGCCTTCAGAGGACATGCCACTGAGGATCCCAATCTGCATCTGAGATCCTTTGCTGAAATCTGTAGCACGGTAAAAATTAATGGAGTATCCTCTGATGTTATTCGCTTACGACTTTTTCCTTTCTCCTTGCAGGATAAGGCAAAATTTTGGTTGGAGTCCTTGCCCACAGGTAGTATTAGTACTGGGGAGGAATTAGCTTAGACATTCTTAGCTAAATACTTCCTACCTGCCAAGACTACGAGGTTGCCCACTGAGATTGGCACTTTCAGACAACAATATGGAGAACAGATGTTCGAAGCCTGGGAAAGATATAAGGATTTACTTAGAAAATGCCCACAACATGGTTATCCTGACTGGTTGCAAATTCAATTATTTTATAATGGATTATCTGGTAATAATAAATCTCTTTTGGATGCAGCTGTTGGAGGGTCAATATTTTTCAAGTCTGCAGAGGATGCTCGTACTTTGCTTGAGGAGATGGTTGCCACAAGTTATAATTGGCATTCTGAAAGATCAACTGCTAAACCTATGACAGGGATGTACGAGATAGATGATGTAAGTTCCATCAAGTTCCATATGGCTTCCCTAACTATTTGAATAAACTTGCAGTGCAGTAATGTTGAATCCATAGTCATGCATTGCTGCACTGCTAACAAACTTGCAGGTGTTGAAGATTTGGAACCTGAGAAGGCTCAATATGTGAACAACAGAGGTTATGGGTACCGAGGAAATCAGAATCAAAATCAGTTGCCCACTCATTATCATCCAGGTTTGCGTAATCATGAATTTTTTTCTTATGCTAATAAGAAAAATGTTTTGCAGCCTCCTCCAGGTTATGCATCTACATCTACAGCTGAGGGTAAACCATCTCTGGAAGACATGATGAGTTCATTCATCACTGAATCCAGGAATCGAACAAACCAGTTGGAAAATGTAGTGCTAAGTTTGACTAGCACAGTGAACTCACAAGGAGCAACAATTAAGAACATAGAGGTACAGATTAGTCAGATGGCAACCACCCTAAACACACTGCAAAAAGGAAAGTTTCCTAGTGACACTGAGGTGAATCCTAGAGAACAGTGCAAGGCTGTGACCTTAAGGAGTGGTTAGGAGCTTGCTAAAACTGAAAAGGTGATTTCTGTAGAACAGCTCAATTCTGATGTCAAGGAGGATACAGAGGAAGTGGTAGAGGAAGCAAGTACATCGAAACAAACATAGAAGATTTCTAATTTTTCTATTCCTATTGTTCCTAACTCTATTCCTTATCCTCAGCGCTTTCAAAAGAAAAAGACCAATTCTTACTTTGCTAAATTTCTTGATATGTTTAAGAAACAACACATTAATATTCCTTTTTCAGATGCCTTGGAACAAATGCCCAAATATACAAAGTTCATGAAGGAAGTCTTGTCCAGAAAGAAGAAGTTTGACAAATATGAGACAGTCAATCTCACTAAGAATGCAGTGTTGTACTCCAGAGGAAACTACCACAAAAATTAAAAGATCCATGGAATTTTACTATCCCTTGTAATATTGGTAGTATTTTTGTTGATAGAGTTTTATGTGATCTAGGGGCCAGTATTAATTTGATGCCTTTATCTGTCTACAAGAAACTAGGTCTTGGGGAGGTGCAACCTACAACTATATCACTGCAGTTGGCTGACCGTTCTATCAAATATCCCCGAGGTATTGTAGAGGATGTGTTGGTCAAGGTTGAACAGTTCATTTTTTCTACAAATTTTGTGGTCCTCGACATGGAGGAAGATTCTGAGGTCCCAATTATTTTGGGACAACCTTTCCTGGCCACTGGAAGAGCATTTATAGATGTGCAAGATGGTAAGTTAACTCTGAGGGTTGGTGAGGACAAGTTTGTATTTGACATATTTTGATCCTTGAAGTACCCTAATGACGTAAGTACCTGTCACATGATTGATATTTTGGATGCTGCTGTTGATTCATTTAGAGAGTTAGTTTTATCTGTTGATCCCTTAGAGACTTGTATGACAAATTCAATGTTAGATCAGTTAGGGAAATTGGATCATGAAGTAACTTACTGTAATGAATCACTGAATCAATTGCCTAAACTCCAATATGAACAATTCTCACAATTGCATGTCAATAATGTAGAAGAAACAAAACCTCCTGTTCTAGTGTTGAAACAATTACCTGCACAGCTTCGTTATGCTTTCTTAGGAGATTCATCTACTTATCCTGTGATTATTTCTACTGATCTGAATAAAGAAGAGGAAGAAAAGTTGTTGAGAATCCTGAGAAGTCATAAGTCTGCTTTAGGGTAGTCAATTAGTGATATTAAAGGTATAAGTCCATCTGTAGTCATGCATAAAATCTTAATGGAAGATACCTTTAATCCATCAGTTGAACACCAAAGGCGGCTTAACCCAACAATGAAGGAGGTTGTTAAAGCTGAGGTACTCAAACTGTTGAATGCATGAATTATTTATGCTATATCTGATAGTTCATGGGTGGGCCTTGTGCAGGTTGTTCCAAAGAAAGGGGGGATGACTGTCATAAAAAATGACAAAAATGAGTTCATATCCACGAGGACAGTCACTGTGTATCGATTACAGGAAGTTGAATAAGGCTACACGAAAAGATCACTTTCATCTTCCTTTTATTGATCAGATGCTTGATAAACTTGGTGGTTATCCTTACTATTGTTTTCTTGATGGCTATTCAGGTTATAACCAGATGGCTATTGCTCCTGAGGACCAAGAGAAGACTACTTTCACATGCCCTTATGGAACATATGCTTTCAGGAGAATCCCATTTGGATTGTGCAATGCATCTGCCACTTTCCAGCGTTGCATGATGGCAATATTTCATGACATGATTGAGGAGATAATGGAGGTTTTTATGGATGATTTTTCTGTCTTTGGTTGTTCATTTGATATTTGTCTGCATAATCTTGCTCGTGTTTTGCAGAGGTGCCAGGAAACTAACCTTGTTTTGAATTGGGAAAAATACCATTTTATGGTCAATGAAGGTATAGTCCTAGGGCACAAAGTTTCTGAAAAGGGACTAGAGGTGGATAGAGCTAAGATTTCAGCCATTGAACAACTACCACCTCCGCTTAATGTTAAGGAGTACGCAGCTTTCTTAGACATGCAGGGGTTTTATAGACGCTTTTATACAATATTTTTCAAAAATTGTGAAACCCCTGTGTAACTTGCTAGAAAAAGATTATTCTTTTGTATTTAGTGATGACTGTTTAGTTGCTTTTAATCTTTTGAAGAAAAAGCTAACTTCTGCTCCCATTATTGTTGTGCCAGATTGGAGCCAACCCTTTGAGATCATGTGTGATGCTAGTGATTATGTCGTAGGCGTAGTTCTAGGCCAACGTCGGGACAAGATTTTTAAGGTCATTTATTATGCAAGCAAAACTTTAGATAATACACAACAAAATTAAAGTACCACTGAAAAAGAGATGCTTGTTGTTGTGTTTTCTTTTGATAAATTTAGGCCTTATCTGTTAAGGACTAGAGTAATTGTACACACTGATCATGTTGCCCTTAGATATTTATTTGATAAGAAAGATGTTAAACCTCGCCTGATTAGATGGATTCTTCTGTTGCAGGAGTTTGACTTTGATATCAGGGATAGGAAAGGATGTGAAAATGTGGTAGCTGACTACCTATCTAGAATAGAAAAGGAGGACAATTCACCTTCGCTCCCTATCACAGAAGATTTCCCTGATGAAAGACTTTATCGGGTACATGATGATTTACCATGGTTTGCTGACTATGTGAATTATCTTATAGGAGGAGTTATGCCACCAGATTTGACTTCTCAGCAAAGGAAGAAATTCCTACATGATGTGAAGTCCTATCTTTGGGATGATCCATTGCTCTTCAAGGTGTGTGCATATCAAATTATCAGGAGGTGTGTGCATCGAGAGGAAGTGGGCAGCTGTTGGGATTTGTGCCCTAAAACTCGTAGTTTGTAATTATATTCTAATTAATGTAATAAAGTGTTATTATTTAAATAAAGTGTTATTGATCGTTATCTACGAGTTTGCCTTCATATAAACCCTAAATCCAATAAACTAAACATCAAAGGCTGTTAAATGAATCTATAACTAAATCTAATGTACATAAAAAGGATCTCGGCTCGAGATACAGCCTAAAGGGTCTATAGTTAGGGGATAAGGTATGGGTACCTTACCCTGGTTAAACTATGGATGTGACCCACTTTGTATTTGATACAAATATTGTGATCCTAACGTGTTCATGCAGATGACATGTGAGTGGGGATATCCTATGTAATGAGATTACATAAGACCGGACCACGAAATAGTAACCTCTAGTTGTAACTCCGTTGACTAGTTAGGTTTCTATTTCACTAGGATGACCTAGGCAACTTGATCTCAATCTGAGCAAAGTTTACTTAACTCCGATCGCGAGGGATTGTCCTTTGACTAGTATGGGTGAGAGTGGTCAGATTCGCCGACTCAATATGCCTACCTTCTTGGGGACAAGACCGAGTGAGTAACTGGGGACTTAACTTAGCAAGATGGAATTCACTCCTTCCCGCCTACTAGGGTAAGTAGAGGAATGTTCCCTCAAGTGGTGTCTCCGGGACTTGAACAAAGGGCCCGACCCTCTCATTGGCCTGAGAGAGACTCTGTTTGTTGGTAGGACCACAAACAAATTGTTCATTAGAGGAGCACTGGTACTTAAGGCACAAGATGTAACCTAGGGGTAAAACGGTAATTTGACCCAGCTGGTGTTACGAACATTCGTGAAGGATTGACTTGCTCATATTGGTCAATATCCATGGACACGTAAATATATCTCTGCGGTGAGAAGAAGAGTGCAGCTGTGGGACTTTAGTGGAGTGTTCTCGCAGTTAACGAATGTTGATTGGGAGGTTAATGAGATTAACCGAGCAATCTCATATCGTTGGAGCTTCTGATCTATAGGTCCATTAGGTCCACCTTCTAGCTCGTAAAGGGTTCTTATATCATTTGAATTTGAAATGTTCAAATTCATTAGGGAATATATTTAATGTATTTAGATACGGTATAATATATAGTTTTGGAACTATATACTATAAATTTAATGTGAATATGATTCATATTAAATTATATGAGAGAATTGAATATTTGAAAGAGTTCAAATATTATATTAAATGTAAATGTGATTCACATTTGCAAACTATAGGATAAAATTTAATGTGCACTGGTTGTACATTAAAACTATAGGTTAAAGGGGTAATGTGATTAAATGAGATTTAATCCAAATTAAATATATGATATTTAATTTGTATTATTTAAATATGATTTACATGAATAATTAAATTTGATTTAATTATATTATTATTATTATTATTATTATTATAATAATAATAATAAATGAGGGAACGTGTCATCTAGACACGTTCCCCACTACCCTTCCCCTTATCCCTATCGACAGTTTAACAGGGAGAAGGGGGTTGCTCAATGGGTTTGATTGATCATTTTTTTGCAATTTGAGGATTTGCAACTTCCTGGAATTCTCTCTCCCACTCTCTAATTCCTAAAACCTCCAATTGTTGGATCCTTCCCACCAAGGAAGATCTAAGAACTCAGAGATATAGTTGATGGAAGAAAACAGAGAAGTCACTGTACAATTGATTTGTTGTACAACCTTTGGAGCAACAAGTTGCTGGATAAAGTCTACAAAGGTATCGCTCTCTTTTATTAGTTTAATCGTTAAACTTGTAGCATGTTTGTATGCATTTAATCCATGTCTAATGTCTAATAGGATTAGAATCCATGCTTGTTCTGTATTTTTGATCAATGTACTGGTTTTTGTTTTAAGCAAAACAATCAAGTAATTAAGATCCCAAACACGTTTCCGCTGCTCAAGGAGATCAGATCTCCATCAATTGGTATTAGAGAAATGCTTGATTTGTTTTGTTTTGAAACAAAATTGCATTGATTTGGTGGGAAATGCATTTGGTTTGCTGTAAAACTTGTTTAGGAATGTTTTGGCCTTAGTTTACTTCGATTTTTGTTCAAAATGGATGTAAAGGGCTCTGCGTTTTTGGGCAAAAAATGCAAAATTGAGTCTGTAATTGAGTTACAAGTCGTTCGGGACCAGTTTCATGCAATTCGGTTGAGAATCGAAGGAGAAATTGAAGTTTGAAGCTGTTGTGTTCGTGGAAGAAAGCTGTTGTCGAAGCGCGAGCGTTACTGTAACGCCGAAGAACACCGTCGCAACGCCAAATTCCCCTATCGACGCGGTGATCAGAAATTGGCGTTACTGCAACGCCGCCTCTCAGCGTTGCAACTTTACCCCGATACCAGGCGCGCAAGACGACGAAGCGGACGTTGCAACGCTTGCCTCAGCATTGCAACGTCGTGGGGCATTCCAGCAGCTGCAGACCAGTTCGGTTGGTTCAATTGTTTTTGGTCTGGTTCGAGCGGTTCAAGGTCGGTTCAGGGTATTTTTGGACCAGTTTCATGAAATAAATTAATGTAATTTATTTTTTTTTTTGCACTTTAGGGGCCAAATTATTCTGGTTTTACAGCTATTTATCTTTATGAATGCCATTTAGATTATTCCCTTAGGATAAGCATGTTCATGCATTTTATTTATATAAATGTTATATGAATATGGTTGAATGCATGATTAATTTATTTTTTCATGATAATTAATTATAAGTGTTATAATTAGATTATATGGAAAATAAATTGCATGGAGCATGAAATTACTTAGTTTAAAATAAATGTTATTTTGTTTAAGTAATTTTATAATTCAATTAGTTGAATTCCTTTTATAATTCCAATTTGAATATTGATTGTTGGATTTATAATATAGTTTCTTTATCATAGGTTAATCATTAAAATTTATAAAAGTTATAAATTAAAGGGGTTTTAGAAACCATAACCTATAATAAAGAAATGCATGCAAACATAGGGACTTGGGTTAAGATTTAATTAGTTTTAAATTGTTTAAAATTAATATAGACCTAAGTTTCAATTTCTAATAGGATTAGAAATAAGTCTTACGTAGTATTTTAAATAGTTTAAAATATAGTAGGACTTTAGGACTTTAGTTATAAGGAACTCTCTACCTATGTGAAGTTCTGTCTAAGGTTGGAGGTACTTAAGTCGACTGATTAGTAATCTAACACCTCCTACCGGAACCGACCGGACCCGAGTTGAATTAACCTTAGTTCTGTTTTATCTCTAGGTAATTAAAATGTTTATTCACCTAGACATTAGATTTTAAGACCTAGTTATAATAGTTATAATAAGCATAGACTTAGATAGATTCTTTTAGCCAGAATCCAGCTAAGTTAAAACTATACCCTCATTTTAGGAACTTCAGTGGGAGAAAACGAGATGTTCGCATCGAGTTTACTCTCACGTCCTCAAGAGTTCACACCGTAAGTTCCATGCTCGACTACGTGGCGTCAATAGGGCGTCCCCCTACGGTATGTGTTTGCATGGTTCAATACCAAGGTGAATGAGGGAAGTATCCATAGTAAATGGGAGCAAGACGCGTGTCAACGTATCCTACGGTCTCCTCCATTAGGTCGCACCGTGAGATTTCTATAGTCCGCCTGCTAGGTTGTCCTGGAATAGCCAAACCCTACGGAGGGCCTGACTATAGGGATCAAAACACCGCGAACTCCAAAAATAGATAGGGTCTCTTAGGTTGTTTTCCAACAATTGTCTTTCTTAATAGTAGCTTGTTGGCTCGGGCCTATTGGATCAGAAAATGGTAGGGTCACATTTACGGGATGAGTTAAGTTAGTTAACAAGTCCTTGACCAAACAAACGGTAGCTAAGGACCATTGGGACATGAGATGTTCTGGTAGTGAGAATTGGCTGAGAATGTCTCAATTCAAGGGAGGAATGACTGACCGCCCGATGGAGGCTTTTGTTCTAAACCCTTGAAGTATCGTTGCAAAATTAAAGGTTTAACTTAAACAGTGGATTTAGTTTAAACACTAGGATTTTTTTAATGATTTTGCTAAATTAGATTGGTTTTTACAATGGGTTAAAAATGCATAACTAATTAGAACTTTTTTGGTTTTACAGCATGTCGCCCTCATTCATAGCCTTACTCAAAAAGGAACGTTTAACTGGTGAAAAGTTTACTACTTTGAAGTCAAACCTGGATGCGATCCTTGTTGTTGACGACCTTCGCTTCGTACTAACTGAGGAATGTCCTCGATTCTCTCAAAGACGCACCTCAATCGCTTAAGGATGCGTTTGACCGCTAGGCCAAGGCTAATGAAAAGCCAGGCCTATATCCCGCCGGGATATCCAAGTTTTAGCCAGGAGATTGCAGGGTATGGTCTCAGCTCGTGAGATCATGGGATATCTGCAAAATTTGTCTAGACAACCGTCTGAACAAATTCGGCACGAATCCATCAAATACGTTTATAATGCGCGCATGAAGGAGGGAACTTCAGTGAGAGAACATGTTCTCGATCTTATAGTTCACTTCAACGTGGCCGAAATGAACGGAGCGGTCATAAATGAGCAAATTCAGGTATTCTTCATCCTGGAATCTCTTCCGAAGAGTTTCCTGCCATTCCGTAGAAATGCGGAGTTGAACAAAAAGGAGTATAACCTGACTTCCCTCCTAAATGAACTACAATCTTTCGAGTCTCTTATTAAGAATAAGGGACAGGTTGATGGAGAGGCAAATCTGTTTGCCCATTCCAAAAGATTCCAGAAGGGTTCATCCTCTGGGACTAAGCCCTGTGGTTCGACTCGGAAAAAGAGGAAAGGAGGCAAAGGGAAAGCTTCTGTCACTGCAGACATTGAGCTCAAAGAGAAGAAAGGTAAATTAGATTTACTTGTTCTTGAAACATGTTTAGTGGAAAATAATGATTTTACCTGGATACTTGATTCAGGAGCCACTAATCACATTTGCTCTTCATTTCAGGAAACTAGTTCTTTCAAGGAGCTCGAAGAAGGTGAGATGACGCTCGTGGTCGGAACTGGAGACGCGTCGTCTCACTGCAATGCGATGGGAGATGCCAAGTTATTTTTCTGAGATAGATTTCTTTTATTAAAAATCAGATATAGTTCCTAAGCTTAAAAGGAACTTAATTTCTATCTCTTGTTTAATAGAACTTGGATATTGTATTTCTTTTTCAATTAATGAAGCGTTCGTTTTGAAAGAAGGTGTCAATATTTGTTCTGCTAAATTGAAAAATGGCTTGTATGTACTGAAACCGAACAAAACGAAAGCAATTTTAAATCATGAGATGTTTAAAAATACGAACACTCAAAATAAAAGGCAAAGAATTTCTCCAAATAATAATACCTATCTATGGCATCTTAGGCTTGGTCATATTAATCTCTACCGAATTGAGAGACTCTCTAAGAATGGACTTCTAAACAAGTTAGAAGATGATTCTTTACCGCCTTGCGAATCTTGCTTGGAAGGTAAAATGACCAAACAACCTTTTACTGGAAAAGGTTACAGAGTCGTAAAGCCCCTATAACTTGTGCATTCAGATCTTTGTGGTCCAGTGAATGTCAAAGCTCGAGGAGAATGCAGATATTTCATCTCTTTCATAGTGATTATTCGAGGTATGGTTATCTATACCTAATGCATCACAAGTCTAAAGCTCTTGAAAAGTTCAAAGAGTATAAGGCAGAAGTAGAGAATGGATTAGGAAAAACCATTAAAACACTTCGATCCGATCGAGGTGGAGAGTATATGGATTTGAGATTTCAGGACTATATGATAGAACATGGAATCAAATCTCAACTCTCAAAGACCAAATACACCTCAACAAAATAGTGTGTCGAAAAGGAGAAATAGAACCTTGTTAGACATGGTTCGTTTCTATGATGAGCTATGCTCAATTGCTCGCCTCGTTTTGGGATACGCAGATGAGAGATCTGCTTCAAATCTTGAACAATGTTCCATCAAAAAGTGTTTGAAACACCATTTAAACTTTGGAAGGCGTAAACCTAGTTTACAACACTTCAGATTTGGGGTTGTCCTAAGCACGCGTGCTCGTGACAAACCCAAAGAAACTGGAACCTCGTTCAAGATTGTGCCAATTTGTTGGCTATCTCAAATAAACAAGAGGTGGTCTTTTCTACGACCCACAAGAAAACAAGGTGATTGTATCGACAAACGCCACATTCTTGGAGGAAGATCACATGAGGAACCACAAACCGCGTAGTAAATTAGCCAGCACCTCAAGTCAGTCTCGTCCTTCTCAATCGTTGGGAATGCCTCAACGCAGTGGGAGGGTTCTTTCCCAACCTGACCGCTACTTGGGTTTAGCTGAAACTCAAGTTGTCATACCTTATAACGGCGTAGAAGATCCATTGTCTTATAAACAGACAATGAATGACATAGACAAGGACCAATGGATCAAAGCCAAGGACCTTGAAATGGAGTCAATTGACTTCAATTCAGTATGAGAACTTGTAGACCAACCTTAAGGGGTTAGACCCATAGGGTGTAAATGGATCTATAAGAGAAAGAGAGATGCAGCCGGAAAGGTACAGACCTTTAAGGCTAGGCTTGTAGCAAAGGGTTTTACCCAAAGGGAAGGAGTTGACTATGAAGAAACTTTTTCCCCTGTTGCTATGCTGAAGTCTATAAGGATACTCTTGTCCATAGTCGCGTTTTATGATTATGAAATTTGGCAGATGGACGTCAAGACTGCCTTTTTGAATGGTAATCTTGACGAGAACATCTACATGTCTCAGCCCGAAGGGTTCATAGCCCAAGGTCAGGAGCAAAAAGTTTGCAAGCTTAATCGATCCATTTATGGATTGAAACAATCGTCAAGATCTTGGAATATAACATTTGATACTGCGATCAAGTCTTACGGCTTTGACCAAAATGTTGATGAGCCTTGTGTTTACAAGAGGATCATCAACGACAAAGTAGCTTTGTTAGTACTTTATGTGGATGATATCCTACTCATTGGGAATGATGTAGGATACCTTACTAACATAAAGAATTGGCTGGCAACCCAATTCCAAATGAAAGATTTGGGAGAGGCGCAATATGTTCTTGGGATTCGATCTTCAGAATCACAAGAAATGTAAACGCTAGCATCTTGTCTCAAGCGCCTTATATCGACAAAATGTTGTCCAGATATTCGATGCAGAATTCCAAGAGGGGCTTATTACCTTTCAGGCACGGAGTTCATCTGTCTAGGAAATAGTGTCCCAAGACACCTCAAGAAGTTGAGGATATGAGACATATTCCCTATGCCTCTGCAGTAGGTAGCTTAATGTATGTTATGCTGTGCACGAGGCCGGACATTTGTTATGCAAAGGGAAATAGTCGGTAGGTACCAATCCAATCGAGGTTAGACCATCGGGACAACGATTAAAAATATCCTTAAGTATCTAAGGAGAACGAGGACTATATGCTTGTGTATGGGTCTAAGGATCCGATCCTCGATCGGATACACCGATTCGATTTTCGGGCGATAAGGATTCTCGGAAATCCACATCGGGATCAGTTTTCATCCTTAACGGGGGAGCTATAGTATGGCGAAACATCAAGCAAGGATGCATCGCTGACTCCACAATGGAGGCTGAGTATGTCGTTGCTTGTGAAGCAGCTAAAGAGGTTGTTTGGCTAAGGAAATTCCTTACTGATTTGGGAGTTGTTCCAAATATGGAATCTCCCATCACCTTATACTGTGAAAACAGTGGTGCGGTAGCCAATTCGAAAGAACCTCGCAGCCATAAGCGAGGAAAGCACATCGAGAGGAAGTATCACCTGATACGAGAAATAGTGCAACGAGGAGATGTGACAGTCACGAAGATCGCTTCGGAGCACAATATTGTTAATCCGTTTACAAAGACTCTCACGGCTAAAGTGTTCGAGGGTCATCTGGAAAGTCTGGGTCTACGAGATATGTACATAGGCTAATCTAGGGCAAGTGGGAGATATGTAATGGGGTATATGGATTCCCTAGTTTATTATATTTATATCTCTGTAACCACTGTTTTAGATTATGTTGTACCCCACTAGAGTTTTAGTGCAAGTGGGAGTTTGTTGGGATTTGTGCCCTAAAACTCGTAGTTTGTAATTATGTTCTAATTAATGTAATAAAGTGTTATTGTTCGTTATCTACGAGTTTGCCTTCATTTAAACCCTAAATCCAATAAACTAAACATCCAAGGTCATTAAATGAATCTTTAACTCAATGTAATGTACATAAAAAGGATCTCGGTTCGAGATACAGCCTAAAGGGTCTATAGTTAGGGGATAAGGTTTGGGTACCTTACCCTGGTTAAACTATGGAAGTGGCACACTTTGTATTTGATACAAACACTGTGATCCTAACGTGTTCATGTAGATGACATGTGAGTGGGGATATCCTATGTAATGAGATTACATAAGACCGGACCACGAAATAGTAACCTCTAGTCAGAACTCTGTTGACTAGTTAGGTTTCTATTTCACTAGGATGACCTAGGCAACTTGATCTCAATCCCGAAGCAGATTACTTAACTCCTGATCACGAGGGATTGTCCTTTGACTAGTATGGGTGAGAGTAGCCAGATTCGTCGACTCAATATGTCTACCTTCTTGGGGACAAGACCGAGTGAGCGACTGAGGACTTAACTTAGCAAGATGGAATTCACTCCTTCCCGCCTACTAGGGTAAGTAGAGGAATGTTCCTTTAAGTGGTGTCTCCGGGACTTGAACAAAGGGCCCGACCCTCTCATTGGCCCGAGAGGGACTCTGTTTGTTGGTAGGACCACAAGCAAATTGTTCATTAGAGGAGCACTGGTACTTAAGGCACAAGATGTAACCCAGGGGTGAAACGGTAATTTGACCCAACTGGTGTTACAAACATTCGTGAAGGATTGACTTGCTGTTATTGGTCAATATCCATGGACACAGAAATATATCTGCAGTGAGAAGAGTGCAGCTGTGGGACTTTAGTGGAGTGTTCTCGCAGTTAACGAATGTTGATTGGGAGGTTAATGAGATTAACCGAGCAATCTCGTATGGTTGGAGCTTCGATCCAGTAGGTCCATTAGGTCCACCTTCTAGCTCGTAAAGGGTTCTTAGATCATTTGAATTTGAAATGTTCAAATTCATTAGGAAATATATTTAATGTATTTAGATACTGGTATAATATATAGTTTTGGAACTATATATTATAAATTTAATGTGAATATGATTCATATTAAATTATATGAGAGAATTGAATATTTGAAAGAGTTCAAATATTATATTAAATGTGAATGTGATTCACATTTTCAAACTATAGGATAAAATTTAATGTGCACTGGTTGTACATTAAAACTATAGGTTAAAGTGGTAATGTGATTAAATGAGATTTAATCCAAATTAAATATATGATATTTAATTTGTATTATTTAAATATGATTTAAATGAATAATTAAATTTGATTTAATTATATTATTATTATTATTGTAATAATAATAAATGAGGGAACGTGTCATCCAGACACGTTCTCCACTACCCTTCCCCTTCTCCCTATCGACAGTTTAACAGAGAGAAGAGGGTTGCTCAATGGGTTTGATCGATCATTTTTTTGCAATTTGAGGATTTGCAACTTCCTGGAATTCTCTCTCTCACTCTCTAATTCCTAAAACCTCCAATTGTTGGATCCTTCCCACCAAGGAAGATCTAAGAACTCAGAGATATAGAAGGTGATCTCTGGTGGTTGTGTTCTTGCTGGAAGAAAACAGAGAAGTCACTGTACAATTGATTTGTTGTACAACCTTTGGAGCAACAAGTTGCTGGAGAAAGTCTACAAAGGTATCACTCTCTTTTATTAGTTTAATCGTTAGACTTGTAGCATGTTTGTATGCAATTAATCCATGTCTAATAGGATTAGAATCCATGCTTGTTCTGTATTTTTGATCAATGTACTAGTTTTTGTTTTAAGCAAAACAATCAAGTAATTAAGATCCCAAACACATTTCCGCTTCTCAAGGAGATCAGATCTCCATCAGCAACATCATACATGACTGTCATGCCTCCCCTTATGGAGGACATTTTGGGCCCACTCAACAGCTGCTAAAGTATTACAATACTCCGTATCCATTAACAGGTATTTTCGTCTCCCTGATTATGAGACTGACGAGTATACCATATATGCCAGGACACAATTTGACCCTGCACAGATACTTGCTACACTGGCACAGGCTGGAGCTCAGTGGGTGACTAGTAGAGGCGTGGTCTCCAAACTCAGAACAGCAGATCTTACAGTATCAGACCGAGTGTGGCACAGTTTTATGTGCTAAACTCCAGCCAATTGCCCACATGAGTGACGTGACGAAGGACCGCGCCATCCTCTTATACGCCATTGTCACTGGGAAGACAATTGATGTAGGGAAAGTCATCAGTCGCTACATCTGACACGTTCAGCGAGGCACGACCACTGGAGGACTAGGGCATGCCTCTCTCATCACCACCCTTGTCGTCTTGCCGGAGTCACCTGGACCTCCGAGGAGGAACTGATTCACCCCAAGGGGGTGATGGATAAGAACTACATCATGAGACTTCGGGATCACGACCAAGGAGTGCTTGTTGGGATGCTAGCCGACGAGCTAGAGTTTTTCCTTGACGCAGTCGAGGGTGAGATGGGTGAGGAGGGCAGCATGAGTCTCCATATAGCTCTGCCCCACAGGATTATCAGGATCTGGTTCGAGCCATGGCCAGACTAGAGGAGCGTTTCGACTAGCACGAGACTCAAAGTCGTCGGGAGGAGCGTCGGATCATGAGGCACTTGCAGTACAATGAGGCATCCACCTGCCATCTATATGACTGCCTCCGACACATTCATGGCTCAGATCCATTATTTCCAGGCCCTATGCCTCCTTACGCCTCTTCTGATGAGGAATGAGAATTTTTTGAGCTCAGGGCAGTACAATTCTTTTCTCTCCCCCGTTGTTTCTCTAGTTGATTTGTTTGTTATTTTTTATCTGTATTTGCACATTGAGGAGAATGTTGTTCTCAAATTTGGGGGTGATTGTATGAGTTTTTAATTATTGTTTACTGCATGATGTTTATCTGACTCCATTCCATACTCTATCATATTCTTTCCTGCTGTGTGTTTTTAGTTCATTTGATCGATTTCAGGATAATGGAATAGATTGCTCATTGTAAGTCTTTCCTACTTTGACTATGATAACCACTGATGAAATTTAATTCTGAATTGTGAATAACGTTCATCAACTTAGAGAACTTGAGTAAATTCTAGTTTTAGGATGTTTAAAATTGATTAGAGAATTCCTTGAAACTTTTTGCACTTAGCCAATCCCGGGAAGGTCCCGAATGCTTAGGGCAAGTTTATTTTGTCCAGAAGATCGTTGTCACCTCGATAGGCTTAGGAGCTGATGAAAGAGCAAGTATGCATAATTGAAAATTATACCTTTTAAAACTTTTTCCACTAAAAAAAAAAATTGATAAACAAGAGGGTACTCCAACATCCTAAGTGGTGTGACCAATACTTGTCTTTTGAAGGATTAAACTTAGGATGTGAGTAGTCTTTGACAATCTGTATGGTATCTATGCTCGTAGTCAACCATTTTACCACAAAGTGTTAATATGTTGGAGCGAAGGCATAGACGACTGAAGAATTCCCTCCAAAATATATAAATATATATAAATAAATAAATAATGATAATAATAAGAAAATATGTTGTTAGTGAAATAAAGTTTAAGTTTGGGGGTGAAAGAAAAACAACAATAAAAGGTAAAACTTTCTGATTGTGTAAATGAGCTGAAGATTTGGAGCCTAGGGCCAGTGTAGAGGGAAAATGAGCAGAGGACTCAATAAGGTTATCTTCGGCTTATAAGGACTAAACTGGAAAAGGCTAGAACACACCCACTCAAGGAATAATTTGATTCAATTTTAAAATCTTATTATGTAGTTTTTAATCAATGTTGTCTTTTTGATGAATTTATTCTTCGATTCATACAATTCCTGAGGTTTGAGTCTGTAGTATGAAACCTACTCTGATATGATCCTTCTTTTTCTTGTTTTTGCTCGAGGACTAGCAATTGTTTAAGTTTGGGGGTGTTTGATAGCACACAAAATGTGTTATCCCTAGGCCTAAATTATGTTAGTTTTGTGATAATTTCAGGGCTTTCACGTACTTAATTGGTTGAATTTAAGGTTAAAGAGCAATATAAGGATGGATGGAGAATTATGGGTGAAAAATGAGCCAAAGTTTGCCTAAGGGAGCCAAAATTGACATTAAATGGAAGAATGAAGGCCAAACCAAGCCATCAAACTCGAGGAGATGGCGTGGCGTTGCAACACCCTACATGCAGCCATCCAACTACAAGAATTCAAGTCGATGGCAAGCAGCGTTGCAACGCTCCACACGCAGCAAATACACCATGAAGATCCGTAACGATGGCGTTGCAACGCTACTTCGATAAGCAAAAGGTGCGCGAGGGTAGCAGCGTTGCAACGCTACTTCGATAAGAAAAAGGCGCGTGAGGGTAGCAGAGTTGCAATGCTACCCTCAGCGGTTCAACGCTGCTAGATATTTTCCTTTTTTATATATTCACTTAGGGCACGACGTTGCAACGTCGTGCCGTTGATATAAAAAGGAAATCATAATTCTTATGGAGGGGAGAGCTTTTCGGAGAGATTTTCACACCATTGTCTAAATTACATTGTGAGAGGTTGTAAGAAGACTTTGGAGAGATTTCAAGGAGAATACTTTTTGGAGCTCGGGGTTCGTGATAGGTGTCGGGATCATTTTCGTTCACGCCACGAGAGTTGTTTCTTCGTTCTTTTCACTTTGATTGTTGAACTATGATTTTTTATTTGAGTTTAGTAGGATTTATAGTGGACATGAGTAGCTAAACTTGTTATCTTAGGGATAGATGTAGCCTTTTAATTATGTTATTTTGTTGAATTGAAGGCTTTTGGTTTATTGTAATGCTTTTATTCATGCAAATTGCATCCTTAATGCTCATAGACTCTTGATCACCGTTTATTTGTTCTTAGGTCTGAATTTATTCGTGTGAAAGATATTTGAGATCTGATCTCAATTGCATGACTGATAGTTACTTTGACATGAGAATGATTGAAGTGCTATTAGAACCCTATAAGAATTGAACTTAGTGCCATGTTTGATTTTTAGGTTGAACAGAGATGTTTAATTCTATGTCTTGCATGAGATTCACTTGTCTCGAGAGAGGTTATTTGTTATATTAGGTTCTTGGCTTATAAAAGCAGTGCAATGACCCATTAGCATGATCTCATTAAAATAGTTAATTAATTGGTGAAATCTAGTCCCTAAGATATTTGTCTCTCCTGATTGTTCTCAATTTTCACTCTTTGATTTTGTGTTTCACCTCACCTTAAGTCTAATTTTCTAGATAAAATTGAGTGGTGTTATTGATAGGAATTAATTTAATTAAATAACCCAATCCTGTGGACGATACTCGTACTCAAATTCACTATATTAAAACTTGACCCGTACACTTGCGGTCTTGCAAAATTTACGCAACAATCCTAAACCTTTTTAAAACAGAAATCCTAATCTTTTTTTAAACTTTAAAACACCATTTCCTAATCCTGATCTGATTATCCAAAGATTCAAATTTAAAATAAATACAATTAAAGCACCTAATTTTACGGGTTGTCACTGTTGGGATTTTTGTCCTAATCTCATGTTTGTAATATATTGTTTGAAATTAATAAGAGTTATTCATTTCATCACTTTGTGTCTCGCAATATTTATAAACTTTTCCAATAAACTAAGCTCCAGGGTCATTGAATTTATGAGAGAACTGGAACTTGAACGGTGTGTAGTGGACACACAGGGAGGATCACGTTCGAGTTAATGACCCGAACGGTCTACAGTATATGGATAGGATTGGAGACCTAATCCTGGATACGCTGTGGATGCAGCCCGCTTTGTATTAGATACAAACGAGGTGATCTGACTCGTTCATGTGGTTGACATGCGAGTGGGGGCATCCTGTTGAAGGGAATGAGAATCCCGCACAGCGGAAGACGATTGAATCGTCGAGGTATCAATATGCAACATAGTTTTGTTAAAATTGATCTAACACTAGATCTAGGCTAAACATGCTTAAAAGAAGAAGAAAATTACAGCAAATAAAGTTTACTTACTTGTTGAAGACTTTCTTCAAAGTTTCTTCTTCAAATCACGAACTCTTCGTGCTCCTCGAACTCAACGAACACTTCCCACGAATGGAACCCGAACACAACCAAATGGCCTTCTCGGTTGTTCTCTTTTGGAGAAGGGAAGATGGTGGGATCTTTTGTGTTTTGGAGAGGGAGGAGAATTGAGACAGAATTGAGAGAATTCCTTTTCTCTTCTTTGATGAAAAATAAAAAAATGAGAGATTAAGCTTCCATCCTTCTTGCAAGAAGGGTTTATATAGTGGAATTGATGGAGTTAAAATCTCCACATAATTACCACTTTACCACAACCATAGGTTATGCAAATCTCATTTGCATAACCACATAATATAAGATATCTCATATCTCATATTGCAAATCTCATTTGCAATAATTTTGGATTAATTAAATTGAATCACATCCAATTTAATTTCTCTCAATCAATTTCTCCAATTAGCCCTAATTCAACAATTAGGCTAACCTATAGTTTATTATGAATCTCATTCACATTAAACTATATATTATATCATTCATATCTCATATAAATGACATAAATGCCCTTAAAGTGAAATTGAACACTACAATTTCATACAAAAATATTAACCCTTCTTTTAACACAGATTGAGCCAACCGAGGGACCTAATGGACCTACAGTGACGAGCTCCAATGATCCGAGATTAACCTGTCAAACTCTTTGACCCGGTTAACCAACACTCATTAGCTACGGTAACACTCCACTATAGGTCGTAGCTGCACTCCCGTCAGTGCAGAATATTGCGTGTCTACTGATATAACCAATATCCATGAGTCGACCCTTCACAAAGTTGTTCAGAGACACTACCGGGTCAAATTACCGCTTTACCCTCGTGTTCTACCTCTTGTTCCTTAAGTCCCCACCGCTCCTCTAATGAACAACATATTGTGATGGTCCAACTATACACAACACCCTTCTCGGCCAAAGGAGAAGGTGGGCGCCCGCTGTCCAAGCCACCGAGACAACACTTAAGGGAACAACCCTCTAGTTTCCCTAAAGACGGAACGCAGTGAATTCCATCTCGCGTAGTTAAGTTCCCGACTCCTCGCTTGGTTCTGTCCCTCTAGAAGATAGGCATATTGGGGGGAGTAATCATTACCACCTTCACCCGCATTTAGTCAAAGAATGCACTCGCATGACAGAGTCCGTAACACGCTCGTGATTCGTGTCGAGTCACTAATGGTCATCTCGGGTTATTAGTCCTCATCACAACGCGGTGTTACATCGTGAGGTCTAATAAATCACGGCCTCGGTCTTGTACAATCTCATTGCACAGATGCCCCCACTCGCATGTCAACTACATGAGCGAGTCGATCACCTCGCTTTGTATCTAATACAAAGCGGTCGCATCCATAGTGTATCCGTGGATTAGGTCTCTAACCCTATCCATATACCGTAGACCGCTCGTTATTAACTCGAATGTGATCCTCCCCGTGTGTCCACTACACACCGCTCAAGTTCTAGTTCTCTCATAAATTCAATGACCCTAGAGCTTAGTTTATTGGAAAAGTTTATAAATATTATGAGACACAAAGTGATGAAATGAATAACTCTTATTAATTTCAAACAATATATTACAAACACGAGATTAGGACAAAAATCCCAACAAACTCCCACTTGGACTAAGCTAGTGGAGAAAATACATTTCTAAAATGTACATAAATTACAATGAAGTAATACAATAAACTAGGCATTGAATACCCGCTTTACACATCTCCCACTTGCCTTAGTCGTGAAGCTCTCAAGACCTGTACTCTCTAGGTGACCTCAAACACCTTAGCCGTGAGGGGGGCTTTGTAAATGGATCACCACGTTGTGCTCCGACGCTATCTCGCGTGACCGTCCACGCTCCGCTTGCACAATCTCCCGCATCGATTGATACTTGTGCTCAATGTGTTTGCTCTCTTATGGCTCCGAGGCTCACGTGAGTTGGCTAACGACCAACGTTATCACCAGAACAGTGTGATTGGCAAGTTCATATTTGGAACAACTTCCAAATCACCATGAACTTCCTAAGCCAAACAACTTCCTTTGCGGCTTCACAAGTCGCAACATACTCCGCTTCCATAGTGGAATGAGCGATGCATCCTCGCTGATGCTTCTTCATACTACAGCTCCTCCATTGAGAATGAAGGTTGACCCTGAGGTGGATTTTCTAGAATCCTTATCGGTCTGAAAATCCCCACTACCATACACCAAGTTGTAGTTCCTCGTTCTCCTAAGATACTTGAGGATTGCCTTTACTACCGCCCAAAGGATCTAATCTCGATTGGACCGATATCTACCGATAATTCCCTACCGCATAACGGATGTCTGCCTAGTACACAAAGATGGCATACATCAAAGCTCCCTACACCAAAGCATATGGAATCCGCCTCATATCCTCAACATCTTGAGGAGTCTTAGGACACCGATCCTTGACAAGTGAATCCCATGCCCGAAAGGCGAAGAACCCTTCTTGAGTTCTCGCATCTTATATGTAGACAACATTTTGTCAATATAAGACGCTTGAGACAGGGCTAGCTGTTTCGTTTCTTCCAGCCTCCGACAAACCGGATACCTAGAACATACCGAGCTTCTCCCAAATCTTTCATTTGGAATTGCGAAGCTAGCCACTTCTTAACATTAGTAAGAAATTCTACCTCATTCCCAATGAGAAGAATATCGTCCATGTACAACACCAAAAATGCGACAATTTTGTGAACGATTTTCTTGTAGACACAAGGCTCGTCGACATTTTGATCAAAGCCATAAGATTTGACCGCCTCATCAAACCTTATATTCCAAGACCTCGAAGCTTGTTTAAGCCCATAAATGGACCTATGAAGTCGGCAAACCTTTTGCTCTTGGCCTTGGGCGATGAACCCTTTGGGTTGCTCCATGTAGATGGCCTCATCAAGTTTGCCATTCGTAAAGGTCGTCTTGACGTCCATCATCCGCCATACCGTAGTCATAATACGCGGCAATGGCCGTAGGATCCTCGATCGACTTTACCATGGCAACAGTGAAAATGTCTCCTCATAGTCAACCCTTCAACCTCGGGTAAAACCTTTGCCACTAGTCGTGCTTTGAAGGTCCGCACTTTCCCATCTACGCCACGCTTACGCTTGTAGATCCATTTGCAACCAATAGGTTTTACCCCATCCGGTTGATCCACAAGCTCCCATACTGCACTGAAGTACATAGACTCCATTTCTCGGTCCATAGCTTTAATCCACTCGCCTTTGTCAACATCAACCATTGCCTCGATCATATGTCAATGGATCCTCACAGTCATCATCAGGAGCGACAACTGAGGTTTTAGCTAAACCCATGTAGCGATCAGGCTGTCTCACAACCCTCCCACTACGTCGAGGCATTCCCAACTCTTGGGAACGGATTTGACTAGACGTGCTAGGATCAACAACACTTGTTGACATACTAGCCTCATCAAAGATCAAAGAACTCTTGGCGATGTAATCGCCCATTTAATTTAATACAATTTTACTCCTTGGTAAATGATCCCTAACGTGGTCTTCCTCTAGGAAAGTGGCGTTTGTCGACACAAGCACCCTATTTTCCCTAGGATCGTAAAATAGACCACCCCTAGTCTCTTTAGGGTAACCTACGAATAGGCATAATTTCGAACGGGGTTCCAACTTTTTTCTGGTTTGACACCAACACGTGGGTGGCATCCCCAAATCCTCGAAGTGATGTAAACCGCCTTTACGCCCACTCGAGAGCTTGAAAGGTGTTTCACAAACACTCTTCGACGTAACGTTGTTCAAAATATAAATCGCAGCTTCTCCACTGCGTACTTCAAAGAAAGAAGGAAGGAGACGCATAGCTCATCATCGATCGATAACCATGTCCAACAAGGTTCTGCTTTCTCCTCTCCGATACACCATTCTCGCTGTGGCATACCAGCGCCGAGAGTTGGGACGTAATTCCGTGTTCTATCATATAGTCCTCGGAATCGGTGTCCATGTACTCTCCCCCTCGATCCGATCGAAGTGTTTTAAGCGATTTACCTAAGAGGTTCTCAACCTCGAGCCTTGTACTCCTTGAACTTTTCAAGAGTTTCGCACTTCTTGTGCATTAAGTAAATATACCCATATCCGGAGTAATCGCTCATGAAAGACACAAAATACTCATAACCGCCTCCGAGCTTTAACATTCATCTGGACCACGAGGTCGAATGTACTAACTCAAGAGGTTCTTTGGCTCTATATCCTTTTCCACTAAAAGGACATTTTGTCATTTTGCCCTCAAGGCATGACTCACACACCGCAAAGAGTTTTCTTCCAACTCGCTTAGAAGTCCACTCTTCACTAGTTTCTCAATCCTATTGAGATTAATGTGGCTCCTAACCGAAGATGCCAAAGTTGGGCATTTTCTTTTGGAGAAACTTTTGCTTTCTTAGTTCGTGTTTCTCATAGCTTTTAAACAATTCAATATTCAAAACACTTTTGACCGAATTTGCGTTTCAAAACATACAGATTATTTTCGAGTGAAGTCGAACAGATAACATTACCTTTGAAAGAAATAAACGCTTTATTCAATTCAAAAGAAACAGAAATACAATGTTCAATTAAGCGTGAAAATTGAAACAAGGTTTCTAGTAAACCACGAACTATGTACATGATTGTCCAACAATAAGTACTTCCCGCCAAAATGCGCCTTCACTGCGATCGATCAGCAGCAGAGAGACAAGCTCCCTGATCCAACCCGTAGAGTCACCTCACCTCTCGCAGCCGGGCGCGAGAATCAATCCTCGAAAGAAGAACAAACGTGGTTAGTGGCGCCCGAATCCAATATCCAGCAGAGTCACTACTCTCCACTAAACATGTTTCACTCACAAGTAAATCACATTTACCTTGATTCTTCCTCTCGGCCAGAATTTGGGACAATTTCTCTTCCAAAGGATCGCCCCATTGCAGGTGGAAACACTTTCCTTTCTCTCTCGAACCTCCTTGACCTTCTTGCCCTTGTGGGTGGCAAAGACGGCCGCTTTTACCCCTCTTCATCCTCTTCTTCCTTTCGGCGTGAAGGAGCAACAGTTTCGTCCCGCAGGTCGAACCCCGTGATAAGACTCAGAGGCAACATTTGCTTCAGATTCTCTTGACCTGTTCAATGATTGGAAATTCTCAGAGCTCATTGAGGAGGGTAGTCGAGTGTAGCTAATTTTGTTCATAACAAAGATTGCTACGAAATCAAGGAAACTCTTCTAAGAGTCTCTAATATAAAATCGACTGCTCGACTCGTCGATCGAAGCCCCGCTCATCTCGGCCGATGAAAGTGGGTCATCATGTCTAGAACGTGTTCACGGACGCATTTACCCCTCCTTCATCCGTGCGTTGAAAACGTATTTGAGCGAGTCATGGCGACCTCAAAGAATCGCTTTGTCAAACATTTCCCGCAAGAACTCCATGATCTCCTTAGCGAAACCATCACTCATGCTTCTTTGCCAAGACATCGGATATGCCGGCAATTATGTAGACCTTGGCCTTTTCATTGGTCCCGATCCAATGATTGTACGCGTCGCGCGAACACTTCATGACGCTTGTCGAGCCCAGATCCGAGGACACTCCTCGAGATAGCACGAACTTTATGTCGCCTTGTACCATAATTGTATTAATGTTGTTTTTCCAACTCGTAATTATCTCCCACTAACTTATCCGGCGAGTAAAGCTATTATTATGCTATACATTTTTAGTCAAAAATATAGAAAACCTTTTTGTATTAGTCTCAAAAAAAACTTTTGAAATCCAATCAAGTTTTAGCAAAAATTGTTTCATGATCCCTAGGTCATTCAAAATTTTGCAATGATACCCTAAAGGTTTAGAATGACCGCCACTCAAGGGTGAAATGTAACACTCCTCCTCTAGGACGAGACTTTCTCGATCGTACTCCCAATCCCGTAATAACTCTTATTCCATTAGGCCTCCAATTACCATTGTTCTGGTCGAATTCATTAACACTTAACGAATTTTGTGAGTGTCACCCTCAATCTTTAAGTTTCCAAGCATCCGTCCAAACAATAGCCACCGAAGGGTGAACCAAGAAGGAAAACCAACAAGGAAACTGTATCCCTTTCGGGAATTCACGGTGTTCCGACTCCCATGATCATGCCCTCCGAAGGGATTGTCTGGTCCAAGCCAAACTAGCAGGCGGATTGTTGCGTAAAATTATATTGCAATATTGCAGTGTACGGGTCAAATTTTAGTATAGTGATTTATGAGTCCAAGTATCGTCCTCGGGAATGGGTTTCTAGATTAATTAATTATTAAGCTACTAATTCTCGATTTTAGCTAAAGAAACATAACATGGATAGTTGGTTGAAGTAAATACAAACAAACGAACTAACATGTGGAGTCACGAATTGATAGAATTAAAGGAAGTGATTTTACAAGTTAAAGACCTAACTAGCACATGCATTGAACCAATGAGATGAAATTATAAACAAGAAGTGAAATACTCAAGAAAATCTCTCGATTCTTAGTGAGCCTCACACATGCAATAAACTCATAGTCTCCATATGAACCTACAACATGCATGGCATTAAGCAACTTCTTTATGTGTTTCCCTAAGATTTCTAGGTCACTCTCGTGCTAGACTTCCAAGGGTTTTGATAATTTTGCTCTAATTCAAGCTTTATCTCTCGAGTCCACTTAAATCAACAAATTAAAAAGAAAAGAACGAATTGCCAAAAATAAGGACATAACATGCTTCAATACATCACAAGAAAGTCATAACAAGTAATTCAAATCCTAACTACTATGGTTAGCTACTCTAAATCACATGAAAAACAAACTAAACAAGTAGAAATCGCCTTAGAACGCTATTACAAATTGAAAGAAAGAGAAATAAACTTAGGTGTCGATGCTTGGCCCTTCGCCTCCAAGCTCCCGCCTTCGATCTCGAACTCTCACGAATGCTTTGGCTCCCAAAATCACTCTTTTCTCTCTTCTTACAAGGTGTATTTCAATTTAGGCAAAACTCTACCAAATTGTGCTCCCTTTGCAAGAATCATAATGTTGTATTTATAGGCATCAATGGAGCAATTATTGTAACGCTAGGGACAAAGTTGTAACGCTGCACTTAGGCGCTAGTAAATATGGAAACTATCGGCAGCGCAGCACCGTAGGGACAGCAACGCAAATGCCGCTACCTTAACGCACGCGCTTCTTATCGATCCGATGCGCGTTGCGACGCCGCAAGGCGCGTTACGCGCCTCTCGCGCTTCTCGCGCGTGCGCCTTTATCGATCGGCGTTGCGACGCCGAAAGCGCGCTGCTGTAACGCCTCTCGCGCGCTTCACTGCGGCGCCTTTATCGATCTAGCGTTGCTGCGACGCCGCAGCGCCGCGCAACGCTTATCGGCGCGATCTTCAAAGTTGTTTGGTTGCACGCCCGGCGCTGTAACGCCTATATGCCGCTGCAACGCCATCGCCTGGGTCTTGACTTGGTTTGGTCTTCTCTTCCATTTGATGTTATATTTAGCTCCAAATAGCCTTGTTTTGATCCCGAGTGATCCAAATTGTCTCCAATAGCTCCGTTTAAGCTCTTAACCCAAATTGAATAAATTAACCACGTAAAAGCCCCAAATCATCATAAAACTAGCAATAATTAAGCCTAAGGATAGCACATTTTGTGTGCTATCAAACACCCCAAATCAAACTTTTGCTAGTCCCAAGCAAAAACAGAGTTAAAAATTAGATTGTTCTTGAACATACATTTGATTCAAGGCTCAAAGATTTAAGAGAAAATTTTGCAATTACAGAAACACTTAAACATAACACTTCAACAAGTAATTTAAACTTTTCCTAAGTGTTCCTACGTGTGTGTGTGGTTAGCCTATGTTCCCTTCATTTTTACTAAGCCCTGATCAACTTTATTAGGTTCTCCATTCAACTTCCCCTACAATCGGTCTTAGTTACTAATCTTTGAGTCTCTCCACATTCGTAAATAAACAACTTTACTCAAAGACTTAATCACTCTTTTGATGCCACTTTTTCTATTTTCTTTTTTTTTTTTGTGCAAGGACACTAGCTTTCACACATCCACCGCAGGGACCCTTATCCAGAGCACTCGCTCAATGAGTGGCCTAACTGATCACAAAAGAAGGTAGCTCTTTTTCCTCCTCACGATTTTTTTTTTTTACAAACAGACAACAAAAATAAACTTTTTCACATAATGCACATATTATACATATCATGCACTTCATATTGTCATTTACCCTATCCTCGCAGCTTTAACTCTCAAATTAGTTTTCTGCATTCTATCGAGGTGACATCAAACTTCTAAGCCTAATAACTTTGTTCTAAACATTTCAAAACTACAGAACAAAGGCTATGTGCATATAATGCAGGAAAAACTCAAGAAATTTTTTTAAATTAACTCAAATTCATGTCATGCTTTCAGGTTTCAGCAGAATCACAAAGATTTTAAATTATATCTCATCCTAGGCTATCATACTCATACTTATGTAAAAGATCAACCAACAATTCAAAGACATACTCGTGATACCACAAGAATAAACACAATCCCACCCCAAACTTAAACTAAACATTGTCCCCAATGTTTGTAGAAATAAGCATGTGACAAGTATAAGGGTAGAAGTGAACGATCATCTGCCCCGGGTGATGGAGATATTTCTGAGTTCCTTGGATAGCCAAAGCATGTGTGTTGGAGTTCCTCTGAATGGGAGCATGGATTTCAACGAAGAAGGACATCTCCACAACCTACGAAGTAAAACAACAACTAACTAAGAATTGAAAAATAACAAAAACAACTAAAGCAAGCTAAAGACAGGAAAACAAAAGTAAGTAAAACTTGGGTTGCCTCCCAAGAAGCGCTTTGTTTAACGTCTTTAGCTAGACTGTACTCCCTCAAGGTGTTTCTTTCCTTGCTTCTAGTGCCTGGAGTGATGTGTTCATTTGGCCAATCTGGGTCTCTATATTCTTTATTGCAGCTCCATGACTGGTCACTATACCGTATAAAATCGGTGATCGCATTCTCCACCGGTTGGACCGATTTTACGGATTCAAATGGCGAAGGAGTGCAATGTGTCTTCCAGAGATGGTTTCCTCTCTGATGTAGAAGCATGCCCTGTAGGAGGATTCAACACATTCTTGTTGTTAGCATAAGAGAAATTCTCATGATACCTCAAACCTGGATTGTAATGTGTTGGTAGGTTATTCTGAGTCTGATTTCCTCCATAGTGGTTGCTTCTATTGTTCAGGTAGTGCAATTGCTCCATAGTGGATTCTCCATTGGGCTGGGAGCATTGAGAGGACATCCCTGTCTGTGGTGATCCTGCAAAATTATTCAAGGCATGAGTGAGAGACGCCATATGAGATCTAAGAGAGGTTACCTCATCCAGTTGATATAATCCAACTCATCGGCTTAGATCTGTCATTTTCTCAGAGGCCACCGGTAGTGGCAGCTTGACATTTCCTCCGTGAGGGCACGTGCTTCGCACGCTTTCGCCATGAAAGCCCTCCAAAAGAGTGGCATCCGTAATGGTCCTAGTCTTACCTTCTAGTCCATTATAAAACAATTTGTACTGAGCGCATCTGATAGCCATGCTGTGTGGCACCTCCCGAGCATGTCCTTGTACCTTCCCTGTGCTTCAAATAATCGCTCTCTCTTCTTCTTTGCACTCGAATGTTCCTATCTCAGTCCTCAACTTTGCAGCTTTAACAGGTGGAAAGAATTTGGTCATGAAGGCTTGGGTCAACTCCTCCCAGGAATTGATACTCCCTGAAGGAAGGGACCCTAGCCATTCTTTGGCTCTACCTTGCAAGGAAAAAGGAAAGAGACGTAAGCGAATACTATCAGCAGAGATACCATTCATTTTAAATGTACCACAGATTTCCAAACAATTTTGAAGATGAGAGTTAGGATCTTCTGTGGCTAGGCCTCTGAAAGCACCTTCCCTAACCATTTGTATCAGCCCTGTTTTCAGTTTAAAGTTATTAGCATTGATGGGGGCATGGACTATTCCACCGCTGTAAATTAAACACAAAGTTGGAAATACTCCCGATAGGTTTAGGGTTGTTGATGAGCTCCCGATCACCCATCTCCGAGGTTCTCGCTCTTCCTTCCTTTAGAGTCTCTCCTACAAGTCCTTTCAATCTCAAGATCGAAAGGGTGCAAGTCTGCAGTTCTCCCCTTGGGCATACACCTGGAGGAACAAAAAGAAAGAAATTAGATAAGAAAGAAAAACACAAACAACTAGAAAATAAAATAGAAAATAAAGACATAAAACATAAAACTTGGGTTGCCTCCCAAGAAGCGCTTTCTTTAACGTCTTTAGTTAGACGGTGACTAATTAGGGCACATAAAATTGCTCATATTTCTTCGGGCCCTTCTTGCTTGAATCAATGTTGCCCTCTAAGTCTAAAAGGCTATCTTGCTTTTCATGGGCACCAGAGACATAATTATTTTTTGTATTTTTGTTTAATAAAATGAAAGAACTGAAATCAAAACAAGACTCGTGAGTGTATGACAATTGGTTATCAACAATTAAGGAAATTTCTGGAGAATAAAGGGAAGAATACTTCTCAGCCTCTAACACTATCACCTGGGTTTCCTCTGTGGAAGTGATTATAATACCGATGTCTACCTCACTAACTTGATTATTGTATGTCTCAATCTCCCCCAAACTATCCTCACTATCATGTGAACAGACTCTCCTAGGTGGCACCCTCTCAGTGGTAAAGATAATAAATTGTTCCTGTAAGGCCTTAAGAGAAATTACTAGCTGGTTAAGATATTGGGTTCTATCCTGTACTATTTCCCACAATTCTACCACTTTAGCTTCTAACCTATTCAACCTTTCGAACACTTCATGAACCAAATTTTTAATTTTCAATTCTAAAGTATATTCTCTCAATTGGTCCACAAGAGAAGATTTTTCTATGGGTTGGTCAAGGTACGAAGAACTATGGTTCCAACTGCCTAGATAACTACCATTACATGAATGTTCATCAATTTCCTGTGCACAGAATGGTAAAAATTAGACAGATGAGATTCAGAGAAATCATGGTGCACATACCTAGGGTCCCGGGATGGACAATAGAATGGTGGAAAATTGAAATCATGCAAAGTCATGCTTTTAAAATCAGTAATTTCTCAACAAGACTTCACACAATAGCAACACAACCAAATGCAGGGGACAAAGACAACAAACAACACATAAAGCTAAAATAAAGCAAATAAGGAAACAACAATCAAACAAATAAGGAAAAACACACAAACAAACTTTAGTCTAAAATTTTAAATTTTCTCCTAATATTAATTAATCTAAATAATCGTCATTCCCTAAGAATCTGCGCCAAAAACTTGTTGCGTAAAATTATATTGCAATACCGCAGCATTATGCGGGTCAAGTTTTAGTATAGTGATTTATGAGTCCAAGTATCGTCCCTGGAATGAGTTTCTAGATTAATTAATTATTAAGGTACTAATTCTCGATTTTAGCTAAAGAAACATAACATGGATAGTTGGTTGAAGTAAATACAAACAAACGAACTAACATGTGGAGTCACGAATTGATAGAATTAAAGGAAGTGATTTTACAAGTTAAAGACCTAACTAGCACATGCATTGAACCAATGAGATGAAATTATAAACAAGAAGTGAAATACTCAAGAAAATCTCTCGATTCTTAGTGAGCCTCACACATGCAATAAACTCATAGTCTCCATATGAACTTACAACATGCATGGCATTAAGCAACTTCTTTATGTGTTTCCCTAAGATTTCTAGGTCACTCTCGTGCTGCACTTCCAAGGGTTTTGACAATTTTGCTCTAATTCAAGCTTTATCTCTCTCGAGTCCACTTAAATCAACAAATTAAAAAGTAAAGAACGAATTGCCAAAAATAACGACATAACATGCTTCAATAAATCACAAGAAAGTCATAACAAGTAATTCAAATCCTAACTACTATGGTTAGCTACTCTAAATCACATGAAAAACAAACTAAACAAGTAGAAATCGTCTTAGAACGCTATTACAAATTGAAAGAAAGAGAAATAAACTTAGGTGTCGATGCTTAGGTCCTTCGCCTCCGAGCTCCCGCCTTCGATCTCGAACCTCCACGAATGCTTTGGCTCCCAAAATCACTCTTTTCTCTCTTCTACAAGGTGTATTTCAATTTAGGGCAAAACTCTACCAAATTGTGCTTCCCTTTGCAAGAATCATAATGTTGTATTTATAGGCATCAATGGAGCAAATAAGGTAACGTTAGGGGACAGCGTTGTAACGCCGCTACCTTAACGCGCGCGCTCTTATCGACCGGCGTTGCGACGCCGCAAGCGCGCCGCGGTAACGCCTCTCGCGCTTCTCGCGCGTGCGCCTCTTATCGATCGGGCGTTGCGACGCTACAAGCGCGCGCTGGTAACGCCCTCTCGCGCGCTTCTCGCGCGCGCCTTATCGATCTAGCGTTGCGACGCAGCAGCGCGGCGCTTTGGTCGCACGCTCGCGCGTTGCGTAACGCTCTATATGGCGCTGCAACGCCATCGCCATCGCCTCGAGTCTTGACTTGGTTTGGTCTTCTCTCTTCCATTTGATGTTATATTTAGCTCCAAATAGCCTTGTTTTAATCCCAGTGATCCAAATTGTCTCCAATAGCTCCGCTTTAAGCTCTTAACCCAAATTGAATAAATTAACCACGTAAAAGCCCCAAATCATCATAAAACTAGCAATAATTAAGCCTAAGGATAGCACATTTTGTGTGCTATCAAACACCCTCAAACTTAAACTTTTGCTAGTCCCGAGCAAAAGCAGAGTTAAAAATTAGATTGTTCTTGAACATACATTTGATTCAAGGCTCAAAGATTTAAGAGAAAATTTTGCAATTACAGGAAACACTTAAACATATCACTTCAACAAGTAATTTAAACTTTTCCTAAGTGTTCTTACGTGTGTGTGTGGTTAGCCTATGTTCCCTTCATTTTTACTAAGCCCGGATTAACTTTATTAGGTTCTCCATTCAACTTCCCCCTACACTGGTCTTAGTTACTAATCTTTGAGCCTCTCCACATTCGAAATAAACAACTTTACTCAAAGACTTAATCACTCTTTTGATGCCACTTTTTTTCTATTTTCTTCTTTTTTTTTTTTTTTTTGTGCAAGGACACTAGCTTTCACACATCCACCGCAGGACCCTTATCCAGCAGTACTCGCCAATGAGTGGCCTAACTGATCACAAAGTTGAAGGTAGCTCTTTTTGTCCTCACGATTTTTTTTTTTTACAAACAGATAACAAAAATAAACTTTTTCACATAATGCACATATTATACAGATCATGCACTTCATATTGTCATTTACCCTATCCTCGCAGCTTTAACTCTCAAATCGCTTTGAGACTATCGAGGTGACATCAAACTTCTAAGCCTAATAACTTTGTTCTAAGCATTTCAAAACTACAGAACAAAGGCTATGTGCATATAATGCAAGAAAAACTCAAGAAATTTTTTTAAATTAACTCAAATTCATGTCGCTGCAGAGAATATTACGTATCCATCGATATAACCAATACCCATGAGCCGACCCTTTCACAGGTTGTTCAGAGACACGGCTGGGTCAAATACCATTTTACCTCGTGTCTACCTCTTGTTCCTTAAGTCCCCATCGCTTCCTCTAATGAACAACATATTGTGATGGTCCAACCATACACAACACCCCTTCCGGGCCAGTAGAAGGTGGCGCGCGCTTGTCCAAGCCCCGAGACAACACTTAAGGGAACAACCCATCTAGTTTCTAAAGACGGAACGAGTGAATTCCATCTCGCGTAGTTAAGTTCCCACTCCGCATTTGGTTCTACGTCCCTCGAGAAGATAGGCATATTGGGCGAGTAATCGTGACCACCTTCACCTGCATTTAGTCAAAGAATGCACTCGCAGCATGGAGTCCCTAACACGCTCAGATTCGTGTCGACTCACTAATGGTCATCTCACGGTTATTAGTCCCTCATCACAACGGTGTTACATCGGTGAGGTCTAATAAATCACGGTTCGGTCTTGTACAATCTCATTGCACAAGATGCCCCCACTCGCATGTCAACTACATGAACGAGTCGATCACCTCGCTTGTATCTAATACTAAGCGGGCGCATCCACAGCAGTATCCGTGATTAGGTCTCCAACCCTATCCATATCATCAGAGACCGCTTCGGGTCATTAACCCAACGTGATCCTCCCCAGTGTGTCCACTACACACCGCTCAAGTTCTAGTTCTCTCATAAATTCAATGACCCTTGAGCTTAGTTTATTGGAAAAGTTTATAAATATTATGAGACACAAAGTGATGAAATGAATAACTCTTATTAATTTCAAACAATATATTACAAACACGAGATTAGGACAAAAATCCCAACACTGCAATGAGATTGTACAAGACCGGTCGTGAATTATTAGACCTCTGATGTAACACCGCTGATGAGAATTTACTAATAACTTCGTAGATGACCATTAGTGACTCGACCGAATCCCGAGCGTGTTACGCACTCCCGCTTATGGGTCACCCTTTGACTAGTACTTACGGTGAGGGTGCTCACGCCATCGCCCAATATGCCTATCTTCTCGTGGACGTAACAAAGTAAGGAACTGGGAACTTAACTACGCGAGATGGAATTCACTCGTTCCGGCCTTTAGGGAAACTAGAAGGGTTGTTCCCTTAAGTGATGTCTCCGTGGCTTGGACAACGCGCGCCACCTTCTCACCGCCCGAGAAGGGTGTTGTGTATGGTTGGACCATCACAATATGTTGTTCATTAGAGAAGCGGTGGGGACTTAAGAAACAAGAGGTAGACACAGGGGTAAAACGGTAATTTGACACAACCGTGTCTACGAACAACCTGTGAAGGGTCTACTCATGGGCATTGGTTATATCAGTGGACACGTAATATTCTACACTGACGGGAGTGCAGTTACGGGCTATAGTGGAGTGTTACCGTAGCTAATGAATGTTGGTTAATCGGGTCAAAGAGTTTGATAGGTTAATCTCGGATCATTGGAGCCCGCCATCGTAGGTCTATTAGGTCCCCGGTTGGCTCAATCTGAAAGTTAAAAGAAGGGTTAATGTTTTGGTATGAAATTGAAGTGTTCAATTTCACTTTAAGGGCATTTATGTCATTTATATGAGATATGAATGATATAATATATAGTTTAATGTGAATGAGATTCATAATAAACTATAGGTTAGCCTAATTGTTGAATTAGGGCTAATTGGAGAATTTAATTGAGAGAAATTAAATTGGATGTGATTCAATTTAATTAATCCACAATTATTGCAAATGAGATTTGCAATATGAGATATCAGATATCTTATATTATGTGGTTATGCAAATGAGATTTGCATAACCTATGGCTGTGGTAAAGTGATAATAATGTGGAGATTTTAACTCCATCAATTCCACTATATAATCCCTTCTTGCAAGAAGGATTGTGAGTATTCTCTCATTTTTTAGAATTTCATCAAAAGAGAAGAAGAAAGTTCTCTCTACTTTCTCTCTATTCTCCTCCCTCTCCAAAACACCAAATTTTCCACTAACTTCCCTTTTCCAAAAGAGAACAACCGAGACTCCAAGTGGTGGTGTTCGGGTTCCGTTCGTGGGAAGCGTTCATTGAGATCGAGAAGCACGAAGAGTTCGTGATCTGAGGAAGAAATCTTGAAGAGTGTCTTCAACAAGTAAGTACCTTTAATCTTACTGTTTTTTTCTTCCTTTTCCAGCATGTTTAGCCTAGATCTTTAGTAGATCGTTTTAACAAAACTGAGTTGCATAATGATACCATGACGATTCGATCGTCTTCCGCTACGCGGGGATTCTCATTCCCTTCAATTGGTATCAAAGCCATTTCGATGGTTCTTCATTTATGCACTGTTTTGTTAAAATAGGTGGGTAAATTGCCTTAATTTATGTGATAAATTGTTTGTTTGCAAAATGGATGTTTCGGTTTTTGGCATTTTAGATTTATTTTCTGTTTGATGAGATCAAACGTAAAAGACCAGTGTTTTTAGGCATTTTAGAAAATAAATCGAGTCTATAAGTCCGGGTTATTCGTGGCAATAGTTTCTGTGAAGAAATCGGAGCGGAAACAGGCAGAAATCGGTGAAGAAACGTGAAAGAGTTTGTTGTTCGCCGATGGCGTTGTTACGCCGCCTCTACGGCGTCTCAACGTTGTCCTTGCGGGACGAGGCCCTCGCAATGTAGCAATGTTACAGCCGCCCGGGCGCTGAGAACGCCGATCGACGTTGAGGCGGCATGCGTTACAGCAACGCTGCCCATGGCGTTGCAACGCTGCACGCGTTGAGGAGCAGTTGCTGGAGGCGGATTCGCGAAGACGTGGGCGTTATTCGTAGTGGACAGTTGTTTTTTTCGAATTATTAATTAATTTTATTTGTAAAATGTAATTAATTAATTTATTTAATTATTTTATTAAATAATGTTAATATAAGTGTTATATTAATGTTATTTAATTAAATAATTGCCCCTAGGTGTCAAAACCCCGTCCATTTTTGCTATTTAATTATTTTATGCATGAGATGTATATTTTAATTAATTTCTATGTGCATAATGTATGTCATATAGATTTAAAATCTCACCTTAGGTTAAACATTTCATGCATCATATTTATATTATAAGAGTTATAATATATAGTATGCATGATAGGATTATATTATAAGAGTTATAATATAATGTTTGCATGTTTTAATTTATTTAAATATAAGTGTTATATTTTTAAATTAAAAGCATGCTCATGCATTTTATTCATGTGATGAATTATATTATGTTATAGTATATAGTTATTCATGTGATGAATGATCAAGTACTATAACATAAAAATGCATGGCAACCTAAGTTAATTATTAGTTTTAAAGAGTTTAGAACTTGAATAATTAGACTTAGGTTTTCTATTTTCTAATGAGTTTAGAAATTAGGAAATCAAATATAACCTTTGAATGGAGACTGATAAGTAACTCTGTATAAGGAAGGTTTTGTCTAAGGTCAGGTATTTAAGTTGACGCTATGAACACCCCTACACGAAACCGACTCGGGAGTGAATTCGGTCCTAGATTCTTAGGTTATATTCTCGTGAGTGCCGCAATTAAGAGTTAATTAATTTACTCACATAGACCTAAGTTAATAATGTGATTATAAACTTAGGCTAATACCATATAAGAGTTATATTGGTAGACTTAGGTAAATTTTAGCCGGCTTATCTAGGTCAATCCCTATTAAAATTAAAGTGCTGAGTGGGAGGAAATATAGTGTATGAGATACATTTGAATTTCCAACCACAAATCTCCGTTAAGTCCGCACCGTGAGATCTATACTCGGCCTCGTGGCGCAAATTGGAGCGTCCCCCTTCGGGTGGAATTTGTATAGGTCAATATCATCGTGGATGGAGAGAGTACTTATAGTGAGTGGGAGCGGAACTTGTGAAAACGAGACCCACGGTCTCTTCTTTCGATTCACACCGTGAGACGCCTATGATCCGCCTGCTAGTTTGGCTTGGACCAGACAATCCCTTCGGAGGGCATGATCATGGGAGTCGGAACACCGTGAATTCCCGAAAGGGATATAGTTTCCTGGTTGGTTTTCCTTCTTGGTTCACCCTTCGGTGGCTATTGTTTGGACGGATGCTTGGAAACTTAAAGATTGAGGGTGACACTCACAGAATTCGTTAAGTGTTAATGAATTCGACCGAACAATGGTAATTGGACGCCTAATGGAATAAGAGTTATTCTTGGATTAGCGTCTGATCGAGAAAGTCTCGTCCTAGAGGAGGAGTGTTTTGTTCACCCTTCGGTGGCGGTCATTCTAAACCTTTAGGGTATCATTGCAAAATTTTGAATGACCTAGGGATCATGAAACAATTTTGCTAAAACTTGATTCGATTTCAAAAAGTTTTTTGCGAGACTAATACAAAGTTTTTCTTATTTTTCAGCTAAAAATGTCTAGCGCAATAATAGCATTACTCGCGTCCGATAAGTTAGTGGGAGATAATTACCAAAGTTGGAAAAACAACCTTAACACAATTTTGGTAACTGACGACATAAAGTTCGTGCTGTCTGAGGAGTGTCCTCAGATGTCGGGCTCGACCGCGACACGAAGTGTTCGCGATGCGTACGATCGGTGGATCAGTGCCAATGAAAATGCCAAGGTCTACATAATTGCCAGCATGTCTGATGTCTTGGCAAAGAAGCATGAGCTGATGGTCTCCGCCAAGGAGATCATGGAGTCCTTGCAGGAAATGTTTGGACAACAGTCCTTTCAGGACCGGCATGACTTGCTCAAACACGTCTTCAACGCACGGCTGAAGGAGGGGTCTTCTGTCCGTGAACATGTTCTAGATATGATGACCCACTTTAATCTGGCTGAGATGAACGGGGCTTCGATCGACAAGTCGAGCCAGGTCAGTTTTATTTTGGAGACTCTTCCAAGAGTTTCCTTCAGGCCAGAGTAATGTTTGTTATGAACAAAATTAGCCACACTCTGACTACCCTCCTCAATGAGCTACAGAATTCCCAATCCTTGAACAAGGTCAAGGAATCTGAGGCAAATGTTGCTTACAGGTCTTATCACAGGGGTTCGACCTCTAGGACGAAACCTGTTGCTCCTTCACGCCCGAAAGGGAAGAAAAGGATGAAGAGGGGTAAAACTAACCGAGCTGCCGCCCAAAAGGGCAAGAAGGTCAAGGACGTTGCAGAGAAAGGAAAGTGTTTCCACTGCAATGGGGGCGGACACTGGAAGAGGAACTGTACCAAATTCCTGGCCGAGTGGAAGAATCAAGGTAAATGTGATTTACTTGTGACAGAAACATGTTTAGTGGAGAGTAGAGCCTCTGCCTGAATATTGGATTTGGGCGCCACTAACCACGTTTGTTCTTCTTTTCAGGGGATTGATTCCTGGCAACCGCTGCGAGAAGGTGAGGTGACTCTACGGGTTGGATCCGAGGAGCTTGTCTCTGCTGCAACGATCGACACGGTGAAGCTACACTTTGGCGGGAAGTACTTATTGTTGGAAAATTTGTACATAGTTTCAGGGTTTACTAGAAACCTTGTTTCCATTTCCTGCTTAATTGAACAATGTATATCTGTTTCCTTTGAATCTAGTAAAGCGTTTATTTCTTTCAAAGGCAATCTTTTTTGTTCAGCTTCACTCGAGCATAATCTGTATGTTTTGAAACCTAATTCGGTCAAAAGTGTTTTGAATACTAAATTGTTTAAAACTGCAGAAACACGAACTAAGAAAGCAAAAGTTTCTCCAAAAGAAAATGTCCATCTTTGGCATCTACGGTTAGGCCACATTAATCTCAATAGGATTGAGAAACTAGTGAAGAGTGGACTTCTAAACGAGTTGGAAGAAAACTTTTTGCCGGTGTGTGAGTCATGCCTTGAGGGCAAGATGACCAAACGTCCTTTTAGTGGAAAAGGATATAGAGCCAAAGAACCTCTTGAGTTAGTACATTCTGACCTCTGTGGTCCGATGAATGTTAAAGCTCGGGGCGGTTATGAGTATTTCGTGTCTTAAGACGATTACTCCAGATATGGGTATATTTACCTAATGCATAAGAAGTTTAAAACTCTTGAAAAGTTCAAGGAGTACAAGACTGAGGTTGAGAACCTCTTAGGTAAATCGCTTAAAACACTTCGATCGGATCGAGGTGGAGAGTACATGGACACTGAATTCCAGGACTATATGATAGAACACGGAATTACGTCCCAACTCTCAGTGCCTAGTATGCCACAGCAGAATGGTGTATGGGAGAGGAGAAACAGAACCTTGTTGGACATGGTTCGGTCGATGATGAGCTATGCTCGTCTCCCTGATTCTTTTTGGGGATACGCAGTGGAGACTGCGGTTTATATTTTGAACAACGTTCCGTCGAAGAGTGTTTGTGAAACACCTTTCGAGCTCTAGAGTGGACGTAAAGGCAGTTTACATCACTTCAGAATTTGGGGATGCCCGACCCACGTGTTAGTGTCAAACCCGTAAAAGTGGGAACCCCGTTCGAAATTGTGCCTATTCTAGGTTACCGTAAAGAGACTAGGGGTGGTCTGTTTTACAATCCTAAGGAAAATAGGGTGCTTGTGTCGACAAACGCCACTTTCCTAGAGGAAGACCACATCAGGGATCATTTACCAAGGAGTAAAATTGTGTTAAATGAAATGGACAGTACATCAGCAAGAGTTGCTGATGGGGCTAGTACGTCAACAAGTGTTGTTGACCCTAGCACCTCTAGTCAAATCCGTTCCCAAGAGTTGGGAATGTCTCGACGTAGTGGGAGCACTGTGAGACAACCTGATCGCTACATGGGTTTAGCTGAAACCTCAGTTGTCGCTCCTGATGATGACTGTGAGGATCCATTGACCTATGATCAGGCAATGGTTGATGTTGACAAAGACGAGTGGATTAAAGCTATGGACCAGGAAATTGAGTCTATGTACTTCAATTCTGTATGGGAGCTTGTCGATCAACCGGATGTGGTAAAACCTATTGGTTGCAAATGGATCTACAAGTGTAAACGTGGCGTAGATGGGAAGGTGCAGACCTTCAAAGCCCGACTAGTGGCAAAGGGTTTTACCCAGGTTGAAGGGGTTGACTATGAGGAGACCTTTTCACCTCTTGCCATGGTAAAGTCGATCAGGATCCTTCTGGCCATTGTCGCGTATTATGACTACGAGGTATGGCAGATGGACGTCAAGACAACCTTTCTGAATGGCAAACTTGATGAGACCATCTACATGGACCAACCCAAAGGGTTCATTGCCCAAGGCCAAGAGCAAAAGGTTTGTCGGCTTCATAGGTCCATTTATGGGTTGAAACAAGCTTCGAGGTCTTGGAATATAAGGTTTGATGAGGCAATCAAATCTTATGGCTTTGATCAAAATGTCGACGAGCCTTACATTTACAAGAAAATCGTTGACAAAACCGTCGCATTTTTGGTGTTGTATGTGGATCGATATTCTTCTCATTGGGAATGAGGTAGAATTTCTTCTCGACGTTAAGAAGTGGCTAGCTTCGCAATTCCAAATGAAAGATTTAGGAGAAGCTCGGTATGTTCTAGGTATCCGGATAGTCCTAACCGGAAGAACGTAACGCTAGCCTTGTCTCAAAGCGCCTTATATTGACAAGATGTTGTCTAGATATAAGATGCAGAACTCTAAGAAGGGCTTGCTGCCTTTCAGGCATGGGGTTCACTTGTCTAAGGATTAGTGTCCTAAGACTCCTCAAGATGTTGAGGATATGAGACGGATTCCATATGCTTCACCAGTGTAGGGCCCTCATGTATGTATGCCATGTTGTGTACTAGGCCCGACATCTGTTATGCAGTAGGAATTGTCAGTAAATATTAGTCCAATCCAGGATTAGATCACTGGACAGCCGTAAAGGCAATCCTCAAGTATCTTAGGAGAACGAGAAACTACAGCTTAGTGTATGGCAGTGGGGATTTGATCCTTACAGAATACACAGATTCTGACTTTCAGACCGATAAGGATTCTAGGAAATCCACTTCGGGGTCAACCTTCATTCTGAATGGAGGAGTTGTAGTATGGCGAAGCATCAAGAAGGGATGCATCGCTGATTCCACTATGGAAGCGGAGTATGTTGCGGCTTGTGAAGGCGCAGCGAAGCCGCTTGGCTTAGGAAATTCATGACGGATTTGGAAGTTGTACCAAATATGAACTTGCCGATCACACTGTTCTGTGATAACAGTGGTGCAGTAGCCAACTCACGTGAGCCTCGGAGCCATAAGAGAGGCAAACACATTGAGCGCAAGTATCATATGATACGAGAGATTGTGCACCGCGGAGACGTGACGATCATGCAGATAGCATCGGAGCACAACGTAGCTGATCCATTTACAAAGCCCCTCACGGCTAAGGTGTTTGAGGGTCACCTAGAGAGTCTAGGTCTTCGAGAGCTTCCTGACTAGGGCAAGTGGGAGATGTGTAAACGGGTATTCAATGCCATAGTTTATTGTATTACTTCATTGTAATTTAAGTACATTTAGGAAATGTATTTTCTCCACTAGCTTAGTCCAAGTGGGAATTTGTTGGGATTTGTGTTCTAATCTCGTGTTTGTAATATATTGTTTGAAATTAATAAGAGTTATTCATTTCATCACTTTGTGTCTCGCAATATTTATAAACTTTTCCAATAAACTAAGCTCTAGGGTCATTGAATTTATGAGAGAATCGAACTTGAACGGTGTGTAGTGGACACACAGGGGAGGATCACGTTCGAGTTAATGACCCGAACGGTCTCACGATATATGGATAGGGTTGGAGACCTAATCTCGGATACACCGTGGATGCGCCCGCTTTGTATTAGATACCGAGGTGATCTGACTCGTTCATGTGGTTGACATGCGAGTGGGGGCATCCTGTGCAATGAGATTGTACAAGGTCGGACCGTGAATTATTAGACCTATTGATGTAACACCGTTGACAGTAAGGACTAATAACTTCGTAGATGACCATTAGTGACTCGACCGAATCCACGAGCGTGTTACGGACTCCTGCCTCGCGGGGTCCGCCCTTTGACTAGTACGGCGAGGGTGGTCACGATTACTCGCCCAATATGCCTATCTTCTCGGGCGACGTAACAAAAAGTAGGGAGCTGGGAACTTAACTACGCGAGATGGAATTCACTCGTTCCTGCCTTTAGGGAAACTAGAAGGGTTGTTCCTTTAAGTGTTGTCCCCAGGGCTTGGACAACGAGCGCCCACCTTCTCACTGGCCCGAGAAGGGTGTTGTGTATGGTTGGACCATCACAATATGTTGTTCATTAGAGGAGCAGTGGGGACTTAAGGAACAAGAGGTAGACACAGGGGTAAAACGGTAATTTGACACAACCGTGTCTACGAACAACCTGTGAAGGGTCTACTCATGGGCATTGGTTATATCAGTGGACACGTAATATTCTACACTGACGGGAGTGCAGTTACGGGCTATAGTGGAGTGTTACCGTAGCTAATGAATGTTGGTTAATCGGGTCAAAGAGTTTGATAGGTTAATCTCGGATCATTGGAGCCCGTCACTGTAGGTCTATTAGGTCCCTCGGTTGGCTCAATCTGAGTTAAAAGAAGGGTTAATGTTTTGGTATGAAATTGAAGTGTTCAATTTCACTTTAAGGGCATTTATGTCATTTATATGAGATATGAATGATATAATATATAGTTTAATGTGAATGAGATTCATAATAAACTATAGGTTAGCCTAATTGTTGAATTAGGGCTAATTGGAGAATTTAATTGAGAGATGGATGTGATTCAATTTAATTAATCCACAACTATTGCAAATGAGATTTGCAATATGAGATATGAGATATCTTATATTGTGTGGTTATGCAAATGAGATTTGCATAATCTATGGTTGTGGTAAAGTGGTAATAATGTGGAGATTTTAACTCCATCAATTCCACTATATAATCCCTTCTTGCAAGAAGGATTGTGAGCATTCTCTCATTTTTTAGAATTTCATCAAAAGAGAAGAAGAAAGTTCTCTCTATTCTCCTCCCTCTCCAAAACACCAAAGTTCCCACAAACTTCCCTTTCCAAAAGAGAACAACCGAGACTCCAAGTGGTGGTGTTCGGGTTCCATTCGTGGGAAGCGTTCGTTGAGATCGAGAAGCACGAAGAGTTCGTGATCTGAGGAAGAAATCTTGAAGAGTGTTTTCAACAAGTACCTTTAATCTTACTGTTTTTTTCTTCCTTTTCCAGCATGTTTAGCCTAGATCTTTAGTAGATCGTTTTAACAAAATCGAGTTACATAATGGTACCATGACGATTCGATCGTCTTCTGCTGCGCGGGGATTCTCATTCCCTTTAGTCACAATATACATATCTAAGAAAAACTTTCGTCCTCGAAAGTTGCTAGAACTTTACAACGACCACGTCCTCGAACCATAATCTAAACTTAAACTCTAAACTAACTCAACACAAGAACAAAGAAGTCAAAAGCATAGCATAACAAATGTTAACACACAAGCAACTCAAATAACTTTAACTACTTTAGAAAATGAAAGCAAATCTGGAGATGACGAGGCGACTTCCTACGAGAGGCTATGATGATCATTACCTACGATGTAGGCGAGTATGCAAAATCTAAAACTCATGCTCTGATACCAACTGAAACGACCCTAATTTTTCAAACCCAAAATTTTCTAGGGACGTTGCTTATTTTGGCAACATAACGACATTGCTAGAACCTTGATGACATATCTAATATTTTGTAGATATGCAACTTCAATATGACATAAAATATTTAAGTATGTTGGCATATTTTTAACATCTTCACGAGGTAAACTATTTATTTCATTCTAAAGATGTCCATAGACAATGCTTGGGTTTAGAAAAATTTAAATAAACACTCTTCATATGTAAAGTATAAATAATAATACCTACCTAAATTAAAATAAACAAGTAGTGGTGAATATGTGCATAAAAAAAGGAATAAAATTCATATTGAAGAGTAAAAGTTCTAAATAATGAATTTTATTGAAAAAGAAATATTGATATCAAACCCAATATCCATTACTTTTGCAAATATCCCTAACATACATTTGGAAAATAGTAATATATATTGTAATTTTATAATTGATCACATAATTGAGTTTTGAAATTGTAGACAAATGTGTTTGTATTTGATTTGTAAACAATGAATACACGTTTTTCTTGCAAAGTATTAATACTAATACCTAAGTACATTAAAATAAATAGATTAATGGTGAACAATGTGCTTAAAAAGAAGAAACTCATTCATATTGAAGAATATGTTCTCAATAACATAAGATAAGAAATGAATTTTATTGGAAAAGAAAAATTGGTTTCAATCCCAATATCTAATACTTTTCTAAATATCTCATAAATCTTGCAAATGGTAATATATATTATAAATTTATAGTTGATCTCATAATGAAGTTTTAAAATTGTAGGCAAATATGTTTGCCATTGATTTGGTGGAAACAAAAATATAAGGAAAAAAGTCACAAAAAAATCAAACTTATTCACTTTACAAAAAACTACACCAGCTACCCCTGAAATAATAACTCAACTCTGCACCCCAAACACTTCCTGACTCAACTCAACTCAACTCTGCACCCGAAGCACTAATTTCCAGAACTCACTGACAAAACAACTCTGCAGAACTCAACCCAACTCAACTCAACTCAACTCAACTCTGCGATCCAAACGCCCCCTTATATATTTGTGTGTGGTAGAGTTAAAACCTCCACCAAATCACCATTTTACCACAACCATATGATATGCAAATCATATTTTCATATCATATAATATAAGGTATCTCATACCTTGTTATACAAATCTCATTTGCATAATTGTTGAATTTTAAATTGAATCACATTCAATTTAATTTCTCTCAATTCAATTTCTCCAATTAGCACTAATTAATCAATTAGGCAATACTATAGTTTATTATGAATCTCATTCACATCAAACTATATATTATTTCATCTATATCACATATAAATGACATAAATACCCAAATAATGAATTTGAACACTTCAAATTCATACCAAACTGTAAACCCTCAATTTGTCCAATTTGAGCCAACCGAGGGACCTAATGAACCTACAGATGACGAGCTCCAATGATCCGAGATTAACCTGTCAAACTCATTGACCCGATTATTCAACATTCATTACCTACAGTAACACTCCACCAAAGCCCGTAGTTGCACTCCCATCACTGTAGGACAAGTTATGTCCATCAATATAACCAATGCCCGTGATTCGACCCTTCACAGGTTGTTCTTAGTCACAACTGGGTCAAATTACCGTTTTACCCCTGTGTTTACCTCTTACTCCTTAAGTCCCACTGCTCCTCTAATGAACAACTATGTTGCATGGTCCAACCATAAACAACAACCCTCTCGGGCTAGTGAGAGGGTGGGTCCGCGTTGTTCAAGCCCTGGAGTCAGCACTTAAGGGAACAACCCTTCTAGTTTCCCTAATTCGGGAACGAGTGAATTCTTTCTTGCGTAGTCAAGTTGCCAGCTCCCCACGTGGTCCTGCCCTGAGAAGATAGGCATATTGGACGAGTAACTGTGACCACCCTCACCCGTACTAGTCAAAGGACAAACCCCCCGCAGACAGGAGTCTGTAACACACTCAGAATTAAGGTCGAGTCACTAATGGTCATCTACGAATTTATTAGTCTTATACTGTTAACGGTGTTACATCAGTAAGTCTAATAATTCACGGTCCGGTCTTGTACAATCTCATTGCACAGGATGCCCCACTCGCATGTCAACCACATGAACGAGCTGGATCACCTCGTTTGTATCTAATACAAAGCGAGCCGCATCCACAGTGTAACCAGGATTAGGTCTCCAACCCTATCCATATACTGTAGACCGTTCGGGTCATTTACTCGAACGTGATCCTCTCCGTGTGTCCACTACACACCGTTCAAGTTCTAGTTCTCTCATAATACAATGACCCTGGAGCTTAGTTTCTTGGATTAAGTTTACGAAATATGCGAGACACAAAGCATTGAAAAAATAACTCTTATTTATTTCAAATTGGAATATTACAAACTTACACGAGATTAGGACATACATCCCAACATTTTGTTGCATGGTCCGACCATAAACAACATCCCTCTCGTGCCAATGAGAGGGTGGGGCCCCGTTGTCCAAGCCCTGGAGACAACACTTAAGGGAACAACCCCTCTAGTTTTCCTAGCTCGGGAACGAGTGAATTTCATCTTGCGTAGTTAAGTTCCCAGCTCCCCACGTGGTCCTGCTCCCAAAAAGGTAGGCATATTGGGCGTACTCTGGCCACCCTCACCCGTACTAGTCAAAGGGCAGACTCCCGCAGACAGGAGTCCGTAACACGCTCAAGATTAAGGACGAGTCACTAATGGTCATCTACGAAGTTATTAGTCCTATACCGTTAACGGTGTTACATCATTAAGTCTAATAATTCACGATCCGATCTTGTACAATCTCATTGCACATGATGCCCTCACTCGCATGTCGACCACATGAACGAGCTGGATCACCTCGATTGTATCTAATACAAAGCGGGCCGCATCCACAGTATCACCAGGATGAGGTTTCCAACCCTATCCATATACTGTAGACTGTTCGAGTCATTAACTCGAACGTGATCCTCTCGTGTGTCCACTACACACCGTTCAAGTTCTAGTACTCTCATATAATATGACCCTGGAACTTAGTTTATTGGATTAAGTTTATAAAATGCGAGATACAAAGTTTGATAAATAAATAACTTTTATTCATTTAAATCAACAAGTATTACAAACTTCACGAGATTAGGGCAAACACCCCAACACTTTTGGATGAATAACAGTCTTTTGATGATCATACCTTTCTTTCAACCTCTTCCACAGGACATAGGGATTTTTTATCGTTAGATATTCCATTTTCAATCCCTCATGTTGATAACGTATTGTAAAATGGAGAGGCAAAATCGGGCACCGAAAACAGATAATATTCATTTGATGAGAATGCATCTTATTGGCGATCTCTCAGCTCCAAACAACCTCAGAGGAAAACAATGAACCGAATATAATCCAATCTCAATGTCATCCAGTTTTAGGCCTTCCACCAGAATGATTTCTCTGCTTTCCATTATTGTCAAGAGATGTGAATTCTAATTTTGTAAGGTTTGTTATACTAATATTTTACAAAACAAACATTGTATTGATATTAGAAATTTAATATATACCAAACATGAAAAATAACATCTATTTTATTATATATAAAAAAAATAGCATACTTGTAGGACCTACCTTCGGTGGGAGAAATGAAAAAGCCTCGTGTTGATAACGTGTTGTGAAATTGAGAGGAAAAACCGAGCACCGAAACTTTACCAAAACATATAATAATAATAATAATAATAATAATAATAATATGGATATTATAATATAAAGAAAGAAAGTGGGATTATATGGAATATTATTCAAAATAGAAAGTGAGAGAGAAGAGTGAAAATTGAAGGATTTTTCACCAATTGTGTGTTTTTCATGATCCACCAAATGCCACTATTTATTTGGCAAGGATGAGTTGGTACATTTGGACACTAAGCATTGGTGAATATTAGACACATGGAGGACATATGGGCAAATGAGGGATGTGCTACTTGACAATGGTAAATTTGGATACATGGACAATACATGACATGTGCATCTATTTCGAGTTGTTAGAAGGTACAATTTTGGGAAAGAAAATGCAAAAATCATGAAACAAATCGAGTAAAAAAAGTGATAAATGGGAAAATTTAAATGCTAAAATAGTGGGAGTATTTTGATAAAAACGGGTATAATTTTTAATATTAAAATAAAATTATATTATTAATATATGTATTCATTAAGGAGGGAGCAACAATATAAGGGGCGTAATGGTTACAAAATACACATCAAATCTCGTGAAAAAATATATAATTAATTTATATATTCATTTTTTATATAGTTTTTAGGTGATTTTTTACATTTGATATTGTTATTATTTTTAAGTATTTCAATTTTTTAATCATGCATATAATTAATGTTAGTTTGATTTTCCACGTGTTAATTCAATTCAAATTTTGTGTGAACATTTTTTTTCTATTTATCTATTATTTTCCTGATAATAATAATATTAAAAGTTAATATATTGTTAATTTATATGTTATATTTGAGTCAATAAGAGTATATCTCAACTGACATCAAGTATGATTCATCATTAAGATGTCATGGGTTCGAATCTCTCACACCAAGATTGATGTACTAAAAAAAATTAAATCTTATATTTTAAAAATATATTAATTATAACAAAATAGATATCACTTGTAATATGAAAACCCCTTAAATATATTCAAAGTATACAATATTTTCTTACTTTTTTTTAGAATACAATATAATTATATTCATGTTAAATTTTATTTAGTGAACAACAAACTTCGACTTTGATGGATAACGTTTCCGTTCCTTGTTTCATGTTTCTCATTTTTAAAGAATAAGAAACAAGAATATATTTGAAAACTAGTTTTCTTTCTTGTTTCTTGTTCTTGAATGTTTTTTTTTCTTATTTTTTTTCTTTTTTTTTTATAGTTTAAAAAAATTTAGTTATATAATATAAAATATATAGCATGCATTAAAATATATAAAAATAAAATTAATTGTAACATTTTATATTATTTAATACCAACAATTATCGATGCAAAATTAACTAATAATTAAAGAAATAAATAAAATTATTTTATCTTTCAAATGTTATCCAAATTTGATCTACAATGGTATTTCTTACGCGAGTCATTCGTCTTAAATGACATCTACTCAGATTAAACTCAATTATATTGGTAAATATTGTGGTTGTAAAATATTAAAATGAGGATAAATGCATGTTTTCGTGAGAAAATTTTTTATTGCAAAATTCTAACAGGTTCTTATTGTACTAAAAATTAAAATAATATATATTCCAAAAACCAAAATTAAAATTTTTAAAAAATATATAAATACATATATTAAAAATCTAAAATTCAAAATTTATATATATATATATATATATATATATACACACTGCAAAATCAAAAATAAAAATAATATATAAATATATTTATTGCAAAATATAAATTTGGAAATAAAAATAATATATCAATAAATATATTTAAAATTTAAAATTAAGAAATATAAATTTATATATTAATAATAATAATAATAACAAAATTAAAAAAAGAAGTAAAAAGTGTACTGCTTGGGATTCGAACTCGAGACTTGCGGAACAGATGCAGGACTTGGAGAGCGCGTTTTAGCTCTAATTTTAAAAACGTCATAAGTGAAACGAATAAATTTAAAAAGAAACGAAACGAAACTATTTGTAGTTTCTCAAATTTAGCTCTAATTTTAGAAATGTTTTTTAAATTTGGGAACAAGAAATGGGATGAATTATCAAATAGACATGTTTCTTTAAAAGTGAGAAACAAGAAACAAGAAACGAGAACGTTATCAAACGAGCCCTCAAAGGCTTGGTAGATGCTTCCCTCGCATAATCAACAAATTGAAAGTAGTTCAAGTATAGATTATTTGGTTCAATTTTTATGTCATTTGATTCTTGGTTTTGCCAAAACACACGAAAGTGAACTGAAATTTTCTAAAATTACGTGAAGTGTTTTTTCCTTCATGTTTGGGAGTGATTTTAGAGTGACCAAAATCACTTTTGGCATGTTTAAAATCACTTTCATACCCAAAGTGTGTTGTTTGACAATATTAAGTAAGTGATTTTGGAAGAATCCAAAATCATTTGAAGTGATTCCCTTTCAATCACTTGTGAGCTGATTCCTAAGTGATTTTTGTCACGTGATTGTAATTTAAAATGACTATTATTCATTTTTGGAAATTGACGAGTAAAAACCGTCGCCAAACATGAAAATGATTATATGAAAATAATTTTTAATAGATCAATTACACTAAAATCAATATTTCTAAAATCATTCCCAAACATGCACTTGTCACTTGATATGCTTTTTGATGAAACACTTATCAGACCACATATCTATATTTTTTTTTATTTAATTTGATCTCTATTGTTTAAAAGTTTCAATTTAGTCTCTCATATTTTAATACTTTTCAATTATACCCTCAATGCTGGTGAATATTAAAATCGGATAATAATAAACTTCTATCACATGATACTCAAGAGTTGTTTGGGACGCTAGATGAGTTATAATAACATGAATTATAATAGTTTGTAGAGTTATATGATATGTGTTTAGGATACATGATTATTTAGTCTTGATTATAATAGTTTTCGTAGACTATTATAACACATGTTATTCTAACATACACTCCAAACAGACCCTTAGTACATTGACATAAAACTTTAAAAGAAATTAGACCATCTAAGAGAGGGAATTTTCTTATTGCCCCTCTAAATTTCTAAGTTGGCAAAATTTTCAACTTTTCCTCTCTTAGAAAGCCTAATTTCTTCTCTAAATTTCTAGAGACTCACAAAGTATCGTGTCATGAAGTTTATTATCAACCAATTTATAAGGACGAAATTGAAAAGGAAAAAAAAAACATTAGAAACTTCCTAATACATATATCTGGCCTCTTAATTATGGTTTATTTCCCAAACATACTCATATGAAATGAAATTTCACCTAAAACACTATCTCACTAATCATCTCAAACTCACTTATCATCAGGACAACGACAAGAAGTCCAATAATTCATCAAAAGGTTAATTACCAAACCAAACTCAGCCAACAACAAATGCAGCAACTATTTTTAAGGAGGGCCAAAATGCAGCAAATTGAACAAGAACAAAAAGAATTCAAAGCAGCTTAATACCTGCTTCTCTCACAGAATCAACAACAGCTTTGACCTTACCATGATATCTCTGTTCTCTTTTCAAGTGCACACAAACAGCTGGGATTCCCTTAAGCAAAAGCCTCTCTCCCAACAATTTCCCAATCTTTGCAGCAGCAGCCACATCCCTCGTAGACTCCATGCTCGACCGCAGCGCCTTCTCTTGCGAGCTTGCAGCCGAAGCAACGGTGGCCGTTTCAGAGTGGATCACTTGGGCGCTCACATATTTGTTTGTGAAGTGCATCTTCAAGACATATGGCTTTAGATACTGGGTTAATCTTGGTGGCTTAACTGGAGGAGGAATCACCATCTCCCTTGGCTAGTCAAATTCAATTATACACTAAACAGCACAAGCAAGGATGAATCTCAGGATCTTCAATCTTCTCAAGCTTGAATTCAATAATATATTTGTTTAACTTATCCCTATTTTCATTAATCATTCTTTAAAATCCCTTACAAAGCTTTTATAACAATGGCAATGCAATGGTTTTGATACACTATCATAATCAACAGATACTTTGAAATTTTAAAATGGCGCACATTCAGAATTATAAGGCTATAACATTAGTTCAGTTTTGTCAATTGTTTTTTGGCTAAACCAACAACAAAAGTCAAAACCATACTATTTGTAATCACCCGACTTTCTAAGAGCTCTACTAAAGTCCTTACATCATTACTACATGCATGGTAGAACAACCTCGAAACAATAACTTGAACTTACAAACTTCAGGCTTAAATCTTGAGGGCCAAAACTTATCCAAAATACTCACGAGGCCCTTGGACTTTGATTGTTCAGTTCGAAAACGAGACAATTAGGGGTTCTAAGCTTAGAAATTCAATCTTAAGAGCAATCGTTACTCACAAAAATATTACCAAAGATGCCCCAAATTTCTCGTTGGTTTGACTCCGAATACGTTCGATTTCCCAGATCTGGAGTGATTGGGTCGTGGGTGTTCGAATTTGAGTTCAATAGATATGTGGGTCTTCAAACTAAAGCAGATTGGGTTCGTCGGTGCTACTGTTGGAAGGAGACCATCACTCGCCGGGAGAAAGCGTTCGCAAGGAAGATCTGGCCGCCGGCTGCGTGAGGAGAGAAAGAAGAAAGCGTGAAGATGGATTGTATTGGTTTTTGTTTGTTTGGTGGGTCTTTTTCGTATGCCATTCGAATTTGTTTTTATGTTTTTGAATTCAGTATGTGTTTGGTACCTTTGTCTTTAAAAATTATTTAAAAATTATTTTTAGATTTTATGATCTAAATAGTAGAAATTCTCTTCTTCGTTTAAGATTTTAAAATACAGATAAAATTTTTAATAAATATAATATTTCAGGTTATAAATTCAATTTACTTTTTTTTTTAAATTAAAATATGTATAATATAATATATTATAAATTATATAATATTATATAATAAATTGGTAATTCTATAAAATTTATAAAAATCATGTTCATAAATTAATTTATAATGACTTATATTCAATCTAATATTTAATTTTGCAACTTCAACTAATTTTATGATCTATAAATATGTTATAGGATACATTTTGAACCACTATTAATAATGGAATCAAATTTTTAAATCGGGTACCAAACATCATATCTAAAAATATAACTTTGTTTTCATTGAATCCGTTGTTTTCAAATTTCTGTTTTCAGATTGCTTACCAAACAGATCCAAATTATCAAAAAATCTTAAATTATGTGGTTAGTTTCAATTATACCCCTCAACTTTGAAAAGTTTCATTTTAATAAAACTATGGAGTTAATTTCAATTATATTCCTGAACTTTGAAAAGTTTCTTTCTAACTCTTTAACTTTGAATTTTTTTCAAAATAACCCTTGAAGTCTTTTTTCATTAAATTCATGGACAGAAATCGTTGTATTTGCATTTGTATTGTTGCTCATGTGAACATATTTGAACATATACGTTGAAAAAAAATCAAAACAAATGCAAATACATCATTTTTCATCCATAAATTTAACAAAAAAAAAAAGCCTAGGGTTATTTTGAAACAAACTTAAAAGTTCAAGGGTTAAAATGAAACTTTTCAAAACTCAAAGATATAATTGAAACCAACCCCCCATAGTTCAGTGGTATTTTTTATGATTTTACATTTTTTTCTTCTACAACAATCTTTTCCCTTCTATTTGGACGTTAGTAGCTGGTTGGAGCAGTAAGAGGCTATTTGGACGCCATTATAATAGCTTGTAAAATATTTTGCCCTCCAAATAAAGATTGGGGAATTGTGACCAATGTCTAAAATAAATAGTCTATAATGAAAAATGTTTAAAAATGTTTCATGTTGCAATTTTGTCTACCTATTTTTTAGGAGGAAGTGTGAAGAAAATTGTATGCCCATTTTGCCCCTACATAATTGAATTTACAGTCAAACCTAATTTATCCTAAATCTGTTCCAACTGATTTTACTCCCCATTTTTGGCAGCTCCCATCGATTTTCTTGTAAATGGTTATTGAATGTGTTATAGGTTCTCTTATGGAGGTTGGACGAATGTAGATTCTAGCTCATTGATGGTTTTCGAGAGGGCAATGGGAGATGATGAAGTATTGTTGGCAGAGTTCATAGAGACCAAAGGGAGATGAAACAACATTGAAGATCGGAGAAAATATAAGAGTTTCAAATGAAATGGTTGTCGGGGAAGATGAGGCCCATGTTTCGTCTTTTTTTTTTTTAATTTTCTGAGATCTAGCGGTTCACAAATAAAAATTGTTCTTGGGTAAATGGAAGGAAAAGAAACCCAACAAAGAATTCTGAAAAGAAGATGCATAATAAAAGTCAATTGAATACATTCGATTTTCGAAGGTAGAAACGACAGTAGATAGAAATATATACCTCGAACGAGACAAGCCTACAGAAAACAGTAAGCAAGAGGAAATACCAACCGAAGAAGTTTTTATATATATCGTGTGCCGTCCCCCAAATAAGAAGTTGTAGGAATGAAAAAATTGAACAAATACATTCAATTTTCGAAAGCAAAAAACGATAGTAGATAGAGATATATTACCTCAAAATTGACATTTGTGTTGTAGATACTAATATACACAGAGAGGTCATTGTGTATACCGTGGATCATCAAGAGGAACCAGTAAATAAAAGGAAATACCTAATGGTCCAACAAGAAGCTACGATATAAACAACAACAAGCATGGGGGTTAGGTGGAGTATTAACTATGGCAGGTGGTTAATTATGACATTTTTATCTCGGTTAACCAACATGTATGAGGTATTGATTTTTATATTAAGTTTAATTCTTACTCGCTTAATAGGTAATTACACATTTCCATCTCATTAAATCAACATAAATGTATGTTCAATACATATGATAAATCCAATAAGCTAGTCATTTAAATCGTTCTGCTCATGTATGTAACCAATGCATTATTTCCTTCTTTAAACAATGTTAACTTAATAGTTTAGATTTGATTCAAGTTTTTTATATTTTGTTAGCTAATATTTCTCTCCCCTCTTAGAATCCTCTATTTTTATATCTTGTTAACTCTCTCTCCCCTTAAAATCTTGTTTTTTTGTAGGCTTTTATTTTATTCCTTGATTCACTCATTTTTGTTAGTCATAGTTAGGTACAACTCTCAAATATTCACAATAAGGGTATTTTCGTTTCAAGACTTTTATTATATTTCCTGAAAAAATTGTTTTAGTCATTTTTACTAATCGAAACTATTTTAGACATTTTTCAAGTGAGGTGGGTTAGATTTAGACATTTTTTTTGTTGCCCCATAAAAATTATCATTACTCATTAGGCACCCAAAACAGTCCTGAAGAATGTTTGGATTGGGGAATTAGAGGAGTAGGGTTAGGCCTAAAATTTGGCCCAAGGTTTTAACTCTTATTGTGGGCCCCACAAACATATTAACTCCTTCTTTAACTTGTTCTTATAGGATCCACAAACATATTAACTCCTTCTTTAAATTATTATAACTCATTGGAACCCAAAACAATCCTAATTAATGTTTGCAAAAAGCAGTCTGTCTTCTAGATATCGACGATCAGTAGGTCTATAAGGATGATCCGACCATCCTCAGTTAAGCCTTCTATTCCATACAACTAGTCGACTACCTCCTTTCATTGTGCAGACTTCAGTTCATATTTTTTTCCTGCCATGATAGAAGGATACACATATGAGATGTGTGCATGTCCATGGCGTTTCACATAACGTTTAGGATGTCATATTGGAATGACGATCTCTTCCTCTTGCTTCCACTCCCTCTAGTAGACATGCCAAATGGAGTATGCTTACTAGTAGGGGTTCTGACAACTCCTTTTCACCTACATCTCCGATGCATAGGTTCTCTATAGGTTGTTACTCTAGACAAGATGATGAGAAAATATTGAGTGCCTTAAACTAATGCAAATAAGAATGAGACTCCGATACTTCTACGACGTGAAAGTATACACGGTCATGTGCAACAAGTGATAAGTTAAGTATTGATCCCACGAGGACTAGTTTGACCTAAGTGAGTGAGTGTCCTAGCAAATTTCCTTTATTTTTGTGCAATGCACGGACATGCAATTTTTATTGAAAATAAATAAACACACAAATAGGAATTGGATTTTTATTTTCTTTTATAAGATAAAGATAACCACAATTGATGCAAACGAAAACAAGATGCAAGAATTCAATTAAAATTAACGGGAGGATAGGAAAATGCAAACAAGAGGGAAGATGCAAGAGATGAGATTTTTAATGAAAAAGAGGCTCAAGTTAGGTTGGATTTTTCATGTTCAATTGGAATGAAAATTTGAGTGATGCCTTGAATTTACCTACACAAGTATTCAAATGAATTTTTCAAAGTCACTAAGTTTTAAAACCTACAATTTCTCAATTGTAATCTAAATTATGCTCACTATTTAAGGTTCTAGGTGGGTTAATTATTCCTAATCAACTCAAGAATCCTAGAATGAAATTTTAGTTTCCTAATTCATTAACTTTCCCAAGTTCATGAATTCTAGAGAAATTAAAGTGGCCAAATTTTAATTCTCATGCACCATAAAAATCAATAAAATTTCATAAATCCAACCACGACATTACTCATAAGCTCGTTCCAAAATTTACATTGAAAATATCCTAACCCTCGCCTAAGGCAATTTAGTTCATGACGTGAATCAACTCACAAATCTCTAATTGATGCATGTTTTCACTGATCAAGGAATTCATATTTAAGTGTTGTAACGGTACACAAAGACATCCTAAATTAATCACAAATTCAGTCCAAAAACAATCATGAATTTAGCCTAAAACAATGAGTAAAAACAGTCCGAACAATGTCAAATCACAGTGACAACAAGCAAAATTAACTAGAGAATAGGAGCGATTTACGCGAGGAAGAGGATAGTGTTTTGCTTCAGCAAATGGCCAAGAGACTCCACAAGGCAGCAACCGATTGCAGATGACAGTCACGGTTTTGCTTCAGCGATTGCAACAACCTCCTTACCAACCAGTTTTTTCAGGTTTTATCCAACAGAGATATCTGATAAACTGAAGCCCAGAACAACGATCCAACCGTTCAAAACGAGGCCCTGTGAGTCTCCAACAAGCTGAAAACTATTCAGCAAAATCCAACGGTTGAAACTCTAGAAAACGACAACTTTGTGAACGTCGTCTGTAAAAAACTGAAGTGCATTGATCTCCCCTTGTAGCTCTCGGTTTCCAACCCCTTCTTTTCGTTTTTTCTTGTGTTTTGCGGCGACTAGGGCTCCCTCGATTGCTTAAGCAAAGGCACACCCTTCCTCCCAAAAGCGACAACCTTGCTTCAGCAAAACGAATCTTCTCGATTACTCTCTCCAATGCACGTCTCCTTCTCCTCTCGTTTTTCTGCCTCTCCCTTTTCAACTTGTAGACCCTAGCCTCCTTATAAGATGATGTTGCCCTAACTCTGTAAAATTACAAAAATGTCCTTAGGGGTAGAAAGACCATCTTACCCTTCAGGTAAAATGTCTAAAATGCCCTTGGAGACTCCTGTAATTTCTATACATCTCATGCACACAGAAAAATCTCAAATAAATTCACGAAGTCAATTATAAATCAAACTAAATATGCAAGGATTTTTGGAGTTAAGAAAAATCTCAAATTCTGATCTTTAATTAACCGTTAACTTATTTTCCTAAATTTTATAAATTGAAACACAAAAAACATCAAAATTAATTCTTTTCGAACCTAATGCTTAAATTCAAGATTTTAAAGCTAACACAAACAATTCAGAGATAAATTAACATGAAGCTCAATAAATTCTATGCAATTCAAGTGGATTAAGCACTAAAATTCTAGTAAAATAACTCTCCTAAGGCGAGTTATCAAACCCCCAAACTTGAACTACTCATTGTCTTCAATGAGTTCCAACCCCTAAAGATCTTAAAGACATTCCAAGACTCAAATCATTCGGGTTAATTAAACAAGGATTAAATACTTATGCTCTAAGTTACAAGTCACCATTCATTCAATGCTCTCTAAGTGGCTCACTCGGGGTTTCCTAGCTACGCGTATGCATCAATAACCAAGAGAAAATCAACTAGGACTCGAAACCTTCCTCTAGCTCAATCACAAGAATTCTAATCATTAAAATCAAGCAACACATAGTTAAAGAAAAGTCACATTCCTAAACTCACATGACTACAATTCTATGACCATTCCTTTTTATTTTTTTCTTTTTTCTAAAAACAGATATGTACATCATTCCCTCTATTTCCATAAAACTCACTACTTAAGGCTAGGTTTTTTGTTTTTTGTTTTTTTTTTCTTTTGTTTGTTTGTTTTTTTTACTCTCCCGTAGTTCTTAGAATGGCACACGTGATTAGCGCAACACACCTAAGCAATGGGTACAGGCGTTTTGCTTGATACCTTCGCTCCAAAAGGCCAACATGGTTAGTGCCCATACCCCCTGACATCAAGCACCAAGTTGCCTGCACTAGCTCTAAATAACAAAATAAGAAGCACATTTTTAGTCTAGCCCAATAGAGTTTTAGGGAAATGAAAGGTTTGCACACTCTTCCTTTCTTCTTTTTTTTTCTTTCTAAAAAAAACGGGAGAATTTAGCTTCCCCCCTCTCCCAATCCAAACTTAGAGTACTCAATGTCCTCATTGAGTTAGGGAGGTCAGGTAAATCCCTCAAACTTGAAATGATCATAAATTTGGAGTTTACTAATTTGGGGTGCTCTAAAAGATGTATGGGTTACCTAACTTGTCATGGCTTCTAGCTTTCGAACCTTTTGGCCTAAGAGTTGAATCATAACTAGTTTGATTAACACACTAACCATAAGTGCACTAAAGAACCCTAATGACAAGCTTAACATCGAAAAACACCAAACAAGATAGCATACCCTTGCCTCAAACATAAGCAACAACTCTTATTTTCATTAACTCTAATGCGCAAAGGAAGGGGGAGATTCCCCCCCCCCCCTCCCGACTCCTTCTTCTCTATTTTTTTTTTTTTAAACTTAAGCCACCCACTGTAACAATCCACCCACCTTAGGAACTTTCGTCTTCGAAAGTAGTTAGCTCTCGAACAACTCTGGTAACTTGCCCGCATCAATTCCTCGCGCTCCCAAATGCCTTCCTTTTGGTGATGGTTTTGCTAAAGGACTTGAACAAAGTTAATTTCTTTGTTCCTCAGGACTTTTCTATCACGAGCAAGAATTTCCACTGGCTTTTCCTCATAGCTCAGGTCCTTGTCTAACTCCAGTGGCTCAAAGTCGACTACGTGTGAGGCATCTAACACATAGCCCCGCAACATGGACACATGGAACACGCCATGGACCGATGCAAGGGACGGTGATAGGGCCAACCGATAAGCCACCGACCCGATGCGCTCTAGGATCTCGAATGGACTAACGAATCTAGGGCTCAACTTCCCTTCCTTACCGAACCTCAAAACACCCCTCATAGGTGCAACTTTCAATAAGACATAATCTCCAATGACAAACTCCAACTCTCGTCGCCTGACATCAGCATAACTCTTTTGTCTACTTTGTGCCGTTAACATCCTTGACCTTATTTTCTGTACGACCTCGTTTGTCACATGGACCAGCTCAGGTCCCAACAACTTTCGTTCACCAACCTCTCCCCAACACACTGAGGTCCTACATCTTCTCCCGTAAAGGGCTTCGAAATGAGCCATGCCAATAGTTGTCTGATAACTATTGTTATAAGTGAAGGGATCGAATCTCGCAGCGGAAGCGATTGTGAATCGCGTGTTCTTAATTTTGTTACATGGATATCAATCAAGAACAAATCTAACTAAGATTAAGCATATAATAACACATTGGACAACAAAAAATATACCTTTGAAGAACTTTTTCTTCAAGTGCTCCTTCTCCCACGATCACGATCTCAGCAACTCGAACCCGAATGATCACGGACACTACCACCGGATCTTTTTCGTTATTCTCTAGGTGAGGGAGGAAGGTGGGTTCTTTTTAGGTGAGGTGAGATGATCTTATCAAATTGTAGTTGGAACTCTTTCTAACACAATGTGAGAGAATGCTCTAGGGTTTCTCAAAAAGATTGGTCCACTAAGTTGCATCTCATGCAACTATATATATATATAGGGAAATGATATGGAAATTACCATCCTATCCCTCCTTTATTCTCCCACTATTGTATGGTTTATTTATGAATCTATTTCACATTAAAACCATATATTATATCGATTATATCATATATAACTGATATAACACCTCATATATGAAATTGAACACTTCAATTTCATTCATAACTTTATACTCTCAATATAAGCATGTTGATCCAACAGAGGGACCTAATGGACCTACAGTTCATGAGCTCCAATGATGTGAGATTAACTGATCAAACTCTTTGATCCAGTTAATCAATATTCATTAACTACAAGTAACTCCACTATAGACTTCTAGCTGCACTCTCTTCACTGTAGACTATATGGTGCCGATTGATATAATCATTACCCATGAGTCGGTCCTTCACAGGTTGTTCGTAATCACAGCTGGGTCAAATTACCGTTTTACCCCTATGATTACTGAAGGGAATCGAAGTCCCGCAACGGAAGCGATTCTGAATCGCGTGATCTTGATTTAGTTACAACGATTTAATTCAAGAACATATATAACTAGATTAAGCATATGAACATAATGGACAACAAGAAAGTTACCTTTGAAAAACCTTTCTTCAAGTGCTCCTCCTCTCTTACGATCAAGATTTTAGCAACACGAACTCGTACGAACACCGACACTACCACCGGATCTTCTCCATTGTTCTCTAGGTGAGGGAGGAAGGTGGGTTCCCTTTAGGAGAGGTGAGGTGTTTTCTAAGAGAGATGTTTGTGTCTTGGAACCTTTCCAACAACACAAACAAAAGCTTGGAATCACTTAACCTAGTTGCATCTCATGCAACCATATATATAGGGGAATCGGATGGAAATGACCATTCTACCCCTCCTTTATTCTCTCTTTAGTATATAGTTTATATATGGATCTAATTCACATTAAAACTATATATTATATCAATTATATCATATATAATTCATATAACACCTCAAGTATGAAATTGAACACTTCAATTTCATTCCTAATTTTATATCCTCAATATTACCATATTGAGCCAACGGAGGGACCTAATGGACCTACAGTTCATGAGCTCTAATGATGTGAGATTAACTGATCAAACTCTTTGATCCAGTTAATCAATATTCATTAACTACAAGTCACTCCACTATAGACTTGTAGCTGCACTCTCCTCACTGTAGATAATATTGTGTCCACTGACATAGTCATTACCCATGAGTCGACCCTTCAAAGGTTGTTCGTAACCACGGCTGGATCAAATTACCGTTTTACCCATGTGATTACCTCTTTGCTCCTTAAGCACCACAGATCCTCTAATGAACAACAAGTCTAAGGTCCTACCTTAGACTCATACCTCATGAGAGGCAAAGGCCCCGTTGTTCAAGACCAAGTCGGGCCTAAGGAACAACCTATCTAATTCCTTAGTGTAGGAATGAGTGAATTCCATCTTGCACGCTTAATTTCCCACTACTACTTACGAGGTTCCGTCCCTCGAGAAGGTAGGCTTATTGAGTCTGGCCACAGTGCTACTCTCACCCATACTAGTCTAAGGACAAACCCCATAAGCGGGAGTTCTTAACTTGCTCAGATTGTGTCGAGTCACTAATGACCATCTATAAATTACTAGTCTTATCCTCATTAACGTGTTACAATCGGTTAGACTAATAATTTTGATCCAGTCTTGTATGAACTCTTCATACAGATGCCCCCACTCGCATGTCAACTACATGAATGAGTTGGATTACCTCATTTGTACTAATTACAAAGTGAGCCGCATCCATGGTGTTACCTGAATGAGGTTTCCAACCTTATTCTTATACCATAGACTATTTAGGTTATATTCTTGAACTCAACCCAAATAGTGTCTACTACACTGATGTTCAAGATAAATGTTATAACCTTGGAGCTTAGTTTATTGGATTTATAAAGCAAGACTGTTATTCTATCAAAACAAATAACACTTTATTTAATTGATCAAAATTACACAAGTTTAGGGCATAAATCCCAACAATCTCCCACTTGACCTAAAGCTTGTGGAGTACTAAAATATTACAGTAATGTAAATACAATAAACTAAGGCATTTAAACCCCTTTGTACAAAATACTCCCACTTGCCCTAGTTGGGAAAGACTTGTAAAGCTAGACCTTCTAGGTGACTCTCAAATACTTTAGCCATGTGAGCCTTTGTAAAAGGATCAGCAATGTTGTGCTCTGAGGCTATCTTCGTGACAATCACGTCTCCTATATACACGATCTCTCCGATGAGATGATACTTCCGCTCGATGTGTTTTCCCCTCTCGTGACTTCGGGGTTCCTTCGAATTTGCCACTGCACCACTGTTATCGCAATACAGTGTGATGAGCAAAGTCATATTTGGAACAACTTCATAATTTAGCATGAATTTCCTTAACCAAATGGCCTCCTTAGCTGCTTCACAAGCTGCTACATATTCGGCCTCCATGGTGGAATCAGCGATGCATCCTTACTTGACGCTTCGCCATACTACAACTTCTCCGTTAAGAGTGAATACTGACCCTGATGTAGATTTCTGAGAATCTTTATCAGTCTGAAAGTCAGAATCCGTGTATCCTGTAAGGATCAAATCCTTAGCCCCATACACAAGCATGTAGTTCCTTGTTCTCCGAAGATACTTAAGGATTGTTTTAACCGTTGTCCAGTGTTCAAGTCCTGGATTGGATTGATACCTACTGACCATCCCAACTGCAAAACAGATGTCGGGCCTAGTACACAATATGGCGTACATCAGGCTCCCAACAACCGATGCATAAAGAATCTGTCTCATATCCTCAACTTCTTGAGGTGTCTTAGGACACTATTCCTTAGACAAATGGATTCCATGTCTAAAAGGCAACAAACCCTTTTTGGAATCTTGCATCTTAAACCTTGACAACACTTTGTCTATGTAAGATGCTTGAGACAAGGCTAGTGTTTTATTCTTGCGGTTCCGGACAATCTGGATCCCAAGAACAAACTGTGCATCACCTAAATCTTTCATTTGGAACTGCGTAGCTAGCCATTCCTTGATGTCAGTAAGATAACCTACATCATTCCCAATGAGTACGATATTGTCCACATAGAGAATTAGGAATGCGACAGAACCATTGATGATTTTCTTGTAGATACAAGGTTCATCATCATTCTGGTCAAAACCATAAGATCTGATTGCCTCATCAAATCTTATATTCTAGGACCTAGAGGCTTGTTTCAGTCCATAAATTGACCTTTTAAGCCTACAAACCTTTTGCTCTTGTCCTGGTTCAATGAACCCTTTGGGTTGGTCCATGTAGATGTTTTCCTCAAGATTGCCATTCAAAAAGGTTGTCTTGACATCCATTTGCCATACCTCATAGTCATAATATGCGGCAATGGCAAGAAGGATACAGATAGACTTTACCATAACAATAGGTGAAAAGGTTTCCTCATAGTCAACCCATTTAACCTGGGTATAATCCTTTGCTACTAGTCTAGCTTTAAAGGTTTGCACCTTCCCATCTACACCACGTTTTCTCTTGTATATCCACTTACAACCTATAGGTTTTACCCCATCAGGCTTATCTACAAGATCCCAAACAGAATTGAAGTACATAGACTCCATTTCTTGGTCCATGGCTATGACCCATTTGTCTTTGTCTTTGTCAACCATTGCTTGGTTATAAGTCAATGGATCCTCGCAGTTGCCATCTGGTATAACAACTTTGGTTTCAGATAAACCCATGTAACTGGTCAGTCAGACATAACCCTCCCACTACGTCGAGGCATACTCAACTCTTGAGATGGACTCTCTTGACTAGACAAACTAGTATCAACAACTCTTGTTGACGTACTAGTGTTCTTATTAGCAACCTTTGCTATTGTTCCGTCTAACTCACTTAACACTACTTTACTTTTTGGTTTGTGGTCCCTTATGTGGTCCTCCTCCAAGAAAATGGCATTTGTCGACACAAAACCTTATCTTCCTTAGGATCATAGAATAAACCACCTCTTGTTTCTTTTGGGTATCCTACGAATAGGCATAACTTTGAACGTGACTCCAACTTCTTTGGAATTTTCACAAGCATATGTGTCAGACAACCCCATATTCTGAAGTGACATAAATTACCTTACGTCCTTTCCAGAGTTCAAAAGGTGTTTCAGAAACACTTTTGGAGGGCACATTATTCAAAATGTATACTGCAGTCTCCACTGCGTAACCCCAAAAGGAACTAGAGAGATGAGCATAACTCATCATTGATCGAACCATGTCCAACAAGGTTCTATTTCTCCTTTCCGATACACCGTTTTGCTGTGGTGTGCCGGGACCTGAGAGTTGGGATGTAATTCCATGTTCTATCATATAGTTCTGGAATTTTAAATCCATGTACTCTCCACCTCGATCCGATCGAAGTGTTTTAATAGTTTTACCTAATTGATTTTCTACCTCTGTCTTGAATTCCTTGAACTTTTCAAGTGCTTCAGACTTGTGGTGCATTAGGTAAATATGCCCAAATCTAGAATAATCATCTATAAAAGAGATGAAATATTCATATCCTCCCCTGACTTTAACATTTATCGGACCACAAAGGTCTGAATGTATAAGCTCTAGAGGGTCTTTGGCTCTATAACCTTTTCCACTAAAAGGTCTTTTAGTCATTTTGCCTTCTAGGCATGATTCACATACTGCCAAAGAATTTTCTTCTAAATCGTTTAGAAGTCCGTTCTCTACCAATCTCTCAATCCTATTGAGATTAATGTGACCCAATCTTAGATGCCAAAGATGAGCATTCTCTTTAGGAGAAATTTTACATTTCTTAGTTTGTGCGTTTGCAGCTTTAAATAATTCAGTGTTCAAAACCATTTTGACTGAATTAGGCCTTACAAGATACAATCCATTTTCTAATGAAGCTGAACATATTTCTAAACCTTTCTTCAAAATAAACACTTTATTCATAGAAAAGGAAGCATAAATACATTGTTCTATAAGGCAAGAAATGGAAATAAGGTTTCTAGTAAACCCTGGTATTACTAATATATTGTCCAACAATACATATTTCTTACCAAAATAAAGCTTCATTGTGCCTACTGCTACAGCTGAGACGACTTCTCCATTTCCAACCCGGAGCGTTATCTCTCCTTGTTGTAGCTGCTGCTAGGAATCAATTCCCTGAAAAGAAGAGCAAACATGATTAGTGGCGCCTGAATCAAGTATCCAAGCTATTTTATCATTATCCATTAAACAAGCTTCTAGGCAAAGTAAATCATATTTACCTTCCTTCTTCTTTTCTGCAATGTACTTCGGACAGTTCCGTTTCCAATGCCCATCTTCGTTGTAGTGGAAACAGTTTCCTTTGTCAGCAACGTCTTTGAGTTTCTTGCCCTTCTAGGCGGCAGCTTTGTCAGCCTGTTTCCCTTTACCAACCTTCTTCATGTTCTTCTTCTTTCCTCTCAGGTTAGAAGAAGATGAAGCCACTATTTTTGTCCAAGAGGTCGAACCTCTGTGATAACTCCTACTGGCAACATTTGCCTCACCTTTCTGAAGGGAATCGAAGTCCCCGCAGCTGAAGCGATTGCAAATCACGCGCTCTTGATTTAGTTACAACGATTTATTCAAGAACACAAATAACAAGATTAAGCATAAAATTAGAATGGACAACAAGAAAGTTACCTTTGAAGAACCTTTCTTCAAGTGCTCCTCCTCTCCCACGATCAAGATTTCAAAGAACACCTAACTCGCATTTAACACCGACACTACCACCACCGATCTTCTCTGTTGTTCTCTAGGTGAGGGAGGAAGGTGGGTTCCCTTTAGGAGAGGTGAGGTGTTTCGTGAGAGAGATGTTTGTGTCTTGGAACCTTTCCAACGACACAAACAAAAGCTTGGAATCACTTAACCTAGTTGCATCTCATGCAACCATATATATAGGGGAATAGGATAGAAATGACTATTCTACCCCTCCTTTATTCTCTCTTTAGTATATAGTTTATATATGAATCTAATTCACATTAAAACTATATATTATATAAATTATATCATATATAATTGATAAAACACCTCAAGTATGAAATTGAATACTTCAATTTCATTCCTAACTTTATACCCTCAATATTACCATATTGAGCCAACAGAGGGACCTAATGGACCTACAGTTCATGAGCTCCAATGATGTGAGATTAAGTGATCAAACTCTTTAATCCATTTAATCAATATTCATTAACTACAAGTCACTCCACTATAGACTTGTAGTTGCACTCTCCTCACTGTAGATAATATTGTGTCCACTGATATAGTCATTACCTATGAGTCGACCCTTCACAGGTTGTTCGTAATCACAGTTGGGTCAAATTACCATTTTACCCATGTGATTACCTCTTTGCTCCTTAAGCACCACTAATCCTCTAATGAACAACAAGTCTAAGGTTCTACCTTAGACTCATACCCTCATAGAGGGCGGGACCCCGTTGTTCAAGACCTGGAGTCAGTTCTTAAGGGAACAACCTATCTAATTCCTTAGTGTAGGAATGAGTGAATTCCATCTTGCACAATTAAGTTCCCAAACTAGTTACGAGGTTCGTCACCCCCAGGTAGGTAGGCTTATTGAGTCGGCTACAGAGCCACTCTCTCCCATACTAGTCTAAGGACAAACCCCATAAGCGGGAGTTCTTAACTTGCTCAGATTCGTGTCGAGTCACTAATGACCATCTATAAATTACTAGTCTTATCCTCATTAACGGTGTTACACTAGTTAGACTAATAATTTGCGATCCAGTCTTGTATAAACTCTTCATACAGGATGCCCCCACTCGCATGTCAACTACATGAATGAGTTGGATTACCTCATTTGTACTAATTACAAAGTGAGTCGCATCCATGGTGTTACCAGAATGAGGTTTCCAACCTTATTCTTATACCATAGACTATTTAGGTTATATTCTTGAACTCAACCCAAATAGTGTCCACTACACTGATGTTCAAGATAAATGCTATAACCTCGAAGCTTAGTTTATTGGATTTATAAAGCAAGACTGTAACTCTATCAAAACAAATAACACTTTATTTAATTGATCAAAATTACACAAGTTTAGGGCATAAATCCCAACAATTACCTCTTTGTTCCTTAAGCACCACTGATCCTCTAATAAACAACAAGCCTAAGGTCCTACCATAGACTCATACCCTCTTAAGTTAGTTAGAGGGCGGGGCCTCGTTGTTCAAGACCTGGAGTTAGTTCTTAAGGGAACAACCTATCTAATTCCTTAGTGTAGGAATGAGTGAATTCCATCTTGCACAATTAAGTTCCCAGCTACCTACGAGGTTCTGTCCCTGAGAAGTTAGGCTTATTGAGTCGGCTACATGTCACTCTCACCCATACTAGTCTAACGACAAACCCCTATAAGCAGGAGTTCTTAACTTACTCAGGATTCAGGTCGAGTCACTAATGACCATCTATAAATTATCAGTCTTATCCTGTTAACGGTGTTACACTGGTTAGACTAATAATTCGCAGTCTGGTCTTATATGAACTCTTCATATATGATGCCCCCACTCGCATGTCAACTACATGAATGAGTTGGATTACCTCATTTGTACTAATTACAAAGTGGGTCGCATCCATGGTGTTACCATAATGAGGTTTCCAACCTTATTCTTATACCATAGACTATTTAGGTTATATTTTTGAACTCAACCCAAATAGTGTCCACTACACTGATGTTCAAGATAAATGCTATAACCTCGAAGCTTAGTTTATTGGATTTATAAAGCAAGACTGTATTTCTATCAAAACAAATAACACTTTATTTAATTGATCAAAATTACACAAGTTTAGGGCATAAATCCCAACAATTACCTCTTTGTTCCTTAAGCACCACTGATCCTCTAATGAACAACAAGCCTAAGGTTCTACCATAGACTCATACCCTCTTAAGTTAGTTAGAGGGCGGGGCCCCGTTGTTCAAGACCTGGAGTCAGTTCTTAAGGGAATAACCTATCTAATTCCTTAGTGTAGGAATGAGTGAATTCCATCTTGTATAGTTAAGTCCCACTACCTACGAGGTTACGTCACCAGAAGGTAGGTTTATTGAGTCACCACAGTCACTCTCACCCATACTAGTCTAACGACAAACCCCTATAAGCAGGAGTTCTTAACTTACTCAGGATTCAGGTCGAGTCACTAATGACCATCTATAAATTATCAGTCTTATCCTGTTAACGGTGTTACACTGGTTAGACTAATAATTCGCAGTCTGGTCTTATATGGACTCTTCATACATGATGCTTCCACTCGCATGTCAACTACATGAATGAGTTGGATTACCTCATTTGTACTAATAACAAAGTGGGCCGCATCCATGGTGTTACCAGAATGAGGTTTCCAACCTTATTCTTATACCATAGACTATTTAGGTTATATTCTTGAACTCAACCCAAATAGTGTCCATTACACTGATGTTCAAGATAAATGCGATAACCTTGAAGCTTAGTTTATTAGATTTATAAAGCAAGACTGTAATTCTATCGAAACAAATAACACTTTATTTAATTGATCAAAATTACACAAGTTTAGGGCATAAATCCCAACAATTACCTCTTTGTTCCTTAAGCACCACTGATCCTCTAATGAACAACAAGCCTAAGGTCCTACCATAGACTCATACCCTCTTAAGTTAGTTAGAGGGCGGGGCCCCGTTGTTCAAGACCTGGAGTCAGTTCTTAAGGGAACAACCTATCTAATTCCTTAGTGTAGGAATGAGTGAATTCCATCTTGTATAGTTAAGTCCCCAGCTACCTACGAGGTTCTGTCCCTGAGAAGGTAGGCTTATTGAGTCGGCTACAGGTCACTCTCACCCATACTAGTCTAACGACAAACCCCTATTAGCAGGAGTTCTTAACTTACTCAGGATTCAGGTCGAGTCACTAATGACCATCTATAAATTATCGGTCTTATCCTCATTAACTGTGTTACACTGGTTAGACTAATAATTTCTTGATGCAGTCTTGTATGATCTCTTCATCACAGATGCCCCACCCGCATGTCAACTACATGAATGAGTTGAATTACCTCATTTGTACTAATTACAAAGTGGGCCGCATCCATGGTGTTACCAGAATGAGGTTTCCAACCTTATTCTTATACCATAGACCATATATATTTTTTAACACAATCCAAAATAGTGTCTACTACACTGATGTTCAAGATACATTATAACCTTGGAGCTTAGTTTATTGGATTTATGAAGCAAGAATATAATTTTATCAAAACAAATAACTTTTTATTTATTTGATCAAAGTTACACAAGTTTAGGGCACAAATCCCAATAATAAGCAAACTCCATCAGGTGAAGGTGTGAGTCCCAACTACTTGAGAAGTCTAGCACACAAGCTCGTAGCATATCCTCTAAGATCTGGTTCACCCTTTCCGTCTGGCCATCGGTCTGCGGGTGAAACGTTGTACTAAAGTTACTCTGTGCCCCTAGGGCTCTCTAAAAACTCACCCAAAAGTTTAAGGTGAACCGTGGGTCCCTATCAGACACAATCTTCACTAGGACTTCATGCAACCTTACTATCTCCTCCATGAACATATGGACCCACTTCTTAACTATATAAGTCAGCTTACAAGGCAGAAAGTGAGTCGACTTAGTTAGCCTGTCCACAATCACCCAGATCACTGTGAATCCTCGAGCTGTTCGGGGCAACCCCGAAATGAAGTCCATGAAGATCTCTTCCCACTTCCACTGAGGTACTTCAAGAGGTTGCAATAACCTTGCTGGCTTCTGCCTCGGAGCTTTGACTTGTTGGCACACTAAGCACCTGCTGACAAACTCTGCCACATCTCTTTTCATTCTTTGCCACCAATAGAATGATTTCAAGTCTTGGTACATCTTGGTGCTCCCCGGATGCACCGAAAAAGGGGAACTATGGGCATCAGACAAACTCTCCTCCTTGAGGCTACTTCTAGCGGGAACAGACAGTCGACACCTGAATAGAAGTCTACCATTTGTCGCCACGGAAAACTCACTCTCTTGTTCAGCCCTTGCCTGGTGCCAACAATCCTTGAGGCTCGAATCTCCCTCCTGATCTTCCACAACTCGTTGCCTCAAGCTCGGTCGTACAGACAACTGGTTCAATTGGGTCGTAACCTGACTCACCACAACTGCTAACTCTGCACGTTCCATATCAGATCACCAAGGGACTTGCCTTGTGATCAAGGTTGAGGTGTGGGCCACCTTCCTGCTAAGGGCATCAGCGACAACGTTCACCTTGTCCGGATGGTACAGTATCTCAACCTCGTAGTCCTTTACCTGATGGATGGATCCCCTTGAGCAGCGAAAACGTGTTTTGGAATCGTAATTGCAAGTTTATTTTGGTTGAAAAAAAAAACCAGTACATTAGTGTAAAAATACAGAATAAGCATACATTTCCTAATCTAATTAGGCATGGATATAAATCATGCAAACATACTATTAGAAATTAAACTAAAATAAAAGGGAATTCGTAATTACCATTGTTGTTTTCTCAAATGCATCTCCTTGCTCCAAATGTGCAGCAACACAACAACCAAGATTTCTTCTTCTCTGTTTTCTCCAACAGGACAACACCAGTAGTGAGAACCTCCTATGACTTTGAGTTTCTACTTAGATCTTCCTTGGTGGGAAGGATCCAACAATTGGAATGAATAGGGAAAAACGAGAGAGAATTCTTGAGAGAGCAATTTCACCAAATGCACTGCAGAATCATTGATTGATCGATAAATCAATCCTCTCTGTCTTGAGAGGTAAAGTCAGAAGGAGTTCTTCCCCCACGATAGGGAGTTAGTGGGGAAGAGGGGAACGTGTCCTCCTGACACGTTTCCATTAATTAATTAATTAATTAATTAATAATTAAATTAATTAAATTAAATTAAATTAAATATCATATATTTAAATAAGATTAAATCACATTTAATCTATTTCTCCTCTAACCTATAGTTTTAATGTACATCTTATGCACATTAAATTATAACCTATAATTTTTCAAATATGAATCACATTCACATTTAAATTAATATTTGAACACTTTCAAATATTTAATTCTCTCATACAATTTAATATGAATCATATTCACATTAAATTTATAATATATAGTTCCAAAACTTTATATTATATCGTATCTATATACATTAAATTTATTCCCTAATGAATTTGAACATTTCTAATTGAAACGATCTAAGAACCCTTTACGAGCTAGAAGGTGGACCTAATGGACCTACAAATCAGAAGCTCCAACGATACAAGATTACTCGATTAATCGCATTAACCTCCTAATCAACATTCGTTAACTGCGGGAACACTCCACTAAAGTCCCGCAGCTGCACTCTTCTCACAGCAGATATATTTCTGTGTCCACGAATACTGACCAATAACAACAAGTCAATCCTTCACGAATGTTCATAACACCAGCTGGGTCAAATTACCGTTTTACCCCTGGGTTACATCTTGTACCTTAAGTACCAGTGCTCCTCTACTGAATAATTTGTTTGTGGTCCTACCAACAAAAAGAGTCCCTCTCGGGTCAATGAGAGGGTCGGGCCCTTTGTTCAAGTCCCGGAGACACCACTTAAGGGATCATTCCTCTACTTACCCTAGTAGGCGGGAATGAGTGAATTCAATCTTGTTAGGCTATGTCCCCAGCTGCTCACTCGGTCTTGTCCCCAAGAAGGAAGGCATATTGAGTCGGCGAATTTGGTCACTCTCACTCATACTAGTCAAAGGACAATCCCTCGCAAACAGGAGTTCGTAACCCGCTCAGGATTGAGATCAAGTTCCCTAGGTCATCCTAGTGAAATAGAAACCTAACTAGTCAACGAAGTTACATCTAGTGGTTACTATTTCGTGGTCCGGTCTTATGTAATCTCATTACATAGGATATCCCCACTCACATGTCATCTACACGAACACCGTTAGGATCAAAGTGTTTGTATCATATACAAAGTGGGCCACATCCATAGTTTTACCAGGGTAAGGTACCCAAACCTTATCCCCTTACTATAGACCCTTTAGGCTGTATCTCGAACCGAGATCCTTTATATGTACACTACATTCAGTTAAAGATACATTTTACAACCTTGGATGTTTAGTTTATTGAATTTGGGGTTAAAGCAATGGCAATATCGTAAATAACGAACAATAACACTTTATTGAAGTAATAACAGTTTAGTGCATTAATTAGAACAAAAAATTACAAACTACGAGTTTTAGGGCACAAACCCCAACAAACTCCAACTCTAGCCACCTGCGTTACCTCATATTTAACTCCTTCTGAGTAAAAAAGGTATTTAAGACTCTTATGGTCCGTGTACATCTGAATCTTTTCTCCGTACAGGTAGTGCGCCATATTTTTAGAGCAAAGACCACAACAACCAACTCCAAGTCATGAGTTGGGTAATTCCGCTCATAATCCTTCAACTGATGAGAGGCATAGGCAATCACTTTCCTGTTGTGTATTAACACACAACCCAAACCTTTCTTGGAGACATCATTGTAGACCACAAAACCTCTCGAGCCATCAGGTACTGCAAGCACAGGTGCAGAGACTAGCCTGTACTTGCGGTTCTGAAAGCTCGTTTCGCAAGCCTCACTCCACACAAAAGGGTTCCCTTTTCGGGCCAACTGAGTCAAAGGTGTGGCTATCTTGGAGAAATCCTTGACAAACTGCTACGTCTTCTTTATGTTGGGATTTATGCCCTAAACTTGTGTAATTTTGATCAGTTAAATAACATTTTATTTGTTTTGATAAGATTACAGTCTTGCTTTTATAAATCCAATAAACTAAGCTCCGAGGTTATAACATTTATCTTGAAATCAGTGTAGTGGACACTATTTGGGTTGAGTTCAAGATTATAACCTAAATAGTCTATGGTATAAGAATAAGGTTGGAAACCTCATTATGGTAACACCATGGATGCGGCCCACTTTGTAATTAGTACAAATGAGGTAATCCAACTCATTCATGTAGTTGACATGCGAGTGGGGGCATCCTGTATGAAGAGTTCATACAAGACTGGATCGCAAATTATTAGTCTAACCAGTATAACACCATTAACAGGATAAGACTAGTAATTTATAGATGGTCATTAGTGACTCGACTTTGATCTGAGCAAGTTAAGAACACCGCTTATAGGGGTTTGTCCTTGACTAGTATGGGTGAGAGTGGCACATGGCCGACTCAATAAGCCTACCTTCTCGGGACGAGAACCTCGTAGGTAAACGGAAACTTAACTGCAAGATGGAATTCACTCATTCCTCTCTTGAGGAATTAGATAGGTTGTTCCTTTAAAACCGACTCCGTGTCTTGAAAAAACGGGCCCCGCTCTCTATGAGGGTATGAGTCTAAGGTAGGACCTTAGACTTGTTGTTCATTAGAGAATCACTGGTGCTTAAGGAGCAAAGAGGTAATCATAGGGTTAAAACAGTAATTTGACCCAACTGTGATTACGAACAACCTGTGAAGGGTCGACTCATGGGTAATGACTATATCAGTGGACACAATAATATCTATCGTGAGGAGAGTGCAACTACAAGTCTATAGTGGAGTGACTTGTAGTTAATGAATATTGATTAAGCTGGATCAAAGAGATTGATCGCTTAATCTCACATCATTGGAGCTCATGATCCAGAGGTCCATTAGATCCCTCCGTTGGCTCAACATGGTAATATTGAGAGTATAAAGTTAGGAGTGAAATTGAAGTGTTCAATTTCATACATGAGGAGTTATATCAATTATATATGATATAATTGATATAATATATAGTTTTAATGTGAATTAGATTCATATATAAACTATATACTAAAGAGAGATTAAAGGAGGGGTAGGATGGTCATTTCCATCCCATTCCCCTATATATATGGTTGCATGAGATGCAACTAGGTTAAGGTTTTTACAAAATCCCTTTTTGTCGTTGTTGGAAAGGTTCCAAGACAACAAACATCTCTCTAAAAAATACCTTACATCTCCTAAAGGGAACGCACCTTCCTCCCTCACCTAGTGAACAATGGAGAAGATTCGGTGGTCGTGTTTTCGCACGTTGGTGTTCTTGTTGCTGAGATCATGACCGTGGAGAGAGGAGCACTCGAAGAAAAGTTCTTCAAAGGTAAATTCTTGCTGTCCATTCTATTATATATGCTTAATCTAGTGTTTTATGTTCTCGAATAAATCGTTGTAACTAAATCAAGAGCGTGCGATTCGTAATCGCTTCCGCTGCGGGGACTTCGATTCCCTTCAATTGGTATAAGAGCCCAATTGTGTTCTTGATTTATGTTCTGGTTTTTCTAAGAACAAGGTGGGATTTACTGTTTTTGCATGAGATGTATGAACGGTTTTGCAAAATTAGATGTTTTCAATTTTGGCACTTAGATTTACAATTTTCATTGAAATGTTCAATGTAAGGGCCCGGTGTTTTGGGCAAATTTAATTGTAAATCGAGTCGGTAAGTCCGTGTCGATCGAGGCAAAGCGGTTGCTCAGAAGATCGGAGCGAAAACGAGCAAGATTTGGAAAAATCCATGTGTTGTCTGTGTGCAGCGTTGCAATGCTGCGCTTGCGGGAGAAGTGCGCGCAGGAGGCAGCGTTGCAACGCAGCCTCTAGCGTTGCAACACTGTGGCGTTGCGCAATGCTCGACAGAAGACGATAAAAGCAGCGTTGCAGCGCCAGATACGTTTCACGCGAGGAGCAACAGGCAGAAATTGATTTTTTTTATTTTATATATTAATTATAAAAACGTTTTATTTTTAATATATTTAATAATTTTAATTTTAATTAATATAATTAGATTATATTAATTAAAATTATTTCTACGGTGCCAAAATTGGTCTAATTTTTGCTATTTTGATTATGTAATTGTTGTGTAATTATTGCCATGCATGAAGTATGCTTGTATTTTAGAAATCCCACCTTAGGTTAAGCATTTTCATGCATCATTTATAATATAAGGAGTTATATTATATAGTTTGCATGATTAATTAATATAAGGTTGTTATATAAATTTTTTGACAGCATTGACATGCATTATTTTTCATGAGATGAATATGCTATGAATGTCTTATTATTCATGTGATGAATGATCAAGCACTATAACATAGTATGCATGTCACCTAAGGTTAATTATTAGTTTTAAAATGTTTAGAACTTGGAAATAATAGACCTTAGGTTATCTAGTTCTAATTAGATTAGAATTAGGAACCAAGTAATTTATAAGCTATGATTAAAAGAGGAACTTTGTTTAAGGAAAGTTCTGTCTAGGCTGGGGTATTTAAGCTGACGGAAACTAACACCCCTACTGAATGACACAGGAATGAAATTTAATCAGAGAGTCTTATAAATTACAGTAGCATCAGCGGGTTTATTAAGGGGTTAATAAACTATAAATCCTAGGTTTAATATAAGGAGTTATATCAATATAAGAGTTATGTTGATAGAGTTAGGTAAAACCATTAGTCGGGTTTTAGCCTAAGAAAGATTCCAATAGACTTAAAGTATTCAGTGGGAGGAAAAAGTGTATGAGATACATATTTTTCCACCTACGCTATCTCCGGGAAGTTCACATCGTGAGACTCATACTTGGCCTCGTGACGCAAACGGGAGCGTCCCCCTTCGGATGGTGTTTGTATGAGTCAATATCAAGGTGAATGGAGTGGGAGCAGGTTTAGTGAAAACAAAACCTACGGTCTCTTTTTTCGGTTTAAACCGTTAGACCACTATGGTCAACCTGCTAGTTTGGCCTGGACCAGACAATCCCTTCGGAGGGCTTGATCATAGGGGATCTAACACAGTAGACACTCGAAAGGGATAAAGATTTCCTTAGACTATTTTCCAATCTAGTCCTCCCTTCGGCGGATTTTATTGGATCGAGACTCTAGGATCTAAAGACAGAGGGTTACACTTACGGGGTACATAAGTTGTGTATGTATCCAGACCGAAAAATGGTAACTAAAACCTATTTGAATAAGAGTTATTCTGGTATTAGGTTTTGGTCAAGAGTGTCTTAATCAAGAGGAGGAGTGTTTTTGATTACCCTTCGGTGTCATACATTCTAAACCTTTGGAGTATCATTGCAAATTATAAATGGCCTAGGAATCATTTGATAATTAGCTAAAACATGATTGGATTAGAGTTGTAGCAAGAAACTCATACAAGTTTGTTTGTAAATTTTCAGCAAGAATGTCTAGCTCTATAATTTCCTTATTGGGTGCGGAAAAGTTAACCGAAGAGAATATGATGACATGGAAAAACAAACTCAACACTACTTTGGTAGTGGATGATCTGAAGTTTGTGCTAACTGAGGAGTGTCTTCATGTGCCAGGCTCGAATGCGTCACGAAATATTCGTGATGCATATGATCGATGGATCAAGGCCAATGATAAGGCCAAGGTCTACATGCTGGCAAGTATGTCTGACATATTAGCAAAGAAGCATGAGGGCATGATAACCGCCAAGGAAATCATGGATTCTGTGCAGGGTATGTTTGGACAACAATCCACACAAGCCCGACATAATGCCCTAAAGTACATATTCAACTCGAGGATGCCAGAGGGTACATCTGTTCAGGATCTTGTCCTGGATATGATGGTGCACTTTAACATCGCGGAGTCGAATGGTGCTTCCATCGATGAGTCGAGCCAGTCGACTTCATTCTCGAAACCCTTCCGGATAGTTTCCTCTGATTTAGAAGTAATCTTTATGAACAACCTTACTTTTAATCTTACCTCCTTCGAATGAACTCCGGACCTTTCAGTCTTTGATGAAAATTCGTGGATCGAAAGGTGAGGCAAATGTTGCGATGGGAGTTATCACGAGGTTCGACCTCTTGGACAAAAATAAGTTGCTTCATCTTCTTCTAACCCGAGAGGTAAGAAGAAGAACATGAAGAAAAGTTGGTAAAGGGAAACAGTGACAAAGTCGCCCGGTAGAAGGGCAAGAAAGTCAAAGACGTTGTGATAAAGGAAAGTATTTCCACTGCAACGAAGACGGGCATTGGAAACGAAACTGTCTGAAGTACATTGCAGAAAAGAAGAAGGAAGGTAAATATGATTTACTTTGCCTAGAAGCTTGTTTAATGGATGATGATAAAACAACTTGGATACTTGATTCAAAGCGCCACTAATCATGTTTGCTCTTCTTTTGTGGAATTGATTCTGGCGGCTACACAAACAAGGAGAGATAACGCTCCGGGTTGGAAATGGAGAAGTCGTCCTCGGTTGTAGCAGAGAGGCACAATGAAGCATTATTTTGGCAAGAAATATGTATTGTTGGACAATATATTAGTGATACCAGGGTTTACTAGAAACCTCATTTCCATTTCTTGCCTTATAGAACAATGTATTTCTGTTTCCTTTTCTATGAATAAAGTGTTTATTTTGAAGAAAGGTTTAGAAATATGTTCAGCTTCATTAGAAAATGGATTATATGTTTTAAGGCCTAATTCAATCAAAATGGTTTTGAACACTGAATTATTTAAAATTGCAAACGCACAAACTAAGAAAGTAAAATTTCTCCTAAAGAAAATGCTCATCTTTGGCATCTAAGATTGGGTCACATTAATCTCAATAGGATTGAGAGATTGGTAGAGAACGGACTTCTAAACGATTTAGAAGAAAATTCTTTGGCAGTATGTGAATCATGCCTAGAAGGCAAAATGACTAAAAGACCTTTTAGTGGAAAAGGTTATAGAGCCAAAGACCCTCTAGAGCTTATACATTCAGACCTTTGTGGTCCGATAAATGTTAAAGTCAGGGGAGGATATGAATATTTCATCTCTTTTATAGATGATTATTCTAGATTTGGGCATATTTACCTAATGCACCACAAGTCTGAAGCACTTGAAAAGTTCAAGGAATTCAAGACAGAGGTAGAAAATCAATTAGGTAAAACTATTAAAACACTTCGATCGGATCGAGGTGGAGAGTACATGGATTTAAAATTCCAGAACTATATGATAGAACATGGAATTACATCCCAACTCTCAGGTCCCGGCACACCACAGCAAAACGGTGTATCGGAAAAGAGAAATAGAACCTTGTTGGACATGGTTCGATCAATGATGAGTTATGCTCATCTCCCTAGTTCCTTTTGGGGTTATGCAGTGGAGGCTGCAGTATACATTTTGAATAGTGTGCCCTCCAAAAGTGTTTCTGAAACACCTTTTGAACTTTGGAAATGACGTAAAGGTAGTTTATGTCACTTCAGAATATGGGGTTGTCCAACACATGTGCTTGTGACAAATCCAAAGAAGTTGGATTCACGTTCAAAGTTGTGCCTATTCGTAGGATACCCAAAAGAAACAAGAGGTGGTTTATTCTATGATCCTAAGGAAGATAAGGTCTTTGTGTCGACAAATGCCACTTTCTTGGAGAAGGACCACATAAGGGACCACAAACCAAAAAGTAAGGTAGTGTTGAGTGAGTTAGACGGAACAATAGCAAAGGTTACTAATAAGAACACTAGTACGTCAACAAGAGTTGTTGATACTAGTTTGTCTAGTCAAGAGGGTCTATCTCAAGAGTTGAGTATGCCTCGACGTAGTGGGAGGGTTGTGATACAGCCTGACCGTTACATGGGTTTAGCTGAAACCCAAGTTCTTATACCAGATGACAACTGCGAGGATCCATTGACTTATAATCAAGCAATGGTTGACATTGACAAAGACAAATGGGTCATAGCCATGGACCAAGAAATGGAGTCTATGCACTTCAATTCTGTTTGGGATCTTGTAGATAAGCCTGATGGGGTAAAACCTATAGGTTGTAAGTGGATCTACAAGAGAAAACGTGGTGTAGATGAGAAAGTGCAAACCTTTAAAGCTAGACGTAGCAAAGGGTTATACCCAGGATGAAGGGGTTGACTATGAGGAGACCTTTTCACCTGTTGCTATGGTAAAGTCTATCCGTATCCTTCTTGCCATTGCCGCATATTATGACTATGAGGTATGACAAATGGATGTCAAGACAACCTTTTTGAATGGCAATCTTGAAGAAACCATCTACATGGACCAACCTAAATGGTTCATTAAACCAGGACAAGAGCAAAAGGTTTGCAGGCTTAAAAGGTCGATTTATGGACTGAAACAAGCCTCCAGGTCCAGGAATATAAGATTTGATGAGGCTATCAGATCTTATGGTTTTGACCAGAATGATGATGAATCTTGTGTCTACAAGAAAATCATCAATAGTTCTGTCGCATTCCTAACTCTCTATGTGGATGATATCCTACTCATTGGGAATGATGTAGGTTATCTTACTGACATCAAGAAATGGCTAGCTACGCAGTTCCAAATGAAAGATTTGGGTGATGCGCAGTTTGTTCTTGGGATCCAGATTGTCCGGAACCGCAAGAATAAAACACTAGCCTTGTCTCAAGCATCATACATAGATAAAGTGTTGTCAAGGTTTAAGATGCAAGATTTCAAAAAGGGCTTGTTGCTTTTTAGACATGGAATCCATTTGTCTAAGGAACAGAGTCATAAAACACCTCAAGGAGTTGGGGATATGAGACGGATTCCTTATGCATCGGTTGTTGGGAGCCTAATGTACGCCATGTTGTGTACTAGGCCCGACATCTGTTTTGCAGTTGGGATGGTTAGTAGGTATCAATCAAATCCAGGACTTGAACACTGGACAACGGTTAAAACAATCCTTAAGTATCTTCGGAGAACAAGGAACTACATGCTTGTGTATGGGGCTAAGGATTTGATCCTTACAGATACACAGTTCGACTTTCGACCGATAAAGATTCTTGGAAATCTACATCAGGGTCAGTTTTCACTCTTAACGGAGGAGCTGTAGTATGGTGAAGCGTCAAGCAAGGATACATCGCTGATTCCACCATGGAGGTCGAATATGTAGCAACTAAGGAGGCCGTTTGGTTAAGGAAATTCATGCTAAATTTGGAAGTTGTTCCAAATATGACTTTGCCCATCACGCTGTATTGCAATAACAGTGGTGCAGTGGCAAATTCGAGGGAACCTCGAAGTCACAAGAGGGGAAAGCACATAGAGCGGAAGTATCATCTCATCCGGGAGATCGTGCATAGAGGAGACGTGATAGTCACGAAGATAGCCTCAGAGCAAAACATTGTTGATCCTTTTACAAAGGCTCTCACGGCTAAAGTATTTGAGAGTCACCTAGAAGGTCTAGGTTTACAAGTCTTCCCCAACTAGGGCGAGTGGGAGTATTTTGTACAAAGGGGTTTAAATGCCCTAGTTTATTGTATTTACATTATCAGTGTAATTTAGTACTCCACAAGCTTTAGGTCAAGTGGGAGATTGTTGGGATTTATGCCCTAAACTTGTGTAATTTTGATCAATTAAATAAAGTGTTATTTGTTTTGATAAGATTACAGATCTTGCTTTTATAAATCCAATAAACTAAGCTCCAAGGTTATAACATTTATCTTGAAATCGATGTAGTGGACACTATTTGGGTTGAGTTCAAGATTATAACCTAAATAGTCTATGGTATAAGAATAAGGTTGGAAACCTCATTCGTAAACACCATGGATGCGACCCACTTTGTAATTAGTACAAATGAGGTAATCCAACTCATTCATGTAGTTGACATGCGAGTGGGGGGCATCCTGTTTGAAGAGTTCATACAAGATCGGATCGCAAAAATTATTAGTCTAACCAAATGAATAACACCGTTAATGAGGATAAGACTAGTAATTTATAGATGGTCATTAGTGACTCGACTGAATCCTAAGCAAGTTAAGAACTCCTCGCTATAGGGGTTTGTCCTTAGACTAGTATGGAAGAGAATGGCCTGTAGCTGACTCAATAAGCCTACCTTCTTAGGGACAGAACCTCGTAGGTAGCTGAGAACTTAACTGTGCAAGATGGAATTCACTCATTCCTCTACTGAGGAATTAGATAGGTTTTCCCTTAAGAACTAACTCCAAGTCTTGAACAACGGGGCCCTGCCCTCTATGAGGGTATGAGTCTAAGGTAGGACCTTAGACTTGTTGTTCATTAGAGGATCAATGGTGCTTAAGGAGCAAAGAGGTAATCACAGGGGTAAAACGATAATTTGACCCAGCTGTGATTACGAACAACCTGTGAAGGGTCGACTCATGGGTAATGACTATATCAGTGGACACAATAATGTCTACAGTGAGGAGAGTGCAACTACATGTCTATAGTGGAGTGACTTGTAGTTAATGAATATTGATTAACTAGATCAAAGAGTTTGATCAGTTAATCTCACATCATTGGAGCTCATGATCTGTAGGTCCATTAGATCCCTCCATTGGCTCAACATGGTAATATTAAGGGTATAAAGTTAGGAGTGAAATTGAAGTGTTCAATTTCATACATGAGGAGTTATATCAATTATATATGATATAATTGATATAATGTATAGTTTTAATGTGAATTAGATTCATATATAAACTATATACTAAAGAGAGATTAAAGGAGGGGTAGGATGGTCATTTCCATCCCATTCCCCTATATATATGGTTGCATGAGATGCAACTAGGTTAAGGTTTTTACAAGCTCCTTTTTTTTTTGTTGTTGGAAAGGTTCCAAGACAACAAACATTTCTCTCAAAAATAGCTCACATCTCCTAAAGGGAACCCACCTTCCTCCCTCACCTAGAGAACAACGGAAAAGATCCAGTGGTCGTGTCTTCCCACGTTGGTGTTCTTGTTGCTGAGATCGTGACCGTGGAGAGAGGAGCACTCGAAGAAAAGTTCTTCAAAGGTAAATTCTTGCTTTTCATTCTATTATATATGCTTAATCTAGTGTTTTATGTTCTCGAATAAATCGTTGTAACTAAATCAAGAGTGCGTGATTCGGAATCGCTTTCGCTGTGGGGACTTCGATTCCCTTCACTTTAGACACCACGTGTCCTAGGAAGGCTACCCGTTGCAACTAGAACTCATACTTGGAGAACTTCGCATACAACTGATTGGTCCTCAAGGCCGAAAACACTTTCGTCAAGTGATCTTCATGCTCTTCTTTGGTCTTGGAGTATATCAGGATATCGTCGATGAAGACGATCACAAAGGTATCCAGAAACTCCTTGAATACTCTGTTCATTAGATCCATGAAGCCTGTTGGGGCATTCGTCAAACCAAAGGATATCAACCGTGAACTCATAATGTCCGTATCTGGACGTGAAGGCAGTCGTCGGGATATCTTCACCCTGATTCGCAACTGATGGTTGAAGGGAATGGATTTCCTGCAGCGAAAGCGACGTGAATCGTCGTTGATTCATTGTAGTTCTAATTTTCTTAAAACTAAAAGCATCAACATACTAAATAGGCTAAGCATGCTTTTCGAGAAGGAAAAACAGTAAGTAAAGGATTACTAACCTCTTGAAGAATGTTTCTTCGATTTCCTCCTCGATCACGATCTCTCTCGATCCAATGAACTCACAAACTCGTACCACAAACGGATCAAGCTGGACACTTCCAATTGATCTTCTCGGTTGTTCTCGGGAGATAGAATGAGAGTTGTGGGACTCCCTTTGGAATTTGGGGTTAGAGAATAGTAAAGAGAATTTTTCTTTCTCTTTTGGTTCAAAATCCAAAAAATGAGAATTTGTCATAACAAGTGCTTCTCCAAGCACCTATATATAATGGTGTGTGGTAGAGTTAAAATCTTCACCAATTCACCAAAATACCACAACTATATAATATGCAAATCATATTTGCATATCATATAATATAAGGTGTCTCATACCTTATTATACAAATCACATTTGCATAATTGTGGAATTTTAAATTGAATCATATTCAATTTAATTTCTTTCAATTCAATTTCTCCAAATTAGCACTAATTAATTAATTAGACTATACTATAGTTTATTATGAATCTCCTGTTGGGATTTATGCCCTAGACTCGTGTATTTGTAATTATTTGAGGAAATGAATAAAGTTGTTATTTTTCCTTCAAACTTGTATTCTTGCAATTACAAACTTAAATCCAATAAACTAAGCTCCAGGGTCACATTTGGAATGTCACCCAAATGGTCTATAGTAGATGGATTAGGTCGGAAACCTTATCCTGTTAACACTATGGATGCGACCCACTTTGTATTTGATACAAACGAGGCAATCCAGCTCGTTCATGTAGTTGACATGCGAGTGGGGGCATCCTGTGCAAAGAGTTTGTACAAGACTGGACCAAGAATTGTTAGACTAATCTAGTAACATCGTTGATAGGTTAGGGCTAATGATTCAAACGATGACCAATAGTGATTCAACCTGAATCCTGAGCGAGTTGCGAACTCCTGTCTGCCGAGGATTATCCCTTGACTAGTATGGGTAAAAGTGGTCAGAGTTGCCAACTCAATAAGCCTACCTTCTCAAGGATGAAACCTTGTAGGGAGCTGGGGACTCAACTTCGCAAGAAGGAATTCACTCATTCCTCGTTCTAGGGTAACTAGATAGGTTGTTCCCTTAAGAGCTGTATCCAGGTCTTGAACAACGGCGCCCCTCCCTCTTGCTGGCCCGAGAGGGATAATGTTTATGGTCGGACCATAAACTTGTTGTTCATTAGAGGATCAGTGGTGCTTAAGGTGCAAGAAGTAGTCACAGGGGTAAAACGGTAATTTGACCCAACTATGACTACGAACGACCTGTGAAGGGTTGATTCACGGGCATTGGTTAAATCAATGGACACAACTTGTCCTACAATGAGCAGAGTGAAACTACGAGTCTTTATTGGAGTGACTCGTAGTTAACGAATGTTGATTGACGGGATCAATGAGTTTGATTAGTCAATCTCGTATCGTTGGAGCTCATGATCTATAGGTCCATTAGGTCCCTCGGTTGCCTCAACATGGAATTAATAGAGAGTATAAAGTTTTGGAATGAATTTGAAATGTTCAAGTTCAAATTTAGGGATTATATCAATTATATGTGATATGATTGATATAATATATAGTTCAATGTGAATATGATTCATATTGAACTTAATTATGTTTAATTATGGAATTAGGACACAACTAATGGTATAATTTTGGAGAGATGAAATTGAATTTAATTAAATCCAATTTCTCCACATTATGTGAATATGATTCATATAATAAGGTCTTTGACATCTTATATTATGCATTTATGCATAATATGTGGAGTTAGTGGTAAGATAGGTGGAGAATTTGTCTCCACCCACATTTCCTATAAAAGCATCCTTTTGGATGCAATTTTGGAGACTTGAAGCATTTGCTAAGTTTTGGAACTCTAGGAAAAACAACATCTCTCTCTCAAAATCTCACCACTTTCCCTAATACCAAAAGAAGATCCCACTTCTCTCCCTCTCCTAGAGAACGACCAAGAAGTCCTTTTGGTGGTGTTCGTAGAGAAGAAGAGATCGTTGACGACGAGGAACTACTTGAAGAATTGGTCTTCAAAGGTAATCTTCTACGACATTTATGCATTCAAATTAGTATACTTAGCATTAGTTTTTCTGTTTTTGAGCAATTCTATGTCACACAATTAAGTGCAAATGCGACCATTCGCTTTCGCACGGGATTCAATTCCCTTCATCTCCTTCACATTAAACTATATATTATGTCAACTATATCTTATATAAATGACATAAATACCCTTTTAATGAATTTGAACACTTCAAATCCACTCCAAACTTTAAACCCTCATTTAGTCCAATTTGAGCCAACCGAGGGACCTAATGGACCTAGAAATGACGAGCTCCAATGATACGAGATTAACCGATCAAAATTTTTGACCCGGTTAATCAACATTCATTAACTACGACAAAACTCCACTAAAGCCCGTAGCTGCACTCCCATCACTGTAGGAGAAGTCGTGTCCATCGATATAACCAATGCTTGTGAGTCAACTCTTCACAGGTTGTTCGTAGTCACAGCTGGGTCAAATTACCGTTTTACCCATGTGTCTACCTCTTGCTCCTTAAGTCTCACTGCTCCTCTAATGAACAACTTTGTTGCATGGTCCGACCATAAACAACATCCCTCTCGAATCAATGAGAGGGTGGGGCCCCGTTGTTCAAGCCCTAGAGACAACACTTAAGGGAACAACCCTTCTAGTTTCCCTAGCTCGGGAACGAGTGAATTCCATCTTGCGTAGTTAAGTTCCCAACTCCCCACGAGGTCCTGTCCCCAAGAAGGTAGGCATATTGGGCGAGCAACTGTGGCCACCCTCACCCGTACTAGTCAAAGGACAGACCCCCGCAGACAGGAGTCCGTAACACGCTCAGGATTATGGACGAATCACTAATGGTCACTTACGAAGTTATTAGTCCTATATTGTTAACGGTGTTACATCAGTAGGTCTAATAATTCACGGTCCGGTCTTGTACAATCTCATTGCACAGGATACCCCCACTGCAATGAAAGTGGACTCTACTGAAGGCCAGAACACCACCTCTCGGTGATGACAATCGATGATGGCATGGTTCGCAGACAACCAATCCATGCCCAATATCACATCGTAGTCACTCATGTCTAGAACCACCAACGTCACGTCTAACACATGACCTACCACCACTATCTGACCAAACTTAACTTTCTCTCGGGCTATCAACTTCATACCCACTGGGGTAGCTACTGACAGTTCAAAGTCTAAGGGTTCTACCTCTAATCGAGCTTGACCCATAAATACAACAGAAATGAAGGAGTGTGCAACTATAATCAAATAAAACAAGGGCCAGGTGGCCTAGAACGAGTAGCTTACTTGTCACCACAACGCCGGAACCTCATGCGTTCCTGTTGGCATTCGCGTAAACTCCGCCCCTCTGGCGGTCCCCTTGGTTAGGCTCGACTTTCCTTACTCTATGGACCGACGCTAGATGTCCTGGTTTGCCACAGTTATTGCAGACTCTCTGGTCTTTGGTCCCCTGTTTGCACACTGACGACAGGTGGCCCACCTTTCCACAGAAGTTAAAAGTTTCATTGGTTGCATGACAGGTCCCACTATGATGTCCTCCACATCTATAACGTGGACCCCTGCCTGGTTCTTGCTGCGTCTAGTGACCTTGTGCCCCGAGTCAATTTGGCCTAGAAAATGCCTGTTCGAACCTTCTCTTTTGTCCTGACCCGAGCCAATGGATACTCCCTGCTGCTTTGAGTCACCATCAATCAGGGCTGCCACGCGAACTCCTGCGACATAAGTTTTGGGATCATGGGCAGCTACTAACCCACGAATGCCTTCACGCAAACCCGTAAGGAATCGCTTAATCTTCTTCTTGTTCGTATCCAATAACTCGGTGGTGAAACGGGATAGCATCATAAACTCGTGTTCGTACTCCTCGACCGACTGATTCGGTCCTTGCTTCAGGTGCAAAAATTCTGCATGCTTTTCAATCCTCATCACAACAGGGTAAAATTTCATGTAGAACGCTTCCTAAAACTGTGCCGAGGTCACCAGTCCCTCACTAACATCGATGGACCGCGAGGCAGCTTTCCACCATATATAAGCTCGATCCCTCAGTGCGTAGACTGTGCACTGGACTCTTTGTCGGTTCAGGCAGCACATGCGCTCGATGATATCTTCCACCGCTCTGAACCACGCTTCCTCAGCAACATGGTCCACCCCTTGCCCGTCAAAGGAAGGCGGGTCATACTTCTTGAAGTCACGTAGGTACCTTGCCTCTTCTGTAGTGGCCCCATGAGCCAGAGTGGGCGGAACTCCTTTGTTCTAGGTCAGTGCCTGATTTTTGTTGGGCACAACCCCTTGGTTCTGGGTTGCCACTACTCCCAGGACTTGTGTAACTTGGTTGAGCAACGTTGCTTGGAGGATCTCCTAAAGTCCAGCCAATGTCACGGGAGCTGGTGCAGGAACCTGCTCGTTCCCTCGCTCCTGACGGTTTCCACCAACTTGCCCTGTCGACTCCCCAACAGCTTGGGCGTCCTGGTTAAGCTCCTGCTGCTGCTTGGAGTGCTTGTCCACTGGTGCTTCGACCGTCGGGTCTTGGCCACGGGCTCCTCGACCCCGACTTCTACGACCACCTCGACCTCGACCACCAGTGGTTGGTCTACCACGTCCTCTACCACGTGCCATAATCAGGGTCATAAAATAAAGGTCAACCTCGCTCCTGGAGGTACAGTTCAATAACACAAAGATAACACACAAGCAACAGATCCAGGACAAAGTGAGAAACCCCTACTACTTACTAAGCACAAGCAAACCTGATGATGACCGGGCGAGCTCCTTGCGAGAGGCTATGAAAGACTAAGCACCTACGTTGTAGGCAATATACAGAATCTAAAACCTAGGCTCTATACCAACTGTAACACCCCGTAATTTGAACACTTCCTACTTAGGGCGTTACTCCAAGTTGTACTGCTCGCGTCGAAATTTTGGTAGCATAACGACATAACTAGGACAAACTAAAAAGTTTTGACCTGAAACTGAACAAGGAGAGGCACTTCAAAACACTCTCACAAGGGTACCCAACCTCCTCCAAACTATAAAGAAATCAACAGGTCGGGCTCCAATCCCTTGGAGTTCACAGATAACCAGAAGTATAGAACATGCTTCAATTACGAAAGATTTCCAAAACAGAACGTGTCCAGAATTATCGGTACAATTAAATGAAACGATGCAAGTAACCAAACTTAGAGAAATAAGGTGCAACGGAGAAAATAAAGAAAATAAACAAGCTCTTAACAAGGTTAACACCAACTAAGTCCTAACAAGTCGTTCATAGCCTCGCAGGATTTCACCGACACTGGCCACCTCAAAGTTTCGCCTTACCTGCAACCAAAAACACACCAAAGGAGGGGTGAGTATGGAATACTCAATAAGTAGCCCACTTTGTCCAAAGTAAAGCAACAAGGGTCAAGCCCTAAGCCTAACCACTCACAACTCGCCAGCCTTTTCCACAAAACTCCACCTTCACCTTGAACCTGACTCAAACTCAGACCCTTCATTCTCCTGTCCTACCCTTACCTACTGGACTAAGTTGGTGCTAAAGCAATAACTAAGGCTCACTCTCTGAGTCACCCTACTAGATGGAGGACGGACCCCACATCCCAAAGCTCATCACATCTACTGGATGGAGGATGGACCCCACATCCCATATCTCACATCTGGATAGAGGGCGAACCCCACATCCCAAGTCTCATCACATCTGGATGGAGGGTTGATAGCACACAAAATGTGCTATCCTTAGGCTTAATTATTGCTAGTTTTATGATAACTTCAGGACTTTTATGTGTGTTAATCATTGAATTTCAGGTACAAATCATAAACAGGACAATTGGAGACATTTTGGATCACTTGGGATGAAACCGGGGCTTTTTGGAGCTTAAAATAACATTAATTGGAAGAAGAATGGACAAACCTAGCCTTTTGACCCGAGGTGATGGCGGAGCGTTGCAACGTCGTCCGTACAGATTTCTTGCGTTGAAGACTCACAGGTAGCGTTGCAACGCTGCTTTGTAGCGTCGCAACGCTATTTCGTAAGAAATTAAGGAGAATGCCCGTGGCGAGGGCGTTGCAACGCCAGATCGATAGAGAGGCGCGCACTTAGGATAGCGCCGTTGCAATACCATCGACGAGCTTCTTATATGCCGCCGCCTAGGGCACGCTGCCCCAACGCTGTCCCTAGTGTTGCAACTGTTGGAATTTTTGTCCTAATCTCGTGTTTGTAAATTACTGCTTGAAATTAATAAGAGTTATTTATTTCATTACTTTGTGTCTCGCAATATTTACAAACTTTTCCAATAAACTAAGCTCCAGGGTCATTGAATTTATGAGAGAACTAGAACTTGAACGTGTGTGTAGTGGACACACAGGGAGGATCACGTTCGAGTTAATGACCCGAACGGTCTCATGATATATGGATAGGGTTGGAGACCTAATCCTCGGATACACCGTGGATGCGACCCACTTTGTATTAGATACAAACGAGGTGATCGACTCGCTCATGTGGTTGACATGCGAGTGGGGACATCCTGTGCAATGAGATTGTACAAGCCCGCACCGTGTGAATTATTAGACCCATCATGATGTAACACCGCTGATAGTAAGGACTAATAACTTCGTAGATGACCATTAGTCACTCGACACGAATCTCGAGTGTTACGGACTCTGACTGCTGCGATGGGTCCGTCCTTTGACTAGTATGCGGGTGAGGTGGTCACGATTACTTCCCCAATATGCCTATCTTCTCGGGGACGGGACCAAGTAGGGAGCTGGGAACTTAACTATGCGAGATTGAATTCACTCGCTTCTCGGTTTTAGGAAACTAGAGGGGTGTTCCCTTAAGTCTTGCTCCACGGCTTGGAAAACGGGCGCCCACCTTCTCACCGGCCCGAGAAGGGTGTTGTGTATGGTTGGACCATCACAATATGTTGTTCATTAGAGGAGCAGTGGGGACTTAAGGAACAAGAGGTAGACACAGGGGTAAAATGGTAATTTGACCTAACCGTGTCTACGAACAACCTGTGAAAGGTCGACTCATGGGCATTGTTTAAATCAGTGGACACGTAATATTCTACACTGACGGGAGTGCAGCTACGGGCTATAGTGGGGTGTTACCGTAACTAATGAATGTTGATTAACCTGGTCAAAGAGTTTGACAGGTTAATCTCGGATCATTGAAGCCTGTCACTGTAGGTCCATTAGGTCCCTCGGTTGGCTCAATATGGGTTAAAAAGAAGGGTTAATGTTTTGGTATGAAATTGAAGTGTTCAATTTCACTTTAAGGGCATTTATGTCATTTATATGAGATATGAATGATATAATATATAATTTAATGTGAATGAGATTCATAAAAAACTATAGGTTTGCCTAATTGTTGAATTAGGGCTAATTGGAGAAATTAATTGAGAGAAATTAAATTGGATGTGATTCAATTTAATTAATCCACAATTATTGCAAATGAGATTTGCAATATGAGATATGAGATATCTTATATTATGTGATTATGCAAATGAGATTTGCATAACCTATGGTTATGGTAAAGTGGTAATAATGTGGAGATTTTAACTCCATCATTCCTAGTATTTAAACCCTTTGCAAGAAGGGTTTGGTAAGCAAGTCTCTCATTTTTTGATTTTGATTAAAGTGAAGAGATCAAAATTCTCTCTACTCTCTTAACTCTCCTCCCTCTCCAAAACTCTAGAGTCCCACAACTCTCCTCCTTTCCAAAGGAAGAACAACCGAGACTCCAAGTGGTTGTGTTCGAGTTTCGTTCGAGAGAAGGTTTTGTCTAGTTCGATAAGCACGGATGAAAGAGGGGTCGTCTGTCCGTGAACATGTTCTAGACATGATGACCCACTTTAATCTGGCTGAGATGAACGGGGCTTCAATCGACGAGTCGGGCCAAGTCAGTTTTATTCTAGAGACTCTTCCGAAGAGTTTCCTTAAGTTTCGTAGCAATGCTGTTATGAACAAAATTAGCTACACTCTGACTACCCTCCTCAATGAGCTACAGAATTTACAGTCCTTGAACAGGGTCAAGACATTGGAATCTGAGGCAAATGTTTCCTATAGGTCTTATCACAGGGGTTCGACTTCTGGGACGAAACCTGTTGCTCCTTCACGCCCGAAAGGGAAGAAGAGGATGAAGAGGGGTAAAACTGACCGAGCTGCCGCCCACAAGGGCAAGAAGGCTAAGGACGTTGCAGAGAAAGGAAAGTGTTTCCACTGCAATGGGGGCGGACATTAGAAGAGGAACTGTCTCAAATTCCTGGCCGAGAGGAAGAATCAAGGTAAATGTGATTTACTTGTGACAAAAACTTGTTTAGTGGAGAGTAGTGACGTTGCCTGGATATTGGATTCGGGCGCCACTAATCATGTTTGTTCTTCTTTTCAGAGGATTGATTCCTGGCAGCCGCTGCGAGAGGGTGAGGTGACTCAACGGGTTGGATCCGGGGAGCTTGCCTCTGTTGCAGCGATCGACACGGTGAAGCTACATTATGGCAGGAACTACATTTTGTTGGACAATATGTATATAGTTCCAGGGTTTACTAGAAACCTAGTTTCTATTTCCTGCCTTTTAGAACAAAGATATTTCCGCTTCATTCCATGGTAATAAAGCGTTTATTTCGAAATGGTAATCTTATTTGTTCTGTACGCACTTGAGCATAATCAGTATGTTTTAAAACCTAATTCGGTCAAAAGTGTTTTGAATCTTCGAATTGTTTAAAATTGCAGAAACACGAACTAAGAAAGCGAAAGTTTCTCCTAAGGAAAATGCCCATTTTTGGCATCTACGGTTATGCCACATTAATCTAAATAGGATTGAGAAACTAGTGAAGAGTGGACTTCTAAACGAGTTGGAAGAAAGCTTTTTGCCGGTGTGTGAGTCATGCCTTGAGGGCAAAATGACCAAACGTCCTTTTAGTGGAAAAGAATATAGAGCCAAAGAGCCTCTTGAGTTAGTACATTCTGACCTCTGTTGTCCGATGAATGTTAAAGCTCGGGGCGATTATGAGTACTTCGTGTCTTTCATTAGACGATTACTCGAGGTATGGGTATATTTACCTAATGCACAGGAAGTCTGAAACTCTTGAAAAGTTCAAGGAGTACAAGACTGAGGTTGAGAACCTCTTAGGTAAATCGCTTAAAACACTTCGATCGGATCGAGGTGGAGAGTACATGGACACTGAATTCTAGGACTATATGATAGAACATTGAATTACATCCCAACTCTCAGCGCCTGGTATGCCACAGCAGAATGGTGTATCGGAGAGGAGAAACAGAACCTTGTTGGACATGGTTCGGTCGATGATGAGCTATGCTCGTCTCCCTGATTCTTTTTGGGGTTACGCAGTGGAGACTGCGGTCTATATTTTGAACAACATTCCGTCGAAGGGTGTTTGTGAAATACCTTTCGAACTCTGGAGTGGACGTAAAGGTAGTTTACATCACTTCAGAATTTGGGGATGGCCGACCCACGTGTTGGTGTTAAACCCGAAAAAGTTGGAACCCCGCTCGAAATTGTGCCTATTCGTAGGTTACCCTAAAGAGACTAGGGGTGGTCTGTTTTACGATCCTAAGGAAAATAGGGTGCTTGTGTCGACAAACGCCACTTTCCTAGAGGAAGACGACGTCAGGGATCATTTACCAAGGATAAAAATTGTGTTAAATGAAATGGACAGTACATCAGCAAGAGTTGCTGATGGGGCTAGTACGTCAACAAGTGTTGTTGATCCTAGCACGTCTAGTCAAATCCGTTCCCAAGACTCGTCGTAGTGGGGGGGTTGTGAGACAGCCTGATCGCTACATGGGTTTAGTTGAAACCTTAGTTATCGCTCCTGATGAAGACTGTGAGGATCCATTGACCTATGATCAGGCAATGGTTGATGTTGACAAAGACGAATGGATTAAAGCTATGGACCAGGAAATGGAGTCTATGTACTTCAATTCTGTCTTGGAGCTTGTGGATCAACCGGATGGGGTAAAACTTATTGGTTGCAAATGGATCTACAAGCGTAAACGTGGCGACCTTCAAAGCCCGACTAGTGGCAAAGGGTTTTACCCAGGTTGAAGGGGTTGACTATGAGGAGACCTTTTCACCTGTTGCCATGGTAAAGTCGATCAGGATGCTTCTGGCCATTGTCGCGTATTATGACTGCGAGGTATGGCAAATGGACGTCAAGACAGCCTTTCTGAATGGCAAACTTGATGAGACCATCTACATGGACCAACCCAAAGGGTTCATTGCCCAAGGCCAAGAGCAAAAGGTTTGCGGCTTCATAGGTCCATTTATGGGCTGAAACAAGCTTCGAGGTCTTGGAATATAAGGTTTGATGAGGCGATCAAATCTTATGGCTTTGATCAAAATGTCGACGAGCCTTGTGTCTACAAGAAAATCGTTGACAAAACTGTCGCATTTTTTGTGTGTGGACGATATTCTTCTAATTGGGAATGAGGTAGAATTTCTTATTGACGTTAAGAAGTGGCTAGCTTCGCAATTCCAAATGAAAGATTTGGGAGAAGCTCAGTACGTTCTAGGTATCTAGATTGTCCGTAACTGGAAGAACAGAACGCTAGCCTTGTCTCAGGCGTCTTATATTGACAAGATGTTGTCTAGATATAAGATGCAGAACTCCAAGAAGGGCTTGTTGCCTTTCCGACATGTGTTCACTTGTCTAAGGATCAGTGTCCTAAGACTCCTCAAGATGTTGAGGATATGAGACGGATTCCATATGCTTCGGCTGTAGGGAGCCTGATGTATGCCATGTTGTGTACTAGGCCCGACATCTGTTATGCAGTAGGAATTGTCAGTAGATATCAGTCAAATCCAAGATTAGATCACTGGACAGCGGTAAAAGCAATCCTCAAGTATCTTAGGAGAACAAGGAACTACAGCTTAGTATATGGCAGTGGGGATTTGATCCTTACGGGTTAAACGAATTCTGACTTTTAGACCGATAAGGATTCTAGGAAATCCACTTTGGGGCCAGCCTTCATTCTGAATGGAGGAGCTGTAGTATGGCGAAGCATCAAGCAAGGATGCATCGTTGATTCCACTATGGAAGCGGAGTATGTTGCGGCTTGTGAAGCTGCAAATGAAGCTGTTTGGCTTAGGAAGTTCATGACGGATTTGGAAGTTGTTCCAAATATGAACTTGCCGATCACACCGCTCGTGATAACAAGGTGCAAAGAGCCAACTCTCGTGAGCCTCGAGCCATAAGAGAGGCAAACACATTGAGCGCAAGTTTCATCGATCACGGGAGATTGTGCACCGCGAGAGGCGTGTCGATCCACGCAGATAGCGGCGTCGGAGCACAACGTGGGCGATCCATTTACAAATCCCCTCACGGCTAAGGTGTTTGAGAGTCACCTAGAGAGTCTAGGTCTTCGAGAGCTTCCTGACTCGGGCAAGTGGGAGATGTGTAAACGGGTATTCAATGCCCTAGTTTATTGTATTACTTCATTGTAATTTATGTACATTTCAGAAATGTATTTTCCCCACTAGCTTAGTTCAAGTGGGAGTTTGTTGGGATTTTTTCCTAATCTCGTGTTTGTAAATTCTTTGCTTGAAATTAATAAGAGTTATTTATTTCATTACTTTGTGTCTCATGCAATATTTACAAACTTTTCCAATAAACTAAGCTCCAGGGTCATTGAATTTATGAGAGAACTAGAACTTAAACGGTGTGTAGTGGACACACAGGGAGGATCACGTTCGACTTAATGACCCGAACGGTCTAAAATATATAGATAGGGTTGGAGACCTAATCTTGGATACACTGTGGATGCGACCCACTTTGTATTAGATACAAACGAGGTGATATGACTCGTTCATGTGGTTGACATGCGAGTGGGGGCATCCTATGCAATGAGATTGTATAAGACCGGACCATGAATTATTAGACCTACTGATGTAACACCGCTGTGATGAAGACTAATAACCGTAGATGACCATTAGTGACTCGACTTGAATCCCGAGCGTGTTACGGACTCGCATCATGGGGTGCGTCTTGACTAGTACGGGTGAGGGTGGTCACAGTTACTCGCCCAATATGCCTATCTTCTCAGGGACAGGACCAAGTAGGGAGCTGGGAACTTAACTACGTGAGATGGAATTCACTCGTTCCCGCCTTTAGGGAAACTAGAGGGGTTGTTCCCTTAAGTGTTGTCTCGAGGGCTTGGAAAACGGGCGCCCACCTTCTAACTGGCCCGAGAAGGGCGTTGTGTATGGTTGGACCATCACAATATGTTGTTCATTAGAGGAGCAGTGGGGACTTAAGGAACAAGAGGTAGACACGAGGTAAAATGGTAATTTGACCCACCTAGTGTCTCTGAACAACCCGTGAAGGGTCGACTCATGGGCATTGTTTATATCAGTGGACACGTAATATTCTGCACTGACGGGAGTGCAGCTACGGGCTATAGTGGAGTGTTAACGTAGCTAATGAATGTTTATTAACCGGGTCAAAGAATTTGACAGGTTAATCTCGTATCATTGGAGCCTGTCACTGTAGTTCCATTAGGTCCCTCGGTTGGCTCAATCTGGGTTAAAAAGAAGGGTTAATGTTTTGGTATGAAATTGAAGTGTTCAATTTCACTTTAAGGGCATTTATGTCATTTATATGAGATATGAATGATATAATATATAGTTTAATGTGAATGAGATTCATAATAAACTATAGGTTAGACTAATTGTTGAAATAGGGCTAATTGGAGAAATTAATTGAGAGAAATTAAATTGGATATGATTCAATTTAATTAATCCACAATTATTGCAAATGAGATTTGCAATATGAGATATGAGATATCTTATATTATATGATTATGCAAATGAGATTTTCATAACTCATGGTTGTGGTAAAGTGGTAATAATGTGGAGATTTTAACTCCATCATTCCCACTATTTAAACCCTTTGCAAGAAGGGATTGGTAAGCAAGTCTCTCATTTTTTTATTTTGATTAAATAGATGAGATCAAAATTCTCTCTACTCTCTCAACTCTCCTCCCTCTCCAAGACTCTAGAGTCCCACAACTCTCCTCCTGTCCAAAGGAAGAACAACCGAGACTCCAAGTGGTTGTGTTCGTGTTTCGTTCGAGAGAAGGTTTTGTTGAGTTCGAGAAGCACGAAGCGTTCGTGATCAAGGAAGGATTTTAGAAGATCTGTCTACAACAAGTAAGTACGTTCTTCTAGATTCTTCCTCTTTTGCATGTTTAGCCTAGATCTAATAGTTAGATCATTTTAACAAAATTCAAGTAGCGTAATGATACCATGACGATTCGATCATCTTTCGCTGCGCGGGGATTTTCATTCCCTTCAATTGGTATCAGAGCCATTTCGATGGTTCTTCATTATGCACTTTTTTTTGTTAAAATAGGTGGGTAATTTACCTTTAATTCATGAGATTGAAGGACATAAATGCCCTTATTATGAATCTCATTCACATTAAACTATATATTATATCATTCATATCTCATATAAATGACATAAATGCCCTTATAGTGAAATTGAACACTTCAATTTCATACCAAAACATTAACCCTTCTTTTTAACCCAGATTGAGGCAACCGAGGGACCTTATGGACCTACAGTGACGAGGTCTAATGATCTGAGATTAACCTATCAAACTCTTTGACCCAGTTAATCACCATTCATTAGCTACAGTAACACTCCACTAAAGCTCGTAGCTGCATTACGTGTCCACTAATATAACCAATGCCCATGAGTCGACCCTTCACAGGTTGTTCGTAGACCTGCTGGGTCAAATTACTGTTGTACCCCTGTGTCTACTTCTTGCTCCTTAGGTCCCCACTGCTCCTCTAATAAACAACAAGGTTGTAATGGTCCAACCATACACAACAACCCTCTCGTGTCAGTGAGAAGGTGGGCGCTCGTTGTCCAAGCCCTGGAGACAACACTTAAGGGAACAACCCCTCTAGTTTCCCTAAAGGCGGGATTGAGTGAATTCCATCTCGCGTAGTTAAGTTCCCAGCTCCTTACTTGGTTCTGTCCATGAGAAGATAGGCATATTGGGCGAGTAACTGTGACCACCCTCACCCAGACTAGTCAAAGAACGACCCTGCATGCATGAGGAGTCCGTAACACGCTCGTGATTAAGGTCGAGTCACTAATGGTCATCTCGGTTATTAGTCCATACTGCATAACGGTGTTACATCGAGAGGTCTAATAATTCATGGCCCAGCTTTGTACAATCTCATTGTGCAGATGCCCCACTGCATGTCAACCACATGAACGAAGTCGGATCACCTCGCTTGTATCTTAATACAAAGCGGTCGCATCCACAGATGTATCCGTGGATTAGGTCTCCAATCCCATCCATATATCAGAGACCGTTCGGGTCATTTACTCGAACGTGATCCTCCCGTGTGTCCACTACACACCGTTCAAGTTCTAGTTCTCTCATGTATTCAATGACCCTGGAGCTTAGTTTATTGAACAAAGTTTGTAATAAATGTGAGACACAAAATGATGAAATGAATAACTCTTTATTAATTTCAAATGTATATTTACAAACAGAACGAGATTAGGACAAACATCCCAACAAACTCCCACTTGGACTAAGCTAGTGGAGCAAATACATTTCTGAAATGTATATAAATTACAATGAAGTAATACAATAAACTAGGGCATTGAATACCCGTTTAAATATCTCCCACTTGCCCTAGTCAGGAACTACTCGAAGACCTAGACTCTCTAGGTGACCCTCAAACACCTTAGCCGTGAGGGGCTTTGTAAATGGATTAGCTACGTTGTGCTCTGACGCTATCTGCGTGACTGTCACGTCGCCGCGGTGCACAATCTCCCGTATCAGATGATACTTGCGCTCAATGTGTTTGCCTCTCTTATGGATCCGAGGTTCCCTGGAGTTGGCCACTGCACCAATGTTGTCACAAAACAGTGTGATCGACAAGTTCATATTTGGAACAAATTCCAAATCTGTCATGAACTTCCTAAGCCAAACAACTTCTTTTGCAGCTTCACAAGCTGCAACGTACTCCGCTTCCATTAGTGGAATCAACGATGCATCCCTGCTTAATGCTTCGCCATACTACTGCTCCTCCATTCAGAATGAAGGCTGACCCCGAAGTGGATTTCGTAGAATCCTTATCGGTCTGAAAGTCAGAATCTGTGTATCCCGTGAGGATCAAATCCCCACCGCCATACACTAAGTTGTAGTTCCTCGTTCTCCTAAGATACTTGAGGATTGCCTTTACGGCTGTCTAGTGATCTAATTCTGGATTGGATTGATACCTACTGACTATCCCTACTGCATAACAGATGTCGGGCCTAGTACACAACATGGCATACATGAGGCTCCCTACAGCTGAAGCATAAGGGATCCGTCTCATATCCTCAACCTCTTGAGGAGTCTTAGGACACTGATCCTTAGACAAGTGAACCCCGTGCCTGAAAGGCAGCAAGTCCTTCTTGGAGTTCTGCATCTTATATCTAGATAACATCTTGTCAATATAAGACGCTTGAGACATGGCGAGCGTTCTGTTCTTCTAGTTTCGGACAATCTGGATACCTAGAATACTGAGCTTCCCCCAAATCTTTCATTTGGAATTGCGAAGCTAGCCATTTCTTTACGTCAGTAAGAAATTCTACTTCATTCCCAATGAGAAGAATATCATCCACGTATAAAATAAGAAATGCGACAGTTTTGTCGACGATTTTCTTGTAGACACAAGGCTCGTCAACATTTTGATCAAAGGGTAAGATTTGATTGCCTCATCAAACCTTATATTCCAAGACCTCGAGGCTTGTTTCAGTCCATAAATGGACCTATGAAGCCGGAAAACCTTTTGCGCTTGGCCTGGGCAATGAACCCTTTGGGTTGGTCCATGTAGATGGTTTCGTCAAGGTTGCCATTCAGAAAGGCGGTCTTGACATCCATCTACCATACCTTGTAGTCATAATACGCGACAATGGCCAGAAGGATCCTGATTGACTTTACCATGGCAACAGGTGAAAAGGTTTCCTCATAGTCAACCCTTTCTGTTGGGATTTGTGCCCTAAGATTCGTAGTTTGTAATTATGTTCTAATTAATGTAATAAAGTGTTATTATTTTAATAAAGTGTTATTGTTCGTTATCTACGAGTTTGCCTTTATTTAAAACCCTAAATCCAATAAACTAAACATCCAAGGTTGTTAAATGAATCTTTAACTGAATGTAATGTATATAAAAAGGATCTCGGTTCGAGATACAACCTAAAGGGTTTATAGTTAGGGGATAAGGTTTGGGTACCTTACCCTGGTTAAACTATGGATGTGGCCCACTTTGTATTTGATACAAACACTGTGATCCTAACGTGTTTGTGTAGACGACATGTGAGTGGGGATATCCTATGTAATGAGATTACATAAGACCGAACCACGAAATAGTAACCTCTAGTTGTAACTCCGTTGACTTGTTAGGTTTCTATTTCACTAGGATGACCTAGGCAACTTGATCTCAATCTTGAGCAGGTTATGAACTCCTGTTCGCGAGGGATTGTCCTTTGACTAGTATGGGTGAGAGTGGCCAGATTCACCGACTCAATATGCCTACCTTCTTGGGGACAAGACCGAGTGAGCGGCTGGGGACTTAACTTAGCAAGATGGAATTCACTTCTTCCCGCCTACTAGGGTAAGTAGAGGAATGTTCCCTTAAGTGGTGTCTCCGGGACTTGAACAAAGGGTCCAACCCTCTCATTGGCCCGAGAGGGACTCTGTTTGTTGGTAGGACCACAAACAAATTGTTCATTAGAGGAGCACTGGTACTTAAGGCACAAGATGTAACCTGGGGTAAAACGGTAATTTGACCCACCGGTGTTACGAACATTCGTGAAGGATTGACTTGTCATTATTGGTCAATATCTATGGACACGCGAAAATATATCTGCGGTGAGAAGAGTGCACTGTGGGACTTTAGTTGAGTGTTCCCATGCTTAATGAATGTTGATTGGGAGGTTAATGAGATTAACAGAGCAATCTCGTGATCGTTGGAGCTTCCGATCCAGAGGTCCATTAGGTCCACCTTCTAGCTCGTAAAGGGTTCTTAGATCATTTGAATTTGAAATGTTCAAATTCATTAGGGAATAAACTTAATGTATTTAGATACGATATAATATATAGTTTTGGAACTATATATTATAAATTTAATGTGAATATGATTCATATTAAATTATATGGGAGAATTGAATATTTGAAATAGTTCAAATATTATATTAAGTGTGAATGTGATTCACATTTGAAAACTATAGGTTAAAATTTAATGTGCACTGGATGTACATTAAAACCATAGGTTAAAGGGGTGATATGATTAAATGAGATTTAATCCAAATGAAATATATGATATTTAATTTGTATTAATTATTATTTTAATAATAAAATAAGGGAACGTTCCCACTATCCCCTTCCTTCTCCCTATCGATAGCTTAACAGGGAGAAGGGGTGTGCATTTCATCAATCGATCAATTGGTTGGTAATTAGAGAATTGCTGCAGAAACTCTCTCTCTCACACTCGAATTCCCTTCATCTTCCAATTGTTGGAAACCTTCCCACAAAGGTTTTTGTTCTAAGATCTCAGAGGATAGAAGGTTTTCCTCGTGGTGTTGTCCAATTGAAGAAAACAGAGAAACATCTATGAAGTTCCTGTGTTGTTGTCTTATTTGGAGCAAGGAGTTGCTGCAAGTTGAAACTACAAAGGTATTTTTTTTCCCTTTAGTTTGATTGTTAAACTTAACATATGTTTGCATGTATGCAATTAATCCATGTCTAATAGGATTAGAAATACCGTGCTTGTTCTGTATTTTTGTCAATGTACTGGTTTTTGTTTTAAGCAAAACAATCAAGTAATTAAGATCCCAAACACGTTTCCGCTTCTCAAGGAGATCAGATCTCCATCACTTTCGACTTGGGAAAAACCCTTTGCCACTAGTCGTGCTTTGAAGGTCTGCACCTTCCCATCTACGCCACGTTTACGATTGTAGATCCATTTGCAACCTATAGGTTTTATCCCATCCGGTTGATCCACAAGCTCCCAGACAGAATTGAAGTACATCGACTCCAATTCCTGGTCCATAGCTTTAATCCATTCGTCCTTGTCAACATCAGCCATTGCCTGATCATAGGTCAATGGATCCTCGCAGTCATCATCAGGATTGACGACTTGGGTTTTAGCTAAACCCATGTAACGTTCAGGCTGTCTAACAACCCTCCCACTACGTCGAAGCATTCCCAACTCTTGGGAACGGACTTGACTTGACGTGCTAGGATCAACAACACTTGCTGATGTACTAGCTCCATCAGCAACTCTTGCTGACGTACTGCCCATTTCATTTAACACGATTTTGCTCCTAGGCAAATGATCCGTGATGTGGTCTTCCTCAAGGAAAGTGGCGTTTATCGACACAAGCACCCTATTTTCCTTAGGATTGTAAAATAGACCACCTCTGGTCTCTTTTAGGTAACCTACGAATAGGCACAATTTTGAACGGGGTTCCAATTTCTTCGGGTTTGACACCAACACGTGGGTCGGGCATCTCCAAATTCTGAAATGGTGTAAACTAGCTTTACGCCCATTCAAGAGTTCGAAAGGTGTTTCACAAACACTCTTTGACGGAACGTTGTTCAAAATATACACCGCAGTCTCTACTGCTTAACCCCAAAAAGAATTAGGGAGACGAGCATAGCTCATCATTGACCGAACCATGTCCAACAGGGTTTTGTTTCTCCTCTCCGATACGCCATTCTGTTGTGGCATACCAGGTGCTGAAAGTTGGGACGTAATTCCGTGTTCTATCATATAGTCCTGGAATTCAGTGTCAATATACTCTCCACCTCGATCCATGGTTTTACCTAATAAGTTCTCAACCTCAGTCCTGTAGTCCTTGAACTTTTCAAGAGTTTCAGACTTCCTATGCATTAGGTAAAAATACCATACCTCGAATAATCATCAATGAAAGAAACGAAGTATTCGTAACCACCTCGCGCTTTAACACTCATCGGACCACAGAGGTCAGAATGTATAAGCTCAAGGGGCTCCTTGGCTCTATATCCTTTTCCACTAAAAGGACGTTTGGTCATTTTGCCTTCGAGGCATGACTCACACACCGAAAAAGAGTTTTCTTCCAACTGACTTAGAAGTCCACTCTTCACTAGTCTCTCAATCCGATTGAGATTAATGTGGCATAACCTTAGATGCCAAAGATGGGCATTTTTTTTTGGAGAAACCTTAACTCTCTTAGTTCGTGTTTCTGCAGTTTCAAATAACTCAGTGTTCATAATGCTTTTGATCGAATTAGGCTTTAAAACATACAAATTTGACTGAAGTGAAGCAGAACAAAAGAAATTTTCATTTCTAGAAATAAACGCTTTATTACTAGAAACATTTACAGAAATTAAATGTTCAAGAAGATAGGAAATAGAAACAAGGTTTCTAGTAAACCCTGGGACTATGTACAAATTGTCTAACAATAAGTAATTCATGCCGAAGAAAAACTTCACTTTGCCGATAGCTGCAGCAGAGATTATATCCCCGGATCCAACCCATAGAGTCACCTCACCCTCTCGCAGCTGCTGCCAAGAATCAATTCCCTGAAAAGAAGAACAAACGTGGTTAGTGGCGCTCGAATCCAAGATCCAGGCAGAGTCAATACTCTCCATTAAGCAAGTTTCAGTTACCAGTAAATCATATTTACACTTATTCTTCCTCTCGACAAGGAACTTGGGACAGTTTCTCTTCCAGTGACCATCCCCATTGCAGTGGAAACATTTTCCTTTCTCTGCAACTTCCTTGACCTTCTTGCCCTTTTAGACGACAGCTCGGTCAGCTTTACCCCTCTTCATCTTCTTCTTCCCTTTCGGGCGAGAAGGAGCAACAAGTTTAGTCCAAGAGATCGAACCCCTGTGATAAGACCTGTAGGCAACATTTGTCTCAGCTTCCGGTGTCCTGATCCTCATCAAGGACTGGAAGTTCTATAGCTCATTGAGGAGGGTAGTCAGAGTGTAGCTAATTTTGTTCATAACAGCATTGCTACGAAACTGAAGGAAACTCTTCGAAAGAGTCTCCAAAATGAAGCTTACCTGGCTCGACTCGTCTATCGAAGCCTCGTTCATCTCCACCAAATTAAAGTGGGTCATCATGTCTCGAACGTGTTCACGGACAGACGCCCCTTCTTTCATTCGGGCGTTGAAGACGTGTTTGAGCGAATCGTGCCTGACCTGAAAGGACTGTTGTCCAAACATGTCTTGCAACGACTCCATGATCTCCTTGGCGGAGATCATCAACTCGTGCTTCTTTGCCAAGACTTCAGATAAGCTGGCAATGATATAAACCTTGGCCTTTTCATTGGCCCTGATCCATCGATCGCATGCATCACGAACACTTCGTGATGCAGTCGAGGTCGGCAACTGAGGACACTCCTCAGTAAGCACAAACTTCAGGTTGCCAGTTACTAGAATCGTGTTTATGTTATTCTTCCACGTTTGGAAGTTATCTCCCACTAATTTGTCGGAAGCGAGTAAAGCGATTATTGAGCTAGACATTTTTTAGCTGAAAAAATCAAATAATTTTGTGTCAGTCTCGCATAAACTTTTTGAAAACCAATCAAGTTTTAGAAAAATTTAATCCTATGATCCCTAGGTCATTTAAAAATTGCAATGATATCCTAAAGGTTTAGAATGACCGCCACCGAAGGGTGAACAGAAACACTTCTCCTCTAGGACGAGACTTTCTCGACCTGAACCTAATCCCAGAATAACTCTTATTCCATTAGGCGTCCAGTTACCATTATTTGGTCGAATTCATCAAGACTTAACGAATCCTGTGAGTGTCACCCTCAATCTTTAAGTTTCCAAGTATCCGTCCAAACAATAGCCACCGAAGGGTGAACCACGAAGGAAAACCAACAAGGAAACTATATCCCTTTTAGGAATTCATGGTGTTCCGACTCCCATGATCAAGGCCCTCCGAAGGGATTGTCTAGTCCAGGCCAAACTAGCAAGCGGATCATAGGGGTCTCACGGTGTGAATCGAAAGAAGAGACCGTGGGTCCCGTTTTCACAGGTCCCACTCCCACTCACTATAAGTACTCTCTCCATCCACTTTGATATTGACCCATGCAAATACCATCTGAAGGGGGACGCTTCCATTTGCACCACGAGGCCGAGTATGGATCTCACGGTGCAGACTTAATGGAGATTTGTGGTCGAAAAATTAAATGTATCTTATACACTTTATTTCCTCCCACTCAGCACTTTATAATTTTCGGGATTGACCAAGATAAATCGGCTAAAATTTACCTAAGTCTACCAATATAACTCTTATATGGTATTTAGCCTAAGTTTATAATCACATTATTACTTAGGTATATGTGAGTAAATTAATCAACTTTTAATTAACAACACTCACGAAAAATATAATCTAAGAATCTCCGGACCGAATTCACTCACAGGTCGGTTTCTAGGTAGGGGTGTTCCGCAAGCGTCAACTTAAATACCCCAGCCTTAGACAAAACCTTCCTTAGACAGAGTTACTTATCAGTCACCATTCAAAAATTACATTTTGATTTCCTAATTCTAATCTTATTAGAACTAGAAAACCTAAGTCTAATTATTCAAGTTCTAAACACTTTAAAACTAATAATTAACTTAGGTTACATGCATTTCTATATTATAGTGCTTGATCATTCGTCACATGAATAACTATATACTATAACATAATAATTCATCACATGAAAAATGCATGAGCATACTTTAATCTAAAAATATAACACTTATATTTAATTAAATTAAAACATGCATTTAATTATATTATAAGTGACCTATCATGCAAACTATATATTATAACACTTATAATATAAATGTTGCATGAAATGTTTAACCTAAGGTGAGATTTTAAATCTATATGTCATACATTATGCACATAGAAATTAATTAAATCATACATCTCATGCATAAAATAATTAAATAGCAAAAAATGGACCGATTTTGGCACTAAGGGGCATTTATTTAATTAAATAACATTAATATAATATTTATTAATATTATTTAATAAAATAAATTAAATAAAAGAAATAAATACATTTTTATAAATTAAAAATAATAAAATCGTGAGAAAACCGCCCACTACACCATGCCCCAGCAATTTCGCGCGCGCCTCGCCCAATTACCCACTACGCTGTAGCGTTGCAACGCCGTGGGCAGCGTTGCAATGCTGCAGCGTCCAGCATCACGCCCCGCGTGCTCCACGCCTCGGCGTTGCAACGCTGCTCTGCAGCTAAGCCTCTGACTGCATGCGCAGCGTTGAGATGTCGATGAACAACGTCTCAACGTTGTCGACAGAACAACAAGCTCCTCTTACTGTTCTTCGTCGATTCTCGCCCGTTTCCGCTCCGATTTCTTCACAGAAATTCTTGCCACGAACAACTCGGACTTACAAACTCGATTTACATCAAATCAACATAGAAATGTAAATCTAAACTAGTGCCAGAATCGAAAACATTCATTCTTGCAAACAACAATTTATCTCATAAATTAAAGGCTATACCCACCTAATTTTAACGAAAAACAGTGCACAACAAGAACCAACAAGTGGCTCTGATACCAATTGAAGGGAATGAAACTCCCCGCACAGCGGAAGACGATCGAATCGTCATTGTGATGTTGTGCAACTAAATTCTATTAAAACTATCTAACACTTAGATTAAGGATAAACATGCATATTTAGGAAAGAAAACAACAAGTACTTACTTGTTGAAGACGTTCTTCGAACTTTTCTTTCCGTCCACGATCACGAACTCTTCGTGCTTCCTCGATCTCAACGATCTCGAACTCTTCTCACGAATGTAAACCGAACACTACCACTTGGTTTCTTGGTTGTTCTTCTTTTGGAAGAAGGAAGATGGTGGGATCTTGAGTTTTTGGTTTTTAGGAGGAGAAAACTTGAGAGAGAGCTTTTGCTTCTTTTGGTGAGAAATCCAAAAATGAGCAATTGTCTTTAGAACCCTTCTTGCAAAGGGGTTTAAATAATAGAGATAGGTTATGCAAATCATATTTGCATAACCATATATTATAAGATATCTCATATCTCATTTTACAAATCTCATTTGCAATATTGTGGATTTATTAAATTGAATCACATCCAATTTAATTTCTCTCAACCTAATTTCTTCAAATTAGCCTTAATTCAACAATTAGGCTAACTTATAGTTTATTATAAATATCATTCACATTAAACTATATATTATATCATTCATATCTCATATAAATGACATAAATGTCCTTTAGTGAACTTGAACACTTCAATTCACACCAAAACAGTAAACCTTCTTTTAATCCAGTTTGAGCCAACTGAGGGACCTTATGGACCTACAGTGACGAGGTCCAATGATCCGAGATTAACTTATCAAACTCTTTGACCCGGTTAATCACCATTCATTAGCTACGATAACACTCCACTAAAGCCCGTAGCTGCAATCCCGTCAATGTAAGACATTACGTGTCCACTGATATAACCAATGTCCATGAGTCGACCCTTCACAAGTTGTTCGTAGACACTGCTGGGTCAAATTACTGTTTTACCCCTGTGTCTACTTCTTGCTCCTTAAGTCCCCACTGCTCCTCTAATTGAACAACATATTGTGATGGCCCAACCATACACAACACCCTTCTTGGGCCAGTGAGAAGGTGGGCGCCCGTTGTCCAAGCCCTGGAGACAACACTCAAGGGAACAACCCCTCTAGTTTTCCTAAAGGCGGGAACGAGTGAATTCCATCTCGCATAATTAAGTTTCGAGCTCCCTACTTGGTTTTGTCCCTGAGAAGATAGGCATATTGGGCAAGTAACTGTAACCACCCTCACCCGTATTTAGTCAAAGAATGTCCCACGCACAGTCAGTCCGTAGCACGCTCGAGGATTCGTGTCGAGTCACTAATGGTCATCTACGAAGTTATTAGTCCATACTGTTAACGGTGTTACATCAGTAGGTCTAATAATTCACGGTCCGGTCTTGTACAATCTCATTGTACAGGATGCCCCCACTCGCATGTCAACCACATGAATGAGTCAGATCACCTCGTTTGTATCTTAATACAAAGCGGGCCGCATCCACAGTGTATCCAGGATTAGGTCTCCAACCCCATATATATACTGTAGACCGTTTGGGTCATTTACTCGAACGTGATCCTTCCTGTGTGTCCACTACACACCGTTCAAGTTTTAGTTCTCTCATGTATTCAATGACCCTGGAGCTTAGTTTATTGGTCAAAGTTTGTAATAAATACGAGACAGAAAATGATGAAATGAATAACTCTTTATTAATTTCAAATGTATATTTACAAACAGAACGAGATTAGGACAAACATCCCAACATTTCAGACCTGTCAATTCAAAATAAATGCTCCAGTAAAAAGGATTCATGCAATTCTCGAAAATGACAACTTCTTGCTATGATAAATTGCAACTATGGGCTTCAATTGTCTTGCATGGAAGCTTGTAGCCATAAGCTAGAATCAAGCAACTTACTTAACCACCTCTTACAAATAGAAAGTTGAAAAAAAAAAACAGCAAGGAAATTAACCAACTAAATTACGCTTAAACAATTAAAAGTTAAACAAAATAACTGCAAGAAGGATAAGAAAATGGGAGAAAGGACTGAACATGGAAATGCACTCCCAATTATATATATTTTTTCAAGACCACTTTAATTATCTGATAGCCTCTATGAGGCTATATTTCTTTGAAATTCTTCCCCCCAATAATGTTTCAACCTTTGACCATTAACCTTGAAATCTCTTCCTTCTTTCTCATCTCTGAGCACAACAACACCATGGGGGAACACCTCCATGACTGTAAAAGGACCTGACCACTTGGATTTTAAATTTTCAGAAAATAACTTCAACCTTGAATTAAACAACAACACCTTCTGCCCCTTTTCAAATTGTTTGTTCACAATTTTTCTATCATGGCACAACTTAACTTTCTCCTTATACAGCTTAGCATTTTCATAGGAGAACAATATGAACTCCTCTAATTCATTAAGTTGCAGCAATCTGAGGGTTCCAGCTGCAAACTTATCCAGATTAAGCTCCTTCAAGGCCCAAAACGCTTTGTGCTCAAGCTCAAGGGGTAAATGGCAAACCTTTCCATAAACCAACCTATAAGGGGATATTCCCAGAGGGGTCTTGAATGATGTCCTATAGGCTCACAAAGAGTCTTCTAGCCGAAATGACTAATCCTTCCTGTTAGGATTTACTACTTTCTCCAAAATTCCCTTGATTTCCCTATTAGAAATTTCTATTTGCCCATTTGCCTGCGGGTGGTATGGGGTTGAGATCTTATGCTTGACATTGTACTTACCCAAATGTAGAGTCATGGTCTTATTCACAAAGTGGGAACCTTCATAACTGATCAGAGCTCTAGGAGTTCCAAACCTAGTGAATATATGCTTATGCAAGAACTGCATGACTGTCTTGGCATCATTCATTGGACAAGCTATTGCCTCAATCCATTTGGAAACATAGTCCACAACCACCAAAATGTATATATTTCCATTAGAAGGAGGAAAGGGGCCCAAAAAATCAATTCCCCAAACATCAAATAGCTCTACCTCCAAAATGTAAGTGAGATGTAACTCATCCCTCTTTCCTATGTTTCCTCTTCTTTGGCATCGATCACAAGCCTTACTAAACAAATGGGCATCTTTGAAAATAGAAGGCCAATAATAACCTGATTGAAAAACTTTGGCGGCTATCCTTTGGCCACCAAAATGACCTCCATAGGGTGAAATATGGCAATGTCGTTAAATGGAAGTAATTTCAGCCTCAGTAACACATCTTCGCAACAACCCATCAGCACATTGTTTATAGAGGTAGGGATCATCCCAAAAATAAGTCCTGGAATCATGAATGAACCGTTTTAATGAATTTCCAGACAAGTCTAAGGGTAGGATGCCACTGGCTGCATAGTTAGCAAAATCTGCAGACCAAGGAATTCCAACTTCCTGCATTTGAGCTACTGTCAAAAGTTGTTCATCAGGAAACTCATCTCTAATTTCAAATTGTTGTGGCATTGACTCTGCTGGTGCCAGCCTGGACAGATGGTCTGCTACTTGGTTTTCAGATCATTATCTATCAATTATGACAACATCAAATTCTTGAAGCAATAACACCCATCTAATCAACCTTGGTTTGGCCTATTTCTTTGCCAACAAATATTTTATGGTTGCATGATCTGTAAAAACAGTGACTATGGAACCTACCAAATAAGCTCGAAATTTCTCCAGGGCAAATACTACAACATGCAATTCTTTCTCTGTAGTGGTATAATTCAACTGAGCTTCATTGAGAGTTCTACTAGCATAGTACACAGGGTGAAGAAGCTTTTCATACCTTTGCCCCAACATGGCCCCCACTGCATAATCACTTGCATCAGTCATAACCTCAAAAGGTAAATACCAATTAGGTCCTCTCATAAGGGGGTTGTAACTAAGGCTCTTTTTAATATTGCAAAAGCAACCAAACATTCAGAACTAAATTCAAAAGGTCTATTTGCTTCCAGAAGAGTACACAAAGGTTTGGATATCTTGGAAAAATCTTTAATAAACCTCCTATAAAAGCTAGCATGTCCTAAAATCTCCTAATACCCTTAACTGATGTGGGAGGTTCTAGTTTTTCGATGATTTCCACTTTTGCTCTATCAACCTCAATGCCTTTTCTTGAAATCTTGTGTCCTAACACAATGCCTTCTTTCACCATAAACTGACACTTCTCCCAATTTAGAACCAAATTGGTCTCTTCACACCTTGTCAACACCTTCCCTAAATTTTCCAAGCAAACCTCAAATGATTCACCAAAAACTGAGAAGTCATCCATGAATACTTCCATGACATTCTCGACTAAATCAGAAAAAATGGCCATCATGCGCCTCTGGAAGGTTGCAAGGGCATTGCAAAGACCAAAGGGCATCCTCCGAAACGCAAAAGTGCCATAAGGACAGGTGAAAGTGGTGTTTTCTTGATCCTGAGGAGCTATTATGATTTGATTATAACCACTATACCCATCCAAGAAGCAATAGTAAGCTTGGCCAGCTAACCTATCTAGCAATTGGTCAATGAAGGATAGAGGGAAATGATCCTTACGAGTGGCCTTGTTAAGTCTCCTATAATCCATGCACACTCTCCATCCAGTCACTGTCCTAGTGGGGGGATCAATTCATTTGTTTCATTTGTCACAACTGTCATCCCACCCTTCTTTGGCACACATTGCACAGGGCTAACCCAACTACTATCAGCTATAGGGTATATAATTCCTACATCCAACCACTTAATTACCTCCTTCTTGACAACTTCCTTCATGGCTGGATTGAGCCTTCTCTGCTGCTCAATAGATTTGAAGTTTCCTTCCTCCAAATTTATTTCGTGCATGAAAAAGGAAGGACTTATTCCCTTTATATCAGCCAAAGTCCACCCAATAGCCTTTCTATGTTGCATTAACAAATTAAGCAACATTTCCTCATCTTTGGGCATTAAGCTTGCTGAGACAATTATGGGTAAGGTCTTGCTTTCTCCTAAAGAGGCATACTTCAAATGCATTGGCAAGGGCTTTAAATCCAGAGTGGGAGGTATCTCAATGGACGATTGGATAGGTGGTGTTTTCCGTTCCCCCAGTTCTAAGTACTCAAACACCCTTTTAAAACTAGCTAACTCAACAACAACCTCACGCCCTTCTCCCAGCTCACATGCATTCAACTCCTCACCTGTAATCTGACCAAAGGCCTGGATATGGTGCTCCAACAATTCTTGCTCGACTGATTCTTCAACTATTTCCTCCAACCTGTTAAGAACAAAGCAATTTTTCACATCTGTGGGATATTTCATTGTATCATAAATGTTGAACTCAATCTTTTGATCATTCATTTTCAAGGTGATTGTTCCCTCATAAACATCAACAACTGTCCTTCTAAATTTAAGAAAAGGTCTTCCTAGAATTATAGGTACCTCACTATCTGCCTCATAATCCAAAATGATAAAATCAACAGGGAATATGAACTTACTCACTTGAACCAAAATATCCTCAATCTTACCTTCAGGATGAGTAATGGATCTATCAGCAAGCTGCAGTGTGACTGTAGTGGGCCTAGCTTCGCCTATGCCAAATTTCTTGTAGATAGACAATGACATGAGGTTTATGCTTGCACCTAAGTCACAAAGAGCTCTTCCCAACTGCTGTCCTCCTATGGACACTGGTATAGTGAAGGCACCTGGTCTTTCTCCTTGCTAGGAATCCTTCTTCTTAACATGGCACTACACTCTTCATTCAAAGACACCACCTTGAACTCCTCAAATCTCTCTCTTTTTGATAGAACATCCTTAAGGAACTTCATATAATTGGGCATTTGTCTTAGGGCATCTACTAAGGGTATGTTGATATGAATTTCCTTGAGAATGTCCATAAATTTCTCAAAATGAACTTCATCTTTTTTCTTTTTCTTCAACCTTTGAGGGAAAGGTGGAGGAGGTGGTATAAACTCAGGGATAGTAGTAGGAATGCACCCCGATGGTTTTGAAGGTTGTGCTCTAGGTATCTTTTCAATCTCCTCATTTCCTACTTCCCTAGGTTCCATCTGCTCTTCCTTTCTCTCTTCCTCAACTTGCATTGCAGAGTCCTTATATTTTTGTTTCTTCTTACTGAATTCCTCAGGCTTAGCTAAAGGTTTTCCACTTCTTAGTTTTATGGCTTGTACTTGCTCTTTCCCTTCCCTTTTTGGGATTTCAGTATCTGAAGGAAGCTTACCTTGAGGCCTTGATTTTATTTCATTAGCAAGTTGGCCCAATTGCACTTCAAAGTTTCTCATTGAAGCTTGCTGACTTTGAATAACAACATCATTCTTAGCCATATATTCCTTCAGCAAACTTTCAAGAGAAGTACCTGGAATATGTTGTGGGGCTGCCACTGTCCTCTGATGCTAGAGCATTGGTTGTTGATTTCCATAGGCCTGCTGATTCTGATGCCCAAAACTTGGTGGGTAATTCACCTTTTGCTGCACTTGAGGGGCTTGAGAATTGCTTCCTTGACCTCCCCAAGCAAAGTTAGGGTGATTTCTCCAGCCTGGGTTATAGGTATTAGAATAAGGATTGTTCCTTTGATTAACTTGGTTCCCAACATAGCAAACTAAGGCTGGATTACTAGGACAAAATTCAAACGTGTGCCCTTCACCACAATAAACACATGACTCAGTACTTACCACTTGGTTTACCATAGTTGCATTTTGAACATTAGGGGAAACTTGGGTTGCATTTCCAACAATTAAGTTTTTCAACATGTTAGCCATGGATGCCATTTGTGCATTAAGAGCGGTTAAAGCATCTAACTCCAACATTCTCTTGTTCTTTTTGCCTTGGGAGCTCCTTGAATCAGCCCACTGACAGTTGTTTGAGGATATTCTTTCCAATATCTCAAATGCTTCATTATATGTCTTTGATAAAAGAGCTCCATTTGCAGAAGCATCAACAACTTGTTTAGTGGTTGTATTCAACCCATTGTAAAAGATCTCCATTTGAATACAATGAGGGAGTCCATGATGAGGGCACTTCCTAAGAAAGTCCTTAAATCTCTCCTAGGCCTCACTTAAGGATTCATCATCAAATTGCTGAAAAGCCACAATCTCATTCTAAACTTAGCATTCATAGTTGGTGGGAAATACTTAATGAGGAATTTTTCAGTAAGTGTGTTCCAAGAATCAACTCCCCCAGGAGGAAGTGTATTCAACCATGTATTGGTTTCATCTCTAAGGGAGTACGGAAACAAACTCAACCTTAGGGCATCCTTAGGCACTCCTGGCAGTATAAAAGAATCACTAACCCCTAGGAAGGATTTCAAATGTAGATGAGGATCTTCAGATGATAGTCCATGAAACTGTCCTATGGTTTGGACCATTTAGAACATGACAGGTTTAAGCTCAAATGTTGGGGCTTGGATTTCTGGCCTAATGATCCCTGGATTTAGCTCTTCAACCAAGGGATTGGCATAAGTTCTAATAGCTCTCACCCTGTCATATGCTAAAACAATAACATTGGCAGGGACCATAGCTTGGGGTTCAACTAAAGGTGGTCTAAAGGCTCTTTGACCATGTGGCTGGTTTCCAGGGTTATTTTGAGGATTGTTAGGATCCACATGACCTCCACGAAAATCTATCATTTTCTCTTTTTGAATCCTCCTATGAAATGCTCTCTCAGGTTCAGGATCTAAGAAAAATTCTAAACCTGGAAAATCATTCATGCCTAGTTACAACACCTGAAAAATAAGAAACACCTTAGTTAGACCTTTCTTTAAGCTCAAAAATCATAAAAACAACTCAAACAAAGTAAAAAGCAAACTAATCCCCGGCAACGGCGCCAAAAACTTGTTTGCTTAAAAAGGGGTGTATGAAATTATCAATAAAACACTCATAAACTGTGCAAGTATACACAATCTAAGCAGCAAGTGATAAGTATATTTAATCGTCTCCTCAGGGATTAGTTGTGGAATTCACACAAGGTTAAGTTTATTTTAATGAGTAAAGGGGTAACCGACATAAACAAAATGAGTAATGAGTTTAGAAATAAAAAGTAACAACTAAAAGGCTAAAGTAATGCAGAAGAGGATTAATAAGGATAAAGTAGCAACACAACAGGCTTAACCAAAGCAGTAAAAAGGGGATTAGACTAGGGGTAAATTATGCTTCAGCAATCTTAATGCTAGAGCTCAAAACTACACCAGAGCTGAAAACAGTTTAATTCATGAAATCTTTCCAGATTTCCTTATGAGCGAGGTACTCAATTCCCATTAATTACCTAAATTATAGCTCATAATTGTTAACACTAGGTGAGTGTCTATCCCTAGACTCCTCAATCACCTGAGAGAAGTGAATCCCTTAATCAGAACTAGAGTTATGCCTTGAAATCGGTTTACCCTTCCCTTTCCCAAGTTGGAATAAACACTACTAAGATGAGATGGCCAAACAAATCTTAGCTAAGCAGTAAAATCACAAGGCACAAGAGTGAGATTGCAGCAAATTACTCATTCATTAAGTTTACATTCACATAAAGCCCCTAATCCTCACCCCAAAGGTGATTAGTTCATGATGTTAAGAAAAGACAACAATAAAACAGTAAACCTAATGTTAAACATGCTTACAATGGTCTTAGTTACAATATAAAAGAGTGAGAGTAAGAAAAACAAAAGAATAAACAGATGGGTGAAGATGTCAAGCCTCATTTGGTCCACTTCCACACTTTTTTCAGAAAAGAAATGCTTCCCAAGGTTGACTTCTCTTTAAATTCTTCTCCTCTGCCCTCTCCCAATCGACTTCTCTTTTTTTTTCTTCTTTCCGACACTCCCCCTTTGCCAAAAACGGCTAAAGAAAGTATTTATACTATATCCACCTCGAAATGAGGGCTGAATAGACAAGGACAATGATCTGAAGGCCTCCCATTGGCTCACATCAGCTGATATGGCGGTTTTTTTTGTCCAACTCAATTAATGAATTTGTCCACGTGTACATTTTGCGAAGTGATATCAGAATTGTGCTCCAGCAATTTTGATCCTTCAGCAATTGCACAGCTACAGCAGCTCGAAGCAGACCTTCAACACTTCATAACATCTAGCTTCCCAAAACTCCTGAAAACATGGCCAAAATGATAAAATTCATCAATGAAAAGAATTTAGATGGCCTAAAGGTACTTTAGACTCACTTTGTGACAATTAACATACAAATGTACCTAATTAAAGGGTTAAGATAGTCAAGAAAACTCAAAATACCAAGAAACAATCACAATAAAAGTTCAATCTTAGCTCTCATTCTAAGAGCTAACAACGGGTTACACAGGAGTCTTGGGTCTATACTAGGGTTGGTTGTGTTAGCTACGATCCTAAGGCTACAAAAAACTTTTTCGGGTTACCACAGAATCAAGATCACAACCGATAAACCTCTACTTGAGGGAACGTACAACATGGTTCAGACTCAAGCAACATAGTATGCATAATATCACAGTATCAATTTTACATCAAGCAACATCATACAACTCTAAATCAGGCACGAGTACGAAGAAAACGACACATGCTATCACAAGATTCAAAGCAACCAAAATACAACTCCTAATTACTCTACTGCATGCAGTTTGCCCTAACCGCTACTCTTATGGGTGGGGTAGTCCAAATGACTACTTACCTAAATCCAGCTAAATTGCGATTCAGGATGGACATACGTGCTCCAATTAGTGCCTCGGCTTCCACCTAAACCTTAACGGCGAACATGAACACATATTAGGAAAATCGAACACAAAGCAAGGTGAACAAGACTTGCAGGGAATCGAACTTACCCCACGAAGGTTCGAACGAGTTGAAGAACGAACTGACAGGTCGCATAGACTATGGCGACCAGCGGGCTCAACGGCGATGGCGACACATGACTCCAGCAATGGCGGCGCGTGAGTACCGGATCTGGACTCCTCATGGCCCGATCTACCAAGAACTCGACTTTGTTCGTCGAAAACCAGTTAGAAGGACCACCAGCCAAACCAAAGGGACGAGTCTCGCGGATTTGGGCACGGCGGTGGCTTCGTGCTTCACTGTGGTGCGACTGAGAGAGAGAGACGACGTGCGAGAGAGGGCAAGGCGAACGACGGTTGGCGTGGCTCATCTCGAGCGGTGGTCTGAAGGTGGCATAACGCGGTGGAACTCTCGTCAGCGATTGTAGGAAGACATTGTGAGGGAGAGGGAGAGAGCGATCTCAGAGAGAGGGAGAAACAAGTTAGAGAATGAGAGAGAGATGGTCTGAGAGAGGGAGAGAAAAGGAAAGAGTGGTCGCCGACCGCCTCGCGACATGCGCAAAGGAAGGGGGAGACTCACCCCCTGACTCCTTCTTCTCTATTTTCTTTTTTTTTAAAAAAAAAACATAAGCCACCGACTGTAACAACCTTAGTCCAAATGTGCTTTGGAGCATTTGATGTACCTACCATGATTATAGTAAAAAAAATTGTTTGGGAATACGCATTGTAGTAAACAAAATAATTATAAATGCACATAAATAAGATACACAATATGAAAAAAATGAGAAAGTTGCCCATAACATCACAAAACATGTAAAGAGCACACAAATTATATCTAAGTTGGTGTTCGATTGAGGACAAATATAATTACAGAAGTTTAAAATTCAGCACGATTGTTCCCAAACGTCAAACATTCGGTCAACCAAGTTAGCCATAAATGCAGTCCATTCGTTAGAGCTTTCAATGAATTGTATATTGTCTCCACTGGTGGCATTAGACGCATAGTCGACTTCCTATTTCGCGTCCAACATTGCAGGCAACACCATATCTCGAGTGATGAGGTTGTGAATACGGCAACATGTTGTTATCGTCTAACATTGTATTTGAACCAGATAGAATGACTTTTATCGAAGAATGAATTACCTCCCCTTCAATAGACCAAAAGCTCTCTCAATCATATTCCTTGCAGAAGAATGTTTCATGTTGAAGAATTTTTTGGGAGTAGTTGGTGCATCCCCTGCTCCACACCACTCTGAAAGATGATATTGTTCTTCTTTATATAATGTAAAAAATCATTTTGTATTAGGGTACCCAACATCACATAGGTAGTAGTACCCTGTAGAAGATAACAAATGTTAATTCATAAGCTTACTGCTTCTTTTATGATTAGACTATACCCCGTGGAACTTTCAAGCAATTAGGTCAAGAGAGTGTATCCCTGATAACCCTAGAATCAACTGCAGATCCTACCTAACCTTGCATGATAAATATGAACTCCCCGTTCAGAGCCACAACGCCAAGTACGTGTTATGATTTATGCTCTAAAACCTGGTAATTAATCATTTATTTAATAATTAATAATATTTTTTTATTTTATTTGCAATATAACATTATCCATTATATAAAAAATTTAAGGTTATTAATGTAATCTTGAACAGTATGTGGTTGACATATGGGAGGATCATGTTCAAGAAATAACCTAAAGGGTCATAGTATATGGATAAACTTAGGTGTCTTATCTTGGTAACAGTATTGATACGACCCACTTTGTAATAGTTATAAATGATTTGATTCAAATCATTCATGTGGAGACATGTGAGCGGGGGTATCTCATACAATGAGTTTGTATAAGACTGGACCACGAAATAGTTAATCTCTCTTTATAAATTCGTTAATTGAGAAGATTAATATTTCATTAGGATGAACCTATGCAACTTGATCTTAATTCTGGGTGAGTTATGAACTCTTACTTGTGAGGGCTCGTCCTTTGATTTGCATGGGTGAGAGTGCCTTTTGTAGACGATTCAATAAGTCTGTCACTTTGAGACTTGACCATATAGGGAGCTGGGAACATAATCTCACAAGATGGAATTCACTCCTTCCCATATAGGGTAAGTAGATGAGTACTTCCCTTAATTGTTGATTTCGGGACTTGAATAATGGGGTCGCGCCCTCTCACTGACCCGAAAAGGACTTAGTTTATGGTTGGATCATAAACAAATTGTTCATTGGAGAATCGGTGGAACTTAAGGTACAAGATGTAATTACAGGGGTAGAATAGACTTTTGACAAAATTGTAATTATGAAAAACTCGTAAAGGATCGACTTGCATGTAGTGATTATATCTATGGACACAACATGTCCTACAGTACATAAGAGTGCAACTCTAGGTCTATAATCGAGTGGCTCTAGAGTTAATGAATGAATATTGATTAATTAAAGAGTTTAATTAATTAATTTTGTATCATTGGAGCTTATAATCTGTATGTTCTTAAGGTCTCATTGCTAGCTCATAGTAACACTAAAAGATCAGGTTAATTGAAAGAAATATTTGAAATGCTCAAATTAATATTTAATTTGAAGTGTTCAAATCAATATTTAATATATATTAGATATATTAAATATAAAAGAGGAAAATATATTTATTGTATTGGATACATTAAACACAATAAATATATTTTAAATATATAAAATGGAAATTTATTTTATTTCGAACTTTATTGTCAAATTTTAATTTTTAAAATTGGAGATTCTTATTTCAGAAATTCAATTTTAAAAAGTAGCAATTTGAAAAATTGGAGGGTTTTTATTTCAGAAATCCAATTTTAAAAAGACAATTTGTTTTATTTCAAACTTTATTGTCAAAATGCAATTTTGAAAAGTTGAAAGATTCTTATTTCAAAAATTCAATTTTAAAAGGGCAATTTGTTTTATTTCAAACTTTAATGTCAAACTTTTTTTTTAAAAAAAAAAATCAGGTTCCTATTTCTGAAATTCCATTTTTAAAAGGGAAAATCTGTTTTATTTTAAACTTCAATGCCAAAATTTATTTTTTTTTAAAAAAATGTGGATTTTTATTTCAAAAATCTCAATTTTAAAGATACAAGTCATAGGTTAAATTGCAAACATTTTAGAAATTAAATATGGGCCAAATTGAAATTAAATTACTGATGTCACATATTATTGGTCAATTTGAAAATCAAACACATGCTATAAAGTAAATGGTGGTTAAATCTCAAAATGCCAAATTAAAATATGCCAAATTGGACAAATTAGAACATATACAGTACGTAAATTAAATGCCAAATTAACATATGCATCATGCAGTGACAATTCATGAACTCAACATAGTGGTCAAATCTCAACATAAAGTATCCAAATATGCAGATCAACACATTGGCCAACAAGAGTATGTGGAATTCATGAAAATATACAGATCTAACAAATTAACCAAATTTCAACACACAGTGACTAAATTTTAACACATTGCCAAATTACTTGTCTCAGTGGCCAAATTAAAATAATGATCAAATCAATTAAATCGAAATGTGTATTGGCTAAATCAAATGTAGACCAAGCCAAATCAAGATAAGCAATGAATAAACAAATCAAATCAAAATTTATAATGGTCAAATCAAAATCAAATCAATGGCTAAATCTTAATACGTACCAACAAAATATAGTCAAATCAAGGTAAAGAAAAATCAAATCAAGCCAAATCAAAATACAATGGCCAAATGTAAATATACAACCACACAAAATTAGAATGTACAAAAATTATGAGGCCAAATCAAAATAAAGAAACAAATCAATAAATGACTAAATCTAAACATACATAGATCAAATCAATGTATAGTGGCCAAATTGGCCAAACTAAAACCTATAGGATTAGCAAAAAAAATTGTAGACACAGATGTCAAATGGCCAAATTAAAACCTACACTATTGGCCAAAAAAGGGCAAATGAAACAACTTTAGAATCAACAAAAGCCAAACCTAAACCTTACCTACGAATGTGAGAGAGTATTAGTGAAGCAGGAAATAGTTGGTCACCATCTATTCTTCTCTCTCTTTTTATCTTCATCCCTTAAATCCCGTAGTCTCCCTCTTCTTATTTAAAAAGATAAGTTACCAAGGGAATCAATCAAGAAATGGAGAAAAGACATGGAGAAAGAGATCGAGAAGAATGGGAGAGTGGGGAAGGTGAGAGAAAAAAATAAGAGGGAAAAAGATATGTGGTAGGTTAAGAGATATTTTAAAATAATAATAAAATAAAATAAAATAAATAAACAAATTTCTTTTTTTATAATAATAATAATAATAAGATTTAAATTAACAAATAGTTTTAGTTTTTTTTAAGGAAAAACTTTTATCTACAAGAAATAATTATTGAATAAAAATAAAAATTACCGGACCAAATACGATATCTACAGAAAAAAAATTTCTTCAGTGTTTAGACAAACTACTTGACTAGTAGATCTCCTCGAGTACCGACATTTTCGCATGTCTCGACGACATGAGCAATGTGTTGCTTAAAATTGTTTTTCCAATCGAATTGTTGAAATTATGGTGGTTGATATCCATTAAGCATCTTTAGATTGTCGATCCTCTTAGAATATAAAAGAGACTTCTGAGTAGGTCCACCATATTATGCTCTGATAGAATTCATGATCATATCTTGGAGTTGTTGAACAAACATTGAAGCGATCGAAATGGAATTTTGTGATTGATCTTTTTGTACAGTGGCCTTTCCTTTGTTTCTGATAGCATGGGTCTGACTTGATTCAACAACATCCCAACTTTCAATATTATTCTTGAGAGAAGTAGTTTCATAGTCTCTTTCTTTAATTGTCTTCAGTAACATGTTGATCTTATTTTCAACTTCAGTCATCCTTTCCTCACTCATGCCCATATCAGTCATCACGTACATCATGTCAGGACTTGCGATGACAGCATCAGCTTGAGCAGATTCTGTCATGCGTCTTAGTATTTTGTTTGCAATGAAAGGTTTCTTACTTTCTTTACATTGGATTTCTCTTGAGCAACTGCGCGTGATTGACCCGTGTAGGATTTACTCGAAGCAAACTTCAAAGAAACTTCTTTGGATGTCATGTTTTCTTCGAGAGAGAAAGAGATGTGAGGTAGACACGGTCCCACTGGATGTGCCAATTTGTTCACACGAGATTTCAATAAAGAAATTTAATGTCATAAAAATGAACTTGATTCTATAAAATTTGAAGTAATGTTACAGTCTCTAATGTATCATTTGATTCTTTATCTTGAGTATTGCTTTTAACTCTGATTGGTTGATTTTTTAGGATTGGCTTGTTGGCTTATTGATCATTTTGGATTGACTTGGTAGTGTGTTGATCCTCTTGGATTGCCGACTGTTGTCTTGTTGATCTTGGATCAGCCTGGCAGTTTGATGATCAAGTTTTCGAGTCTTGAACCTTTTGAATTCTAAATCCTAGATCTTTTGAATTCTCTATATTCTGAATGCATTGAATTCCGACTTTTTTGAATTTGAGTCTAAATATAGATTATGATTCTTGGAGCTTCTAACTTTTTGAGCTGACTTTTCTGAATGTCTTCAAGTGGAGACTTACATCCTCTATTTATAGAGTTTGATGGACTTAGTATGAGCTTGGGTTTGGTTGACTTTAGGCTCAACTTTTGGGCTTAGCCTTATTTGGGCTTAATCAACTCCTTTTTAAGGGGTTTCTACATAAATAGCCTATTTATGAGACCCAATTTACATAATAGATTCACATTCACTATTTTTTACACAAATTGACAATTTGGCTTATTTTGTACCCAAGTGTTGTAGGCATTTTACTTTTATACCCTTAAATTGACAATCTGGCTTGTTGACAAGTAGAAGCGATTTGAATCGCGTTTTCTTATAATGTGTTACATAGATCTAATAAGAAACATATATATAAAGCAATTAAGCATGCTTATTAAGATTGGACAACAAGAATTTTACCTTTGTAGAATGAGAACTCCTTGTGCTCCTTTCTCCTCACGATCTCACGATCTCAACGATCCCGACGCAACCAATTTGCACCACTAAGTCTTCTCCGTTGTATCTCTAGGAGAGAGAGGAAGGTGGGATTCCACTTTGGAGTATAGGAGGCTTTTGAAAGAGGTGAGTGATATGGAATTTTTCCAACAACACACAAAGAACATTTTTTAGGGATTTCTCACCAATGCTTTGGAATGCTTAACAAATGTGCATCTCATGCACATATTTATAGGAAAGTAGAATGAAAATGATCATCCTACCTCTAAAGTGCTCTTATGATATATTTCTCATTTAATATATGGATTAAACTATATATTATACCAATTATATCATATATAATTTATATATCCCCTTAAACATTAAATTGAACACTTCAATTTCACTCTAAACTATAAACCCTCAATATTTCAATGTTGAGCCAACGGAGGGACCTAATGGATCTACAGATCATGAACTCCAATGATACGAGATTAATCGATCAAACTTTTTGATCTAATTAACCAACATTCATTAACTACGAGCCACTCAACTATAGACTCGTAGCTGCACTCTTCTCACTGTAGACTATGTTGTATCCACTGATATAATCAATACCCGTGAGTTGACCCTTCACAGATTGTTCGTAATCACAGCTGAGTCAAATTACCGTTTTACCCCTGTGATTACATCTTTCTCCTTAAGCTCCACTAATCCTCTAATGAACAACTAGTCTATGCTCCTACCATAAACTTAATCCTTTTTAGGCTAGTTAGAAGGCGGGGCCCCGTTATTTAAGACATGGATTCAGTTCTTAAGAGAACAACCTATCTGATTCCCTAATTTAGGAATGAGTGAATTCCATCTTGCAGAGTTAAGTTCCCAACTACCTACAAGGTTATGTCCCTGAGAAGGTAGGCTTATTGAGTCGGCTACCGGCCACTCTCACCCATATTAGTCTAAGGACAAACCCCATAAGCAGGAGTCTGTAACTTGCTCATGATTAAGGTCAAGTCACTAATGATCATCTATAAATTATTAGACCTATCTTGTTAACGGTGTTACACTAGTATGTTAACAATTCGCGGTCCGATCTTGTATAATCTCATTATACAGGATGCCCCCACTCGCATGTCTACCACATGAACGAGTTGGATTACCTCGTTCGTACTAAATACAAAGCGAGTCGCATCCATGGTGTTACCAGTATAAGATTCCCAACTTTATGCATATACCATAGACCTTTTAGGTTATACTTGAACAACTTAATCCAACTTGTGTCCACTACACAATTGTTCAAGATCAATCATTATAACCTTGAAACTTAGTTTATTGGATTTAGGTTTATGTGTGAGAATATATAATAAATAACATCTTTATTTACTTGAAATATGATTATTACAAAACTACACTTGTTTAGGGCATAAACCCCAACATGGCTTATTTTGTACCCAAGTGTTGTAGGCATTTTACTTTTATACCCTTAACTTTGATTTAACAGTTTTTAAATAAAAATAAAAACTACATATGAAAAAACTCAACAATTTATCAATTGCCTTATTAGAAATTGAGCCTATTTTTTACACAAATGGATAATTGTCTTATTAGGAATTGAGCCAATTTATATAATAGACCCACATTCACTGTTTTTTACACAAATAGACAATTGAGCCTATTTTTTTTACACAAATGTTGTAGGCATCTATTTTGACAATTTTAAACAAAAATAAAAAGAATGGGCTTTCTACATGAATAGCCTACTAAATAGGCTCATTTTACATAGTTGACGTAAATCCACTATTTTTTTCAAGTTTAGCCAATGAACCTTAATTTTTTACCTAAAAGTTAATATTCAATTACTATTTAAACTTTCTTCCCTAATATGACAGTTATTAAAAATAATAAATAAAAATACAACTATGGAATATCCACGATTTTTTATTTTTTTCATTTATCTCTCATTCTCCATAATTTTAGTACAAAATGTAACTTCCAACCATCTATTTCCCTTGTTTCGCATAAAAGTGTCTTCCATTTATTTTTTATTATTTTTCTTTTCTCGAATTTGTCTATTAAAGTAAATTATTTTAATATATTTACTTCTAGTTTAAAAATCATATATAACTGCATACATATCTCATATGCTATATATTCAAATTTTTTATTTGCTCATTGTATATACTAGGTTTTTTTTTGTCATAGACATGGTCGATCAAAAACACAACAATAAGAGTGATAATATTAAATTGATATATTTCAACATATATACTACATTTATATCCATAATTTCTTCTTTATTGAGATAAGTATTTCACCCATAATAAATTTCATCATATACACTCGGTATATTTAGTTATTTGCAAATATATACTCAGTATATTTGTTTGTCACCGTCATCATATATTCAATCTATTACGAATTTTATCATATACACTCATAGACATATGTTGGAAATATATATATATATATATATATATATATATATATATACAACAAAAATGTATACAAAATATATAACTCATTATTTTCCCAAAGATTTTTTTTATCTGTATATTTTATATACATATCACTATTACATTGAATACTGTATATGTTTAATAAAGTAAAAAGTATTTATGTACATAATTGACAGAGTATATGTAAGTAATTGACAAGGATATTTTGATATGTTCAACGTCTAAATAAATGAAAACAATTTAATTTGTTTGACGTTACAATATATGATATTATGTCAAATATAAACACATAATGAACTTCTAATAATTTTCATAGTATATTTGAAATGATGTATGTATATACTTACACTTAATTTTGAACCAAAATGCAATGAATCAATATAAAATAGAATTATATTATGAATATGTGATGTAGTATAGAAATTTCATTTGCATATATGATAGATGAATACTCATGATAATAGAAACATAACCTTTCTTTAAAAAAAACTCCAAACAAAGGTACAATAATGTGAATATACTTATCATATAATACGTACTGCCTAGTTCACTTATTGTGTGAGAGAAAATTGGTAAGATTTTTAATTGTGATCAACTCTTCCACAACGTCCACATTTAATGCATCTCTTGAATTCCATTTTTGAAAGAATTATAATCTTCTTGGGTTTACTAGTTGAACGCTTCACATTGGGTGGGTCTCATTTTAATATTTGTCATATAACATTGATACAACACGACTACCTATACATTTATATAAAAAAAATATATGAAATAGTATATATGAACATGTTCGATGTTATATGAATATACTATATATTAAATATACAACGATATCTTTGAGATTATATGAATATACGTTCCAACATACATAAACGATAACTACATCGTATATTTAGGTATAAATGTACATAAATGATAACTACATGGTATATTTACATATCAAAAAACATTATTGTATATTCTCACAATAAAAGATATAAAGCAAATACATGAGATTCTGCCGTAAATAAACAAATAGGAACTTCATACTCATCGTTAGAATGTTGAGAAAGTAGTGATTTTGCAGTAAACAGTACATTTGTGCCAACAAGAGCATAGCCAACTGGCATCACGTGAGACTTATGACCAAGAAGTCATGAGTTCGAATCCCCCTACCACGGTTGATGTACTAAAAAAAGCATAACAATTTGGGGTTGCCATAAATTAGATGTTTTTTATTCGGCTGACTATACAAATAACTATTTTTTAATTTCACGTTTTTAAAAAGATCCAGTGATCCTAACTTTTTAAAAATGGATCATTATCCACAATTTTAATTAATAATTATTTAAATAACCAGATTACCCTAACAACTTCCATGACTAACATTCCTTAATTATTGAATAATTATATTTAATTTAAATCAAAATCTAAAATAAAACAGAATCTAACAGCGAAAGATATTAGGATTATTCATAAACCAATTTAAACAAAAATTTATTAAACAAAATGGAACTAATATGTAAAAAAAAATTACACAACAATTAAAAATTGACTACATAACAAAAGATTTACAAAATTAGTTAAAAGAATAGATTAATAAACCAATAAAATGGCATGCAATCTCAAATACTAAATCCAAAAATAAAATATATACACTATGTCCATAGAAAACTAATTCGAATTGGAACACCAAATTGGAGACAAATTTACTTTTTACTGCAAATCGAAAGATCGATTTTAGGGTTTTTACTTTTTTTCGCTTCTTTCCCAAACCTTCAACTGATAATTTGTTATATCTGCCGAACTGAGATTAAAAGATTCTATCAATCTTTATATTTAAATACGACCCTACATTCGACCTCTACCTCAGCCAGGAAAAAGATTAATTCAAAATTCCAGCAAACTAAAGGCTCTTTAAAATTTGCAAAGTACTTCATCCGAATTTGAAATTTGAACATAAAAGAATAATACACAATGTGTATATATATATGTATATAGATAGATATATATATAACTAGAAATCAATCCAATATCGATTGCATGATCTGCGATTATGTCCCCCCGCAACCCACATCGATCACACTTCATAGTTCCCTCTTCTCCAACTAAAAAACTATTCTCTTTTTTCGAGGTTGACTAGCAATTCACTTGACATTCAAGAGAAGAATTGGACCATCATCCATAGTAAATAAATTCGAGAATTGATCTATGTTGCCAATGGGGTGTATATCTAAACCTAAAAAAAATAAGTATTAAGCCACAAAAACTTGAAAAATAATGTAAATAAGAAGAGGGAAACTGAAAACCGGAAAAAAACATAAAATACCTGAAAATGAAGAGGAGTAAAACGAAATATGAGTCAACGAATGAAACAAAAAAAAGTAAAAGTATATAAAAATAAACAAAATATTTATAAATACCAAATTTTATAAGATTTCAAATAGGTATAAAGATTCTGACTACAATGTAAATCTTTAAGAATTTAGCTTAGATACACTTTAAATAGAATGTAAAAGATTATGACTGCAATATAAATATTTGAGATTTCAATTTATATATGCTTTAAATAAAATAGGAGAGAGAAACTACACAGAGACAAATTGAGAATTTTTAAAAAATGACGCTACAGGTGCACCTCACGTGTGGCCATAATTGAAAATGGCCCAAGCCCACTTGAGACTCTATAAATAAAGGAGCTCTTTTTCATTTGAAAGGTTAGAAATGAGAGGTTTCAAAGAGAATTTAATTAGAAATAAAGATCAAAAGACTCTTAAGCTCCTAAAATCAAACCCTTTGAACCAAAGCGTTGAAGGCCAAAAACACAATCTCATATTCAATTTAAACTCCGTGGAGTCATCCATCAAGACAATTCAAGTGTTGTTAAGAATTTAGGAAGACGTGAAAAGATTCTAACCTGTTTGTTGGCCATCCTAGTCCTATTCTAGATATGTTTTTTTTTTAAATCATTCTCTTCCTATTAGGAAGACGCAAAAACGATTCTCCAACTTTTTCGCTTATTCTTTTTGGACATATCTACTATCTATTGTAAACAAATAAATGTAAATGCTCCATTTCACATGGCTTTTAATACCCATGTCACATGACAACTCCTCCATAGCTATAGTGTCCTCCATGTGTCAATTTCTTACCAATACTTAGTGTCCAAATGTACCAACTCACCCATTGCCAAATTGCCTATAAATAGTGGCTTTTGGTGGAAGAATAACATACACCATTGGTGAAATTCTCTCCATTCTCTTCCATTTTCTCTTTATTTTATTACTTATTTAATTGCCATATAAATCCACTATATTTATATTTATATTATATATATTCCATTTCCAAACACTTGCATTATTATTATTATTATTATATTATATTAGTATTTAAATATTGGTAAAATTATACCCGATTTTCATCCTATTTTCACAACACGTTATCAGTACGAAGCTCTGCGCTTTTTCCACTGAAGGTAGGTCCTCAGGGTAAGCCATTTTTTTTAATAATAAAATGTTATTTTGCATGTTTAATTAATTTCCTAATATAAATGCAATTTCTTTCTATATAGTATTACTATGGCAAATCTTGCAAAATTAGAATTTGCGGCCTTGGATATTAATGGAAATAACTACTTGTCATGGGTCCTTGATGTTGAGATCCATTTAGACTCCATGAATCTTGGAGAAACAATTTAAGAAGGAAATGATGCATCAAATCAAGAAAAAGCCAAAGCCATGATCTTCCTTTGCGCCATCATCTTCACGAGGGATTGAAAATTGAGTATCTTACAATAAAAGATCCCTACATTCTATGGTAAGGTTTGAAAGAAAGGTACGATCATAAAAAAAAAGTTATTCTTCCAAAAGCTCGTTATGATTGGATGCACTTGAGGTTGCAGGACTTCAAATCAGTAAGTGAATATAATTTCACACTCTTCAGAATTAGTTCAAAATTAAAATTATGCGGAGAAATGATTACTGATGTTGATATGTTGGAGAAGACATTTTCCACTTTTCATGTCTCAAATATGCTCCTGTAACAGCAATATCGAGAGAAAGGGTTTAAAAAATATTCAGAACTAATTTCATGTGTTCTCGTGGCTGAACAAAATAACGAGTTATTAATGAAAAATCATGAATCTCGACCAATCAGGCAACAACACCATTCCACAGAAGTGAATCTTTGTGAATTTCAATAATCGTGGTCTAGGTCGTGGTCATGGTCGAGGTCGGGACCGCAGTAGAAGAAGAAATACCTATTTTCGTGGTGGGCATTATAATTTTAAGAAACCCACATGAAGTGATGATCATAAAGGCAAGGCTCCACAAGATAAGAGTTCAAAAGGTGATGAACATAAATGTTTTCGGTGCCGAATGACTGGGACCTAGTCACGTACTTGTCGTAAGTCAAAACACCTTGTTGATCTCTATCAAGCTTCCCTGAAGGAAAAAGGAAAAGGGAAGAATGTGGAGTAAATCTTGTCATTCAAGAAGATGATGTGTTTGACCCATCCAATATGATGCATCTTGATGTGGCTGATTATTTTGAATCTCCTGGAGAGAGAATTGATGTAATCAAACAAGTAGATGACGCTTTGTATGAAGATATATAATTAAGTATTGCTTGTAATTATTGTATGTTTTTCTTGTTTTTGTATATATATTTAGGACTTTTTGTAATCGTTTTTCTTTTCTTATCAATGAAGAAATATGGACAATTTCAATATGTTGAGTAACCCAAAAATGAGCAATGAGGATTTATGTTTGGCAGACTGCGCGACTACGCACATGATACTCATAAACAGAAAATACTTTTCTAAATTGACAATGCTGGAAGCAAAAATCAATCCTATATCAGGTTTTGCAGACCTGATTGAAGGTTATGGAAAAGCTAGTTTTATCTTGCCTAGAGGAACAAAATTTTCAATTAATAATGCTTTGTTCTCTAGCAAATCGAAGAGAAATTTATTGAGTTTCAAATATATACATAATAATGGTTATCATGTTGAAACTGATCGTAAAAATAATATAGAGTATCTCTATATCACATCAATTGTTTCACATGAAAAATGTATATTAGAAACACTGCCAGCTTTTTCTTCTGGATTATATTATACTCATATACGAGTAATCGAAAGTTATGCCACAATGAACGAGAAGTTCATGAATCCAGAAATATTCAGTGTTTGGCATGATCGACTAGGTCATCCAGGATCGATAATGATGAGAAAAATTATTAAAAATTCATATGGGTATCATCTAAAGAACCAGAAGATTCTTGAATCCAATGAGTTGTCATGTGATGCTTGCTCTCAAGGGAAATTAATTATTAGACCATCACCAGCTAAAGTGGAGATTGAATCACCTGCATTTTTAGAGCGAATTCAAGGTGATATTTGTGGACCTATTAACCCACCAAGTGGTCCATTTAAATATTTTATGGTATTAATTGACGCATCCAGCAAATGGTCACATGTATGCTTATTATCAAGTCGAAATCTTGCATTTGCAAGATTACTTGCTCAAATAATTAAGTTAAGAGCACAATTTTCTGATTATACAATTAAGACAATTCGACTTGATAATCTTTGGTGAATTTACATCCCAAACTTTTAATAATTATTGTATGTCAATTGGGATAAGTGTTGAACATCCCGTAGCTCATGTTCATACACAAAATGGTCTAGCGAGAATCATTTATAAAATGTCTCGCAATTAATTGCAAGACCATTGCTTATGAGAGCTAAACTCCTACATCGATGCGGGGGTCATGCTATCTTACACGCATCATTATTACGTATTAGGCGGTGAGCCTATAATAAATATTCTCCCATGCAATTAGCTTATGGCCAGAACCAAATATATCCCATCTGAGAACTTTTGGATGTACAGTATATGTTCCAATTGCTCCACCACAACGCACTAAGATGGGTCCTCAAAGGAGGTTAGGAATATATGTTGGATATGATTCCCCATCAATTATTAAATATCTTGAACCCCTGACGGGTGATGTATTTACTGCACGATTTGCTGATTGTCATTTTAATGAAACAAATTTTCCAACATTAGGGGGAGAAATTAAGAAGTTGGAAAAAGAAATTACATGGAATGCATCATTATTATCTCATTTAGATCCTCGTAGAGATCAATGTGAACTTGAAGTTCAAAAGATAATTCATTTGCAAAATATAGCAAATCAATTACCAGATGCATTCACAGATACTAAAAGGGTGACTAAATCATGTATACCAGCAACAAATGATCCATCAAAAATTGATATCCCAAAGGAACAAGTTGTCAATAATGGGTCTGGAGCACGCCAGAAGCGTGGTAGACCTATGGGTTCCAAAGATAAAAATCCTCGAAAAAGAAAAGTAGTTGAGAATCAAAATGATTCAATGAAAGGTATGGATGTTCCAGAAGAAATCCAGAATACAACTACTCAAAAGAGTATTGATGAAAATCAAACGCTTGAGGATAATAATGAAATTTCTATAAATTATGTTACAACAGGAAAGAGATGGAACCGAAATGATATCATTTTGACAACATTTTTGCTTATAATGTTGCTCACGATATTATTCATGAAAGTGACGATTTTGATCCAAAATCTATCGAAGAATGTCAACGTAGAAAGGATTGGCCAAAGTGGAAAGAAGCAATCCAAGCAGAGTTGAATTTACTTTCAAAACGTGAGGTTTTTGGACCAGTAGTCCTAACACCAGAAGGTGTCAAACTTGTGGGATACAAATGGGTATTTGTAAGGAAAAGAAATGAAAAGAATGAAGTCACAAGATATAAAGCGAGACTTGTTGCACAAGGATTCTCGCAAAGGCCTGATATTGATTATGAGGAGACATGTTCTCCTGTGGTGGATGCAATAACGTTAAGATATTTGATTGGCCTAACTGTATATGAAAAACTTGATATGCATCTAATGGATGTAGTCACGGCGTATTTATATGGATCTCTGGATAATGACATTTATATGAAAATCCCAGAAGGATTTAAAATACCAGAAACATATGAATCATGTTCTCGAGAATTGTATTCAATAAAGTTACAGAGCTCATTATATGGATTAAAACAATCAGGATGAATGTGGTATAATCGCCTGAGTAAATATCTGTTGAAAGAAGGATATCAAAATAATCCAATATGTCTGTGTGTTTTTATAAAGAAATCTCAGTCATGATTTGCTATTATAACTGTATATGTTGATGACTTAAATATAATTGGAACTCCTGGAAGAGTTATCCAAGGCAATAGAATATCTTAAGAAAGAATTCGAGATGAAAGATCTTGGAAAAACAAAATTTTGCCTTGGTTTGCAAATTGAACATTTAGCGAGATGGGATATTTTTCATCAATCAACTTATACAAAGAAAATCTTAAAAGATTCTATATGGATAAAGCACATCCATTGAACATTCCAATGGAGGTTCGTTCAATTGGATGTAAAGAAAGATATATTTCGACCTCGAGATGACAATGAAGAACTATTTTGTCACGAAGTACCATATCTTAGTGCAATTGGTGCACTTATATATCTGCTAATAACACATGACCGATATATTGCATTTTCATAAATTTATTAGCTAGATATAGTTCATGTCCTACAAAAAGACATTGGAGCGGAGTTAAGCATGTACTCGGATATCTTGAGGACGATTGATATGGGTTTATTTTATTCTAACAAATCCAGCTTTGATCTAGTTGGTTATGCAGATTACGGTTATCTATCCGATCCACACAAAGCTAGATCTCGAATGAGTTATCTATTTACATGTGGAGGAAATGCTATATCATGGCGATCAGTGAAGCAGACCATCACGACCACTTCTTCGAATCATGCTGAAATCCTCGCAATTCATGAGGCAAGTCGAGAATGTGTATGGCTAAGATCGATGACACAACACATTCGTGAGACGTGTGGCTGGTCTTCGAGTAAACCTCTTCCAACAATATTATACGAAGACATCACAACGTGTATAGCTCAAGTCAAAGGAGGATATATTAAAGGAGATAGAACGAAGCATATCTCTCCAAAGCTTTTCTACACTCATGACCTTGAAGAAAATGACGACATCTCAGTACAACAGATTTGTTCGAAGAATAACTTGGCGGACATATTTACAAAGGCATTACCAACTACAACATTTGAGAAATTGGTTCATAGTATTGGGATACGACGACTCAGAGATCTCAAGTGATGTCATCACGAGGGGGAGTAAATGTATTATATAAAATATGTACCTTTTTTCCTTCACTAGAGTTTTTATCCCATTGGATTTTTCCCTAGTAATGTTTTAACGAGGCATATTTTATATAAAATGGGCATTTAAGGGGGGAGTATTGTAAACAAATAAATGTAAATGCCCCATTCCACATGGCTTTTAATACCCATGCCACATGGCAACTCCTCCATAGCCATAGTGTCCTCCATGTGTCCATTTCTTACCAATTCTTAGTGTTCAAATGTACCAACTCATCCCTTGCCAAATTGCCTATAAATAGTGGCTTTTGGTGGAAGAATAACATACACCATTGAAATTCTCTCCAATTCTCTCCATTCTCTTCCATTTTCTCTTTATTTTATTACTTATTTAATTGCCATATAATTCCAATATATTTATATTTATATTATATATATTCCATTTCCAAACACTTGCATTATTCTTATTATTATTATTATTATTATTATTATTATTATTATTATATTATATTATATTATATTAGTATTTAAATATTGGTAAAATTATACCCGATTTTCATCCTATTTTCACAACACTATCATCTCATTTTTGTTTTGAATGTGTTTTTAAAACGGGCTTTTATTTTAGTCATGCGGTCCAATTCCCCTAAATTTTATTTTGAAAACAAAAACACGAAAAGACAAAATAAAATACTAAATAGTAAAAATCTAACCTAATAAGTCTTCATCTTCCTCTTCCCTTTAAATCATCACACACGAAGAAGTCACCCATACCCCAACTCGCCATTGGGGCTGACAACCACCCCTGCCTGCTGTGTTGCTGTCATGTAATGCCTCGCGATACTAAATTAGGTTTTAGAGTAATGTGTTTCAGTTTGTTCGTTTTTCTAATTTGAAAAAAAAATTAGTAGTTCGAGTTGAACCCTTGAAGTTTGATAAATTAAATTTCTAATAATTTTAAGGAGAATAGATATTTAGTTTGTAACACCCCATAGTTTTGAACACTTCCTACTCGGGGTGTTACTCCCAAGTTGTACCGCTCGCGCCAAAAATTCGTCAGCATAACGGCGCAACCTAGGCAAACCAAATTTTTTTAACCTAAACTTGAACAAAGAAGCACTCAAATACGGTCTCACAAGGGTACCCAACCTCCTCCAAACTACAAAGAATTCAACAGGCTGAGCTCCAGTCCCTCGGAGCTATTAGACAACCACATAAAAACAGAACATGCTTCGATTACGAAAGATAACAATAAAGCATGCTAAGGTTTAACAATACACCAAAAGGAACAATGAAATGTAACGAACTAAAAGAAACAAAATGCAACAAGGTAAAGAAATAAAAACAACTCCTAATATACAACCCCTAACTAAACCCTACAAGTCTTCCATAGCCTCGCAGAGGTCTCGTCGACGATGGTCACCTCACTGGTTTGCCTTACCTGCAACCAAAGCACACAAAACGAGGGGTGAGTATGAAAATACTCAGTAAGCAGCCCACTTCGTCCAAGAAAAAATAGCACGAAAGGAACAGGCCTTAGACCTAGCCAGACATGACACCTAGCCCGCCACACAACTTCAATATGCCCCCCGACCCTATTCTTGCTCAGATTCTCAGTCCTGTCCTACCCTTAGCTTCTGAACTAGGTTTGCACAACCGACCACGAGTCTCATTCCTGGGTCTACACTAGGGTGAAGGATCGTATCCAACCCCTCTATGACTCTGGGATTCATTTCCTGAGACGCACATCTGGATGGGGGAGGGACCACCACGTCCCATAACATCAATGGCGGTACTACCACGGACTCGTTCCCGGGTCTGCACTAGGGCGAAGGACCGTATCCAACCCCTCTATGACTCTAGGAATCATTTTCCGAGTCGCACATCTGGATGGAGGACGAACCACCACATCCCATAACATCATCAACTCGCCAACCTCGAGTCTCAGCCTACTAAGGATTACACAGAGACTTGAGCCTACACTAGGGTTGGTTGTGCTAGCTTCGATCCTAATGCTAAATAACACTTTCCCGGGTTACTTCAAAACTAGGCACTAGACTATCTGGCTCCTACTTGAGGGAACAAACATCCATCCCTGGGTTACCACAGAAATAAGTACATAACTATCAAGCCCCTACTTGAGGGAAAAAACATCCAGACTCACACTAGCATGCTTAGAATCCTCAACACAAGCTTATATCAATTCTAAAGGAATAACAAACAATCCAGACTACGATCTAACATGCTCGGTATTTCAACACAGATAAACATAAAACATGATCAGGTGAACTTAAATTCAGGCACAACAACGAACATCACATCCTAACATGTTACTACAAGTCCAGAACTGCTTAATTCCACGATCTAAACGGTTCACTACAAAGCTCTAAACCATATAGTTTCAATCCAGTTATTGCATGCAATGGTGCCCCTAAGCCTACCTAAAATCCAGCAGCAACGTGCAACATGAGAAATGTGGCGTGCTCCAAAGTGCTTCTACTTCCAAAATATAGTCCCTAACGAATAACACACACATAAGTTAATAAACTGAAACACAACGAGACCCTAAAGACTTATGAGGAGCAAAACTCACCCAATGGAGATCCGAAACGAGCTAAGGAACGGATCGAAGCGATCATGCAAACGTTGGCAACTGGTGGTATTGAAGACAACGGTGCGTGAACCGGCGGCGGCGACGCGTGAAGGTGGCGATGGTGGCACAAGTACCAGATCTGGACTCCTCGTGGCCCGATTTACAAGGAACCAGACTCCATTTGTCGAAAACCGATAAAAAAGACCACGAACCAGTCGAACCAAAGGTGGAGTTTCGCAGATCCGACACGACTTCGATCGGGCGGCTGGCGACGGCTTGACTCAAGCGACAGTGGACAAACGGTTGGGCAGGAAGTGGCAACTGGGACGACACGACGTTAGTTGCAGGTGGCGGCGAAGGCACGACGCAGTTGATCTGAGGCGGACGACAGTTGCAAAAGTGCGAGAGGGGAGAGAGCGAGCTTCGGGAGAGTGAGAGAGGAAGAGACCAGTGAATGAGAAAGAAGATGAGTGAGAGAGAGGAAGACGGAAGAAGGAGAAGAAGGGGGCGAGGCGGCCTCATCGGCCGAAACAGTCGGTGGTCGCTTCGTTGAAGCATGCGACGAGGGAGAGGGAGAGCGAAAGCCCTCCTGATTCTTTCGTTTTTTTCATTTTTTTATAAAAAAGGTAAATAAATGACTGACTGTAACAGTCTACCCACCTTAGAAACTTTCGTCCTCGAAAGTAGCTAGCTCTCGAACAACTCTGGGTAACTTGCCCGCATCTCCTCCTCGTGCTCCCAAGTGGCCTCCTTGAGGTGATGGTTCCACCAATGGACCTTAACAAGGTTGATTTCTTTGTTCCGCAGGACTTTGCTATCACGAGCAAGAATGTCCACTGGCTTTTCCTCATAGCTCATCTCCTTGTCTAACTCCAGTGGCTCGAAGTCGACTACGTGTGAGGCATCTGACACATAACCTCGCAGCATAGACCTATGGAACACGTCATGGACCGATGCAAGGGATGGTGGTAAGGCCAACTGATAAGCCACTGACCCAATACGCTCCAGGATCTCGAAAGGACCAACGAATCTAGGGCTCAACTTCCCTTTCTTATTGAACCTCAGAACACCCCTCATAAGTGCAACTTTCAAGAAGACAAAGTCTCTAACGACAAACTCCAATTCTCGACGCCTGACATCAGCGTAACTCTTCTGCCTACTCTGGGTCATTAACATCCTTGCCATGATCTTCTGAATGACCTCATTTGTCACCTGGACCAGCTCGGGTCCTAACAACTTCCCTTCACCAACCTCTCCCAAACACACTGAGGTCCTGCACCTTCTCCCATAAAGGGCTTCAAAATGGACCATACCAATAATTGTCTGATAACTATTGTTATAGGCAAACTCCATCAGGTGAAGGTGTGAAACCCAACTACCTGTGAAGCCTAATACACATGCCCGAAGCATATCCTCTAGAATCCAGTTCACTCTCTCCGTTTGGCCATCGGTCTGTGGGTGAAACATTATACTAAAGTTGCACTGTGCCCCCAGGGCTTTCTGAAAACTTACCCAAAAGTTCGAGGTGAACCGAGGGTCTCTATCAGACACGATCCTTACTGGGACTCCGTGCAACCTTACTACCTCTTCTATGAATATATGTTACCACTTCTCAACTGTGAAGGTCGGCTTACCAAGAAAAAAGTAAGCCAACTTGGTTAGCCTATCCACAATTACCTAGACTACCGTGGATCCTCTTGTTGTTCGGGGCAACCCCGAAATAAAGTCCATCGAGATCTCTTCCCACTTCCACTGAGGTACTTCAAGAGGTTGCAATAACCCTGTTGGCTTCTACCTCAGGGCTTTGACTTGCTGACACACTAAACACCTACTGACAAACTCTGCCACATCTCTTTTCATTCCACGTCACCAGTAGAATGATTTCCAATCTTAGTACATCTCAGTGCTTCCCGGATGCACTGAAAAAGGAGAACTATGAGCATCAGACAAAATCTCCTCCTTGAGACTACTTTCAGCAGGAACACACAACTGTCCCCTGAACAGTAGTCTACCATCTGCCGTCACAGAAAACTGGCTTTCCTGATCACCTCTTGCCTAATGCCAACAATCCTCAAGACTTGAGTCTCTCTGTCGAGTCTCAATAACTCATTGCCTCAAGGTCGGCCGTACAGATAACTGGTTCAGTTGTGTTGTGACCTGACTCACCACAACTCTTATCTCTACACGTTCCATCTCTAAATGCAAAGGAACTTGCCTCATGACCAGGGCTGAGGTGTGAGCCACCTTTCTGCTAAGGGCATCAGTGACAACATTCACTTTGCTTGGATGGTACAGTATCTCAACCTCATAGTTCTTTACCAACTCCAGTCATATGTGTTGCCTCATATTTAACTCCTTCTGGGTAAAAAGATACTTGAGGCTCTTGTGGTCTGTGTATATCTGAATCTTTTCTCCATACAAGTAATGTCACCATATCTTCAAAGCGAAAACCACGACAACCAACTCCAAATCATGGGTCGGATAATTCCGCTCATAATCCTTCAACTGACGAGAGGCATAGGCGATCACGTTTCCATTCTATATCAACACACAACCCAAACCTTCCTTAGAGGCATCATTGTAGACCAAAAAACTTCCTGAGCCATCAGGTACTGTAAGCACATGTGTAGAGACTAGCCTGTGCTTGAGGTCCTGAAAACTCGCTTCACAAGCCTCACACCACACGAAGGGATTTCCCTTCCGAGTTAACTAAGTCAAGGGTGTGGCTATCTTGGAGAAATCCTTGACAAACCTCCTGTAGTAGCCTGCCAAACCCGAAAAGCTTCGCACTTCAGAGACGGTCTTAGGGCGAGGGCAATCTTTCACAACCTCAATCTTGGGGGGATCCACTGCTACACCTTCTTTAGACACCACGTGTCCTAGGAAGGCTACCTGTTGCAACCAGAACTCACACTTGGAGAACTTCGCATACAACTTGCTGGTCCTCAAAGTTGCCAACACTTCCATCAAATGAACTTCATGCTCCTTCTCTCACTTGGAGTACACCAAAATATCATCGATGAAGACGATCACAAAGGTGTCTAAGAACTCCTTGAATACCCTGTTCATTAGATCCAAAAATGTTGTTGGGGCATTCGTCAAGTCAAAGGACATCACCGTGAACTCACAATGTCCGTACCTGGACATGAAAGCAGTCTTTGGGATATCCTTATCCCTGATTCCCAACTGATGGTACCCTAACCGCAGGTCGATCTTAGAAAATCCTATCGCCCCTTGCAGTGGGTAAAACAGATCATCGATCCTGGGTAAAGGGTACTTGTTCTTCACTGTTACCTTATTCAGCTCTCGATAGTCAATGCGCAACTGCATCAACCCATCCTTCGTTTCACAACCAAAACGGGCACACCCCAAGGTGAAACATTGAGACGGATGAACCCCTTATCCAGGAGTTCCTGTTACTGAGTCTTAAGCTCCTTTAACTCTGTTGGGGTCATTCGGTAGGGAGTTTTAGACAATTGAGTTGTCCCGAGCTTAAGCTCAATACTGAAGTCTACCTCACGAACTGGGGTAGACCAAACAACTTTACGGCAACACGTCTGCAAACTCTCTAACTACTGAAGCCGAAGTCAACTTTGCTCCCTTGTTCCTCGTATTTGAAACACTAACCAAGAGGGCCCACGTCCCTTCACTTACCAATTTTCTTGCCTTGAGAGCTGAAATCATCTTCGAGATTACTCTGGTCTTAGTCTCCTTGAACTTGAAACTGGACTCTGTCGGAGTCGGATCACTACCTCTCGACAATGACAGTCGATGTTGGCATGGTTTACAGACAACCAATCCATGCCCAAGATTACTTCGAAGTCGCTCATGTCCAACATTGCCAGTGTCACATCTAGCACGTGACCCGTTACATCTAGCATATCTAGCTATCAACTCTCTACCCACCGGAGTAGCTATTGACAAATCAACATCTAAGGGCTCTACCTCCAACTAGGCCTGTCCCACAAATACCACAGAAATAAAAGAGTGCTTAGCCTCCGATGCCTCGACGGTCGGGACTTGGTCTTGGGCTCCTCAACCCAGACCTTTACGACCACCCCGACCTCGACCACTAATGATTGCTCTTGCACGTCCCCTACCACGTGCCATAATCCGAATTAAAAATGAAAACATCAACCTCGCTTCTAGAGGTACAACACAAAAGAACACATAAAGAATAATTCATACAAGGAACTTCTTACTACTTACTAAGTACAAGCAAATTTGATGATGATCCGACGAGCTCCTTGTGATAAGCTATGAAGAACTAAACACCTACGATGTAGGCAGTATTCAGAATCTAAAACCTATTCTCTGATCCCAACTGTAACACCCCATAATTTTGAATACTTCCTACTCAGGGTGTTACTCCAAGTTGTACCGCTCTCGCCAAAAATTCGACAGCGTAACGACACAACCTGGACAAACAATAAAATTTTAACCTGAACCTGAACAAAGAAGCACTTCAATACGGTCTCACAAGGGTACCCAACCTCCTCCAAACTACAAAAAATTCAACAGGTTGGGCACCAGTCCCTGGGAGCTATCAGACAACTACATACAAATAGAACATGCTTTGATTATGAAAGATAACAATAAAACATGCTAAGGTTTAACAATGCACCAAAAGGAACAATGAAAGGTAACGAACTAAAAGAAATAGAGTGCAGCAGAGGGAAAGAAACAAAAACAACTCCTAACATACAGCCCCTAACTAAATCCTACAAGTCTTCCATAGCCTCGCAGGGGTCTCGTCGACGATGGTCACCTCACTGGTTTGCCTTACCTGCAATCAAAACACACAAAACGAGAGGTGAGTATGAAAATACTCTGTAAGCAGCCCACTTCGTCCAAGAACAAATAGCACGAAAGAACATGAAGGGAATGAAAATCCCCGCGCAGCGGAAGACGATCGAATCGTCAAGGTATCATTACGCTACTTGAAATTTGTTAAAATGATCTAACACTTAGATCTAAGTTAAACATACATAAGAAGGAAGAAATTACAGCAAGAAGAAATCTACTTACTTGTTGTAAACAATTCTTCAAGATTCCTTCCTTGGTTACGAACACTTCGTGCTACTCGATCTCAATGAAAGCTTCTCTCGAACGAAACCCGAACACCACCAATGACCTTCTCGGTTGTTCTTCCTTTGGAAGAAGGAAAGTGGTGGGGACTTTTGTTTCGGAGAGGGAGGAGAGTTGAGAGAAAATGTTGAGAGAGTTCTCTTCTTTTTGGGTGAGAATCTAAAAAATGAGAGATTGAATGATCCAATCCTTCTTGCAAGAAGGGTTTAAATAGTGGAATAATCGTGGAGTTAAAATCTCCACATTATTACCATTTTACCACAACCATAGGTTATGCAAATCATATTTTCATAACCATATAATATAAGATATCTCATATCTCATATTCCAAATCACATTTGTAATAATTATGGATTAATTAAATTGAATCACGCCCAATTTAATTTCTCTCAATTAATTTCTCCAATTAGCCCTAATTCAGCAATTAGGCTAACCTATAGTTTATTATGAATCTCATTCACATTAAACTATATATTATATCATTCATATCTCATATAAATGACATAAACGCCTCTAAGTGAAATTGAACACTTCAATTTCATACCAAAACTCTAACCCTTCTTTTAACCCAGATGGAGCCAACCGAGGGACCTAATGGACCTACAGTGACGGCCTCCAATGATCCGAGATTAACCTATCAAACTCTTTGACCCGGTTAATCAACATTCATTAGCTACGGTAACACTCCACTATAGCCCGTAGTTGCACTCCGTCGATCGCGAGAATGTTACGTGTCCACTGATATAACCAATGCCCATGAGTCGACCCTTCACAGGTTGTTCGTAGACACTGTTAGGTCAAATTACCGTTTTACCCCTGTGTCTACTTCTTGTTCCTTAAGTCCTCACTGCTCCTCTATTGAACAACATATTGTGATGGTCCAACCATACACAACACCTTTCTTTGGCGAGTGAGAAGGTGGGCGCCATTGTCCAAGCCACGGAGACAACACTTAAGGAACAACCCTCTAGTTTCCCTAAAGGTGGGAACGAGTGAATTCCATCTCGCGTAGTTAAGTTCCCGACTCTCTACTTGGTCCTGTCCCACGAGGCGATAGGCATATTGGGCGAGTAATCGTGACCACCCTCACTGCGTACTAGTCAAAGGGACGCACCCCGCATGAGGCGGAGTCCGTAACACGCTCGGGATTCGTGTCGAGTCATTAATGATCATCTACGAAGTTATTAGTCCTTAGTGTCAACGGTGTTACATCAGTAGGTCTAATAATTCACGGTTCAGTCTTGTACAATCTCATTGCACAGGATGCCCCCACTCGCATGTCAACCACATGAACGAGTCAGATCACCTCGTTTGTATCTAATACAAAGCGGGTCGCATCCACGATGTATCCAAGATTAGGTCTCCAACCCTATCCATATCATCAGAGCCGTTCGGGTCATTAACTCGAACGTGATCCTCCTTGTGTGTCCACTACACACCGTTCAAGTCCTAGTTCTCTCATAAATTCAATGACCCTGGAGCTTAGTTTATTGGAAAAGTTTGTAAATATTGCGTGACACAAAGTAATGAAATGAATAACTCTTATTAATTTACAAACACGAGATTAGGACAAAAATCCCAACAAACTCCCACTTGGACTAAGCTAGTGGAGAAAATACATTTCTGAAATGTACATAAATTACAATGAAGTAATACAATAAACTAGGGCATTGAATACCCGTTTTCACATCTCCCACTTGCCCTAGTCAAGAAGCACTCGAAGACCTGGTGACCCTCAAACACCTTAGCCGTGAGGGGCTTTGTAAATGGATCAGCTACGTTGTGCTCCGACGCTATCTGCGTGACTATCACGTCTCCGCGGTGCACAATCTCCCGTATCAAATGATACTTCCGCTCAATGTGTTTTCCTCTCTTATGGCTTCGAGGCTCTGCGAGTTGGCTCTCGCACCACTGTTATCACGAGCGATTATGATCGACAAGTTCATATTTGGAACAACTTCCAAATCCGTCATGAACTTTCTAAGCCAAACAGCTTCCTTTGCAGCTTCACAACTCGCAACATACTCCGCTTCCATAGTGGAATCGGTGATGCATCCCTGCTTGATGCTTCGCCATACTACAGCTCCTCCATTCACAATGAAGGTTGAACCCGAAGTGGATTTCCTAGAATCCTTATCTGTCTGAAAGTCAGAATCTGTGTATCCCGTAAGGATCAAATCCCCACTGCCATACACTAAGCTGTAGTTCCTCGTTCTCCTAAGATACTTGAGGATTGCCTTTATGGTTGTCCAGTGATCTAATCCTGGATTGGATTGATACCTACTGACAATCCCTACTGCATAACAGATGTCGGGCCTAGTACACAACATAGCATACATCAGGCTCCCTACAGCTGAAGCATATGGGATTCGTCTCATATACTCAACATCTTGAGGAGTCTTAGGACATTGATCCTTAGACAAGTGAACCCCATGCCTGAAAGGCAGCAAGCTATTCTTGGAGTTCTGCATCTTATATCTAGACAACATCTTGTCAATATAAGACGCCTGAGACAAGGCTAGCGTTCTGTTCTTCCGGTTCCGGACTATCTGGATACCTAGAACATACTGAGCTTCTCCCAAATCTTTCATTTGGAATTACGAAAATAGCCACTTTTTAACGTCAGTAAGAAATTCTACCTCATTCCCAATGAGAAGAATATCATCCACATACAACACTAAAAATGCGACAGTTTTGTCAACGATTTTTTTGTAGACACAAGGCTCGTCGACATTTTGATCAAAGCCATAAGATTTGATCGCCTCATCAAACCTTATATTCCAAGACCTCGAAGCTTGTTTCAGTCCATAAACAAACCTATGAAGCCGGCAAACCTTTTGCTCTTGGCCTTGGGCAATGAACCCTTTGTGTTGGTCCATGTAGATGGTTTCATCAAGTTTGCCATTCAGAAAGGCTGTCTTGACGTTCATCTGTCATGCCTCGTAGTCATAATACGCGACAATGGCCAGAAGGATCCTGATCGACTTTACCATGGTAATAGGTGAAAAGGTCTCCTCATAGTCAACCCCTTCAACCTGGGTAAAACCCTTTGCCACTAGTCGGGCTTTGAAGGTCTGCACCTTCCCATCTACGCCACGTTTACGCTTGTAGATCCATTTGCAACCAATAGGTTTTACCCCATCCGGTTGATCCACAAGCTCCCAGACAGAATTGAAGTACATAGACTCCATTTCCTGGTCCATAGCTTTAATCCACTCGTCTTTGTCAACATCAATCATTACCTGATCATAGGTCAATGGATCCTCACAGTCGTCATCAGGAGTGACAACTGAGGTTTCAGCTAAACCCATGTAACGATCAGGCTATCTCACAGCCCTTCCACTACGTCGAGGCATTCCCAACTCTTGGGAACGAATTTGACTAGATGTGCTAGGATCAACAACACTTGTTGACGTACTAGCCCCATCAGCTGTTGGGATTTCTGTCCTAATCTCGTGTTTGTAAAATATTGTTTTGAAATTAATAAGAGTTATTCATTTCTTTACTTTGTGTCTCGCAAATATTTTAAACCTTTCCAATAAACTAAGCTCCAGGGTCATTGAATATATGAGAGAACTAGAACTTGAATGGTGTGTAGTTGACACACAAGGAGGATCACGTTCGAGTTATTGACCCAACGACCAGTCTGATATAAGGATGGGGTTGGAGACCTAATCCTAGATACATCTTGTGGATGTGGTCCGCTTTGTATTAGATACAAACGAGGTGATCGACTTCGTTCATGTGGTTGACATGCGAGTGGGGGCATCCTGTACAATGAGATTGTACAAGACCGGATCGTGAATTATTAGACATACTGATATAACACCGCTGATGTGAAAGACTAATAATTTCATAGATGACCATTAGTGACTCGACACGAATCCACGAGCGTATTACGGACTCGCATGCATGCGGAGTCCGTCCTTTGACTAGTACGGGTGAGGGTAGTATCAGTTACTTGCCCAATATGCCTATCTTCTAAGGGACAGAACCAAGTAGAGAGCTGGGAACCTAATTACGCGAGATGGAATTCACTCGTTCCCGCCTATAGAGAATCTAGAGGGGTTGTTCCCTTAAGTGTTGTCTCTAGGGCTTGGACAACGGGCGCCCACCTTCTCACCGCCCAAGAAGGGTGTTGTGTATGGTTGGACCATCACAATATGTTGTTCAATTAGAGGAGCGGTGGGGACTTAAGGAACAAGATGTAGACACAGGGGTAAAACGATAATTTGACCCAGCCGTGTCTACGAACAACCTGTGAAGGGTCGACTCATGGGCATTGGTTATATCAGTGGACACGTAATATTCTACACTGATGGGAGTACAGCTACAGGCTTTAGTGGAGTGTTATCATGTAGCTAATGAATATTGGTTGACCGGGTCAAAGAGTTTGGTTGGTTAACCTCAAATCATTGGAGCCCGCCACCAGTAGGTCCATTAGGTCCCTTGGTTGGCTCAATCAGGATAAAAGAAGGGTTAATGTTTTGGCATGAAATTGAAGTGTTTAATTTCACTATAAGAGTATTTATATCATGTAGATAATATAATATATAGTTTAATATGAATGAGATTCATAATAAACTACATGTTAGCCTAACTGTTGAATTAAAGGGTAATTGGAGAAATTGATAGAGAGAAAATAAATTGAATGTGATTCAATTTAATTAAATCCACAATTATTGCAAATGAGATTTGCAACATAAGATATGAGATATCTTATATTATATAATTATGTAAATGAGATTTACATAACATATGGTTGTGGTAAAGTGGTAATAATGTGAAGTTGTGAACTTCATCATTCCACTATATAAACCCTTTGTAAGATGGGTTTGGTAAGCTAAGTTCTCATTTTTGGATTTTGACCTAAGAATCCAAAAGTGAACTCTCTCCATTCTCTCATTTCTCCTCTCTTTCCAAAACAAACGTTCCCACCAACTTCCTTTCTCCAAAAGAGACAACCAAGAAGATCATTTGGTAGTGTTTGGGATCCGATCATGGAAGAGTTCGTAGAGATCGAGAAGCACGAAGAGTTCGTGATTAACAAGGAGAGTTTCTTTGAATTGGTCTACAACAAGTAAGTGTTTTCTTCTTCTTGCTGTAAAATTTCAGCATGTTTAGCCTAGATCTAATAGTTAGATCAATTTTAATAAGCATGTTGCATGATGTTACCACGACGATTCGATCGTCTTCCACTGCGCGAGGATTCTCATTCCCTTCATCAGCAACCCTTGCTGATGTACTGGCCATTTCATTTAACACAATTTTACTCCTTGGTAAATGATCCCTGACGTGGTCTTCTTCTAGGAAAGTGGCGTTTGTCGACACAAGCACCCTATTTTCCTTAGGATTGTAAAATAAACCACCCCTAGTCTCTTTAGGGTAACCTACGAATAGGCACAATTTCGAACGGGGTTCTAACTTTTTCGGGTTTGACACCAACACATGGGTCGGGCATCCCCAAATTCTGAAATGGTGTAAACTGCCTTTACGACCATTCTAGAGTTCGAAAGGTGTTTCACAAACACTTTCGATGGAACGTTGTTCAAAATATAGATCACAGTCTCCACTGCGTAACCCCAAAAAGAATCTGGGAGACGAGCATAGCTTATCATCGATCTAACCATGTCCAACAAGGTTCTGTTTCTCCTCTTCGATACGCCATTCTGCTGTGGCATACCAGATGCTGAGAGTTGGGACGTAATTCCGTGTTCTATCATATAGTCCTGGAATTCAGTGTCCATATACTCTCCACCTCGATCCAATCGAAGTGTTTTAAGCGATTTACCTAAGAGGTTCTCAACCTCAGTCTTGTACTCCTTGAACTTTTCAAGAGTTTCAGATTTCTTATGCATTAGGTAAATATACCCATACCTCGAGTAATCGTCTATGAAAGACACGAAGTATTCATAACCACCTCGTGCTTTAACATTCATCGGACCACAGAGGTCAGAATGTATAAGCTCAAGGGGCTCCTTGGCTCTATATCCTTTTCCACTAAAAGGACGTTTGGTCATTTTGCCCTCAAGGCATGACTCACACACCGGTAAAGAGTTTTCTTCCAACTCGTTTAGAAGTCCACCTTAACTAGTTTCTCAATCCTATTGAGATTAATGTGGCCTAACCGTAGATGCCAAAGATGGGCATTTTCCTTAGGAGAAACTTTCGCTCTTTTAGTTCGTGTTTCTGCAGTTTTAAACAATTCAGTATTCAAAACACTTTTGACCGAATTAGGTTTCAAAACATACAGATTATGCTCAAGTGAAGCAGAACAAATAAGATTACCTTTGAAAGAAATAAACGCTTTATTGGATTCAAAGGAAACAGATATACATTGTTCAATCAGGCAGGAAATGGAAACAAGGTTTCTAGTAAACCTTGGTGCAATGTACAAATTATCTAATAATAAGTACTTTCCGCCGAAATGTAGCTTCACCGTGTCGATCGCTGCAGCAGAGACAAGCTCCCCGGATCCAATCCGTAGAGTCACCTCACCCTCTCGCAGCTGCTACCAGGAATCAATCCCCTGAAAAGAAGAATAAACATGGTTAGTGGTGCCCGAATCTAAAATCCAGGCAGAGTCACTACTCTCCACTAAACAGGTTTCAGTCGCAAGTAAATCACATTTACCTTGATTCTTCCTCTCGGCTAGGAATTTGGGGTTATTCCTCTTTCAGTGTCCGCCCCCATTGCAGTGGAAACACTTTCCTTTTTCTGCAACTTCCTTGACCTTCTTGCCCTTCTGGGCGGTAGCTTGGTCAGTTTTACCCTTCTTCATCCTCTTCTTCCCTTTCGGGCCTGAAGAAGCAACAGGTTTAGTCCCAGATGACGAACCCCTGCGATAAGAACTGTAGGCAACATTTGCCTCAGATTTCGGTGCCCTGACTCTGTTCAAGGACTGGAAATTCTGTAGCTCATTGAGGAGGGTAGTCAGAGTGTAGCTAATTTTGTTCATAACAGCATTGCTACGAAACTAAAGGAAACTCTTCGGAAGAGTCTCCAAAATAAAATTGACTTGGCTCGACTCGTCGGTCGAAGCCCTGTTCATCTCAGCCAGATTAAATTGGGTCATCATGTCTAGAACATGTTCACAGACAGACGACCCTTCTTTCATCCGTGCGTTGAAGACGTATTTGAGCGAGTCATGTCGGACTTGAAAGGATTATTGTCCAAACATTTCCTGCAAGGACTCCATGATCTCCTTAGCGCTGACCATCAGCTCATGCTTCTTTGCCAAAACTTCAGACATGCTGGCAATGATATAGACCTTGCCCTTTTCATTGGCCCTCATCCATCGATTGTATTGCATCGCGAACACTTCGCGAGGCAGTCTAGCCCGGCATCTGAGGACACTCCTCAGAGAGCACGAACTTAATGTCGTCAGTTACCAAAATTTTGTTTATGTTGTTTTTCCAAGTTTGGTAATTATCTCCCACTAGTTTATCAGACGCGAGTAGAGCTATAATTGAGTTAGACATGTTTTAAGCTGAAAAATTAAGAAAACTTTGTGTTAGTCTCGCAAAAAACTTTTTAAAAACAAACAAGTTTTATCAAAAAAATGTTTAATGATCCCTAGGTCATTCATAAATTTTGCAATGATATCCTAAAGGTTTAGAATGACCGCCACCGAAGGGTGAACAGAACACTCCTCCTCTAGGGCAAGACTTTCTCGATCAGACCCTAATCCCAGAATAACTCTTATTCCATTAGGCGTCTAATTACCATTGTTCGGTCGAATTCATCCGTCCAAACAATAGCCGCCGAAGGGTGAACCAAGAAGGAAAACCAACTAGGAAATCAGATCCCTTTCGAATTCACGAGTTCAGACTCCCATGATCGAGCCTCCGAGGGATTGTCTAGTCCAGGCCAAACTAGCAGGCGGATCATAGGCGTCTCACGGTGTGAATCAAAAGAAGAGACCGTGGGTCCCGTTTTCACAAGTCCCGCTCCCACTCACTATAAGTACTCTCTCCATCCACGATGATATTGACCCATACAAATGCTATCCGAAGGGGGATGCTCCCATTTGCGCCACGAGGCCGAGTATGGATCTCACAGTGCGGACTTAACGGAGATTTGTGGTCGAAAATTAAATGTATCTCATACACTATATTTCCTCCCACTCAGCACTTTAATTTTATTAGGGATTGACCTAGATAAACCGGCTAAAATTTACCTAAGTCTACCAATATAACTCTTATATGGTATTTAACCTAAGTTTATAATCACATTATTACTTAGGTCCATGTGAGTAAATTAAAACACTTTTAATTAGCGGCATTCACGAGAAGTATAATCTAAGAATCTCCGGACCGAATTCACTCCCAGGTCGGTTTCAGTGTAGGGTGTTCATGCGTCAACTTAAATACCCCAGCCTTAGACAAAACCTTCCTTAGACAGAGTTACTAATCAGTCTCCATTCATAGACTAAACTTTGATTTCCTAATTTCTAATCTTATTAGAAAATAGAAAACCTAAGTCTAATTATTCAAGTTCTAAACTCTTTAAAACTAATAATTAACTTAGGTTGCATGCATTTCTATGTTATAGTGCTTGATCATTCATCACATGAATAACTATATACTATAACATAATATAATTCATCACATGAATATAAATGCATGAGCATACTTTAATCTAAAAAATATAACACTTATATTAATTAAATTAAACATGCATTTAATTATATTATAACTCTTATAATATAACCTATCATGCAAACTATTTATTATAACTCTTATAATATAAATGATGCATGAATATATTTAACCTAAGGTGGGATTTTAAATCTATATGACATACACTATGCACATAGAAATTTAATTAAATCATACATCACATGCATAAAAAAAATTAAATAGCAAAAATGGACTGGTTTTGGCACCTAGGGGCAATTATTTAATTAAATAACATTAATAGAACATTTATATTAATATTATTTAATAAAATAAATAAATAAAATAATTTTAATTTAATAAATAAAATGTGCAAACTGCCCCATTATCAATGAAAACCACCCACGTCTTGCAACTGCTCGCGAACTGCCCACTACTCGTGTGGCGTTGCAACGTCGTGGCGGCGTTACAATCTTTGCGCGCCCAGCGTTGAGATCAGCGTGCTCCATGTCATGGCGTTGCAACGCTACGCCTAGCGTTACCACGCCTGCCTGCCAAGCCGCGGCGCCGCGAGATAGCGTTGAGACGATGATGAACAGCGTCTCAACGCCATCGACGAGAACAACAAACTCCTTTCTCATTTCTTCATCGAATTCGCCCGCTTTCGCTCCGATTTCTTCACAGCAACTCTTGCCACGAACGACTCGGACTTACAGACTCGATTTACAACAAAATGCCCAAAAACAACGGGCCCTTACATTGATCTCATCAACATAAAATTGTAAATCTAAAGAATGCAAAAAATCGAAACATCCATTATGCAAACCCATCATTCATCTCATGAAATAAGGTAATTTACCCACCTATTTTAACAAAAATCAGTGCATAACGAAGAACCATCGAAATGGCTCTGATACCAATTGAAGGGAATGAAAATCCCCGCACAGCGGAAGACGATCGAATCGTCAAGGTATCATTACGCTACTTGAAATTTGTTAAAATGATCTAACACTTAGATCTAAGTAAAACATACATAAGACGGAAGAAATTACAGCAAGAAGAAATCTACTTACTTATTGTAGAAAATTCTTCAAGATTCCTTCCTTGGTCACGAACACTTCGTGCTACTCGATTTCAACGAACGCTTCTCTCGAACGAAACCCAAACACCACCAACGGCCTTCTCGGTTGTTCTTCCTTTGGAAGAAGGAAAGTGGTGGGACTTTTGTTTTGGAGACGAAGGAGAGTTGAGAGAAAATATTAAGAGAGTTCTCTTCTTTTTGGGTGAGAATCCAAAAAAATGAGAGATTGAATTATCCAATCCTTCTTGGAAGAACGGTTTAAATAGTGGAATAATCATGGAGTTAAAATCTCCACATTATTACCATTTTACTACAACCATAGGTTATGCAAATCATATTTGCATAACAATATAATATAAGATATCTCATATCTCATATTGCAAATCACATTTGCAATAATTGTGGATTAATTAAGTTGAATCACGTCCAATTTAATTTCTCTCAATTAATTTCTCCAATTAGCCCTAATTCAACAATTAGGCTAACCTATAGTTTATTATGAATCTCATTCACATTAAACTATATATTATATCATTCATATCTCATATAAATGACATCAATGCCTCTAAGTGAAATTGAACACTTCAATTTCATACCAAAACTCTAACCCTTCTTTTAACCCAGATGGAGCCAACCGAGGGACCTAATGGACCTATAGTGACGGGCTCCAATGATCCGAGATTAACCTGTCAAACTCTTTGACCCAGTTAATCAACATTTATTAGCTACGGTAACACTCCACTATAGCCCGTAGCTGCATTCCCATCAGTGCAGAATATTACGTGTCCACTGATATAACCAATGCCCATGAGTCGACGCTTCACAGGTTGTTCGTAGACATTGCTGGGTCAAATTACCGTTTTACCCCTGTGTCTACTTCTTGTTCTTTAAGTCCCCACTGCTCCTCTAATGAACCACATATTGTAATGGTCCAACCATACACAACACCCTTCTCGGGCCAGTGAGAAGGTGGGCGCCCGTTGTCCAAGCCCTGGAGAATACACTTAAGGGAACAACCCCTCTATTTTCCCTAAAGCCGGGAACGAGTGAATTCCATCTCGCGTAGTTAAGTTTTCAGATCCCTACTTGGTCCTGTCCCTGAGAAGATAGGCTTATTGGGCGAGTAATTGTTACCACCCTCACCCATACTAGTCAAAGGACAGACCCCAGCAGACAGGAGTCCGTAACACGCTCAGTATTCAGGTCGAGTCACTAATGGTCATCTACGAAGTTATTAGTCCCATCACAGCGGTGTTACATCGGTGGTCTAATAACTCACGGTCCGGTCTTGTACAATCTCATTGCACAGAATGCCCCCACTCGCATGTCAACCACATGAACGAGTCAAATCACCTCGTTTGTATCTAATACAAAGCGGGCCGCATCCACAGTGTATCCAGGATTAGGTCTCCAACCCTATCCATATACTGTAGACCGTTCAGGTTATTAACTCGAACGTGATCCTCCTTGTGTGTCCACTACACACCGTTCAAGTCCTAGTTCTCTCATAAATTCAATGACCCTGGAGCTTAGTTTATTGGAAAAGTTTGTAAATATTGCGAGACACAAAGTAATGAAATGAATAACTCTTATTAATTTCAAATAGTAATTTACAAACACGAGATTAGGATAAAAATCCCAACAGAACTGACCTTAGACCTAGCCAGACATGACACCTAGCCCGCCACACAACTTCCACATGCACCCTGACCCTATTCTTGCTCAGATTCTCAGTCCTGTCCTACCCTTAGCTTCTGAACTAGGTTGGCACAACCGACCACGAGCCTTATTCCTGGGTCTGCACTAGGGCGAAGGACCGTATCCAACCCCTCTATGACTCTGGGATTTATATCTCGAATCACACATCTGGATGGGGGACGGACCACCACATCCCATAACATTAACTGCGGTATTAGAACACACAATTGACCACGGGCTCGTTCCCAGGTCTGTACTAGGGCGAATGACCGTATCCAACCCCTCTATGACTCTAGGAATCATTTCCTGAGTCGTATATCTTGATGGGGGACGGACCACTACATCCCATAATATCATCAACTCATCAACCTCAAGTCTGAGCCTACTATGGGTTACACAGAGACTTGGGCCTACACTAGGGTTGGTTGTGCTAGCTACGATCCTAAGGCTAAACAACACTTTCCTGGGTTACTTCAAAACTAGGCATGAGACTATGAGGCTCCTACTTGAGGGAACAAACATCCATCCTCGGGTTACCACAGAAATAGGTACAGAACTATGAAGCCCCTACTGGAGGGAACAAACATCTAGACTCACACTAGCACGCTCAGAATCCTCAACACAAGCTTAAATTGATTCTAAAGGAATAACAAACAATCCGGACTCCGATCTAACATGCTTGGTATTTCAACACAGATAAACATCAAACATGATCAGGTGAACTTAAATTCAGGCACAACGGCGAACATCACATCCTAACATGTTACTACAAGTCCAGAACCACCTAATTCCACAATCTAAACGGTTCACTACCAAGCTCTAAACCATACAGTTTCAATCCAGTTATTGCATGCAATGGGCTTAGGGGTAGTATAGTCCAAACGACTACTTACCTAAAATCCAGCAACAACGTGCAACTTGAGAAATGTGGCGTGCTCCAAAGTGTTTCTACTTCCAAAATATAGTCCCTAACGAATAACACGCACATAAGTTAATAAACTGAAACGCAACGAGGAACCGAACTCCTTTCGTCGAAAATCGGTTAGAAGAACCACAAACCGACCGAACCAAAGATGGAGTCTCGCAGATCCGACACGACTTCGATCGGGCGACTGGCGACAGCTTGACTCAAGCAGCAGTGGACGAACGGTTGGGCAGGAAGTGGTGACTCGGATGACACGACGTGAGTTGAAGGCAGTGGCGAAGGCATGACGCGATGGATCTGAGGCAGACGATAGTTGCGAAAGTGCGAGAGGAAAGAATGAGAGCTTCGAGAGAGTGAGAGAGGAAGAGATCTATGAATGAGAAAGAAGATGAGTGAGAGAGAGGAAGACAGAAGAAGGAGAAGAAGAGGGCGAAACAGCCTTGCCGGCGGAAACGGCCGCGACCGCTTCGTTGAAGCGTGCGACTAGGGAGAGGGAGGGCAAAAGCCCTCCCGATTCTTTCGTTTTTTTCGTTTTTTTAAAAGGTAAATAAATGACTGACTGTAACAGTTCAATCTTTAATTCCTCCCGTGTAAGTTTAATTTTCATTCTATCTACAAAATTCAAGAGAAATCTAAATACTCAATCATTTATGATTTTCTTTAAGTCTTAAATTGGAATTTGGAGTATTCTAAACTTCTAAAATGTTCCTCTTCTTAGTTGGGCTTTTTTTTCGGAAAATTTGAAGGGAAAATGTTAGGAATGGCAAAAAATAATTCATAATTTTCACAAACAGGCATCTTTTGTGGGTTTTTAATTATGGTCAAACACGATATCCATACGTTCTAGCTTGAAACTTTTTTCCCTCTTTTGGCCTTTTCAATTTTTGTTTTTTTAAATAATATCATTATCTCCTACATTTTTAAAACTATATCTAATATCTTTTTAAAATATCTATATTGTAGCTATTTTGTTTTAACATATTTAAAATCCTTTAAAAATTGATTCTATTTTTTGAATTCTATTTGTTTTAACATATTTAAAATCCTTCAAAATCTAATTCTATTTTTTGAATTTTACTCTCCTATTTTTCCGGTTATCTACCTACCATTAACGTTATCGATTATGCTCTTCTACCTTCTTCCTTTTTTATTCGATTTCTATGTTTTCTTTTTATTCAATTTCTACATTTTTTATCTCTTCCTTCATGGTTTGATGAGCAATATTTTTATTTTTTGTTCTTGCTTGATGATTAGTTCCCTAATTCCTATTTCGGTTTGTTTCTTCAAATTTTAAGGGTTGTTTTTCTTTTCTTTTTCTTTTACCGTTTTCCATTCATATTTCGTCTTCTCTTCACTGTTTTTCATTTTGTAGATTGTAACTTATTTTTTTTCTTGGTTCCAATGTCTTTACTATCTCTAAGTATATTGCATGATGGGATCTGGAATGAATCCAACCGATACCACAATCTTAAAGTTACAAGTGTACTCGTTCCTTTGGATTCTAATTTTATCGAGTTTTTCGATTCCATTCGTATCAAACTCCACTTTTCGAATAATCAAGTTATTACTTGGTTGACTCTTTACATGGATTATTCTAATAAATCTAGTGTAATTACAATTATCGATAACAAGGATGTTACGTGGTTTCTTTCTACCATATTTGATGATGTCTCTAATAATGTCCATGTTGTCGTTGATTTTTAAGAAGTTGCTGGATTTGATTGTTCTACGACTAGATCTGTAATTGTCTATAGGCCACTGGTAGCTGGCAGTTAACACTTCCTCTAGGAGGGCACGTGCTTCTGGCACAGTCTTCCCCATGAAAGCCCCTCCAGCAGTGGCATCCAGAATGGTCCTGGTCTTACCTTCCAGTCCATTATAAAATAGTTGTACCCGGAGCCAATCTGGGTAGCCATGTTGTGGGCACCTCTTGAGCATGTCCTTGTACCTTTCCCATGCCTCAAATAGCTGCTCTCCCTCCTGCTGCCTGAATGTTCCTATCTCCGTCCTTAACTTTGCAGCCTTCATAGGTGGAAAGAATTTTGTCATGAAGGCTTGGGCCAATTCCTCCCAGGAAGTGATACTGCGTGAGGGAAGGGACTCTAGCTATTCTTTAGCTCTACCCTGCAAAGAGAAAGGAAAGAGAGGTAAGCGAATATTATCAACAGAGATACCATTCATTTTAAATGTACCACAGATTTCTAAGAAATTTTGAAGGTGTGAGTTAGGATCTTCTGTGGCTAAGCCTCTAAAGGCACCTTCCCTAACCATCTGTATAAGCTTGTCTTAAGTTCAAAATTATTAGCATTTATAGGGGCATGGACTATTCCAGCCTGCTCAGAATTAAACACAGGTTGGAAATACTCCCTGATAGGTTTAGGGTTATTGATGAGCTCCTGATCAGCCATAATCTGAGGTTTTTCTTTTCCTTCCCTTAGGAGTCTCCTACAGGTCATCTCGATCTCAGGATCAAAAGGGTGCAAGTCTGCAGCTCTCCCCTTGGGCATACACCTGGAGGTACAAAATGAAAGAAATTAGACAAAAACATAAAAAATAAAAAATAAAAGAAAACATAAAAGAAAGAAAAATGTAAAAATAAGGACATGAAATATAAAACTTAGGTTGCCTCCCAAGAAGCGCTTTCTTTAACGTCTTTAGCTAGACGGTGACTTATCAGGGCACATAAAACTGCTCATATTTCTTTGGGCCCTTCTTGCTTGAATCGATATAGTCTTCTAAGTCTAAAAGGCTATCTTGCTTTTCATGGGCACCAGACAGAAAATTATTTTTGGTATTTTTGTTGAATAACACAAAAGAACAAAAATCAAAACAAGACTCGTGAGTGTAGGACAAATGGTTATCAAGAATAAAGGAAGTTTCTGGGATAAAAGGGAAAATGACTTCTCAGCCTCTACCTCTATCACCTGAATCTCCCCTGTGGAAAAAATTGTATTACTCATGTCTAACTCACTAACCTGATTATGGTGTTCCTCAGTCTCCCTCAAACTATCCTCAATATCATATGAACAAATCCTCCTAGGTGGCACCTCCTCAGTGGTAAGGATAATAAATTGTTCCTGTAAGGCCTTAAGGGAAATTACTAGATGGTTAAGATACTGAGCTCTATCTGAAGGGAATCGTAGTCCCGCAGCGGAAGCGATTGTGAATCGCGCGCTCTCGATTTAGTTACAACGATTTAATTCAAGAACATAAAGCACTAGATTAAGCATAAAATAGAATTTGGACAGCAAGAAATATTACCTTTGAAGAACCTTTCTTCAAGTGCTCCTTCTCCCACTGCTACAATCTCAGCAACACGATCCCAACTGATCACGGACACTACCATCGGATCTTCTCCGTTGTTCTCTAGGTGAGGGAGGAAGGTGGGTTCCCTTTAGGAGCTATGAGATTTGGTGAGAGAATGTGTTTGTAGAACCTTTCCAACAACACACAAGAGCTTGGATGAAAAAAATATTAACCTAGTTGCATCTCATGCAACTATATATATAAGGAAATAGGATGGAAATGACCATCCTACCCTTCCTTTATTCTGTCATTAGTATATGGTTTATATGTGAATCTAATTCACATTAAAACTATATATTATATCAATTATATCATATATAATTGATATAACACCTCATGTATGAAATTGAACACTTCAATTTCACTCCTAACTTTATACCCTCAATATTACCATGTTGAGCCAACGGAGGGACCTAATGGACCTACAGTTCATGAGCTCCAATGATATGAGATTAACTGATCAAACTCTTTGATCCAGTTAATCAATATTCATTAACTACAAGTCACTCCACTATAGACTTGTAGCTGCACTCTCCTCACTGTAGATAATATTGTGTCCACTGATATAGTCATTACCCATGAGTCGACCCTTCAACGGTTGTTCGTAATTACAGCTGGGTCAAATTACCGTTTTACCCCTATGATTACCTCTTTGTTCCTTAAGCACCACTGATCCTCTAATGAACAACAAGTCTAAGGTCCTACCTTAGACTCATACCCTCATAGAGGGCGGGGCCCCGTTGTTCAAAACCTGGAGTCAGTTCTTAAGGGAACAACCTATCTAATTCCTTAGTATAGGAATGAGTGAATTCCATCTTTCACAATTAAGTTCCCAGCTACCTACGAGGTTCTGTCCCTGAGAAGGTAGACTTATTGAGTCAGCTACAAGCCACTCTCACCCATACTAGTCTAAGGACAAACCCCTATAAGCAGGAGTTCTTAACTTGCTCAAGATTCAGGTCGAGTCACTAATGTCATCTATAAATTACTAGTCTTATCCTCGCTACGGTTACATCCTTTGGTTAGACTAATAATTTCTTGATCCTGTCTTGTATGAACTCTTCATACATGATGCCCCCACTCGCATGTCAACTACATGAATGAGTTGGATTACCTCATTTGTACTAATTACAAAATGGGTCGCATCCATGGTGTTTCTAGAATGAGGTTTCCAACCTTATTCTTATACCATAGACCATTTAGGTTATATTCTTGAATACAATCCAAATAGTGTCAACTACACTGATGTTCAAGATACATGTTATAACCTTGGATCAAATCAAGACTTCTACACAATAGCAAGACTTCTACACAATAGCAACACAACCAAAAACACGGGACAAAGACTCAAAAACAACACACAAAACTAAAACAGAACAAAGAAGGAAAAAACAAACACACAAAACAAATAAGGAAAAACACACAGACAAACTTTAGTCTAAAATTTTAAATTTTCTCCTAATATTAATTAATCTAAATAATCGTCATTCCCCGACAACGACGCCAAAAATTTGTTGACTGCAAAATTTATGATAATGCAATACCGTAGTGTATGGGTCAAGTTTTAGTATAGTGATTTAAGAGTCCAAGTATCGTCCTCGGGAATGGGTTTCTAGATTAATTAATTACCAAGATATTAGTTCTCAATTTTAGCTAAAGAAACATAACATAGATAGGTGGTGAAAGTAAAAACAATTAACAGACTAACATGTGGAGACACGAATTGATAGATTTGAGGAAAGTGATTTTACAAGTTAATAACCTAACTAATGTTGGGATTTGTGCCCTAAAACTTGTAGTTTGTAATTATGTTCTAATTAATGTAATAAAGTGTTATTATTTCAATAAAGTGTTATTGTTCGTTATCTACGAGTTTGCCGTTATTTAAACCCTAAATCCAATAAACTAAACATTCAAGGCTGTTAAATGAATCGTTAAATGAATGTAATGTACATAAAAAGGATCTCGGTTCGAGATATAGCCTAAAGGGTCTATAGTTAGGGGATAAGGTTTGGGTACCTTACCCTGGTTAAACTATGGATGTGGCCCACTTTGTATTTGATACAAACACTGTAATCCTAACGTGTTCGTGTAGATGACATGTGAGTGGAGATATCCTATGTAATGAGATTACATAAGACCGGACCACGAAATAATAACCTCTAGCTGTAACTCCGTTGACTAGTTAGGTTTCTACTTCACTAGGATGACCTAGGCAACTTGATCTCAATCTCGATCAAGGAGTTCACGAACTCCCGTTCGCGAGGGATTGTCCTTTGACTAGTATGGGTGAGAGTAGCCAGATTCGCCGACACAATATGCCTACCTTCTTGGGGACAAGACCGAGTGAGCGGCTGGGAACTTAACTTAGCAAGATGGAATTCACTCCTTCCCGCCTACTAGGGTAAGTAGAGGAATGTTCCCTTAAGTGGTGTCTCCGGGACTTGAACAAAGGGCCCGACCCTCTCATTGGCTGGAGAGGGACTCTGTTTGTTGGTAGGACCACAAACAAATTGTTCATTAGAGGAGCACTGATACTTAAGGCACAAGATGTAACCTAGGGGTAAAACGGTAATTTGACCCAACTGGTGTTACGAACATTCGTGGAGGATTGACTTGCTGTTATTGGTCAATATTCATGGACACGTAAATATATCTGCATGAGTGAGAAGAGTGCGACTCTGGGACTTTAGTGGAGTGTTCCCGCAGTTAACGAATGTTGATTGGGAGGTTAATGAGATTAACCGAGCAATCTCGTATCGTTGGAGCTTCTGATCTATAGGTCCATTAGGTCCACCTTCTAGCTCGTAAAGGGTTCTTAGATCATTAGAATTTGAAATGTTCAAATTCATTAGGGAATAAACTTAATGTATATTGATACGATATAATATATAGTTTTGGAACTATGTATTATAAATTTAATGTGAATATGATTCATATTAAATTATATGAGAATTGGATATTTGAAAGAGTTCAAATATTAAATTCAAATGTGAATGTGATTCATATTTGAAAACTATAGGTTAAAACATAATGTGCATGAGATGTACATTAAACTATAGGTTAAAGGGTAAAATGATTAAATATGATTTAATCAATTTAATTAATGTTATAATTGAATTAAATGTGATTTGATTTACTTTAATTAATTAATATAATATTAATTGGGAACGTGTCAGGAGGACACCCACTACTCTCCAACTCCCCTCGATAGGGAGTGGGGAGTTACCCTGTGAAGTCCTTCTCCTGGTGAGAAGGACAGATGAGGAAGTGGAGTCATTCGATTGATTTGATCAATTGAAAGAAACACATAAAGAATTCTCTCTCGCTCTCAATTTTAGATTTCCCAAATACTTTCCAATTGTTGGATTACCTTCCCACAAAGGTAGATCTAAGTAGAACTCAGAGACATAGGAGGTTCTCCTTTTGGTAGTGTCTCTACTTGAAAAACAGAGGAGTTGTTGTGTTGCTGAGTTACCGGAATTTGCTTGGAGCAAGGAATTGCTGTGAGTCTACAAAGGTAATTCTTCTTCCATTTAGTTTAATTGTTAAACTTAATATGTTTGCATGTATGCTATTATCCATGTCTAATAGGATTAGAATTTTCATGCTTGTTCTGTATTTTTGGGTCAATGTACTGGTTTTTGTTTCAATTAAAACAATCAAGCAAATTAACGATCCCAAACCACGTTTTCGCTGCTCAAGGAGATTAGATCTCCATCAAGATTGTGTCAATTTGTTGGCTATCCCAAAGAAACGAGAGGTGGTCTTTTCTACGACCCACAAGAAAATAAGGTGATTGTAACGACAAACGTCACGTTCTTGTAGGAAGATCACATGAGAAACCATAAACCGCGTAGTAAATTAGTACTAAATGAAGCTACACATGAACCAACAAGAGTTGTTGATCAAGATCACATGAGAAACCAGCACCTCAAGTCAGTCTCGTCCTTCTCAATCGTTGGGAATGCCTCGACGCAGTGGGAGGGTTGTTTCCCAACCCGACCGCTACTTGGGTTTAGCTGAAACTCAAGTTGTCATACCTGATGACGGCGTAGAAGATCCATTGTCTTATAAACAGGCAATGAATGACGTAGACAAGGACCAATGGATCAAAGCCATGGACCTTGAAAGGGAGTCAATGGACTTTAATTCAGTATGGGAACTTGTAGACCAACCTGAAGGGGTTAGACCCATAGGGTGTAAATGGATCTATAGGAGAAAGAGAGATGCAGCCGGAAAGGTACAGACCTTTAAGGCTAGACTTGTAGCAAAGAGTTTTACCCAAAGGGAAGGAGTTGACTATGAAGAAACTTTACGCCTACTGTTGCTATATCTTTGAAGTCTATAAGGATACTCTTGTCCATAGCCGCGTTTTATGATTATGAAATTTGGCAAATGGACGTCAAGACTACCTTTTTGAATGGTAATCTTGACGAGAGCATCTATATGTCTCAACTCGAAGGGTTCATAATACAAGGTCAGGAGCAAAAAGTTTGCAGGCTTAATCGATCCATTTATGGATTGAAACAGGCATCAAGATCTTGGAATATAAGATTTGATACTGCGATCAAGTCTTACGGCTTTGACCAAAGCGTTGACGAGCCTTGTGTTTACAAGAGGATCGTCAACGACAAAGTGGCTTTATTAGTACTTTATGTGGATGATATCCTACTCATTGGGAATTATGTAGGATACCTAACTGACATAAAAAATTGGCTGGCGACCCAATTCCAAATGAAAGATTTTGGAGAGGCGCAGTATGTTCTTGGGATTCAGATTTTTAGGAATCGTAAGAACAGAACGCTAGCTTTGTCTCAAGTGTCTTATATCGACAAGATGTTGTCCAGATATTCGATGCAGAATTCCAAGAGGGGTTTATTACCCTTCAGACACAAAATTCATTTGTCTAGGGAACAGTGTCCCAAGACACCTCAAGATCTTGAGGATATGAGACATATTCCCTATGCCTCTGCAGTAGGTAGCTTAATGTATGCTATGCTATTCACGAGGCTGGACATTTGTTATACAGTGGGAATAGTCAGTAGGTACCAGTCCAATCCAGGGTTAGACAACTGGACAACAGTTAAAAATATCCTCAAGTATCTAAGGAGAACGAGGGACTATATGCTTGTGTATGGGTCTAAGGATCTAATCCTTACTGGATACACTGATTCTGATTTTCAGATCGATAAGGATTCATGGAAATCCACATCGGGATCAGTTTTCACCCTTAACGGGGGAGCTATAGTATGGCGAAGCATCAAGCAAGGATGCATCGTTGACTCCACAATGGAGGTTGAGTATGTCGCCGCTTGTGAAGCAGCAAAGGAGGTTGTTTGGCTAAGGAAATTCCTTACTGATTTGGAAGTTGTTCCAAATATGGAATCTCCCATCACCTTATACTGTGACAACAGTGGTGCGGTAGCCAATTCGAAGGAACCTCGCAGCCATAAGCGAGGGAAGCACATCGAAAGGAAGTATCACTTGATAAGAGAAATAGTGCAACAAGGAGATGTGACAGTCACGAAGATCGCTTCGGAGCACAATATTGCTAATCCGTTTACAAAGACTTTCACGGCTAGAGTGTTCGAGGGTCATTTGGAAAGTCTGGGTCTACGAGATATGTACATAAGCTAATCTAGGACAAGTGGGAGATATGTAATGGGGTATATGGATGCTCTAGTTTATTGTATTTCTATCTCTTGTAACTACTGTTTTAGATTATGATGTACCCCACTAGAGTTTTAGTTCAAGTGGAAGTTTGTTGGGATTTGTGCCCTAAAACTCGTAGTTTGTAATTATGTTCTAATTAATGTAATAAAGTGTGATAATTTCAATAAAGTGTTATTGTTTGTTATCTATGAGTTTGCTGTTATTTAAACCCTAAATCCAATAAACTAAACATCCAAGGCTGTTAAATGAATCTTTAACTGAATGTAATGTACATAAAAAGGATCTCGGTTCGAGATATAACCTAAAGGGTCTATAGTTAGGGGATAAGGTTTGGGTACCTTACCCTAGTTAAACTATGGATGTGGCCCACTTTGTATTTGATACAAATACTGTGATCCTAACGTGTTTATGTAGATGACATGTGAGTGGGGATATCCTATGTAATGAGATTACATAAGATCGGACCACGAAATAATAACCTCTAGTTGTAACTCCGTTGACTAGTTAGGTTTCTACTTCAATAGGATGACCTAGGCAACTTGATCTCAATCCTAAGCAGGTTACGAACTCCTGTTCGCGAGAGATTGTCCTTTGACTAGTATGAGTGAGAGTGGCCAGATTCGCCGACTCAATATGCCTACCTTCTTGGGGATAAGACCGAATGAGTGGCTGGAAACTTAACTTAGCAAGATGGAATTCACTCCTTCCTGCCTACTAGGGTAAGTAGAGGAATGTTCCCTTAAGTGGTGTCTCCGGGACTTGAACAAAGGGTCCGACCCTCTCATTGGCTCGAGAGGGACTCTGTTTGTTGGTAGGACCACAAACAAATTGTTCATTAGAGGAGCACTAGTACTTAAGGCACAAGATGTAACCCAGGGGTAAAACGGTAATTTGACCCAACTGGTGTTACGAACATTCGTGGAGGATTGACTTGCTGTTATTGGTCAATATTCATGGACACAGAAATATATCTGCAGTGAGAAGAGTGCAGCTCTGGGACTTTAGTGGAGTGTTCCCGCAGTTAACGAATGTTGATTGGGAGGTTAATGAGATTAACCGAGCAATCTCGTATCGTTGGAGCTTCTGATCTGTAGGTCCATTAGGTCCACCTTCTAGCTCGTAAAGGGTTCTTAGATCATTAGAATTTGAAATGTTCAAATTCATTAGGGAATAAACTTAATGTATATTGATACGATATAATATATAGTTTTGGAACTATATATTATAAATTTAATGTGAATATGATTCATATTAAATTATATGAGAGAATTGGATATTTGAAACAGTTCAAATATTAAATTCAAATGTGAATATGATTCATATTTGAAAACTATAGGTTAAAACATAATGTGCATGAGATGTACATTAAATTATAGGTTAAATGGTAAAATGATTAAATATGATTTAATCAATTTAATTAATGTTATAATTGAATTAAATGTGATTTGATTTAATTTAATTAATTAATATAATATTAATTGGGAACGTGTCAGGAGGACACGTTCCGACTACTCCCCAACTCCCCCTCGATAGGGAGTGGGGAGTTACCCAGTGAAGTCCTTCTCCTGGTGAGAAGGACAGATGGGGAAGTGGAGTCATTCGATTGATTTGATCAATTGAAAGAAACACATAAAGAATTCTCTCTCGCTCTCAATTTTAGATTTTTCAAATACTTTCCCATTGTTGTATTACCTTCCCATCAAGGTAGATCTAAGTAGAACTCAGAGACATAGGAGGTTCTCCTGTTGGTAGTGTCCCTGCTTGAAAAACAGAGGAGTTGTTGTGTTGCTGAGTTACTGGAATTTGCTTGGAGCAAGGAGTTGCTGTGAGTCTACAAAGGTAATTCTTCTTCCCTTTAGTTGAATTGTTAAACTTAATATGTTTGCATGTATGCTATTATCCATGTCTAATAGGATTAGAATTTTCATGCTTGTTCTGTATTTTTGGGTCAATATACTGGTTTTTGTTTCAATTAAAACAATCAAGCAAATTAACGATCCCAAACCACGTTTCCGCTGCTCAAGGAGATTAGATCTCCATCAACTAACACATGCATTGAACCAAGAGATGGAGTAATAAACAAGAAGTAAAATACTCAAGAAAACCTCTCGATTCTTAGTGAGCCTGACACATGTAATAAACTCCATAGTCTCTATATGAACCTATGACATGCATGGCATTAAGCAACTTCTTTATGTGTTTCCCTTAAGTTTCTTAGTCTTTCTCATGTCAGATTCCTAAGGGTTTTGACAACTTTGCTCTAATTCAAGTTTTATCTCTCGAGTCCACTTAAACCAACAAATTTAAGAGTTGAAGAACGAATTGCCAAAAATAAGAACAAAACATGCTTCAATACATAGCAATTGAGTCTTAACAAGTAAATCAAATCCTAACTACAACATTTAGCTACTCTAAATCACATGAAAATCAAGCTAAACATGTAGAAAACGTCTTAAAACGGTGTTACAATCTGAAAGAAAAGGAAATTAAACTTATGTGTTGATGCCGGTCCTTCGTCTCCGAGCTCCCGTCTTCGATCTCAAACCTCCACGAATGCTTTGGCTCCAAAAACACTTTCTTTTCTCTCCTTACAAAGTGTATTTCGAAAATAGGGGCAAAAATCTACCAAATTCGACTCCCTTTGCAAGAGGATGTAAGGACATATTTATAGTGTTCTTCGGTACAGCGTTACAACGCTAGGGAGAGCGTTGTAACGCTGTACCCTAACCGCGTGGTATATATGGCAACAGTCGGCAGCGTTGCAACGCTAGGGACAGCGTTGGAACGCTGCTACCCTAACGCGCGCATTCCTATCGATCCGACATTGCGACGCTCGAAGGCAGCGTTGCAACGCCCTCTGCACGGGTCTTCAGCTCATTGTTCTTATTGTGGTAGCGTTGCAACGCCCAAAGGCAGTGTTGCAACGCTACCTGCATATGCTTTCAATGCACCAAAGCCGCACGCTCGGGTCTTCAAGCTTGAATTGATCCTTCTACTTCGAATTGATGTTATTTTTAGCTCCAAATAGCCTTGTTTCGATCCCAAGTGATCCAAAATGTCTCCAATTGTCTTGTTTGGGCTCTTAACCTGAAATTGAGTAATTTAAACACGTAAAAACTCTGAAATCATCACAAAACTAGCAATAATTAAGCCTAAGGATAGCACATTTTGTGTGCTATCACTTGCGTTGAAAGGGTAAATCGCTTGTTATTCGTTGCAAAAAAGAAAGTTTGTAAGTGGTACCTAAAATCTTATCGTTTTAGGGATGATAGTTTTGTTGGGTTTGATGCCCTAAACTTGTGTAGTTTTGTAAATTATTAATCAAATAAATAAAGAGTTATTTATTTTGATAATTATTGTATTCTCACACATAAAACTAAATCGACTCAATATGCCTACTGATGGAGATCTGATCTCCTTGAGCAGCGGAAACGTGTTTGGGATCGTTAATGTGCTTGATTGTTTTAATTGAAACAAAAACCAGTACATTGACCAAAAATACAGAACAAGCATGGAAATTCTAATCCTATTAGACATGGATTAATTGCATACACGCAAACATATGTTAAGTTTAACAATTAAACTAATGGGAAGAAGAAGAATACCTATGTAGTTTCTAATTCTCTAGCACAGCAACTCCTTGCTCCTCTAAAAGAAATCAGCAACACAGGAACTTCCAAAGTTCTCTGCTTTTCTTCAACAGAACACAACCAACAGTGAGCACCTTCTATATCTCTGAGTTCTTAGATCTTCCTTGGTGGGAAGGATCCAACAATTGGAAGGTTTTCGGGAATATGAAAGTGAGAGAGCAATTCTCTAATTGCCTTAATCAGCCAAAAATGATCAATCAACCTCCTCTCCTCCATTGGAGAGGAATAAAACGAGGGATCACCTCCCCACTCCCTATCGATGGGGAGGGAGGTGGGGAACGTGTCCTTCTGACACGTTCTAATTAATTTAAGATTAAATTAAATTAAAAATTAATTAAATCATATTTAATTAATCAAATTAAATAACTTATATTTAATTAAGATTAAATCATATTTAATCATATCCTTCCCTCTAACCTATAGTTTTAATGCACATCCAGTGCACATTAAATTTTAACCTATAGTTTTCAAATGTGAATCACATTCACATTTAATTTAATATTTGAACTCTTTCAAATATTCAATTCTCTGATATAATTTAATATGAATCATATTCACATTAAATTTATAAAATATAGTTCCAAAACTATATATTATATCGTATCTAAATACATGAAATATATTCCCTAATGAATTTGAACATTTCAAATTCTAATGATCTAAGAACCATTTACGAGCTAGAAGGTGGACCTAATGGACCTACAGATCAGAAGCTCCAACGATACAAGATTGCTCGGTTTATCTCATTAACCTCCCAATCAACATTCGTTAACTGCGGGAACACTCCACTAAAGTCTCACAGCTGCACTCTTCGCACTGTAGATATATTTCTGTGTCCATAGATATTGACCAATAATAGCAAGTCAATCCTTCACGAATGTTCGTAATACCAGCTGGGTCAAATTACCGTTTTACCCCTGGTTTACATCTTGTGCCTTAAGTATCAGTGTTCCTCCAATGAACAATTTATTTGTGGTCCTACCAACAAACAGAGTCCCTCTCGGGCCAATGAGAGGGTCGGGCCCTTTGTTCAAGTCCCAGAGACACCACTTAAGGGAACATTCCTCTACTTACCCTTGTAGGCGGGAAGGAGTGAATTTCATCTTGCTAAGTTAAGTTCCCAGCCGCTCATTCGGTCTTGTCCCCAAGAAGAAGGCATATTGAGTCAGCGAATCTGGCCACTCTCACCCATACTAGTCAAAGGACAATCCCTCGCGAACAGGAGTTCGTAACCTGCTCAGGATTGAGATCAAGTTGCCTAGGTTATCCTAATGAAATAGAAACCTAACTAGTCAACGGAGTTACAGCTAGAGGTTACTATTTCGTGGTCCAGTCTTATGTAATCTCATTACATAGGATATCCCCACTCACATGTCATCTACACGAACACGTTAGGATCACAGTGTTTGTATCAAATATAAAGTGGGCCACATCCATAGTTTTACCAGGGTAAGGGAACCAAACCTTATCCCCTAACTATAGACCCTTTAGGTTGTATCTCGAACCGAGATCCTTTTTATGTACATTACATTCAGTTAAAGATTCATTTAACAGCCTTGGATGTTTAGTTTATTGGATTTAGGGTTTAAATAAAAGCAAACTCGTAGATAAGGAACAATAACACTTTATTGAAACAATAACACTTTATTACATTAATTAGAACATAATTACAAACTACGAGTTTTACGGCACAAATCCCAACAAACTCCCACTTGCACTAAAACTCTAGTGGGGTACAACATAATCTAAAACAGTGGTTACAGAGATATAAATACAATAAATTAGGGCAACCATATACCCCATTACATATCTCCCACTTACCCTAAATTAGCCTATGTACATATCTCGTAGACCCAGACTTTCCAAATGACCCTCGAACACTTTAGCCGTGAGAGTCTTTGTAAACGGATCAACAATATTGTGCTCCAAGCGATCTTCGTGTGATCACACATCTCCTCGTTGCACTATTTCTCGTATCGTGATATACTTCCTCTCGATGTGCTTACCTCGCTTATAGTCTGCGAGGTTCCTTCCTTCAATTGGCACACACCACCATGTTGTCACAAAGATAAGGTGATGGGAGATTCCATATTTGGAACAACTTCCAAATCGGTGAAGGAATTTCCTTAGCCAAACAGCCTCTTTAGCTGCTTCACAAGCAGCGACATACTCAACCTCTTTGTGGAGTCGATGCATGCTTGCTGATGCTTCGCCATACTATAGCTCCCCGTTAATAAGGCCGAAAATCGATCCCGATGTAGATTTCCGAGAATCCTTATCGGTCCCAAAATCGAATCGGTGTATCCAGTGAGGATCAAATCCTTAGACCTATACACAAGCATATAGTCCTCGCTCTCCTTAGATACTTGAGGATATTTTTAATCGTTGTCCAGCTGGTCTAACCTGGATTGGGTGGTACCTACCGACTATTTCCATCGCATAGCAAATGTCCGGCCTCGTGCACAGCATAGCATACATTAAGCTACCTACTGTAGAGGCATAGGGAATATGTCTCATATCCTCAACTTCTTGAGGTGTCTTAGGACACTGTTCCCTAGATAGATGAACTCCGTGCCTGAAGGGTAATAAACCCCTCTTGGAATTCTCGTGATTGAATATCTCAGACACCATTTTGTCGATATAAGATGCTTGAGACGATCTTATAGTTTCGTTCTTGCGATTCCTGAAGATCTCAATCCCAAGAACATATTGCGCTCTCCCCAATCTTTCATTTGGAATTGGGTCATGACCAATTCTTTATGTCGATGGGGTATCCTACATCATTCCTAATGAGTAGAATATCATCCACATAAAGTACTAACAAAGATACTTTGTCGTTGATGATCCTCTTATAAACACAAGGCTCATCAACGTTTTGGTCAAAGCCGTAAGACTTGATCGTAGTATCAAATCTTATATTCCAAGATCTTGACGCTTGTTTCAATCCATAACTGGATCGATTAAGCTTGCAAACCTTTTGCTCCTGACCTTGGGCTATGAACCCTTCGGGCTGAGACATATAGATGCTCTCATCAAGATTACCATTCAAAAAGACAGTCTCGACGTCCATTTGCCAAATTTCATTATCATAAAACGCGGCTATGGACAAGAGTATCCTTATAGACTTCAACATAGCAACAGGGGAAACAGTTTCTTCATAGTCAACTCCTTCTCTTTGGGTAAAACCCTTTGCTACAAGCCTAGCCTTAAAGGTCTGTACCTTTCCGGTTGCATCTCTCTTTCTCTTATAGATCCATTTACACCCTATGGGTCTAACCCCTTCAGGTTGGTCTACAAGTTCCCATACTGAATTGAAGTCCATTTACTCCATTTCAAGGTCCATGGCTTTGATCCATTAGTCCTTGTTTACGTCATTCATTGCCTGTCTATAAGACAATGGATTTTTTACGCCGTCATCAGGTATGACAACTTGAGTTTCACCAAAACCCAAGTAGTGGTCAGGTTGAGAAACAACCCTCCCACTGCGTCAAGGCATTCCCAACGATTGAGAAGGACGAGACTGACTTGAGGTGCTAGCTCTTCCATCAACTCTTGATGAAGGTCCAGCTTGATCAACAACTCTTGTTGGTTCATGTGTAGCTTCATTTAGTACTAATTTACTACGCGGTTTGTGGTTGCTCATGTGATCTTCCTTCAAGAACGTGGCGTTTGTCGATACAATCACCTTATTTTCTTGTGGGTCGTAGAAAAGACCACCTCTCGTTTCTTTGGGATAGCCAACAAATTGACACAATCTTGAACGAAGTTCCAATTTCTTTGGGTTTGTCACGAGTACGTGTGCCGGACAACTCCAAATCCTGAAGTGTTGTAAACTAGGTTTACGCCCCTTCCAAAGTTCAAAAGGTGTTTCTGAAACACTTTTTGATGGAACACTGCTCAAGATTTGAATCTGCAGCTCTCACTGCGTATCCCCAAAACGAGAGGCGAGCAACCGAGCATAGCTCATCATAGAAACGAACCATGTTCAACAAGGTTCTATTTCTCCTTTCTCGACACACCATTTTGCTTTGTGGTGTATTAGGTCTTTGAGAGTTGAGATTTAATTCCATGTTCTATCATATAGTCCTGGAATATCAAATCCATATACTCTTCACCTCGATCGGATCGAGTGTGTTTAATGGTTTTTCCTAATGCATTCTCTACTTGACCTTATACTCTTTGAACTTTTCAAGAGCTTGAGACTTGTGATGCATTAGGTATAGATAATCATACCTCGAATAATCATCTATGAAAGAGATGAAATATTCGTACCCACCTCGAGCTTTAACATTCACCGGACCACAAAGATCCGAATGTACAAGTTCTAAGGGCTCTATGGCTCTATAACTTTTTCCAGTAAAAGGTCGCTTGGTCATTTTACCTTCCAAGCAAGACTTGCAAGGCGGTAAAGAATCGTCTTCTAACTTATTTAGAAGTCCATTCTTAGAGAGTCTCTCAATCCGGTTGAGATTAATATGACCAAGTCTAAGATGCCATAGATAGGTATTATTATTTGGAGAAATTCTTTGCCTTTTATTTTGAGTGTCAGCATTCTTAAACATCTCATGATTTAAAATTGCTTTCGTTTTGTTCGGTTTCAGTACATACGAGACATTTTTCAATTTAGCAGAACAAATATTGACACCTTCTTTCAAAATGAACGCTTCATTAATTGAAAACGAAATACAATATCCAAGTTCTATTAAACAAGAGATAGAGATTAAGTTCCTTTTAAGCTTAGGAACTATATACAGATTTTTTAATAAAAGAAATCTATCTCCGAAAAATAGCCTGGCATCTCCCACTACCCGAGCTGAGACGACGTCTCCCGTTCCGACCCTGAACGTCATCTCACCCTCTTCGAGCTCCTTAAAGGAACTAGTTTCCTGAAATGAAGAGCAAACGTGATTAGTGACTCATGAATCAAGTATCCAGGTTAAATCATCATTTTCCACTAAAGATGTTTCAAGAACAAGTAAATCTGATTTACCTTTCTTCTCTTTGAGCTCAACAAGGTATTTTGGGCGCTTTCGCTTCGGTGCCCATCCACGTTGCGAAAAGTGGAAACATTTTCCTTTATCTCGCAACGTTGGTTTTTCCTTTGCCTTTATCAAAGCAGCAGTGCCTTCCCTTTCCTCCTATTTTCTTCTTTTGGGTCTTCTTAAGCCCGAGAAGATGAGCTACTGAGACTTAGTCCCGAGGGATGAACCCTTCGAACCTTTTGGAATGGGCAATCGATTTGCCTCTCCATCACCCCCCCTTATTCTTCATAAGAGACCGGAAAGTCTGTAGTTCATTAAGGAGAGTAGTCAGGTTATACTCTATCTTGTTCATCACCGTATTGCTGCGGAATTGCAGGAAACTCTTCGGAAGAGATTCCAAGATGAACGATACCTAACTTTGATCGTCAATGACCGCTCCGTTCATCTCAGCCACGTTGAAGTGGACCATCAGATCAAGAACGTGTTCTCTCACCGATGACCCCTCTTCATACGAGAGTTATAAACGTATTTGAGGGATTCGTGTCGTATCTGTACAGACGGTTGTCCAAACATTTCCTGCAGCGAACTCATGATCTCACGAGCTGAGACCATGTCCTCGTGCTTTTTGGCCAGAACTTCAAAAACACTAGCCAAAATGTAGACCTTGGCCTTATCATCGGCCTTGATCCAACGGTCGTACGCCTCCTTAACAGATTGAGGAGCGTTACGAGCAGGGATCTGAGGACATTCATCAGACAGTACAAACCGTAGGTCGTCAACAACGAGAATCGTATTCAAGTTGGACTTCCACGTAGTAAAATTCTCACCAGTTAAACGGTCGCTTTTAAGTAAGGCTATTATTGAGGACGACATGCTGAAAATCCAAAATAGTTCTAATTAGTTATGTCTTTTTAACCCATTGTAAAAACCAATCAAATTTAGCAAAATTATTAAAGAACCCTAGTGTTTAAACTAAACCCATTGTTTAAATTAAACCTTTAATTTTGCAACGATACTTCAAGGGTTTAGAACAAAAGCCTCCGTCGGGCGGTCAGTCATTCCTCCCTTGAATTGAGACTTTCTCAGCCAATTCTCACTACCAGAACATCTCATGTCCCAATGGTCCTTAGCTACCGTTTGTCTGGTCAAGGATTTGTTAACTAATTAAAACTTAGGTCTAAATTAATTTTAAACGATTTAAAACTAATTAAATTTTAACCCAATTTCCTATGTTTGCATGCATTTCTTTATTATAGGTTATGATTTCTAAAACTCTTTCAATTTATAACTTGTATAAATTTAATAATTAACCTATGAAAGAAACTATATTATAAATCCAACAATCAATATTCAAATTGGAATTATAAAAGGAATTCAACTAATTGAATTATAAAATTACTTAACCAAAATAACATTTATTTTAAACTAAGTAATTTCATGTTCCATGCAATTTATTTTCCATATAATCTAATCATAACAATTATAATTAATTACTCATGAAAAATAAATTCATCATGCATTTAACAATATTCATATAACAATTATATAAATAAAATGCATGATCATGCTTATCCTAAGGTGGGAATAATCTAAATGACATTCATAAAGACATAATACTGTAAAACCGGAATAATTTGGCCCCTAAAGTGCAAAAAAAATAAAATTACATTAATTTTATTTCATGAAGCTGGTCCAAAACACCCTGGACCGGCCTTGAACCGCTCGAACCGGACCAAAACTAACGAACAAGCTTGAACCGGTCTGCTACTGCTTGAATTGCCTCACGGCGTTGCAACGCTGATGCAAGCGTTGCAACGCCCGCTTCATCCTCGCGCGCGGCTGCTATGGGGGTGGCGTTGCAACGCTGAGGCGCGCGCGGCAACGCCACCGACCCTTGAACGCCCGCGCGTCGATAGGGGCACGCTAGCGCGGCGACGCCGTTCTTCGGCCAAGTTAACGCTGTTGCTTTGGCAGTGGCAGAAACTCACGAACACAACAGCTTCTTTCTTCAATTTCTCCTTCGATTCTCAACCGAATTGAATGAAACTTGTCCCGACCGACTCATAACACAATTACAGACTCAATTATGCACTTTATGCCTAAAAACGCAGGGGCCTTTACATACAATTTGATCAAAATCAAAGTAAACTAAGGCAAAAAAATTCCTAAACAAGTTTTACAGCAAACCAAATGCATTTCCCACCAAATCAATGCAATTTTGTTTCAAAATAAAACAAATCAAGCATTGCTCTGATACCAATTGATGGAGACTTGATCTCCTTGAGCAGCGGAAACGTGTTTGAGATCGTTAATGTGCTTGATTGTTTTAATTGAATCAAAAACCAGTACATTGACCAAAAATACAGAACAAGCATGGAAATTCTAATCCTATTAGACATGGATTAATTGCACACATGCAAACATATGTTAAGTTTAACAATTAAACTAAAGGGAAGAAGAAGAATACCTTTGTAGTTTCTAATTCTCTAGCACGGCAACTCCTTGCTCCTCTAAAAGAAATCAGCAACACAGGAACTTCCAAAGTTCTTTGTTTTTCTTCAACAGAACACCACCAACAGTGAGCACCGTTTATATCTCTGAGTTCTTAAATCTTCCTTGGTGGGAAGGATCCAACAATTGGAAGGTTTTCGGGAACATGAAAGTGAGAGAGCAATTCTCTAATTGCTTGAATCAACCAAAAATGATCGATCAACCTCCTCTCCTCCATTGGAGAGGAATAAAACGAGGATCACCTCCCCACTCCCTATCGATGGGGAGGGAGGTGAAGAACGTGTCCTTCTGACACGTTCTCATTAATTTAATATTAAATTAAATTAAACATTAATTAAATCATATTTAATTGATCAAATTAAATATCTTATATTTAATTAAGATTAATTCATATTTAATCATATCCTTCCCTCTAACCTATAGTTTTAATGCACATCCAGTGCACATTAAATTTTAACCTATAGTTTTCAAATGTGAATCACATTCACATTTAATATAATATTTGAACTCTTTCAAATATTCAATTCTCTCATATAATTTAATATGAATCATATTCACATTAAATTTATAATATATAGTTCCAAAACTATATATCATATCGTATCTAAATCCATTAAATATATTCCCTAATGAATTTTAAAATTTCAAATTCTAATGATCTAAGAACCCTTTACGAGCTAGAAGGTGGACCTAATGGACCTACAGATCAAAAGATCCAACGATACAAGATTGCTCGATTAATCTCATTAACCTCCCAGTCAACATTCGTTAACTGCGGGAACACTCCACTAAAGTCCCACAGTTGCACTCTTCTCACTGCAGATATATTTCTGTGTAATGGATATTGACCAATAATAGCAAGTCAATCCTTCACAAATGTTCGTAACACCAGCTGGGTCAAATTACCGTTTTACCCCTGGGTTACATCTCGTCCCTTAAGTACTAGTGCTCCTCTAATGAACAATTTGTTTGTGGTCCTACCAACAAACAAAGTCCCTCTCGGGCCAATGAGAGGGTCGAGCCCATTGTTCAAGTCTCGGAGACACCACTTAAGGAAACATTCCTCTACTTACCCTTGTAAGCGAGAAGGAGTGAATTCCATCTTGCTAAGTTAAGTTCCCAGTCGCTCACTAGGTCTTGTACCCAAGAAGGTAGGCATATTGAGTCGGTGAATCAGCCATTCTCACCCATACTAGTCAAAGGACAATCCTCGCATGAACAGGGAGTTCGTAACTCGCTCGAGATTGAGATCAAGTTGCCTAGGTCATCCTAGTGAAATAGAAACCTAACTAGTCAACTGAGTTACACTATATAGGTTACTATTTCGTGGTCGTCTTATGTAATCTCATTACATAGGATATCCCCACTCACATGTCATCTACACGAACACGTTAGGATCACAGTGTTTGTATCAAATACAAAGTGGGCCACATCCATAGTTTTACCAGGGTAAGGTACCCAAACCTTATCCCCTAACTATAGACCCTTTAGGTTGTATCTCGAACCGAGATCATTTTTATGTACATTACATTAAGTTAAAGATTTATTTAACAGCCTTGGATGTTTAGTTTATTAGATTTAGGGTTTAAATAAAGGCAAACTCGTAGATAAGGAACAATAACACTGTATTGAAATAATAACACTTTATTACATTAATTAGAACATAATTACAAACTACGAGTTTTAGGGTACAAATCCCAACACCTACCTTCTTAGGGATAGAACCTTGTAGTAGCTGGGGACTTAACTTTGCAAGATGGAATTCGTGTTGGGATTTATGTCCTAAACTTGTGTAATTTTGATCAATTAAATAAAGGGTTATTTGTTTTGATAGAATTACAGTCTTGCTTTATAAATCCAATAAACTGAGCTCCAAGGTTATAACATATATCTTGAACATCAGTGTAGTTGACACTATTTGGATTGTATTCAAGAATATATCCTAAATGGTCTATGGTATAAGAATAAGGTTGGAAACCTCATTCAGGAAACACCATGGATGCGGCCCATTTTGTAATTAGTACAAATGAGGTAATCCAACTCATTCATGTAGTTGACATGCGAGTGGGGGCATCCTGTATGAAGAGTTCATACAAGACCGGACCGCAAATTATTAGTCTAACCAGTGTAGCACCGTTAACAGGATAAGACTAGTAATTTATAGATGGCATTAGTGACTCGACCTGAATCCTAAGCAAGTTAAGAACTCATGCTTATAGGAGTTTGTCCTTAGACTAGTATGGGTGAGAGTGACCTGTAGTCGACTCAATAAGCCTACCTTCTCAGGGACAGAACCTCGTGGGTAGCTGGGAACTTAATTGTGCAAGATGGAATTCACTCATTTCTACACTAAGGAATTAGATAGGTTGTTCCCTTAAGAATCGACTCGTGTCTTGAACAACGGGGCCCGCCTCGATGAGGGTATGAGTCTAAGGTAGGACCTTAGACTTGTTGTTCATTAGAGGATCAGTGGTGCTTAAGGAACAAAGAGGTAATCACAGGGGTAAAACGGTAATCTGACCCAGCTGTAATTACGAACAACCTGTGAAGGGTCGACTCATGGGTAATGACTATATCAGTGGACACAATATTATCTACAGTGAGGAGAGTGCAACTACAAGTCTATAGTGGAGTGACTTGTAGTTAATGAATATTGATTAACTGGATCAAAGAGTTTGATCAGTTAATCTCATATCATTGGAGCTCATGAACTGTAGGTCCATTAGGTCCCTCCGTTGGCTCAACATGGTAATATTGAGGGTATAAAGTTAGGAGTGAAATTGAAGTGTTCAATTTCATATATGAGGTGTTATATCAATTATATATGATATAATTGATATAATATATAGTTTTAATGTGAATTAGATTCACATATAGACCATATACTAATGAGAGAATAAAGGAAGGGTAGGATGGTCATTTCCATCCTATTTCCTTATATATATAGTTGCATGAGATGCAACTAGGTTAAGATTTTTGATCCAAGCTCTTGTGTGTTGTTGGAAAGGTTCCACAAACACATTCTCTCACCAAATCTCATACCTCCTAAAGGGGAACCCACCTTCCTCCCTCACCTAGAGAACACCGGAGAAGATCTGGTGGTAGTGTCCGTGATCAGTTGGGATCGTGTTGCTGAGATGGTAGCAGTGGAGTAGGAGCACTTGAAGAAAGGTTCTTCAAAGGTAATATTTCTTGCTGTCCAAATTCTGTTTTATGCTTAATCTAGTGCTTTATGTTTTTTAATTAAATCGTTGTAACTAAATCAAGAGCGCGCGATTCGCAATCGCTTCCGCTGCGGGACTCCGATTCCTTTCAATTCGCTCATTCCTGAATTAGGAAATTAGATAGTTTGTTCTCCAAGTCTTGAACAACGGGGCCCCACCCTCTTACTTGAAGGGGATCTGATCCCGTGAGCAACGGAAACGTGTTTTAAATCATAATTCTCGTTTGTTTTTTGTTTACTCCAAAAACCAGTACATTGACAATTAACAGAGAATAAGCAATAAACTAATATAAGCATGGATTAACGCATAAAATAAAAGCATGTTGTACAATTTCTAGAACTAAAAGGAATTCGAAGTTTACCTTTGTAGTTTCCTTATTCAACAACTCCTTGCTCCAAATGCACTGCAACAACAAACAAGTTTTCTTCTCTGTATAGCAGGACAACACCACTCAGCAAACCTCCTATGGCTCTGAGTTCCACTTAGATCCGACCTTAATGGGAAGGTCTCCAACAATTGGAATTTTCGAAAAGAATGTGAGTTGAGAGAGAATTTTTCAGCAATACTCTAATTGCTTCTACAAAGGAATGATTGATCCCCTCAAACTCCTCTCTATTGAGAAGTTAAGGAAGACGAGTACTTCCCCCACTCCCTATCGATAGGGAGTTAATGGGGAAGTGAAGAACGTGTCCTCCTGACACGTTACCATCATTTTTAATTAATTAATAATTAAATAAATTAATTATTAAATAAATTAGTTAAATCAAATTTAATTAATTATTAATTCAATATCATATATTTAATTAACGTTTAAATATCATATATTTAATTAAGATTAAATCATATTAATCAATTTCTCCTCTAACATATAATTTTAATGTATATCTTATGCACATTAATTTTAACCTATAGTTTTTAAATTTGAATCTCATTCACATTTAAATTTAATATTTTAACTCTTTCAAATACTTAATTCTCTCATATAATTTAATATGAATCATATTCACAATAAATTTATATATAAAGTTCCACACCTTTATATTATAATGTATCTAGAAGGTGGACCTAATGGACCTACAGATCAGAAGCTCCAACAATACGAGACTATTCGATTAATCTCATTAACCTCCTAATCAACATTCGTTAACTGCGGGAACACTCCACTAAAGTCCCGCAGCTGCACTCTTCTCACTACATATATATTTTTGTATCCACAGATATTGACCAATAACAGCAAGTCAGTCCTTCACGAATGTTCATAACACCAGCTGAGTCAAATTATCGTTTTACCCCTGGGTTTCATCTTTTACCTTAAGTCCCAATGCTCCTCTAATGAACAATTTGTTTGTGGTCATACCAACAAACAGAAGTTCCTCTAGGGCCAATGAGAGGGTTGAGCCCTTTGTTCAAGTCCCGGCGACACCACTTAAGGGAACATTCATTTACTTACCCTACTAGGCGGGAAGAAGTGAATTCCATCTTGCTAGGTTAAATCCCCAGTTGCCTGCTCGGTCTTGTCCCAAAGAAGGTAAGCTTATTGAGTCGGCGAATCTGACCACTCTCAACCATACTAGTCAAAGGACAATCCCTCACAAATAGGAGTTCATAACCTACTCAGGATTGAGATCAAGTTGCCTAGTTCATCCTAGTGAAATAGAAACCTAACTAGTCAACGGAGTTACACCTAGTGGTTATTATTTCGTGGTTCGGTCTTATGCAATCTCATCACATAGGATATCCCCACTCACATATCATCTACACGAACACGTTAGGATCACTGTGTTTGTATCATATACAAAGTGGGTCATATCCATAGCATTACCAGGGTAAGGTACCCAAGCCTTCTTCCCTTACTACATACCTTTTAGGTTGTATCTCGAACTGAGATCATTTATATGTACATTACATTCAGTTCAAGAGACATGTTACAACCTTGGATGTTAGTTATTGGATTTAGGGTTAATAAAAGGGCAATATTGTAAATAATGAACAATAACTCTTTATTGATTAGAACAATATTTACAAACTACGAGTTTTAGGGCACAAACCCCAACATTACTGATCTAAGAGGGATGATGTTGATGGTAGAACCATAGACTTGTTGTTCATTAGAGGATCAGTAGTGCTTAAGGAGCAAGAGGTGATTAAGAGATAAAACGATAATTTGACCCAACTATGATTACGAACAATCTGTGAAGGGTCGACTCATAGGTATTGATTATATCAATAGACACAGAAGAGTCTACAATGAGGAGAGTGCAATTACGAGTCTTTAGTGGAGTAACTCGTAGTTAATGAATGTTTATTAATTAGATCAAAGAGTTTGATCGGTTAATCTCGTATCATTGGAGCTCATGATCTGTAGGTCCATTAGGTCCCTCCGTTGGCTCAACATGAAAATATTGAGGGTATAAAGTTTGGACTGAAATTGAAGTGTTCATTTCATATATAAGGAGAAATATCAGTTATATATGTTATAATTGATATAATATATAATTTAATGTGAATTGGATTCACAATAAACTATATGTTAAAATATACATATGAGAGATATGAGAAATTGAATGTTGATTCAATTTATACATACTTATACAATAAGGCATGAGATACCTTATAATTATGTAAATATGCAAATATGATTTGCATATACATAATATGAGCACTATATTGAACAATAGGGATAGGATGGTAATTTCTATCCTATTTTCCTATAAATAGATGCATGAGATGCACCTTTGTGAGAAGGCTATTTTAGAGAAACCCTTGTGCTCATTTTGTTATTGGAAAAGTCCATAACATCTTGATAACACACAAAATGTGTTATCCTTAGGCTTAATTATTGCCAGTTTTATGTTAATTTCAGGGTTTTGATGTGTTTAAATCACTTAATTTTAGGTAAAGAGGTTAAACAAGATACTTGGAGACATTATGGATCACTCGGGATCGAATCGAGGCTTTTTCGAGCTTAAAATAACATCAATTGGAAGTAGAAGGATCATTCCAAGCTAGTAGACCCGAGGCGATGGCGTTCCAACGCCTTGCAGAGCGTCGCAACGCCGTGCTTGCTATTTTTGTGCATTGAAGATTCATGTCGATAGCATTGCAACACTGCTTTGCAGCGTCGCAACGTTATCTGGATAAGAAATCCATATGAAGGATCGTGGCGAGGGCGTTGCAACGCTGCTTATTAGCATTGCAACGCCTGTTTGATAAGCTAGGCGCGCACTTAATGTAGCGGCGTTGCAACGCTGCCTTCAGCGTTGCAGCGTTGTCGATACATTCCATAATTGATGCCACGTAAGGGCACAGTGTCGCAACGCTGTCCCTAACGTTGCAACGTTGTGCCGTTAACCCTATAAATACAACATGTTGTCTCCATTGCAAAAGGAGCCGAAATTGATAGAAATTGTACCCTAAAGTCGAAATACATTCTTCAAGAGGAGAAAGAAGAGCATTCCTTGGGAGCCAAAACATTTGTGGAGGTTCGAGATCGTGATGGGAGCTCGAGGACGAGGGACCGACATCGACATATAAGTTATTTTCTCTTTCTTTTAGATTGTAACTCCATTTAAAGACGATTCTATAACTTTAGCTTGGTTTTATTGTGATTTAGAGTGGCTAAACGTTGTAGTTAGGATTTGATTAGCACGTTTTAGACTTATTTGCTTATGAATAGAACTTTGTTATATTATTTATTTTTGGCAATTCATTCTTAATTTCATTAATCTTGTTGGTTTAAGTGGACTCGAGAGAAAGAAACTTAGATTAGAGCAAAGTTGTCAAAATCCTTTGAAATCTGGCATGAGAATGACCTAGAGTTCTTAGGGAAACATGTAAAGAAGTTGCTTAATGTCGTGCATGCTTTTAAAATTCATAAGGAAACTTTAGGATTTATCGTATGTGCGAGGCTCATTATGAATCGAGAGATTTTCTTGAGTATTTTCACTTCTTGTTTATAAATTCATGACATTAGTTCATTGCATGTATTAGGTAAGGCTTTAATTTGTGAAATCAATTTCCTTTAATTCTACCATATTCGTATCTCCAATTGTACATTTACTTTCTATCTTTGTTTTCACTATCTTTCAAAATTGTGTTGCTTTAGACAAAATTGAGAATAAGTATCTTGGTAATTAATTAATCTAGAAACTCATTCCCGAGGACGATACTTGGAACTCTAAATCACTATGCTAAAACTTGACCCGTACACTTGCGGTATTGCAATATCATTTTATTCAACACATCTCTTCTCTCATTTTCTCTAAATCTCTCTTAACTCCAAAAGAGGAATCTCACCTTCCTCCTTCTCCTAGAGTCACAACGGAGAAGATCTAACGGCGGTGATCGAAGATCAAGTGTGTAGAATTTGTTCGAGACTCATAGAGAACATGAGATCGTTGTCATTACCAAAGAGGAGGAGCACTAGGAGATTTTGATCTATAAAGGTATAATGTTGTCCATGTTTCTCTATCTACATGCTTAATCTACTTTATATATTGTTCTTGATTTGATTTTGTAAAAAATTTCGAGAACAAGCGATTCAAATCGCTTCCACTGTGGGATTCAATTCTAACAAGTTTGTGGGTTGTTCGCCAATTTGTCGACATTCATGATTATTCCATTGATGTTGTGAAGAATGATCGCAGTCAAGCCACATCATTAATTATAGGAGAGTATGTTAAGTCCATTATGGAGGTTAATGATGATATTCATATTCGTTCATGGGACATTATTAAATATATGAGGAGGAAACTTGGTGTGAGCATTAGTTATGGTAAGGCATGGAGGGACCGTGAACTTGCATTGGATTATATTCATGGTTCTCCTGCATCCTCCTGCTCGGTTATTCCTGCCTTTTTTTGTTGCCCTTATTGATACAAATCCAAGTCTGTATTAGTTCATGTATTTTTAAATTTTTTGTATACAGTGTATTTCTTATGTGTATTTTTGTTCTATTAATTTTTCACTAATTTTTACCCTATATTTATTTTAGGTACATACACCGCTCAAGAAGTTGGTGAGGATGGTAGGTTAGGTATTTTTGTATGTGCCTATCAACTTCTATTCATGCATGGAAACATTGTTTCCTATTATATCAGTTGGTGGTGCTTCGTTGAAGAATAAATTTTTGGCACATTATTATATGTTGTCATCTTGATGGGAATTCTCAGATTGTTCCATTAGCTTTTCCTACATTAGATTCAGAAAATGATCGATCATGGACTTGGTTTTTTCGTAACTTCAAAGTTGTTTTAGGTGAGCCGAAGGACTTAGTTGTTGTTTCTACTCAGCATAATAACATAGGCAAATGTATTAACATGATTTATGACACTATAGAACATGTGTTGTGTTCATATCATATTTTGAGAAATCTAAAAAAACACAAGTCCAAACCAATTGACAATAATGTTTTGCACAATTGTGCAAGAACATACATTGTTATTAATTTTGAATATTATATGAGGAAGTTAAAAAAATATAGTTTCATCAATTAGGGCAGAGTTGGAAGAAGTTGTTCATGCTAGGTAGGCAAGAGCATTTTGTTCCAGGAGATGATACTCAATGTTTACAACTAACATCTCTGAGAGTATAAATTTATTGTTAAAACATTTGCATGAGCTACCTGTTATTCCTCTTCTTGAAGGCATTAGAAGTCGCATTCAAAAATAGTTTTATGAATGTCGTACCTCTTCGAGTTTTCAGCAGACTCAAATTTCTCCATGGGCGGAGAACGTTCTTCGTTCATCCTTGAAAGATGGTCGTACAATAGATGTTTGTGTTCTCTCTTTCTTTTCTAGTTTTAATTATTTACCATGAAATTATTATGTTATATGTGTTAGTAATTTTGTTTTTATTGGGGTTTGATGGAGATCTGATCTCCTTGAGCAGCGGAAATGTGTTTAAAAGATCGAAAAGCTTGTTTGTTTTGGTTTAATACAAATACCAACACATTGGTAAATTACAGAGATAAGCATACAATTCTAATCTAATTAGACATGGAAATTAAACATGCAGACATGCTGTAAATTAAACTAAACTAAAAGGGAATTCGAAATTTACCTTTGTAGTTTCGCAGCAACTCCTTGCTCAAGGTGTACAGCAACACAACGACTATAGATGCTACTCTGTTCTTTCTTCTCCAACAGGACACCACAAAAAGGCAAACCTCCTATCCTCTGGATTCCACTTAGATCTCCCTTGGTTGGAAGGGACCAACGATTTGGTAGTCAAATGGGAATTGAAAGGGAGGGTTGAGAGAGTAAAATCAATTTTGCAGCAATTCTACCAAAATCACAAAATTGATCGATCCCCTACATCTCCCAACTTCCTACACTTAACGATAGGGAGTGAAGACAAAGTAGGGAAGTGGGGAACGTGTCATCTACACGTTCCCCTATTTTAATTAATTAGTAATAGTATAATTAATTACTTATCATTTATATATAACCTATTTAATTAAATCAAATTTAATTAAAATAATTAATTAATTCTTAATTAATTAATTTAAATATCTTGTATTTCATTTAGCTAATATATATATATGATTAAATCCCATTTAATCATATTCCCTTTTAACCTATAGTTTTAATGTACATCTTATGCACATTAAATTTTAACCTATAGTTTTAAATATGAATCACATTCACATTTAAATTAATATTTGAACTGTTTCAAATATTTATTTCTCTCATATAATTTAATATGAATCATATTCACATTAAATTTATAATATAAAGTTCTAAAAATTTATATTATAACGTATCTATATACATTAAATTTATTCCTTAATAAATTTGAACATTTCAAATTCAAACGATCTAAGAACCCTTTACGAGCTACAAGGTGGACCTAATGGACCTACAGATCAGAAGCTCCAACGATACGAAATTATTCGGTTAATCTCATTAACCTCCTAATCACCATTCGTTAACTGCGGGAACACTCCACTAAAGTCCCGCAGCTGCACTCTTCTCACTGCAGATATTTTTCTGTGTCCATTGATATTGACCAATAACAGCAAGTCAATCCTTCATGAATGTTCGTAACACCAGCTGGGTCAAATTATCGTTTTACCCCTGGGTTACATCTTCTACCTTAAGTACCAGTTCTCCTCTAATGAACAATTTGTTCATGGCCCTACCAACAAACAGAAGTCCCTCTCGGGCCAATGAGAGGAACGGACCCTTTGTTCAAGTCTCGGAGACACCATTTAAGGGAACATTCATCTACTTACCCTAGTAGGTGGGAAGGAGTGAATTCCATCTTGGTAGGCTAAGTCCCAAGCTGTTCACTCGGTCTTGTCCTCAAGAAGGTAGGCATATTGAGTCGGCGAATCTGGCACTCTCACCCATATTAGTCAAAGGACAATCCCTCGCAAACAAGAGTTCGTAACCAGGATTGAGATCAAGTTGCCTAGGTCATCCTAGTGAAATAGAAACCTAGCTAGTCAACGGATTTACATCTAGTGGTTACTATTTCGCAGTCTGGTTGTTGCGTATAATTTTGATAATACAATACCGCAAGTGTACGGGTCAAGTTTTAGTATAGTGATTTAAGAGTCCAAGTATCGTCCTCGAGAATGAGTTTCTAGATTAATTAACTACCAAGATACTAATTCTCAATTTTAGCTAAAGTAACAAAACATGGATAAGTAGTGAAAGTAAAGTCAAACAACAAACAAACAAATGGAGACACGAATTGATAGATTTAGAGGAAACTGATTTTACAAGTTAACACTTATTTAACACATGCAATGAATTAATGTGATGAATTTATAAACAAGAAGTAAGATACTCAAGAAAACCTCTTGATTCTTAGTGAGCCTCGCACATGCAATAAATTCCTGAATCTCCATTTGAACCTACAACATGCACGGCATTAAGCAATTTCTTTATGTGTTTCCCTTAGACTTCTAGGTCATTCTCCTGCCAGACTCCTAAGAGTTTTGACAACTTTGCTCTAATCTAAGTTTTATCTCTCGAGTCCACTTAAACCAACAAAATCAAGAGTTAAAGAACGAATTGCCAAAAATCAAGAATAAAACATACTTCAATACATAACAAATAAGTCTTAACATGCAAATCAAATCCTAACCACAACATTTAGCTACTCTAAATGACAAGAAACCCAAGCTAACGTGTAGAAAACGTCTTAAAACGGTATTACAATCTGAAAGAAAAAGAAATTAAACTTATGTGTCGATGTCGGTCCTTCGTCTCCTAGCTCCCGTCTTCGATCTCGAACCTCCATGAATGCTTTGGCTCCCAAGAATACTCTCTTTTCTCTTCTCACAAAGTGTATTTCGAAATTAGGGTGAATTCTCTAACAAATTCGGCTCTCCTTGTAAGAAGGTATAAGGTTCTATTTATAATGGTCTTCGGTACAGCGTTGCAACGCTAGGGACAGTGTTGCAACGCTGTACCCTAAGCGTGTATCAAATATGGAAACTATCGATGGCGTTGCAATGCTGCTACCTTAACAAGCGCGTTGCTATCGATCTGGCGTTGCGACGCTGCAAGACAGCGTTGCAACGCCCTCGCCACGAATCTTCAGCTTAGTCTCTTATCGAGATAGCGTTGCGACGCCGCAGCAAGCGGCGTTAACGCGCTATCGGCGATGATCTTCCACGCCTCTGGCGAAGACGCTCGGCGTTGCAACGCCATCACCTCGGGTCTTCAAGCTTGGATTGATCCTTCTACTTCCAATTGATGTTATTTTTAGCTCCAAATAGCCTCGTTTCGATCTCGAGTGATCCAAAATGTCTTCAATTGTCCTGTTTAAGCTCTTAACTTGAAATTGAGTGATTTAAACACGTAAAAGCCTTGAAATCATCTTACAACTAGCAATATTTAAGCCTAAGGATAGCACATTTTGTGTGCTATCAAACACCCCCAAACTTAAACTTTTGCTAGTCCCGAGCAAAAACAGAATTAAACATGAGATTGTTCCTATACATACATCTGACTCAAGCCTCCAAGGTTTAAGAGAAAATTTGGCAATCACCGAAAACAATCAAACATAGTACTTCAATGAGCAATTTAAAACTTTTCCTAAGTGTTCCTACATGTGTGCGTGATTAGCCTACGTTCCCTTCATTTTTACTAAGCCCGGATCAAATTTATTAGGCTCTCCATTCAACTTCTCCCTACACTGGTCATAATCACTAATCCTTGAGCCTCCTCACATTCAAGAGATAAATAACTCTACTCAACACTTAATCATTTTATCTCGTTTTTTCTATCTTCTTCTTTTTTTCTTTTTTTGTGCAAGGGCACTAGCTTTCACACATCCACTGCAGGGACCCTTACCCAGAGCACTCGTTCAATGAGTGGCCTAACTGATCACAGTGAAGGTAGCTCTTTTTGCCCTCACGAATGTTTTTTTTTTTCTAAAACAAACAACAAAAGCAAACTATTTCACATAAAACACATATTATACAGATCATGCACTTCGTATTGTCATTCACCCTATCCTGCAGTTTAAGTCTCAAATCAGTTATTAGACCTATCGAGGTGACATCAAACTAAGCATTTCAAAACTACAGGAACACAAGCTATGTGCATAATAGTGCAGGAAAAACTCAAGAAAATTTTTAAATTAACTCAAATTCATATCATGTTCTCAAGTTTCAGCAGAATCACAAAATTTTCACTTAATTCTCATCCTAGGCTGTTATGAACATACTTATGCAAAAGATCAATCAACAATTCAGCATATACTAAGGACAGTCACAACATATTAATAACATCCCACCCCCAAACTTAAACTAAACATTGTCCCCAGTGTTTGCAAAAGTAAGCACAAAACAAGTATAAGGGTAAGAGTGAACAATACTGCCCTGAGTTATGGAGATCTTTATTATTTTCTGAATTTCTTGGATAGCCAAAACATGTGTGTTGGAGTTCCCCAGAATGAGAGCATGGATTTTTAACGAGGGAAGACATCATCACAACCTAACAAAAGCAAACAAATTAGTAAGAAAACACAAAACAAGACAACTAAAACAAACTAAAGACAGAAAACAGAAATTTGAAACTTGGGTTGCCTCCCAAGAAGCGCTTTCTTTAATGTCTTTAGCTAGACTGTACTCTCTCAGGGTGTTTCTTTTCTATCTTGCAGCGCTCGGAGTGATGTGTTCATTTGGCTGATCTGGTTCTCTATATTCTTTATGGCAGCTTGATAGCACACAAAATGTGCTATACTTAGGCTAAATTATTGCTAGTTTTATGATAATTTCAGGGCTTTGATATGTTTAAATCATTGAATTTCAGGTAAAGAGCTCAAACAGAACAATTGGAGAAACTTTGGATCACTCGAGATCGAAACAAGGCTATTTGGGGCTTAAAATAAGATCAATTGGAAGTGAAAGGACCAAACCAAGCTTGAGGACCTGAGGAGATGGCGTTGCAACACCATGTAGAGCGTTGCAACGTCGAACGTGCAACCAAGATGCGTTGAAGACCTCAAGCGATAGCATTGCAACGCTGCTTTGCAGCGTCGCAACGCTATCTCGATAAGAACGCGCATACGAAGGATCGCATGCCAGGGCGCTGCAATGTCGCTGCGCGGCCGCAACGCCGTATCGATAAGGGGCGCGCGTTAGGGCAGCGGCGTTGCAACGCCGCCCACGCGTTACAACTCGCCGATCGCTTCCTTATTTACCACGCGGTTAGGGTACAACGTTGCAACGTTGTCCCTAGCGTTGCAACGCTGTACCGTTGAGACCTATAAATATATCCTTACATTTTCTTGCAAAGGGAGCCGAATTTGTTAGATTTTCCACCCTAATTTCGAAATACACTTTGTAAGAAGAGAGAAAAGAGTGTTTTTGGGAGCCAAAGCATTCGTGGAGGTTCGAGATCGAAGACGGGAGCTCTGAGACGAAGGACCGACATCGACACATAAGTTTAATTTCCTTTTCTTTCAGATTGTAACACTGTTTTAAGACGTTTTCTACATGTTTAGTTTGATTTTCATGTGATTTAGAGTAGCTAGACATTGTAGTTAGGATTTGATTTACTTGTTAAGACTTTCTTTCCATGAATTGTAGCATGTTTTGTTCTTATTTTTGGCAATTCGTTCTTAATTCTTAATTTGTTGGTTTAAGTGGACTCGAGAGATAAAGCTTGAATTAGAGTAAAATTGTCAAAACCCTTTGAAATCTGGCATGAGAATGACCTAGAAATCTTAGAGAAACACATAAAGAAGTTGCTTAATGTTGTACATGTCATAGGTTCATATGGAGACTATGGAGTTTATTGCATGTGCGAGGCTCGCTAAGAATCGAGAGATTTTCTTGAGTATTTTACTTCTTGTTTATAATTTCATCTCATTGGTTCATTGCATGTGTGAGTTGAGTCATTAACTTGTAAAATCACTTTCCTCAAATTTATCAATTCGTGTCTCCACATGTTAGTCTGTTGTTTGTTTTTACTTTTATCATCTATCTATGTTTTGTTTCTTTAGCTAAAATTGAAGATAAGTATCTTAGTAATTAATTAATCTAGAAACTCATTCCCGAGGACGATACTTATACTCATAAATCACTATACTAAAACTTGACTCGTACACTGTGGTATTGCAATATTCAAAATAATTTTACGCAACAAGTTTTTGGTGCCGTTGCAGGGGAATGGCGATTATTTATATTAATTAATATTAGGAGAAAAATTAAAATTTTAGACTAAAGTGTGTTTGTGTGTTTTTCCTTATTTGTTTTGTGTGTTGTTTGTTTCCTTATTTGTTTTATTTCAGTTTTGTGTTGTTTTTGAGTATTTGTCCCCTATTTTTGGTTGTGTTGCTATTGTGTAGAAGTCTTTGTTGGGATTTTTGTCCTAATCTCGTGTTTGTAAATTATTGTTTGAAATTAATAAGAGTTAATTATTTCATTACTTTGTGTCTCGCAATATTTATAAACTTTTCCAATAAACTAAGCTCCAGGGTCATTGAATTTATGAGAGAACTAGAACTTGAATGGTGTGTAGTAGACACACAGGGAGGATCACGTTCGAGTTAAAAACTCGAACGTTCTACAGTATATGGATAGGGTTGGAGACCTAATCCTGGATACACTATGGATGCGGCCCGCTTTGTATTTGATACAAACGAGGTGATCTGACTTCGTTCATGTGGTTGACATGCGAGTGGGGGCATCCTGTGCAATGAGATTGTACAAGATCGAATCAAGTGAATTATTAGACCTCATCGATGTAACACTCGCTGATGTGAAGGACTAATAATTTCGTAGATGACCATTAGTGACTCGACACGAATCCCGAGCGTGTTACGGACTCCTGTCTGCGGGTCCGTCCGTCTTTGACTAGTATGGGTGAGGGTGGTCACGATTACTCGCCCAATATGCCTATCTTCTCGTGAATGTGACCAAGTAGAGAGTCGGGAACTTAACTACGCAAGATGGAATTCACTCGTTCCCTTTTAGGGAAACTAGAGGGGTTGTTCCCTTAAGTGTTGTCTCCGTGGCTTGGACAACGGCGCCCCACCTTCTCTCGGCCCGAGAAGGGTGTTGTGTATGGTTGGACCATCACAATATGTTGTTCATTAGAGGAGCAGTGGGGACTTAAGGAACAAGAGGTAGACACAGAGATAAAACGGTAATTTGACCCAGCCATGTCTACGAACAACCTGTGAAGGGTCGACTCATGGGCATTGGTTATATCAGTGGACACGTAATATTCTGTACTGACGGGAGTGCAGCTACGGGCTATAGTGGAGTGTTACCGTAGCTAATGAATGTTGATTAACCGGGTCAAAGATTTTGACAGATTAATCTCAGATCATTGGAGCCCATCACTGTAGGTCCATTAGGTCCCTCGGTTGGCTCAATCTTGGTTAAAAGAAGGGTTAATGTTTTGGTATGAAATTGAAGTGTTCAATTTCACTTAAAGGGCATTTATGTCATTTATATGAGATATGAATGATATAATATATAGTTTAATGTGAATGAGATTCATAATAAACTATAAATTAGCCTAATTGTTGAATTAGGGCTAATTGGAGAAATTAATTGAGAGAAATTAAATTGGATGTGATTCAATTTAATTAATCCACAATTATTGCAAATGAGATTTGCAATATGAGATATAAGATATCTTATATTATGTGGTTATGCAAATGAGATTTGCATAACCTATGGTTGTGGTAAAGTGGTAATAATGTGGAGATTTTAACTCCATCATTCTCACTATTTAAACCCTTCTTGCAAGAAGGATTGTGTGCAACACTCTCATTTTTTGGATTCTCACCCAAAAAGAAGAGTTTCTCTCAACACTTTTATCTCAAGTCTCCTCCCTCTCCAAATCACTAGAGTCCCACAACTCTCCTTCTTCCAAAGGAAGAACAACCGAGAAGGCTTTTGGTGGTGTTCGGATTTTGTTCGAGGGAAGCGTTCGTTGAGATCGAGAAGCACGAAGTGTTCGTGATCAAGGAAGAATTTTGAAGAACTGTCTACAACAAGTAAGTACATTCTTCTCGCTGTAATTTCTTCCTCTATTGCATGTTTAGCTTAGATCTAAGAGTTAGATCATGTTGACAAAATTCAAGTAGCGTAATGATACCATGACGATTCGATCGTCTTCCGCTGCGCGGGGATTTTCATTCCCTTCAGTCTTGATCTGAACTATTAATTTTTCAAGCATGACTTTGCATGATTTTTCTCCATCTTTCTATTGTCCCTCCCAGGACCCTAGGTATGTGCATCATGATTTCTCTAAATTCCATTTGTCTAATTTTCACCATTCTGTACCTGAAATTGATAAACATTCATGTGATGGTAGTTATCTAGGCAGTTGGAACCATAATTTTTCGTACCTTGACCAACCCATAGAAAAATCTTCTCTTGTGGACCAATTGATGGAATATTGATAATCCCATGAAATGGGATTATTTTTGGCACTTTCCATGGCTTATTTCTACTAAAAATTGAGTGGTGGGCGTGTTTTAGTCGTTTTCTTAGCGTGTTTTTGTTGAGTTTTGGAGTGTGGTAATTTTAGTGTCTAGTTGTTTATTTTCTTTGTTGTGTTAGGTTAATTTTAGTAATTTGTGTCTATTTTGTTTTGTTGAGTTGGCGTGCTTTATGCTTGTTGCATGTTGAGTTTTGTGTGTTCAGTTATTGTTCGTGTTCGTGTTTGTGTTTGGTGTAGGAGGAAGAGGATTGTTGAATGTTGTGACACCAATGCTACAGCACTGCTGCAACACTAGCTTTAAAGAGCAGAAGTCAAGTTCACTATGTGGTAGCAATGTCACAGCATTGCTGCAACATTAAATTGGGGCAGAAAAGTCAAAGTGGGGCCCACCTCTCGGGATGACGCAGCAGAAGCCTCTTTTTCTGGTTTAAATCAGTAGTTTTGGGTCTTTTTGGGAATTTTGACAGTTGGAGGACTTGGGTGCAAAAGAAAAAGAACAAAAAGCTTAACCTAATTTAGAAAGAGGAGGAGAAATCGATTGGAAAAGAGGAGGGGGACTCATCTATCGAAAAACCCACAAGGAAGCAAAATAGAGAAGAAGATTACAAAGAGAAGAAGAGAGAGAGATTGATTCAAAAAGTTGCTGCAACCTTCCCTTTTGCCCTAGTTTTCTCCTATCTTTCTCTTTTTATAGCATTTCTTCCACCCTTTTCTTAGCTTAGCTTGATTTAAAGTTGTTTTTAGACAAATTTATGGTGTTCATGATTTTTAGCTTTGTTTTGTTGAATCCTTTTGTAGAAACCATGAACTAACTCTTTTAGGTTGGAATTTATGGAATGAAACTCTAGTTTTTGAAGTCTTTTGTTGGAGGATTGTTGTACTTGTGAAGTTTGCTTATGGGTATTTGTTGTTTAATGTTCTTCTTAAGATTGATCACCTTACGATTGAATATTAGTTCGTTTTAATTCTGAAAAGGTTGAAATGGATGGAAAAAGCATGAGCAATACATGTATAACTTTCTCTTGAAAAAGAAAAGGCTCCAAAGGTATAGACATATGCTTTTGGCTTGTAACTTGGGGAAATTTGTGTTAATTTTATGTTTGGAAGCTGGGTATTCATAGACATATGTTAAACTCTGCTTTTAGGCTAAAATTCGAAGTTAGAAATAATTTTCGGAATTTAAATAATTTTCGGAATTTCTGCATAATTTCCCGTTTCTTCACGATCTGATAATGTAAGCGACAGAATGTGGTAGCATTGCTACAACATTAGACAGCAGAATTTAGAAGTTCATTTCCATAAATTCCAACGTGTTTATTACTTCATCCTCAGCTTGTTTATTGTCCATTTGAGTTGTTTATCGCTCTTAGATAGCTAGATTCAATCTCTCTTATGCTAAGCTCATTTTTGTTGTTTTTGAGTTGTTTAGGCGCTTTAAGTCTAATTTAGCATTACTTATCTTCTCAAACTTTTGCAAACATTAGTCCCTGTGGGATCGACCTTGTTCACCAATTACTACCTACGATTGCGTATGCTTGCGTAGTGAGTTTTTGCACAACAAATATACCTTAGAATTGAAAATTAAAAATTTGGTTCATAATGAATGTGAAAGGTTGAATAGGTTAGAAACTGAGGTGGTAGGACTTTGGAAAATAGTACAGGATAGAGCTCAATATCTTAACCAGCTAGTAATTTCCGTTAAGGCCTTATAGGAACAATTTATTATCCTTACCACTGAGGAGGTGCCACCTAGGAGAATTTGTTCATTTGATAGTGAGGATAGTTTGGGGGAGACTAAGGCACACCATAATCATGTTAGTGAGGTAGACATGGGTAATACAATTATTTCCACAGGGGAGATTCAGGTGATAGAGGTAGAGGCTGAGAAGTCCTTTTCCCTTTTATCCCCAGAAACTTCCTTTATTCTTGATAACCATTTGTTCTACACTCACGAGTCTTGTTTTAATTTTTGTTCTTTTGTGTTATTAAACAAAAATACCAAAAATAATTTTCTGTCTGGGGCTCAAGAAAAGCAGGATAGCCTTTTAGACTTAGAAGGCTATATCGATACAAGCAAGAAGGACCCAAAGAAATATGAGCAGTTTTATGTGCCCTGATAAGTCACGAGCTAAAGACGTTAAAGAAAGCGCTTCTTGGGAGGCAACCCAAGTTTTATGTTTCATGTCTTTATTTTTGTTTTTGTCTTCTTTTATGTTTTATTTTATTTTCTAGTTTTTTTTTTGTTTTTATCTAATTTTTTTCTTTTTGTACCTCCAGGTGTATGCCCAAGGGGAGAGCTGCAGACTTGCACCATTTTGATCCTGAGATCGAGAGGACCTGTAGGAGACTCCTAAGGATGGAAGGGCAGAATCTCAGATTATGGTTGATCAGGAGCTCATCAATAACCCAAAACCTATCAGGGAGTATTTCCAACCTGTGTTTAATTCTGAGCAGGCTGGAATAGTCCATGCCCCTATAAATGCTAATAATTTTGAACTTAAGACAAGGCTTATACAGATGGTTAGGGAAGGTGCTTTCAGAGGTATAGCCACATAAGATCCAAACTCACACCTGCAAAATTTCTTAGAAATCTGTGGTACATTTAAAATGAATAGTATCTCTGCTGATAATATTAGAATACGTCTCTTTCCTTTCTCTTTGCAGGGTAGAGCAAAAGAATGGCTAGGGTCCCTTCCCTCAGGTAGTATCACTTCCTGGGAGGAGTTGGCTTAAGCCTTCATGACCAAATTCTTTCCACCTGTAAAGGCTGCAAAGTTAAGGACTGAGATAGGAACATTCAGGCAGCAGGAGGGAGAGCAACTATTTGAGGCCTGGGAAAGGTACAAGGACATGCTCAGGAGGTGCCCACAGCATGACTACCTAGATTGGCTTCAGGTACAATTGTTTTATAATGGACTAGAAGGTAAGACTAGGATCATTCTGGATGCCACTGCTGGAGGAGCTTTCATGGCGAAAGATCGCGCTGCATGTTCCTTCCTCGAGGAAGTGTCAATCGCCAACTACACAAAGGGCCTCACAGACAATGACAGATCTAAACCAGTAGCTGGATTGTATCAACTGGATGAGGTAAACTCTCTTAGATCTCATATGACATCTCTCACTCATGCTCTGAATAATTTTGCAGGATCACCACAAACAGGGATGTCCTCTCAATGCTCCCAGCCCAATGGAGAATCCACTATGGAGCAATTACACTACTCCTCAAACAATGTAAGCAACAACTATGGAGGAAGCGGACTCGTAATAACCTCCCAACACATTATAATCCGTGTTTGAGGTATCATGAGAATTTCTCTTATGCTAACAACAAAAATGTGTTGAATCCTCCTACAGGGGCATGCTTCTACATCGAGAGGAAACCATCTCTCGGAAGAGACATTGCACTTCTTTATAGTCAATCCGAATCAGTCGGTCCAACCAACCACGGAGAATGCGATCACCGATTTATCTCGGTATAGTGACTAGTCATGGAGCTGCAATAAAGAATATAGAGACTCAAATTGGCCAAATGAACACATCACTCCAGGCATTGCAAGCAAGGAAAGAAACACCTGAGGGAGTACAGTCTAGATAAAGACGTTAAAGAAAGCGCTTCTTGGGAGGAAACCCAAGCTTTACATTTTTGTTGTTTTCTGTCTTTAGTTTGTTTTAGTTGTTTTCAGTTCTTAGCTTATTTACTAGTTTGTTGGTTTTGCTTTGTAGGTTGTGATGATGTCATCCTTCGTCGAAATCCATGCTCCCGCTTACGAGGAACTCCAAAGATACATGCTTTGGCTATCCAAGGAACTCGTAGAAGATCTCCATCACCCGGCGGTATTGTTTACTCTTACCCTTATACTTAATCTGTGTTTATTTCTGCAAACATTGGGGACAATGTTTAGTTTAAGTTTGGGGGTGGGATGTTGTTTATTTGTTGTGACTGTCCTGAGTATGTGTTGAATTGTTGATTGATCTTTTACATAACTATGATCATGATAGCCTAAGATGAGATATAATTGGAAATCTTTGTGATTCTGCTGAAACTTGAGAGCATGATATGAATTCGAGTTAATTTAAAAATTTTCTTGAGTTTTTCCTGCACTATTATGCACATAGTCTGTGTTCCTGTAGTTTTGAAATGCTTAGAACAAAGTTATTAGGATTAGAAGTTTGATGTCACCTCGATAGGTCTAAGAACTGATTTGAGAGTTAAACTGCAGGATAGGGTAAATAACAATATGAAGTGCATGACATGTATTGTTTGTGAAATAGTTTTTTGTTGTTGTTTGTTTGCTAAAGAAAAAATTTCATGAGGGCAAAAAGAGCTACCTTCATTGTGATCAGTTAGGCCACTCATTGAGCGAGTGCTCTAGGTAAGGGTCCCTGCAGTGGATGCGTGAAAGCTAGTGTCCTTGCACAAAAAAAAGGAAGAAAATAGAAAAAAAAATTGATAAAAAGTGAGTAAGTGCTGAGTAAAGTTATTTAGTTCTTGAATGTGGGGAGGCTCAACGATTATTAATTAAGACCAGTGTAGGGGGAAGTTTAATGGAGAGCCTAATAAAGTTGGTCCAGGCTTAGTAAAAATGAAGGGAACATAGGCTAATCACACACACACGGAGGAACACTTAGGAAAAGTTTTAAATTGCTTGCTAAAGTGTTATGTTTGAATGTTTCCTGTGATTACTAGATTTCCTCTTAAATCTTTGAGGCTTGAATCAAATGCATGTATAAGAACAATCTAATGTTTAATGTTGTTTTTTGCTCGGAACTAGCAAAAGTTTAAGTTTGGGGGTGTTTGATAGCACACAAAATGTGCTATCCTTAGGCTAAATTATTGCTAGTTTTATGATAATTTCAGGGCTTTGATGTGTTTAAATCATTGAATTTCAGGTAAAGAGCTCAAACAGAACAATTGGAGACACTTTGGATCACTCGGGATCGAAACGAGGCTATTTGGAGCTTAAAATAACATCAATTAAAAGTGAAAGGACCAAACCAAGCTTGAAGACCCGAGGAGATGGCGTTGCAACGCCATGTAGAGCGTTGCAACGCCGAACGTGCAGCCAAGATGCGTTGAAGACCAGCGATAGCGATAAGCGTTACGCGCTTGCTGCGCGTGCAACGCTTATCTCGATAAGAAGGCGCGCACATGAAGGACCGCACGAGAGGTGTGACACGCCGCTTGCAGCGCGCAACAACGCCGGGATCGATAAAGGCGGCGCGCGTTAGGGTAGCGCGCGTTGCAACGCCGCCCTCATCGTTACAACGTTGTCATTCGCTTCCTTATTTACCACGTGGTTAGGGTACAACGTTGCAACACTGTCCCTAGTGTTGCAACGCTGTACCGTTGAGGCCTATAAATATATCCTTACATTCTCTCGCAAAGGGAGCCGAATTTGATAGATTTTTCACCCTAATTTCGAAATACACTTTGTAAGAAGAGAGAAAAGAGCGTTTTTGGGAGCCAAAGCATTCGTGGAGGTTCGAGATCGAAGACGGGAGCTCGGAGACGAAGGACCGGAATCGACACATAAGTTTAATTTCCTTTTCTTTCAGATTGTAACACCATTTTAAGATGTTTTCTACATGTTTAGTTTAATTTTCATGTGATTTATAGTAGCTAGACATTGTAGTTAGGATTTGATTTACTTGTTAAGACTTTCTTTCCATGAATTGAATCATGTTTTGTTCTTATTTTTGGCAATTCGTTCTTAATTCTTAATTTGTTTGTTTAAGTGGACTTGAGAGATAAAGCTTGAATTAGAGCAAAATTGTCAAAACCCTTACAAATCTAGCATGAGAATGACCTAGAAATCTTAGGGAAACACATAAAGAAGTTGCTTAATGTCGTACATGTCATAGGTTCATATGGAGACTATGGATTTTATTGCATGTGTGAGGCTCGCTAAGAATCGAGAGATTTTCTTGAGTATTTTACTTCTTGTTTATAATTTCATCTCATTGGTTCATTGCATGTGTGAGTTGAGTCATTAACTTGTAAAATCACTTTCCTCAAATCTATCAATTCGTGTCTCCACATGTTAGTCTGTTGTTTGTTTTTACTTTCATCACCTATCCATGTTTTGTTTCTTTAGCTAAAATTGGAGATAAGTATCTTAGTAATTAATTAATCTAGAAACCCATTCCCGAGGATGATACTTGGACTCATAAATCACTATATTAACACTTGACCCGTACACTGCGGTATTGCAATATTGAAAATATCTTTACACAACACAGCTCCATGGCTATTCACTATACCAGTTAGACTGGTGACTACATTGATGGAGATCCGATCTCCTTGAGCAGCGGAAACGTGTTTGGGATCGTTAATGTGCTTGATTGTTTTAATTGAAACAAACACCAGTACATTGATAAAAAATACAGAACAAGCATGAAAATTCTAATCCTATTAGACATGGATTAATTGCATACATGCAAACATATGTTAAGTTTAACAATTAAACTAAAGTGAAGAAGAAGAATACCTTTGTAGTTTCTAATTCTCCAGCACAGCAACTCCTTACTCCTCTATAAGAAATCAACAACACAGGAACTTCCAAAGTTCTCTGTTTTTCTTCAACAAAACACCACCAACAGTGAGCACCTTCTATATCTCTGAGTTCTTAGACCTAATCCTTTGTGGGAAGGATCCAACAGTTGGAAGGTTTTCAGGAATATGAAAGTGAGAGAGCAATTCTCTAATTGCTTGAATCAACCAAATGATCGATCAACCTCCTCTCCTCCATTGGAGAGGAATAAAACCTGGGATCACATCCACACTCCCTATCGATGGGGAGGGAGGTGGGGAACGTGTCCTTCTGACACGTTTCCATTAATTTAATATTAAATTAAATTAAACATTAATTAAATCATATTTAATTAATCAAATTAAATATCTTATATTTAATTAAGATTAAATCATATTTAATCATATCCTTCCCTCTAACCTATAGTTTTAATGCACATCCAGTGCACATTAAATTTTAACCTATAGTTTTCAAATGTGAATCACATTCACATTTAATATAATATTTGACTCTTTCAAATATTTAATTCTCTCATATAATTTAATATGAATCATTCACATTAAATTTAAAATATATAGTTCCAAAACTATATATTATATCGTATCTAAATACATTAAATATATTCCCTAATGAATTTGAACATTTCAAATTCTAATGATCTAAGAACCCTTTACCAGCTAGAAGGTGGACCTAATGGACCTACATATCAGAACCTCCAACGATACAAGATTGCTCGGTTAATCTCATTAACCTCCCAATCAACATTCGTTAACTGCGGGAACACTCCACTAAAATCCCACAGCTGCACTCTTCTCACTGCAGATATATTTCTGTGTCCATGGATATTGACCAATAACAACAGAAGTCAATCCTTCACGAATGTTCGTAACATCACCGGGTCAAATTACCGCTTTACCTTTGGGTTACATCTTCGCCTTAAGTACCAGTGCTCCTCTAATGAACAATTTGTTTGTGGTCCTACCAACAAACAGAGTACCTATCGGGCCAATGAGAGGGTCAGGTCCTTTGTTCAAGTCTCGAAGACACCACTTAAAGGAACATTCCTCTACTTACCCTTGTAGGCAGGAAGGAGTGAATTCCATCTTTCTAAGTTAAGTTCCCAGCCGCTCACTCGGTCTTGTCCCCAAGAAGGTAGGCATATTGAGTCGGCGAATCTGGCCACTCTCACCCATACTAGTCAAAGGACAATCCCTCGCGAGCAGGAGTTCGTAACTGCTTTCGAGATTGAGATCAAGTTGCCTAGGTCATCCTAGTGAAATAGAAACCTAACTAGTCAACGGAGTTACAGCTAGAGGTTACTATTTCGTGGTCCGGTCTTATGTAATCTCATTACATAGGATATCCCCACTCACATGTCATCTACACGAACACGTTAGGATCACAGTGTTTGTATCAAATACAAAGTAGGCCACATCCATAGTTTTACCAGGGTAAGGTACCCAAACCTTATCCTCTAACTATAGACCCTTTAGGTTGTATCTCGAACCGAGATCCTTTTTATGTACATTACATTCAGTTAAAGATTCATTTAACAGCCTTGGATGTTTAGTTTATTGGATTTAGGGTTTAAATAAAGGCAAACTCGTAGATAAGGAACAATAACACTTTATTGAAATAATAACACTTTATTACATTAATTAGAACATAATTACAAACTACGAGTTTTAGGGCACAAATCCCACAAACTCCCACTTGCACTAAAACTCTAGTGGGGTACAACATAATCTAAAACAGTGGTTACAGAGATATAAATACAATAAACTAGGGCATCCATATACCCCATTACATATCTCCCACTTGCCCTAGATTAGCCTATGTACATATCTCGTAGACCTAGACTTTCCAGATGACCCTCGAACACTTTAGCCGTGAGAGTCTTTGTAAACGAATCAGCAATATTGTGCTCCGAAGCGATCTTCGTGACTGTCACATCTCCTCGTTGCACTATTTCTCGTATCAGGTGATACTTCCTCTCGATGTGCTTACCTCGCTTATGGCTGCGAGGTTCCTTCGAATTGGCTACCGCACCACTGTTGTCACACTATAAGGTGATGGGAGATTCCATATTTGGAACAACTTCCAAATCAGTAAGGAATTTCCTTAGCCAAACAACCTCTTTAGCTGCTTCACAAGCAGCGACATACTCAGTCTCCATTGTGGAGTCAGCGATGCATCCTTGCTTGATGCTTCGCCATACTATAACTCCCTCGTTAAGGGTGAAAACTGATCCCGATGTGGATTTCCGAGAATCCTTATCGGTCTGAAAATCAGAATCACTGTATCCAGTAAGGATCAAATCCTTAGACCCATACACAAGCATATAGTCCCTCGTTCTCCTTAGATACTTGAGCACATAACAAATGTCAGGCCTCGTGCACATCATAGCATACATTAAGCTACCTACTGCAGAGGCATAGGGAATATGTCTCATATCCTCAACTTCTTAAGGTGTCTTGGGACACTGTTCCCTAGACAGATAAACTCCGTGCCTGAAGGGTAATAAGCCCCTCTTGGAATTCTGCATCGAATATCTGGACAACATTTTATCGATATAAGACGCTTGAGACAGTGCTAGCATTTTTTTCTTGCGATTCCTGAAGATCTGAATCCCAATAACATATTGCGCCTCTCCCAAATCTTTCATTTGGAATTGGGTCCCCAGCCAATTCTTTATGTAAGTAAGGTATCCTACATCATTCCCAATGAGTAGGATATCATCCACATAAAGTACTAACAAAGATACTTTGTCGTTGATGATCCTCTTGTAAACACAAGGCTCATCAACGTTTTGGTCAAAGCCGTAAGACTTGATCGCAGTATCAAATCTTATATTCCAAGATCTTGACGCTTGTTTCAATCCATAAATGGATCGATTAAGCTTGCAAACTTTTTGCTCCCGACCTTGGGCTATGAACCCTTCGAGTGAGAGACATATAGATGCTCTCGTCAAGATTACCATTCAAAAGGCCATCTTGACGTCCATTTGCCAAATTTCATAATCATAAAACGCGGCTATGGACAAGAGTATCCTTATAGACTTCAGCATAGCAACAGGGGAAAAAGTTTCTTCATAGTCAACTCCTTCCCTTTGGGTAAAACTCTTTGCTACAAGCCTAGCCTTAAAGGTTTGTACCTTTCCGGTTGCATCTCTCTTTCTCTAATAGATCCATTTACTCCCTATGAGTCTAACCCCTTCAGGTTGGTCTATAAGTTCCCATACTGAATTGAAGTTCATTGACTCCATTTCAAGGTCCATGGCTTTGATCCATTGGTCCTTGTCTACGTTATTCATTGCCTGTCTATAAGACAATGGATCTTCTACGTCGTTATCGGGTATGACAACTTGAGTTTCAACTAAACCCAAGTAGCGGTAAGGTTGAGAAACAACCCTCCCACTGCAGCTTCGTTGAGGTGCTGGCTCTTCCATCAACTCTTGATGAAGGTCCAGCTAGATCAACAACTCTTGTTGGTTCATGTGTAGCTTCATTTAGTACTAATTTACTACGCGGTTTGTGGTTCCTCATGTGATCTTCCTCCAAGAACATGGCGTTTGTCGATACAATCACCTTGTTTTCTTGTGGGTCGTAGAAAAGACCACCTCTCGTTTCTTTGGGATAGCCAACAAATTGGCACAATCTTGAACGAGGTTCCAGTTTCTTTGAGTTTGTCACGAGCACGTATGCCGGACAACCCCAAATCCTGAAGTGTTGTAAACTAGGTTTACGCCCCTTCCAAAGTTCAAAAGGTGTTTCTGAAACACTTTTTGATGGAACACTATTCAAGATTTGAACTGCAGTCTCTACTGCGTATCCCCAAAACGAGGCAGGCAATTGTGCATAGCTCATCATAGAACGAACCATGTCTAACAAGGTTCTATTTCTCCTTTCTGACACACCATTTTGTTGTGGTGTATTAGGTGCTGAGAGTTGAGATTTAATTCCATGTTCTATCATATAGTCCTGGAATCTCAAATCCATATACTCTCCACCTCAATCGGATCGAAGCGTTTTAATGGTTTTCCCTAATGCATTCTCTACTTCTGCCTTATACTCTTTGAAGTTTTCAAGAGCTTCAGACTTGTGATGCATTAGGTATAGATAACCATACCTCGAATAATCATCTATGAAAAAGATGAAATATTCATACCCTCCTCAAGCTTTGAGATTCACTGGACCACAAAGATCCGAATCACAAGTTGTAGGGGCTCTACGGCTCTGTAACCTTTTCCAGTAAAAGGTCTCTTCGTCATTTTACCTTCCAAGCAAGACTCGCAAGGCGGTAAAGAATCATCTTCTAACTTATTTAGAAGTCCATTCTTAGAAAGTCTCTCAATCCGGTTGAGATTAATATGACTAAGTCTAAGATGCCATAGATAGGTATTATTATCTGGAGAAATTCTTTGCCTTTTATTTAGAGTGTTAGCATTTTTAAACATCTCATGATTTAAAATTGCTTTCGTTTTGTTCGGTTTCAATACATACAAGCCATTTTTCAATTTAGCAGAACAAATATTGACACCTTCTTTCAAAATGAACGCTTCATTAATTGAAAAAGAAATACAATATCCAAGTTCTATTAAACAAGAGATAGAAATTAAGTGACTTTTAAGCTTAGGAACTATATACAAAATTTTTAATGAAAGAAATCTATCTCCGAAAAATAGCTTAGCATCTCCCACTTCACGAGCTGAGACGACGTCTCCCGTTCCGACCCTGAGCGTCATCTCACCCTTTTCGAGCTCCTTGAAGGAACTAGTTTCCTGAAATGAAGAGCAAACATGATTAGTGGCTCCTGAATCAAGTATCCAGGTAAAATCATCATTTTCCACTAAAAATGTTTCAAGAACAAGTAAATCTAATTTACCTTTCTTCTCTTTGAGCTCAATGTCTGCAATGGCAGAAGCTTTCCCTTTTCCTCCTTTCTTCTTCTTCCGAGTCGAACCACAGGGCTTAGTCCCAGAGGATGAACCCTTCTGGAACCTTTTGGAATGGGCAAACAGATTTGCCTCTCCATCAGCCTGTCCCTTATTCTTAATAAGAGACTCGAAAGTTTGTAGTTCATTTAGGAGGGAAGTCAGGTTATACTCCTTTTTGTTCAACTCCGCATTTCTACGGAATGGCAGGAAACTCTTCGAAAGAGATTCCAAGATGAAGAATACCTGAATTTGCTCATCTATGACCGTTCCGTTGATTTCGGCCACGTTGAAGTGAACTATAAGATCGAGAACATGTTCTCTCACTGAAGTTCCCTCCTTCATGCGCGCGTTATAAACATATTTGATGGATTCGTGTTGAATTTGTTCAGACGGTTGTCTAGACAAATTTTGCAGATAGCCCATGATCTCACGAGCTGAGACCATACCCTGCAATCTCCTGGCTAAAACATCAGATATCCCAACCAGGATATAGGCCTTGGCTCTTTCATTGGCCTTGGCCCAGCGGTCAAATGCATCCTTAACTGATTGAGGTGCGTCTTGAGCGAGAATCGAGGACATTCCTCGCTTAGTACGAAAAAGTCGTCAATAACAACAGGATCGCATCGAGTTTGACTTCCACGTAGTAAAGTTTTTACCAGTTAAACGTTTCTTTTTTAGTAAGGCTATAAATGAGGACGACATGCTGAAAATCCAAAATAGTTCTAATTAGTTATGCCTTTTTAACCCATTGTAAAAACCAATCAAATTTAGCAAAATTATTAAAGAACCCTAGTGTTTAAACTAAACCCATTGTTTAAATTAAACCTTTAATTTTGCAATGATACTTCAAGGGTTTAGAACAAAAGCCTCCGTCGGGCGGTCAGTCATTCCTCCCTTGAATTGAGACTTTCTCAGCCAATTCTCACTACCAGAACATCTCATGTCCCAATGGTCCTTAGCTATCGTTTGTTTGGTCAAGGATTTGTTAACTAACTTAACTCATCTCGTAAATGTGACCCTATCATTTTCAGATCCAATAGGCCCGAGCCAACATGCTACTATTAAGAAAGACAACTGTTGGCAAACAACCTAAGAGACCCTATCCATTTCTGGAGTTCACGGTGTTCCGATCCCTATAGTCAGGCCCTCCGTAGGGTTTGGCTGTGCCAGGACAACCTAGCAGGCAGACTATGAAAATCTCACGGTGTGACCTAATGGAGGAGACCGTAGGATACGTTGACACGCGTCCTGCTCCCATTTACTATGGATACTTCCCTCATTCACCTTGGTATTGAACCATGCAAACACATACCGTAGGGGGACGCCCTATTGACGCCACGTAGCCGAGCATGGAACTCACGATGTGAACTCTTGAGGATGTGAGAGTAAACTCGATGCGAACATCTCGTTTTCTCCCACTAAAGTTCCTAAAATTAGGGTATAGGTTTAACTTAGCTGGATTCTGGCTAAAAGAATCTATCTAAGTCTATGCCTATTATAACTATTATAACTAGGTCTTAAAACCTTATGTCTAGGTGAATAAACATTTTAATTACCTAGAGATAAAATAGAACTAAGGTTAATTCAACTCAGGTTCCAGTTCAGTTCCCAAGTAGGAGGTGTTCCGTTAACCGTCAGCTTAAGTACCCCCAGCCTTAGACAAAACTTCACCGGTAGAGTTCCCTTATAACCAAAGTCCTAAAGTCCTAAAGTCCCACTATATTTTAAACTATTTAAAATACTACGTAAGACTAATTTCTAATCCTATTAGAAATTAAAACTTAGGTCTAAATTAATTTTAAACGATTTAAAACTAATTAAATTTTAACCCAAGTTCCTATGTTTGCATGCATTTCTTTATTATAAGTTATGATTTCTAAAACCCTTTCAATTTATAACTTTTATAAATTTAATAATTAACCTAGGAAAGAAACTATATTATAAATCCAACAATCAATATTCAAATTGGAATTATAAAAGGAATTCAACTAATTGAATTATAAAATTACTTAAAAAAAATAACATTTATTTTAAACTAAGTAATTTCATGCTCCATGCAATTTATTTTCCATATAATCTAATCATAACAATTATAATTAATTACTCATGAAAAATAAATTAATCATGCATTTAACCATATTCATATAACAATTATATAAATAAAATGCATGATCATGCTCATCCTAAGGTGGGAATAATCTAAATGACATTCATAAAGATAAATAGTTGTAAAATCGGAATAATTTGGCCCCTAAAGTGCAAAAAATAAAATTACATTAATTTTATTTTTTGAAACCGGTCCAAAAACACCTTGAATCGGTCTTGAACTGCTCGAACCGGATCAAAATCAATTGAACCAACCGAACCGGTCTGTAGCTGCTGGAAAGCCCCACGGCGTTGCAACGCCCGCTTTGTCTTATGCGCGCCTGCTATCGGGATGGTGTTGCAACGGCGAGGCGCGCGTTACCGCGCGCCACCCTTTTAAACGCCGCGCGTCGATAGGAACGAGCATTGCGCGCCGTTCTTGATGTTGCAACGCTACGGTTGTTGCTTCGGCAATGGCAGAAAGTCACGAACACAGCAGCTTCGTTCTTCAATTTCTCCTTCGATTCTCAACCGAATTGCATGAAACTGGTACCGAACGACTCGTAACTCAATTACAGACTCAATTATGCATTTTATGCCCAAAAACGCAAGGGTCTTTACATACAATTTGATCAAAATCAAAGTAAACTAAGGCCAAAAAATTCCTAAAAAGTTTTATAGCAAACCAAATGCATTTCCCACCAAATCAATGCAATTTTGTTTCTAAATAAAACAAATCAAGCACTGCTCTGATACCAATTGATGGAGATCTAATCTCCTTGTGCAGCGAAAATGTGTTTGGGATCGTTAATGTACTTGATTGTTTTAATTGAAACAAAAACCAGTACATTGACCAAAAATACAGAACAAGCATGGAAATTCTAATCCTATTAGGCATGGATTAATTGCATACATGCAAACATATGTTAAGTTTAACAATTAAACTAAAGGGAAGAAGAAGAATACCTTTGTAGTTTCTAATTCTCCAGCCCAGCAACTCCTTGCTCCTCTAAAAGAAATCAGCAACACAGGAACTTCCAAAGTTCTCTGTTTTTCTTCAACAGAACACCACCAACAGTGAGCACCTTCTATATCTCTAAGTTCTTAGACCTAATCCTTTGTGGGATGGATCCAACAGTTGGAAGGTTTTCAGGAATATGAAAGTGAGAGAGCAATTCTCTAATTGCTTGAATCAACCAAATGATCGATCAACCTCCTCTCCTCCATTGGAGAGGAATAAAACAAGGGATCACCTCCCCACTCCCTATTGATGGGGAGGGAGGTGGAGAACGTGTCCTTCTGACACGTTTCCATTAATTTAATATTAAATTAAATTAAACATTAATTAAATCATATTTAATTAATCAAATTAAATATCTTATATTTAATTAAGATTAAATCATATTTAATCATATCCTTCCCTCTAACCTATAGTTTTAATGCACATCCAGTGCACATTAAATTTTAACCTATAGTTTTCAAATGTGAATCACATTTACATTTAATATAATATTTGAACACTTGCAAATATTCAATTCTCTCATATAATTTAATATGAATCATATTCACATTAAATTTATAATATATAGTTCCAAAACTATATATTATATCGTATCTAAATACATTAAATATATTCCCTAATGAATTTGAACATTTCAAATTCTAATGATCTAAGAACCCTTTACCAGCTCGAAGGTGGACCTAATGGACCTACATATCAGAAGCTCCAATGATACAAGATTGCTCGGTTAATCTCATTAACCTCCCAATCAACATTCGTTAACTGCGGGAACACTCCACTAAAGTCCCACAGCTTCACTCTTCTCACTGTAGATATATTTCTATGTCCATGGATATTGACCAATAACAGCAAGTCAATCCTTCACGAATGTTGGTAACACCAGCTGGGTCAAATTACCGTTTTACCCCTGGGTTACATCTTGTGCCTTAAGTACCAGTGCTCCTCTAATGAACAATTTGTTTGTGGTCCTACCAACAAACAGAGTCCCTCTCGGGCCAATGAGAGGGTCGGGCCCTTTGTTCAACTCTCGGAGACACCACTTAAGGGAACATTCCTCTACTTACCCTTGTAGGCGAGAAGGAGTGAATTCCATCTTGCTAAGTTAAGTTCCCAGCCGCTCACTCGGTCTTGTCCCCAAGAAGGTAGGCAAATTGAGTCGGTGAATCTAGCCACTCTCACCCATACTAGTCAAAGGACAATCCCTCATGAATGAGGAGTTCGTAACTCCTTTCGAGGATTGAGATCTAGTTGCCTAGGTCATCCTAGTGAAATAGAAACCTAACTAGTCAACGAGTTACAAACTAGAGGTTACTATTTCGTGGTCCTGATCTTATGTAATCTCATTAGATAGGATATCCCCACTCACATGTCATCTACACGAACACGTTAGGATCACAGTGTTTGTATCAAATACAAAGTGGGTCACATCCATAGTTTTACCAGGGTAAGGTACCCAAACCTTATCCCCTAACTATAGATCCTTTAGGTTGTATCTCGAACCGAGATCCTTTTTATGTACATTACATTGAGTTAAAGATTCATTTAACAGTTGTGGATGTTTAGTTTATTGGATTTAGGATTTAAATAAAGGCAAACTCGTAGATAAGGAACAATAACACTTTATTGAAATAATGACACTTTATTACATTAATTAGAACATAATTACAAACTACGAGTTTTAGGGCACAAATCCCAACATACATTCTCTAGCTGGTTGGACCTACTTCTGGATTCAGCTATGAAGAAGTGCACTGTCTCTTCCAGAGATGATTTCCTCTCAGATGTAGAAGCATACCCTGCAGGAGGATTCAACACATTCTTACTGTTAGCATAAGAGAAATTTTCATGATACCTCAAACTTGGATTATAGTGTGTTGGAAGGGTATTCTGAATCTGGTTTCCTCCATACTTGTTGCTTCTATTGTTCAGGTAGTGTATTTTCTCCAAAGTAGATTCTCTATTGGGTTGGGAGCATTGAGAGGGCATCACTGTTTGGGGTGATCCTGCAGAATTATTCAGAGCATGAGTGAGGATTCCATATGAGATCTCAGGGAGGTTACCTCATCCAGTTGATACAATCTAGCTACTAGCTTAGATCTGTCATTGTCTGTGGGCCACTAGTAGCTGGCAGTTGACACTTCCTCGAGGAGGGCACGTGCTTCTGGCACCATCTTTGACATGAAAGCCCCTCCAGCAGTGGCATCCAGAATGGTCCTGGTCTTACCTTCCAGTCCATTATAGAATAGTTGTACCTGGGGCCAATCTGGATAGCCAATTTGTGGGTACCTCCTGAGCATGTCCTTGTACCGTTCCCAGGCTTCAAATAGTTGTTCCTTCTCCTGCTGCCTGAATGTTCCTATCTCAGTCCTTAAGTTTGCAGCTTTCACAGGTGGAAAGAATTTGGTCAAAGGCTTGGGCCAACTCCTCCCAAGAAGTGATGCTTCTTGGTGGGAGGGACCATAGCCATTCTTTAGTTCTACCCTGCAAAGAGAAAGGAAAGAGACGTAAGTGAATACTATCATCAGAGATACCATTCAATTTAATTGTGCCACAAATTTCTAAAAAATTTTGCAAGTGTGAATTAGCGTCTTCTGCGGCCTGTCCTCTAAAAGCATCTTCCCTAACCATCTGTATAAGTCCTGTTTTTAGTTCAAAATTGTTAGCATTTATGGGGGCATGGACTATTCCAGCCTGCTCAGAATTAAACACAGGTTGGAAATACACCCTGATGGGTTTAGGGTTATTGATTAACTCCTGATCAGCCATAGTTTGAGGTTCTGCTCTTCCTTCCCTTAGGAGTCTCCTACAGGTCCTTTCGATCTCAGGATCAAAAGGGTGCAAGTCTGCAGCTCTCCCCTTGGGCATACACCTAGAGGTATAAAAAAAACAGAGAACTAAAACATAAAACTTGGGTTGCCTCCCAAGAAACGCTTTCTTTAACGTGTTTAGCTAGACGGTGACTTATTAAGGCACATAAAACTGTTCATATTTCTTTGGACCCTTCTTGCTCGAATTGATATAGCCTTCTAAGTCTAAAAGGCTATCCTGCTTTTCCTAGGCACCAGAGAGAGAATTATTTTTGGTATTTTTGTGTATTAAAACAAAGAAACAAAAATCAAAACAAAACTCGTGAGTGTAAGACACATGATTATCAAGATTAAAGAAAATTTCTTGAGATAAAAGGGGGGGAGGACTTCTCAGCCTCGAACTCTATCACCTGAATATACTCCTTGGAAGTGATCGTCTCACCATTGTCTACCTCACAAACCTGATTATGGTGTGTCTCAGTCTCCTCCACCCCATCCTCACTATCGTACGAATAAGTCCTCCTAGGTGGCACCTCCTCATTGATAATAAATTGTTCCTGTAAGGCCTTAAGGGAAATTACTAGTTGATTAAGATAATGATCTTTTTCCTATACTATTTCCCAAAGTCCTACCACCTTAGCCTCTAACCTATCCAACTTTTCTAATTCATGAACCAAATTTTTAATTTTCAACTCTAACGTATATTCCATTAATTGGTCCACAAGAGAAAATTTTTCTATAGGTTGTTCAGGGTACGAGAAATTATGGTTCCAAATGCCTAAATAACTACCATCACGTGAATTTTCATCAATTTCAGGTACAGAATGGTAAAAAGTAGACAAATGGTATTAAGAGAAATCTTGATGCACATACCTACAGTCCTGGGAGGGACAATAGAATGATGGAGAATCAAAATCATGCAAAGTCATACTTGAAAAATCAGTAATTCAAATCAAGACTTTTACACAATAGCAACACAACCAAATCAGGGGACAAAGACTCAAAACACACAAAATTAAAATAGAACAAATAAGGAAACAAACAAACACACAAAAAAAGAACAAATAAGGAAAACAACACAAACACACTTTAGTCTAAAATCTCAAATTTTCTCCTAATATAATTAATCTAAATAATTGTCATTCCCCGGCTACGACGCCAAAAACTTGTTGCGTATAATTTTGATAATGCAATACCACAAGTGTACGGGTCAAGTTTTAGTATAGTGTTTTAAGAGTCCAAGTATCGTCCTCGGGAATGGGATTCTAGATTAATTAACTACAAAGATACTAATTCTCAATTTTAGCTAAAGTAACAAAACATGGATAAGTGGTGAAAGTAAAGACAAACAACAAACAAACAAGTGGAGACACGAATTGATAGATTTAGAGGAAACTGATTTTACAAGTTAACACTTATTTAACACATGCAATGAATTAATGTGATGAATTTATAAACAAGAAGTAAGATACTCAAGAAAACCTCTCGATTCTTAGTGAGCCTCGCACATGCAATAAACTCTATAGTCTCCATTTGAACCTACAACATGCACGGCATTAAGCAACTTCTTTATGTGTTTCCCTTAGACTTCTAGGTCATTCTCATGCCAGACTCCTAAGGATTTTGACAACTTTACTCTAATCTAAGTTTTATCTCTCGAGTCCACTTAAACCAACAAAATCAAGAGTTAAAGAACGAATTGCCAAAAAACAAGAACAAAACATACTTCAATCATAGCAAATAAGTCTTAACATGCAAATCAAATCCTAACTAAAACATTTAGCTACTCTAAATCACAAGAAACCCAAGCTAACATGTATAAAACGTCTTAAAATGGTATTACAATCTGAAAGAAAAAGAAATTAAACTTATGTGTCGATGTCGGTCCTCCGTCTCCGAGCTCCCGTCCTCAATCTCGAACCTCCACGAATAGTTTGGCTCCCAAGAATGCTCTCTTTTCTCTTCTCACAAAGTGTATTTCGAAATTAGGGTGAATTCTCTATCAAATTCGGTTATCCTTGTAAGATGGTATAAGGTTCTATTTATAATGGTCTTCGGTACAGCGTTGCAACGCTAGGGACAGCGTTGCAACGTTGTACCCTAAACACGTATCAAATATGGAAACTATCGATGGCGTTGCAACGCTGCTACTTTAACAAGCACGTTGTTATCAATCTGGCGTTGCAACGCTGCAACGCCCTCGCCACGGATCTTCAGCTTAGTCTCTTATCGAGATAGCGTTGCGACGCTGCAAAGCAGCGTGGCAACGCTATCGACAGTTATCTTCCACGCCTCTAAGCAGCACGCTCCACGTTGCAAAGCTCTGCATGGTGTTACAACGCCATCACCTCGGGTCTTCAAGCTTGGATTGATCATTCTACTTCCAATTGATGTTATTTTTAGCTCCAAATAGCCTCCTTTCGATCCCGAGTGATCCAAAATGTCTCCAATTGTCCTGTTTAAGCCCTTAACCTTTAATTGAGTGATTTAAACACGTAAAAGCCCTGAAATCATCTTAAAACTAGCAATATTTAAGCCTAAGGATAGCACATTTTGTGTGTTATCACCGGTCTTATGTAATCTCATTACATAGGATATCCCCACTCACATGTCATCTACACGAACACGTTAGGATCACAGTATTTGTATCATATACAAAGTGGGTCACATCCATAGTGTTACCAGGGTAAGGTACCCAAACCTTATCCCCTTACTATAGACCCTTTAGGTTGTATCTCGAACTGAGATCTTTTATATGTATACTACATACATTTTACAACCTTGGATGTTTAGTTTATTGGATTTAGGGTTAAAACAAGGGCAATATCATAAATAATGAATAATAACTCTTTATTTAAATAATAACACTTTATTACAATAATTAGAACAAAATTACAAACTACGAGTTTTAGGGCACAAACCCCAACAAACTCCCACTTGAACTAAAACTCTAGTGGGGTATATCATAATCTAAAACAGTGGTTACAGAGATACAAATACAATAAACTAGGGCATCCAAATTCCCATTACATATCTCCCACTTACCCTAGATTAGCCTATATACATATCTCGTAGACCTAGACTTTCCAGATGACCCTCGAACACTTTAGCCATGAGAGTCTTTGTAAACGGATCAACAATGTTGTGCTCCAAAGTGATCTTTGTGAATTTCACATCTCCTCGTTGCACTATTTCTCGTATCAGGTGATATTTCCTCTCGATGTGCTTGCCTCGCTTACGGCTGCGAAATTCCTTCGAATTGGCTACCGCACCACTGTTGTCAAAGTATAAGGTGATGGGGAATTCCATATTTGGAACAATTTCCAAATCAGTAAGGAATTTCCTTAGTCAAACAGCCTCTTTAGCTGCTTCACAAGCAACGACATACTCAACCTCCATCGTGGAGTTAGCGATGCATCCCTGCTTGATGCTTCGCCATACTATAGCACCCTCATTAAGGGTGAAAATTGATCCCAATGTGGATTTCCTAGAATCCTTACCGTTCTAAAAATCAGAATCAGTGTATCCAGTAAGGATCAAATCCTTAGTCTCATACACAAGCGTATAGTCTCTCGTTCTCCTAAGATACTTGAGGATACTTTTAACTGCGGTCCAGTGGTCTAACCCTGGATTGGATTGGTACCTATTGACTATTCCCACTGCATAACAAATGTTTGGCCTCGTGCACAACATAGCATACATTAAGCTACCTACTGCAGAGGCATAGGGAATACGTCTCATATCCTCAACTTCTTGAGTTGTCTTAGGACATTGTTCCTTAGACAGATGAACTCCATGCCTGAAGGGTAATAAGCCTCTCTTGGAATTCTGCATTGAATATCAGACCAACATTTTGTCGATATAAGATGCTTGAGACCGAGCTAGCGTTTTGTTCTTGCGATTCCTGAAAATTTGAATCTCAAGAACATACTACGTCTCTCCCAAATTTTTCATTTGGAATTGGGTCGCCAGTCAATTATTTATGTCAGTTAGGTATCCTACTTCATTCCCAATGAGTAGGATATCATCCACATAAAGTACTAAGAAAGCTACTTTGTCGTTGATGATCCTCTTGTAAACACAAGGCTCGTCAACGTTTTGGTCAAAGCCATAAGACTTGATCGCCGTATCAAATCTTATGTTCCAAGATCTGGATGCTTGTTTCAACCCATAAATTGATCGATTGAGCTTGCAAACTTTTTGCTCCTGACCTTGGGTTATGAACCCTTCGGGGTGAGACATATAGATGCTCTCGTCAAGATTACAATTAAAAAAGGCAGTCTTGACATCCATTTGCTAAAACTCATAATCATAAAATGCGGCTATGGACAAGACTATCCTGATAGACTTAAGCATAGCAACAGGGGAAAAAGTTTCCTCATAGTCAACTTCTTCCCTTTAGGTAAAACCCTTTGCTGCAAGTCTAGCCTTAAAGGTTTGTACCTTTCCGACTGCATCTCTCTTTCTCTTATAGATCCATTTACACCCTATGGGTCTTACCCCTTCAGGTTGGTCTACAAGTTCCCATACTGAATTGAAGTACATTGACTTCATTTCAAGGTCCATGGCTTTGATCCATTGGTCATTATCTACGACATTCATTGCTTGTTTATAGGACAATGGATCCTCTACACTGTCATCAGGTTGTTGGGATTTGTGCCCTAAACTTATGTAATTTTGATCAAATAAATAAAGAGGTATTTGTGTTGATGAAATTATATTCTTGCTCTTTAAATCCAATAAACTAAGCTCCAAGGCTATAATGTATCTTGAAGATTCGTGTAGTAGACACTATTTGGATTGTGTTCAAGAGTATAGCTTAAAAGGGTCTATGGTATAAGAATAAGGTTGGAAACCCTATTTTGGTAACACCATGGATGCGACCCACTTTGTAATTAGTACAAATGAGGTAATCCAACTCATTCATGTGGTTGACATGTGAGTGGGGGCATCCTGTATGAAGAGTTCATACAAGATCGGATTTGCAAAATTATTAGTCTAACCAAAGATAACGTCGTTAATGGATAAGACCGATAATTTATAGATGGTCATTAGTGACTCAACCTAGATCCCGAGCGGTTTAAGAACTCCCGCTTATAGGGGTTTGTCCTTAGACTAGTATGGGTGAGAGTGGCACATGGCGACTCAATAAGCCTACCTTCTCGTGACGAGAACCTCGTAGGTAGTGGGACTTAACTATGCAAGATAGAATTCACTCATTCCTACACTAAGGAATTAGATAGGTTGTTCCCTTAAGAACTAACTCCAGGTCTTGAATAACGGGGCCCCGCCCTCTATGAGGGTATGAGTCTATGGTAGGACCTTAGACTTGTTGTTCATTAGAGGATCAGTGGTGCTTAAGGAACAAAGAGGTAATCACAGGGGTAAAACGATAATTTGACCCAACCGTGATTAGATTCACATATAAACCATACACTAATGAGAGAATAAAGGAGGGATAGGATGGTAAATTTCCATTCTATTTCCCTATATATAGTTGCATGAGATGCAATTTTGGATGCGAGCTTCTTGAGAAACCCTAGAGGATCATATAGTTGTGTTGGAAGAGTTCCACACACAATCTCTCTCACAACCTCACAACCTATCCTAAAGGAACCCACATTCCTCTCTCACCTAGAGAACAACGGAGAAGATATGGTGGTAGTGTCTGTGATCGTTCGGGTTCGAGTTGTTGAGATCGTGATCATGGGAGGAGGAGCACTTGAAGAAAGAGTTCTTCCAAGGTAATATCTTGTTGTCCATCTTGTAGAAATGCATGCTTAATCTAGTTAGATTAGTTCTTGATTGTAATCCATGTAACTAAAATTAAGAGCACGTGATTAACAATTGCTTCCGCTGCGGGATTCGATCCCTTCATATAGGAATAAGAGTTCTTCTGGTATTAGGTTTTGGTCAAGAGTGTCTTGATCTAGAGGAGGAGTGTTTTTTATTACCCTTCGGTGTCATACATTGTAAACCTTTGGAGTATCATTGCAAATTATAAATGACTTAGGAATCATTTAGTAATTAGCTAAAACATGATTGAATTAGACAATTATAGCAAGAAACTTATACAAGTTTTGTTTTGTAAATTTTTCAGCAAAATGTCTAGCTCTATAATTTCCTTATTGGGTGCGGAAAAGTTAACCGGAGAGAATATGATGACGTGGAAAAACAAACTCAACACTATATTGGTAGTGGATGATCTGAAGTTTGTGCTAACTGAGGAGTGTCCTTAGGTGCCAGGCTCGAATGCTTCACGAAATGTTCATGATACATATGATCGATGGATCAAGGCAAATGATAAGGCCAAGGTCTATATGTTGGCAAGTATGTCTGACATATTAGCCAAGAAGCACGAGGGCATGATGACCGCTAAGGAAATCATGGATTCAGTTGTATGTTTGGACAACAGTCTACACAGGCCCGACACAATGCCCTCAAGTATATATTCAACTCAAGGATGGCAGAGGGTTCATCTGTTCGGGATCATGTCCTGGATATGATGGTACACTTTAACATCGCGGAGTCGAATGGTGTTTCCATCGATGAATCGAGCCAGTCGACTTCATTCGAAACCCTTCCGATATAGTTTCCTCTGATTTAGAAGTAATGTTGTTATGAACAAGCTTACTTTTAATCTTACCTCCTTCTCGAATGAACTCCGGACCTTTCAATCTTTGATGAAAATTCAGGGATCGAAAGGTGAGGCAAATGTTGCCAGTATGAGTTATCATAGAGGTTCGACCTCTGGATAAAAAAAAGTGGCTTCATCTTCTTCTAACCTGAAAGGGAAGAAGAAAAACATGAAGAAGGTTGGTAAAGGGAAACGAGCTGACAAAGTTGCCGCCTAGAAGGGCAAGAAAGTCAAAGAAGTTGCAAACAAAGGAAAGTGTTTCCACTGCAACAAAGACGACCATTGGAAACGGAACTGTCCGAAGTACATTGCAGAAAAGAAGAAAGAAGGTAAATATGATTTACTTTGCATAGAAGCTTGTTTAGTGGATAATGATAAAAATGCTTGGATACTTGATTCAGGCGCCACTAATAATGTTTACTCTTCTTTTCAGGGAATTGATTCATGGCAGCAGCTACAGAAAGGAAAGATAACGCTCCAGGTTGGAAATGGAGAAGTCGTCTCAGCTGTAGCAATAGGCACGATGAAGCTTTATTTTGGCAAGAAATATTTGTTGTTAAACAATATATTAGTGATACCAGAGTTTACTAGAAACCTTATTTCAATTTCTTGCTTTATAGGACAATGTATTTTTGTTTATTTCTCTTTGAATAAAGTGTTTATTTTGAAGAAATGTGTGGAAATATGTTCAACTTCATTAGAAAATGGGTTGTATGTTTTAAGGCTTAATTCAGTCAAAATGGTTTTGAACACTGAATTATTTAAAACTGCAAACACACAAACTAAGAAACGTAAAATTTCTCCTAAAGAAAATGCTCATCTTTGGCATCTTAGATTGAATCACATTAACCTCAATAGGATTGAGAGACTGGTAAAGAATGGACTTCTAAATGAGTTAAAAGAAAATGCTTTACCTGTATGTGAATCTTGCCTAGAAGGCAAAATGACTAAAAGACCTTTTAGTGGAAAAGGTTATAGAGCCAAAGAACCCCTTCAGCTTATACATTCAGACCTATGTGGTCCGATGAGTGTTAAAGCCAGAGGAGGTTATGAATATTACATCTCTTTTATAGATGATTATTCTAGATTTGGGTATATGTACCTAATACAACATAAGTCTGAAGCACTTGAAAAGTTCAAGGAATTCAAGACTGAAGTTGAAAATCAATTAGGTAAAACAATTAAAACCCTTCGATCAGATCGAGGTGGAGAGTACATGGATTTAAAATTCCAGAACTATATGATAGAACAAGGAAATACATTCCAACTCTCGGCTCCCGGTACATCACAACAAAACGGTGTATCGGAAAGGAGAAATAGAACCTTGTTGGACATGGTTCGATAAATGATGAGTTATGCTCATCTCCCTAATTCCTTTTGGGGTTATGCAGTAGAGACTGCGGTATACATTTTGAACAATGTGCCATCAAAAAGTGTTTCTAAAACACCTTTTGAACTCTTGAAAGGACGTAAAGGTAGTTTATGTCATTTCGAGAATTTAGGGTTGTCCAAAGACATGTGTGCTTGTGACAAATCCAAAGAAGTTGGATTCACGTTCAAAATTGTGCCTATTCGTAGGCTACCCAAAAGAAACAAGAGGTGGTTTCTTCTATGATCCTAAGGAAGATAAGGTTTTTGTGTCGACAAATGTCATTTTCTTAGAGGAGGACCACATAAGGGACCACAAACCAAGAAGTAAAATTGTGTTAAGTGAGTTAGACGGAACAATAGCAAAGGTTGCTAATAAAACTAGTACGTCAACCAAAGTTGTTGATACTAACTTGTCTAGTCAAGAGAGTCCATCTCAAGAGTTGAGTATGCCTCGACGTAGTGGGAGGGTTATAACGCAACCTGACCGTTACATGAGTTTATCTGAAACCCAAGTTGTTATACCAGATGACGACTGCGAGGATCCATCGACTTATAATCAAGCGATGATTGACAAAGACAAAGACAAATAGGTCATAACCATGGACCAAGAAATGGAGTCTATGCACTTCAATTCTGTTTGGGATCTTGTAGATAAACCTGATGGGGTAAAATCTATAGGTTATAAGTGGATCTACAAGAGAAAGCGTGGTGTAGATGGGAAGGTGCAAACCTTTAAAGCTAGACTAGTAGCAAAGGGTTATACCCAAGTTGAAGGAGTTGACTATGAGGAAACATTTTCACCTGTTGCTATGGTAAAGTCTATTTGTATCCTACTTGTCATTGCTGCATATTATGACTATGAGGTATGGCAAATGGATGTCAAGACAGCCTTTTCGAATGACAATCTTGACGAGAGCATCTACATGGACCAACCCAAAGGGTTCATTGAACCAGGACAAGAGCAAAAAGTTTGCATGCTTAAAAGGTCCATCTATGGACTGAAACAAGTCTCTAGGTCCTAGAATATAAGATTTGATGAGGCAATCAAATCTTTTGGTTTTGACCAGAATGATGATGAACCTTGTGTCTATAAGAAAATCATCAATAGTTCTATCGCATTCCTAGTTCTATATGTGGATGATATCCTACTCATTTGGGAATGATGTAGGATATTTTACTGGCATTAAGAATTGGCTAGCTACGCAATTCCAAATGAAATATTTGGGTGATGCACAGTTTGTTCTTGGGATCTAGATTGTCCGGAACCGCAAGAATAAAACACTAGCCTTGTCTCAAACATCTTACATAGACAAAGTGTTGTCGAGGTTTAAGATGCAAGACTCCAAAAAGGGCTTATTGCCTTTCAGATATGGAGTTCATTTGTCTAAGGAACAATGTCCTAAGACACCGCAAGAAGTTGAGGACATGAGACGAATTCCTTATGCATCAGCTGTTGAGAGCCTGATGTACGCCATGTTGTGTACTAGGCCAGACATTTGTTTTGCAGTTGGAATGGTCAGAAGGTATCAATCCAATCCAGGACCTGAACACTGAACAGCGGTTAAAACAATCCTTAAGTATTTACGGAGAACAAGGAACTACATACTTGTGTATGGGGCTAAGGATTTGATCCTTACAGGATACAAGGATTCTGACTTTCAGACTGATAAAGATTCTCGAAAATCTACATCAGGGTCAGTATTTACTCTTAACGGAGGAGTTGTAGTATGGCGAAGCGTCAAGCAAGGATGCATCGTTGATTCCACCATGGAGGTCGAATATGTAGCAGCTTGTGAAGCAGCTAAATAGGCCGTTTGGTTAAGGAAATTCATGCTAAATTTGGAAGTTGTTCCAAATATGAGTTTGCCCATCACGCTGCATTGTGATAACAATGGTGTCGTGGCAAATTCAAGGGAACCCCGAAGTCACAAGAAGGGAAAGTATATTGAGCGAAAATATCATCTCATCCGGGAGATCGTGCATCGAGGAGACGTGATCGTCACAAAGATAGCCTCAGAGCACAACGTTGTTGATCCTTTTACAAAGGCTCTCACGGTTAAAGTATTTGAGAGTCACCTAGAAGGTCTAGGTTTACACGTCTTCCCTCACTAGGGCAAATGGGAGTATATTGTACAAAGGGTTTAAATGCTCTAGTTTATTGTATTTACATTATTGTAATGTTTTAATACTCCACAAGCTTTAGGTCAAGTGGGAGATTGTTGGGATTTGTGTCATAAACTTATGTAATTTTGATCAAATAAATAAAGAGTTATTTGTGTTGATGAAATTATATTCTTTCTCTTATCCAATAAACTAAGCTCCAAGGCTATAATGTATCTTGAACATCAGTGTAGCAGACACTATTTGGATTGTGTTCAAGAGTATAGCTTAAAAGGGTCTATGGTATAAGAATAAGGTTGGAAACTCTATTCTGGTAACACCATGGATGCGACCCACTTTGTAATTAGTACAAATGAGGTAATCCAACTCATTCATGTGGTTGACATGCGAGTGGGGGCATCCTGTATGAAGAGTTCATACAAGACCGGACTGCAAATTATTAGTCTAACCAGTATAACGTCGTTAACAGGATAAGACTGATAATTTATAGATGGTCATTAGTGACTCGACTTTGAATCCTGAGCAAGTTAAGAACTCTTGCTTATAGGGGTTTGTCCTTAGACTAGTATGGGTGAGACTGGCCTGTAGCCGACTCAATAAGCCTACCTTCTCAGGGACAGAACCTCGTAGGTAGCTGGGGACTTAACTATGCAAGATAGAATTCACTCATTCCTACACTAAGGAATTAGATAGGTTGTTCCCTTAAGAACTGACTCCAGGTCTTGAACAACGGGGCCCCGCCCTCTATGAGGGTATGAGTCTATGGTAGGACCTTAGACTTGTTGTTCATTAAAGGATCAGTGGTGCTTAAAGAACAAAGAGGTAATCACAAGGGTAAAACGGTAATTTGACCCAGTCGTGATTACGAACAACCTTTGAAAGGTCGACTCATGGGTAATGATTATATCAGTGGACACAATATAATCTACAGTGAGGAGAGTACAGCTACAAGTGTATAGTGGAATGACTTGTAGTTAATGAATATTGATTAGCTGGATCAAAGAGTTTGATCAGTTAATCTCACATCATTAGAGCTCATGAACTATAGGTCCATTAGGTCCCTCCGTTGGCTCAACATGGTAATATTAAGGGTATAAAGTTAGGAATGAAATTGAAGTGTTCAATTTCATATATGAGGTGTTATATCAGTTGTATGTGATATAATTGATATAATATATGGTTTTAATGTGAATTAAATTCACATATAAACTATATACTAATGAGAGAATGAAGGAAGGATAGGATGATAATTTACATCCTATTTCCTTAAAAAAGGTTGCATGAGATGCAATTTGAAGGTGAAGCAAATCTTGGAAAACCCTAGATTATCAAGTGTTTTGTCTTGTTGGAAAAGTTCCACAAAACAAAAACACAACCTCTCTCACAACCATCTCACCTCATCCTAAAGAAACCCACATTCCTCCCTCACCTAGAGAACAACGGAGAAGATCCCGTGGTGGTGTCTTCATCCGTTCGGGTTCAAGTTGTTGAGATCATGATCGTGGCAGAAGGAGCACTTGAAGAAAGAGTTCTTCAAAGGTAATTACTTATTGTCCATCTTGTAGAAGCATGTTTAATCTTAGATCATCTAGTTCTTGTTTATGAGATCTATGTAACAAAATTAAGAATACGCGATTCACAATCGCTTCCGCTGCGGGATTCGGTCCCTTCACTGGTATGACAACTTGAGTTTCAACTAAACCCAAGTAGCGGTCAAGTTGGGAAACAACTCTCCCACTGCGTCGAGGCATTCTCAACGATTGAGAAGGACGAGACTGACTTGATGTGTTGGCTTCTTCATCAACTCTTGATGAAGGTCCAACATGATCAACAACTCTTGTTGGTTCATCTGTAGCTTCAATTAGTACTAGTTTACTACGTGGTTTATAGTTCCTCATGTGATCTTCCTCCAAGAAAGTGGTTTTTGTCGATACAATCACCTTGTTTTCTTGTGAGTCGTTGAAAAGACCACCTCTCGTTTCTTTGGGATAGCCAACAAATTGGCATAATCTTGAACGAGGTTCTAGTTTCTTTGGGTTTGTCACCAGCACGTGTGTCGGACAACCCCAAATCCTAAAGTATTGTAAACTAGGTTTACGCCCCTTCCATAATTCAAAAGATGTTTCGAAAATACTATTTGATGAAATAGTGTTCAAGATTTGAACCGCAGTCTCTACTGCATAACCCCAGAACGAGGCAGGTAATTGAGCATAACTCATCATAGATCGAACCATGTCCAACAAGGTTCTATTTCTCCTTTCTGGCACACCATTTTGCTGTGGTGTATTAGGTGTTGAGAGTTGAGATTTAATTCCATGTTCTATCAAATAGTCCTGGAATCTGAAATCCATATACTCTCCACCTCGATTGGATCGAAGTGTTTTAATGGTTTTCCCTAATGCATAATCTACTTCAGCCTTATACTCTTTGAACTTTTCAAGAGCCTTAGCTTATTATGCATTAGGTATAGATAACCATACCTCGAATAATCATCTATGAAAGAGATGAAATATTCGTACCCTCCTCGACCTTTAACATTCACCGGACCACAAAGATCCGAATGTATAAGCTCTAAGGGTTCTATGGCTCTATAACCTTTTCCAGTAAAGGGTCACTTAGTCATTTTACCTTCCAAGAAAGTTTCGCAAGGAGGTAAAGAATCATCTTCCAACTTGTTTAGAAGTCCATTCTTAGATAGTCTCTCAATCATGTTGAGATTTATATAACCAAGTCTAAGATGCCAAAGATAGGTATTATTGTTTGGAGAAACTCTTTGCCTTTTGCTTTGAGTATTAGCAGTTTTAAACATCTCATGATTTAAAATTGCTTTATTTTGTTTCGGTTTAAGTACATACAAACCGTTTTCTAACTTAGCAGAACAAATATTGACACCTTTCTTTGAAATGAACGCTTCATTAAATGAGAAGGTAATACAATAGCCAAGTTCAATTAAGCAAGAGATAGAAATTAAGTTTCTCTTAATCTTGGGAACTATGTACAGATTTTCTAAAAAGATAAATCTATCTCTAAAAAACAACTTGGCATCTCCCATTGCACGAGCTGAGACGACGTCTCCCGTTCTGACCCTGAGTGTCATCTAACCCTCTTCGAGCTCCTTGAAGGAACTAGTTTCCTATAAAGAAGAGCAAACGTGATTAGTGGCTCCTGAATCAAATATCCAGGTAAAATCATCATTTTCCACTAAGCAAGTTTCAAGAACAAGTAAATCGGGTTCACCTTTCTTCTCTTCAAGCTTAATGTTTGTAGTAGCAGAAGCTTTCCCTTTTCCTCCTTTCCTCTTCTTCCGAGTCTTCTTAATCCCAGAAGAAGAACCACAGGGCTTGGTTCCAGAGGATGAACCCATTTGGACCCTTTTGGAATGGGCAAACTGGTTTGTCTCTCCATCAACTCGTCCCTTATTATCCATAAGAGACTGGTAAGTCTGCAGTTCATTTAGGAGGGAAGTCAGGTTATACTCCATTTTATTCATCTCCGCATTGCTATGGAATGGCAGGAAACTCTTCGGAAGTGATTTCAGGATGAAGAATACCTGACTTTGCTCATCCAAGACCGCTCCGTTCATTTCGGCCACGTTGAAGTGAACTATGAGATCGAGAACATGTTCTCTCACCAAGTTTCCTCCTTCATGCGCGTTTATAAACGCGTGCTTGAGGGGATTCGTGCGAATTTGTTCGAGATGGGTTGTCCGGACAAACTCTGCAGATAACCCATGATCTCACGAGCTGAGACCATTCCCTCCAACTTCCTGAAAACATCAGATATGCCAGCCAGGATATAGGTCTTGTCATTTTCATTGGCCTTGATCCAGCGGTCGTACGCATCCTTAACAGATTGAGGAGCGTTTCCAGCAGAGACCTAAGGACATTCCTCAGTCAATACAAACCGAAGGTCGTCAACAACAAGAATCGTATTCAGGTTGGACTTCCACGTAGTATAGTTTTCGCCAGTTGAACGTTCGCTTTTGAGTAAGCTATAATTGAGGATGACATGCTGAAATTCCAAAAGTAGTTCTAATTAGTTATGCCTTTAACCCATTATAAACCAATCAAATTTAGCAAAATTATTAAAGAACCCTAGTGTTTAGTTAAACCTTTAATTTTGCAACGATACTTCAAGGGTTTAGAACAAAAGCCACCGTCGGGTGGTCAGTCACTCCTCCCCTGAATTGAGACTATCTCAACTAATTCTCACTACCAGAACATCTCATGTCCCAATGATTGTTCGCTACCGTTTGTTTGGTCAAGGACTTGTTAACTAGCTTAACTTATCCCGTAAATGTGACCTGTCATAGATCCAATAGGTCCGAGCCAATAGGCTACTATTAAGAAAGACAACTGTTGGCAAATTACCCAAGAGACCCTATCCATTTCTGGAGTTCGCAGTGTTCCGATCCCTATAGTCCGGCCCTCGGTGGGGATTGGTTGTTCCAGGACAACCTAGCAGGCGGACTATAGAAATCTCACGGTGCGACCTAATGGAGGAGACCGTAGGATACGTTGGCACGCGTCCTGCTCCCATTTACTATGGATACTTCCATTATTCACCTGTTATTGAACCATGCAAACACTTACCGTAGGGGGGCTTCCTATTGACGCCACGTAGGCGAGCATGGAAATCACGGTGTGAACTCTTGAAGACGTGAGAGTAAACTCGATGTGAACATCTCGTTTTCTCCCACTGAAGCTCCTAAGGTTAGGGTGTAGGTTTAACTTAGTCGGATTCTGGGTAAAAGAATCTATCTAAGTCTATGCCTATTATAACTATTATAACTAGGTCTTTTAACCTTATGTCTAGGTGAATAAACATTTTAATTACCTAGATATAAAACAGGACAATGGTTAATTCAACTCAAGTTCCGGGTCAGTTCCCAGGTAGGAGGTGTTCTGTTAACCGTCAGCTTAAGTACCCCCAACGTTAGACAGAACTTCACAGGTAGAGTTCCCTTATAACCAATGTCCTATTGTCCTACTATATTTTAAACTATTTAAAATACTATGTAAGACTTAACTTCTAATCCTATTAGAAATTAAACTTAGGTCTAAATTAATTTTAAACAATTTAAAACTAATTCGAATTTAACCCAAGTTCCTATGTTTGCATGCAATTCTTTGTTATAGGTTATGGTTTCTAAAACTCCTTTATTTATAACTTTTATAAATTTTAATAATTAACCTATGACAAGGAACTATATTATAAAACCAACAAATAATTTCAAATTGGAATTATAAAAGAAATTATTCAACTAATTGAATAACTAAAATTACTTAAATAAAATAACATTATGCTCCATGCAATTAATTTTCCATATAATCTAATTATAACAATTATAATTAATTACCCATGAAAAATAAATTAATCATGCATTTCTACCAAATTTATATAACACTTATACAAATAAAAATGCATGAACATGCTTATCCTAAGGTGGGAAAATATTCTAAATGACATTCATAAAGAAAAATAGTTGTAAAACCAAAACAATTTGGCCCCTAAAGTGCAAAAATAATAAAATTACACAAATTTTATTACAAAAAATGTCCAAAACTCCTTGAACCGAGCTCAAACCGCTCGAACCGGACCAAAAACAACCTGAACCACCCAGACCGGTCTGCTCCTTCAGGTTGGCGTCACGACGTTGTAACGCTGAAGGGAGCGTTGCAATGTCGGCTTCATTCGCGCTCTCTCTCAGCGTTGCAACACTACTGACCCCTCGATCTTCCACTTCGATAGGGAGCATCGGCGTTGCAACGCTGTTGCTTCGACAACAATATTTCCCTTCGAACACAGCAACTTCAATTGCCAATTTCTCCTTCGATACTGATCCAAACTGCACAAAACTGGTCCCGAACGACTCACAACTCGATTACAGACTCAATTATGCACTTTAATGCTAAAAAACGCAGGGGCCTTTACATTTAAATTGATCAAATCAAAGAAAACTAAGGCCAAAAAGTTCCAAAACAATTTTACAGCAAACCAAAAATGCAATTCCCACCTATCAAATACAAATTTGTTTCAACCAAAACATAACAAGCATTTCTTTGATACCAATTGATGGAGATTTGATCTCCTTGAGCAACGAAAATGTGTTTAAAAGATCGAAAAGCTTGTTTGTTTTTGTTTAATACAAATACCAATACATTGGTAAATTACAAAGATAAGCATACAATTCTAATATAATTAGGCATGAAAATTAAACATGCAGACATGTTGTAAATTAAACTAAACTAAAAGGGAATTCGAAATTTAGCTTTGTAGTTTCGCAGCAACTCCTTGCTCCAAGTGTATAGGAGCACAACAACTATAGATGCTACCATGTTCTTTCTTCTCCAACAGGACACGGCCAAACTAGCAAACCTCCTATCCTCTGGATTCCACTTAGATCTCCCTTGATGGGAAGGGACCAACGATTTGGTAGTCAAATGGGAATTGAGAGAGAGAGTTGAGAGAGTAAAATCAATTTTGCACCAATTCTGCCAAAATCACAAAATTGATCGATCCCCTTCATCTCCTAACTCCCTACAGTTAACGATAGGGAGTGGAGACAAAGCAGGGAAGTGGAGAACGTGTCATCTACACGTTTCCCTATTTTAATTAATTAATAATAATATAATTAATTAATTATCATTTATATATAACCTATTTAATTAAATCAAATTTAAATAAAACAATTAATTAATTCTTAATTAATTAATTTAAATATCTTGTATTTCATTTAGGTTATATATATATGATTAAATCACATTTAATCATATTCTCTTTTAATCTATAGTTTTAATGTACATCTTATGCACATTAAATTTTAACCTATAGTTTTAAATATCAATCACATTCACATTTAAATTAATATTTGAATTGTTTCAAATATTTAATTCTCTCATAAAATTTAATATGAATCATATTCACATTAAATTTATAATATAAAATTCCAAAACTTTATATTATAACGTATCGATATACATTAAATTTATTCCCTAATAAATTTGAACATTTCAAATTCAAACAATCTAAGAACCCTTTACGAGCTAGAAGGTGGACCTAATGGACCTACAGATCAGAACCTCCAACGATACGAAATTATTCAGTTAATCTCATTAACCTCCTAATCACCATTCGTTAACTACGGGAACACTCCACTGAAGTCCCGCAGCTGCACTCTTCTTACTGCAGATATTTTTCTATGTCCATGGATATTGATCAATAACAGCAAGTCAATCCTTCACGAATGTTCGTAACACCAGCTAGGTCAAATTACCGTTTTACCCCTGTGTTACATCTTATACCTTAAGTACCAGTGCTCCTCTAATGAACAATTTGTTCGTGGTCCTACCAACAAACAGAAGTCCCTCTCGGGCCAATGGGAGGGTCGGACCCTTTGTTCAAGTCCCAAAGACACCACTTAAGGGAACATTCATCTACTTACCCTAGTAGGTTGAAAGGAGTGAATTCCATCTTGCTAGGCTATGTCCCCAACTGCTCACTCGGTCTTGTCCCCAAGAAGGTAGGCATATTGAGTCGGCAAATCTGGCCACTCTCACCCATACTAGTCAAAGGGCAATCCCTCGCAAACAGGAGTTTGTAACCTGCTCAGGATTGAGATCAAGTTGCCTAGGTCATCCTAGTGAAATAGAAACCTAGCTAGTCAACGGAGTTACATCTAGTGGTTACTATTTCGCGGTCCGGTCTTATGTAATCTCATTACATAGGATATCCCCACTCACATGTCATCTACACGAACACGTTAGGATCACAGTGTTTGTATCATATACAAAGTGGGTCACATCCAGGTTGTTTCTCGAACTGAGATCCTTTATATGTACACTACATTCAGTTCAAGATACATTTTACAACCTTGGATGTTTAGTTTATTAGATTTAGGGTTAAAACAAGGGCAATATCGTAAATAACGAACAATAACTCTTTAATGAAATAATAACACTTTATTACAATAATTAGAACAAAATTACAAACTACGAGTTTTAGGGCACAAACCCCAACAGGGTTTATGCCCTAAAACTCGTAGTTTGTAACTTTTGCTCTATATAATTCAATAAAGTGTTATTGTTTTCATTATTTCTATTAATTGCCTTATATTAACCCTAAATCCAATAAACGAACATCCTAGGTTGTTGTGTGTCTCTTGAACTATATGTAGAAGACATATTAGAATCACAGTTCGAGAAACAGTCTAAAGGGTCTATAGTATAGGGATGAGGTTGGGTACCTTATCCTGGTGACAATATGGATATGGCCCACTTTGTATATGATACAAACACGGTGATCCAATGTGTTCGTGTAGAAGACATGTGGGTGGGGATATCCTATGTGATGAGATTACATAAGACCGAACTGCAAAATAGTAACCAATAGATGTAACTCTGTTGACTAGTTAGGTTTCTATTTCAATAGGATGACCTAGGCAACTTGATCTCAATCCTGAGCAGGTTACGATCTCCTGTTTGTAAGGAATTGTCCTTTGACTAGTATGGGTGAGAGTGGTCTGAGACGCCGACTCAATAATCCTACCTTCCTGGAGACAAAACCGCGTAGGCAGCTGGAGACTTAACATAACAAGATGGAATTCACTCCTTCCCGACTTTAGGGTAAGAAGATGAGTGTTCCCTTAAGTGGTGTCTCTGGGACTTGAACAAAGGGTCTGACCCTCTCATTGGCCCGAGAGGACTTCTGTTTATTGGTAGGACCATAAACAGGTTGTTCATTAGAGGAACACTGGTACTTAAGGTAAAAGATGTAACCCAAGTAATTTGACTTAGTTAGTGTTACGAACACTCGTGAAGGATTGAATTGTTGTTATTGGTCGTTATCCATGGACACAAAAACATATCTACAGTGAGAAAAGTGCAACTGGGGACTTTAGTGGAGTGTTCCCGCAGTTAACGAATATTGATTAAGGAGTTAATGAGATTGACCTAATCATCTTGTATCGTTTGAGCTTCTGATCTGTAGGTCCATTAGGTTCACTTTCTAGCTCGTAAAGGGTTCTTAGATTACTAAATGTTGATTAAAATTTGAAGTGTTCAAATTCGTTTTGGGAATTAATCTAATGTATGGAGATACATTATAATATAAAGTTTTTATGCACATTAAAACTTTATAGTATAAATTTAACTTGAATAGATTCAAAGTAAATTTATGAGAGAGTTAAATATCTGAAAGAGTTCAAATATTGTTTGAATGTGAATAAGATTCATATTTAAAATTATAGGATAAATTTTAATGTGCATCAGATGCACATTAAAACTATAAGTTAAAGGGACTGTGGTTAAATATGATTTAATCATACATAACCTAAATTAAATATATGATATTTAAGTTATGAATTAATTAATTTGTAAATATAATTAACTTAATTAAATTTGATTTGATTAAATTAATTAAAATTTTAGGTTATGTAATATATACTTAATTAAATATGATTTAATTAAGTAATTAAATTAAATTTGATTTAAAATTAATTAATTATCGATCAAGTGGGGAACGTGTGACACATTCCCCACCCTCCTTCATCTTCTCCCTCACTCCATCGATAAAGTAGAGGGTGTGGGAAGAAGGAATTGGTTAATCGATTGAAAACTCTCCCTTTGGTATTTTGGTTTTTTGGTGAAAAATTCTCTCTACCAATTCTCTCTACGATTCTTTTCCAAAAAAGAAAAAGGTTCCCACAAACCTTAATCTATAGAACTCAGAGGATAGAAATTTTACCTCAGTGGTGGTGCTCTATTGAAAATAGTAAGTTGTGTTGTACGGTTTTCTTTAAAAAAAAGTGCAAAATGTTGCAAATTCTAGAAGCCAAAAGGTAACAATTTCATAACCTTTAGTTTAGAAAAGCTTTTAGCAAACTTTTATTCTAAAATCATGCTTCTGTATGTTTATCGATAAGTTTTGAAAATGTATGAGTATTTATTTTTACCAAATAAAAAATGAGTCTTTCGATCCAACTAATCTTCCGCTGTGCAATTGGGATCTAGATTCCATCAGTTTTAATCTTATTTGTTTTAGTTGTATCACATAAATCAATTCTTATTTGAAGTGCATAACCATAGTAAGCAATATGAGGTTAATATTCTTACCAAGAGTTGCACTTGTAGACGTTGAGACGTTTATTTGATTCCCTGTGTGCATGCATGTCTAGCTTTATGTCGAATGAATCTTGAATTTCACTCATATTCTCATGAATTTTATTGCATCTCAACTCTAATTGAGGTGTATAATAAAGATATACACCCGATTGATAACATCATTCAATTCTCAAGTTTCTTCACTATTGTTGATGATCCAATTCTTCCTCCCAACATCAAATGTCCTGTTGGTCGACCTATGAAGTGCGATCGGTGTGGTTGTTGTGGACTATGAAGTGCAATCGGTGTGGTTGTTGTGGACATAATCTGAGAACATGCAAGAATCCAATATTGGATTGATTTTTAGTCTTTTTTTTTTTAAACACATTTGTTTATACTTTTTTGTTGTTTGAATTCGAAGTTTAATGATTAAGTATCTTTTCAGTAATTGATTTAAAATTACAGTCTATTTTTCAATCATTTGCAGTCATTTATCTTTAAGTTCAGTATACTTATTCTTAGTAAAATTCTCTATCTATATTCCCAAATACATAACATTTCTTCATACTGAGCTTCTCAACTCAGTTTACTCTTAGGTATCTAGTTATGAATGATCTAATTATGGTGTAATTATATTTTATATCGTGGCCTTGATTCGTATGCTTAAATTCAACACTTGTAGTGGAACTGATATCCAATTTACATAGAGTGTATTTCTATATTTTTATGTATTTGTCCATCCGATTTATTTTTTTTAACTTGTTCTTATATTATATGTTATATTCTCGAATTTGTAAGTAATTTTTATTTTTCTGTAATTTACGTGTACTGTATTTTCAGTTAATTTAGTTGTGAGTCCATTCAACTTTTTTTTGTTTTCATGTATATATTATTTACATTTTCTATATTGTATATTTTACGTTATGTACTTTTTTTTACCTGTTTAATTTCAAAATTTGAAGAAATAGGTTGTAATTTGTGTCTATGTTATTTAGGACTTATATTCCACAAGGTGTACATTTCAATCTGTGTCTAAGTTATTTTTTTAGGTGTTTTATATAGGTTGTAATTTATATGTTTAATTTTTCCTCTTTAGTGATCCCTTCCACGATTCTCTTTTTTCCACTCGTTTTGTTATGGTCTTTTTTCCACTCGTTTTGTTATGGTAGGTTGTCACATCCTCTTCTGTCATTGTTGCTTCTATCTCCAGTAGAAAAAAAAACTTGGTAATTTTTATATTATTATGGTAAGGAAAACTATTAGAATATTACTCCCTCTTCAGTATTTACAATTATAGTTCCCAAAGTCTTTTTTCTTCTTTCCAAGAGTTATTCATGAGTCACGTAAACGATTACTTGATCTCGTGCATTTAACCATACATTCAATTGTTTGTTATGATCTCGAAAATCTTAGTTTAGTATATAAATCAAACTTCTAATTGAAAATAAAGAAGAAATAATATTTGGTTACATTTTAACATTTGTTTACATCGTATATCCTAAGAATCTCAGCTTATATAGGAAAACAAATCGGGATAGTTACCTTAATATCTGGGTGAAATTTCCTATCCGTGAAAGTTTCATTTTTACTAAATTCTTCGTTTCTGTGATTTTGGTACTATTCAGAGTAAGCTAGAATCAATTTTCAACTTTTCTTATAGCATTCAACGATTTTTACCAACTAAAACAAGAAATAATGAGTATTTCTGACCTTGTTTGCGAGAATAACTTCAGATCTTACCTCGTGCTCAATTTTCAACTTTTTTAAAAGAGGCGAAGTCTTCTGAAATAATCGATTAAGAAATCGGTCAAATGTTTCTTTGTGCTCAAAGGAACAGACGGGAGAACAAACTCAATTGAAATAATCGATCGAATGATTATCTGTGTTCAAAGGAAGAAACAGGAGAACGAACCCTAGCTCAACTCTCAAATATGCGGTAAAACGTAAAAATGTTTAGATTTTTTTTTTCAATTAGTTTTACTCTTTTACAGAGGAGAGTGTAAATTTGCATGCTATATCATTGGTAGGTTAATTACTTCTTTATTTTTTTCTTCCTTTTATTATAATTTTTTAAAATTCCTGTGTATTTTTTATAATTTAAATTAGGAAGATGTCAGAAAGAAATTAATTCCTTTAATTTAAATTTTACGAATTTTGTTTTGAAATCTGATTTTTGAATTACATTATATCGGGTTTAGATTATGCTTTTAGGTATTTTATTTTAGATTTTAAAATAAAATTAAATATAATTACCTATAATGAACTAATCTTAATTAATAAAGTGGTTAGGGTCAATTTCATCTTTTATTAATTACTAATTATAATTTTAAATAATAATTTGACTATTTTTAAGAAATAAAATCATTTGACTATTTTTTTAAAATAACATTTAAAATATAGCTATTTGTTTAGGCAGCCCAAATAAAAAAATGACAAAAGAGGAAAAGAAAGCCCATCTCCCGTCGTTTCATCTTATTCCCTCTCTCTATCGTTTTGCACGTGCAACCTCTCCATTCTTCTCCATCTTCTTCTTCGATTTCCACTTATCCTTCATGTTAAACAACCGCCAGCCCTCCCTCGTTCTCTTCTTCATCTCACAACCACCCATCTACGGCACTAGTACCCACGAGTGGCAGCGTTTTCCCCTTCTTCATGCACCTAAGCCGTCAGCAACAACACCCACGCGAGGATTCACGTTTTCTCTGCAGATCTTTGCGACGAGTGATCTACAAGCTTCAGAGTCTTTCAAACCCATCGTTCCGGCAGAGACCCACGAGTGTTCAACTACGGCGACCTCTCACGACATCGAAGCGCGGCCAGCAAGCAAACCCACACGCTTTTGTTGAGATTATTGGAGTGCAACCAAAGTCCCACGTTGGCTAGATAAGGAGACAATCATGAGTATATAAGTGGGGCACTATCTCCATTGGTATGAGGTCTTTTGGTGGGAACTAAAAATAAAAAGTTAATGCTCAAAGTGAAACAATATCATACTATCGAGCTTTGGCCAGCCTTCATTCAAGGTTGTTTGGTGTCAATTCACGAATTCCAGCGCTGCCCACTCAAGAATCGAACTTCAAGCCATGTTGAATTCAAGACCCACGCTCCAATAAGCCTCAAATTAGATTACCCATGTTCAGTATATCTGTTTGGTGTTGACCGGTATGTTTCAGCATATTTTAGATCTTTCACAAACCAATTTAAGTGTTGTAGCTTTGGGTTTAATGTGTGGGAACCATTAGCTTGCAGTTTGGAGTTGATTTGAACCTCCTCGAACACGATTTAGGAAGGCTTGTGCCTGTTTTTGCAAGGTTAGCACCCCTTAAGCTCATTCGAGCTGGATTAGAATGTCTTAGATTACTTTCTAATGCTTAGGTACATTTAAATTGTAGTTTGAAATACTTTTGACCGTGACCCATAACCTGAATAGCTTTGTTTTGGTTTACCCATAAGCCATTGAAGCCGTTTAGCATAAAGGACCTTATTCAAACATCGACCGACAAGGTTTCAAGCTACTTTGGTAAGTTTCCACACGTTTTTTTTCCCTTTCGGATCTTGTTTAAGGTGCTGCAAATTCATTCCAACCCTCGAATAACTTTGGTTGTAGTTTGGTTTTGTTCTAAAGAGTTTGCTATAGTGTTTTAAGGTTGTATCCAATTAAGTATACCCCTCTTTATCCATAAGGTGTGAACGAGAGTTTTATCCATGGTTGGTCCCTTCACAAAGTGTTTAACTAAAGAACTGACCGAGAAACTACCAGGTGAATCAATAGATCAGATCCTTGAATCCTCCCTATCAGAAGGAGTTAAACCATTCAACAAGGCCAAAAAGGATAACAACTCCACCAATTCATCTTCCTTCAAATTTCTTTGAAAGGTTATATTCCACGCCTTTGCCAAAGAATCTCAAAACTCAAAGGTTCTTTAAGAGTTGACTCCCCAATCCATACATCCTCCCAGAAACGAATGCATCGATCATTTCCTAACTTTAAACACACCAAAGAATTCACCTCAACCCATTACTTCACAATATTTAACCAAGGACTTCTCAAATTTCTATCTTGTGCCCTAGCAGGGTTCCAACCATCACGAGAGGATCTGTGAATACTTGTTACAACTCTTCTCCATAAAGTCGTAGGCTCGACACCAAACCTCCAACTTCATTTAGCCCAGAGGGCTTTATTTTTCCATCTAAGTTTTCCAAGGCCTAGGCCACCTGTCGGCTGATCTTGGGTTGTTAGATCCCAACAAACCAAGTGATTAAGATTTCCTCCACTACGTCCTTACCAGAAGAAATTTCTAATAATTTTTTCTAACCGAAGAACCACAACAACAACCATTTCAAAAATTGACAAGTAATAGCGCAAAATATGAGATAAAACTGAAGAGCATAAGGTCATTCAACCCCATGGGAAAGATTAAATCTTTGCCATCTATCCACCTTCTTTCCAAAAGCATCAATCACCTACTGCCAAAATAATATAGATTTCCAATGGCCCCCTAGAGGCAATCCAAATAAGAAAACAGAAAAGATTCCACTTTGCATCCCAACTTACTAGCCATTTCTACTAAATCCAAATCTAACATGTTGACCCCAACCAAAGCTGACTTATGTCAATTGATTCTCAACCCTGAGCAAGCTTCGAATAGAGCAATAGTTTGCACCAACACTTCCATCATACAATTATCATCTTTATAGAATAACAACGCGTCATCTGCAAATTGCAAAATAGACAAATGAATCTGGTCCTTACCCCCTACAAACCCCTCGAACAGGCCTTGCACATGCATTCTACTGACCACAACCGATAAGACTTTAGAAACCAAAAGAAAAATGAAAGAGGAGAGGAGATCCCCTTGCCTTAACCCTTTCGAAGCCAAAATCCTATCTCTCGGCCTCCCATTTATAAATATTGAAAACTTGGGATCTTTAACACATCCCATAATTCACTGAACCCATTTGGCACAAAACCATTTCAAGTTCATCACTTCTTCAAGAAAATTCCAATCCACACTATCGAATGCCTTTTCAATGTCAATTTTCAGAACCCAACCATTCCTTTTCTTAACACGGTACTCCTCCATGATTTCATTAGCAATCACAATCGGGTCTAAAATCTGCCTCCCTTGAATAAACGCACTTTGAACATCTAAAATAATTGAGGGCATAACCAATCTTAGGCATTCTACCATAACTTTTGCTAGAATCTTATGGGAGGAGGAAATTAAACTTATAGGTCTAAAATCCCTGACTGAATTGTCTAACTCTTTTTTCTGAATAAGGCAAATGAAGTTCTTCTTCTGAGTTGCATTAATCTGACCATTAAAGAAGAATACATCAAAGAATCTTACTAGATCTGATTTCAGTAGATGCCAGAATTTGAGATTGAACTCAACTTAAAACCATCTGCCCCAGAGCCTTATTCTTTCCCAAGCTTTTAATTACCCCCAAAATCTCCTCCGGTGAAAAAGGAACAATCAATTTTTCATTATGTTCCCTAGAAGCTGAGATTGAAACAAACCTTCTAACATCAACTCTAGAATAAAGTTGTTGAAAAAAATCTGTGTTCTCCTTTTCAATGGCCCAGGTCGATCTAAGCACCACCCCCTCAGAGGATAATAGCTCTACTACCAAACACTTCCTTTTCTTTGCAGCCAAGAAACGGTGAAAGAAGCCAGTATTCTCATCTCCCTCCTCTAACCAATTCAATTTACTTACTAAGTACTCCCCCCCCCCCCCCCAAAAAAAAAGCACCACCAGTTTTGTAGGTTAAACTTTTCATGACCTAGTTTTGCAGGTTGTGTAGTGGAGACATTGGAGGGAGACCATTGCTTAGTTAATTTTATAACTTTAGCTAGTCTTAATTCTTTTAGCTAGTCGGATGTTATTTTGTTTGAGTTAAAAACTTATGTATGTAAGAATGACTATTTCCTTTGGTAATTGTTTTATTTATCTAAAAGCATTTAGGTTATGTTTAGGATGTTGTAGTTTCATTGTTTAAGTTTTAAGGTTGTATCTGCTTAGGAATTTTAATAAGTTTCGTTCTATTATGAAGTTGAATCAGTCTCTTATATACTTGTAGTTTGGGGGATGTTGTGTGGTATCTGACTTAGAAGTGTGTTTTCTTGCTTAACGAGCATGAGGAAAAATTTTTGAAATGTTCTAGTTAAGTCGATATGCTGTCAAAATTTTTGGAGCTCATATAGTGCATGTTTAGTAATGACCCTAAGTTAGGTTTTAAAATTTGGGGGCATTACATGTCGGCTTGTTTATAAGTATTTTTTCTGCTTAAATTCACATATATCCTTAAAAAAAACGTATCGCTAATGTGTCAAACTTTGTGTCTCGCATTTTATAAACTTAATCCAATAAACTAAGCCTAGGGTCATATTATATGAGAGAACTAGAACTTGAATGGTGTGTAGTGGACACACGGGAAGGATCACGTTCGAGTTAATGACTCAAACGGTCTATAGTATATGGATAAGGTTGAGAACCTCATCCTGGAAACACTGTGGATGCGACCCACTTTATATTAGATACAAACGAGGTGATCCAACTCGTTCATGTGGTTGACATGCGAGTGGGGGCATCCTGTGCAATGAGATTGTACAAGATTGGACCGTGAATTATTAGACCTACTGATGTAACACCGTTAATAGTATAGGACTAATAACTTCGTAGATGACCATTAGTGACTCGTCCTTGATCCTGAGCGTGTTACGGACTCCTGTCTGCGGGGGTCTGTCCTTTGACTAGTACGGGTGAGGGTGGCCTGAGTACGCCCAATATGCCTATCTTCTTGAGGGCAGAACCTCGTGGGGAGCTGAGAACTTAACTATGCAAGAAGGAATTCACTCGTTCCCGAACTAGGGAAACCATAGGGGTTGTTCCGTTAAGTGTTGTCTCCAAGGCTTGAACAACGGGCACCCACCCTCTCACTGGCCCGAGAGAGACGTTGTTTATGGTTGGACCATGCAACAAAGTTGTTCATTAGAGGAGCAGTGGGTTTTAAGGAACAAGAAGTAGACACAAGGGTAAAACGGTAATTTGACCCAACAGTGACTATGAACAACCTGTGAAGGGACGACTCACGGGCATTGGTTATATCGATGGACACAACTTGTCCTATAGTGATGGAAATGCAACTACAGGCTTTAGTTGAGTGTTACTGTAGCTAATGAATGTTGATTAACCGGGTCAAAGAGTTTGATCGGTTAATCTCGTATCATTGGAGCTCGTCATTTGTAGGTCCATTAGGTCCCTCGGTTGGCTCAAATTGGACAAAATGAGGGTTTACAGTTTGGACTTGGAGTGGCTTTGAAGTGTTCAAATTCATTAAAGGGTATTTATGTCATTTATATATGATATAGTTAACATAATATATAGTTGAATGTGAATGAGATTCATAATAAACTAAAGTATAGCCTAATTGATTAATTATGGCTAATTTGGAGAAATTGAATTGAGAGAAATTAAATTGAATATGATTCAATTTTAAATTCCACAATTATGCAAATAGGATTTGTATAATAAGGTATGAGATACCTTATATTATGTGATATGCAAATATGATTTGCATATCATATGGTTGTGGTAAAATGGTGAATTGATGGAGATTTTAACTCCACCACACACCATTATAAATAGGTGCTTTATGAAGTATTTGGTAGGCAATTGTTCTCATTTTTGGAATTCTATCCAAAGAACAAAGCAAATTCTCTCTAGCTTCTCTTTCAATTCTCTACAACTCTCTCCAATCTAAATTCCAAAGGGAGTTCCACAACTCTCCCTCTACCTCCCGAGAACAACCGAGAAGATCTTTCAGAAGTGTCTTTTTGTTAAGTTCGAGTTTCGATTCAAGGATCGAGATCGTGATTCCGTTGGATCGAGAGAAATCGAGGAAGAAATTGAAAAAGGGTTCTTCAAGAGGTTAGTATGACTTTTACTTTCTGTTTTCCTTCTCGAAACAACATTCTTAATCTAGAAATGTATGTTGATGCATTCAATTTTAAGAAAATAGAAACACAACGAATCAACGGCGTTTCACAACGCTTCCACTGCGAGAAATCCATTCCCTTCATGAACCACTTTGAACACTTCGAATTTGTGTCGAACCAACTTCCAAATATGTGAACCGAACCTTCAAAAGGTTTAATCAAGCTCTAAAAGGCTGAACCGGGCCTCCATATGGTGAAACGTACCTCCAAAATGAAAAACCAACCTCGAATTGGTCAGAATCGGTCTAAAATCACCCGAATCGAACCAAAATCGAACAGAACCGGTCTAAAAACTATTGAACCGATCAAGGTCAACTGAACCATCAACCGCTGACGTCATCTATAGGGTCGCTCACGCCACTTCTTCTTCAGCCTATGAATAACGCGTGTTGGAAACTGCAGAAGTTTAAATTGAAAAAAAAACAGCCTCTGTTTTCACGGTTCAGTGACCTCCTCATCTTCTTTCTTCAAATTGAAGGCCTTCCAGGACTCTGATCGACTCGAAACATTAATGCTCAAACCCACTTGAGCAATTAGAAAATAAAGTTCAAATTGATGCTCAATTTAAATGCTAAATCCAGATTATCACTTTAGACGCCGAGAAAAATTAGATTTCAAAAAACACCCACCACATAACAAAATAGATCAAATTGAGTGCTCAAAATTGCTCTGATACCAATTGAAAGAGTCTATATTAAGAAAGCGGAAGCAATTTAGGATCTTGAACACTCTAAGTTGATCAATTTTTCAAAATAAAATGCATGCTCAAAGCTGGAAAAACTGGGAGTTAAGAAACTTACCTTTGAAGATCGAATTCTCTTCACTCGGTGGATGATTTACAACACGAATACTTCGTGGACCATCTCTAGTGTCTTCTCTACTATCCACAGGCCTTGGAACAGATTGTGGGATCGTAGATTGAGAGAATTTGGAAGAAGAATGCTCAAAGGTCAAAAACCAAGAACAGAAACTATTTCTGCAAAAACCTCTCAAATTTCCTCAAACCACCTTTAAATAAAGCTTCATCAAGCTTCATTAAAGTGACAACTCAAGTATGTTGAGGATGATTGAAGAATGAGGTGACCAATTTTAGCCAATTTTGAGCTGAATCACCATGGGCAAGTTGGCAAGTTGGATTTCATGGAAAATCCATGAAAATCTCCTTTTTTTTTCCTTTTTAATTCTAATTAAAAAATCAATATTAAATTGATTTTAAATTAAAATTAATTTAATTAAATAAATAATTCAAAAAATTGATTTAATTAATTAATTTGATTAATTTTTTAATTTAATTTAATATCAAATATTAAATTAAATAAATTGCCCAATCCCGATCGATTTTCTGAACATGAATCCTCATTCATGCTATAAACCGATCTAATATTTAAATCATATTTAAATATGTCCACCTCTTTTTTAATCATAGTTTAATTAAATCATAGTTTAATTCATAATTAAACTATGACATGTTAAATATATCGCATATAATTAACGTTTTCTCCTAAAACTGAATTTGAACAATTCAAATTCTTTTCTCTCAAAATGTTACAAGGCTTAATCCGAGCTAGTAAGGAGAACCTAATGGACCTACAGATCATGAGCTCCAACGATACGAGATTAACCGACCAAACTCTTTAGCCAAGCTAATCAACATTTGTTAACCACCGGGACACTCCACTAAAGCCCAATGGTTGCACACTCCTCATTGTAGATATATTTTTGTCCACTCGATATAACCTTGATTAGTAAGTCGATCCTTCACAGGTCGTTCGTAATTACAGCTGGATCAAAATTACCGTTTTACCCCTGTAATTACTTCTTGTTCCTTAAGTCCCACTAATCCTCTAATGAACAATTGGTTTGTGGTCCAACTAGCAAACCGAATCCCTCTCGGGCCAACGAGAGGGGTGAGCCCTTTGTTCAAGACCCGGAGTCAACACTTAAGGGAACAACCTCTCTACTAATCCCTAAAGCGGGTAGGAGTGAATTCCATATTGTAGAACTATGTTCCCAGCTATCTACCCAGTCTTATCCCTGAAATGGGAGACTTATTAAGTCGGCAATCTCGGGCCACTCTCACCCATGCAAATCTAAGGATAATTCGAATAAACAAGAGTTCATAGCACGCTCAGGATTAAGATCGAGTTACCTAGGTCATCGTATAAGTCACTATTTCGCAGTCCAGTCTTATGCAAACTCATTGCATAGGACACCCCCACTCGCACGTCTCCACATGAACGATTTAGGATCACATCGTTTGTACTTTACAAAGTAAGCCACACCCATAGTGTTCCCAGGATAAGATACCCAACCCTATTATACTATAGACCGTTCTGGCTATAACTTGAACTTGATCCAAATTTATGTCACACATAAAGGTCAAGTATTCATCCTATAGCCAAGGGTTCTTTATTGGATTAGGGTTACACAATACACAATTCACTTTACTCAATAACACCTTTACTGAATAAATCTCAATAACATCTTTATTGCAAAATAGAATATACATTTAGTTTACAAAACCACGAGTATTAGGACATAAAACCCAACAGATCCAACCAAGTACTTTGGGTTGGATGAAGATACATCTGACGGAGGTGGCCCATCCAATGGAGAAGATGGAATTGGAGATCTCGATGTAATTCAAGACAGGGTCGACCAACTTGAGAAGCAAAACGATCCTCCTTCGAAGGTTGACGATCTTATTGGAGTTGCACTAGCAAGTCATGGAGTCTATGCTAGTTCAGATGCAGAGCCGGAGCCGGTAAACAAATAACCTTGCCCTTTTATTAGATAGCCTTAACTAAGTAAGATGTCAATATATTATGAATTTGTAGGTGCAAGTTCATGTTATATGCTCACAATCAACAGTAGACACCACTACTAAATCAAATGTGGTGATAAAAGCTAAGATCGAGTTAACCACATTAAAACTGTTCGGTTTCCTTTTTTTGCAATTTCTCTCCTTAATGGTTTTACAACTGTTTTCATTCAGCGTCCAAAGGTTGACTCAAACTCAGTCCAAGAGGTCGTAGCCCCTGGTGAAGATCTACCTCGCCGAGGTAAGCATAAGAGATGTCCAACCTATAAACTGCGTTCACCATGGACGGGCATGAGACCAGATGGGAAGAAGAGGAAAGCTAAAGTGTACGACCCACTGTGCCCCATACCTAAACGTATGGACATCAAATTTCAGAAGTGGATGGACGATCCAAGCACTGATAATGAGGAGTGCATGAACGTGTACGCAACTCGCAACAAATACTGGTTCCAAACACTGTTGACGTGATCCCAATAGATGAATGACGAGGTACGTGTATTTGGGTTTTATGGTTATGAGGTATTTAGAGTTACATGACTTTAGGGTCTTTGTCTTGAATGACCATTATCGTCTATGGCTATGCAAGTAATTGATGCATTATTTCTCTTCATCCGAACGAAAGCGAGCATTCAAGTTCGTCATTGCAGATATAGTCATTGCGATATGTATAACTTATAATGCATTCGATTTTAATATTGATTGTAGCTAAACAACTTAACCAATTCTATTGCACTGGACTTTCTGAGACGACATGATGTCTGCGAACACTTTCGTAGCAGTGATCGACTGAATAAAGCGTTCAACTGGAATCAGTTCAAAAGCATCACGGACTATGTTATGGGCATTCATTCAGACCATGTCATTGCATGAAAGACAGTGGATGTCGTGTACATGCCATACAATATCTTCAGGACGCATTAGGTATTAATTTGTGTCGATTTACAGGTGGGTGAGCTTGTCGTCTTCGATTCTCTTATCCCACTGTGTACGAACGTCTAGCTATGGGTGAGGTCATAGAAGTACGACCATCACCCCCAACATCCTTGGAAGATTCGTAGACGCATTGATGTACCCCAACAGGTTGATAGTGGGGATTGTGGAATGTTTTGTGTTAAATTTTTTGATTATGATGTAACAGGTTCCAATTTAGAAATGCTTAGTCAGGCTAGTATAGACTTTTGTAGACGTCAATACGTTGTACAACTTTAGGCTAATCGAGCTTTTTTTAGTATTCGAACATATTGATTTAATTTTTAATTATTTGGTTGGTCTTCGTAATTCATTCATTTACCTGTTTGTAACAACCCATAACAATATGTTAAATAAGTTGAATTGACCCATAAAAGTATGTTAAATAAGTTGAATTGTGATATAACTATAGCGATAGTCAATTAAAAGAATAAGAGGAAAAAAAATTGAATATGTTTTTTTCCCAGTCTCGGTCTGCCTGACCGGGAAAAAATGGACCGTATTCCCAGTCAGTAACCCAACCGGGAAAAAAGACAGAATGTGGTAATACTATTTTTTTCCTGCTTCAATGTTAACCTAAGGAACTATATCATATATAACACTATTTAGCTCAGAATAAGAATCATATTATATATGGTACATCAAATGATAGTTTACACGGTGTTCAGAGGTTGTCGACATGTTTTTCTATTATGACCAATATTACCACACCGGGTGCATTTATGTACTCGTCTGACTTCTCCCACAGATGGAATCTGCATTGCCTGACGTCGACCCACTCTAGATACTTGCTTCGGAGGTAACACTTCATAGTCTTCAAACTCTAATGATCTTTTCCACTCCGACACGTGACCTATTGGATGTACAGGAATTGCATAAGCATCAACCCATGCCTCAACATGGTATGCTTCAGAGCATAGTGTGAGTGGGTCTATATTGCGGAATGCACATGCTACAATTGCATGTGAACAAGGAATCTCATAGTAGTCAAACTTGCGACAAGTACAAGTTCTCGTTTGGAGATTAACATGCCCACCCAAGTAACCATCATCTACCTCAAATTCGAACTGATCGGCTGGTCAGACTACATGTCTCCTTGAATTATCTCTTGCGACTTCAAGAATTTGGGAAGCGTACTTAGTTATTCGATGTGGCCATGTGGATGCCTTAGTCCGACGCTTGTAGTATTTGGATTGAAGCCAACCTCTAATATGATTCAATACGCCAGTGGTTGGTAACTCTTGTATCCTTTAGAACTGAGTTCATGCATTAAACAAGGTTTGTTGTCATATAATTGTATCTTCAACCATATTGGAATGCCTGAGCCCATCGATAAACTCCTATCCCTTCTAAGTATTGTTTGACAACCGTCGAAATACTCTCCCAATAATTATTGAATTTCGACTCTCGAAATGCTTTTGCCGCAAGGGTAAAAATTCCTCTTAGGTCCTCACTTTTGAACTTCGTCATTTGATTATCCCCTAAGTGTTGGACACATATGCAATGAAATGCATTAGACATCTCATTTGCAACTGTCTTGTGTATGCTCACATGTCATTCAGAAACAACAACTAAATTATCAACATTATCGATCACACATTTCATTTGTCAGAAAAAATATGACCATGCTACTTTGATCTCTCCATCAGCATTTGCAAAACCAACCGGGTAGAGCTAACCATTCCCATCAACACATGTTGCAATGAACAACTTACTGTTATACTTCCCCCTTAGGTGTATTGCATCTACAACTAGTACAGGTCTGATGCAACTCAAGAACCCTCAAATGGATGCACCTACTGCCATGAATACATGTTTGAAGTATCGACCATCCTCAAGTTCCAGGTTGAATACTATGCCTGGATTTTCAATTTTTAGTGCTTCTCCAAATCTTGGCAACAGATTAAATGAGTCTTCTGGCGACTCTCTAGCAAAAACTAAGGCATGTTCTCTTGCCATATACGCCCTATCATAGCTTAAGTTCACACCAAATTCTTGTTGCATGTCACGAACTATGTCGTTTGACCTATAACTACGACCAACTTGTTCGAATTTGGATTTTTTAGCAGCGTGCCAATCACCCAACTTCTAGCTTGTCGGTGATCGTGTGTCAACATCTGATGTTGGCATGCATGTGTGTTACAGTATTTAAACACCTTAAATATATTGCTACCATTTATTGGCATAGCTCATAATTGAAGGGATTGAATCCCGTAGCGGAAGCGATGGGAATCGCCTTGTCTCGTTGTGTTACAAGAATTATACTAAAAAAATACATACATCACATGTATAATCTAGGTTAAGCATAATATGAGTAGGAAAATACATAAAATAATTTTGAAGAACACCTTCTTCTCGTAATCCTTCTCTCTCGATCTTCCTCGTTCTCAACGATCTCTCGATCTCGAACCAAACCACGAACCGGACACCTCCACTAGAGTAACAAGGTTGTTCTTGTTGGATGAGGGAGGAATGTGGGTTCCTTTTGGGGTAAAGGGAGTAGAGAGAATTTGAGAGATGAAAGGAGAGCTTTTGATTGTCAAAACAAAAAAAATGGCTTTCAATCTTACAAAGTGCTTCACCAAGCACTTATTTATAGTGGGATAGGGTGGAGAAAATTTCTCTACCCATTTAGCCCACTAACCCACATATCATATAATATGCAAATCATATTTGTATAATTATATAATATAAGGTATCACATACCTTATTATGCAAATCATATTTGCATAATGTGGAATTAAGTTGAATCAAGTTCAAGTTTACATATCTCTCAAATTAATTTATCCACATATGCCATAATTTCATAATTAGGCAATTGTATAGTTTAATATGAATCACATTCACATCAAACTATATATTATATCAATTGTATCACATATAACTGACATAAAGTCCCTTTATATGAATTTGAACACTTCAAATTCATTCGAAACTTTATACCCTCATTAATTCCATATTTGAGCCAACCAAGGGACCTAATGGACCTACAGATCATGAGCTCCAATGATTCGAGATTAACTGATCAAACTCTTTGATCCCGTTAATCAACATTCATTAACTACGTCACTCCACTATAGACTCATAGTTGCACTCTCCTCACTGTAGGACAAATTGTGTCCATCGATATAACCAATAACCATGAGTCAACCCTCATAGGTCGTTCGTAGTCACAACTGGGTCAAATTACCGTTTTACCCCTGTGACTACCTCTTGTACCTTAAGTACCACTGATCCTCTAATGAACAACTTGTTTGTGGCCCTACCATAAACAATGTCCTTCTCGAGCCAGTGAGAGAGTGAGGCCCAGTTGTTCAAGACCTGGAGTTAGTCCTTAAGGGAACAACCCATCTAGATTTTCTAGCTCGAAAACGAGTGAATTCCTTCTTGCGTAGTTAAGTTTCCAGCTACCCACGTAGTTCTGCCCCTGAGAAGGTAGGCTTATTGAGTTAGCGACTCTGGCCACCCTCACCCGTACTAGTCAAAAAGGACAGTTCTCGCAGATAGAAGTTCATAACCCTCTCAGGATTAAGGTCGAGTCACTAATGGTCATCTACGAATTTATTAGTCCTAAACCGTTAACGGTGTTATGTCAGTTGGTCTAATAATTCACGATCCGGTCTTGTACAATCTCATTGCACAGAATGCTCCCACTCGCACGTTAACTACATGAACGAGTTGGATCGCCCCGTTTGTATCAAATACAAAGTGGGTCGCATCCATAGTGTTACCAGGATGAGGTTCCCAATCTTTTCCATATACCATAGACCATTTGGGTCATTTACCTGAACGTGATCCTACCTGTGTGTCCACTACACACCGTTCAGGATCTCATTAATATGACCCTGGAGCTTAGTTTATTGGATTAAGTTTAAATTGCGAGAATACAAGATTTGATGGAAAAATAACTTTTATTTATGAACATCAATTTGTTACAAACTTAACGAGTTTAGGGCATACAACCCAACAGTAATATTCAGATGCACTCCTTAATAATACAAACAACTTTATAAAGTTTAGGATTTGACTTTTTCACCCTAAACTCAAAGTTGTCTCTCATTGCCAACACAAACAATCGCATGCATAAATTTTTTTTGGATAGGAATATCTCTCCAACCTCAACATCTTTAACTGAAGAGTACTCACATGAAATGATTGTCTATTTACTAGACGATCCAGGTACATCGGGGCATCGATCTATATGTGATGTAGAGTTTAGGTTTGTTGGATGTTAACAATCACCATTGTTTCCCTCCTCTACCTCATCATCATTTTCCTCCTCTACCTCGTCACCGTCTGCCTCCTCAAGATCATCATCTATTGCCTCTTCTAGCTCATCATTTCTTTCAATCCTAACATCGTCTTCTTCCAAGCTGTAATCACCACAATCATGAAAATAGTCTACATCATCCCCAAGCATGGATGTGAATGACACATAGGAGGATGTTGATGGTACATGTGGAAAGGTAGATGGAACAACCTCATTGTCTGGAAAGGTTGAGGTACCACTTCATCACTCTGTTGTGTTGAGAGGTTAGTTTGTGGAATTAGGAGGCTGGTTTCAGGAGTTGGGAGGTTGGTTGATGGAGTTGGGAGGTTGGTTTGTTGGCCATGTTCTTCAACCTTATTGGGTTGGGATGTCGGTTGAACAAATTCTTCACCGATATTATGTGGAAAGTTTGTTGAGGTAGATGGAATTTCTTGTATGTTGTAATTTGTGGATGGATTTGGAATGAATGAGGAATTATGCACTACCAAATATGGAGACATGTATCTAGGGTAATGTTTGACTTCATAGTATGGGAATGAAGTTTCATGTCCTATGTTATGAGGGACAGTTGTGGATGTGGATATGGATGGAGCATATGAGGAATTTTGAACTCCCATATAATGATTATATAGTACCTTACATGGAATTGGATGTGGTTGAAATGCATGACTTCTTGAAAAGGTCGGGGTTGTAGATATATAGGGTGGAATGGAGGATACATCTTCCCATGTAAGAAAACATTTGAGGTCTACATCATTTTTAATAACGAATGTTGTGGTATTATACATCTCATTACAAAATTGAACTCATTTCGGTTGATATAACTTATCTCATACACTCGACCCAAAAACTCCACAAAAGTAATTTCAACATCCACATCAAATCCCCTAACTTCCTCACCATCATAATCATTTTCTCTATCATTCCATATACTCCTAAAACAAACCCAAACACGTGGCATGATGTCTGCAAAAAACAAAAATCACAACAAAATTAAAACTGTTAATTTTCTCGGTTGGTCTGAAAGTAAACCGGGAATCTTCTTGGTTTAACATCCACACCGAGAAAATTTTCTGGTTGGTCCTCCTCACTTTTCGGTCTGGATTCAAAAAAATTGAAAAAAAAGCTCAAACGTAACTATTTTTTTGTTCCTATTTCATGACACAATACTGAAATATAATCAATGCAAAAAGTAAAAGAGTGGGTATCACTTACTTGTGTGTGTAGGTATCACTTGAAGAAGTAGATAGAAATTGTGTTTAGAAATTTTGTTAGATAGAAATTGTGTTTAGATAAATGATAGAAGTGTTTGGTAATTAAATAGTTGGTTGAAGTAGTTAGGTAGTTGAGATTGTATTAATTATAATGAATTTATTTAATATAATTTATATGAAGGGCAAAATAATACTTTTATCTCATCCTTATTCTCTTTCTTACCTCATATTCATCATCAAGGGGTCCAAACAAATTTGAATTTAAAAATGGGGTCAACAATCCAAATACAAATTTAAAAAGGGTAAAAAATTGCAATTTCCCTAAAGAAAATCCATCATTCTTGAAGGGTATAGAAAACTCATCCATCATGGGAAAATGGGATGCCCATGCTCATTCTTACAAACCTTGTTCCAAACAAAGAGATCTAAAACCCTTATCTATTATCATTCTCAAAACCTTACACCAAACGACTCCTAAGTACACTATAGAAAAAATTTCAAAAATATTAAAAAAAAAATGCTACATGACAATATGGATGGACAATTGGGTGGGTTGCAAAAAAAAGAGGGGTGCAAGATGCACTCAAGCTTTTTTTCCATATTTTTATTAGGGCAAAAATCAGTTTTAACTCATAAACTTATCATTTTAACTCTGAACTTTCAATTTCATCAAATTGGACCTCAAACTTGTATAAGTGTTGCAATTTAGACTAAAGTTAACTTTGTGTTTAAGTTTATGTTAAAAGCACGTAATTGACCATTTCTTCCTTTTTTTTAAAAAAAAAAAGAACTTCACATTGCACCTTTCTTTTTGTTGAGAAAGTTGTGAATTTCTTTTTGCAGTTCTTTTTCTACTCTTTTTTTTTTCAACATGTTTTTTTTCTCCTAATGTTTACTGATCTTTTCCTTATTCCCAAGAATTTTGTGGGTTTTTTTTGGTTGCTGTTATTTTTTTCCTGAAATTAGAAGAACGTGTAACTGTAGGTAGGAAACAAAAATGTGTTTCATTAATTCCTGAACAAAAATTTTTAATTAATTAAAAAGCATACCATTCAAAATGTTGTTTTCATTTCACAAAATATGTATAGCATTTTAAAAAGATTTATCGGTGAAGAAACTCATTGGCTCACGAAATTGCTCAACAAGCCTTCGACTGTAGTGAAGAGATCTGGGGGATGGAAGATGTTCCGAAAGCAGCAGTGGACGTGTATCGAAATGAAAAAGAATCTGTAAACCCACTTCCATTAAGGAGGGGTGTTTATCCCATCTAATGCATTTTCATGTTTGTTAGTGATTTTACAGTGACCAAAATCACTTTTTACATGTCTAAAATTACTTCCTTACTAAAAATGTGGTATTTGACAATATTAAGCAAGTAATTTTTGAAGAATGCAAAATCATTTGAAGTGTTTTCCTTTCAATCACTTGAGGGGTGATTCTCAAGTGATTTTTTTCAAGTCATTATAATTTAAAATGACTATTAATTGATTTTTGGAAATAGTATACTTTTGTAAAAATCGTCATCTTTTGTCAAAATTCATAAATTTCCACAAAAAAAAGTGATTTTTCTCAAAATCGTGTTTATTAAGTTCATCCGTCATTGTTTATAAAGTAACAATTTTCTCTCTTTAAAGTTTTTTATAATATGTATCTTACTTTATTATCTTTTTTTTTTAATTCATATTTTTCACTTTTCTTTCTCTCTAATAGTTTTAACTTTCTTTGATTTTTTTTTTGTTCTTTCCTATAATTTTTGTATCTTTTTTAATTTTTTCTCTTTAATGTTTTTTTTATCTCTTTCTACTTGTCCCTAACTCTTAACTTTTTTTCTCCTCATTTTAGTTTTTCTTCCTAAAATTTTGATCATCTTGCCCATTTTTTTTTTGTTTATCTCTCTATCTTTGAATTTTACTCTCTTTATTAAAATTGTCTCTATGAATTTTTTGTCCTTTCCTTTAAAATTTTTATCCCTCCAAATATTAGAATAATTTATAATTAAATACTTTTTAAATAGATTAATAATAATTAAATCACTTAGTTTAAAACATTTTATGTTAAAGTTGTTTCCCAATGTGAATTTTAAAAATCACTTAGTGCATGTTTGGGAATGATTTTACAAATATTGATTTTAGTATAATTGATTTATTAAAAGTGATTTTCATATAATCATTTTCATATTTGGTTCTATACTTTTAATAGTGATTTGGTTTTGAAAAAATTCACTTTTTTATGAAAATTTATTAATTTTGACAAAAGATTACGGTTTTTACTTGTCATTAAAAGTATACTATTTTCAAAAATGAATAATTGTCATTTTAAATTACAATCACTTGACAAAATCACTTGGGAATCACCTCCCAAGTGATTGAAAGGGAATCACTTCAAATGATTTTGGATTCTTCCAAAATCACTTGCTTAATATTGCCAAACATCATACTTTGAGTAGGAAATTGATTTTAGACATATCAAAAGTGATTTTGGTCACTCCAAAATCACTTCCAAACATGCCCTTAATTGTATGAAAATCATTATTAAAAGTGTAGAACCAAACATGAAAATGATTATATGGAATCACTTTTAATAAATAAATTATAGACAAATCAATTCCACTAAAATCAATATTTCTAAAATCATTCCCAAACATGTTCGTAATCTCTAAAAAAAAGACGACTTTTATTTATTTATATATATATATATATATATATATATTGAGTACAATGGGTACTGGGAGAAAAAGACGACTTATATCATTAAAAACATTCAATAACAAACATATAAATTACAACACTTCATTATGATAATCAAGTAGCACTCCAAACATATAGAGTGCTATTCGGGAGCTAATAAATTACATATAGAGTGCTATTCACAAAATACGCATTTGATACAATATGTAAAAAATATACTTAATCACTTAGCAAACTTGATACTAATCATTTAACTCTACAAAATTAATTAGTACTTTGTGGAGCCAAAAATTGCAAAGTTCACAAAAGCATCATTTACAAAATTAACAAGTGTTGTCATTGATTCCTTCGTCTTCCTCTCTCTCCTTTTGTTCTGCTTCTTGATATGTTTGGACATCGATTGATTGTTTGACTCTATAAGGAGACATCAAGTATCAATAATATACATTAAAAAAATTATAGATCAAATTTTTGTACCTAAACAACCAAATTAAGTTAAGAATCTTATCAACTCTAGAAAGTATCCAACAATTGGAAACAAATTTACCTGTTGTGTTGATTGAGATGATTGTCGACCTATAAAAGTGGGCTGCGAAGATTGGTATCTCGCAGATGTAGTCAACTGTGTCGAAACCTATAAAATTGAGCATAAATTTGTTTCAAAAGTTCATCATCTCGAGAGAAATTTTGATTACTAATGCAATTTGACGAAAAAGAGAAAATAACCAAAATTTTCCAATGTAAAAAGCAAGCCCATGATTAACAATAATATGAGGAAGATCAATGTAACAACACAAATCCAACTGTGTAAACATCAGAAAATCAGTTCACAATATACAAAAGAATTTGTGGTTCTACTCACAATCAACCTACAAATTAAAATGAATCAACCAAATTTTTTTTTTAAAAAAAAAAATCAGTCCACAATTATATAAAACCAAATAACTTGTGTTGGAATTTGTTGGTTTGAAGAAGAATTAAAGTAGTCAACTCTCCTTTATTGTATCTGTAGTTGCTCCGATCAAAGTACCCCAAATAAAGACAAAAATAAATTAACAACATAATTAATCATCACAATCTACAAATTAATTCTCTGAGTTTCCTTTGACAAACCAAATGCATTGAGTGACATGTGGACATGACACTCCAGTAAGTTACCATTTGTACCAACTGCACGTGTGCTTATCCAAATCCACAACCTATTGATACCTTCCATTCTCAACTTTGAACATTTCCTTATTTTTTCATCTCAAGTTAGTATAAAAGGACATTAAGGATAGTATTTAAGTTAGCCTTGTAATAAAAATGAATACATAAAATTGAATACAAACTTTCTTGTTGAGTTTGAGAAACAACAAGAAAAATGCAATGACAGTATTTAGGTTAACAACATTTAAGTTAGCCATTTCTTATTGAATACAAACTTTCTTATACATAAAATTGAATACAAACTTTCTTATTGAGTTTGAGAAACAACAAGAAAAATGCTGCAGAAATGAGAAAAAAAATCAAAATTGTGTTGCTTTTATTTCCTACACTTGCATGTTCTTCTAATTTCAAGAAAAAACAACAAAAGAAAAAACACACACGAAGTTCTTAGCATAAGAAAAAATCAACAAACATGAGAAGAAAAAAAATTGCAAAAAGAAACCTACAAAGTTCTTAGCAAAAAGGAAAATATCACGTAAAGTGAGAAAAACAAATCCCAACATTACTTTTCTTTCATCTTGTAGGTAGCTAAAATAAAAATAACCAAACTATAAACGGAGAGAAACTCAAAAATGAGAGAGGAAAAGTCCCAAATTTGCATTTTCTTTGATTCTTCAAATTCTTCTTAGCAAACGAAGAAAAAATCATTCTCACCTTTTGTACAAACAAGACTCTCCTTTTAGAATGATTATGCATCCCCTTTTCACTTTCCTTATCGATTGAATGTCCTTTCTTTGTCCCTCTTTTAGTTCTTAGATCGATTGAAGAAGAAGTGTCTTTTGAGTTTCCTAGAAAAAAAGCTTCTCTCATGCAAACTCAACTCCTCTAAATACAAAATGAATGTGTGTGCGCTCAACTCCTCTAAATACAAAATGAATGTGTGTGAGACGAAATTTTAAGTAAAAAGTCAACTTTGGTCTAAATTGCAACACTTATACAAATTTGAGGTATAATTTGATGAATGTGAAAGTTGAGTTAAAATTGCTACAACCTAGCAAGTGTATATTTGGGAATGATTTTAGAAATATTGTTTTTAATGTAATTGATTTATCTATAATTGATTTATTAAAAGTAATTTCCATAAAATCATTTTCATGTTTGGTTCTACACTTTTAATAGTGATTTTCATACATTTAAGTGATTTTTAAAAAGCATATTTGGGAAAAAACTTTAAAATAAAGTGTTTAAGCTAAGTGATTTAATTATAATTAATCCGTTTAAAAAGTATTTAGTTATAAATTATTCTAATATTTGGAGGGATAAAAATTAGAAATATGGAAGGATAAAAATTTTAAAGGAAGAGACAAAAAATTTAGAGAGAGAATTTTAATAAAAAGAGCAAAATTTCAAAGATAGAGAGATAAACAACAAAAAAAAATTGGCAAGATGATCAAAATTTTAGGAAGAAAAACCAAAATGAGGTGAAAAAAGTTAAGAGTTAGGAACAAGTAGAGTAACAGAAAAAACACATTATGGAGAAAAATTTTAAAAAGATAGGAAAATGATAGCGAAGAACAAAAAAAAATAGAAATAAAAAAAATTCAAAAAAAGTTAAAACCCATTAGAGAGAAACAAAAGAAATCAAGTAAGATGTATATTATAAAAACTTTAGAGAGAGGAAATTGCCAATTTTGAGAAAATTCATTTTTTTTATGAAAATTTATGAATTTTGACAAAAGATGACGGTTTTTACTCGTCATTAAAAGTATATTATTTCCAAAAATGACATAATAGTCATTTTAAATTACAATCACCCGACAAAAATCACTTGAGAATCACCTCCCAAATGATTGACCAAAAGTCACTTTAAATGATTTTGAATTCTTCTAAAATCACTTGCTTAATATTGTCAAACACCACACTTTTGGTAGGAAAGTGATTTTAGACATGTCAAAAATGATTTTGGTCATGCCAAAATCACTCTCATTGCCAAAATCATTCTACAACTGACTTTGAATTCAAGCCTTATGACGACGATGAAAATTTGCTCCCCTCAAGTGATGATCAAAACGAGTTGAGTATTACTGAGGAAAGTGAGATTTTTTGTCATGGGAGGGAGATGGAAGAGAAGCGGGAGAAAATTGCAAAACTTCTTATGTCTCATTAGTGTCTTTAATATATAGATTGTGTTTCAATATATAATATTTAGTTTAAGTATTTATAATGATACAAGCATTTCTTAGTAAATGAGATTTTTATTTTTATTTTGGTATTTATTGTACGCATTTTCTTACCTAATATATTAATCATGTATAAATTTAACAATAAAACAAAGTAACAAATAAATTAATAAAAAGAGACATGTATCATAACTAGTTAAATAATTTATTAAATAGAAAATATTTTTTTTTTAGTAATTTGTTAATTCTAAAATCACTTTTGAAACCAAACATAATAATTCAAAATCACTTTTAAATATATAAAAACCACTATAACAAAATTTGGAACCAAACATATATGATTGTTTGAAAATCAATTGCACATAAATCTTTTTTTCTAAAATCACTAATCTAACTATCACTCTCAAACATGTCTATTCAGAATCACTTTTAAAAATTTGGAACCAAACTGAGATATGATTGTTTGAAAATCAATTTTATAAAATCGATGACACATAAATCTCTTTTTCTAAAATCACTAATCTAATTATCACCCCAAACATGTTCTAAGCATTTAAAACTGATTTTTTCCATTGTATTATAAAATATAGTTCATCACATACACATAAATCCGACCTTAGCTCAGTTGGTAGAGCGGAGGACTGTAGTTGATAGCAGATTGATCCTTAGGTCGCTGGTTCGAATCCGGCAGGTCGGATTTCTTTTCTTGTTTTTGTTTTTAAAGGTGCCGTAAAATCTGTAGTTATTCTAATTGGTTATAATTTTTATTAAATTGAGTTTAAAAAGAATAGTATTCTATAATGTAATTTTTATACAATATAATATTCTATTTTCTAACATTAACTTTTTAATAAATTATTGTTATTCTTTTTTTAAATATATAAATTCATATTATTCATTAATTATAATTTACACAAATATGATGTTTATAAATATGCCATAACCTAGCACAATATTTATCTTAAAAAAATCAAATAAAGATGTTGAAAATAATAAAAATAAATAAATAAATAGACAATTTATTAAATATTAGGATAAATGAGTGAATACTTTTTTCTTTAATAAAATGAGTAAGATTTAAATGAGCTCATGTTAATGTTTTCATTAATTTATAATTGAGATGTTGAGAAAATAATAAGACCTAGATAGTTTAGAATAAAAAAAATGATAATTTGTTTAATTTATCTATATATATAATTTATAATATATTTAAAAATCCTATGAAAACCTTTTATTTTTTTTATCATCGATAATTGATATAATTTATGTCAATTTCAAATATTTAACTATAGTATAACATATTGCCAAATATATATATATATACATATATATATACATATTAAAAAAAATTTAAAAATGTTCTATTTAATTTAATTTGTTGTTTAAATTTTAAATATTTTGTAACAATCGTAAAATTTGTACTTTATTTAATTATTTCTTAAACTATAAAATAATACTTAAATTTATTTTTATTCAATGTAATTAATTATTTTCAATGGTATTGCAAACCACAATAGACTATACATATTTAAGTTCTATTATCATCATCAATGAAATAAAACGATTAACTATTAAATTCTCTTAAAAAAAGTTTCACTATTAAAATTTCAACCATCCATCAACAAATAAAATATATAAATGTAATAATATGAATTGAGAAACTAAGTATTGTAGAGTGATAAAAATAGAGAGGTTGAATATCCGAGAGAGATTTAGACACACAAATAAAGAGAAAGATACTTATATTATCTAGGGCGCGTTTAGCGCGCAAAGTTGAGTTGAGTTATGCAGGAATTCTGTGTTTAGGGGTGCAAAGTTGAGTTGAATTGAATGCAGGAAGTCAGTGTTTGAGGGTACAGAGTTGAGTTGGGTTGTGGAGGGGTATCTGGTGCAGTTTTTTTTAAGATCAAATAGTCAGTTTTTATCTTACCGATGGTTTTTAGATATTCTATTTGAAACATTTATCTTCAAAACACAATACCACCAAGTTCTAACATTGAATTCACGTATGAACACCGAACTTGTGTTGTATGATAACTTCAGTGTAATGAATGTGTATAATATTGACTTGCATAATGATTGAACATTATGGTTTGTTATCAAGGTTTGTTATTCTTTTCCTTATCAATTGAATTCTCCAATTAATATGTAATTAATTGGAATCAACTGAATATTTGTAAGGTTTATAGAAAAAGAAAAGAACAATGCAATTGGGCAGATAACTTACGATCAATGTCTAAAACAAATTTCATGAAGGATTGTCAAAATGGTGTTTACTATTTCCCATCATTGACGAAACGTTCATTCATTCATACAAAAGAATTAATGACATGCTATCAAATCTTATCTCTCATGCTCCCAAAAAATTAAAGTATACAAAAATATTATCGTTCACAAAATATATCTAACGAAATAAATATGAAATGTCTGGATCATCTTGGTTTAGTAAAAGATGGGTGGAGTAGGTGTTCAACCAGCCCTACCAAGAAGATGCAAGCAATATCTTTTCTTGGATTGTGGTGGGGCTTGGAAGAAGCAGTCCGTCTTATGGATGTCTGCGACTAAGGGGATCATCCTTGGTCAACCCTTTTATTGAATATAGTTGGTCTACAACATCTTTACATCTAGCAGATTCTATTTCATATTTTTCTTTTCTTAACCACTCTCCTGTAACTTTTCTTTTCGTTTCAGCAATGGAACTTATGGATAATTCAACTTAAACCCCCCGCTTTCGTAAAATAAAAGGTTTAGGATTTATGTGTTTTTAAAAAAATGATTAAGATTTCTTTTTTTAAAAAAAGAGGATTAGGATTTTCTTTTTAAAAAAATAGGATTTCTTATTCTAAAAAAAATTAGGACTTTTTGCTACCTATTTAAACTAGAGTAATTGCAACTTAAAAGGTGCACTTCAAAACTCTCATCTTCTTCTCGTTCTTTTCTTTTCATCTCACACTTCATCCCGCCGAACAATCGCGCAGAGTTTCAAAAAGTCGTTGGAAAGTCACCGAACTACCGCCGGAAGTCGTCGGGCCACCATCGGTAGTTACCAAGCCATCGCCGGGAGTCTCGCAGAAGTCGTCTGACCACCGCGCGGAAGTCGCCGGAAGTTGTCGGACCAACGTCGGACCACCACCGGACCACCAGAAGGAAATCAAGGTTTAGGAAAATTGGTGGAGAGGTGTGTAAATTGATTTTGTGGGGAGATGTACGTTGAGAAAATTGGGGGAGATATTTGGGAAACTGGGGAGTTGGGAACTCAACCCAACTTAATGCCCCAAACATTGAGTTGGTTTAAAACCAACTCAACCCAACTCATATCAATGGGCCAAACAACCCTAAAGATTAAAAAAATATAGAAGATGAGACCATTATCTCAATAAATAATTTTTCTTTTCTTTTCTTTAAACTAGTTTTTGCTTCGATTCTAATTTGAAGCCTTAAGTCAAAATGTCATTTCATGGGTTTGTACAATGAAGAAGTGACAATAAACAACATAAGTATTAAAAGCTATTTTAGATTATATTAAAAATATGCATAATTTAAAAGGAAGAAATACACATGCATCTGCACATGGTAATGCACTAGTAAAATAAAGGTGTTTAAATTGTTGAAAAAAAAGAGAGATAAAAAAACGAATAAAAAATAATTTTATGAAACTTCAAATTTAAGAATGTAAATTTCATCTAATTGTAATCTTGATCATATGCAGAATATATATATATATATATATTAATTTCAATTTCTAATTTAAGAACTTAATCGATTTATTCGGAAAAGTCAAGATAAATTTAAATTCCACTAATGTAACCGATTTTAACCCAACATCAAAATCAAAACTTATAATTTAATCAATTGCACATGATAGTATTACATATTGATTAAATAATAGCATTAAAAACAATGTGTAGGACTAAACCAAAATTAATTGATTGAAATAACTATAAAGTAATTAATTTTGTTTCTTTATTTCCTAGAGTCTATTATGAAAGTTATGTAAATGGAAAAACCATTAATTATACAATACACATAATAAGCCAACCCCTTGCTACATTTTTCAATCATTTGTGACAACTACGAATTATGAATTATCAATAAATTGATTGAAACTAAATTAAGACATCAATTTAATTAGCAACAATCAATCATAAAAATAGCACAAGGAACAAAGAATTCTTGAATTAGAAACAAAATTCCAATTTAGTCCAAACCCTAATAAAATTAGAATTGGAAATTTAATCACCCTTGAACAAGAAATTTAAACTTGGGCACACATTGTGAAAAACAACAAAAATCGTGAAGGGGAGAAAAAAAACTTAAAAAAAAAGTAAAAAAAAAAACTTAATTCTGTTGTGAAAATAGGATGGAAATCGGGTATAATTTTACCAATATTTAAATAATAATAATAATAATAATAATAATAATAATAATAATACAAGTGCTTGGAAATTAGAATATATATATAATATAAATATGTGATAGTGGAAATTTATGGCACAAATTAAATAAGAAATATAGAAAACGAGAAAGTGGAGGAAGTAGAAAAGAATTGGTCTATTCTCACCAATTGTGTGTTGTGTATTCATGATCCACCAAATGCCGCTATTTATAGGCAATTTGGTAAGGATGAATTGATACATTTGGACACTAAGCATTGGTAAGAAATGGACACATGGAGAATACTATGGCTATGAAAGGGTTGCCATTTGGCATGGGTATTAAAAGGCATGTAGATTGGGCATTTACATGTGTTTGTTTATGATACTCCCTCTTAAATGCTCATTTTATATAAAATATGGCTCGTTAAAACCTTACTAGGGAAAACCTCAATGGGATAAAAACCCTAATGAAGGAAAAAGAGTACATATTTTATATAATACATTTACTCCCCCTCATGAAGACATTAGTTGAGATCTCTGAGTCGTCGCATCCCAATATTGTGAACCAATTTCTCGAATGTTGTAGTTGGTAATGCCTTTGTAAATATGTCCGCCAAGTTATCCTTCGAACAAATCTGTTGTACTGAGATGTCGTCATTTTCTTCAAGGTCATGAGTGTAGAAAAGCTTTGGAGAGATATGTTTCGTTCTATCTCCTTTAATATATCCTCCTTTGACTTGAGCTATACACACTGTGTTGTCTTCGTATAATATTGTTGGAAAAGGTTTACTCGAAGACAAGCCACATGTCTAACGAATGTGTTGTGTCATCGATCTTAGCCATGCACATTCTCGACTTGCCTCGTGAATTGCGAGGATTTCAACATGATTCGAAGAAATGAGCGTGATGGTCTGTTTCACTGATCGCCGTGATATAGCAGTTCCTCCACATGTAAATAGATAACCTGTCTAAGATCTAGGTTTGTGTGGATCAGATAGATAACCAGAATTTGCATAACCAACTAGATCAAAACTGGATTTGTTAGAATAAAATAAACTCATATCAATCATCCCTCGAAGATATCGGAGTACATGCTTAACTCCATTCCAATGTTTTTTGTAGGACATGAACTATATCTAGCTAATAAATTTACTGAAAATGCAATATCTGGTCTTGTGTTACTAGCCAGATACATAAGTACACCAATTGCACTAAGATATGGTACTTCAGGACCAAGTAGTTCTTCATTGTCATCTCGAGGTCGAAATATATCTTTCTTTAAATCCAGTGAACGAACCTCCATTGAAATGTTCAATGGATGTGCTTTATCCATATAGAATCTTTTTAAGATTTTCTCTGTATAAGTTGATTGATGAACAAATATCCCATCTGCTAAATGTTCAATTTGCAAACCAAGGCAAAATTTTGTTTTTCCAAGATCTTTCATCTCAAATTCTTTCTTAAGATATTCTATCGCATTGGATAACTCTTCAGTTCTAATTATATTTAAATCATCAACATATACAGTTATAATAGCAAATCCTGAATGAGATTTCTTTATAAAAACGCACGGACATATTCGATTATTTTGATATCCTTCTTTCAACAAATATTCACTCAGGTGATTATACCACATTCGTCCTGATTGTTTTAATCCATATAATGATCTCTGTAACTTTATTGAATATAATTTCCGAGAACTTGATTTATATGTTTATGGTATTTTAAATCCTTCCGGAATTTTCATATAAATGTCATTATCCAGAGATCCATATAAATACGTCGTGACTACATCCGTTAGATGCATATCAAGTTTTTCATATACAGTCAGGCCAATCAAATATCTTAACGTTATTGCATCTACCACAGGAGAATATGTCTCCTCATAATCAATACCAGACCTCTGCGAGAATCCTTGTGCAACAAGTCTCGCTTTATATGTTGTGGCTTCATTCTTTTCATTTGTTTTCCTTACAAATACTCATTTGTATCCCACAGGTTATTGACACATTCTAGTGTTAGGACTACTGGTCCAAAAACCTCACGTTTTGAAAGTGAGTTCAACTTTGCTTGGATTGTTTTTTTCCACTTCAGTCAATCCTTTATTCGTTGACATTCCTTCGATAGATTTTGGATCAAAATCGTCACTTTCATAAATAATATCGTGAGCAACATTATAAGCAAAAATGTTGTCAACAATGATATCATTTCGGTTTCATCTCTTTCCTGTTGTAACATAATTTATAGAAATTTCATATCCTCAAGCGTTTGATTTTCATTAATACTCTTTTGAGTTGTATTCTGGATTTCTTCTGGAACATCCATATCTTTTATTGAATTATTTTGATTCTTAACTACTTTTCTTTTTCGAAGATTTTTATCTTTGGAACCCATAGGTCTACCACGCTTCTGCCATGCTCCAGACTCATTATTGACAACTTGTTCCTTTGGGCGATATCAATTTTTGATGGAGCATTTGCTGCTGGTATATATGATTTAGTCACTCTTTTAGCATCTGTGAATGCATCTGGTAATTGATTTGCTATATTTTGCAAATGAATTATCTTTTGAACTTCAAGTTCACATTGATCTCTACGAGGATCTAAATGAGATAATAATGATGCATTCCATGTAATTTCTTTTTCCAACTTCTTAATTCCTCCTCCTAATGTTGGAAAATTTGTTTCATTAAAATGGCAATCAACAAATCGTTCAGTAAATCCATCACCCATCAGAGGTTCAAGATATTTATTAATTGATGGGGAATCATATCCAACATATATTCCTAACCTCTTTTGAGGACCCATCTTAGTGAAGGGAATGAGAATCCCCGCACAGCGAAAGACGATCGAATCGTCATGGTATCATTACGCTACTCGATTTTTGTTAAAACGATCAACTAAAAGATCTAGGCTAAACATGCCGAAAAGGAAGAAAATACAGCAAGATAAAGGTACTTACTTGTTGAAGACACTCTTCAAGATTTCTTCCTCAGATCACGAACGTTTCGTGCTTCTCGATCTCAACGAACGCTTCCCACGAACGGAATCCGAACACTACCACTTGGAGTCTCGGTTGTTCTTCCTTTGGAAAGAGGGAAGTTTGTGGGAACTTTGGTGTTTTGGAGAGAGAGGAGAATTGAGAGAAAGTAGAGAGAACTTTCTTCTTCTCTTTGATGAAAATAAAAAAAATGAGAGAGTGATCACATTCCTTCTTGCAAGAAGGGATTATATAGTGGAATGATGGAGTTAAAATCTCCACATTATTACCACTTTACCACAACCATAGGTTATGCAAATCTCATTTGCATAACCACATAATATAAGATATCTCATATCTCATATTGCAAATCTCATTTGCAATAATTGTGGATTAATTAAATTGAATCACATCTAATTTAATTTCTCTCAATTAAATTCTCCAATTATCCCTAATTCAACAATTATGCTAACCTATAATATATTATGAATCTCATTCACATTAAACTATATATTATATCATTCATATCTCATATAAATGACGTAAATGCCTTAAAGTGAAATTGAACACTTCAATTTCATACCAAAATATTAACCCTTCTTTTAACCTGTTGAGCCAACCGAGGACCTAATGGACCTACGGTGGCGGGCTCCAATGATCCGAGATTAACTTTGTCAAACTCTTTGACCCTTGTTAACCAACATTCATTAGCTACGGTAACACTCCACTATAGCTCGTGTAATGCACTCCCGTCGATCAGAGAATATTATGTGTCCACCGATATAACCAATGCCCATGAGTCGACCCTTCACGGGTTGTTCGTAGACACGATCGGGTCAAATTACCGCTTTACCCTCGTGTCTACTTCTTGTTCCTTAAGTCCCCACCGCTCTCCTCTAATGAACAACATATTGTGATGGTCTAACCATACACAACACCCTTCTCGGGCGGTGAGAAGGTGGGCACCCGTTGTCCAAGCCTTGGAGACAACACTTAAGGGAACAACCCTCTAGTTTCGCTAAAGGCGGAACGAGTGAATTCCATCTCGCGTAGTTAAGTTCCCGCTCCTACTTGGTCCTGTCCCCGAGAGAAGATAGGCATATTGGGCGAGTAAATCGAGACCATCCTCACCCGTACTAGTCAAAGGCGGACCACTTCGCATGTGAGTCCGTAACACGCTCGTGATTCGTGTCGAGTCACTAATGGTCATCTATGAAGTTATTAGTCCTCACCACAACCGGTGTTACATCGAGAGTCTAATAACTCACGGTCCGATCTTGTACAATCTCATTGCACAGATGCCCCCACTCGCATGTCAACCACATGAACGAGTCGATCACCTCGTTTGTATCTAATACAAAGCGGGCGCATCCACGCAGTGTCCAGGATTAGGTCTCCAACCCTATCCATATATCAGAGACCGTTCGGGTCATTAACTCGAACGTGATCCTCCTTGTGTGTCCACTACACACCGCTTCAAGTTCTAGTTCTCTCATAAATTCAATGACCACTGGAGCTTAGTTTATTGGAAAAGTTTATAAATATTATGAGATACAAAGTGATGAAATGAATAACTCTTATTAATTTCAAACAGTAATTTACAAAGATTAGGACAAAAATCCCAACACTTAGTACGTTGTGTTTGAGCAATTGGAACATATACTGCACATCCAAAAATTCTCAGATGGGATATATTTGGCTGCTGGCCATAAGCTAATTGCATGGGAGAATATTTATTATAGGCTACTGGCCTAATACGTAATAATGATGCAGCGTGTAAAATAACATGACCCCAGACCGATGTCGGAAGTTTAACTCTCATAAGCAATGGTCTTGCAATTAATTGCAGACGTTTTATAAATGATTCTGCTAGACCATTTTGTGTATGAACATGAGCTATAGGATGTTCAACACTTATCCCAATTGACATACAATAATTATTAAAAGTTTGAGATGTAAATTCACCAGCATTATCAAGTCGAATTGTCTTAATTGTATAATCAGGAAATTGTGCTCTTAACTTAATTATTTGAGCAAGTAATCTTGCAAATGCAAGATTTCGACTTGATAATAAGCATATATGTGACCATCTGTTGGATGCGTTAATTAATACCATAAAATGGCATACATCAGGCTCCCTACAGCCGAAGCATATGGAATCCGTCTCATATCCTCAACATCTTGAGGAGTCTTAGGACACTGATCCTTAGACAAGTGAACTCCATGCTTGAAAGGCAGCAAGCCCTTCTTGGAGTTCTGCATCTTATATCTAAACAACATCTTTTCAATATAAGACGTCTCAGACAAGGCTAGCATTCTGTTTCTTCCTGCCTGCACAACTGGATACCTAGAACATACCGAGAGCTTCTCCCAAATCTTTCATTTGGAATTGCGACGCTAGCCAATTCTTAACGCGTCGAAGAAATTCTACCTCATTCCCAATGAGAAGAATATCGCCCACGCACAACACCAAAAATGTGACAGTTTTGTCAACGATTTTCTTGTAGACACAAGGCTCGTCGACATTTTGATCAAAGCCATAAGATTTTATCGCCTCATCAAACCTTATATTCCAAGACCTCGAAGCTTGTTTCAGCCCATAAATGGACCTATGAAGCCGCAAACCTTTTGCTCTTGGCCTTGGGCAATGAACCCTTTGGGGTGGTCCATGTAGATGGTCTCATCAAGTTTGCCATTCGTAAAGGTCGTCTTAACGCCCATCCGCCATACCTCGTAGTCATAATACGCGACAATGGCGAGAAGGATCTGATCGACTTTACCATGGCAACAGTGAAAAGGTCTCTCATAGTTAACCCTTCAACTCGGGTAAAACCCTTTGCCACTAGTCGGTGTTGAAGGTCCGCACCTTCCCATCTACGCCACATTTACGCTTGTAGATCCATTTGCAACCAATAGGTTTGACCCCATCCGGTTGATCTACAAGCTCCTGCATGTAATTGAAGTACATAGACTCTATTTCTCGGTCCATAACTTTAATCCATTCGCCTTTGTCAACATCAACCATTGCCCGATCATAGGTCAATGGATCCTTCATGATCATCATCGGAGTGATAACCGAGGTTTCAAATAAACCCATGTAGCGATCGGCCGTCGTCTCACAAGATTCCCACTACGCCAAGGCATTCCCAACTCTTGGGAACGGATTTGACTAGACGTGCTAGGATCAACAACACTTGTTGACGTACTAGCCCCATCATCAACTCTTCTTGGCGATGTAATCATCCCATTTCATTCAACACAATTTTACTCCTTGGTAAATGATCCCTGACGTGGTCTTCCTCAAGGAAAGTGGCGTTTGTCGACACAAGCACCCTATTTTCCTTAGGATCGTAAAACAGACCACCCCTAGTCTCTTTAGGGTAACTTACGAATAGGCACAATTTCGAACGGGGTTCCAACTTTTTCGGGTTTGACACCAACACGTGGGTTGGGCATCCCCAAATCTTGAAGTGATGTAAACTGCCTTTACGCCCACTTCAGAGCTCGAAAGGTGTTTCACAAACACTCTTCGACGAAACGTTGTTCAAAATATAGACCGCAGTCTCCACTGCGTATCCCCAAAAAGAATCAGGGAGACGAGCATAGCTCATCATCGACCAAACCATGTCCAACAAGGTTCTGTTTCTCCTTTCCGATACACCATTCTGCTGTGGCATACCAGGTGCTGAGAGTTGGAACGTAATTTCGTGTTCTATCATATAGTCCTGGAATTCAGTGTCCATGTACTCTCCACCTCGATCCGATCGAAGTGTTTTAAGCGATTTACCTAAGAGGTTCTCAACCTCAGTCTTGTACTCCTTGAACTTTTCAAGAGTTTCAGACTTCTTGTGCATTAGGTAAATATACCCATACCTAGAGTAATCGTCTATGAAAGATACGAAATACTCATAACCGCCCCGAGCTTTAACATTCATCGAACCACAGAGGTCAGAATGTACTAACTCAATAGGCTCTTTGGCTCTATATCCTTTTCCACTAAAAGGACGTTTGGTCATCTTGCACTCAAGGCATGACTCACACAGTGCAAAAGTTTTCTTCCAACTCGTTTAGAAGTCCACTCTTTACTAGTTTCTCAATCTTATTGAGATTAATGTGGCCTAACCGTAGATGCCAAAGATGAACATTTTCTTTTGGAGAAACTTTTGCTTTCTTAGTTCGTGTTTCTGCAGTTTTAAACAATTCAGTATTCAAAACACTTTTGACCGAATTAGGTTTCAAAACATATAGATTATGCTCGAGTGAAGCTGAACAAATAAAATTGCCTTTGAAAGAAATAAACGCTTTACTAGATTCAAAGGAAACAGATATACATTGTTCAATTAAGCAGGAAATGGAAACAAGGTTTCTAGTAAACCCTGGAACTATGTACAAATTGTCCAACAATAAGTACTTCCCGCCAAAGTGTAGCTTCACCGTGCCGATCGCTGCAGCAGAGACAAGCTCCCCAGATCCAACCCATAGAGTCACCTCACCCTCTCGCAGCGGCTGCTAGGAATCAATCCCCTGAAAAGAAGAACAAACGTGGCTAGTGGCGCCCGAATCCAATATCCAGGCAGAGTCACTACTCTCCACTAAATAAGTTGTTGTCACAAGTAAATCACATTTACCTTGATTCTTCCTCTCGGCCAGGAATTTGGGACAGTTCCTCTTCTAGTGTCCGCCCCCATTGTAGTGGAAACACTTTCCTTTTTCTGCAACGTCCTTGACCTTCTTGCCTCAGTAGCGCAAATCGGTCGATTTACCTCTCTTCGTCCTCTTCTTCCCTTTCGGGCGTGAAGGAGCAACAGTTTTCGTCCCGCAGGTTGAACCCACGTGATAAGACACTCAGAGGCAACATTTGCCTCGCATTCCTTGACCTGTTCAAGGATTGGAAATTCTGTAGCTCATTGAGGAGGGTAGTCAGAGTGTAGCTAATTTTGTTCATAACAACATTACTATGAAACTGAAGGAAACTCTTCGGAAGAGTCTCCAGAATAAAACTGACTTGGCTCGACTCGTCCGATCGAAATCCCGCTTCATCTCGGTCGATTAAAGTGGGTCATCATGTCTAGAACATGTTTACGGACGCATTTAATTCTCCTTCATCCGTGCGTTGAAGACGTGATTGAGCGAGAGTCATGCCGCCGACTGAAAGGATCGTTGTCCAAACATTTCCTCGCAAGGACTCCATGATCTCCTTGGCGGAGACCATCAACTCATGCTTCTTTGCCAAAACATCAGACATGCTGGCAATTATGTAGACTTTGGCCTTTTCATTGGCCCTGATCCACCGATCGTATGCATCGCAAACACTTCGCGACGCAGTTGAGCCTGGCATCTGAGGACACTCCTCGATCAAGACGAACTTTATGTCGCGATTACAAAAATCGTGTTAATGTTGTTTTTCCAACTTTGGTAATTATCTCTCACTAACTTATCGGACGCGAGTAGTGCTATTATTGCGCTAGACATTTTTAGCTGAAAAAATAAGAAAAACTTTGTATTAGTCTCGCAAAAAACTTTTTAAAAACCAATCATGTTTTAGCAAAATTATTTCATGATCCCTAGGTCATTCAAAATTTTGCAATGATACCCTAAAGGTTTAGAATGACCGCCACCGAAGGGGTGAACAAAACACTCCTCCTCTAGATTTAGAGACTTTCTCGATCGGACCCTAATCCCGAATAACTCTTATTCCATTAGGCGCCCAATTACCATTGTTTGGCCGAATTCATTAACACTCAACGAATTCTGTGAGTGTCACCCTCAATCTTTAAATTTCCAAGCATCCGTCCAAACAATAGCCACCGAAGGGTGAACCAAGAAGGAAAACCAACCAGGAAACTGTATCCCTTTCGGGAATTCACGGTGTTCCGACTCCCATGATCAGGCCCTCCAAAGGGATTGTCTGGTCCAGGCCAAACTAGCAGGCAGATCATAGGCGTCTCACGGTGTGAATCGAAAGAAGAGACCGTGGGTCTCGTTTTCACAAGTCCCGCTCCCACTCACTATAAGTACTCTCTCCATCCACGATGATATTGACCTATACAAATGCCACCCGAAGGGGGGACGCTCCCATTTGCGCCACGAGGCCGAGTATAGATCTCACGGTGCAAACTTAACGGAGATTTGTGGTTGGAAATTTAAATGTATCTCATACACTTTATTTCCTCCCACTCAGCACTTTAATTTTAATAAGGATTGACCTAGATAAACCGGCTAAAATTTACCTAAGTCAACCAATATAACTCTTATATGGTATTAACCTAAGTCTATAATCACATTATAACTTAGGTCTATGTGAGTTAATTAAAACACTTTTAATTAGCGGCACTCACGATAAGTATAATCTAAGAATCTTTGGACCAAATTCACTCCTAGGTCGGTTTCCAGGTAGGGGTGTTCCGCAAGCGTCAACTTAAATACCCCAGCCTTAGACAAAACCTTCCTTAGACAGAGTTACTAATCAGTCTCCATTCATAGACTAAACTTTGAATTCCTAATTTCTAATCTCATTAGAAAATAGAAAACCTAAGTCTAATTATTCAAGTTCTAAACTCTTTAAAACTAATAATTAACTTAGGTTGCATGCATTTCTATGTTATAGTGTTTGATTATTCATCACATGAATAACTTTATACTATAACATAATATAATTCATCACATGAATATAAATGCATGAGCATACTTTTATTTAAAAAATATAACACTTATATTAATTAAATTAAACATGCATTTAATTATATTATAACTTTTATAATATAACCTATCATGCAAACTATATATTATAACTCTTATAATATAAATGATGCATGAAATATTTAACCTAAGGTGGGATTTTAAATCTATATGACATACATTGTGCACATAGAAATTAATTAAAATATACATTTCATGCATAAAATAATTAAAAAATAAAAATGGACCGGTTTTTGACACTTAGGGGCAATTATTTAATTAAATAACATTAATATAACACTTATATTAACATTATTTAATAAAATAATTAAATACATAACTAAAATACATTTTACAAATAATAAAAAAATGAAATTAACTGCCCCCTATGAAGGAATAACGCCAACGTCTCGCGAAACTGAAGCTACAACTGCTCCTCAACCGTGCAGCGTTGCAACGCCGTGGGCAGCGTTGCAATGTTGTCGCCTCCAGCGTCGACCAGCGTTCTCAACTCCAGTGGCGTTGCAACGCTACTCTGCAGCAGGGTCTCCGTCCGCAAAGGATAGCAGTGAGACGCCAAAGAGCAGCGTCTCAACGCCAACGACAGAACAACAAACAACTTTGCTGTTCTTCACCGATTTTCACCTGTTTCCGCTCTGATTTCTTCACAACAACTCTTGCCACGAACGACCCGGACTTACAGATTCGATTTATTTTCTAAAATGCCCAAAAACACGGGGCCTTTACATTTGATCTCATCAAACAAAAAATAAATCTAAAATGCCAAAAACCAAAACATCCATTTATGCAAACCATCATTCATCTCATGAAATTTAAGGCAATTTACCCACCTATTTTAACAAAAACAGTGCATAATGAATAACCATCGAAACCTGGCTCTGATACCAATTGAAGGGAATGAGAATCCCCATGCAGCGGAAGACGATCGAATCGTCATGGTATCATTACGCTACTCGATTTTTGTTAAAACGATAACCTAAAAGATTTAGGCTAAACATGCTGAAAAGGAAGAAAATACAGAAAGATAAAGGCACTTACTTGTTGAAGACACTCTTCAAGATTTCTTCCTCAGATCACGAACGTTTCGTGCTTCTCGATCTCAACGAACGCTTCCCACGAACGGAACCCGAACACTACAACTTGGAGTCTCGGTTGTTCTTCCTTTGGAAAGAGGGAAGTTTGTGGGAACTTTGGTGTTTTGGAGAGGGAGGAGAATTGAGAGAAAGTAGAGAGAACTTTCTTCTTCTCTTTGATGAAAATCAAAAAAATGAGAGAGTGATCACATTTCTTCTTGTAAGAAGGGATTATATAGTGGAATGATGGAGTAAAAATCTCCACATTATTACCACTTTACCAACACCATAGGTTATGCAAATCTCATTTGCATAACCACATAATATAAGATATCTCATATCTCATCTTGCAAATCTCATTTGCAATAATTGTGGATTAATTAAATTGAATCACATCCAATTTAATTTCTCTCAATTAAATTCTCCAATTAGCCCTAATTCAACAATTAGGCTAACCTATAGTATATTATGAATCTCATTCACATTAAACTATATATTATATCATTCATATCCCATATAAATGACATAAATGCCCTTAAAGTGAAATTGAACACTTCAATTTCATACCAAAACATTAACCCTTCTTTTAACCCGTGATTGAGCCAACCGAGGGACCTAATGGACCTCTGAAGGCGGATTTCGCTCCAATGATCCGAGATTAACTCACAAACTCTTTGACCCGGTTAACCAACATTCATTAGCTACGGTAACACTCCACTATAGCCCGTAGCTGCACTCCCGTCAGTGCAGAATATTACGTGTCCACTGATATAACCAATGCCCATGAGTCGACCCTTCACAGGTTGTTCGTAGACACGACTGGGTCAAATTACCGTTTTACCCCTGTGTCTACTTCTTGTTCCTTAAGTCCCCACTGCTCCTCTAATGAACAACATATTGTGATGGTCTAACCATACACAACACCCTTCTCGGGCCAGTGAGAAGGTGGGCGCCCGTTGTCCAAGCCTTGGAGACAACACTTAAGGGAACAACCCCTCTAGTTTCCCTAAAGGCGGGAACGAGTGAATTCCATCTCGCGTAGTTAAGTTTCCAGCTCCCTACTTGGTCCTGTCCCTGAGAAGATAGGCATATTGGGCGAGTAACTGTGACCACCCTCACCCGTACTAGTCAAAGGCGCGCACCCGCAGAGCGAGTCCGTAACACGCTCGAGATTCGTGTCGAGTCACTAATGGTCATCTATGAAGTTATTAGTCCTCATCACAATCGGTGTTACATCAGTAGGTCTAATAACTCACGGTCCGGTCTTGTACAATCTCATTGCACAGGATGCCCCCACTCGCATGTCAACCACATGAACGAGTCAGATCACCTCGTTTGTATCTAATACAAAGCGGGCCGCATCCACAGTGTATCCAGGATTAGGTCTCCAACCCTATCCATATCATCAGAGACCGTTCGGGTCATTAACTCGAACGTGATCCTCCTTGTGTGTCCACTACACACCGTTCAAGTTCTAGTTCTCTCATAAATTCAATGACCCTGGAGCTTAGTTTATTGGAAAAGTTTATAAATATTGCGAGATACAAAGTGATGAAATGAATAACTCTTATTAATTTCAAACAGTAATTTACAAACACGAGATTAGGACAAAAATCCCAACACTTAGTACATTGTGTTTGAGCAATTGGAACATATACTGCACATCCAAAAATTCTCAGATGGGATATATTCGGCTGCTGGCCATAAGCTAATTGCATGGGAGAATATTTATTATAGGCTCTTGGCCTAATACGTAATAATGATGCAGCGTGTAAAATAACATGACCCCAGACCGATGTAGGAAGTTTAACTCTCATAAGCAATGGTCTTGCAATTAATTGCAGACGTTTTATAAATGATTCTGCTAGACCATTTTGTGTATGAACATGAGCTATAGGATGTTCAACACTTATCCCAATTGACATACAATAATTATTAAAAGTTTGAGATGTAAATTCACCAGCATTATCAAGTCGAATTGTCTTAATTGTATAATCAGGAAATTGTGCTCTTAACTTAATTATTTGAGCAAGTAATCTTGCAAATGCAAGATTTCGACTTGATAATAAGCATATATGTGACCATCTGTTAGATGCGTTAATTAATACCATAAAATATTTAAATGGACCACTTGGTGCGTTAATAGGTCCACAAATATCACCTTGAATTCGTTCTAAAAATGCAGGTGATTCAATTCTCACTTTAGCTGGTGATGGTCTAATAATTAATTTCCCTTGAGAGCAAGCATCACATGACAACTCATTTGATTGAAGAATCTTCTGGTTCTTTAAAGGATGCTCATGTGAATTCTCAATAATTTTCCTCATCATTATCGATCCTGGATGACCCAGTCGATCATGGCAAACACTGAATATTTCTGGATGCATGAACTTTTGGTTCATTGTTGCATAACTTTCGATTACTTGTATATGAGTATAATATAATCCAGAAGAAAAACCAGACAGTGTTTCTAATGTACGTTTTTCATGTGAAACAATAGATTTGATATAGAGACACTCTATATTATTTTTACGATCAGTTTCAACATGATAACCATTATTACGTATATCTTTGAAACTCAATAAATTTCTCTTTGATTTACTAGAGAACAAAGCATTATTAATTGAAAATTTTGTTCCTCTAGGCAAGATAAAACTAACTTTTCCAAAACCTTCAATCAGGTCTGCAGAACCTGATATAATATTGATTTTTGCTTCCAGCATTGTCAATTTAGAAAAATATTTTATGTTTATGAGTATTGTGTGCGTAGTCGCGCAATCTGCAAGACATAAATCCTCATTGCTCATTTTCGGGTTACTCAACATATTGAAATTTTCCATATTTCTTCATGGATAAGAAAAGAAAAACGATTACAAAAAGTCCTAAATATATATACAAAAACAAGAAAAACATACAATAATTACAAGTAGTACTTAATTATATATCTTCATACAAAGCATCTTCTACTTGTTTGATTGCATCAATTCTCTCTCCAGGAGATTCAAAATAATCAGCCATATCAAGATACATCATATTGGAGTGGTCAAACACATCATCTTCTTGAATGGAAAGATTTGCCTCTACATTCTTCCCTTTTCCTTTTTCCTTCAGGGAAGCTTGATAGAGATCAACAAGGTGTTTTGACGTATGACAGGTACGTGACTAGTGCCCAGTCATTCCGCACCGGAAACATTTATATTCATCACCTTTTGAACACTTATCTTGTAGAGTCTTGCCTTTATGATTATCACTTCGTGTGGATTTCTTAAAATTATAATGTCCACCACGAAAATAGTATTTCTTCCTCTACCGCGGTCCCGACCTCGATCACGGGCACGACCTCGACCACGATTATTGAAATTCACAGCATTCACTTCAGGGAATGGTGTTGCTCCAGTTGGTCGAGATTCATGATTTTTCATTAATAGCTCGTTATTTTGTTCAACCACGAGAGGACATGAAATTAGTTATGAATATTTTTTAAAGTCTTTCTCTCGATATTGCTGCTGCAGGAGCATATTCGAGACGTGCAAAGTAGAAAATGTCTTCTCTAACATATCAATATCAGTAATCCTTTCACCGCATAATTTTAATTTTGAACTAATTCTGAATAGTGCAGAATTATATTCACTTACTGATTTGAAGTCATGCAACCTCAAGTGCATCCAATCATAACGAGCTTTTGGAAGAATAACTGTTTTTTGATGATCGTACCTTTCTTTCAAACCTTGCCATAGAATGTAGGGATCTTTTATTGTAAGATACTCCATTTTCAATCTCTCGTGAAGATGATGGCGAAGGAAGATCATGACTTTTGCTTTTTCTTGATTTGATGCATCATTTCCTTCTTTAATTGTTTCTCCAAGATTCATGAAATCTAAATGAATCTCAGCGTCAAGGAACCATGGCAAGTATGGAGGAGACCGTAGGATACGTTGACACACATCCTGCTCCCATTTACTATGGATACTTCCCTCATTCACCTTGTTATTGAACCATGCAAACACTTACCGTAGGGGGACGCCCTATTGACGCCACGTAGCTAAGCATGGAACTCACAGTGTGAACTCTTGAGGACGTGAGAGTAAACTCAATGCGAACACCTTGTTTTCTCCCACTGAAGATCCTAAGGTTAGGGTATATGTTTAACTTAGTCGGATTCTGGCTAATAGAATCTATGTAAGTCTATGCCTATTATAACTTTTATATATAGGTCTTTTAACCTTATGTCTAGGTGAATAAATATTTTAATTACCTAGATATAACATAGGACTATGGTTAATTCAACTCAAGTTCTAGGTCAGTTCCCAGGTAGAAGGTGTTCCGTTAACCGTCAACTTAAGTACCCCCAACCTTAGACAGAACATCACCGGTAGAGTTCCCTTATAACCAATGTCCTATTGTCCTACTATATTTTAAACTATTTAAAATACTATGTAAGACTAACTTCTAATCCTATTAGAAATTAAACTTAGGTCTAAATTAATTCTAAACAATTTTAAACTAATTTAATTTAACCCAAGTTTCTATGTTTGCATGCAATTCTTTATTAGGTTATGGTTTCTAAAACCCCTTTATTTATAACTTTTATAAATTTTAATAATTAACCTATGACAAGAAACTATATTATAAAACCAACAAACGATTTCAAATTGGAATTATAAAAGACATTCAACTAATTGAATAAAGCAAATTACTTAAATAAAATAATATTTATTTTAAACTAAGTAATTTCATGCTCCATGCTCTTTATTTTCCATATAATATAATTATAACAATTATAATTAATTACTTATGAAAAATAAAATAAATCATGCATTTCTGTCATATTTATATAACACTTATACAAATAAAAAATGCATGAACATGCTTATCCTAAGGTGAGAAATATTCAAAATGACATTCATAAAGAAAATAATCGTAAAACTGGAAAATTTGGCCCCCAAAGTGCAAAAATAATAAAATTACATTACTTTCATTACAAAACCGATCCAAAACTTCTCGAACCGGGCTCAGACCGCTCGAACTGGACCAAAATCGACCCGAACCGCTTCTAAATCGGTCTGCACCTTCAGGTTGTCGTCACGGCGTTGCAACGCTGCCTCATCTCGCGCACGCGCCTGGCATCGGGCTAGCGTTGCAACGCTGAGGGATAGCGTTGCAACGCTGTTGACATCGTTCCTCAGCTTTGCAACACCGTTCCTCAGTGTTGCAACGCTCAAGAACGGCGTTGCAACGCTGTTGTTTCTGCATCAGCTTCTTCTTTCGAAAACAACAACTTCAAATGCCAAGTTCTCACCCGAATCTCATCTGATATGCCCGAAATTTGTCATGAACGACTCATAACTTAATTACAGACTCGATTATGCACTTAATTGCCCAAAACACAGGAGGCTTTACATTTAATTTGATCTAATAAAAAATAAATCTAAGGCCAAAGTTTTCCTAAACAGTTTTACAGCAAACCAAATGCAATTCCCATCTATCCAATGCAAATTTGTTTCAACCAAAACAAAACAAGCATTACTCTGATACCAATTGATGTGAATCAGATCCCCTTGAGCAGTAGAAACGTGATTAAAATCGTAATTGCTCGTTTGTTTTGGTTTAATACAAATACCAATACATTGGTTAAATTACATAGGATGAACAGTAAATATAATCTAATTAAATTAAGCATGGATCTACAACATGCAAACACATTCTGTAAAAATAACTAAACTAAAGGAAATTCGAAATTACCTTTATAGTTTCTCAATCCAGCAACTCCTTGCTCCAATTTGCACAACAACACAACAAACAAAAATTCCTCTATTCTTTCAATAGAACACTACCACAAAGAGAACCTCCTATATCTTTGAGTAGCTTAGATCAACCTTGGTGGGAAAGTGTTTCAACAATTTGGGAGGAGGAAGGGCAATTGAGAGAGAGAGTTTTGAGAGTAATTCCACAAATTGCAAAAATGGAATGATCGATCAATCAATCACAGATCCCCTCTCCCTGTTTAACTGTCGATAGGGAGAGAAAGAGGGAAAGTGGGAACGTGTCATCCTGACACGTTCCCTTAATTAATTTAATAAATTAATTAATTAATTTTAATTAATAATTAAATACAATTTAATTAAATTAATTTTAATTTTAATTAAATCACATTTAACCAAATGAAATTAAATATCATATATTTAATTATGATTAAATCATATTTAATCAATATTCCCTCTAGCCTATAGTTTTAATGCACATTTCATGCATATTAAATTTTAACCTATAGTTTTCAAACATGAATCACATTCACATTTAAATTAATATTTGAACTTTTTCAAATATTTAACTCTCTCATATAATTTAGTATGAATCATATTCACATTAAATTAATAATATAAAGTTCCAAAACTTTATATTATAACGTATCTATATACATTAAATTTATTCCCTAATAAATTTGAACATTTCAAATTCAAACGATCTAAGAACCCTTTACGAGCTAGAATGTGAACCTAATGGACCTACAGATTAGAAGCTCCAACAATACGAAATTATTCGGTTAATCTCATTAACCTCCTAATCACCATTCGTTAACTGCGGGAACGCTCCTCTAATGAACAGTCTGTTAGAATGAAATTTTTGTTTTCTAATTCACTAGCTCTCTCAAGTTTATGAATTCTAGAGGAGTTAAAAAGACCAATTTTAATTCTCATGCAATGTTAAATTCAATAAAATTTCATAAATTCAATCAATGACATCAACCATAAATTTATTCCAAAATTTACATTTGAACATAACCTAACTCTTGCCTAAGTCAAATTAGTTCATGATAGGAATCGAATCACACATCTTTAATTTAAACATTTTTCACTAATCAAGAAGTTCATATATAGAAAAAAATAACCCAAAACAACCACACAAACTGCTTAGAACAGTGAGTAAATCAACCTCTAATTAGTGTATAAACAACCCAACAAAAGCAGTGATAATTGGTGAAATTAATAGGCAAAAGCACTAAAAGAAAGGGGACAATTTACACAGCAGGTGGTCTGAATTTGCTTCAACAATTGCCTAGCAAAACACCTCAGACTCGGGTAAAAAAATAGTGCACTTTGCTTCAACAATTGCTTTGGTTGGCCTCATCGCAGTTCAACCAATTGCTTCAGCAAAAGGCTTCTCGGGTTCCTCCTTCACAACAATCACACGTTGCTTCAGCAAACCTCGACAACTCCCAACGATTGCTTCAACAACCTCTCGACAATCAGCAACCTCACGCCGATTGCTTCAGCAAAAGGTAGGATTGTCCTCTCGGTTTTCCTCCCATTGTTGTAGCAAAATTGAATACTCACCTCCTCTCTTGAATGCTTCAACAAAGACCCAAGGACAACTCTCTCGAATTTTCCTCTCGATTGCTACAACAAATGGCCCCCTTGATTTCTGCTCTCTCACCCTTCACGACTGCTATAGCAAAGGTGGCCTCAACGATTTTTTCTTCTTTCTCGGTTACTCCCTCAACGAATGCTACAACAAAATCGTGATCTCGATTTCTCTCCTTTCAACTCTTCACGACAACCCCTTCTTCTTTTTCTTTTATTTTCTTTTGTTCCTATTCTCACAAGGAGATGTTACCCTAGTTTGGTAATTACAAAAATGCCCTTAAGGGTAGAAAGACCATTTTGCACTTCGAGTAAAATGTTTAAAATGCCCTTAGGGGCACTTATAATTTTTTTACACATCTCCTACATACAGAAAAATCCTCATATATCATTATCAATCATAAATTAAACTAAATATGAAAAAGTTAAGAAAAATCTCAAATTTCGATCTTTAATTACTTGTAAGCTAATTTCTCCAAATTTCTTAAATTAGAGCATAAAAACATCAGAATTAATTGTTTTCGAACCTAATGCTTAAATTCAAGATTTTCTAACTAACACTCACAATTTAGGGATAAAATGACATGAACCTCAATGAATTCTATGCAATTCAAGTAGATTAAGCACTAAAATTCTAGTAAAATAACTTTCCTATGGCGAGTTATCAGTAACCCTAATCCAATAAAGAACCCTTGGCTATAGGATGAATACTTGAACTTTATGTGTAACATAAAAGTGGATCAAGTTCAAGTTATAGCCAGAATGATCTATAGTATAAGGATAGGGTTGGGTACCTTATCCTGGGGACACTATGAATGTGACCCACTTTATAAAGTACAAACGATGTGATTCTGAATCGTTCGTGTGGAGACAAGCGAGTGAGGGCGTCCTATGCAATGAGTTTGCATAAGACTGGATCGAGAAATAGTCACTTAGACTTTATAACTCCGTTTACTGTCTTAACTGACTATCTTCATACGATGACCTAGGTAACTCGATCTTAATCCTGAGCGTGCCATGAACTCTTTATCATTCGGATTATCCTTAGATTTTCATGGGTGAGAGTGGCATGTGATTGCCGACTCAATAAGCTTCCCATTTAAGGGATAAGACCGGGTAGAAAGATGGGAACATAGTTCTGTAAGATGAAATTCACTCCTACCCGCTTTAGGGATTAGTAGAGAGGTTGTTCCCTTAAGTACTGACTCCGGGTCTTGAACAAACAACTCACCCCTCTCATTGGCCCGAGAGGGATTCAGTATGTTGGTTGGACCACAAACCAATTGTTCATTAGAGGATCAGTGAGACTTAAGAAGCAAGAAGTAATTACAGGGTAAAACGGTATCTTTGACCCGGCTATAATTACGAATGACCTGTGAAGGACTGACTTACTAATCATGGTTATATCGAATGGACAAAAATATATCTACAGTGAGCAGAGTGCAACTATTGGGCTTTAGTGGAGTGTCTCGGTGGTTAATGAATGTTGATTCGCTAGGCTAAAGAGTTTAGCCTGTTAATCTCGTGTCGTTGGAGCTCATGATCTGTAGGTCCATTGGGTCCCCCTTACTAGCTCGGACTAAGCCTTGTAACATTTGAGAGAAAAGAGTTTGAATTGTTCAAATTCGATTTTGGGAGAGAGCGTTAATTATATGCGATATATTTAACGTTTCACAGTTTAATTATGAATTAAACTATGATAAAGAAGAGGTGGAAATATTTAAATATGATTTAAATATTGGTTTGATTCAAAACTTGAATAAGGATTCATGTTCGAACGGTCGATTTAAGAAATCAGGATTGATCCAATTATTTAATTTGATATTTGATATTAAATTAAATAATTATTTAAAATTAATTAATTAAAATTTTTAATTAATTAAATTAATAAATTGATTTTAATTTAAAATTATTTTTCCATTTAATTTTGAATTAAAATTAAATGGAAATTCAAATTGATTTTTGGGTTTTCAATTGGACCAAACATATAAAGGGTGAGCAAACTCCTTTGATTGTCAAATTCACCATAATACAACACCTTCTTGTTGAATTGTCCTCATCACACATTTACTGACATCTTCACAAAGCTTATTAAAGTTTTAATTGAAGAAGAATTAAGTGGATGGAGGAGAATTTAATAGAATTTTTCTGTGTGGCTCGGTTTTGAACCATTACCCATTTTTTCTTCCAAATTCTCTCAAGTTTGGATCCCACAATCCGTTCCAAGGCCTGAGGATAGTAGGGAAGACTATAGAGGTGGTCCACAAAGTGTTTGTGACAAGAAGTTGCCCACGGATTTGGAGAATTTTGAGTTACAAATGCAAGTGGTCTTACTCTCTTTTTTTCCAGATTTGAGCATACTTTTTATTTTGTAAAATTGATCAACTTAGAGTGTTCAAGATCCGAAATTGCTTCCGCTTTCTTAATATAGACTCTTTTAGTTGCAACGCTTAGGATAGCGTGGCAACGCCGTGTCCCTCGCGCTCTGCATCCGCCTGGCATTGCAACGCCATGAAGCAACGTTGCAACGCCGGTGGTCCTCGCGACAGGCATCGATAAGGGCTTCCGTTGTTGCGATGCTGTCCTTCAGCATTGCAACGCTGAAGAAAAGCGTTGCAATGCCGCTAGTGGAGTTGCAACACCGAGGGGTATGGGCATCCTCTATTTTTCGGAAAACATGGCAGAAAACGATAACTAATTTGCACCGAGGTTGATCCGATTTGCTCCACAAGCATCATGAACGACTCAAAACATTTATACAGACTCGATTTGCACAATTTTGCCCAAAAATACAAGGGCCCTTACAATATTTGATCAAAATCAAAATTAGAAAACTAAGGCAAAAAACTCCTAAACAGTTTAACAACAAACCAAATGCAAACTTCCCATATATCTAATGCAAATTTGTTTTAACAAAAAAAAATCAAGCATGCTCTGAACCAATTGAAGGAATCTGAATTCCTTTGAGCAGCGAAAACGTGTTTGGATCGTTAAAACTTGATTTTGTTTTTGGTTAAACACCAAATATTAGTACATTGGTAACAAATACAAAGATAACCAATTAGGCATGGATTAAAGCGATTAAAGCATGTTGTGAAGTTCTATTCTAAAAGGGAATAGAAGTTACCTTTGTAGTTCCCAGCAACAACATTTTGCAATCCACAGTTCATGACAACAGGTGAAAAGGTTTCCTCATAGTCAACCCCTTCAACCTGGGTAAAACCCTTTGCCACTAGTCGGGCTTTGAAGGTTTGCACTGTCACACCCCCTCCCGAACTACCTGCTAACTCAGCTCGGAAGGCGGCGTGAAGCCAACAGACATTGTTTACCTCTTAACAATACCTGTTGACCCTGTTTGACCTGATAAGCATACTATGTTCGCAAATGGAACACTTTAACACAACACAGCGGGAACTGGACAACTATTAAACATACACAAGGAGAAACCCTTCTTAACTCTCTTTTGGAAACTAAAAAGTCAAGTGCATCAAAACAACACAAGACAACTCATTGTTCATAAAACCTCTAATGTACAAACAACTATAACAACATAGTCCTCTCAAAATAATTTACAAACATAGAGACTTGCTAAACAAAACCAACCACGTACAAAGTATTAAACTTATGAAGCTTCAAAGAGACTATGACAAGAACTTTCAAAAAGCCGGGCTCGATCTCTACACAAAAAAGTTTGAAAACATTGAAAGAATGAGCTATGAAGCTCAAAGTGAGTGACTCGTGTTTAAGATCTATAACTTGTAAAACATGTCACCAAAAAACTATGAGCATATGCATTTGTATTCAAGCATTGAATGTAAACGTAGAATCATAATAGACTTTTAGAAACAAACAAGTATATCGTTAAAATCTCGTAAGGCATGTAAATGATATAAACTCTTTTAAAAACATGTCACAATCCACGTTGTGTAGGGGCACGCCCAAGACAACCAACGCTTACTCACGATGTAGTGGGGCCCGCCCAAAGACTCCCATCGTCTTTGTCGTAGTGGAGCCCGCCCAAAGACTCACGAGCCAGTACTGTTGTCACGAGTACACTCAACGCCGACAACGAGAATAAGACCCTGTGTGCACACGGCACCATAAAGCCTCGGGTCCAATATCTCAGAAAATCACATAAAAACATTTGAACATGCCTGCTAATCTTTTCTTTCATAAAACTCAAGCTTACTCAGCTTGTTCATAAAACTGGAAATCTTTAAAACATACTTGCTAGTACATGCTTGCTTGAAATCATAACATTTCCATAAGTTTTAGCAACCATTGGACATATGCTCATGTATAAATTTTATAAAGACTTTTAGGGTCACAATGAACACTTGAAGCATTTCTAGGAAAACAAGAATACTCATAGACATGTGTTAAAAAATAAAACACAAGCTTTGAAACAATTCATTCTAGCAAAACTTGCATTTCTTAAAGCATATAAGCATATTTCAAGCATTTGGTTAATTTTCGAAGTTCGTTTAATCACTCACAGCGTTAGAACTAGAATCTTAGCCCGTACACTCGACCTATCTCCTCTTGGCCTGTCAAACAAACCAAATCAACCATTAGAATCTCGAGCTCATGCTTTTTAACCTTAAAACTACAAGAAAACACACTTTCAAATTTTCTGCATTTCACAGATTTTATACCCTGTATTAAAACAATGATAACTTCTTCATTACGTATCCAAAAAGGATGTAATTTATACCAAACTCTTCCTTTGTGAACCCTCTAAAACTCTTAAGAAGACATAAAAATGAGATTCCTAATGTATTGGTTCGAAAATACCTCAGTAACTTAACCCCTAAAATGATCCTGCTGCTGTTCCAGATTTCACTTCCTGCTGCAACCCGAAACGTAACCTGATGATTACAACATCTTCCAATCATTTTCTTCTCACGATGCCTTCACAAAACTTGTAGGAAATTAAATAAGCTTTCGAACCATACCTTTTAGAGCTTCTAACTCCAACTCTACAGATCAGAATAACCAAAACATCAGAGACTTCTCAGGTTTGACAGCAAACTTCTGTCTTCTGCCTTCCTCTTAACAAAACAGTAACTTAACATAAGAATTTTCTCGAGCTTCCTTCATAAACTTTGTTTAAAAATGAGTTAGCTTTCAAGAAAACTAAGGCTCAGCTCTTACCTCTTCCTGTGGAGCTCGAGCAGATCAAAACATCAGGACTGGTCTGAGTTGATCAACTTGCTGCAATAAAAATCCCCTTGAGTTCTTCTCCTTTCTTCTGCAATTCCAGCTCCAAAATCAGAGGTTTTCTCCTTCTTCTTCTCCCTTGAACTTCAGCTCACGAAGCTTACAGCTTCCTTTTTGTAAATGAAGAAGAAAATGGAGAGATAAGGCTTTAAAAAAAAAAACAATCGGTGGAAGAGGTTTCTTTTGTCCTTTTTCCCTTTTCCCTTTTTGCTTTTTCTTTTTCTTTTTCCTTTTCTTTTTCTTTCCTTTATCCCTTTCTTCCATTTCTTTTCTTTTCTTTTCAAAACAAAACAAAACTTAACATATTTACATTTGTTTCATTTTCTTTTCTTCTTTTATCTTTTAAAGCAAACCAAACCAAAAATGGTTTAAACTTTTTCTTCCTTGTTTTCCTTTTGTCTTTCACTTCATTACTTTTCTTTTTAAAACATGGGAAACGAAGTTTTAAACATTCATTTCTTCTTTCTTTTTGTTGTTTGTTAATAAGGAAGTTCCAAAGAGATCGGGTTTACATGCACCTTCCCATCTATACCAGGTGCTGAGAGTTGGGACGTAATTCCATGTTCTATCATATAGTCCTTGAATTCAGTGTCCATATACTCTCCACCTCGATCCGATCGAAGTGTTTTTATTGTTTTACCTAACAGGTTCTCAACCTCAGTCTTGTACTCATTGAACTTTTCAAGAGTTTCAGACTTCCTATGCATTAGGTAAATATACCCATACCTTGAATAGTCATCTATAAAAGATACAAAGTATTCGTAACCACTACGTGCTTTAACACTCATCGGACCACAGAGGTCAGAATGTATAAGCTCAAGGGGCTCTTTGGCTCTATATCCTTTTCCACTAAAAGGGCGTTTGGTCATTTTGCCTTCAAGGCATGACTCACATACCGGTAAAGAGTTTTCTTTCAACTCGCTTAGAAGTCCACTCTTCACTAGCCTCTCAATCCTATTGAGATTAATGTGGCCTAACCTTATATGCCAAAGATGGTCATTTTCTTTAGGAGAAACTTTCACTCTCTTAGTTCGTGTTTCTGCCGTTTTAAACAATTCAGTATTCAAAACACTTTTGACCGAATTAGGTTTCAAAACGTACAGGTTAGACTCAAGTGAAGCAGAACACAATAAATTGCCTTTGAAAGAAATAAACGCTTTATTAGATTCAAAGGAAACAGTAATACAATATTCAATAAGGCAGGAAATGGAAACAAGGTTTCTAGTAAACTGTGGCACTATGTACAAATTATCTAATAATAAGTACTTCCCGCCAAAAAATAGATTCACCGTGTCGACCACTGCAGCAGAGACAACCTCTCCAGATCCAACCCGTAGTGTTATCTCACCCTCTCACAGCTGCTGTCAGGAACTAATTTCCTGAAAAGAAGAACAAACATGGTTAGTGGCGCCCGAATCCAATATCCAGGCAGAGTCATTACTCACCACTAAACAGGTTTCTGTAACCAGTAAATCACATTTATCTTGATTCTTCCTGTCGGCAAGGAACTTGGGGCAGTTACGCTTCCAGTGGTCGTCCCCATTGCAGTGGAAACACTCTCCTTTCTCTGCAACTTCCTTGACCTTTTTGTCCTTTTGGGCGGTAACACGGTCAGCTTTACTCGTCTTCATCTTCTTCTTCTTCCCTTTCGGGTGTGAAGGAGCCACAAATTTTGTCCCAGATGTCGAATCCCTGTGAAAGGACCTAAAGGCAACATTTGCCTCAGAATTTGATCCTCATCAAGGACTGGAAGTTCTGTAGCTCGTTGAGAAGGGTGGTCAGAGTGTAGCTAATTTTGTTCATAACAGCATTGCTACTGGCCCGGGAAACTCTTCTAAGATTCTCCGAATAAAGTCGACTGCTCGACTCATCGATCGAAGCCCCGTTCATCTCAACCAGATTAAAGTGGGTCATCATGTCCGTAACATGTTCCGCGCGACGCCTTCTTCTTTCATCCGCGCGTTGAAGACGTGTTTGAGCGAATCATGTCGGACCTGAAAGGACTGTTGTCCAAACACTTCCTGCAAGGATTCCATGATCTTCGTGGTGGTGATCATCAACTCATGCTTCTTAGCCAAAACTTCAGATAAGCTGGCAATGACATAGACCTTGGCCTTTTCATTGGCCCTGATCCATCGATCGTACGCATCACGACCACTTCGTGACGCGGTCGAGCCCGGTACTTGAGGACGTTCCTCAGTGAGCACGAACTTAAGGTCGTCAGTTACTAGAATCGTGTTTATAATCTTTTTCCATGTTTGGAAATTATCTCCCACTAATTTGTCGGAAGCAAGTAAAGCTATTATTGAGCTAGACATTTTGCTGCAAAACATGTAAAACTTTGTGTCAGTCTCGCAAAACACTTTTTGAAATCCAATCAAGTTTTAGCAAAATTTTATCCTATGATCCCTAGGTCATTAAAAATTTGCAATGATATCCCAAAGGTTTAGAATGACTGCCACCAAAGGGTGAACAGAAACACTCTTCCTCTAGGATGAAACTTTCTCGACCAGACCCTAATACCATAATAACTCTTATTCCATTAGGCGTCCAATTACCATTTTTTGGTATGAATCCATTAACTCTTAATGAATCCCGTGAGTGTCACCCTCAATCTTTAAGTTTCCAAGTATCTGTCCAAACAATAGCCACCGAAGGGTGAACCACGAAGGAAAACCAACAAAGAAACTGTATCCTTTTCGGGAATTCACGGTGTTCCGACTCCCATGATCAAGACCCTCCGAAGGGATTGTCTGGTCCAGGCCAAACTAGCAGGCGGATCATAGGGGTCTCACGGTGTGAATCGAAAGAAGAGACCGTGGGTCCCGTTTTCACAGGTCCCGCTCCCACTCACTATAAGTACTTTCTCCATCCACGTTGATATTGACCCATATCAATACCATCCGAAGGGGGACACTCCCATTTGCGCCACGAGGCCGAGTATGGATCTCACGGTGTGAACTTTACAAAGATTTGTGGTCGAAAAATCAAATGTATCTTATACACTTTATTTCCTCCCATTCAACACTTTATATTAACCAGGATTGACCTAGATAAATCGGCTAATATTTACCTAAGTCTACCAATATAACTCTTATATTGATTTAATCTAAGTTTATAATCACATTATTAACTTAGGTCTATGTGAGTAAATTAATCAACTTTTAATTAACGGCACTCACGATAATATAACCTAAGAATCTCTGGACCAAACTCACTCTCAGGTCGGTTCCTAGGTAGGGGAGTTCCGCAAAGCGTCAGCTTAAATACCCCAGCCTTAGACAAAACCTTCCTTAGAAAGAGCTACTAATTAGTCACCATTCAAAGGTCATATATGATTTCCTAATTCTAATCTTATTAGACCTAGAAAACCTAAGTCTAATTATTCAAGTTCTAAACATTTTAAAACTAATAATTAACTTAGGTTACATGCATTTCTATGTTATAGTGCTTGATCATTCATCACATGAATAATATAATACTATAACATACATTCATCACATGAATTAAATGCATGTGCATGCTTTTAATCTAAAAAATATAACACTTATATTAAATAAATTAAAACATGCTAACCTTATATTATAACTCTTATAATATAACTTATCATGCATACTATATATTATAACACTTATAATATAAATATGATGCATGAAATGTTTAACCTAAGGTGAGATTTTAAATCTATATGACATACATTATGCACATAGAATTAAATATTTGATACATCTCATGCATAAAATAAATAAATAGCAAAAATTGGACCGATTTTGGCACTTAAAGGACATTAATTGAATTAATTAACATTAATATAACTTTTATATTAATATTAATTAATTAAATTAATTTTAAAAAAATAAAATTACATTTTACAAAAATTAAATTAAATAAAAAAACAAAACATTAATGCCCCACATTGGATGAAACTCCTTCACGCCCACGTCCTCGCGCAACTACTGCTGGAACCGCCCATCACGCACGCAGCGTTGCAACGTTGTGGGAAGCGTTGCAACGCTGCAGCGCTCAACGTTGAACCTTGCGTGCTCCACGCCTCGACGTTGCAATGCTACGCCTCGACGTTGCAATGCTACGCCTAGCGTTGCAATGCTGCACTACAGACCAGTCATTGCCTGCGCGGACAACGTTGAAATGTCGAAGAACAGCGTCTCACCCAACTCTTGCAGACAAAGACCCGGATTTACAGACTCGATTTATTTTCTAATTGTCCCAAAAAACATGGGCCTTTACATTGATCTAATCAACGAAAATAATTCTAAAGAATAAATGTCAAAACCGAAATCATCCAATTATGCAAACCACAATTCATCACATAAATTGAAGTACAACCCACCTAATTTTAAGAAAAACATTTGCACAACGAAGAAGCCAACAATTGGCTCTGATACCAATTGAAGGGAATGAGAATCCCACGCAGCGGAAAGACGATTAAATCGTCGTGGTTTCGTTGTGAAAAACGTTTTCTCAAAATTGATTCTATCTTATAGAAACTAGGTTAAACATGCTTTTAGAAGGAAAAACAGCAAGGAATTACTTACTTGTTGAAGAACCGTTCTTCACGATTTCCTTCTCCGGACACGAACACTTCGCGATCTCGATCTCAACGAACTTGATCTCACCGAACCTCGAGCAACCCGGACACCTCCGAAAGGGCTTATCGGTTGTTCTCCTTGGGTAGAAAGAGAGTGGTGGGACTCTTTTTGGTGAAAGGAAGGAGAAGATTTGAGAGAGGAGAGTTGAGAGAATTCTTGAGTTCTTTTTGGTGAGAAATCCAAAAAATGAACTTTCAAGTGAGTAATCCTTCTTGCAAAGGAGTTTAAATAATAGTGATAGGTGTTACCACCTATTTACCATTTTACCACAACCATAAGTTATGAAAATCATATTTGCATAACCATATATAATAATGAAGGGAATGAGAATCCCGCGCAACGGAAGACGATTGAATCGTCGAGGTATCATTATGCAACTAATGTTTATTAAAATTGATCTAACACTTAGATTTAGGCTAAACATGCTTAAAGAAGAAGAAATTTACAGCAAGAATAGATCTTACTTACTTGTTGTAGACAAACACAGCAAATTCTTCCTCAGGTCACGAACTCTTCGTGCTACTCGATCTCAACGAAATCTTCTACCAGAACGATCTCGAACACCACCAAGTGATCTTCTCGGTTGTTCTCTTTTGGAGAAGGGAAGATGGTGGGATCTTAGTTTTGGAGAGGGAGGAGATTTGAGAGAATTGTTTGAGAGAGAATTCTCTTCTTTTGGTTGAAAATCCAAAAATGAGAAAGTATATCCTAATCCTTCTTGCAAGAAGGGTTTATATAGTGGAATTGATGGAGTTAAAATCTCCACATAATTACCACTTTACCACAACCATAGGTTATGCAAATCTCATTTGCATAACCACATAATATAAGATATCTCATATCTCATATTGCAAATCACATTTGCAATAATTGTGGATTAATTAAATTGTATCACATCCAATTTAATTTCTCTCATTTAATTTCTCCAATTAGCCCTAATTCAACAATTAGGCTAACCTATAGTTTATTATGAATCTCATTCACATTAAACTATATATTATATCATTCATATCTCATATAAATGACATAAATGCCCTTAAAGTGAAATTGAACACTTCAATTTCATACCAAAACATTAACCCTTCTTTTAACCTGTGGAGCCAACCGAGAGACCTAATGGACCTCACAAAGGATTTGCTCCAATGATCCGAGATTAATGTCAAACTTTTTGACCCGGTTAACCAACATTCATTAGCTACGGTAACACTCCACTATAGCCCGTAGCTACACTCCCGTCAGTGCAGAATATTACGTGTCCACTGATATAACCAATTCCCATGAGTCGACCCTTCACAGGTTGTTCGTAGACACGGCTGGGTCAAATTACCGTTTTACCCCTGTGTCTACCTCTTGTTTCTTAAGTCCCCACTGCTCCTCTAATGAACAACATATTGTGATGGTACAACCATACACAACACCCTTCTCGGGCCAGTAAGAAGGTGGGTGCCCGTTGTCCAAGCCCTAGAGACAGCACTCAAGGGAACAACCCCTCTAGTTTTCCTAAAGGCGGGAACGAGTGAATTCCATCTCGCGTAGTTAAGTTCCAAGCTCCCTACTTGGTTATGTCCCTGAGAAGATAGGCATATTGGGCGAGTAACTGTGACCATCCTCACCCGTACTAGTCAAAGAACAGACCCTCGCAGACATAAGTCCGTAACACGCTCAGGATTCAGGTCGAGTCACTAATGGTCATCTACAAAGTTATTAGTCCTTACTGTCAACGGTGTTACATCAGTAGGTCTAATAAATCACGGTCCGGTCTTGTACAATCTCATTGCACAGGATGCCCCCACTCGCATGTCAACCACATGAACGCAGTCGATCACCTCGCTTGTATCTAATACAAAGCAGCCGCATCCACAAGGTGTATCCGTGGATTAGGTCTCCAACCTATCCATATATCAGAGACCGCTCGGCCATTAACTCGAACGTGATCCTCCCTGTGTGTCCACTACACACCGTTCAAGCTCTAGTTCTCTCATAAATTCAATGACCCTGGAGCTTAGGTTATTGGAAAAATTTATAAATATTGCGAGACACAAAGTGATGAAATGAATAACTCTTATTAATTTCAAACAATATATTACAACACGAGATTAGGACAAAAATCCCAACAAACTCCCACTTGGACTAAGCTAGTGGAGAAAATACATTTCTGAAATGTACATAAATTACAATGAAGTAATACAATAAACTAGGGCATTGAATACCCGTGAGAGGCTTTGTAAATGGATCAGCTACGTTGTGCTCCGACGCTATCTGCGTGACCGTCACGTCTCCGCGGTGCACAATCTCCCATATCAGATGATACTTGCGCTCAATGTGTTTACCTCTCTTATGGCTCCGAGGCTCACGTGAGTTGGCTACTGCACCATAGTTATCACAGAACAGTGTGATCGACAAGTTCATGTTAGGAACAACTTCCATATCTGTCATGAACTTCCTAAGCCAAACAACTTCCTTTGCGACTTCACAAGCCGCAACATACCCGCTTCCATAGTGGAATCGCCGATGCATCCTCGCTGATGCTTCGCCATACCTCTGACTCCTCAATTCGTAATGAAGGTCGACCCCGAGGTGAATTTCCTAGAATCCTTATCGGTCCGAAAATCGTAATCCGTGTATCCCGTAAGGATCAAATCCCCACTACCATACACTAAGTTGTAGTTCCTCGTTCTCCTAAGATACTTGAGGATTGCCTTTACTACCGCCCAAAGATCTAATCTGGATTGGACCGATATCTCACCGACAATTCCTCTTGCATAATGTATGTCGGGCCTAGTACACAAAGATGACATACATCGGGCTCCCTACATACCAAGCATATGGAATCCGTATCATATCCTCAACATCTTGAGGAGTCTTAGGACACCGATCCTTAGACAAGTGAACCCCATGCCCGAAAGGCAAAGAAGCCCTTCTTGATTTCTCGCATCTTATATCTAGACAACATCTTGTCAATATAAGACGCCTTTGAGACAAGGCTAGCGTTCGTTTCTTCCTGCCTGCATAACTGATACCTAGAACATACCGAACTTCTCCCAAATCTTTCATTTGGAATTGCGAAGCTAGCCACTTCTTAACGTCAAGAAGAAATTCTACCTCATTCCCAATGAGAAGAATATCGCCCACATACAACACCAAAAATGCGACGCTTTGTCAACGATTTTCTTGTAGACACAAGGCTCGCAACATTTTGATCAAAGCCATAAGATTTGATCGCCTCATCAAACCTTATATTCCAAGACCTCGAAGCTTGTTTCACCCATATAAATGGACCTATGAAGCCGCAAACCTTTTTGCTCTTGGCCTTGGGCGATGAACCCTTTGGGTCGGTCCATGTAGATGGTCTCATCAAGTTTGCCATTCGTAAAGGTCGTCTTGACGCCCATCCGCCATACCTCGTAGTCATAATACGCGACAATGGCCGTAAGGATCCTCGATCGACTTTACCATGGCAACAGTGAAAAGGTCTCCTCATAGTCAACCCCTTCAATCTGGTAAAACCCTTTGCCACTAGTCGGGCTTTGAAGGTCCGCACCTTCCCATCTACGCCACGCTTACGCTTGTAGATCCATTTGCAACCAATAGGTTTTACCCCATCCGGTTGATCCACAAGCTCCCATACAGAATTGAAGTACATAGACTCCATTTCCTGGTCCATAGCTTTAATCCACTCGTCTTTGTCAACATCAACCATTGCCTGATCATAGGTCAATGGATCCTCACAATCATCATCAGGAGCGACAACTGAGGTTTCAGCTAAACCCATGTAGTGATCAGGCTGTCTCACAACCCTCCCACTACGTCGAGGCATTCCCAACTCTTGGGAACGGATTTGACTAGACGTGCTAGGATCAACAACACTTGTTGATGTACTACTAGCCTCATCAGGAACTCTTGCTGATGTACTGTCCATTTCATTTAATACAATTTTACTCCTTGGTAAATGATCCCTGACGTGGTCTTCCTCTAGGAAAGTGGCGTTTGTCGACACAAGCACCCTATTTTCCTTAGGATCGTAAAATAGACCACCCCTAGTCTCTTTAGGGTAACCTATGAATAGGCACAATTTCGAACGGGGTTCTAGCTTTTTGGGTTTGACACCAACACGTGGGTCGGTCATCCCCAAATCCTGAAGTGATGTAAACTGCCTTTACGTCCACTCCAAAGCTCGAAAGGTGTTTCACAAACACTCTTCGATGGAACGTTGTTCAAAATATAAACCACGCCTCCACCGCTGCACTTCAAAAAGAATCGGGAGACGAGCATAGCTCATCATCGACCAACCATGTCCAACAAGGTTCTGCTCCTCCTCTCCGATACACCATTCTACTCGTGGCATACCAGGTGCCGAGAGTTAGGGCGTAATTCATGTTCTATCATATAGTCCCGGAATTCAAGTCCATGTACTACTCCACCTCGATCCGATCGAAGTGTTTTAAGCGATTTACCTAAGAGGTTCTCAACCTCGCCTTGTACTCTTTGAACTTTTCAAGAGTTTCGCACTTCTTGTGCATTAGGTAAATATACCCATATCCGAGTAATCGTCTATGAAAGACACGAAATACTCATAACCGCCTGAGTTTTAACATTCATCGGACCACGAGGTCGAATGTACTAACTCAAGAGGCTCTTTGCCTCTACCTTTTCCACTAAAAGGACGTTTGGTCATTTTGCCCTCAAGGCATGACTCACACACTGGCAAAGAGTTTTCTTCCAACTCGCTTTAGAAGTCCACTCTTCACTAGTTTCTCAATCCTATTGAGATTAATGTAGCCTAACCAAGATGCCAAAGGTGGGCATTTTCGTTTGGAAAAATTTTGCTTTCTTAGTTCGTGTTTCATGAGCTTTAAACAATTCGAAGATTCAAAACACTTTTGACCGAATTGGGTTTCAAAACATACAGATTATTTTCAAGTGAAGTCAACAAATAACATTCCTTTGAATGAAATAAACGCTTTATTAAATTCAAAAGAGACTCAAATACGTTGTTCAATTAAGTAGGAAATTGAAACAAGGTTTCTAGTAAACCACGAACTATGTACAGATTGTCCAACAATAAGTACTTCCCGCCAAAGTACACTTCACCACCGTCGATCGATCGCAGCGAGAGACAAGCTCCCTGATCCAACCCGTAGAGTTACCTCACCCTCTCGCAATGCGCGCGGGAATCAATCCTCGAAAAGAAGAACAAACGTTGTTAGTGGTGCCCAATCCAATATCCAGCCGAGTCACTACTCTCCACTAAACATGTTTCATCACAAGTAAATCACATTTACCTTGATTCTTCCTCTCGGCCGTAAATTTGGGACGCTTTCTCTTCCAAAGGACCGCCCCATTGCGGTGGAAACACTTTCCTTTCTCTCGCAACCTCCTTGACCTTCTTGCCCTTGTGGGCGGCAACACGATCGCTTTTACCCCTCTTCATCCTCTTCTTCCCTTTCGGGCGTGAAGGAGCAACAGTTTCGTCCCCGCAGGTCGAACCCCGTGATAAGACCTCATAGGCAACATTTGCCTCGCACTCCTTGACCTGCTCAAGGATTGGAAATTGTAGCTCATTGAGGAGGGTAGTCGAGTGTAGCTAATTTTGTTCATAACAAAGATTGCTACGGAATCAAGGAAACTCTTCTAAGAGTCTCCAATCGACTGCTCGACTTCGCCGATCGAAGCCTCGTTCATCTCGGCGGATGAAAGTGGGTCATCATGTCTAGAACGTGTTCACGGACAGACGACCCCTCTTTCATCCGTGCGTTGAAAACGTATTTGAGCGAGTCATGTCGGACCTGAAAGAACTGTTGTCCAAACATTTCCTGCAAGGACTCCTCGATCTCCTTAGCGGAAACCATCAGCTCATGCTTCTTTGCCAAGACATCAGACATACTGGCAATTATGTAGACCTTGGCCTTTTCATTGGCCCTGATCCAGTAATCGTACGCATCGCGAACACTTCGCGTCGCGGTCGAGCCCGGCATCTGAGGACACTCCTCAGATAGCACGAACTTTATGTCGTCTTGTACCAAAATTGTATTAATGTTGTTTTTCCAACTCTGGTAATTATCTCCCACTAACTTATCCGAAGCGAGTAAAGCTATTATAGCGCTAGACATTTTTAGCTGAAAAATAAGAAAAAACCTTTGTATTAGTCTCGCAAAAAAAACTTTTGAAAAACCAATCAAGTTTTAGCAAAATTGTTTCATGATCCCTAGGTCATTCAAAATTTTGCAATGATACCCTAAAGGTTTAGAATGACCGCCACCGGGGTGGGTGAATGTAACACTCCTCCTCTGGGACGAGACTTTCTCGATCGCACCCTAATCCCGCAATAACTCTTATTCTATTAGGCGTCCAATTACCATTGTTCGGTCGAATTCATTAACACTTAACGAATTCTGTGAGTGTCACCCTCAATCTTTAAGTTTCCAAGCATCCGTCCAAACAATAGCCACCGAAGGGTGAACCAAGAAGGAAAACCAACCAGGAAACTGTATCCCTTTCGGGAATTCACGGTGTTCTGACTCCCATGATCAAGCCCTCCGAAGGGATTGTCTGGTCCAGGCCAAACTAGCAGGCAGATCATAGGCATCTCACGGTGTGAATCGAAAGAAGAGACCGTGGGTCTCGTTTTCACAAGTCCCGCTCCCACTCACTATAAGTACTCTCTCCATCCACGATGATATTGACTTATACAATGTCCACCCAAGGGGGGCTCCCATTTGCGCCACGAGGTCGAGTATAGATCTCACTATGCGTGCATTTAAGGAGATTTGTGGTTGGAAATTCAAATGTATCTCATACACTATATTTCCTCCCACTCAAAGACTTTAATTTTTATTAGGGATTGACCTAGATAAACCGGCTAAAATTTACCTAAGTCTACCAATATAACTCTTATATGGTATTAACCTAAGTTTATAATCACATTATTAACTTAGGTCTATGTGAGTAAATTAATTAACACTTAATTAATGGCACTCACGAAAATATAACCTAAGAATCTCTGGACCGAATTCACTCCCAGGTCGGTTGCCAGGTAGGGGTGTTCCGCAAGCGTCAACTTAAATACCCCAGCCTTAGACAAAACCTTCCTTAGACAAAGTTACTTATCAGTCTCCATTCAAAGGTTATATTTGATTTCCTAAATTTCTAATCTTATTAGAAAATTAGAAACCTAAGTCTAATTATTCAAGTTCTAAACACTTTAAAACTAATAATTAACTTAGGTTGCATGCATTTCTATGTTATAGTTCTTGATCATCCATCACATGAATAATACTATACTATAACATACATTCATCACATGAATTAAATGCATGAGCGTGCTTTTAATTTAAAAAATATAACACTTTTATTTAAATAAATTAAAACATGCATACATTATATTATAACTCTTATAATATAATCCTATCATGCATACTATATATTATAACTCTTATAATATAAAAATGATGCATGAAATGTTTAACCTAAGGTGGGATTTTAAATCTATATGACATACATTATGCACATATAAATTAATTAAAATATACATCACATGCATAAAATAATTAAATAGCAAAAGTGGACCGATTTTTGGCACCTAGGGGCAATTATTTAATTAAATAACATTAATATAACATTTGTATTAATATTATTTAATAAAATAACTAAATTAAATAAATAATTACATTTTATAAATAATAAAAATAATAAAAATACGAATTAACCGCCCACTAAGTTGAAAAACACGTCCCACTCCTCGCGAAACTGCCGCGAATTGCTCCTCAACGCGCGTGCGGCGTTGGTAACGCTGCCGCCTACTGCCGAGCCGCTTCTCAACGCCAATGGCGCGTAACGCCGCTCGCAGCAACGCCCGCCGCGCGAATGAACAGCGCTGAGACGCCATGGGCGCAGCGTCTCAATGCCATCGACAGAACAACAAACACTTTGTTGTTCTTCCATCGATTTTCGCCTGTTTTCGCTCCGATTTCTTCACAGCAACTCTTGCCACGAACGACCCGGACTTACAGACTCGATTTACAACAAAATGTCCAAAAACAACGGGCCCTTACATTGATCTCATCAACATAATTGTAAATCAAAACTAGTGCCAAAAATCGTAAACATCCATAATGCAAACCAATCAATCATCTCATGAAATTATGGCAAAATACCCACCACATTTTAATAAAACAATGCATAAATGAAGAACCATCGAGATGGCTCTGATACCATTTGAAGGGAATGAGAATCCCGCGCAGCGGAAGACGATTGAATCGTCGAGGTATCATTATGCAACTAGTGTTTATTAAAATTAATCTAACACTTAGATCTAGGCTAAACATGCTTAAAGAAGAAGAAATTTACAGCAAGAATAGATCTTACTTACTTGTTGTAGACAAACACAACAAATTCTTCCTCAGGTCATGAACTCTTCGTGCTACTCGATCTCAACGAAATCTTCTACCAGAACGATCTCGAACACCACCAAGTGATCTTCTCGGTTGTTCTCCTTTGGAGAAGGGAAGATGGTGGGATCTTAGTTTTGGAGAGGGAGGAGATTTGAGAGAATTGTTTGAGAGAGAATTCTCTTCTTTTGGTTGAAAATCCAAAAATGAGAAAGTATATCCTAATCCTTTTTGCTAGAAGGGTTTATATAATGGAATTGATGGAGTTAAAATCTCCACATAATTACCACTTTACCACAACCATAGGTTATGCAAATCTCATTTGCATAACCACATAATATAAGATATCTCATATCTCATATTGCAAATTACATTTGCAATAATTGTGGATTAATTAAATTGTATCACATCCAATTTAATTTCTCTCATTTAATTTCTCCAATTAGCCCTGATTCAACAATTAGGCTAACCTATAGTTTATTATGAACCTCATTCACATTAAACTATATATTATATCATTCATATCTCATATAAATGACATAAATGCCCTTAAAGTGAAATTGAACACTTCAATTTCATACCAAAACATTAACCCTTCTTTTAACCTGTGGAGCCAACCGAGAGACCTAATGGACCTCAAATGACGGGCTCCAATGATCCGAGATTAATCTCACAAACTCTTTGACCCTTAACCAACATTCATTAGCTTCAGTAACACTCCACTATAGCCCGTAGCCGCACTCCCGCCGGTGCAGAATATTACGTGTCCACCGATATAACCAATTCCCATGAGTCGACCCTTCACAGTTGTTCGAGACACTACTGGGTCAAATTACCGCTTTACCCTTGTGTCTACCTCTTGTTCCTTAAGTCCCCACTACTCCTCTAATGAACAACATATTGTGATGGTCCAACCATACACACAGACACCTTTCTCGGGCGGTGAGAAGGTGGGCGCTGTTGTCCAAACCACGAGACAACACTCAAGGAACAACCCTCTAGTTTTCCTAAAGGCGGGAACGCAGTGAATTCCATCTCGCGTAGTTAAGTTCCCAGCCTCCTACATGGTTCTCGTCCCTCGAGAAGATAGGCATATTGGGCGAGTAATCGTGACCACCCTCACCCGTACTAGTCAAAGAATGACTCTCGCAGCATGTGAGTCCGTAACACACTCGTGATTCGTGTCGAGTGACTAATGGTCATCTACGAAGTTATTAGTCTCATCACAACAACCGTGTTACATCGGTTGGTCTAATAAATCACGGTCCTGGTCTTGTACAATCTCATTGCACAGATGCCCCCACTCGCATGTCAACCACATGAACGAGTCGATCACCTTGTTTGTATCTAATACAAAGCGGGCGCATCCACAGTGTATCCGTGGATTAGGTCTCCAATCCTATCCATATATCAGAGACCGTTCGGGTCATTCACTCGAACTTGATCCTCCCTGTGTGTCCACTACACACCGCTTCAAGCTCTAGTTCTCTCATAAATTCAATGACCACGAGCTTAGTTTATTGGAAAAGTTTATAAATATTATGAGACACAAAGTGATGAAATGAATAACTTTTATTAATTTCAAACAATATATTACAAACACGAGATTAGGACAAAAATCCCAACAAATAAGATATCTCATATCTCATTATACAAAATCACATTTGTATAATTGTGGATTTTAAATTGAATCACATTCAATTTAGTTTCTCTCATTCCAATTTCTCCAAATTAGCCCTAATTAAATAATTAGGCTAACCTATAGTTTATTATGAATCTCATTCACATTAAACTACATAATATGTCAATCATATCTCATATAAATGACATAAATACCTTTTTAATGAATTTGAACACTTCAAATCCACACCAAACTGTAAACTCTCTATGTATCCAGTTTGACCCAACCGAGGGACCTAATGGACCTACAGGTGACGAGCTCCAATGATCCAAGACTAATCTGTCAAATTCTTTGACCCGGTTAATCAACATTCATTAGCTACAGTAACACTCCACTAAAGCCCGTAGTTGCACTCCCGTCAGTGTAGGACAAGTTGTGTCCACTGATATAACCAATGCCCGTGAGTCGACCCTTCACAGGTTGTTCGTAGACACTGTTGGGTCAAATTACCGTTTTACCCCTGTGTCTACTTCTTGCTCCTTAAGTCCCCACTGCTTCTCTAATGAACAACTACGTTGTAATGGTCCTACCATATATAACACCCCTCTCGGACCAGTGAGAGAGTGTGCGCGCATTGTCCAAGCCCTGGAGACAACACTTAAGGGAACAACCCCTCTAGTTTTCCTAAAGTCGGGAACGAGTGAATTTCATCTCTTGTAGTCAAGTTCCCAGCTCCCCATGTGGCCCTGTCCCTAAGAAGATAGGCTTATTGGGCGAGTAACTGTGACCACCCTCACCCGCATTTAGTCAAAGATGCACTCTGCATGAGAGTGAGTCCGTGAACACGCTCGTGGATTAAGGTCAAGTCACTATTGGTCATCTACGAAGTTACTAGTCCTATATTGTCAACGGTGTTACATTAGTAGGTCTAATAATTCACGGTCCGGTCTTGTACAATCTCATTGCACAGGATGCCTCCGCTCGCATGTCAACCACATGAACGAGTCAGATCACCTCGTTTGTATCTAATACAAAGCGGGTCGCATCCACAGCGTATCCAGGATTAGGTCTCCAACCCTATCCATATATTGTAGACCGTTCAGATCATTTACTCGAACGTGATCCTCCCTATGTGTCCACTACACACCATTCAAGTTCTAGTACTCTCATAATTCAATGACCCTGAAGCTTAGTTTACTGGACAAAGTTTGTAAAAATGCGAGACATAAAGTGATGAAAAAATAACTCTTATTTATTTCAATCATAAGTATTACAAACAAGTACGAGATTAGGACATACATCCCAACAGAGAGAACTTGAGAGAACTCTTGTGTTTGCTTTGGATGCAAAACCACACAAATGGTTCAAGTGACATAAAATGCATCCAAAAGGATGTTTTTAAAGGCAATTTGGGTGGAGACAAATCTCCACCTATCTTGCCACTATCTCTACTTATTATGCATAAATACATAATATAAGGTGTCAACACACCTTATTATATGAATCATATTCATATAATGTGGAGAAATTGGATTTGAATAAGTCCAATTTCATTTCTCCAAAGTTCTACCATATTTTATGTCCCAATTCCATAATTAGATATAATTAAGTTTAATATGAATCATATTTACATTGAATTATATATTATATCAATCATATCATATATAATTGATATAATCCCTAAATTTGAACTTGAACATTTCAAATTCATTCCAAAACTTTATACCCTCTATTAAATTCCATGTTGAGCCAACCGAGGGACCTAATGGACCTACAGATCATGAGCTTCAATGATACGAGATTGACTAATCAAACTCATTAATCCCGTCAATCAACATTCGTTAACTACGAGTCACTTCACTAAAGACTCGTAGCTGCACTCCCCTCACTGTAGGACAAGTTGTGTCCATTGATTTAACAATTGCCCGTGAATCAACCCTTCACAGGTCGTTCATATTGGAGTTTGTGCCCTAAAACTCGTAGTTTGTAATTTTGTTCTAATTATTGTAATAAAGTGTTATTATTTCAATAAAGAGTTATTGTTCGTTATTTACGATATTGCCCTTGTTTTAACCCTAAATCCAATAAACTAAACATCCAAGGTTGTAAAATGTATCTTGAACTGAATGTAGTGTACATATAAAGGATCTCGGTTCGAGATACAACCTAAAGGGTCTATAGTAAGGGGATAAGGTGTGGGTACTTTACCCTGGTAACACTATGGATGTGGCCCACTTTGTATATGATACAAATACTGTGATCCTAACGTGTTCGTGTAGATGACATGTGAGTGGAGATATCCTATGTAATGAGATTACATAAGACTAGACCGCGAAATAGCAACCACTAGATGTAACTCCGTTGACTAGCTAGGTTCCTATTTTACTAGGATGACCTAGGCAACTTGATCTCAATCCTAAGTGGGTTACGAACTCCTATTCGCGAGTGATTGTCCTTTGACTAATATGGGTGAGAGTGGCAAGATTCACCGACTCAATATGCCTACCTTCTTGGAGACAAAACCGAGTGAGCAGCTAGCAAGATGGAATTCACTCCTTCCCGACTACTAGGGTAAGTAGATGAATGTTCCCTTAAGTGGTGTCTCTTGGACTTGAACAAAGGGCCCAACCCTCTCATTGGTCCGAGAGGGACTTCTGTTTGTTGGTAGGACCACAAACAAATTGTTCATTAGAGGAGCACTAGTACTTAAGGTACAAGATGTAACCCATGGGTAAAACGGTAATTTGACCCAGCTGGTGTTACGGACATTCGTGAAGGATTGACTTGCTGTTATTGGTCAATATTCATGGACACAAGAAAAATATCTGCAGTGAGAAGAGTGCAGCTGCGGGACTTTAGTAGAGTGTTCACGTAGTTAACGAATGGTGATTAGGAGGTTAATGAGATTAACCGAATAATTTCGTATCGTTGGAGCTTCTGATCTATAGGTCCATTAGGTTCACCTTCTAGCTCGTAAACAGTTCTTAGATAATTTGAATTTGAAATGTTCAAATTCATTAGGGAATAAATTTAATGTATATAGATACGATATAATATAATGTTTTGGAACTTTATATTATAAATTTAATGTGAATATGATTCATATTAAATTATATGAGAGAATTAAATTTAAATGTGAATGTGATTCATATTTGAAAACTATAGGTTAAAATTTAATGTGCATTAAAACTATAGGTTAAGGAGTAAAATGATTAAATGAGATTTAATCATAATTTATGATATGGTATTTAATTAAATATGATTTAATGAAAATAAATATTAATATAATTAATTTGATTAATTATATTTAATATTAATTAGTTAATTAATTAATAATTAATTAATTGGGAACGTGTCACGATGACACGTTTCCATCACTCCCCAATCCCTTCTCGATAGGGGAGTGGGGAGTTACCCTTTCTTTAGTACTTCTTCTCCAATAGAGAAGATGTAGGGGTTGATCGATTGATGCAATTGGTGAATTGCAAAAACAAAAATTCTCTCTCTCTTTTTTCCCTCACCTTCCAACTGTTGGAGACCTTCCCACCGATGTTAGATCTAAGTAGAATCCAGAGAATATGAGGTTCTCACTAGTGGTAGTGTTCTGTTAAAACAGAGGAACCTTGGTTGTTGTGTTGCTGTCAAATTGGAGCAAGAAGTTGTTGGCGTGAAAACTACAAAGGTATTTGTCTATTTCCTTTTAGTTTAATCATTTCTTCACAGCATGTTTGCATGATTAGTTCCATGCCTAATTAGATTAGGAATTGTATGCTTATTTTTTGTATTTTACCAATGTGTTGGTATTTGTATTAAACCAAAACAAACAAGTTTTTCGTTCTTTAAAACACGTTTCCACTGCTCAAGGGGATCGGATCCCCATTAGTTCGTAGTCACAGCTAGGTCGAATTACCGTTTTACCCCTATGACTACTTCTTGCACCTTAAGCACCATTGATCCTCTAATGAACAACAAGTTTATGGTCTGACCATAAACATTATCCTTCTCGGGCCAACAAAAGGGAGGGGCCCTGTTGTTCAAGACCTGGATACAACTCTTCAGGGAACAACCTATCTAGTTACCCTAGAACGGGGAACGAGTGAATTCCTTCTTGCGAAGTTGAGTCCCCAGCTCCCTTACAAGGTTTCATCCCTGAGAAGGTAGGCATATTGAGTCGGCAACTGTGGCCACTCTCACTCGTACTAGTCAAAGGATAATCCCCGGTAGATAGGAGTTCGCAACTTGCTCAGGATTCAGGTTGAATCATATTGGTCATCGTTTGAATCATTAGCCCTAACCTATCAACGGTGTTACTAGATTAGTCTAACAATTCTTGGTCCAGTCTTGTACAAACTCTTTGCACATGATGCCCCCACTCGCATGTCAACTACATGAACGAGCTGGATTGCCTCGTTTGTATCAAATACAAATTGGGTCGCATCCATAGTGTTAACAGGATAAGGTTCCCGACCTAATCCATCTACTGTAGACCATTTTGGTGACATTCTAAATGTGACCCTGGAGCTTAGTTTATTGGATTTAAGTTTGTATTTGCGAGAATACAAGTTTGAAGGAAAAATAACAACTTTATTCATTTCCTCAAATAATTACAAATACACGAGTTTAGGGCATAAATCCCAACATTTCGAACTTATGATGCATTAGGTAAAAATGGCCATACCTAGAATAATCATCAATAAAACTGATGAAATATTCATACCCTCCTCGTGCCTTGACATTCATTGGACCACAGAGATCCGAATACACGAGTTCCAAGGGTACTTTGGCCTTATAACCTTTTTCAGAAAAATGTCGTTTAGTCATTTTTCCCTTAAGACAGGACTCACATGATGGTAAGGAGTTGTCCTCTATCTGACTTAGGAGACCATTCTTAACCAATCTCCCAATCCTATTGAGATTAATGTGACCTAGTCTCAAGTGCTAAAGATAGGTACTTGGAGAAAGCTTCTGCCTTTTATTTTGAGTATCAGCTGTTTTAAACATTTCGGTGTTCAAAATAGCTTTTATCTCTGTTGGTCTTAACACATATAAGTTGTTTTCAAGTTTAGCATAACATATTCGTACACCTCTTTTGCAAATGAACGCTTCATTATGATCAAAAGATACTTTATACATATGTTCTAGCAAACAAGAGATAGATACAAGATTTCTTTTGATTCCAGGAACCAAAAGTACATTTTCTAAAAAATGAATCTATCTCTAAATAACAACTTCACTACTCCCACTGCTCTAGCTAAGACAACCTCTCATGTTCCAACCCTGAGAGTTATCTCACTATCAGCAAGCTGCCTCCAGGAACTAGTTTCCTGAAAAGAAGAACACACATGGCTAGTGGCTTCTAAATATAATATCCAGGCAGAATCATCATGTTCCACTAAATATGTTTCAACAACGAGTAAATCGTATTTACCTTTTTTTTCTTTCTCAGTTTTTTTTCCGCAAGGTACTTTGGGCAGTTCCTCTTCTAGTGCCCATCTTCACCACAATGGAAACATTTTCCTGTGGCTTTAACTTTGTGTATGGGAGATTTTTCCTTCCCTTTATCCTTTTTCTTCTTCTGAATACCTTTATTATTAGAAAAAGAAAGACCAGACTTAGTCCCTGAGGACGATCCTCTCAGGAACTTCCTTGAAGGGACAACATTTGCCTCTTTCTCTTTTCCCTTTGATTTCATCAGGGACTCGGAAGTATGGAGCTCGTTGAGTAGAGTAGCCAGGTTATACTCTATCTTGTTCTTCACCGAATTGGAGTGGAACTGCAGAAACTCTTCAGAAGAGATTCCATTATAAAGTTGACCTGACTGTTCTCATATATGACAACCTTGTTTACCTATGCCACGTTGAAGTGAACTATCATATTAAGGGCATGCTCCCTAACAGAAGTTTCCTCTTTCATTCGGGAGTTGTAAACGTACTTGAGAGCATCATAACGGATCGACGAAGACGGTTGTCCAAACATGGCCTGCAATGATCCCATGATCTCCTTTGCGGTGTTCATGCCCTCATGTTTCTTAGACAACACATCAGATATGTTGGCTAAGATGTAGACTCGGGTTGCAGACGAGCTGGGAGGGGGAGGACATTCCTCCGTCAAGACGAACCTTAGATCATCAATCACAAGAATCGTATTCAAGTTTGATTTCCAAGTTCCAAAGTTATCGTCGTTAAGTTTGTCGGAGGCGAGTAATTGAATAAAAGAGCTTGACATGCTGAAATAAAACATATTCTATTAGTGAATTTCTTTTAACCCATAACATGCATCCAATTAAGAATTTAGCAAAAATAATAATGTACCCATAATTCATTATTGTTTTTGCAACGATACTTCAGTGAGTCAGAGCAACCGCTACTGAGTGGCAGCTATCACTCCTTCACCGAACCAAGACATTCTTGACTAAATGCTAATACCGGAATAACTCTTATTCCTATAGCATTCTAGTTATCGCTACTTTGGTCAAGAATTCACTAACATTTAGAAATTCTCGTAAGTGTGAACCGCCATTTTTAGACCTTAGAGATCGACCCTAACAATGCTACAAAATTTGGAAAGTCAAAGTTGGGAATGGACCTAAGAGACCCTATCCATTTCTGGAGTTTGAGTTGTTCTGAATCCTATGTTACATCCCTCCGAATGGATGGTGCTACTACGGGTAACCTGCAGGCATAACATGGGAATCTCACGGTCCAACCTAATGGAGGAGATCATAGGATGTGTTGACACACTTCCTTCTCCCAATACTTTCTCCATTCACCTTGCTCTTGATTTATGCAAACACCATCTGAATGGGGATGCCCTATTGACATCATGAGGCCGAGTATAAATCTCACAGTGTGAACTTCGCGTAGAGCGTTAGAGGAAATTGATATATCATATATACCTTTTCACTCCCACTAAGTATTTTAAACAGTTTGGGTATACTTCTACTTAGGCATATTTCGACTAAAACAATATGACTAAGTTTACCAAGATAACAATTATACTGGAATTACCTAAGTCTATTAACCTTTTAATAAACCTGGGTCTATGAGTTTAATTTATTAACTTTTAATAAACGTCACTCACGAAAAATAATTTATAAACCTCTGGATTAAATTCACTCTCAGGTTTGTTCCCAGGTAGGGGTGTTTCGTTTCCGTCAGCTTAAGTACCTCATCCTAGCCAAAACCTTCCTTAGACAGAGTTGCTCTTTAATCATAGTTTATAAATTATTAGATGCCTAATTCTAATCTTATTAGAACTAGATAACCTAAGGTCTAATTAATTCGAGTTCTAAAACCATTTTAAAACTAATTAATTAATCTTAGGTGACATGCATTTCTATTTTATAAAGTGTTTGATCATTCATCACATGAATAAACATACATTTATAACAAATCCATCACATGAATAAATGCATAACAATTATATGTTTAATTTTTAATTAATATAACCCTTATATTAATTATAATTAAGACATATGATATTTGTTTCACAAATTAATATAACATTTATATTAATTCTTGTGAAACCCCAATTCATGCATACTATATATTATAACACTTATAACATACTTTCAATGCATGGAGCATACTTCCTATGGTGAGATTTTAAAATCTATATGGCATACTTTATGCACATACAATAAGAGAATTTAATTAAAACATACATTCACAATGCATAATTAATTAAACACACTAAAGTGGACTGGTTTTGGCATCTAAGGCAAGCAAACAACTAAATTATTACAATAATAATCTAGAATTAACATCGAACCATTTCGAACACTTCGAATTTGGGTCGAACCAGCTTGTAAATGTGTGAACCGGACCTTCAAAAGGTTGAACCGGTCTGTAAAAGGCTGAACCGGGCCTCCAAATCATGAAACGGAACTCCAAAACAGAAAAATCGGCCTCGAAATAGTCAGAATCGGTCTAAAAATACCCGAACCGGACAAGAAACGAGCCGAACCGACCCAAAATTACTTGAACCGGTCGAAGTCAACGAACCAGTCAAAGTCAACTTCTTCTTCAACAATTGAAAAACACGGGCCGGTGAACTTGAGTTATTGTAGCAGATTGAGAGAAAAAAAACAGCAGCTCTCTATTTTGTGTTTTTTTTACCTCTGAGGCTTCTTTCTTCAAATTGAACGTCTTCCTTAACTCCAATCGACCAAACAATTTTACAGATTCTTCTTCACACATTAACGCTCAAACACATTTGAGCAATTTAAAAATAAAGCACAAATTGATGCTCAATTTAAATGCCAAAGCCAAAATATCACTTTAGACGTCCAGAAAAAATAGATTTCAAAAAACACCCACCACATAATAAAATATATCAAATTGAGTGCTCAAGATTGCTCTAATACCAATTGAAAGAGTCTATATTAAGAAAGCGGAAGCAATTTCGGATCTTGAACACTCTAAATTGATCAATTTTACAAAATAAAAAGCATGCTCAAATCTGGAAAAAAAAAAGTAAGAACACTTACCTTTGTAACTCAAAATTCTCCAAATTTATGGGCAATTTCTTGTCACAAACACTTTGTGGACCGCCTCTAGAGTCTTCCCTACTATTCTCAGGCCTTGGAACGGATTGTGGGATCCAAACTTGAGAGAATTTGGAAGAAAAAATGGGTAATGGTTCAAAACCGAGCCACATATAGAAAAATTCGGTTAAATTCTCCTCCACCCACTTAATTCTTCTTCAATTAAAGCTTCAATAAGCTTTGGGAAGATGCCAGCAAATGTGTGATGAGGACAATTCAAGATAGGAGATGTTGTATTATGGTGAATTTGTCAATCAAATGAGCTTGTTCACCCTGTATATGTTTGGTCCAATTGAAAACCCAAAAATCAATTTGAATTCCCATTTAATTTTAATTCAAAACTAATATAAAATCAATTTTAAATTAAAATCAATTTATTAATTTAATTAATTAAACAATTTAATTAATTAATTTTAGATAATTATTTAATTTAATATCAAATATCAAATTAAATAATTGGACCAATCCTAATTTCTTAAATCGACCATTCGAACATGAATCTCTATTCATGTTTTGAATCGAACCAATATTTAAATCATATTTAAATATTTCCACCTCTTTTTTATCATAGTTTAATTCATAATTAAACTGTGAAACGTTAAATATATCGCATATAATTAATGCTCTCTCCCAAAATCGAATTTGAACAATTCAAACTCTTTTCTCTCAAATGTTACAAGGCTTAGTCCGAGCTAGTAAGGGGACTTAATGGACCTACAGATCATGAGCTCCAACGATACGAGATTAACAAGCTAAACTCTTTAGCCTAGCGAATCAACATTCGTTAACCATCGGGACACTCCACTAAAGCCCAGTGGTTGCATTCTTCTCACTGTAGATATATTTCTGTCCACTCGATATAACCATGATTAGTAAGTCGACCCTTCACAGGCCATTCGTAATTACAGCTGGGTCAAAGATACCGTTTTACCCCTGTAATTACTTCTTGTTCCTTAAGTCCCACTGATCCTCTAATGAACAATTGGTTTGTGGTCCAACCAACAAACTGAATCCTTCTCGGTCCAATGAGAGGGGTGGGTCCTTTGTTTAAGACCCGAAGTCGGCACTTAAGGGATCAATCTCTCTACTAATCCCTAAAATGGGTAGGAGTGAATTCCATCTTGCAAAACTATGTTCTCAGTTATCTACCCGGTTTTATCCCTAAAATGGGAAGCTTATTGAGTCGGCAATCACAGGTCACTCTCACCCATGCAAATCTAAGGATAATCCGAATAAACAGGAGTTCATGACACGCTCAGGATTAAGATCGAGTTACATAGGTCATCGTATGAATATAGTCAGCTAAGACAATAAACGGAGTTATAAAGTCTAAGTGACTATTTCTTGATCCAGTCTTATGCAAACTCATTGCATAGGACGCCCCCACTCGCATGTCTCCACATGAACGATTCAGGATCACATCGTTTGTACTTTACAAATTGGGTCGCATCCATAGTGTCCCCAGGATAAGGTACCCAACCCTATCCTTTTACTATAGATCGTTCTGGCTATAACTTGAACTTGATCCACTTTTATGTCACACATAAAGTTCAAGTTTTCATCCTATAGCCAAGGGTTCTTTATTGGATTAGAGTTACACAATACACAATTCACTTTATCCAATAACACCTTTACTGAATAAATCTTAATAACATCTTTATTGCAACATAGAATATACATTCAATTTACAAAACCACGAGTTTTATGACATAAACCCCAACAAACCAATATATCTAGGTAATTAAAATGTTTATTCACTTAGACATTAAGCTAAAGACCCAGTTATAATAGCTATAATAGGCATAGACTTAGATAGATTCGTTTAGCCAAAATCCACCTAAGTTAAACCTAAACCATAACTTTTAGGAACTTTAGTGGGAGAAGATGAGATGTTCGCATCAAGTTTGCTTTCACGTCCTCAAGAGTTCACGTCGTGAGCTCCAGGCTTGGCCTCGTGGCGTCAATAGGGTGTCCCCCTTCGGATGGTGTTTGCATGGTTCAATACCAAGCTGAATGAGAGAAGTCTCCATAGTAAATGGGAGAAGGCTGTGTGTCAACGTATCCTACGGTCTCCTCCATTAGGTCGCACCGTGAGATTTCTATAGTCCGCATGCTGGTTTTCGCGGGAGCGACCAACCCTACGCAGGGCCTGATTATAGGGATCGGAACACCACAAACTCCAGAAATGGATAAGGTCTTCTAGGTAATTTGTCAACAGTTGTCTTTCTTAATAGTAGCATGTTGGCTCGGACCTATTGGATCTGAAAATGGTAGGGTCACATTTACAGGATGAGTTAAGCTAGTTAATGAATTCTTGACTAAATGAACGGTAGCTAAAAATCATTGGGACATGAGATGTTTTGGTAGTGATAATTAGCTGAGATAGTCTCAATTCAGGGGAAGAGTGACTGACCACTCGTTGCAAAATTAAAAAGGTTTAAGTTTAAACACTATGGTTCTTTGTAATAATTTTGCTAAGTTAGATTGGTTTTGTAATGGGTTTAAGACATAACTAATTAGAACTATTTTCTTAATCTCAATATGTCGTCCTCTATAATTCTGTTGCTTAAAAGTGAAAGATTAACTAGGGAAAACTATACTACGTGGAAGTCCAACATGAATACGATTCTGGTTGTTGACGACCTTCGATTCGTATTAACTAAGGAATGTCCTCAAATCTCTGCTCGTAACGCGCCTCAAACTATTAAGGGTGCATATGACCGCTAAATCAAGGCCAATGACAAGGCCAAGGTCTATATTCTGGCTAGCCTATCTGAGGTTTTGGCCAAGAAGCACGAGAACATGGTCTCAGCTCGTGAGATCATGAGTTCGGTACAGAATATGTTCGGACAACCGTCTGGGCAGCTTCGACACGAATCCCTCAAGTACGTTCATAATGCACGCATGAAGGAGAGAACTTTAGTGAGATAACATGTGTCTCGATCTGATGGTCCACTTCAACGTGGCTGAAATGAACGACGCGGTCATTGACGAGTAAAGTCAGGTTTCGTTCATCCGAGAATCTCTTCTGAAGATCTTCCTGCAATTCCGCAGCAATGCGGTGATGAACAAGATTGAATACAACCTAACTACCCTCCTCAACGAGTTGCAAACTTACCAATCTCTTATGAAGAATAAGAGACAGGTTGAAGGAGGGCAAATCTGTTTGCTCATTCTAGAAAGTTCCAGAAGAGTTCATCCTCTGGGGCTAATTTCTATAGCCACTCTTATGGCCTTAGGAGGACCCAAAAGAAGAAGAAAGGAGGGAAAGGGAAGACACATGTTACTGCTGAAAAAGGCAAGGGAAAGGCCAAAGTTGCAGATAAGGGAAAGTGTTTCCACTGCAACTCAGATGGGCACTAGAAGCGAAACTACCCAAAATACCTTGTTGAGCTCAAAGAGAAGAAAGGTAAATGTGATTTACTAGTTTTAGAAACATGCTTAGTGGAAAGTGATGACTTTACCTGGATACTTGATTCAGGAGCCACTAACCACGTTTGCTCTACTTTACAGGAAACTAGTTCCTTAAGAGAGCTCCATGAGGATGAGATGACGCTCAGGGTCGGAACGAGAGACGTTGTCTCAGCTCGTGAAGTGGGAGATGCGAAATTATTTTTTAGAGAGATTTTTATTTTTAGAAAATATATATATAGTTCCTAAGATTAAGAGGAACTTGTTATCTATCTCTTGTTTGCTCGAACATGGTTATTGTATATCTTTTTCAATTAATGAAGCTAAACTAGAAAACAATTTATATGTGTTAAGACCGAATGAAACTAAAGCAATTTTAAATCATGAGATGTTTAAAACTGTTATTACTCGAACTAAAAGGCAAAAGATCTCTCCAAACAAAAATACATATTTTTGGCATCCAAGACTAGGTCACATAAATCCCAACCGGATTGAGAGACTAGTAAAGAATGGACTTCTAATGAGTTAGAAGATGATTCTTTACCTCCATGTGAATCTTGTCTAGAAGGAAAAATGACTAAATGACCTTTTAGTGGAAAAGGTTATAGAGCCAAAGAGACCTTGGAACTTATACATTCAGATCTTTGTTGTCCAGTAAATGTATTTGTTGGGATGTATGTCCTAATCTCGTTTTGTTTGTAATATTACCTTTTGAAATAAAAAAAGGGTTATTTCTTTCATCGCTTTGTGTCTCGCAATTTTACAAACTTTGTCCAATAAACTAAGCTCTAGGGTCATTGAATATATGAGAGAACTAGAACTTCAACGGTGTGTAGTGGACACACAGGGAGGATCACGTTCGAGTTAATGACCCGAACGGTCTACAGTATATGGATAGGGTTGGAGACCTAATCCTAGATACGCTGTGGATGTGACTCGCTTTGTATTAGATACAAACGAGGTGATCTGACTCGTTCATGTGGTTGACATGCGAGTGGGGGCATCTATAATGAGATTGTACAAGACCGGACCGTGAATTATTAGACCTACTGATGTAACACCGTAAACAGTATGGGACTAATAACTTCGTAGATGACCATTAGTGACTTGACCTGAATCCTAAGCGTGTTACGGACTCCTGTCTACGGGAGTTTGTCCTTTGACTAGTACGGGTGAGGGTGGTCATAATTACTCGCCCAATATGCCTATCTTCTAAGGGACAGGACCATGTGGGGAGCTAGGAACTTAACTATGCGAGATGGAATTCACTCGTTCCTGCCTTTAGGGAAACTAGAGGGGTTGTTCCCTTAAGTGTTGTCTTCAGGGCTTGGACAACGGGCGCCCACCCTCTCACTGGCCAGAGAGGGGTGTTGTGTATGGTTGGACCATTACAACGTTGTTGTTCATTAGAGAAGCAGTGGGGACTTAAGGAGCAAGAAGTAGACACAGGGGTAAAACGGCAATTTGACCCATAAGTGTCTACGAACAACCTGTGAAGGGTCGACTCACGGACATTGATTATATCAGTAGACACAACTTGTCTTACAGTGACGGGAGTGTAGCTACGGGCTTTAGTGGAGTGTTACCGTAGCTAATGAATGTTGATTAATCGGGTCAAAGAGTTTGACAGGTTAATCTCGGATCATTGGAGCTCGTCATTGTAGGTCCATTAGGTCCCTCGGTTGGCTCAAACTTGATTATTAGAGGGTTTACAGTTTTGGTGTGAATTTGAAGTGTTCAAGTTCATTAAAGGGTAATTATGTCATTTATATGAGATATGATTGACATATTATATAGTTTAATGAGAATGAGATTCATAATAAACTATAGGTTAGCCTAATTGTCTAATTAGGGCTAATTTGGAGAAATTGAATTGAGAGAAATTAAATTGAATGTGATTCAATTTAAAAATCCACAATTATACAAATGTGATTTGTATAATGAGATATAAAATATCTTATTATATGTGGTTATGCAAATATGATTTGCATAACCTATGGTTGTGGATAAATGGTAAATTGGTGGAGATTTCAACTCCACCTATCACCATTATTTAAACTCCTTTGCAAGAAGGATTTGGTAAATGAAAGCTCATTTTTTGGTTTTCTCACCAAAGAGCTCATCATTTTCTCTCAACCCTTCTCTCAATCTCTCCTCCCCTTTTCACCAAAAAAAGAGTCCCACAATTCTCCTTCTACCAAAAGTAGAACAACGGAGAAACCATTCGGAGCGTGTCCGATTTATTGTTCGTTCGAGGAGATCGAGTACGTTGAGATCGTGATCACGAAGGGTTCGTGACCGGAGGAGGAAAACGTGAAGACGGTTCTTCAACAAGTAAGTACACTTGCTATTTTTTTTTCCAAATTTCATGTTTAGCCTAGTTTTTATGTGATAGAAACTGTTTTAAGAAAACATATTTCGCAACGATACCACGGTGATTCGATCACTCTTCCACTGCGTGTGATTTCATTCCCTTCAAGAGGTAGAGGAGGGTATGAATATTTCATCTCTTATATAGATGATTATTCAAGGTATGGTTATCTATACCTAATGCATCATAAGTTTGAGGCTCTTGAAAAGTTCAAAGAGTTTAAAGTTGAACTAGAAAATGCATTAGGGAAAACCATTAAAACACTTCGATCCGATCGAGGTGGAGAGTATATGGACTTGAGATTCCAGGATTATTTTAGAACATGGAATCCAGTCACAACTCTTAGCACCTAATACACCACAACAGAATGGTGTGTTAGAAAGGAGAAATAGAACCTTGTTAGACATGGTTCGATCTATGTTAGCTATGCTCAGTTGCCTGACTCGTTTTGGGGTTATGCAGTAGAGACTGCAGTTCAAATCTTGAACATTGTTCCATCAAAAAGTGTTTCAGAACACCTTTTGAGTTATGGAAGGGGCGTAAACCTAGTTTGCGTCACTTAAGGATTTGGGGTTGCCCTGCACACGTGCTAGTGACAAACTCGAAGAAACTGGAACCTCGTTCAAGATTATGCCAATTTGTAGGTTATCCTAAAGAAACGAGAGGTGGTCTTTTCTACGACCGACAAGAAAACAATGTGCTTGTATCAACAAACGTCACTTTCTTGGAGGAATAACACATGAGGAACCACAAACCACGTTGTAAACTAGTATTAAATGAAGCTACAGAGGAGTCGGCAAGAGTTGTTGACCAAGCTGGACCTTCATTAAGGGTTGATGAAGAAGTCGAGACATCTAATCGATCTCGTCCTTCTCAATCGTTGGGAATGCCTTGACAAAGTGGGAGGGTTGTTACACAACCAGACCGCTACTTGGGTTTAGTTGAAACTCAAGTTATCATACCTGATGATGGTGTAGAGGATCCATTGTCTTATAAACATGCAATGAATGGCGTAGATAAGGACCAATGGATCAAAGCCATGAACCTTGAAATAGAGTCAATGTACTTCAATTCAGTTTGGGAACTTGTAGACCAACCTGAAGGAGTAAAACCCATAGGGTGCAAATGGATCTATAAGAGAAAGAGAGATACAACCGGAAAGGTACAAACCTTTAAGGCTAGACTCGTAGCAAAGGGATTTACCCAAAGGGAATGAGTTGACTATGAAAAAAAAAATCCCTGTTGTTATGCCTATATCCATAAGTATACTCTTGTCCATAGCCACGTTTTATGACTATGAAATCTTGCAAATGGACATCAAGACTACCTTTTTTAATGGTAATCTTGACGAGTGTATCTATATGTCTCAACCCGAAGGGTTCATAGCCCAAGGTCAGGAGCAAAAAGTTTGCAAGCTCAATCGATCCATTTATGGGTTGAAACAAGCATTCAGATCTTGGAACATAAGATTTGATACTGCAATCAAGTCTTATGGTTTTGACCAGAACATTGATGAGCTTTGTGTTTACAAGAGGATCATCAACGATAAGGTAGCTTTCTTAGTACTTTATGTGAATGATATCCTGTTCATTGGGAATGATGTAGGATACCTAACTGACATAAAGAAATGGTTGGCGACCCAATTCCAAATGAAAGATTTGGGAAAGGCGCAATATGTTTTTGGGATTCAAATTTTCAAGAATCGCAAGAATAGAACGTTAATTTTGTTTCAAGCATCATATAATGACAAGATGTTGGTTCGATATTCGATGCAGAATTCCAAAAGGGGTTTATTACCCTTCAGACATGGAATTCATTTGTCTAAGGAACAGTGTCCTAAGACACCTAAAGAAGTTGAGGATGTGAGACGTATTCTCAATGCCTCGGCAGTAGGTAGCCTAATGTATGTTATGCTATGTACGAGCCCAGACATCTGCTATGTTGTGGGAATAGTCAGTAGGTACCAGTCCAATCCTACCAGTCCAATCCAGGGTTAGACCACTAGACTGCAGTTAAAAATATCCTCAAGTATCTAAGGAGAACGAGGGACTATATGCTTGTGTATGGGTCTAAGGATTTGATCCTTACAGGATACACTAATTCTGATTTTCAGACCGATAAGGATTCTAGGAAATCCACATCGGGATCAGTGTTCACTCTTAACGGGGAAGCTATAGTATGGCGTAGCATTAAGCAAGGATGCATCACCGACTCCACTATGGAGGCTGAATATGTATATGCTTGTGAAGCAACTAAGGAGTTTGTTTTGCTAAGAAAATTTCTGACTGATTTGGAAGTCGTTCAACATATGGAATTTTCTATCACCTTATACTATGACAACAGTGGTGCGGTAGCCAACTCAAAGGAACCTCGTAGCCACAAGCGAGGGAAACAGATCGAGAGAAAATATCATCTCATTCGAGAGATAGTGCAACGAGAAGATGTGATAGTCACAAAGATCGCTTCGGAGCACAAAATTATTAATCCATTTACAAAGACTCTCACGACTAAAGTGTTTGAGGGTCATTTGGAAAGTCTAGGTCTACGAGATATGTACATAGAGTAATCTAGGGCAAGTGGGAGATATGTAATGGCCATAAGGATGCCCTAGTTTATTGTATTTCTATATCTTTGTAACCCACTGTTTTAAATTGTATGTGCCCCACTAAACTAGAGTTTTAGTTCAAGTGGGAGTTTGTTGGGTTTTATGCCCTAAAACTCGTAGTTTGTAATAATGTTCTAATTAAATCAATAAAGTGTTATTGTTATTAATAAAGTGTTATTGTTATCAATAAAATGTTATTGTTTAATTCATTATTTTCTATATTGCCTTAAGTTAACCCTAAATCCAATAAACTAACATCCGAGGTTGTTATATGTCTCTTGAACTAAATGTAGTGGACATATAAGGATCTTGGTTCGAGATACAACCTAAAGGGTTTATAGTAAGGGGATAAAGTTGGGTACCTCATCCTGGTAATACTATGGATATGACCCACTTTGTATTCGATACAAACACAGTGATCTTACGTGTTCGTTAGACGACATGCGAGTGGGGGTATCCTATGTGATGAGATCGCATAAGATCGAACCATGAAATAGTAACCACTAAATGTAACTCCGTGACTAGTTAGGTTTCTATTTCAATAGGATGACCTAGGCAACTTGATCTCAATCTTGAGCAGGTTATGAACTCTTGTTTATGAGGGATTGCCCTTTGACTAGTATGGGTGAGAGTGGCCCGAGACGCCGACTCAATATGTCTACCTTCTTGGGGACAAGATCGAGCAGGTGACTGGGGACTTAACCTAGCAAGATAGAATTCACTTTTTCCCGTCTTTAGAGTAAGTAGATAAATTTTCCCTTAAGTGGTGTCTCTGGGACTTGAACAAAGGACTCAACCCTCTCATTGGCCCGAGAGTGACTTCTGTTTATTGGTAGGACCATAAACAAATTGTTCATTAGTGGAGCACTGGGACTTAAGGTATAAGATATAACCTAGGGGTAAAACGGTAATTTGACCTAGCTGGTGTTACGAACATTCGTGAAGGGGATTGACTTGCTGTTATTGGTTGATATCCATGGACACATAAATATATCTGCAGTGAGAATAGTGCAACTGCGGGACGATAATGGAGTGTTCCCGCAGTTAACGAATGTTGATTAGGAGGTTAATGAGATTAACTTAATAATCTTGTATCGTTGGAGCTTCTGATCTGTAGGTCTATTAGGTCCACTTCCTAGCTCGTAACGGGTTCTTAGATCATTAGAATTTGAAATGTTTAAACTCCATTAGGGAATAAACATGATATATAAAGAAACATTATAATATAAAGTTTTTATGTACATTAAAACTTTATAGTATAAATGAATTTAAATATGATTCAAAGTAAATTAATTGAGAGAATTAAATATCTAAAAGAGTTCAAATATTATTTAAATGTGAATGAGATTCATATTTAAAACAATAGGTTAAAATTTAATGTACATATGATGTACATTAAAACTATAGGTTAGAGGGAAAATAATTAAATGTGATTTAATCATAATTAAATATATGATATTTAATTTGATTTTGATTAAATATGATTTAATTAAAATTAATATTAATATAATTAAATAAATAAGATTTAATTATTTATATTGATTAATAATTAAAATTGTTTAATTATTAAATCTTGACACGTTCCCACATCTCCCTCAACTCCCTCTCGATAGGGAGTGGGGAGTTGCTTCCCTCTTTTCTCTATTCCTGATTGATTGGATGTGAAATGTTGATTGATGTAATTGATTTTGGTGAAAATCAAACTCTCCCTCTCTTTGAATTCTCTCTAGAACAAAAATTTCCTATTCTCAATTGTTGGTTGCCTCTCACAAGGCAAGATCTAAATACTCAAAGACATAGGAGGTGTTTCCTTTTGGTGGTGTTCTGTAGAAGAAAAACCAAAGTTATTGTGTTGTGATGAATTGTGGATTGTAAAGTGTTGTTGTTGGGAACTACACAGGTAACTTCTATTCCCTTTTAGAGTAGAACTTCACAACATGCTTTAATCGCTTTAATCCATGTCTAATTGCTTATCTCTGTATTTTTTTTTTACCAATGTACTAGTATTTGGTGCTTAACCCAAAATAAAATCAAGTTTTAACGATCCAGACACGTTCCCGCTGCTCAAAGGAATTCAGATTCCTTCATTTTGGGTGTTAAACGAGTGGATAACTTGGGTCATTATTTGGGCATGCCTTCCTAGAACTCGAGAAATAAAGGAAATCTCTTCAAGAAAATCAGAGATAGAATTGTAAAGGGGCTTCAAGGCTGGAAAGGTAGTCTTTTCTCTATTAGTGGAAAAGAAATCCTTACTGAGTCTATAACCCATACCATCCTAAACTATACCATGAGCTGATTTAGAATCCCAAGGCCTTATGTAAGGAAATCAATCAATATTGTGCAAGATTCTTGTGGGGGGGGGGGGAAATGGTAATAAAAGGAAACTTCACTGGATAGATTGAGATAATCTATGTGAGAGCAAAGAGAGGGGAGGGTTGGGGTTCAGGGAGCTCCCTGAAACGATGAGTTCGTCCCCTACAGCGAAGTTCGTCCTGTTTAGACCAAGATAGACCAAAGTTGTCTCCATTCGAAATTTGTCGACCCTGAAACGATGAGTTCATCCCCTAGAGCAAAGTTTTCCATATTTGGACCAAGATGGAACAAAGTTGTCTCCATTCAAAGTTTGTCTAAAATTAGTTGGCGTATCATTAGAAAACCAGATTGTTTGATGGCTAAAGTTCTCAAAGGGTGGTATATAAGGAATGGAAACTTTCTTAAGGCTCCCATCGGATCTAACCCTTCGCTAACTTGGAGAAGTATTGTTTGGGACATGGATCTCTTCAAATAAGGGTATAGACGAAAAATAGGAGATGAAAGACACATAAACATCGGAGAGGATCCTTGGATTGCTAGAAAAGGCCTAAGAAATCCTCTCCTCATCAAAGATGAGATGGATGGAAAAAGAATCTCTGACTTGCTTAATGGTGATGGAAGTTGGAATGTGGATGTGATTAAGGAGGGTTTCTGTAATCTTGATTGTGAGGATTGAAGGGAACAAAACTCCCGCAGCGGAAACGACTTGGAATGTCGTGGTGATCGTTGTGAAAAAAATTTCTTAAAATTAAACCTATCCTATAGATTTTAGATTAAACATGTTGTAAAAGAAGGAAAAACAGTAAGAAAAACTACTTACTTGTTGAAACCACTTCTTCACGAATTCCTTCTCCGATCTCGATCTCTACGTTCACGATCTCCCGAACAACGAACAAATTGGACACCTCCAATTGATCTTCTCGGTTGTTCTCTTTCGATAAAGGGAGAGTAGTGGGACTCTTTTGGTTTAGGAGTAGAGAGAAATTTGAGAAAATGTTGAGAGAATGAGAGAGTACTCTTGGATGGAAATCTAAAACATGACTTGTAAGATCATTAAAGCCTTCTCACAAAGGTTTTATATAATGGTGATAGGTGGAGTTGAAATCTCCACCTATTTATCATTTTACTACAACCTTAGGTTATGCAAATCATATTTGCATAACTCATATATAATAAGATATCTCATACCTTATTCTACAAATCACATTTGTATAATTGTGGATTTTAAATTGAATCACATTCAATTTAATTTCTCTCAATTCAATTTCTCTAAATTAGCACTAATTAATCAATTAGGCTAACCTATAGTTTATTATGAATCTCATTCACATTAAACTATATAATATGTCAATCATATCTCATATAAATGACATAAATACCCTTTTAATGAATTTGAACACTTCAAATCCACACCAAACTTTAAACCCTCTATCTATCCAGTTTGAGCCAACCGAGGGACCTAATGGACCTACAGATGACGAGCTCCAATGATCATAGACTAACCTGTCAAACTCTATGACCCGGTTATTCAACATTCATTAGCTACGGTAACACTCCACTAAAGCCCGTAGCTGCACTCTCATCACTGTAAGACAAGTTGTGTCCATTGATATAACCAATGCCCATGAGTCGACCCTTCACAGGTTGTTCGTCGACACTGTTGAGTCAAATTACTGTTTTACCCCTGTGTCTACCTCTTGCTCCTTAAGTCCCAAATTCTCCTCTAATGAACAACAACGTTGTATGGTCCAACCATAAACAACACCCCTCTCGGGCCAGTGAGAGGGTGGGCGCCCGTTGTCCAAGCCCTGGAGGCAGAACTTAAGGGAACAACCCCTCTAGTTTCCCTAAGTCGGGAACGAGTGAATTCCATCTCACGTACTCAAGTTCCCAGCTCCCCACGTGGTCCTGCCCCTGAGAAGATAGGCATATTGGGCGGGTAACTGTGACCACCCTCACCCGTACTAGTCAAAGGACAGACCCCCGCAGACAGGAGTCCGTAACACGCTCAGGATTAAGGTCGAGTCACTAATGGTCATCTACGAAGTTATTAGTCCTATACTGTCAACGGTGTTACATCAGTAGGTCTAATAATTCACGATCTAGTCTTGTACAATCTCATTGCATAGGATGCCCCCACTCGTTTGTCAACCACATGAACGAGTTGGATCACCTCGTTTGTATCGAATACAAAACGGGTCGCATCCACAGCGTATCTAGGATTAGGTTTCCAACCCCATCTATATACTGTAGACCGTTCGGTCATTAACTCGAACGTGATCCTTGATGGAGATCTGATCTCCTTGAGCAGCGGAAACGTGGTTTGGGATCGTTAATTTGCTTGATTGTTTTAATTGAAACAAAAACCAGTACATTGACAAATATACAGAACAAGCATAAAATTAACTCTAATGTAATTAGGCATGGATGTTTTACATGCAAACATGCTACAAGGTTAACAATTAAACTAATAAAGAAAGAGGAATTACCTTTGTAGTTTTCCTCAGCAACAACTCCTTGCTCCAATCAGTACAGCAACACAAGAAGCTTTAGTTTCTCTGTTTTTACAGAACACCACCAAAAGAGTAAACTCTCTATCCTCTGAATGCTTAGATCTTTCCTTTGTGGGAAGGATCCCAACAGTTGGAAGAACAAGGGAATTGAGAGTGAGAGAGAATTTTTTACTTCTTCCAGAACAATTGAACAATCGATCAACTCAAATGAGCAACCCCCTTCTCCCTGTTAAACTGTCGATAGGGAGAAGGGGAGGGGTAATGGGGAACGCGTCTGGATGACACGTTCCCTTATTTTATTATTAAAATAATAATAATAATAATAATATAATTAAATCAAATTTAATTATTAATTTAAATCATATTTAAATAATACAAATTAAATATCATATATTTAATTTGGATTAAATCTCATTTAATCATATTACCCTTTTAACCTATAGTTTTAATGTACATCCAGTGCACATTAAATTTTAACCTATAGTTTTCAAATGTGAATCACATTCACATTTAATATAATATTTGAACTATTTCAAATATTCAATTCTCTCATATAATTTTAATATGAATCATATTCACATTAAATTTTTAATATATAGTTCCAAAACTATATATTATATCGTATCTAAATACATTAAATTATTTCCTAATGAGTTTGAACATTTCAAATTCAAATGATCTAAGAACCCTTTACAAGCTAGAAGGTGGACCTAATGGACCTACAAATCAAAAGCTCCAACGATACGAGATTGCTCGGTTAATCTCATTAACCTCCCAATCAACATTCGTTAACTGCGGGAACACTCCACTAAAGTCCCACAGCTGCACTCTTCTCACTGCAGATATATTTCTGTGTCCATGGATATTGACCAATAACAGCAAGTCAATCCTTCACGAATGTTCGTAACACCAGCTGGGTCAAATTATCGTTTTACCCCTGGGTTACATCTTGTGCCTTAAGTACCAATGATCCTCTAATGAACAATTTATTTGTGGTCCTACCAACAAACAGAGTCCCTCTCGGGTCAATGAGAGGGTCGGGCCCTTTGTTCAAGTCCCGGAGACACCACTTAAGGGAACATTCCTCTACTTACCCTAGTAGGCGGGAAGGAGTGAATTTCATCTTGCTAAGTTAAGTTCCCAGCCGCTCACTCGGTTTTGTCCCCAAGAAGGTAGGCATATTGAGTCGGCGAATCTAACCGCTCTCACCCATACTAGTCAAAGGACAATCCCCCGCGAACAGGAGTTCGTAACACCTTTCGAGATTGAGATCAAGTTGCCTAGGTCATCCTAGTGAAATAGAAACCTAACTAGTCAACGAGTTACAAACTAGAGATTACTATTTCGTGGTGCGTCTTATGTAATCTCATTACATAGGATATCCCCACTCACATGTCATCTACACGAACACGTTAGGATCACGGTGTTTGTATCAAATACAAAGTGGGCCACATCCATAGTTTAACCGGGGTAAGGTACCCAAACCTTATCCCTAACTATAGACCCTTTAGGTTTGTATCTCGAATCGAGATCCTTTTTATGTACATTACATTCGAGTTAAAGATTCATTTAATGACCTTGGATGTTGTTAGTTTATTGGATTTAGGGTTTAAATAAAAGCAAACTCGTAGATTACAAACAATAACACTTTATTGAAATAATAACACTTTATTACATTAATTAGAACATAATTACAAACTACGAGTTTTAGGGCACAAATCCCAACAAACTCCCACTTGAACTAAAACTCTAGTGGGGTACATCATAATCTAAAACAGTAGAAATACAATAAACTAGGGCATCCATATACCCCATTACATATCTCCCACTTACCCTAGATTATCCTATGTACATATCTCGTAGACCCAGACTTTCCAGATGACCCTCGAACACTTTAGCCATGAGAGTCTTTGTAAACGGATCAGCAATATTGTGCTCCGAACCAATCTTCGTGACTGTCACATCTCCTCGTTGCACTATTTCTCGTATCAGGTGATACTTCCTCTCGATGTGCTTACCTCGCTTATGGCTGTGAGGTTCCTTCGAATTGGCTACCACACCACTATTGTCACAGTATAAGGTGATGGGAGATTCCATATTTGGAACAACTTCCAAATCGATGAGGGAATTTCTTTAGCCAAATGACCCTCTTTAGCTTCGCTTCAAGCGGCGACATACTCAGCTTCCATTGTGGAGTCAGCGATGCATCCTTGCTTGATGCTTCGCCATACTATAGCTCCCCCGTTAAGGGTGAAAACTAATCCCGATGTGGATTTCCGAGAATCCTTATCGGTCTGAAAATCAGAATCAGTGTATCCAGTAAGGATCAAATCCTTAGACCCATACACAAGCATATAGTCCTCTTTCTCCTTAGATACTTGAGGATATTTTTAATCGTTGTCCAGTGGTCTAACCTGGATTGGACTGCAGTACCCTCACGACTATTCTCAGCATGATAACAAATGTCCAAATTTCTAGTGCATAGCATAGCATACATTAAGCTACCTCTGCAGAGGCATAGGGAATATGTCTCATATCCTCAACTTCTTGAGGTGTCTTGGGACACTGCTTCTGAGCAGGATGAACTCCATGCCTGAAGGGTAATAAGCCCCTCTTGGAATTCTGCATCGAATATCTAGACAACATTTTGTCGATATAAGACGCTTGAGACAATGCTAGTTTTCTGTTCTTGCGATTCCTGAAGATCTGAATCCCAAGAACATATTGCGCCTCTCCCAAATCTTTCATTTGGAATTGGATCGCTAGCCAATTCTTTATGTCAGTAAGGTATCCAACATCATTCCCAATGAGTAGGATATCATCCACATAAAGTACTAACAAAGCTACTTTGTTGTTGTTGATCCTCTTGTAAACACAAGGCTCATCAACGTTTTGGTCAAAGCCGTAAGACTTGATTGCAGTATCAAATCTTATATTCCAAGATCTTGACGCTTGTTTCAACCCATAAATGGATCGATTGAGCTTGCAAACTTTTTGCTCCTGACCTTGGGCTATGAACCCTTCGGGCTGAGACATATAGATGCTCTCGTCAAGATTACCATTCAAAAAGGTAGTCTTGACGTCCATTTGCCAAATTTCATAATCATAAAATGCAGCTATGGACAAGAGTATCCTTATAGACTTCAGCATAGCAACAGGGAAAAAAGTTTCTTCATAGTCAACTCCTTCCCTTCGGGTAAAACCCTTTGCTACAAGCCTAGCCTTAAAGGTCTGTACCTTTCCGGTTGGATCTCTCTTTCTCTTATAGATCCATTTACACCCTATGGGTCTAACCCCTTCAGGTTGGTCTACAAGTACCCATACTGAATTGAAGTCCATTTACTCCATTTCAAGGTCCATGGCTTTGATCCATTGGTCCTTGTCTTCATCATTCATTGCCTATTTATAAGACAATGGATCTTCTACGCAGTCATCAGGTATGACAACTTGAGTTTCAGCTAAACCCAAGTAGCGGTCAAGTTGGGAAACAACCCTCCCACTGCGTCGAGGCATTCCCAACGATTGAGAAGGACGAGACTGACTTGAGGTGTTGACTCCTCCATCAACTCTTGATGAAAGTCCAGCTTGATCAACAACTCTTGTTGGTTCATGTGTAGCTTCATTTAGTACTATTTTACTATGCGGTTTGTGGTTCCTCATGTGATCTTCCTCCAAGAACGTGGCGTTTGTCGATACAATCACCTTATTTTCTTGTGGGTCATAGAAAAGATCACCTCTCGTTTCTTTGGGATAGCCAACAAATTGGCACAATCTTGAACGAGGTTCCAGTTTCTTTGGGTTTGTCACGAGCACGTGTGTCGGACAATCCCAAATCCTGAAGTGTTGTAAACTAGGTTTACGCCCCTTCCAAAGTTCAAAAGGTGTTTCTGAAACACTTTTTGATGGAATATTGTTTAAGATTTGAACTGCAGTCTCTACTGCGTATCCCCAAACGGCAGTAAATCGAGCATAGCTCATCATAGAGCGACGAACCATGTCCAACAAGGTTCTATTTCTCCTTTCTGACACACCATTTTTCTGAGGTGTATTAGGTGCTGAGAGTTGAGATTTAATTCCATGTTCTATGATATAGTCCTGAAATCTCAAATCCATATACTCTCCACCTCAATCGGATCGAAGTGTTTTAATGGTTTTCCCTAATGCATTCTCTACTTCAGCCTTATACTCTTTGAACTTTTCAAGAGCTTCAGACATGTGATGCATTAGATATAGATAACCATACCTCGAATAATCATCTATGAAAGAGATGAAATATTCGTACCCTTCTCGAGCTTTGACATTCACTGGACCACAAAGTTTCGAATGCACAAGTTCTAGGGGCTCTACGGCTCTGTAATCTTTTACAGTAAAAGGTCGCTTGGTCATTTTACCTTCCAAGCAAGACTCGCAACGCGGTAAAGAATCATCTTCTAACTTGTTTAGAAGTCCATTCTTAGAGAGTCTCTCAATCCGGTTGAGATTAATGTGACCAAGTCTAAGATGTCATAGATAGGTATTATTATTTGGAGAAATTTTTTGCCTTTTATTTTGAGTACTAGCATTTTTAAACATCTCATGATTTAAAATTGCTTTGGTTTTATTCGGTTTCGGTACGTACAAGCCATTTTTCAATTTAGCAGAACAAATATTGACACCCTCTTTCAAAATGAACGCTTCATTAATTGAAAAAGAAATACAATAACCAAGTTCTATTAAACAAGAGATAGAAATTAAGTTCTTTTTAAGCTTAGGAACTATATACAGATTTTTTAATAAAAGAAATCTATCTCCGAAAAACAGCTTGGCATCTCCCACTGCACGAGTTGAGACGACGTCTCCCGTTCCGACCCTGAGCGTCATCTCACCCTCATCGAGCTCCTTGAAGGAACTAGTTTCCTCAAATGAAGAGCAAACATGATTAGTGGCTCCTGAATCAAGTATCCAGGTAAAATCATCATTTTCCACTAAACAAGTTTCAAGAACAAGTAAATCTAATTTACCTTTCTTCTCTTTGAGCTCAAAGAAGGTATTTTGGGCGCTTTCGCTTCTTCGAGTGCCCATCCACGTTGCAGTGGAAACATTTTCCTTTATCTGCAACCTTGGCTTTTCCCTTGCCTTTGTCAGCAGCGGGTGTCTTCCCTTTCCCTCATATTTTCTTCTTTTGGGTCTTCTTAAGCCCAGAAGATGAGCTACAAGACTTAGTCCCAGAGGATGAACCCTTCTGAACCTTCTGGAATGTGCAAACACATTTGCCTCTCCATCAGCCTGTCCCTTATTCTTCATAAGAGATTGGAAAGTTTGTAGTTCATTAAGGAGAGTAGTCAGGTTATACTCTATCTTGTTCATCATCGCATTGCTGCGGAATTGCAGGAAACTCTTCGGAAGAGATTCCAGGATGAACGATACCTGACTTTGCTCATCAATGACCGCTCCGTTCATCTCAGCCACATTGAAGTGGACCATCAGATCAAGAACGTGTTCTCTCACCGATGACCCCTCCTTCATACGGGAGTTATAAACGTATTTAGGGGATTCGTGTCGAATCTGTCCAGACGGTTGTCCAAACATTTCCTGCAGCGAACTCATGATCTCACGAGCTGAGACCATGCCCTCGTGCTTTTTGGCCAGAACTTCAGAAACACTAGCCAAAATGTAGTAGCCAAAATGTAGACCTTGGCCTTATCATTGGCCTTGATCCAGCGGTCGTATGCTTCCTTAATAGATTGAGGAGTGTTACGAGCAGGGACCTGAGGACATTCCTCATACAGTACAAACTGTAGGTCATCAACAACCAGAATCGTATTCAGGTTGGATTTCCACGTAGTAAAATTCTCACCAGTTAAACGGTCGCTTTTAAGTAAGGCTATTATTGAGGACGACATGCTGAAAATCCAAAATAGTTCTAATTAGTTATGTCTTTTAACCCGTAAAAACCAATCAAATTTAGCAAAATTATTAAAGAACCCTAGTGTTTAAACTAAACCCACTGTTTCAATTAAACCTTTTAATTTTGCAACGATACTTCAAGGGTTTAGAACAAAAGCCTCCGTCGGGCGATCAGTCATTCCTCCCTTGAATTGAGACTTTCTCAGCCAATTCTCACTACCAGAACATCTCATGTCCCAATGGTCCTTAGCTACCGTTTGTTTGGTCAAAGACTTGTTAACTAACTTAACTCATCCCATAAATGTGACCCTACCATTTTCAGATCCAATAGGCCCGAGCCAACAGGATACTATTAAGAAAGACAACTGTTGGCAAATAACCTAAGAGACCCTATCCATTTCTGGAGTTCGCGGTGTTCCGATCCCTATAGTCAGGCCCTCCGTAGGGTTTGGCTGTTCCACACAACCTCGCGAAGCGGACTATAGAAATCTCACTAGTGCGACTTTGATGGAGGAGACCGTAGAGATACGTTGACACGCGTCCTGCTCCCATTTACTATGGATACTTCCCTCATTCACCTTGGTATTGAACCATGCAAACACATACCGTAGGGGGACGCCCTATTGACGCCACGTAGTCGAGCATGAAACTCACGGTGTGAACTCTTGAGGACGTGAGAGTAAACTCGATGCGAACATCTCGTTTTCTCCCACTGAAGCTCCTAAGATTAGGGTATATGTTTAACTTAGTCGATTACGGCTAAAAAGAATCTATCTAAGTCTATGCCTATTATAACTATTATAACTAGGTCTTAAAACCTTATGTCTAGGTGAATAAACATTTTAATTACCTAGAGATAAAATAGAACTAAGGTTAATTCAACTCAGGTTCCGGGTCAGTTTCCAGGTAGGAGGTGTTCCATTAACCGTCAGCTTAAGTACCCCCAACCTTAGACAGAACTTCACCGGTAGAGTTCCCTTATAACCAAAGTCCTAAAGTCCTACAATATTTTAAACTATTTAAAATACTACGTAAGACTAATTTCTAATCCTATTAGAAATTAAAACTTAGGTTTAAATTAATTTTAAATGATTTAAAACTAATTAAATTTATAACCCAAGTTCCTATGTTTGCATGCATTTCTTTATTATAGGTTATGGTTACTAAAAACCCTTCAATTTATAATTTTTATAAATTTTAATAATTAACCTATGAAAGAAACTATATTATAAATCCAACCATCATTATTCAAATTGGAATTATAAAAGGAATTCAACTAATTGAATTATAAAATTACTTAAACAAAATAACACTTATTTTAAACTAAGTAATTTCATGCTCCATGCAATTTATATTCATATAATCTAATTATAACACTTATAATTAATTACTCATGAAATATAAATTAATCATGCATTTTCAACCATATTCATATAACATTTATACAAATAAAATGCATGAACATGCTTATCCTAAGGTGGGAATAATCTAAATGACATTCATAAAGACATAAAACTGTAAAACCGGAATAATTTGGCCCCTAAAGTGCGAAAAAATAAAATTACATTAATTTTATTTTATGAAACCGATCCAAAAACATACTGAACCGGCCTTGAACCACTCGAACTGGACCAAAACCAATGAACCAGCCGAACCGGTCTGCAGCTGCTGGAATGCCCCACGGCGTTGCAACGTTGATGCGAGCGTTGCAACGCCCGCTATGTCCTTTTACGCGCCTGCTATCGGGGTAGCGTTGCAACTGCCGAGGGCGTTACAACGCCGCCGACTTCTTGAACGCCCGCGTCGATAGAGAAACCGCGTTGCGACGTTGCGTTCGGCGTTACAACGCTGATGAACAGCGTTACCGCAGCAACGCCACTTTGCCAGCGATGGCGAAATCCTCGAACACAAAGAGTTCCAATTGCAATTTCTCCTTTGATTCTCCACCGAATTGCTTGAAACTGGTCCCGAACGACTCGTAACTCAATTACAGACTCAATTATGCACTTTATTTGCCCAAAAACGCAGGGGCCTTTACAATAATTTTATCAAATCAAAAGTAAACTATGGCCAAAAAATTCCTAAACAGTTTTACAGCAAACCAAATGCATTTCCCACCAAATCAATGCAATTTTATTTCAAAACAAAACAATACAAGCATTGCTCTGATACCAAGTGATGGAGATCTGATCTCCTTGAGCAGCGGAAACGTGGTTTGGGATCGTTAATTTGCTTGATTGTTTTAATTGAAACAAAACCAGTACATTGACAAATATACAGAACAAGCATAAAATTAACTCTAATCTAATTAGGCATGGATGTTTTACATGTAAACATGCTACAAGTTTAACAATTAAACTAATAAAGAAAGAGGAATTACCTTTGTAGTTTTCCTCAGTAGCAACTCCTTGCTCCAATCAGTACAACAACACAAGAAGCTTTAGTTTCTCTGTTTTTACAGAACACCACCAAAAGAGTAAACTCTCTATCCTCTGAATGCTTAGATCTTTCCTTTGTGGGAAGGATTCCAACAGTTGGAAGAACAAGGGAATTGAGAGTGAGAGAGAATTTTTTACTTCTTCCAGAACAATTGACCAATCGATCAACTCAAATGAGCAACCCCCTTCTCCCTGTTAAACTGTCGATAGGGAGAAGGGGAGGGGTAGTGGGGAACGTGTCTGGATGACATGTTCTCTTATTTTATTATTAAAATAATAATAATAATAATAATTTAATTTAATTTAATTTAATTATTAATTTAAATCATATTTAAATAATACAAATTAAATATCACATATTTAAATATCATATATTTAATTTGGATTAAATCTCATTTAATCATATTATCCCTTTAACCTATAGTTTTAATGTACATCCAGTGCGCATTAAATTTTAACCTATAGTTTTCAAATGTGAATCACATTCACATTTAATATAATATTTGAACTCTTTCAAATATTCAATTCTCTCATATAATTTTAATATGAATCATATTCACATTAAATTTATAATATATAATTCCAAAACTATATATTATATCGTATCTAAATACATTAAATATATTCCCTAATGAGTTTGAACATTTCAAATTCAAATGATCTAAGAACCCTTTACGAGCTAGAAGGTGGACCTAATGGACCAACAGATCAGAAGCTCCAACGATACGAGATTGCTCGGTTAATCTCATTAACCTCCCAATCAACATTCGTTAACAGCGGGAACACTCCACTAAAGTCCCACAGCTGCACTATTCTCACTGCAGATATATTTCTGTGTCCATGGATATTGACCAATAACAGCAAATCAATCCTCCGCGAATGTTCGTAACACCAGCTGGATCAAATTACCGTTTTACCCCTGGGTTACATCTTGTGCCTTAAGTACCAGTGCTCCTCTAATGAACAATTTGTTTGTGGTCCTACCAACAAACAGAGTCTCTCTCGGGCCAATGAGAGGGTCGGGCCCTTTGTTCAAGTCTCGGAGACACCGCTTAAGGGAACATTCCTCTACTTACCCTAGTAGGCGGGAAAGAGTGAATTTCATCTTGCTAAGTTAAGTTCTCAGCCGCTCACTCGGTCTTGTCCCCAAGAAGGTAGGCATATTGAGTCGGCGAATCTGGCCACTCTCACCCATACTAGTCAAAAGACAATCCCTCGCGACAGAGAGTTCGTAACTTTGCTCGAGATTGAGATCAAGTTGCCTAGGTCATCCTAGTGAAATAGAAACCTAACTAGTCAACGGAGTTACAACTAGAGATTACTATTTCGTGGTCCGGTCTTATGTAATCTCATTACATAGGATATCTCCACTCACATGTCATCTACACGAACACGTTAGGATCACAGCGTTTGTATCAAATACAAAGTGGGCCACATCCATAGTTTAACCAGGGTAAGGTACCCAAACCTTATCCCCTAACTATAGACCCTTTGGGTTGTATCTTGAACCGAGATCATTTTTATGTACATTACATTCAGTTAAAGATTCATTTAACAGCCTTGGATGTTTAGTTTATTGGATTTAGGGTTTAAATAAAGGAAAACTCGTAGATAACGAACAATAACACTTTATTGAAATAATAACACTTTATTACATTAATTAGAACATAATTACAAACTACGAGTTTTAGGGCACAAATCCCAACAATCCTCCTTGTGTGTCCACTACACACCGTCCAACTTCTAGTTCTCTCATAATTCGATGACCCTAGAGCTTAGTTTATTGACAAAGTTTTTAAATATGCGAGACACAAAGTGATGAAAAAATAACTCTTATTTATTTCAATAGTGAATATTACAAACAAATACGAGATTAAGACATACATCCCAACAAACTCCAACTTGGACTAAGCTAGTGGAGTACAAAATACATTTCTAAAATGTACAGTAAAATTACAATAAACTAGGGCATTGAATACCCTTTACAATATTCCCACTTGCCCTAGTCATGAAGCTCTCAAAGACCTAGACTAAGTGACCCTCAAACACCTTAGTCGTGAGGGCCTTTGTAAATGGATCAACAACGTTGTGCTCCGACGCTATTTGTGTGACTGTCACGTCTCTGCGGTGCACAATCTTCTGTTTCAGGTGATACTTCCGCTCAATGTGCTTGCCCCTCTTATGACTCCGAGGTTCTCTCGGGTTAGCTACTGCACCACTGTTGTCACAAAACAGGGTAATCGACAAGTTCATATTTGGAACAACTTCCAAATCCATCATGAACTTCTTAAGCCAAACATCTTCCTTTGGAGCTTCACAAGCCGCAACATACTCGACTCCCATCGTGGAATCAACAATGCATCTCTGTTTGATGCTTCGCCACACTACAACTACTCCATTCAGAATCAAGGTTGACCCCAAAGTGGATTGCCTAGAATCCTTATCGGTCTGAAAGCCAGAGACTGTGTATCCCGTAAGGATCAAATCCCCACTCCCATACACAAGGTTGTAGTTCCTCGTTCTCCTAAGATACTTGAGGATTGCCTTTACTGTTGTCCAGTGATCTAATCCTGGATTGGATTGATACCTACTGACAATCCCATTTGTATAACAGTTGTCGGGCCTAGTACAAAACATGACATACATGAGACTCCCAACAGCTGAAGCATAGAGAATTTGTCTCATATCCTCAACCTCTTGAGTAGTCTTAGGACATTGATCCTTAGACAGGTGAACCCCATGCCTGAAAGACAACAAGTCCTTCTTGGAGTTTTGCATCTTATATCTATACAAGATCTTGTCAATATAAGACGCCTGAGACATGGCTAGCGTTCTGTTCTTCCGGTTTCGAACTATCTGGATACCTAGAACATACTGAGCCTCTCCCAAATCTTTCATTTGGAATTGCGAAGCCTACCATTTCTTAATGTCAATAAGAAATCCTATCTCATTCCCAATGAGAAGGATATCATCCACATATAATATCAGAAATGCGACAGTGTTGTTGACGATTTTCTTGTAGACACAAGGCTCATCAACATTCTGATCAAAGCCATAAGATTTGATCGCCTCATCAAACCTTATATTCGAAGACCTCGAGGCTTGTTTCAGTCCATAAATAGACCTATGAAGCCGACAAACCTTTTGCTCTTGGCCTTGGGAAATGAACCCCTAGGGTTGGTCCATGTAGATGGTTTCATCAAGATTGCCATTCAGAAAGGTTGTCTTGACATCCATCTGCCATACCTCATAGTCATAATATGCGACAATGGCCAGAAGGATCCTGATCGACTTTACCATAGCAACAGGAGAAAAGGTTTCCTCATAGTCAACCCTTTCAACCTAGGTAAAACCCTTTGCCACTAGTCGGGCTTTGAAGGTCTGCACCTTCCCATCTACGCCACGTTTACGCTTGTAGATCCATTTGCAACCTATCGGTTTTACCCCATCCAGTTGATCCACAAGCTCCCAGACATAATTGAAGTACATCGACTCCATTTCCTGGTCCATAGGTTTAATCCATTCGTCTTTGTCAACGTCTGTCATTGCCTGATCATAGGTCAATGGATTCTCGCAGTCATCATCAGGGGTGATGACTTGGGTTTTAGATAAACCCATGTAATGTTCAGGCTGTCTCACAACCCTCCCACTACGTCGAGGCATTCTCAACTTCTTAGAACAAACTTGACTAGACGAGCTAGGATCAACAACACTTGTTGACGTACTAGCCCCATCAGCAACTCTTGTTGATGTACTGTCCATTTCGTTTAACACAATTTTACTCCTAGATAAGTGATCCCTGATGTGGTATTCCTCAAGGAAAGTGGCGTTTGTCGACACAAGCACCCTATTTTCCTTAGGATCGTAGAACAGACCACCCCTATCTCTTTTGGGTAACCTACAAAAAGACATAATTTTGAACGGGGTTCCATCTTTTTCGGGTTTGACGCCAACACATGGGTCGGGCATCCCCAAACTCTGAAATGGTGTAAACTGCTTTTACGTCCATTCCAGAGTTCGAAAGGTGTTTCACAAACACTCTTCAACGGAACGTTGTTCAAAATATAAATCGCAGTCTCCACTGCGTAACCCCAAAAAGAATCAGGGAGACAACCAAAGCTCATCATCGACCGAACCATGTCCAATAGGGTTATGTTTCTCCTGTCCGATACACCATTCTGCTGTGGCATACTAGGTGCTGAGAGTTGGGACGTAATTCCATGTTCTATCATATAGTCCTGGAATTCAGTGTCCATATACTTTCCACCTCGATCTGATCGAAGTGTTTTTATAGTTTTATCTAACAGGTTCTCAACCTCAGTCTTGTACTCCTTGAACTTTTCAAGAGTTTCAGACTTCTTATGCATTAGGTAAATATACTCATACCTTGAATAGTCATCTATAAAAGATACAAAGTATTCTTAACCTCCTCGTGCTTTAACACTCATCGGACCACAGAGGTCAGAATGTATAAGCTCAAGAGGCTCTTTGGCTCTATATCCTTTTCCACTAAAAGGACGTTTGGTCATTTTGCCTTCAAGGCATGACTCACATACCGGTAAAAAGTTTTATTTCAACTCGCTTAGAAATCCATTCTTCACTAGTCTCTCAATCCTATTTAGATTAATGTGGTCTAACCTTAGATGCCAAAGATGGGCATTTTGTTTAGGAGAAACTTTCACTACAACAAATTATAGATTTCTTGACACTTGCAAGTTTTAAATACTTGACGTTTTTATGAAAAAACATCAAGTAAGATGAAGTTTTAAAAGAAAAACGTCAAGAAAAATTAAAAAAACACGGAGGTTGACAAAAATTTCGGATTTTTCTCACTTCCAGTTTCTTGACATTTCAAAAACGTCAAGTGTAGCAAAATGGAAAAGGCAGCAAATTTTTTTTTAAAAAAAAAGAACTAATTAAATGTTATACTTCGCGATTCGCGACCGTTCAGTACGCGCGATAGAGAAAAACCCACGCAGACAAACCCCTTCCATTCACGATTATCCTTCACCCACGCAGAAAAACCCATCGATTCGCCGTCATTGCAACCTCACCCTTCGCTCCGCGACCTCTCTTCGAACTCGCAGCCGCCGACCGCCCAACGCCGATCGCCCCACGCCCTTTGATCAATCGATCTCACGACCTATTTTCCCTTTTCCTCCATCGATCTCACGACCTCTCTCCCAGCTCCCAGCCGTCGACCGCCCCACGTCGGTCGCCCTGCGCCAGTCGAGAGTTTCTGCAGCACAAACTTCACGAACAGGTCCTTTTTTTTAAATCTCAAATTTTACTCGAGAGTTTCTGCAGCACAATCTGGTTCTTATTTTCACTGAGAGTTTATGTATGTTTACTTTGAGATTTTACTCGAGAGTTTCTGCAGCACGAAGAGAAGGCGACCCTCATATTGTTAATTGGAACTACCTGGTTGTTATTTTCACTGAGAAGCTCTGAATTTTCATTATACTGATTCGGTTTATTGCTTAGTTTCGAATTTTGCTTGATGTGTTTGATTATAAGCATGTTTGATGGTTAACTCAGATCTGACTGGGGAACGACCGAAGGGGACTTTGGTGATATTATTTTGCTTTAGGTACTTAAACTTTTTTTAGCCATTGTTTTCACACTTTGTAGCATCTATAATGGAAACTAGGAACTTTTAGGTTATTTTGAGTTAGTTTTTGGCCTCGAAGAATACTTAAGCACCTTTAGGCACTTTCTAAGTTTGAAAATAACATTGTCTCCTTTAATACACTTTTGTTGCAACGGAAGTTAGTTGTGCGATCACTTTATGCACGTTCTAAGTTTCAAAACAACACTTAAACTCATTTTAGCCATTGTTTTCACACTTTGTAGCTTCTATGATGGAAACTAGGAACTTTTAGGTTGTTTTGAGTTAGTTTTTGGCCTCGAAGAATACTTAAGCACCTTGAGGCACTTTCTAATTTTGAAAACAACATTGTCTCTTTTAATATACTTTTGTTGCAACGGAAGTTAGTTGTGTGATCACTTTATGCACGTTCTAAGTTTCAAAACAACACTTAAACTCATTTTAGCCATTGTTTTCACACTTTGTAGCTTCTATGATGGAAACTAGGAACTTTTAGGTTGTTTTGAGTTAGTTTTTGGCCTCGAAGAATACTTAAGCACCTTTAGGCACTTTCTAATTTTGAAAACAACATTGTCACCTTTAATACACTTTTGTTGCAACGGAAGTTAGTTGTGTGATCACTTTATGCACGTTCTAAGTTTCAAAACAACACTTAAACTCATTTTAGCCATTGTTTTCACACTTTGTAGCTTCTATGATGGAAACTAGGAACTTTTAGGTTGTTTTGAGTTAGTTTTTGGCCTCGAAGAATACTTAAGCACCTTTAGGCACTTTCTAAGTTTGAAAACAACATTGTCACCTTTAATACACTTTTGTTGCAACGGAAGTTAGTTGTGTGATCACTTTATGCACGTTCTAAGTTTCAAAACAACACTTAAACTCATTTTAGCCATTGTTTTCACACTTTGTAGCTTCTATGATGGAAACTAGGAACTTTTAGGTTGTTTTGAGTTAGTTTTTGGCCTCGAACAATATTTAAGCACCTTTAGGCACTTTCTAAGTTTGAAAACAACACTGTCGCCTTTATTACACTTTTGTTGCAACGGGGGTTAGTTGTGTGATCACTTTAGGCACTTTCTAAGTTTCAAAACAACACTTAAACTCTTTTTAGCCATTGTTTTCACACTTTGTAGCTTCTATGATGGAAACTAGGAACTTTTAGGTTATTTTGAGTTAGTTTTTGGCCTCGAAGAATACTTAAGCACCTTTAGGCACTTTCTAAGTTTGAAAACAACATTGTCTCCTTTAATACACTTTTGTTGCAACGGAAGTTAGTTGTGTGATCACTTTATGCACGTTCTAAGTTTCAAAACAACACTTAAACTCATTTTAGTCATTGTTTTCACACTTTGTAGCTTCTATGATGGAAACTAGGAACTTTTAGGTTGTTTTGAGTTAGTTTTTGGCCTCGAAGAATACTTAAGCACCTTTAGGCACTTTCTAATTTTGAAAACAACATTGTCTCCTTTAATATACTTTTGTTGCAACAGAAGTTAGTTGTGTGATCACTTTATGCACGTTCTAAGTTTCAAAACAACACTTAAACTCATTTTAGCCATTGTTTTCACACTTTGTAGCTTCTATGATGGAAACTAGGAACTTTTAGGTTGTTTTGAGTTAGTTTTTGGCCTCAAAGCATACTTAAGCACCTTTAGGCACTTTCTAAGTTTGAAAACAACATTGTCGCCTTTAATACACTTTTGTTGCAACGGAAGTTAGTTGTGTGATCACTTTATGCACGTTCTAAGTTTCAAAACAACACTTAAACTCATTTTAGCCATTGTTTTCACACTTTGTAGCTTCTATGATGGAAACTAGGAACTTTTAGGTTGTTTTGAGTTAGTTTTTGGCCTCGAAGAATACTTAAGCACCTTTAGGCACTTTCTAATTTTGAAAACAACAGTGTCTCTTTTAATATACTTTTGTTGCAACGGAAGTTAGTTGTGTGATCACTTTCTGCACGTTCTAAGTTTCAAAACAACACTTAAACTCATTTTAGCCATTGTTTTCACAGTTTGTAGCTTCTATGATGGAAACTAGGAACTTTTAGGTTGTTTTGAGTTAGTTTTTGGCCTCGAAGAATACTTAAGCACCTTTAGGCACTTTCTAAGTTTGAAAACAACATTGTCACCTTTAATACACTTTTGTTGCAACGGAAGTTAGTTGTGTGATCACTTTATGCACGTTCTAAGTTTCAAAACAACACTTAAACTCATTTTAGCCATTGTTTTCACACTTTGTAGCTTCTATGATGGAAACTAGGAACTTTTAGGTTGTTTTGAGTTAGTTTTTGGTCTCGAAGAATACTTAAGCACCTTTAGGCACTTTCTAATTTTGAAAACAACATTGTCTCCTTTAATACACTTTTGTTGCAACGGAAGTTAGTTGTGTGATCACTTTATGCACGTTCTAAGTTTCAAAACAACACTTAAACTCATTTTAGCCATTGTTTTCACACTTTGTAGCTTCTATGATGGAAACTAGGAACTTTTTAGGTTGTTTTGAGTTAGTTTTTGGCCTCGAAGAATACTTAAGCACCTTTAGGCACTTTCTAAGTTTGAAAACAACATTGTCACCTTTAATACACTTTTGTTGCAACGGAAGTTAGTTGTGTGATCACTTTATGCACGTTCTAAGTTTCAAAACAACACTTAAACTCATTTTAACCATTGTTTTCACAGTTTGTAGCTTCTATGATGGAAACTAGGAACTTTTAGGTTGTTTTGAGTTAGTTTTTGGCCTCGAACAATATTTAAGCACCTTTAGGCACTTTCTAAGTTTGAAAACAACACTGTCGCCTTTAATACAACTCTTTTTATCTGTACTCTCACTCTCTAAAATAGATTACCAGTGCCTTCTTCTTCCCTTCTTTCACTTTCACTCACTCACTCACCCATTATAAGCTCTTACAACTTTATGATGTTACTGATTTAGCTTCTCTTATTTAGGTTTCTAAAATAGTTTATTAGAATTTATGATGTTACTGATTACTTATCACATCTTTTCTTACTAGAACTACAATTATGGACAAATCATGGATGAACAAGAGTAGACTAACCAAAGATTTTGAGTTGGGTGTTGAAAACTTCATCAAATTTGGATTTTCTAATACAAATAGTACATCTATTCGTTGTCCTTGTTTAAAATGTGGGAATTGTGAAAAACATAGTAGCAATGATATTAGAGATCATTTATATGTCAATGGCATTGACGAAAGTTATAAAATTTGGTTTTGGCATGGCGAAGAACTTCCTAGTTCATCTGTACATGGAGAGTTTTCTAAGTTGGATACCCATATGTATGAAGAGAACGATGTTGGAAGTATTAAAGAAATGGTTGACGTTGGTCATGAGGAATATTCTAAAGATCCAAATCGATTTGAGAAGTTACTTAATGATGTTGAAAAACCATTATATGAAGGATGCAAAAAATTCACCAAGTTGTCTACGTTGGTAAAATTGTATAATTTGAAAGTTAGATATGGATGGAGTGATACCAGTTTTTCAGAATTACTCAAAACTCTAAAGATAATTTTGCCTGCTTCTAATGTGCTCCGACCATCAATGTATGTAGCAAAGAAAACCTTAGGTGCACTAGGAATGGAATATGAAAAAATTCATGCATGCCCTAATGATTGTTGTTTGTATAGAAAGGAATATGCTAATGTAATTGAATGTCCAGAATGTGGTGCATCGAGGTGGAAATATGGTAAGAATCCAAATGAAGGGAAAAAAGAAATTCCTGCAAAAGTAATATGGTATTTCCCACCTATTCCAAGATTCAAAAGGATGTTTAGAAGTATTGATTGTGCTAAAAACTTGACTTGGCACGTGGATGAGAGGGAAGTAGATGGTAAATTACGTCATCCAGCAGACTCACCAGCTTGGAAGTTAGTAGATTTGAAGTGGCGAGACTTTGGTTGTGAACCTAGGAACCTTCGCTTAGCATTGTCGTGAGATGGAATAAAACCACATGGAGAAATGAGTTCGAAATATAGTTGTTGGCCAAGTAGTGATGGTTATATATAATCTCCAAATAGTGGTTGTGTATGAAAAGAAAATTTATGATGTTATCAATGTTGATTTCAGTCCAAAACAAATGGGGGGATGACATTGGCACATACCTAGCACCACTAATTGAAGATTTAAAACTTTTATGGAAAAACGGTGTTGAATGTTATGATGCTTATCGAGAAGAATTATTCAGATTAAGGACAGTTTTGTTGTGGACAATCAATGATTTTCCTGCATATGGAAATCTTAGTGGATGTAGTGTGAAGGGGTATAAGGCATGCCCAATCTGTGGAGATAATACACCATCTTTAAGATTGAAATATGGGAAAAAAAATGGCATACATTGGACATCGAAAATATCTAGCACGTAGTCATCCATATCGACGTCAGAAGAAACCATTTAATGGTAAAATGGAACTTGGAACAATTCCATAACCTTTGTCTGGGGAGGTTGTATTTTCAAAAACAAAAGATCTTGAATTTCCAAGAGGAAAGAAAAACAATAAAAAGGAAACTATTAAAGGAAACGCAAAAAGTTGTTGGAACAAATTGTCTTCTTTTTTTGAGCTCCCTTATTGGAAACATCTGCACGTGAGACATTGTCTAGATGTGATGCACATTGAGAAAAATGTTTGCATGAATATCTTAGGTACCCTTCTTGATATTCCGAGGAAAAGTAAGGATGGATTGAATGCTAGACGTGATTTAGTGCATCTAAAAATTCGACCAGAGCTCGCACCTATTAGTGGGGACAAAAAAAATGTTCATTCCTCCTGCTTGTTATACTCTTACCAAGGAAGAAAAACGTTGTGTTTTGAAGACATTGTCAACAATGAAGGTTCCTGAAGGATACTCTTCCAATGTTAGAAATTTTGTGTCAACGCCAGATTTCAAACTTAATAGTCTGAAATCTCATGATTGTCATGTGCTCATACAACAATTGTTTCCTATTGCAATAAGATCCGTGTTACCAAAACATGTTCGGTATGTCATAACTCGATTGTGTATTTTCTTCAACGCTATATGTAACAAAGTTTTAGACGTCATCCAACTAGAAAAATTGGAAGAAGATATCGTGGTTACATTATGTTTGTTGGAGAAGTATTTTCCTCATTCGTTCTTCACAATTATGGTGCATCTCACAGTCCACATTGTTAGGGAGGTCAAACTTTGTGGGCCTATATATTTAAGATGGATGTATCCCTTTGAAAGATTCATGAAAGTTCTTAAAAATTCCGTGAGAAATAGACATCGTCCAGAAGGTTGTATTGCTTAAAGTTATATAGTAGAAGAAGCCGTTGAATTTTGTTCAGATTTTTTATCTGGCGTAGATGCTATTGGGCTTGGGATTGATAAGGTAGGAGTTGATTCAGACAATTCAAATATTGGTAAACCATTGTCAACTGGAATTCCTTTAAAACCTGGACAAGAACTGTTGTACCAAGCTCATCGATATGTTTTGGAAAATACAATTGATGTGCAACCATATATAGAGTAAGTTTCTATGTTTTTGTCCTATTTCATTTAATGCAACATGTGATATATGATCGATCCTGACTATATGACAATGTTTCAATATACCTTTAAAAGGAAACATATGATAGCATTGCAATCACAATATCCAAATCGATCAAAGAATCAGAAATGGATTCAGGATGACCATAATCGAACGTTCATACCCTGGTTACGAGAAAAGGTAAAATGTTAAACCTGTCATTTAACATATCATTTTGTTTACTTTATTTTCTAAATATGTTATGTAATTTTCATGCTAGGTAGCAAGTGAGCTTGAAATGGGAAATACCGATGTATCAGATAACTTGAGGTGGATTGCTCATGGTCCTCATCCAAATGTGATTAAATATAACGGTTATGCCATTAATGGATGTCGATATCACACAAAGTCTTGTGAAAAGGATCGAACAACACAAAATAGTGGAGTTAGCTTAGTTGCAAAAACGATGCAAGTATCAAGCTCGAAAGATAAAAATCCTATCATTGGAGATATGTCATTTTATGGAGTAATACAAGAGATTTGGGAACTAAATTATAATATATTTAATGTTGCCATGTTTAAATGTGATTGGGTTGAGAATAACAATGGTGTCAAAATGGATGAACTAGGTTTTGTGTTAGTTGAATTAAATAGAATAGGACACAAGTCTGATTCTTTTATTCTAGCCACCCAAGCAAGACAAGTATTTTATGTTGAGGATCCAAGTGATGTTAGATGGTCAATTGTGCTCACTCCACCACAAAAAAAAACTTTGAAGATCAAAATAATGATGACGAACTTGGAGATACAATACTACATTGTCAAGGAATACCTAGTGATATGCCAAATATTGATACAAGTCATGACTTGGATGAGAACATCTCAACATATGTACGAGTAGATGGTGAAGGCACATGGATTCCTAAATAACATTATTGGTTGGGTTCGTGATGGTTAGCTATTAAGATTTTCGACTCTATCTTATTCATCTTCTTTAATTTGTCTTCTTAATGTTATTATACTAATACTTTCTTACAGTTGTTTGAAAGTCTAATTTTTACACCACATGGAGCCTGCTGATGTAAGTGACAAAGACTTTAAACTTGATGAAGTTGAACCTGCACCTGGAGTGGATGACAAGAACGTGGGTGTTAAGCAAGATGGAACACCTAATAAAAAGAAAAGATGACGAAGGTCTACTATTATGTTCGATGTATCACGCATTAGGAGTGCAGGAGATAAGAAGTTAGTGGAATACAATGATGATGGAATACCCATTGGTCGCAATGGAGCTAAGTTACATTCTTTTATTGGGGCATGCGTGCATTATCATATCTCGATCACATGTGCATCATGGAGGTGTGTGCCTAATGAGTTGAAGGATAAACTATATAATATGGTCGAGGTACGTATATGTTTCCACTTGATGATATTGGAGAGTTATATATATTTTTTCTTTAAAAATGACCAAGTCTTTTTATGTTTAGACTGCCTTTATCATTGATGGTAGATCTAGAAAAGACATTCTTAAAACTGCAGGCATAGCATTTCGTCAGTTCAAAAGTTGGTTAACAACAAGACATATTATGTCATTTAAGAATGAGCCTAAACTTTTGCTAACTCCACCAGCAATATACTCCTACATCGTTCAAATTACTTGGGTTCAGTTTGTAAGATCGAGATTGAATTTAGAGTTTGAGGTATGAAAGTTTTTTTTTAATATATCGATTGTTATTATTATTTATACCTTTGATGTCATTGTCATACGTAATTATGATATTTGTGTAGAAAATTAGAACCTTACAGAAAGATCGTCGGGCTAAGAATAAGTATAATCATCGACTTTCAAGGAAAGGTTATGCTAATCTTGTTGAGGAGATGGTAAGAATATCAGTTTATGTAGTCAATTTTCCTGAATTCATTACGTTTATAATTGTTTCTTTTGTTTAAATATAGAAGAAAAATTCTTCAAATGAAAGTGACTTCAGTCGAGCTAGTTTGTGGAAGAAGGCTCGAACAAATAAAAAAGGAGAATATGTCGATGAGAATGTCCAGGAAGAAGCCACTCGAATTGTAAGACAAATTTTATATGGATTGAATGTTACGTTGATGGTCCATTAACTATCTAAACTAATAGTATTTCCTAATTTTCTTTAGGACGAGATCTCGAAGAATGTGGGTTCACTTTCCAACATGTGCCCCTCTCCAAATGATATTTTAACCCAAGCTTTGGGCACCCCGGAATACAATGGACGTGTACGTGGGGTTAGTGGCCTTCTCACACCTACAACTTACTTCCACACGGTGAGACGTAGTTCGAAACAAGATGAGAATAAAAACAAAGAAATTGTTCATGAGAATGAAACACTTCACGGGTGTGTTAGAGAATTGGAAGATCAAATTCAGAAGGCACGATCTACACCAACATCTGAACATGGAAGTTGCTCCAAGCAATTTTTGACGTATGAGAATGAACATCGAGATAAACGAAAATAAAAAAAAAAAGGTAAATGAAGAAGTTTATTTAAACTTTATCATTCTTAATTTTTGTACGGTTGAACCATTACTCATAATCAAAATAATATATATTCAGAAGAACGACAAAGGTAAAACTGCAAAGATCCTGAAGGAGAGCGCCACAACTAGTCAACGCTTGGAGGTTACGAAGATAAAGATAAAGTTGCAAGGTAAAGATGCAAGTAGCTTCAAGGAGCCTCAAGGCGAGGGTATCAACGAGCCTCAAGGTCAGGGTATGAAGGAGTTTCAAGGTGAGGATATCAACGAGCCTCGAGGTCAAGGTATCAAGGAGCAACAAGGTGAGGATATCAAGGAAAAAGCTGACAATGATCAAGATGCTAGGATTCTGGAGGTGAGTGGCAATAGTCAACATTTGGAGGACATCGATGATGAATGCCAAAAGAAGATTGCTAAGGTAATTAAGTTTATCCAACATAAGGTAAATGTCTTATGTCTTATAACTTATATTTGTGTTAGGAGGAAACTTCAAAGAAGATTGCTAAGGACAAAGAAGTTGTTGGTCTGTCACAAGCTAATTTGCCAATATCTTTGAAGTCTATTCTTAGATTTGTTGAAAAGGTAATGGACAATCAAACGAGTATTTCCTATCAACTGCCTGTTGGTCTTTATGGAATTAGTCGAAGGAGTTATGTCTTGCGTGAAGATATAATTGACTTTTGCACTATGCAACAAGTTAAAACACTATCGATGGTGGCTTACATGATGTAAGTAAACTCTTTTTTCGTTTACGATTTTAACATATTTAGTGACTAAGCTTATTTTCTGCATTAATTAAGTATGAGCTAATCTTTCTAGGTACTTATACTCATACTTTGTTGAGTCAAAGCAAGTTTCACAATATATTTTTGTAGACCCATTTGTTCTATCTGGTCGACCAAGCACTGCAGAAATAAGAGCTCGCAATCTTTGTAGTAGACTCATGGCTTCCGAGGAAAATCAATTAGTTGTTGCTCCTTATAACCCAGGGTACGTGAAGTTTTACTTACTTTAAACATAATTGCATGTAGACGTATCACACTTGCTAACTAGTTGTTAATTTTTAAATGGTCATTGGGCACTAGTTATGATTAATGCTCACGATGATATGGTTTATTATCTCGACTCATTAAGAACAAGTTCTCGAGGAGATATCAAAAATGTAATAGACATGTAAGTTAATTCCTTGTATTATCATTACACTCCATTGAAAATTTTTTTGGTTTTTTTTTTTTTTTTTTGCGAACTCAGGGCAATATCAATTTTTCGATCTCAGAAGAACTTGAAAAAAACTCGAAAATCGATATTATGGAAAACAGTGAAGGCAAGTACTTAAACTTATTTTATTTTATTATATATGACCACGTTTAGTGCGTGTATCATAAGTTTTTTTATTTTTGTATTGCAGTGCCCTTTACAGGTGGGAAGTGTTGAATGTGGGTATTATGTCATGAGATATATGAGAGATATCATGACAAAAGGAAGTATCGTAGTCACAGATTCGGTATGTTATTTAGTTTGCATTCCAATTGTTAAACTTGACAAAACATTATTTATTATAATATTTCACTCTTAATGTTTGTAGATTGATACAAGAAAAGCATACTCGCAACCGGAGTTAGATGAAGTGCGAGTGGAGTGGGCTGAATTTTTGGGTGGATACATATGATAAAGTTTTGGATGAATACTACTTTGGATTGTTGATGTCAATTTTTTAGGTGGCTACATATGAAGGTGACAAATATTCTTTTTTTTTGTGTAAATGTGGTAGTCACATTTTTTGGGTGGATACTACTTTGGATTGATAACCACATTTTTTGTATAGATGTTTTGCTTGAGATAGGATTGATAGTCACATTTTTTGGATGGCTACCAAATATTTTTTTGTGTAAATGTTGTTCAGGCTAGGACCCATAGATTGACTAGCTATGGTGGAGATGATTAGTGTTTGAACATATATTGTGGAGATAACTGTATAGTTTGACATTGTGAATGTATAACCATGATGGGAGTTACTAATGTTGGAGGTTGAACTTTCTTGTCATTTTAGAATTGTTCATATGGGAAAGAGGATTTGAATTTTTGTAGGTATTATTGATGGAGTTTTATTTCATACATCTTGAATATAATTTATTGGAATGCAATGCAGAAAATTCAAGATTTTAGGGAATAATTGATTGAAAAATAAAATCACTAACCAACAAGACATGTATAATGTGTCAAGATTTCATTCAAATTGACACTTTTCAAATGTCAAAAAAGAACATTACATTTGACACTTTACAATTGTCAAGGTTTACCTTCAATTTGACGTTTTAGGACTGTCAAGATAAACTTATATTTGACAAATTTTAAGCGTCAAGTAACTTTTATTTGACATTTCTGCAATGTCAAGATAAACCTATTTTTGACATTAAATAAAAACGCTAAGTATTAACATAAACTTGACACTTTTTGAAAGTCAAGACAAAACTACATTTGACGAATAAAAAGTGTCAAGATTGTATGTTCAAAATGACACGTTTTAAGCGTCAAAAAAGACTATACATAACACTTTATAAGTGTCAAGTTTTGTGTATTATTCTTGACGGTGGATTCCTTGACGGTTTGAAAACGTCAAGTAAAGCAAAATACGACATTTTATAAGCGTCAAGAAAACTAGTTTTTCTTGTAGTGTTTCACTCTCTTAGTTCGTGTTTCTGCTGTTTTAAATAATTCAGTATTCAAAACACTTTTGACCGAATTAGGTTTCAAAACGTATAGACTATTCTCAAGTAAAGCAGAACATAACAAATTTCCATTTCTAGATATAAACGTTTTATTACTAGAAAAATTGACAGAAATACAGTGTTCTAACAGGCAGGAAATAGAAACTATGTTTCAAGTAAACCCTAGAACTATATACAAATTATCTAATAAAATGTAGTTCCTGCCAAAAACCAGCTTCACCGTGTCGATTGTTGTAGCAGAGACAACCTCAACCCGTAACGTTATCTCACCATCTCGCAGCTGCTGCCAGGAACTAATTCCTTGAAAAGAAGAACAAACATGGTTAGTGGCGCCTGAATCCAGTATCCAGGCAGAGTCATTACTCTCTACTAAACAAGTTCCAGTTATAAGTAAATCACATTTACTTTCTTTCCTTCTGTCGGCAAGGAACTTGGACAGTTTCTCTTCCAGTCTCTGTCCCCATTGCAGTGAAAACACTTTCCTTTCTCTGCAACTTCTTTGACCTTCTTGCCCTTTTGGGCGGCAACACGGTCAACTTTACCCTTCTTCATCTTCTTCTTCTTCCCTTTCGGGCCTGAAAAACCTACAGATTTTGTCCCAGAGGTCGAACCCCGGTGATAGACCTGAAGGCAACGTTTGCCTCAGCTTCCGGTGTCCTAATCCTCATCAAGGACTGGAAGTTTTGTAGTTCGTTTAGAAGGGTGGTCAGAGTATAGCTAATTTTGTTCATAACAACATTGCTACGAAACTGAAGGAAACTCTTCGGAAGAGTCTCCAAGATAAAGCTAAGCTAGCTCGACTCGTCGATGGAAGCCTCGTTCATCTCTGCCAGATTAAAGTGGGTCATCATGTCCAAAACATGTTCACGGGTAGACGTTCCTTCTTTCACCCTCGCATTGAAGACGTGTTTGAGGGAATCGTGTCGAACCTGAAAGGATTGTTGTACAAACATTTCCTGCAAGGATTCCATGATCTCCTTGGCGGTGATCATCACCTCATGCTTCTTTGCCAATACTTCAGATAAGTTGGCAATCATATAGACCTTGGTCTTTTCATTGGCCCTGATCCATCGATCGTACACAACACGAACACTTCGGGATGCGGTCGAGCCCTACACTTGAGGACACTCTTCAGTGAGCACGAACTTCAGGTCGTCAGTTACGAGTATAGTGTTAATATTATTTTTCCACGTTTGGAAATTATCTCCCACGAGTTTATCAGAAGCTAATGACGCAATGATTGAGCTAGACATTTTTGCTGAAAACAAGTAAAAACTTTGTATTAGACTCGCAAAAACTTTGAAAATCCAATCAGGTTTTAGCAAATTTTTATCCTATAATCCCTAAGTCATTAAAAATTGTAATGATACCCCAAAGGTTTAGAATGACCGCCACCGAAGGGTGAACAGAAACATTCCTCCTCTGGGATGAGACTTTCTCGACCAGACCCTAATACCAGAATAACTCTTATTCCATTAGGCGTCCAGTTACCATTATTTGGTCTAAATTCATTAACTTCTTAATGAATCCCGTGAGGAGAGTGCAACTACAAGTCTATAGTGGAGTGACTTGTAGTTAATGAATATTGATTAACTGGATCAAAGAGTTTGATCAGTTAATCTCATATCATTGGAGCTCATGAACTGTAGGTCCATTAGGTCCCTCCGTTGGCTCAACATGGTAAGATTGAGGGTATAAAGTTAGGAATGAAATTGAAGTGTTCAATTTCATATATGAGATGTCATATCAATTATATGTGATATAATTGATATAATATATAGTTTTAATGTGAATTGGATTCACATATTAACTATATACTAAAGAAATAATGAAAGAGGGATAGGATGGTAATTTCCATCCCTATCTCCTTATATATATAGTTGCATAAGATGCAACTAGGTTAAGATTTATCCAAAGACATTCCAAGCTCTTGTGTGTTGTAGGAAAGGTTCCACAAACACATTCTCTCTCACAAAAATATCTCATCTCATCTAAAGGGAACCCACTTTCCTCCCTCAGCTAGAGAACAACGGAGAAGATCCAGTAGTCGTGTCTTCATCCGTTCGTGTTCCTGTTGCTGAGATCGTGATCGTGGGAGAAAGGAGCACTTGAAGAAAAGTTCTTCAAAGGTAATTTTTTCTTGCAGTCCAAATTTTGTTTATATGCTTAATCTAGTTAGTTTTGTTCTTGAATGTAATCTTTTTAACTAAATTGAGAACGCGCGATTCACAATCGCTTCCGCTGCGGGACTCGATTCCCTTCACATTTAATTAACGGTACTCACGATAATATAACCTATGAATCTTCTGATCAAATCCACTCCCAGGTCGGTTCCCAGGTAGGGGTGTTCCGCAAAGCGTCAACTTAAATACCCTAGCCTTAGACAGAACCTTCCTTAGACAGAGTGTTGCGTAAATTTTGCAATACCGCAAGTGTACGGGTCAAGTTTTAATATAGTGAATTTGAGTACGAGTATCGTCCACAGGATTGGGTATTTATTTCAATTAATTCCTATCAATAACACCACTCAATTTTATCTAGAAAATTAGACTTTAAAGTGAGGTGAAAACACAAAATCAAAGAGTGAAAGTTGAGACCAATCAGGAGAGACGAATATCTTAGGGACTAGATTTCACCAATTAATTAACTAATTTATTGAGATCATGTCGATGGATTATTGCACTGCTTTTATAAACCAAGAAACTAAGATAACAAATAACCTCTCTCGAGGCAAGTGAATCTCATGCAAGACATAGAATTAAACATCTCTGTTCAACCTAAAATTCAAACATGGCACTAAGTTCAATTCTTATGGGTTTCTAATAGCACTTCAATCATTCTCATGTCAAAGTAACTATCAGGTCATGCAAAAGAGATCGAGATCTAAAATATCTTTCTCAAGAATAAATTCGGACCTAAGAACAAATAAACCGTGATCAAGAGTCTATAAGCATTAAGGATGCAATTGCATGAATAAAAGCATTACAATAAACCCAAGGCAGTCAATTCAACAAAATAGCATAATTAAAAGGCTACATCTAACCCTAAGACAACAAGTTTAGCTACTCATGTCCACTATAAATCCTGCTAAACTCAAATACAAAACCATAGTTCAATAAAAGTGAAAAGAACGAAGAAAGAACTCTCGTGGCGTGAACGGCGACGATCCCGACACCTATCACGAACCCCGAGCTCCAAAAAAGTCTCCTTCTTGAAATCTCCCAAAAAGTCTTCTTACAATCTCTCACCAATATCTCTAAACAATGGTGGCAAAATCTCTCCAAAAAGGCCCCCCATCCAAGATGCATATTTTCCTTTTTATATCAATAGGACGGCGTTGCAACGCTGGGCATGGCGTTGCAACGCTGGGCATGGCGTTACGTAACGCCGGGCATGGCGTTACAACGCACGCCGCCCTAGCGAATAATTCAAGAATGGAAAATATCGCAAAGCAGCGGTTACGCCGAGGATAGCGTTACAACGCCGCAAACCTCGCGCGCCTTTTCTTATCGGAGTAGCGTTGCAACGCTAAGAGACGGCGTTGCAACAACTCTGCTACCCTCGCGTGTCTTCGCATCGAGTGGCGCTTGCAACGCTACAGGTAGCGTTACCAACGCGCCATCGCCACGGATCTTCAAGACGTAGCCTGCCGCATGTGGAGCGTTACGCAACGCCGCAACGCCATCGGTAAAGTGCTTCCATAGTGGATGGTCGCATACGCAGGCGTTACAACGCCTGAATGGTGTTGCAACGCATCAATGGCGTTACAACGCCATCTCCTTGATTTGATGACTTGTTTTGACCTTGCTTCTTCCATTTAATGTCAATTTTGGCTCATTTCTCCCCATAATTCTTCATCCATTCTCACATTGCTCTTTAACCTGAATTTCAACAAATTAAATACGTTAAAGCCCTGAAATTATCATAAAACTGACATGATTTAAGCCTAAGGATAGCACATTTTGTGTGCTATCACAGAGTTACTAATTAGTCTCCATTCATAAGTCATATTTGATTTCCTAATTCTAATCTTATTAGAACTAGAAAATCTAAGTCTAATTATTTAAGTTCTAAACAATTTAAAACTAATAATTAACTTAGGTTACATGCATTTCTATGTTATAGTGCTTGATCATTCATCACATGAATAATAAAACTATATAACATACATTCATCACATGAATTAAATGCATGTTCATGCTTTAAATCTAAGAAATATAACACTTATATTAATTAAATTAAAACATGCAAACATTATATTATAACTCTTATAATATAATCGTATCATGCATATTATATATGATAACTCTTATAATATAAAAATGATGCATGAAATGTTTAACCTAAGGTGGGACTTTAATCTATATGACATATATTATGCACATATAATAAATAAATTTCATACATCACATGCATAAAATAAATAAATAGCAAAATTGGACCGGTTTTGGCACCTAGGGACATTAATTAAATTAATTAACATTAATATAACATTTATATTAATATTAATTAATAAAATTAATTAAAATTACATTTTAGAAATAATAAAATAAATAAATAATTAAAAAATGAATTAACGCCCCACGTTTGAGAAACTGCCCTCAAAGCCACTCTGCACGCGAACCGCTCGCGAACTGCCCCTCTACGCTCGCAGCGTTACAACGTCGTGGCCAGCGTTGCAACACTGCATCGTGCAACCTTGTACTCAGAGCGCCCAACGCCTCAGCGTTGCAACGCTACACCCAGCGTTGCAACGCTGACCTGCAGCTCAACCTCCAACCACGCGGACAACGTTGAGACGCTGCGCGCGGACAACGTTGAGACGCCAAAGAACAGCGTCTCAACGCTGTCGACAAAATAACAAACTCCTTTGTTGTTCTTCGTCGTTTTTCGCCTGATTCCGCTCCGATTTCTTCACAGCAACTCTTGCCACGAACGACACGAACTTACAGACTTGATTTACTTTCTAATTGCCCAAAACAACGGGCCTTTACATTGATCTCATCAACAGAAAAGTAAATCTAAAATTAAGCGTCAAAACCAAAACATTCAATTTGCAACAACTAAAATTCATCTCATGAATTAAAGCATAACCCACCTAATTTTAAGAAAATCATTTTGCACAACGAAGAAGCCAACGATTGGCTCGGATACCAATTGAAGGGAATAAAACTCCCGCAGCGGAAACGACTTGGAATGTCGTGGTGATCGTTGTGAAAAACATTTCTTAAAATTAAACCTATCCTATAGATTTTAGATTAAACATGTTGTAAAAGAAGGAAAAACAGTAAGAAAAACTACTTACTTGTTGAAGAACACTTCTTCACGAATTTCTTCTCCGATCTCGATCTCTACGTTCACGATCTCCCGAACAACGAACAAATTGGACACCTCCAATTGATCTTCTCGGTTGTTCTCCTTCGGTAAAGGGAGAGTGTGAGACTTTTTTGGTTTAGGAGTTGAGAGAAATTTGAGAGAATGTTGAGAGAATGAGAGAGCACTCTTGGATGGAAATCCAAAAAATGACTTGTAAGATCACTAAAGTCTTCTCACAAAGGCTTTATATAACGGTGATAGGTGAAGTTGAAATCTCCACCTATTTACCATTTTACCACAACCTTAGGTTATGCAAATCATATTTGCATAACTCATATATAATAAGATATCTTATACCTCATTCTACAAATCACATTTGTATAATTGTGGGTTTTAAATTGAATCACATTCAATTTAATTTCTCTCAATTCAATTTCTCTAAATTAGCACTAATTAATCAATTAGGCTAACCTATAGTTTATTATGAATCTCATTCACATTAAACTATATAATATGTCAATCATATCTCATATAAATGACATAAATACCCTTTTAATGAATTTGAACACTTCAAATCCACACCAAACTGTAAACCCTCTATCTATCCAATTTGAGCCAACCAAGGGACCTAATGGACCTACAGATGACGAGGTCCAATGATCCGAGACTAACCTGTCAAACTCTTTGACCAGGTTATTCAACATTTATTAGCTACGGTAACACTCCACTAAAGCCCGTAATTGCACTCTCATCACTGTAAGACAAGTTGTGTCCATTGATATAACCAATGCCCGTGAGTCGACCCTTCACAGGTTGTTCGTAGACAATGTTGGGTCAAATTACCGTTTTACCCCTGTGTCTACCTCTTGCTCCTTAAGTCCCAACTGCTCCTCTAATGAACAACAACGTTGTATGGTCCAACCATAAACAACACCCCTCTCGGGCCAGTGAGAGGGTGGGCGCCTGATAGCATGCAAATATGCTATCTTATTTCTATATTTTAGCTAGTTTAGGTTAATTTCAGGAAACTGAGCTTGAGAAGCAAGAATTGAGTGTTTTGAGGTTATTTTGGTATAATTTGGAACATGTGTATGCTTAATTGAAGACCCAAGAAAACTATAGATGTATTTTGAGTATAAAAAATATACTGAGAGATTCTACATCGAATAAAGATTCCAACGCATCAAACCGGAGGTCATTTGGACACCCGAGCGAAAAAATATGACAAAAATGGTCGCGATTACCTTTGGCAGCGAAGTTAATGCGACGTTGTTGCAACGCCATGACCAGCGTTGCAACGCCATGCCGAAAGTCCCTATAAATATAACATATTGTTTTCATTCCAAGGGGAGCCGAATTTGGTAGTTTTTAGCCCTAGTTTCGAAATACACACTCTAAGGGGAGAAAAAAGAGCATTCCTTGGGAGCCAAAGCATTTGTGGAGGCTCGAGATCGTGACGGGAGCTCGGGAACGAGAGATCGACTTCGACACATAAGTTTATTTCTCTTTCTTTTAGTTTGTAATTGAGTTTAAAGACTTTTCCTATGACTTTAGCTTGTTTTTATGTTTTGAGTAGCTAAAGGTTGTAGTTGGAATTTGATTAGCATGTTTTAGATTTATTTGATTATGTATTGAACTTTGTTATGTTATTTGTTTTTGGCAATTTGTTCTTAATTTCATAAATCTTGTTGGTTTAAGCGGACTCGAGAGAAAAAACTTAGATTAGAGCAAATTGTCAAAACTCTTAGAAGTCTAAGGGAAACACATAAAGAAGTTACTTAATGACGTGCATGCTTAGATTTTATTTGGAAACTATAGAATTTATTTTGTGTGTGAGGCTCACTAAGGATCGAGAGACTTTTTTGAGTATCTTACTTCTTGTTTATAAATTCATGATTTTAGTTCATTGCATGTGTTAAATAATGAATTAACTTGTGAAATCAACTTCCTCAATTCTATCATATTCGTGTCTCCAATTATACATTTATTTTCTATCTTTGTTTTTACCTATCTATCAAAGTTTTGTTGCTTTAGCTAAAATTAAGAAAAAGTATCTTGATAATTAATTAATCTAGAAAACCCATTCCTGAGGACGATACTCTATACTCAAATCATCAGACTAAAACTTGACCTGTGCACACTTGCGGTATTGCAATATAATTTTACGCAACAGTTTTTTAGCGTCATTCTTGTGGAATGACGATTATTTAGATTTATTAATATTGGGAGAAAATTCGAGATTTTAGACTAAAGTTTTTTTCCTTTTGTGTTTTTTTTCCTTATTTGTTTTTTTATTTTTTTTCTTTATTTGTTTTTTTCTTTTCATTATTTGTTTTCTTTCCTTATTTGTTTTTTTCCATATTTTTTTCCCTTTGTCTTTTGCTTCCATACTTGTTTTTTTCTTATTTGTTTTTTCCTTATTCGTTTTCTTTTCTTATTTGTTTTTTTTATTTGATTTTCTTTCCTTATTTGTTTACTTTCTTTTTGTGTTTTTCCTTACTTTTTTTCCTTATTTGTTCTTTTTCTTTTTTCTATTGTGTGTTTTCCTTTTTTGTTTCTTTTTTTTTCCTTATTTATTTTTTCTTTACTTGTTTTTTTCTTATTTGTTTTATTTCTTTCTTTGATTTTTTTCTTTATTTGTTTTTTTTCCTTTTGTGTCTTTTTACTTATTTTTTTCCTATTTTTTTGTTTTTTTTCCTTATTTGTTGTTTTTCTTTTTTTTCTTCTATTGTGTGTTTTCCTTTTTTGTTTCTTTTCTTTTTTTTTTCCTTATTTCTTTTTTTTTCTTATTTGTTTTTTCTTTTTTCTTTTTTTCCTCACTTGTTTGTTTTCCTTTTTTTTGTTTTTCTTTTTTTATTTATTTTGTGTTTTTTATTTTTTTCTTTCCTTATTTTTTTCTTATTTATTTTTTCCTAATTTATTTATTGTTTTCTTATTTGTTGTTTTCCTTATTTGTTTCTTTCCTTTTCTACTTTTTTCTCCTTGTTTGTTTGTTTTTTTTGTTCTTAATTTAGTCTCGTGTGTTGTTCGAGTCTTTGTCTCTTGTTTTGGTTGTGTTGATTTTGTGTCAAAGTTTTGATTTGAATTATCGTGATTTAAAGTATGACTTTTCATGACCATAATTCTTCACCAATGTATTATACTTCTCAGGATCCTAGGTATGTGAATCATGATTTTTATGGATACCAAATGTCTAACCCTTACCATTATGAATCCATGTTTTATGAAAATTCTTTTGATGGTAATCATATAGGCATTTGGAACCAAAATTTTTCCTACCCCAACCAATCTATAGAAAACTTTTACTTAATCACGTGCATGCTTAGATTGTATTTGGAAACTATAGAATTTATTGTGTGTGTGAGGCTCACTAAGGATCAAGAGACTTTTTTGAGTATCTTACTTCTTGTTTATAAATTCATGATTTTAGTTCATTGCATGTGTTAAATAATGAATTAACTTGTGAAATCAACTTCCTCAATTCTATCATATTCGTGTCTCCAATTGTACATTTATTTTCTATCTTTGTTTTCACCTATCTATCAAAGTTTTGTTGCTTTAGCTAAAATTAAGAAAAAGTATCTTGATAATTAATTAATCTAGAAAACCCATTCATGAGGACGATACTCTGTACTCAAATCACTGTACTAAAACTTGACCCGTACACTTGCGGTATTGCAATATAATTTTACGCAACAGCGCCCGTTGTCCAAGCCCTAGAGACAACACTTAAGGGAACAACCCCTCTAGTTTCCCTAAGTCGGGAACAAGTGAATTCTATCTCGCGTAGTCATGTTTCCAGCTCCCCACATGGTCCTGTCCCTTAGAAGATAGACATATTAGACGAGTAACTATGACCACCCTTACCCGTATAAGTTAAAGGACAGACCCCCCGCAGACAGGAGTCCGTAACACGCTCAAGATTAAGGTCGAGTCACTAATGGTCATCTATGAAGTTATTAGTCCTAAACTGTCAACGGTGTTACATCAGTAGGTCTAATAATTCACGGTCCGGTCTTGTACAATCTCATTGCATAGGATGCCCCCACTCACATGTCAACCACATGAACGAGTTGGATCACCTCGTTTGTATCTAATACAAAGGGGGCTGCATCCATAGCGTATCCAGGATTAGGTCTCCAACCCCATCTATATACTGTAGACCGTTCGGGTCATTAACTCGAACGTGATCCTCCCTGTGTGTCCACTACACACCGTTCAAGTTCTAGTTCTCTCATACTTCAATGACCCTGGAGTTTAGTTTATTGGACAAAGTTTGTAAATATGCGAGACACAAAGTGATGAAAAAATAACTCTTATTTATTTCAATAGTGAATATTACAAACAAATACGAGATTAAGACATGCATCCCAACATGGATATCATAAATACCCCTTTAGGCCCCAGAGGGTTTAAAGACGAAATTATTTGAGGGGAGGATCCCAAGGGGCGTTTTTTGGTCAAAAGTGTGTATCATATGACTACTAATCATGGGACCAACCCGTCGTATTCTGAGATGGCTACGAGTGATTGTCCTAGACTTTGGAACTGCTTATGGAAAACCAAATCTCTCCCTAGAGCCAAGATTTGTGTTTTGGAGAGTGATTAAAGACACTATTCCCACTAAGGGAAATCTTATTAAAAAAGGAATCGATACTAACCCTGTTTGCTTGTTGTGTAGGATCAATCGTGGGAGCACAAGTCACGTCATATGGGGTTGTAGGTTCTCTATAGGAATATGGCTCCATTTTATACGAAAATTGACTCCTTTATTTGATATTTGCAAGGATGACTTGTTGCTTTCTGTTTTTTGGGGATTGGTTGTCCAAAGACCAGTCTGAGGAGGAGTTGAATTTGGCTATTATTATTGTGTGGAAGATCTGGAATGTTAGAAATCTTATAAACTCTAATATCTGTTTTCTGTCTTCTGCAGATCAATTAAAAGTCATCAGAGAGATCTCCTTCGCAAGGGAGGAGTGTTTGACGTTGGAGAGAAGCTACAAATCATTGGCAAGATCGGAGAGCTGTGCTAGTCATGAAGAGTGGTCCCCTCCGGAGCGTGACTGTTGGAAACTAAACTGCGATGCCTTTTGGGATGATAATAATAAGGTAGGTGGAATTGGGTGGGTCATCCGTGACTCAAATGAATCTCTGATTTATACAGGTGGGAAACAAGTAAAAGGGAAATGACCTATTAAAACTCTGGAAGCTATTGCTATTTTGGAAGGAGTGGAAACCGATTTTAGTTGCAAAGACAACCATTGCTTATCGTTGACGGTTGAGTCTGATTCGCTAGAGGTTATAAATTATTTGAATGGAAACGTTGAAGATTTCTCGGAGTCGAGCAATTATGTTAAGACTATCTTATGCTTAACTTGTTCTTTTCCTGTTATAAATTTTGTTAAGTGCCCCAGGTCTTTAAATTCTCTAGCCCATAACCTTGCTAGAGGGGTTTGTAAATTTGGTGATTTTGTTGGGGGCCTTCTTCCCCTTCTCCTATTGTAGCTGTTAGGTTTACTTTGGCGAGTATCCACCTTGGGTCTCCAAGATTTTGACTGAGTTTTGTATTTGTGGAGGAACTCTCTCGAGTTACTTGGTTGTGATTGCATGAGTTGTTACTAAAAAAAGGTAAAAAATAGAGAAAAATGAGTTAAATTCTCCGGAAAAGAAAGACCATTTAAAAATGATTTAGAAGAATCAATCAAACTTCCAAATTAAATTGAAATTGGTTGAAATATAGAAACCAAATTGAGGTCAAAATCTTATAATCAATAAAATTGAATTGAAACTTTTAAGATGGTAAAATCTTAATCCGATTTTTTAGTTCAAAACTAAATTGAAATTAGCCATAAATGATATGAAAAAAGTGGAATCTAGATGCTATTAATCACTTGTCTCACAACACTTTTTTTTGAGTTCAGCACTTCCTTGGCATAAAACTAAAGAGAATAATAATAATAATAAAATCAACGTGATAGAGAGAGAGAAAAAAAAAAAGAAAAAAAAGAAAAGAAGATACCGAAAGTAAAAGAACAACAAAAGGAAAAGGAAAAAGCAGATACAAATGCTGGTATAAGCCAAATCTTGCTATTGTAGCAAAGCGAAAGAGAAATTTTCCAACCGAAGAACAGAGCAGCTTAAGTAAACACTGAACACAATGCAGTGTTGGGGCTCTTATCTCTTCCCACTTGATGCAAAAGGCAAATGTTTCTTACAATCTTCACCATAGACGCACACATTCAACTGCGCCATTGTGAACTTTGATTCATTCGTAAGCCTTGTTTTTGCCGAATGACAAATGCAGATTGAATTATGGCTTTATCATCCTACGCCTTGCCCACCATTCCTTCCTCCTTTTGCTTTCTTTGCTTGTTTCATTTCAACAAATCGAACAATGGGTTTCACCAAGAGGCCAAGATTTACAAGGGATTTGGCGGAGTGACGGCCCCTTCGAACTCTGGCGGAATTCAAGGCGGTAATGGGGATTTAATTGGCTTGCGTTCGAGGCAGGCGGATGATTTTCTTATCACTCGCCACTGTTTTTGGAAATGGAGATTGAATGCTGTTGGCGTTGATTCGGCAACCAACTCCCTAGCTCGTATCCCCACCATTCACGACAAAGGCCCCAGTGGCCCCGCCGCCACCACACTTGAAATCCACGTTACTTGTTACCAGGTGATTCTCTAGCCATCTCTCCTGTCCTTGTTTGGTTTAATGGTCTCACTGCTTATTTTACATTGATAATTTGCAAAGGTTTTTGAGCTTTATTGTGGTCTAATCCTGTTTTCATTGATGGCGTTGCTTTGCTTGAAAATGTTGGAAGCATATAACTGTAGGAATTTGGTTTAATATCTTTGATCTGGTTATTTTGTCACGCTGCCTCTTTTTCATTTTTATTTTTGTTTTTGGTGCAGTGAGTTAGTTATTAGTTTTGGTTAAATTCTTTTTAGTTTTTCAAATACTTAGTTTGTTGTTCAATTCTCTATAACTAATGCTAAATGGTCATGGATACATACTTTGATCTTTTGTAGCTTGGCTGTAGTTTTTAGAGATTGTGGAGGACAAATTTCTGTTCATATCACTAATTTCACCTTTAATTTAAAGAAACAATGCCGCTACATGTTAGATCCAATCCAAGAACTTCTGATTAAGATACTGAATTCTAGGATATTTTTAGTGAAAACAATCGAAGGTATTTGATAGAAGGATGAAAAGAAAAGGAAAGTGGATTTTCCTGCTTGTCCCCTCTTGAGGCCTTGAATTTTTTTTTTCTTAATATGATTTTTATTTAATTATTGAGTAAAAATAAAAATTTTAAGCCATAATTTGACAAGATGAGTCAATTTTTATCCTAAACTTTCAGTTGAATCAAATTGGATCTTTGACAAGGATAAGAGTAATTTTTTATCCTATGTTAAGTTTCTGTTTGAAAATACTTACACGTTCGATGGATTACCAAAATAGAGGTATGCTGCTATTAAATTGATTCTTGATTAGGCTTTAAAAAGAAGATAACACCCTGTTCATCCAAAAAAGAAAAAGAAGATGACACCCTGACTGGATTTTTTCTTTTTGTTGAAATTGATGAAATCTGTGAGATTTACTCAATTCTTTTTTTGACAAGGAAACAAGACAATTTCATTGAGAAAATGAAAGAGCGATGAACTCATAGTACAAATAAGAAGCTAATGCAATGCTAGAAAGGTATAAGAGTAAAAAATAAACTAGCAAGAACAAATAAACGCAGCTCAATTTAAACTAATGTCAGAAACAGAAAAATCCTCAAAGGCTTTGGATAGAGCACACCAGAAAAGTCCTCAAAGATTTACTCAATTCTTTGGTCTTGGGAATTGAATTTTTAGGCCTTTAATCTTATACATTTATCAGTCAGGGTTTAGGGGTTGATTTTTATTGAAAGTATTGAGTTTTTAGAAGATTTTTATATTGGTTTTTGTTAAAATTAGTTGATGAATGTAATAGAAGCCTAATGAATGATAAAGTTTTTGACCCTTTACGAACTCTAAGGTTTAGTTTGATGAAATCTGAAGTTTAAAGTAAAAGTTGACTCACCTTGCTAGAGGAGTAAAATTTGAACTTTCCCTTAATTATTATTTTTTTGATAAGAAACAAAAACTTGCATTAGCCGCAAAAGAATATGACCTCTTGCATGCTATCTCTTTAAATTATCTTGAATAATAAACCACCTTGAGTTAGCCGGGCCACAAAAATAATAAAAGGGTTTAGAGGGATAGGTTCAAGCCATGGTGGCCACCTACCTAGGATTTATATCCTATGAGTTTTCTTGGCAACCAAATATAATAGTATGAAGTAGTTGTTCCATAAGAGTAGTTGAAGTATGCACAAGCTGATCTAAACATTCATGAATATTTTAAAAAAATATTGAAGAAGACTTTGCCATCCTTAATTCATTGGTTGAAATGGCACAAGGGCTTATAATTGAAAACTAGCCCCTCTTGCAATCACTAAAAGTAAAGGGTGAACTTGAAGTAGCAAATATAGTTGAAAACTAACCCCTTTTGGAGTTTGTATCTTTTGAGCAATAGTCTCTTTTCATTTTATCAATAAAAAGTTTCGTTTCTTGTAAAAAAAAAAAGTAGCAAATATAACATCTCTCAAGGTTTGAACCTTTCAAATGGAAGGGTGACTTGTATCTTGCTTTTGTAAAGATCTCATCCTTGCTCTTTGTTATATTGCTCATAGGCTAAATGATTAGACCTCCATCTGTATTTGGTTTCTGGTTCACTTTTTGTATGTTTTTTTCCCTATTTTTTTATTTTAATATTCTGTATGAAACATATTGCTTGCAAAATCTAGAAAAACAATAATTCAATAACCTTCCAATCTTACATTTCATTCCATTAGAACAAACGATGCCCCTTGTGAGGTGAGATAGTTTTTATTTTTTATTTTTATTTTGTATGCGTATTCTCAAATGCTTGATGAGTTGAAACATGCTGTTTCTTATTTCATACCATCTATGAAGTGTCTTGTTTCTCATAAAAAAGAACTGTGTTTCTATAAACTTATGAATTATGTTTGGCATATGCTTTCTATTTCCTTTAGTCTTACACATGTATACAATAATGACTTCATTAGTTTGTGATTACATCGTCAACTCACCTTTTTATGTTATTTTTGCAATTAGTTATATGATACAAATGTTCATTGTGCAGCTTATTGGTGTCCCAGATCAGTCTGAAAAAGATGAAATTGTTAAATCGGTGATGGAATTAAGAAATGTTGATATTGAAGAAGGTTACTCCATTGATGCTATTGCATCTCGCCAGGTTGGGACTTTATGTTGACTTGTTGAAGTACATTGTTGAATCTTGATTAATGCAAAGGTTGGGACTTTATGTTGACTTGTTGAAGTACATTGTTGTTTCTTTTAAGTTTTATACATCTTTGCCGACATTTGGTTTAAATTTGAAGAGTTTTGTAGTTATCATGGCCAGTAGTTTCATATGAATGAAAACACTCTTGAATATTTGTAGGACTTATATCTGCCTTATTCCCAAGAAGACCCATTAGCCATACTTCATGTATGTACAAGATCATTGCTAGGATTTTATCTGGGGGATTGAAAAGAGTCTTGCCCTCAATGATTTTGGAATATCAATCAGCTTTTGTGGTGGGTCCTCAAATTTTGGATGCCTCCTTCATCTCGAATGAGCTCTTTAGATGATCGGTTTAAAAAGAAGAAAGAAGGGGTGGTCATTGAACTTGATATGGAAAAAGCTTTTGATAAAGTTGATTGGGATTTTCTAGATGAAATCTTGAAAATGAAGAGTTCTGGCTCAGAGAAGTTGGATTAGAAGTTGTCTCATAGAGAAATTTTATTATTATTTATGGAAATCCTAGAGGAAAAATCCTTGCAATCCTCTTCCACCTTTCCTTTTCATCTTGGTAGCCAATTGTCTTAATTATTAATGTATGGTGCATCAAAGAATTTGGTTAGAGCCAGAGGCTTCTTATGGTTTGTAATGGGTAGGGATGGCGTTCATATGAACCATTTGCAATTTGCGAATGACACAATTTGAAAATTTTAGTAATTCTCATTGATTTCAACTATACAAAAATTCGATGTAAATACAAGGTACTAGGGGTGAGCATCGGTCGGTCGGAGTTGGTTTGGAGCTCAAACCGGCATCGACCACCGACGATCGGCTTCTGGCGGTTGGTTCTAGTCGGTTTTTGAGAAAAGGTATACATCGACCGACCGTCCACACTACCGATCAGTCGGGTTTAATCGGTGAGAGAGGGTTTTCTTAGACCTATTTTGAAGAAAAAATGGAAAATCGGTGCTGGATCTAGCGATTATCATGTTGAAAATGCGTGGGACTAGTTGTTGCTGGAGTTTCTTACGGGTTGTGCTTGTGTGTGAGATTGAGGAAGCAGATGCAGAGATGGAGAGAAGAAGGGAAGAAAGCAACAAATGGAGAAAAGAAGAATCCATACAAGCATCTCTGGAAGGGAATTTATCCTCAAGCGGCTCTCAACCTCACAGCCATACAAGCATCTCTGGAAGGGAATTTATCCAAAGAAGAATAAATTCTTTGTTTGGGAGTTTACTCATGTTTGCATAAACACTAACGATGTCTTACAAAGGAGATCTCCTTGGATTTCCATCTCTTCAAATCGGCTTATCCTCTGTCAAAAGACTGAAGAATCCATACAACACCTTTTCATCACTTGTCCATACAACGATGCCTTTTGGAAGATCATTCTCCTCACTTTCAACTAGCCCAATCTACCGGGTGACTAATTAACATTGCTAGAATCTGTGGTTATCGGCCACCCTTTCAAGAAAGAAAGGGAAGTTATCTGGCTAAACTTCATCATCAAGGCCTTTCTTTGATCCATTTGGATAGAAAGAAATTGCCGTAGTTTTAGGGACAGGGACAATGACTTCAATTGTTTTTTTGAACACATATCTTATATTGCTCTTTCTTGGTGTAAATTCTCCCCTTACTTTCATAGCTATGTCTTCTCTCATAGATCAATGGAAGTGTTTTTTTAATTTTTTTTTTTGTAATTTCATACTTTCTATGAAAGGAAGGAAACCGTGTTTCTCATAAAAAGAAAAAAGAAAAATCACATGTAGTTTGCAATTAAGTCTCTAATGGCTACATCACTTTACCTTGTCTAGATTTTGAGATACTAACTTTTTTCTTCCTTGATACTCAATTATCCTCTTATTTATTTTTGGCTAAATTATGAAAAATAACTCGAATTTTACCCTTTGTTTAAAAAATACCCCTATTCTTTCCACAGTTACAATATTACTCTTGATCTTCGTTTCGAAACTACCCTTGAAGTAGAAAATCTATTAGAATGTTGGACAAAAAGTCAACGTGGTGGAACATCGTTCTTTCAGAGATCCATGCAAGTGTCCCAGTCATCACCATGTTATTCCAGGTTGTCATCATGTCGATTTCTCGTTCAATATTCTAATGGATTTCTACACCAAGGGTAGTTTTAAAACATTTATGAAAGCTCAATGATAATATTGCAACTTTTGAAATAATAGAGGTATTTTTGAAAGAAATGACAAAGTTCAAGAGTTTTTTTTTTAATAAATATTTAGCCTTTATTTTTTTCACCCGCTAGTCCTTTTACAATTGAGGGGCCATATTCAGTTGCACTTTAACATTTTATAAAACAGAAGAAACATGTATTTCTTCATATTTATGTAATGTTATTTTGGGATACTTTGCAGGATCTTTTAATGGATGTGAGAGATAAGCTTCTATTTGAACCACATTATGCTGGTAATATGAAGGAAAACATCCCACCTAAGTCTTCCATTCGAATTCCTTGGACTTGGTTGGCAGGTGCTCTTTGCCTTCTTCAAGAGGTCGTTCAACGTTCATTGTACTCACCTTCTCGGGAAATACAAGTTATTTTATTGATATTTTTCAATAATTCATATTTTAAACACCTCCAGGCTTAGTTTGTTAATTTATAGGGTGCATTTTTGAGTAATTTTACTTTCACCCATAACGTTTGATTCTCTCGTTTCTTAAATGTGCAACCTCTTCTTAATTGTTAATATTTCTTAAGCTGACGTTGGTTGAAATTTACAAAAGCTGAAGCACTTTCTTGGTGATTTTCCTTTTATTTTCATCTTGGAGTGAAATGAATTCGAAAAGATGAAAGCTGAGCTGACTATTGTCATTTTTATTTATTTATTTATTTTTTTTAGGTTGGAGAAGCAAAAATAGTTCTTGACATTGGACAGACAGTTGTTCAATGTCCAATGGCTAAGCCTTATATTCACGATATACTGCTTTCCATGGTATTAGCGGAGGTATGTTGTGATGGACAGTAGGCCAAGACTCTTGGAACACCCCATTCTTATTTTAGTCTTGTTATACATCCCAATCTTATATTAGGTGCTTTCTTGAAGTGTGCAATTGCAAAGATTGGTTTTGAGAAGAACATGGTGTCTCAAGGATTTGAAGCTCTTGCACGTGCTCAATATCTACTAAGAAGTCAAACATCTCTTGGGAAACTAAAATTATTATCTCAGGTGAAAGTCTAGTTCTTTTGTATGTCAAATTTTCAAGCTAATAATTTGTTAGGCAATTTTATCGCTCTCCCTATTATGCATGTGTATATATATATTTTTGGGATAAGAAACAATTTAATTGATGTATGAAATTTACAAAAAAGATAAGATATTTGATATCCATGAAGTTACAAAAAGCTTTCCCAATTAATTAAAAGGGAAGCGTAGCTATATGAATGAAGCAAAGAGATTAGACAATTTACACGAGATAACATATAAAATAACATGGTCATAAAAGATATGAAAAGGGCTCCTTCCCTTTTCCTTCGTGTCTCTTTTCCTTGACCGACTTCCGACCACTGAGTTCCCCCCATTCTCTCTTCTCCCTCCTCCTGTCTTTCCCTATCGGGCAACTTTCGATAACCATTTTCTATATCTGACAAGCCAGTTGTCTTTCTCTGATAACCTTTTCTTGTCTCTGTCGAACTCATCTTCCTCTTCGGCGGCCTCCGTTGTCCTCATCTCCCGTGTTTCCGCCCATTCTCCTTCCGCTCCGTCTCTCTTCCTTCGCGTCCGTCTCTCTTCCTTCGCGCTTCGTTGTTGGAGGCGCCGATTCCGGTTTGCCTATTCGAGACCCTCTTCCCAATTCGTCCCTTTTCCTTTGAGTCCTTTCTCCCGCTTAACCCCTCTTCTTTTGCGACCCTCTTCCCGTGTCGTCTCTCGCGTCCCTTTTGTTATTCAATTCTGCCGAGCAGAGCCACCCTCTCCGATTCTGTGTCAGGTTTATTGTCACCTCATTTTTCGTTAGTCGTCTGTTTTGGTTCAAAATGGCTCGCCCCTCGTTCGACTATTTATTTTATCATTCTTGTAGTATTGGCAATAATATGTTTAGGATTTGGAGGGATGAATCAGTTGTACTTTTTCAAGATGGTTTAAACGATTCGGTGATCTCGTTGTCCCTAGTTCATGCTGGATGGTTTCTAGAATCCTTCGCGGCGATTGCTGCAAATTCTTCTTCTTATTTCGTTCGAAGGAAATTCAAGGAGGATGCTGCAACTTTGGGGTTATTCAAAGTGCGTTCTTCTGTAGGTTGGGATGCAGTTGGAGTAGTGTGGCCTCCCTCGGGCGGTAAGAAGTCTTTTCGTGTTCCTCTGGGGAGATTCTTCAACAGTTGGAAAGTTTTCAAGGATATGCTTGGCGACTTCATTAATGCTTTGGAGAGTGTTGGTGCTACGAAGTCTTGTCTTCCTGGTCTTGATTGTGTTGTGGAAGGTGTTGTTAGTTCTGAGGAGAAGCATCTTCCTGTTAAAGGAAGCAATGGGGAAGTTTCGATTGTTGGGAAGGATTGGCTGCTGCAGGGTTCCTTTTCCATCCTGGTGGGAAGGCATTGGGTCTGGAAGTCTGGTGAGGTAGTGGTTATTAACTTTTCAAGAATCCTGGTGGTGACTCGTATGTTCACGCATATTCCTTGGTTGTTTATCAAAAAAAGGGTTAGAGGCTCATTTTCAGATGGAGTTTCAAATCAATCCGTTCATGATTGATAAAGCTCTTCTCCTGGTTGATAGTAGTGTGGGTGGGAATTCTTTTTCTGACATTGGCAAATGGCAAGTGATTAGTAATCTCTATTTGAAAGTTGAGAGGTTGTCGGATAAACTTCATAGTTTGCCAGAAGTAATTTGGGGGGTATGGAGGATGGTTAGAGGTTAAGAATTTGCCTTTAAAGCTATGGAAAAGGGAGGTTTTCGAAGCAATTGGCTTACATTTTCGGGGTCTGGTGGATATTTGTTTAGATACCTTCAACTTTCTTGATCTTTCGAGGGCTAGAATTAAGGTGGCTCATAACTTATGTGGGTTTCTCCCGGCGTCAATAAATGTGGTTGATCCGATTCTTGGTGAGTTTTCTTTGAATTTTGGTGATGTGGAGTGTGTGGATCCTCCTCCCTTGCTATTGGACTCCTTGGTTCTAAAAGATGTCTCAAATCCAGCAGATTTGGCTCGGATTTCTCTGGTTATGAATGATGAGATTGGTTTTAACCAATCCTCTACCCCATCTGTTGATTTCTCTTCCTCACTGATTTGTTTAAATCCTGTGGTGGTGGCAACACATGGGAATTTGGCGGGCGAGTCAGTGGAGACTTTAATGGGGGAGATGATCAGTTTGTTGAGATCGGTGAAGATCCCTTAGTCGATAATTTGAATGGATGTGAAGTTGAAAAGTCAGTTGGGGCTACTCTAGAGGCTTGCGGGGATGGGGCTTGCTATGCACTTGATTCGGAAAAAGAGGTCAGAAATAACTTTTGTGCATCTTATTCTAACTATTATACTAGAAAAAGGGGCAAGTTGAAAGATGTGCTCATAGGGGCCAACAAGCCTTCTGTTTTCCAAGGTGAAAACTTTGAAAAATCGGCTACTAAAATTCTGATCCTAGTGAGGGTTCAGAATTTAATGGAGGGATCACTTCAACTGTTAAGGAGCAGGTGGTGAATTTTGGAAAACACATTATTGGTAACTCAGGTGTGCATTTTTATCGAGCTTGCTTGCAACCAAGAAAAGAAGAAGAATGGGGCGGCATGGGTGGTCGTCGGTCGACAAGCAAACGACATGGGTGTACATGCGCCACCGGTGCTTTGCGTCAATCGGAACTCTGGAGGTCGAGGGTGGAGGTGTGCACGGCGGCGTGCGATTGGGAGGTGGAACACGATAAGATTGGGAAGTTAAAAATAGGGTTTCATTTTCATTGGGCTTGGGCTTGGGCTTGGGGCTTGGGCTTGGTTTCATAATATTTTATTTCATGTCTTGGGCTTGGGTTTTACAATATATAAACTCGGTTCGGTTTTCTCAGATTTTTAATGGTATGAACTGGAAACTGAACCGAAATCATCGGTTTTTATCCCACCTTAACCGAAGAACCAATTTTTTTAAACAAAACCGAATCGAACCAGTCGGTTCGGACCGGTTCGGGTCAGTTTTTGCACACCCCTACTTGAGAGTGTGTTTCTGTTATGCAATATTATGTTTTGCTTTTAATTTTCTTTTTTATTTCCTTATTTTGTAATTCTGAGCAGTAGTCAGTGTTGTTTCTTGTTTTTTTTTTAAAAAAAATCATAAGGTTTCTAAAGGAAGAGGAAATTTTGCACTTTGAGGCCCTGCTGGAGTGTCTTTCGGCCACTAGAATTGGAACTGGTGTTGATAAATGCTGCTGGTCCTTAGAAAAATCCGGTTGTTTCTCGGTTAAATCACTTTCAAGACATCTAAATTTGGCTGTTCCTTTGGACAAAGTCTTATACTTTGCTTTGTGGAAGTCTAAAACCCTAAAAGAATCAGTATTTTAGTTTGGATTATGACTAATGGCAGTCTGAACTCAACGGATGTGTTGCAAGGAAGCTGTAAATCACCAATTAACCCAAAAACTTAAACTTATAGGTTATGACAAATTTAATTATATCAATATCAACACTCCCCTCACTTGTGGGTTTAGAAATTTGAACAAAAGCCCAACAAGTGGAAATCAAACACTCCCCCTAACTTTGTGGGTTTGAAAATTTGAACAAACACCCAACAAGTACAAATCAATATTAATTGAGAATAAACGATTTTCACCAGGGTTCGAACACAGGACCTACTACTCTGATACCATGTAAATCACCAATTAACCCAAAAGGTTAACCTTATAGGTTATGGCAAATTTAATTATATCAACACCAATAGAAGCCTAGTTGCTCATTACCTTTTGCCTTCGGTTTGTGCTTTATGTCTTGCAAATAGTGAGTCTTTGAACCAAAGAAAGATAGTTTGCAATTGGATATTTGACATTAAGCTTTTTCTCTCTTCTCTTTCTTTTCCCCTGCGTCTTGCCCGTTCGCCTTCTCTCCTGATCGGTGCCTTCCTCTTCGCCGATATCCTTTATCAGCGTTCTTAGTCGACTTGCTCCATTAGGCTCAGTCTGTTTTCGGTAGCCTCCTTCCAATCTCTTCCCGTCGGCGATCTCTCCCTCCTTTCTCTTTCCCCGTTTCGTCCTTCCGGCTCGTTTTTCGCTCTTCTCCCTTATCTCAGCCTACCCTTCTGCCTATCCTCCGGTTCCGCTCCGTCGCTTCCTTTCTCTTCCCATTGGTCGACTAACCCTCCGTTGTCTCCCCCTGTGGTCGTCTGGACTTTGTCGTCTTCTCTCCGTCCTCTTTCCGTTTGCTGCCTTCTCTTTTTCTTTTCTTTTTGCGTCTACCCAGGTGGTCGAAGGTTTCTCCTTCTTTTCTCCCGTCAACCCTTTGTTTTGTCTCCTTTGCCATCGATTGTCCCTTCCCCCCTCTCCTACTTGTTAGTTTTGCTCGTGTTTTCTTGCCTTCCCATTCGGTCTACGTTTTCTTCCTTCGGGTACTGTCCTTTTCTGGTTTCTGCTTTGTGCATCGGGGTGGTTGAAAGCCTAAGTGGAAGTGTTTGATCGAGATCTCATGGAGATGCTCAGTTGTAATATTGGTGGATCCTATTTTAGCATTCGAATTGATAAGCTGTTCTGTTTGGAGGATTTGTCTGAAGGATGTAAGTTGACTTTATCTCTGGTTCAGCTTCGTTGGTTTAAGGAGGTTGTTAAGATTTTGCGTCTTCATTCTAAATCCTTTTTCTAAAGGAGGAAATTCCAAGATGATGATGGGGTGCTTGGTTTGTTTAAAGTTCGAAAAGGCAATTCTTGGTCTGCTGATTGTGTTCATTGGCCACCTATTGGCGGCCGGAATAGACTCAAAGTGGATCTAGGAAAACATCTGAACGAGTGGTTGGTGTTTGGGGATATGTTGAGTGACTTCTTGCAGAGTTTAGATGTCTTGGTCGGGAGTCCTTGTTTGAATTTAGCAAGCAATTTGTATGGATTGGCAGTGGGGGAGATGATTATGGAGCAACATACTTTGCCCGGTCTGTGTGTCCAGAATCCTTTGGGTAGGGAGCAATGGGTTAGGAAAGATTCGGAGGTGTTGGAACTCGACTTTGAAGGCATGTTGGTTATTACTCGACTATTTGCTCGTATTTCATGGGTTGAGATTAGATTGGCAATTGAAAATTCTTTTTGTGTGAAGATTCAGATTAACCCTTTCTCGGTGGATAAGGCTATTATCAAGGTGGATGAAGTCTCAAAAGAGGTGTTTGGGGAAAAAATTGGCCAATGGCAAAGAGTTGGGGATTCCTTTATCAAAGTAGAGAGGTGGTTAGGAAAGGATCATAGCTTGTCTAATCTTATTGAAAGTTATGGAGGATGAGTTGCCATTTCTAATCTTCCTTTAAATATGTGGAAAAGGGTGGTCTTTGAGACCATCGAGATGCATTTGGGTGGGCTGGTTGAAATTGCTTTGGACACTTTAAACTTGACTGATCTCTCTTCTGCTAAAATTAAGGTTAAGCACAAGCTCTGTGGGTTTCTTCCAGCCCATATTGAGGTCTCAGATGCCTATTGTGGCAAGTTTGATATAAATATTACGGATATGGAAGGAATGAGACCACTTGGAACGAAATTTTGTTCTTTGGTGGTTAGGGATTTTTCTAACCCTATCGATCTATTTCGAATTGAACCTGTATTTTTTTTTTGTTTTGACAAGGTAACAAACGAAATTTCATTGATATAATGAAAAGAGACTAATGCTCAAAATACAACAACCAAAAATAAACAGGAGATAACCAGAACAATATGAGACATAGCCTAAAGAAACCTGCATTAAAGCTTCTAAGCCTTAAACAGAACCAAAGAAACCAAAAACGCTTACACAAGAACAAAATATCAAATATAAGCTAAGCATGACTTCCAAGGAATTCTTGCTTTAGAAACAAGAGCAGCCCTTCCAGAGAGTGAACCACATTCCCAAGCCCTCACCAGAAAACAGCTTGAAAATACCAACAATTTGCTGCATAAAAACAAAAGAGAAGAGGTGAACCGATGACTCTTACGAACAAAGCAAAAGCGATAAACTCATCAAAATAACACGAGATCTCTCCACTTCCTTTGCCACACTTCTGCGGTGTTGAAAACGCTTGGGACAAAAGGGCCCCATAATACTTGCACCACCGCCTTGCTCAAGAACCTTCTCACCTCCTCCATGGATCACCAAAAATTCCCAGCAACATCAATCAACCATAACCCATAGTCCTACCTCCCCGAAGGCTCCAAACCCTCGTGACTTGAAATGAAGTGGCAATAAACGAACTAGAATAGCCGCCCTTCAACACTTTTTAACCTGACAACTTACAAAGCAGTAGCCTTCTCCCACATAATCAACAATCCACCTAAACGACCAAAAACTTCTACATGACCCTAGCCAATGTCCCTCGAACTCCATAAAGACCTTTTGAGACTAACTCTCTTTGCACCATTCCCCAAAACCCTCGCGTTCCACGATAACACTTTCATTACGAGATAATCCGGTCTCCACCGACCACAATTTCTCTAAATTGTAATCCGCTTGCCTTGATTAAATCACTAAATTTAGGCAATTCCACTGGACAATCAGCCACAACCTTCTCCAAGCTCTCCTTTTTACCCCCCAAGGGAGAATTATGCATTGCCCCTTCAAAAAACTCCGCTAAATTAACTACCGGAGAAAGAAACTCCGAAACTCTATTCCCAACACTTCTCACCGATCCAATATCCGGGCTACTTAGACTAACCTCAGAATCAGAATCGAATTCCAAATTTTGATCAAACCCCAGAGAAGAAGATGCACCATTAATTGTCGAGCCTAGACGAGGCTGAAAAGAGGTTTTAAAAAACGATACCCCATTTGGGCCAATGTGGCACTTTTTGATTGCAAACCCTGTGTAATTAGGAGAGTTAAGATCCCCTACCTTGAGAGAGGAAGTCAAAGGATTATGCTTTGAAGAGACCCATCCGCTTGTTCTAAAAATCATGGAAATCCCCTCTTACGACCGAGCGCTTAAAATTCTAGGCGTTGCACCCCCCTTCTCCTTGTATAATATTTCCCACAAATGTGTCCTTTACCTCTTTGACACTAGAGGGGACACCAGAGGAAAAAAGAGGCTCTTCTATACCCCACTGATTAATTCCCAATTCATTATCACCATTAATTAAAGACTCAGACTTTCCCCCATCCATACCAACGGGAAAAGTGTCCCTCAGAACGCCATCATTAGAATCTAATGAAGCATCAATATTTTCCAGCAACTCATCACTCCTAAACTTCCCCTTATCGCCCCCATTAATGATCTCGCACCCCTGCCCCTTCGACTTCCTCCCACTATTCATAAAAGAAATCTCCATTGCTTGCCTTAAAGGTGCTTCTTTAAAAGTCTCAATGCATTCATTCTCAACACATCCACTCAAAGATCCCGTTCCCAAATCACGCCCCCTTATTTCCTCATGATGCAACCTGATCAGATTCTCAGATCCATCCTCCTTGGCCAGTATATTTGTAGTAGATTCAATGATTCCCAACGAAGAGTCATCATTTGGCAGAAGATGATCAAAACCTTCCTGATTTTCAACAACCTCCACAGCCAAAGACATCTCTCCACTTACAACATTATCAAGAAAACCCAATGGACCTGAAGGGGGTTGAAAAGGAATATTAATCATTTCGTCTTCCCATACTTGTATAACCCTTGCCATATCAATCGGATTAGTAACATCACTTAAGACTAAAGCAGTCTCCAAGCATCTAGGAGGGGTCACCTCTTCCAAAGCTTCGAGAAAACCCAATGGACCTGAAGGGGGTTGAAAGGGAATATTAATCATTTCGTCTTCCCATACTTGTATAACCCTTGCCATATCAATCGGATTAGTAACATCACTTAAGACTAAAGCAGTCTCCAAGCATCTAGGAGGGTCACCTCTTCCAAAGCTTGAAACTCAACCGAACTTTCCACAAGAAGGATCTTCAAGAGGAATGGCCACGCCAAAAGCCACAAAGATTTGCAAATACCTTGATTTTTGCCACTTTGAATATCGAAGAAAGTTCAAAGTATCCATAGAAATGTCTTCAAGACCCCCAAATTGCCATCAATCCCCTCAAAACCTTTTTCTTCCAAAATCTTAGAGGTAAGTTCTTAACTCCTATCCAACCACCATAGCCTTTAACCACCGTGGGTGAGCTATGAATATTATCCTCCCATTTTTCCAGTTTCAGGTGAACATTCCCAACAATCTGCCATTTCCCATTTTTCAGCCTCATCTCCTCCTCTTCTGCATTCTCAAAACCTGTCTCGAATAGAATAATAGCTTTGTCATCCATAAATGGATTTATCTGCAAACTCCTCTTGAAATGGAGTTCCATTGCTTTTTTGATAAAAGCCCAATGCACATGTGCAAACAATCATTAACCACCCAAATCCTTGAGAAGTCAACGTTGACTACCTCCTCCGGCTTTCGAATCCAATGTCCTTTTGACCACAACACAGTAAGGTGACTTCTTTTTCCATCCCACTCCCTTTCCTTTTCAAAATAATTTCTAACCGTAAATGGAGAAGAAAAATGGTCAACTGCTTTGAGGAAATCTCCCAAAAAATCCCTAAATACCGCCCAACCCATTGAAAACACTCCCAAAGGAACTTTGAACATTTTCCTACCCCCTCCCCAGTGGCCAAAAACCCCTTCCGCAGTCCAACCAATCTTCATTTTCACTTTGAACAGACCCAGGGTGGCATTCTCATCCCTAAATTTTCTTCTCGGGAAGTAGGAGTCAGGCTTCTCAGCAAGTTCGACAAATAAGCCATAAAACCATCTGACATGGTTGACAGTTACATCAATCGGTGAGCCCCAGAATCCTTCTTGAATAAACGCCCTAGAATCCTCTCTCCAAATTCTGAAACAACTATCCCCAATATCACAACTAACCCTCCCCATTCCAGACCAAATCGACAAAACTCAAAGTCAAGAAAGACCGTCGATCGAAATCAGAGGAGAGCGTCAAGGATCGAAGATTCTAAATGATATCAACGAGAAAAGGCTGGAAACTGAGAGGGGACAACCCCCGTGAAGGGACGAAGCGACTCGAGAGAAAAAGCCAAGGAGACCCAAAACGAGAAGATGAATCGGAGAGGAAGACGAAGGCGAATCTTCGACTGTGGTATCAAAAGAGAAAAGACAAAACGAGAAGAGACAAACCAGGTAAATGAAGGGGAGAGAGTGAGCCGAAGAAAGCCGCCGCCGGAGGAGATTGGAGACGAGGGAAAGAGAACGGAAAACGTCGATTAGGGCAAATCAGGAGAGACCAGAAAAATGTTTACACAAACTGAAGTGTTGAGAAGGAAGGAATGAGAATGGAGAAGACGAGGAGGAGAGACGGCGAGCAAAAGCAGTGAGGAGAATGACGCGAGGAGGCGGAGGAAAGATCGGAAACACTGGGGCAAGACGAAGAGAGGAGAGAGAAGAGAGAATCGGGGGGGGGGGTACTTAGTATTTAACAATCGAATTGAACCTGTATTGCAAGATGTTTTCGAAGAATTGAATGATAATTCTCAAAGGAGTCACCCAAATAACTTTGGAAGTGTGTTGGCTGATTTGGAGCCTTCCTCCAAGGTTGTCACTTCGTTGATAATGGAGAATTCGACTTCGATGTTAGGGGGGGAGGTTTTGGTTGTGGCAGGAAGTTTGACGTTAAGTGCTTCTTTAGAGGAATTCGCCAAGATTGATAATATGGTCCCTTTGTCTCCAGTAAAGTTGATGGTGACGGATTTTGTTGGGCAACGTGAGAATGACATGGTTGGTGATATTTTATCTTCCTCGGTTCCATCCACGGTTAAAGAGATAAGGGATAGTTTTTGCGGGAAATATTACACAAGATGCTATGGGAAAGCTTTGCAGGCAACAGTTGCCCCTATAAAAGAGGTTGTTTACCCGAATTTTCTTGAATGCTCGATGCCTTGTATTCAATCCGGAAAGATGGGTTTGTCGGCCTCTAAGGCTTCGGACGATGTGGGTTTAAAGGGGTGCTCTTTTTCTCTAGAAGAATGTCGGGTTGGTCCGAAGGGAGTTTCTTTTGTCAAAGCTTTTTTTCAGCATCCGAAGGAGGATGCTCGGGTTGTAGACTTTTCGTCGTCTTTGCTAGATAATGTTTCTGTTATTGGTTCATTGGTGAGTTTAAGTAGTCCTGATTTGGGCTCAGACAGGCAAACTTCGCTTAAAGATTTGACGGAGGGGTCCCCTATCATTAATCTTGCAAGTTTATTTGATTCTCCGAGGGGGTGCTCTCCCTTGGGGGTAATTGATTCCATTGCTCCCTATCCAAAACTAAGCCGCTTTAGCTTCCTGATTAAGGCGAGTGGTTTGCAGCTTAAAGATCCTCTTCCTCCTTTTAAGGAAGCTTATTTCTTGGGGTATGTGATAGCAAATGGCAGGGTGATTAATTTGATTTGGAGTTTTGGATTTTTTCGATGGGTTCACGTTGAGGCTTATGGCAAATCTGGAGGGATGTTGGTGATGTGGTTTTTAAAGCAGTGGCTGCTGGTGGGGGTTCATCATCTTGTTTTTATTCTTGATGGTTGTTTTGTCCTCACTTTGAACAAATCTTGAAGGAAGTGTTTGGCTCGGTTGGGTGAGATCTCCATGTCTCTTTGGTGGTGTTGTCAATTGAGGAAGTTGTTTGGTTGGTGGTTTTTTGTTGGGTTCCTCCACTGTTGGTCTTAATTATGGAATTTTAGGAAGTTGGTAGCTTTGTTGGGGCTTATGTTTGGTTCCAAGAGTAGTTATTGGTTGTTGGAGGTTTGGGTTGTGTGTTTTGGTTCTGTTGCTTTATTAGCTTCGTTCTGGAGTGTTTTTCTATGTTAGCGTTATTGGCTTCTCCTCTTCGGTCTTTTATAGTTTTTGGTCTTTATTGGGTCTTTATTTCTAGTTGATTCTTGTATTTTATGGTTATTCTCTTCTTTCTTTTGGTTTGTTCTGGGAGAGGTGTTATTTTCTCCTTTGACCTCACTTTATTTTTGAATAGTTTCTTTTCTCTCTTTGAGTTTGTACTTTGATCATTAGTCTCATTTCATTATTTTCAATGAAAACTTGTTGTTATTTTGTCAAAAAAAAAAAAAAAAAAAATAGTGGGTCTTTGAACCACTTATTTTTTGGGTGCGGTTTTGCTCGAGCTTCTTGGTTCAAGATCTTTTTTTATTTCCAAATTCCGTGGGTGTTCTCCTACTCTTTCAAAGAACATGTTATTTCAATCCTTGTTGGGCCTTCTTTGGGTGTTAAGTCGACAATTTTATGGGCTAATGCGGTTAAAGCTTTTTATCTGAACTATGGTTTGAGAGAAGCTTGAGATTTTTTCAAAACAAGCAACTTTGTTGGTCGGCAAAAGTGGATTTGGCTAGAATGTTGGCCTCGGCTTGGTGTTCACTCTCAAAAGATTTTGATGGCTTCTCTTCCGAAGACATTTTTCTTAATTGAAATTGCTTCATTTTTCCTTTTTGATTTTGTCCTTGTTTTGCTCTTTGGTATTTTTGTATTATTTTGTTCCCCTTTCTGTTTTTGTTCTTTGCCAATGTTTTTTTTGCTTTCTCTAACTCCTTTGTGAGAGTAATAACCTCTTTTCATTACATCAATTAAAGTGTTGTTTCTTGTTAAAAAAAAAACTTTCCAAAGCAACCTCAGCTAGCACCATTAGCATTTGCGAAAATTCACGAAAGTTTTAGCAGTCTTCTCTGAAAATTTGAAAAACCTGCAATCGGTTTTTATTTCTTCTTAATGAAATCTCTCTCGTGTTTCTCGTATGAAAAATGTTGTGGTAGGATTGTAACCATGGAATTTGCCAGATTTTGGGATGTAAAACAATTTAGGGATGACACGTTCTTACCTTCTTGGTTTCTTTATGCCTTGCAAGTTTTTTGTTTCCCCTCTATATTGTTTTTGTTACTTCATGATTAAAATGTTGCATTTTCTAAATTTTACAGATGGTTGATCTGCTATGTCATTCATTTTTTAACATTTTCCTGGCAAAAAGAACAACTAAAATGAAGACTTTTTTTCTTGTTTCAGATCGAAGAATCTTTGGAGGAACTTGCACCTGCTTGCACATTGGAGTTGTTGGGTATGCCAAGCTTACCCACGAATACTGAACGGAGAGCTGGAGCAATTGCAGCATTACGTGAATTGCTGAGACAAGGTCTTGATGTGGAAACATCGTGTCAGGTTCAAGATTGGCCGTGCTTCTTAAGCCAAGCTCTTGGTAGGCTAACGGCAGCAGAGTTGGTTGATATTCTTCCATGGGATGAATTAGCTCTTATAAGAAAGAATAAGAAATCAATTGAGTCACAGAATCAAAGGGTTGTGGTTGATTTTAATTGCTTCTATATGTGTTTCAAAGCTCATCTTGCCCTTGGGTTTTCAAGCAGGCAGACAGACATGGTAATTTCATGTTTGCAGCTGATCAATCCATAGCATAATAGAAAAGTTTTGTCTATTGGCACATATGCATACCACTTTTCTCAAAATACTTTTGCATGAAGATGATTGAAGTGTGTTAAGGTGTTTTTGTTATGGAGAATGGGGGAGAAGGTAGCTCTGTCTGGGTTTTGTTTGGTCCTAAGAATAGCTAATGGCTGTTGGAGGTTTGGTGGTGCGGTTTGGGTCTGTCCCTTTGATGGCTTCTTTATGGAGGTTTGGGTCTGTCCCTTTGATGGCTTCTTTATGGAGTGTTCTCATTATTAGCGTTATTGGCTTCTCTTTCTCAGTCATTTGTAGAATTTGGTCTTTGATTTTTCTTTGGTTCTTGAAAATCTTATGGTTATTCTTCTCTTGTTCTTGATTTCTTTTTGTTTATTCTTGGTGAGGTGTTGTTTCTCTTTTGTTCACCCTTTATTTTTGAATGGTTTCATCTCTCTTGTCCTCCTCTTGGAGTTTGTACTTTGAACATTAGTCTCATTTCATTATTTCAATGAATATTTGTTGTTTCCTTGTAAAAAAAAAAGATGATTGAATAACGGTCACTAAAAACATAAGAGCGGATTTCTATGTTTCCTTTTATAATTTATTAATGCTATATCTTATGCTATCCTCATGTAGATTGAAAAAGCAAAAACTATATGTGAATGTCTGATAGCATCAGAGGGTGCCGATCTGAAACTTGAGGAGGCTTTTTGTGTTTTTCTTCTTGGTCAGGTAGAATGTTTTTAATATTACATATGCACTTTGATAAAATAACTCCATGATCTTTACCTAACTGAAACTGCTAAGATTTGATATATAGTGTTACTTTAGTCATTCGACGGTTGATATTATTATTATTTTGGATATTATGTTTCCAGTGCAGTGATTCTGAGGTTTTTCAAAAGCTTCAGCAGTCTACTTTGAATTCAAAATCAGCTATGCCTACTCGATTGTCAAATTCAGGAATGGAGAAAAAGAATGCAGAGAACACATACCAATCATTGGTAAATTCTCTTTTTGTTCATTTGATTTTGTTGGATTTTTCTGTGTATCTTTGTGATAATGTGTATTTTTTGCGTATCTTTATTATTTATACGTGTAATATTCTTTCTCCCTTATTGGCAGATGTTTCCTTATTGGTAGATAGTTTTTCTCCTATATAAGAGGACCTTGTATTTTGATTAAAAGTAGAAGAAATTTAAGATCTCTATTTCTTCCCTAAATTTAAGTTTGTATCAGTGCCCATTAAACCCAAACAGGTATTCGGTCTAAAAAAAATTAAAATTGGGATTTGATCTAAGAATGGTAAGCCCAAAAGAGGCAACATCTTGAGGGGCATGTTGAGAATCCCACATTGGAAAAGTAGAGAGAAAGCTCACAACTTATAAGATATATGAGTTACTCCTTTCATTGCCAATTGGTTTTGAGATAGAACCTCATATAATCTAATAGATTTACTTGAATTTTGGAAAGAAATGACATTATTGTATTTTTTCTATATTTGAAATCAAATACAAGGTCTTTTTATAGAAAAATCATCTACTAATAAGGAAAAAATATTATAAATCTAAGGTTAAATCACATGTTTAGTTTTTGAACTTTCAGGTTATGCCAAACAAGTTCCTAAACTATAAAAAGTTTCTAATAGGTCCTTGAATTTTTAATTTTATGATTAATAGGCTCTAAACTCTAAAAAGTATCTAATAAGTCCCTAAACTCTTGATTTGTATCTAACAAGTTCTTGAAATTTCAATATTGTGTCTAATAAGTCCTTGGCCTATTTGACTTTTTTTAAATTCTCAAATCTATTGGACACAAAATTGAAAGTTTAATAGTCTATTAGACACAAAATTCAATTTTACGTATAATTGATTCGTTAATATTAAAAAATGCTGAACATGTTAAAAACCTATTAGACACAAAGTTGAAAGTTTAGGAACCTATTTGACATTTTTAAAGTCTAGGGACTTCTTAGATACAAAATTAAAGTTCGAGAACCTACTAGATACTTTTTAAATTTCAAGGACCTATTAGACACAAACATGAAAGTTCAAGGAGCAAACTTGTAATTTAACCTAAATATAAATAGTAAATATGAACACATAATACACAACTAATATTACCAAAATATAAAGGAAATCTAACACTCCCCTCAAGCTGGTTTGTAGATATCTTCCATAGCCAGCTTGTTGATAAGTTTAGTATATTGAATTATCCTTTTTAACGACCTTTGGTTAGTATACCGGTCATTTTGTCGTCAGAAGATAAAATATGCATATTACACATGCATCAACCTTCTCTTTTATGAAATGCTTGTCAACTTCAATATTCTTCATTTTATCATATAGAATTGAATTATAAGTTATGGTGATGGCAACCTTGTTATTACAATATCTTAAATCACCAATCAAACCAAAAACTTAAGCTAATAGTTTGGGGTAAATTTAATTATAGTAACATAGTCTAACACTCCTCCTCACTTATGGGCTTTGAAATTTGATAAAAACCCAAACAAGTGGAATCAATATTAAATGGGGAGAAAACTGACTTTACAGGGATTTGAACACAAGACCTCCTGGACCACCTGCTCTGATACCGTCTTAAATCACCAATCAAACCAAAAACTTAAGTTAATAGTTTAAGGTAAATTTAATTATATTAATATAGTCTAACACAATAGACTCGTATAAGTATCTTTTGAGACAATTTCAATTCTTCGAATATCCTATAAATTTATATACCTTCACTAATTCCATGGACAAAGGCTCTAAGTTTTGTTTTTGCACTACTCCTGGCTAGTAGATTTTGTTTTTTACTACGCCATGTAACTAAATTCTTTCTAGAAAAAGAACAATTTCTAGAAGTAGACCTCGTTTAGGTACTTTTAGCCCAATTTACATCAGTATACACTTGAACTCAAATATCTTAGGATTCTATACATAGTTTTATAATGAATGGGTCCAAGTGAGTGCATAAATTGACTCATCGTACTTAATGCAAATGCAATATCTAAACGTATGTTAGATAAATAGATTAGTTTACTCACAAGTCTTCGGTATCATCTTTGTCCTTTACCTCTTTGGCTTTTGCAGCTTGTAACTTAAAATTTAGTTCAATAGGAGTTTTTGCTGCTCAACCATCCAAGTAAACCTGGCTTTTGAAGCAATTCAACAACACATTTCCTTTGATTAACTTTTTTTTTAAAGAAACCTGAGAAATGAATTACTCAAAAGAAAATGACAACCTAGGGGTTGGGGGAAGAGGGCTCCCCCTCCCAAAGAGAACTATTTACAAAAACACCTTCCAATCGGTATAATTACAAAAGAATGTTTTGTGTCCTAAAAACAGAAATGCAAAAGAATTCTTCCATTCATGTCGGGGAGATTATCTATCAACTTAAGGGATTCTCCATCTCAACACTTGTGTTGACACTCCCCAACAAAATGGGGTAGCTCAACGCAAAAATTGTCATCTTCTTGAAGTTACTCGATGTTTGATGTTCTCTACTCATGTTCCTAAATTTTATTGGGGAGAAGCCATTCTCACTGCCACATACTTGATTAATCATATGCCCTCTCGTGTTCTTAAATTCTTTACTCATCAAGTTTTTATTCAATCTTTTCCCAATCTTTGTGTTCAATCTCTTGATTTGGTCCTTAAAGTTTTTGGGTGTAGTGCCTTTGTTCACATTCATTCCCAACATCGTAATAAGTTGGATCCTCGAGCCTATAAATACATTTTCTTTTTTGACAAAAGCGACAAAATAATTTCATTGATGTAATGAAAATACAGAATAATATAATAGTAAAATACTAAAAAAGAAACAAAAAGAAATCACAACAAACCAAAAACAAAACATCGTTCCAGCAAAACAAATCAAACTAAAGCAACATTAGACCGTAAGCAAAAAGGGGTGCCAAGAAAAACACAAATCTGAGATGGAGTAGCCTGCAAACTCCTTAGAAAGGGAACTCCAAGTGGAGGCCTTCAAGATGATTGAATCAGAGTGGAACCCTTGTCTTCAAAAGTCTTTGATTTCTTTCAAACCATAACTCTGAGATAAGAGCTTTGACTCCAGATATCCACAACACCCTAGCCTTGGAGCTCAAACTAGGACCCACCAGTAATTGAGAAACATTTTCAGAGACAGAATTAGTGAAAACCCAGTTGACACCGAATATACCCAACAACTTCATCCAACAACACATCGCATAATCACACTGAAAGAAGATACGCATAGAAGTTTCCTCAGCTCTCAAGCAAAGTCCACAGATCGAAGCTGAAGTAAAAAAGAAGGTTGCTTTCTCTGGGGGACTTCCGATGTATTCAACTTTCCTTTAATCAGAATCCACAATAGGACATGAACCCTTCTTGGACAATATGAAGACCAAAGTGTCTGATACAAACCCCTGTCCATAACCTGACCTTTTCCGAAAAAGGATACCAATGAGCTGATAGAAAAAAACCCCGAAGACTCAATACTCTACTTCCTCCAATCTTCCCTTGACGATGGCTTTAGTTCATCTAACAATCCCAACAAGGTTATCAATTCCACCGATCCTTCATCCTTCAAATTTCTCCTAAAAGAGAGACTCCAAGATGAAGTGACATTATCTCAGAATTCAGTAAAACACCCCTCAAAATTGCTCGAAACTAGAAACAACAAGGGAAATTTAATTTTTAGGGATGAGTCTCCAATCCAAACATCATTCCAAAAGTGCATCTGTCTACCATTCCCAAATTGAAAACGAACCATGTAGTTTACTTCCTCCCACTGCTTGGCAATATTCAACCAAGGACTTCTCAAGCTCCTTCCCCCAATGTGTTCCACCCATTCTTCGAGACCCAAGGATACTCGCCACTACCCGTCTCCATAAAGCCGAAGAATCACTGCCAAATCTCAATCCCCACTTGGCTAAAAGAGTCCTGTTCCTCCTCCGTAAATCTCCTATACCCAAGTCCCCCATCAACCAATCCTGCATCATACTATCCCATCACACCAAATGATTAACCCTGGAGCCACTTCTACCTTCCGAAAAGAAATTTCTAACAATCTTTTCCAACTCTAAACTCACAGCTGTAGGGATTTCAAATATTGAAAAATAGTATAAAGGCAAACTCGAGAGAACCGATGTACAAAAGGTCATACGCCCTCCCCTGGACAGGTTGAATTTACGCCACCTATCCACCTTCTTCCAAAACCATCCACTATTGGCTGCCAAAAACCTGGCTTCTTCGGGTGACCCCCAAGGGCCAACCCCAAGTATATGACAGGGAAAGACCCCACTTTGCAACCTAATTTCTCAGCCATTTCCACCACTGGTTCATCATCAATGTTGACCCCCGGAACTGCTGACTTTGCCCAGTTCACTCTCAACCCCGAACAAGATTCAAAAAGCGCAATTGTGTTAACCAACACTTCCATCATACCATCATCAAATTTGCAAAACAATAAAATGTCATCTGCAAACTGCAAAATAGAAACTTGGACCCAATCCTTTCTGATGAAGGTAGGATTAGGGTAAACTTAAGTAAATTCTCTAGGTTAATCTTTTTTACCCTCATTTGTATTTTAATCCCTTATAAATAGAGAATCCCTCCCATGTATTCTACACAACTTTCATTCTAATAAAGATCCTTGATTGACTCTTGGAAAATTATCTCCTTTAGTCTCATTTAGGCTACATCAATTTGGTATCAGAACAATCGCCTGGGCCAACGTTGACTGCCGCCGGTGGAAGACCGGAAAACTCTTGGTGACGCCGATCGCAAGAGGGAGCTTCGTGAGTTGTGCTCGTTGCCAAACAACGCACTCTTATTTAGGGGGAACCCTATAGATTCAAGAAACTTGAAGAATTTTCCAAGAATTTGCAAGAATGAATAATTACCGTTCAAAGAAGATGACCAAGAAAAAATACAGCAGTTGGTATGCGCAAGAAAGTAAAAAATACTCTCAAAATCATTGCTGGAATTTTGATTCAAGTGATTCGGAAGAGGAATTTCAACATCACAACGTTGCTCATGCTCGATTTTATCAAAGAATCAATCAAGATCCGCATTGGAATTTTGATTCTAGTGATTCTAGCGATTCCGACAAAGATTGCAATATAGTTTGGGACAAACTAACGAACCGACATTATCAAGAAAGAGCTCTACTATCTAATCAAATAAGTTTTTCAAGAAATCGATGTGAGAATTTGGACTTGGATGATTTAGTAAGTGGTTCAGAGGCTGAAACATTTTCAAGAAAACATCAATATTCGGATCAAACCATGAATTGGGAGGAATTTCAAAAGGGAATGGATAAAATCCGACGTCGTTTGGAAAAAATTCAAGGAAGACAAGTTCAACGCAAAGAAGAATTCACGGCTCATATGATAAAGATTCAAGAAAATATAGCGGAAAGACCTCTTGAACATCAATTTTCAAGATTCATGAATCAAGATGATGAATGTTCGAAAAGAGAAGATTTCTACCATGGAGATATATACCAAAATCATGGAGATGATCAAGAAAAAATGCTGCAAAAACAGAAAGCCCACCTTCCAAGATTTATTAGAAACCCTTTTCATCATGATAAACTCCAAGAATGCCAAAATGAAGGTTTCTTGGTTCCAAATTCCAAATTTTCCAGCAAAGAAGAAGAATTTTTTCATGGATTTGATGTTAACAATTTTGATTTTTACGGCAAAGAAGAGGAATGTTTTCTAAAATTTGAAAATTATTTTGATGAGGAAGATGAAGTTGAAAAAGAATTGATAGAGACAGTTGATGACTCTTCTTTTTATTTGGCTCAATTGTTCTTTGAAGTTGAAGAGCAAGACTCCAGTGGGCATAGTTCTTTAATCTTTCAAGAATACGCACAAACAGAACAAGAAATTGAGAAGGAAAATGAGAAGGAAGCCAAACCAATTTCTCACAACAATCAGATGAGTTCAAATGAAATAAATGATGGATTTCTTTTGAATTTCATTGAATATTTTGATGGCGAGGATGAAATTTTATGTTGTTTGGATGAACTTTTTACTACCATAGAAGACACCTTAGGGGTGGAGAACTATGGAATCAAAACGCATGAAGTTGAATTTGAGGAGAATTGTGTTGAAACCCATGAGGTCAACGTTGTAAGAATTACAAATAAAGCCAACATGGTTGAATTGGAAACTTCAAAAGGGTTTACAAGAAAATTCTCTCAAACATCCAATGGCTTATTACATGAGAAAATTTTGCTTGAGTTGCAATTATTGAATAGGGAACCTCAAATTCTCGAAAGTCATTTTGGAAAAAGTTCCATCATTGGGGAGGAAGTTAAAGGACCAAGAATTTCTTCTTTGGTTTGGCCGACAAATCGAGAGGGTTTAAAGAAAACCTTCCACAAATTTCACATGTCTACTCTTTTGCAAATTATTTTTGTGAACAAGTTCGTGTATTTGGAGGAATTGTGGCAGTACCACAAGCAGTTGACTCAAGAACTTGCATTTCAAGAATTATTTTTCAGGATGATAAACATTGACCAACTGGGTTGTCAAGTTGATGAATTCAGAAAGCAATTTTCAGTTGGAGTATTTGGCAACCATCGAATGAAGCTTGTTTCTATTTTGTTTGTTTTCTTTTGTTTCCATTTTCTTTTTAAAACTCGAGGACGAGTTTTTTTTTGGAGGGATAGAATGATGAAGGTAGGATTAGGGTAAACTTAAGTAAATTCTCTAGGTTAATCTTTTTTACCCTCATTTGTATTTTAATCCCTTATAAATAGAGAATCCCTCCCATGTATTCTACACAACTTTCATTCTAATAAACATCCTTGATTGATTCTTGGAGAATTATCTCCTTTAGTCTCATTTAGGCTACATCACTTTCCCACCACAAAACCCTCAATCAGCCCCTGCTCAACCATTCTCTTAATTAAGAAGCACAAAACCTCAGAGACTAGCAAAAAGAGGAAAGGGGAAAGAGGATCCCCTGCCTTAAACCTCTAGTAGTCCTTATTCTACCTTTCGGACTTCCGTTAATAAATACTGAGAATGTAGGGCTCTTAATACACCCCAGGATCCACTGAATCCACTTGGCATCAAAACCCTTATGAACCATCACTTCCTCAAGAAAATCCCAATCCACACAATCAAAAGCTTTTTTAATATCAATCTTTAATACCCACCCTTTTCGCCTCTTAACTCGATACTCCTCCACCACCTCATTAGCAATCAAAATCGGGTCCATAATCTGTCTTCCATGGATGAATGCACTTTGAGTATCATATATAACTGAGGGCATAACTTCTTTTAACCTTTCCGCCAACACCTTGGTAAATAACTTATAAAAGGAAGTAACTACGCTGATAGGACGAAAATCCTTGATTGATATGACAGATTCCTTTTTCTGAATTAAACATATAAAGGTCTCCTTTCGAGCGATATTTAAATGACCATTGACAAAGAATTCTTCAAAGATTCTCAACAAATCACCCTTAAGAAGCTTCGAAAATTTGAGATAAAACTTAGTAGTAAATCCATCTGGGCCCGACGCCTTATTTCTCCCCAAACCTTTTAAAGCCTCTAGAATTTCTTCCTAAGAGAATGATTTAACCAACAAGACATTTTGTCGTGAAGAGACCACCTCCCATGAAATGGACGTTAGCATAAACCTATTCCTTTCAATGTGCGAATACAAGGAAGCAAAGAAATCAACAATCTCCTTCTTGATGTCCCTGGCCAAAACTAGGATATTACCATTCAAACTTGAAATTTCCACAATAAGCCTCTTTCTCTTTTTTGCCACCAAAAACCTATGAAAGAAAGATGTATACTCATCCCCTCCCTTTAACCAGCTAAGCTTGCATTTTTGCCTCATATCACGTTCTTCTTTAAGATACAAATCAGCTAATTCCCCCAAAGCTGCATTTTTAACTGAAATTTCCAATGCTGATAGGGAGGAAGAATCTGCTTTGCTGTCCAACCACCTTATTTCGTCCAGAAGATCAGTCTCCTTCTGCCTTTTAAGCTTTTCAAAATCCCCATACCACTTTTTCAACACATTCTTAACATTTCTAAGATTTGTGGCTATCACAAAACCAACCCAACTGAAAGTTGTATCTCTTCTAAGTGAATCTTCCACTATTTTAACACAATCACCCATCTCTAGCCACGAATTATAGAACAAGCTTTTCAAAATCCCCATACCACTTTTTCAACACATTCTTAACATTTCTAAGATTTGTGGCTATCACAAAACCAACCCAACTGAAAGTTGTATCTCTTCTAAGTGAATCTTCCACTATTTTAACACAATCACCCATCTCTAGCCACGAATTATAGAATCAGAAGGGAGAGGGCCCCGTTGGAAAGTTCCAGCCTCCAAGAGCAAAAGAAAGTGATTGGAGAAGATCCTAGCTTGCCTACTAGCCCTAGTGTTTTCAAACAAACATCCCAATCAGCATTAATAAAGAATCTATCAATAAGAGATCTGGAATTCTCACTTCTCGGCTTTGACCAAGTGAAAGACCCATTAGAGAGAGAGACCTCCAACAACCCTGTCTCTGTTATGATCTGATTGAAATTTTTCATCCCCTTAGTTACCCTTCGTTGAGGCAACCGCTCGTGAATCCATCTAGTGATATTAAAGTCTCCACCCAAACACCAAGGCCCATTATAATAACCAGAAAGTGAACGCCACTCATCCCACAAGAATCTTCTTTGGTAATGATTTGTCCCATAAAAATTGGAAATTCAAAAGGAATTCCCACTTAAAGAACATGCCTTAAACGAAATGGAGTAACCTCCTTTCAAAATTTCCATTACCTGTATTTTTGCTTCATCCCACATAACTAACAAACCACCTGATTTCCCATAAGCTTCAACATGAGCCCATGCAATATCCTGAGAACTCCAAATAGATTTAATTACTTTGTCATCAATACTCATCAACTTGGTTTCCTGAATGAGAACAAAACGAGGGATTACCTTTTGCAAAACCCTTTTCAATTTAACCCCTTTTGATCCATCTCCCAATCCACATGTAATCCAAGATAAAATTTTCATGTTGAATTCACTGTAATCCGCTTTGTTGGGATCTCCTTCAACTGCAAGTCACTTGCTCGAAGTAGAGAGTCAAACCGAATCAGTTCAGCTGGACAATCGATGTGGCCATCAACTTTTTTGCCTTCAAAATGAGAATCACTCTCCAAAGAATCAAACAAACTAGCAAGGTTAATAACTAGAGAGGAATCGTTTAACAGTTGCTTACTTACCTTCTTGATCGAGGATAACTCCGGACTACTAATGGTAATACTTACATCAGACTCCACCAATAAATCCTCACCTCCCATCGGGGAGGAATAACAATCCTCCTCCTCCTGCCTATTAGAAGAAAGGAAAGAAGCTTTTGTGAAAGAAACTTCCTTCGACCCTAAGAGACAATTCTCAACCATAAAAACCGTCCCCCCTTTGATGAATGTTTTGTATTGCCCTGTACAACCTGCAAAATTGAATTAGAATTCAGCACAAGCCGTTCTGCATGCTCCAAAAAATCCAGGAAGACTTCTGACCCTTGGAATCCAGGGGCAGTAATGGATTCCCTTGCATTTCTTCTAGCATAATACTTTCCACAAAAAGTATCCTTCACCTCCTTCACACTTTCTGGTTCATAGGATGAGAATAGAATCCCTTTGGTTTCAGCATCTTTAGACAGTTGAGATTCCAAGACTAATCTTCTTCCTTCAATTAGAACATCAATGCACTATTCCGAATTTTGTATTAACTCCTGAGTCTCCAGCCTTTCCATATTACCATTCATACAACCGCTCGAAATCCTCAGACCATTGCCATTAAAGGATCCACTTAAAGAAACACTGGAACTCGAGGAGTCAACATTTAAGACCGCCAGACTTTCTAACTGATCCATTGAATGACTGCCATTAATATCTTCCTTATCTTGAAGATGACCCTCCCCTGTAGACAACCCTCCCTCCGTATTACCAACATTCAAGACAGAGCATTCATTTACACACATCCCCTGTGTCAATTCCATTTCTGATTCATCCTCCCAAGCTTGACGAATTCTCTCCAAATCGATCGGATTCTCAACATCTTTCAAAAACAAGGCATCCTTTAATCTAGCAGGTACCTTTAACTTTTCCATGAATTCAAAATTAAGCCAAAACTTCCCAAGGATCGGGTCTTTTATCGGGATAAAAGCTGGACAAAATCCACAAATATTCGGCGCCACCTTGATTTTGGCCATGGATATATCAATAAAATTTAGAGTGTCTGAGGAAATTTCCAACAATCCCCCAAAGTGTTGTTTGATTGCTTCAAAGACCACCTTCTTCCACAATCTTAACGGTAAATTTCTAACCGCTAACCACCCTCCATATCCATCCACCACTAAAGGCAAATCGTGCAATTGATAATCTCATTTCTCTACTAGTAAATGAAGGTCCCTGATTACTCTCCATTTGCGGCTATTGCACACCAGCTTTCCATCCAAGCCTGATACTGAATCGTTTGCGAATAGAAGGATGGCCTTATCACTTGCAAATGGTTTAATTTGCAGTTGACTTCCGAAGTAAGCCTTAACAATCTTCCATTGTATATGTGCGAAAAGCCGAGTGACCACCCAAATTTTAGTAAAATCAACTGCCACAACCTGTTTTGCCTTACGAACCCAGTATCCTTTCGAAACCAAGGATTTAGACCGTTCAGAACACCCTCCACCATGAGTCACACTGTCGGGAATTCCCCACCCCCCCCACCACCACCACCATCTTCAACAATGACCTAGGATCATTGAGGGAGTTAAGAAAATCCGACAAGAGGTCACTGAACACCACCCAACCTATATCATTCCTTCCCAAAGGAACCAAAAACAACCCTCTTCCTTCAGAGGGCGGCAATATCCCACCCTCAGCAACCCAACCGACTTCCTTCTTGATCTTAAAAAGCCCTAAAGTAGCATGCTTATCTTTAAATTTCCTTCTAGTAAAGTAAGCCGATACATTCTCAAAAATGTTGGCAAAGGAATCTCGAAACCAGACGACGTGGTCGAAGGAGAGACAAATCGCCGAGGTAGTCAATCCGTCTTGAAGGAAAGCTCCAATATCCTCAACCCAAATTTGAAATTTTCTGCTACCGATACTGCAACTAAAGATCTTCATAGGTATAAAACTGAGAGCCCCAAAGATACACGAATTCGGAAGGAGAGGCGGAGTGGAGGCGCAACAACCCAAACAAAAGAATCGATAAACGAAGGTAGACCAATCGTCAGACAGGGAGGGCTAGACCTTTCGTCTTCTTTGGGTTTCCGTCGGCTGCTTTCCCTTTCGGTCGGTCGGTCGTCTCCTCTCTCCTTTCTCAACCTCTCGGTCGTTCATTGCTGCCAAAGTCGCACCTCCCTCGTGTCGCTGGCGGGTTTTTGCTTTCTTGCTTCCGACGGGTGTCTTGTTGCTTTTTCATTTGATTCGACAATCCGTTTGCTTTTCCAGTCATCTGTTTCTTTCTTCTCCGACCTCTCGTTTCTTCTTCTTTCGCTCTCTTTGGTTGGGTCGAGTGGTAAGGCAATGGGTTTTGTTCGAAGCTTTGTACGTTTAGTAGGGTGTTGGTTTTGAGGATGAGAATTTTCAGCTGCAGTGTAGGTGGGTGTGATTTCCGGTTGAAAATATTGGGTGAGACGGTCGTTATCCAGGGCAGTTGGACGAGGGAAGCGATTCAGCTCTCTGTGGAACAAGTCCGTTGGTTCTGGGAGGCACTCGAACGGGTCTGTGCGCGGGGAGTATCCTTGTTCTGTAGGTTGAAGGGTAAGGTGGGTGATGCTATGTTGGGGTTGTTCAAATTCAAAAGGAGGGAGGGTTGGGTGGCGGAAGGAGCGATTTGGTCTTCTCATGGTGGGTGTTCGATTTTCAGGGTACCGAATGGAAGTTTCTTGAAAGGTTGGTTGGTTTTCAAGGAAATGTTGGAGGATTTTCTGGGCTTCTTCGATGGTTTAGGGTTGAGTAGCAGGGAGGTTGAGGAGTCAGTTGGCATTGTTTCGGCTGGTGGTGACTTGGAAGTTGCTGGAGAGTTGGGTTTTCCAGTGTTTGGTTCTACTGAGCCCCTGCTTCATCCTAAATCTGAGTACCATTGGGTTAAAAAAGATTCTGATGTGGTGGGGCTAGACCTCTCCAAGGTATGGGTGGTGGTTTTTTGCCCATGTACGGTGGGGGTTGATTAAGGAGTTGGAGGACTATTTTGGAGTGATCATCCAAATTAATCCTCTGTTTGTTGATAAGGCCATTTGCATTGTTGATAGTGAACAGGCTAATTGGAGGCCGATCGAGGGGAAATGGCAGGTGGTTGGGGTGTTGCATTTGAAGATCGAAAAATGGGGCGAGAATTCTCATAGTTTGCTGGAGTTCATGGGGGGCTATCAACTATGGGGGGTTGTTGGCCATTTCGAATTTGCCTCTTAAACTGCGGAAAATGAGCGTTTTCGAGGCAATTGGAGATCACTTTGGAGGATTGGAGGAAATCGCTCAAGAAATGTTGAATATGTTGGATATTTCAAAGGAAAGGATCAAGGTGGCTCCTAATATTTGTGGATTTATGCCTTTCTTTATTCCGGTTTCAGGGTTGAATTTAAAGGAATTTTCGTTGAGTTTTGAACCTCTTGGTAGGGTGGTGCCTCCGGTGGGGTTGGAGATGCTGTGTAAAATATGAAGAGATAATATTTTCTCTATATTCATTAAGTGGGATTAGGGTTTCTTAAATAGAAGCAATACCCATGTACACAAGGAAATAAATTTACAACAATATATTACATTAAGTACAAATATTCTATTGAGCTAAATAAGGAAAACATCCCTAAAATAACCAACACTCCCTGTAAGGTACCTGTATAGAAGTTCTATGCCTAACAATAACAACAAGTATAATAACACGAAAAATAGGGGAATGAGGACCCAACTCCTTCGTGTTCGAGAGTTCTTCGACACTAAGGAGGGGTTATTTCATTAAGAGGGTAAGAAGAACAAGAGCCAAACAAACACACTCCCAAAGAATCCGAGAAGTCGGTCCTCTCCTTCTCTCAAAAACATTCGTTTACCAAAATGAAAAACATGACCCTCCCTAACAGGACTCGTGACCTTTTACACAAAGACCCTCACTCCCACAACGTACTATCCCTCAATTCTCTGTGGTCCCCTGCTCACTAGAGACAATGACTCTCTTGCCCCTTCTAAAATACTTTTTAATGATCGGGGGCCTAACAATACCAGGGGTCAATCGGACTTGTCCTCAAGGTGGAAATCGAGATATTGAGTCATAATGTCTGTACATACTTCCCATGTGGCGTGCTGTGGTGTTACGTTTGTCCCATCGATGAGGCATTCCCGGTGTTGTTTATCATCACTCCATCGAGCGCCCAACACATCTCGCGCCTGGTCTCTGTCCCACTCATAAGCTTCGAGAAAGAAGGGTCGAAGGATTGGACCACCACATGTGAGCCCACGGCTTTTTCAAGCTGCGAAATGTGGAAAACGGGGTGAATGGAGGTCGTTGGTGGTAAGTGTAGTCGATCGATAAACAACTTTGACCGATCCGCTCAAGTATCTCGTGCGGTCCATAAAACTTGGGAGAGAGTTTTCACGAGCGTTTCTTTGCTAAGAGCGTTATCTGTATGGTCTCGAGTTTTAAGTACACCCAATCACCTACCAAAAATTCCAACTCTCTTACTGCGAGAATCGGCTTGTTTCTTCATTCTTTCTGCGCCAAACGCATGGCCGATCCTTCAGGGCTGCAATATTTGTGTCTCTTTCCATGAGTTGTTGTTCGAGTATGTTATTAGATGTCTTCTTTTCGCCATAGGATACTAGCGGGGGAGGTGCTCGACCATAAACTACATTGAATGGTGTTGTGTTGATTGAAACATGGAAGTTCGTGTTGTACCAGTATTCGGCCCAGCTTATCCATTTTTCCCATTTCGTGGGTCGCTCATTGCGAAACAACGCAAGAAGGTTTCAAGACATCGGTTCACCCGCTCGGTTTGGCCATCCGTCTGTGGATGGAAGGAAGTACTCTTCTTTAGTTGTGTACCCTGTACCCTGAAAAGTTCCCGCCAAAAATTGCTCATAAAAATCACATCTCTGTCAGAAATGATCGATTTTGGGAACCCGTGGAGACGTACAATCTCTCTAATGAATAATTCTGCCACTTCCTTTGCGGAATACGGGTGCTTGAGAGTCAAGAAATGAGCGTACTTACTCAGTCTATCCACTACGACCAGAATCGAGTCTACTCCATGTGATCGTGGTAATCCCTCAATGAAATCAAGACTGATGTCCTCCCATATTCGTTCCGGAATGGGTAAGGGTTGGAGTAGACCGGCGGGAGCTAGAGCCTCAGTCTTGTTCCGTTGACAAACTGCACATTCCTCTACGTATTTTTGAACTTGACTTTTCATCCCTTTCCAGAATAGTTCCCCGGTAAGTCGCTTGTATGTTCTCAGAAAACCGGAGTGTCCCCCCATGACCGAATCATGAAAGAGTTGCAGGATAGATGGGATCAATGAGGAGGTGTGAGATAACACTAATCGATCCTTGTACCTGAGTTGTCCTTGTATTAAGCTGTACTTCGGTCGAGACATGGGATCGGTCTTGAGATCTAAGATGATCCTCTGTAAGTCGGTATCTGCATCCACTTCCTCCATTATTTTGGCCACATCAATTATCCTAGGAGCGGATAGAGAAGAGCATTCTCCCACATGTCGGAGTCGGGACAGAGCATCCGCCGCCTTATTCAGGATTCCTGCCTTGTACTTGATCTCAAAATCGTAACCGAGGAGCTTTGTCAGCCACTTCTGGTAATCCGGTTGCACCTCTCGCTGTTCTAACAGGTTTTTTAAAGCTCGCTGATCTGTCAAGACAGTAAACTGTTGCCCCAAGAGATAATGGCGCCATTTCTGTACAGGCAATACAATGGCCATCAATTCTCGTTCATATACCGATTTTAACCGTGCTTTACTTGTTAAGGATTGGCTAAAGAAGGCAATGGGCCTTTGTCTTTGCATCAGAACAGCCCCCAATCCGGTCCCGGATGCGTCAGTCTCGATGACAAATGGTATTGAAAAATCCGGAAGGGCCAACACTGGCAGGGTCATCATGGCTGTTTTTAATCTGTTGAAAGCCTCCACGACTGCGGGGACCAGTGAGCGCGTTCTTCTTAAGCATTTGGTGTAGGGGCGATGGATCCATAGTTCAAGACAAAACGCATTTAGTAACCCGTGAGACCAAGGAATCCTCTGAGTTCCTTCAACGACACTGGTTTGGGCCAATCCAGCATTGCCTTGATCTTTCCCTCGTCAGCTTCTACCCCATCCCGGAGACCCAATGTCCTGTATTCGACTTCGGTGTTGGCGAGAAAATGCATTTCTTTTCGTTCGTAACTAATCGATTCTCACTCAAAACATTGAAAACTAAACTCGGGTGCAACATGTGAGTTTCATGGTCCAGGCTATAAATTAGGATATCATCAAAAAAACTAACACGCACCTTTCTCGAAAAGGCCTAAAGATTTTGTTCATCAAGGATTGGAAAGTCGCCGGAGCGTTGGTCAACCCGAAAGGCATTACCAGAAATTCGTAATGGCCTTCATGGGGTACGGAAAGTGGCTTCTCGATATCTTCCTTTTTCATCCGTATTTGGTGATAGCCCGATTTTAGGTCTAGCTTGGAGAATATCTTAGACCCATGTAGTTCGTCTAGTAGTTCTTCTATCATAGGGATGGGGAATTTGTCCTGAATAGTCACTCGATTCAACGCGCGTGAGTCTACACGGAACCTCCATCCACCATCTTTTTCTTAACTAAAAGGACGGGGACTTGAGAAAGGGCTCGTGCTCGGCTGGATAATCCCTGCATTCAACATTTCCGTTACTAATCTTTCGATCTCATTCTTCTGAGCATGGGCATACTTATACGGCCGAACATTGACCGGTCCCTTCCCTTCTGCGATAACTATGCCATGATCAATCCCTCTCTGAGGAGGAAGTTCCGTACTCTCTTTGAATAAGTGGTTGAACTCAGTCTTGAGTTTTTCTAAGTCAGCAGGTGGTGTTCCGGTCGTTTGTTTCGAAGTGCCCTCTCCGGCCTCCCCTGTTCCCCTTTCCGTCATGTTTCGTAACTTTATAAGGTATCCTTGGTCACTCTCATTCCAGTCCTTCGCTAGCATTTTGAGAGTCACTTGGGCCTTCGTGAGTGAGGGATCTCCTCTGAGAGTGATTTGATCCTTTCCAGCCATGAAGGTCATCGTCAAATCCTTCCAATCTACTTCCATAATCCCTAGTGTCCGCAGCCAAATGATTCCCAAAATGACATCCACTCCACCTAGCTCGAGAGGTAAGAAGTCCTCTTCAATGGTGATTTCCGACAACTGTATCATCACCCCTAGACATATTCCCTTCCCTTCTGCGGACATTCCGTTTCCCATCAAGACGCCGTAAGGTATCGTGTCCACACGTGGGAGTTCCAACTCATCAGCTAACTTTCTCGAGATGAAATTATGTGTCGCCCCACAGTCAATGAGGACTATCACCTCACGTCCATCAATCTTGCCACGTAGCTTCATTGTTCCAGGCGTTGAAAATCCCACGATGGATTTTGAATCTAACTCAACCGTTGCAACGGTCAGTCCTCGAAACTCTGTGTCCGCCAAGACCCACTCTTCTTCTTGCTCAGCCTCTTCTTGCTTTACTTCGATATCTCCTTGCTCGGTTTCCCACAACACCCGAAGTTCACGGAGTTCTGGCTTTTTACAACGATGGTCCTTTGAATATTTCTCGTCGCAGCGGAAGCACAGGCCCTTCTCTCGTTTTGCCTGGAATTCGACGTCAGTGAGACGGCGTTGAGGGAGCTCACGGCGACTAGGGTTACTTTTTCGCATCGTGACGGGCGTAGGAATTCATTGGGCCTAGGGGTACTTTTTGGATTCAGTGGCCCATTCCATTTTTCTTCTGAGTTCAACCCTACTTTTCGATTGCTTTCATTGGATCCGGCCCATTTTTCCTTCCTGGTCCGTTTCAACGATAATTCCCGATCCTCTATCAGTTGGGCTTGCCTCATTATTTCCTCTAGCCCGTTTGGTTCCCGGCTAATAACGGCCGCCCTAATCTCCGGCATCAAACCGTTGAGGAACGTGTTCTCAAGGGCGTCTTGACCCAACCACAGTAAAGGACACGAATACGATTCGAACTTCTTCCTGTATTCTCTCACAGTTCCTTCTTGCTTAATGGACAAAAATCGAGCACAAATACTTCCCTCCTGGGTGGTACGATAGCGGTTCAACAATCGTTCCTTAGCATCGTCCCAGGAGCTTATCTTCTTTCTGTTGTTTGTCCATCGATACCAATCGATCACCTCTGGTTCGAAACTTACGATGGCAACATTCAGTTTTTCCAAATCGCTCAACTGGTGGACTTCAAAATATGTTTCTGCTCTCACCATCCACGCGTCTGGGTTATCACCTGTGAAAACCGGCATTTCAAGTTTTTTATATTTACTACGATCCGAAGGTACCTCTGTTTTATGATGCTGGTGTGTTTCTGTTTCTCTTGGCTTATTAGTCTCCCCATCCGGTGGCCTACCCTTCACTTCACTGGTTTCCGCTTGGCCGGAATATCTTTTTCCGCTTGACCCTTCGGCTAACATCAGAACTAGAGCCTTCTGGTTCTCTCTCATTTCACTCGCCATTTTTTCCCATCCTTTCTTAAAGCCGGATTCCATACTCTTCAGTTTTTCCTTCATCTCCGATATTTCTTTTTCGGTGCTGGAGATTCTTTCCTCCATGGCCATTGATCGAGTCTTCCCCAGGTCGACGGGCTCTGATACCACTTGTAAGGTACCTGTATAGAAGTTCTATGCCTAACAATAACAACAAGTATAATAACACGAAAAATAGGGGAATGAGGACCCAACTCCTTCGTGTTCGAGAGTTCTTCGACACTAAGGAGGAGTTATTTCATTAAGAGGGTAAGAAGAACAAGAGCCAAACAAACACACTCCCAGCAATCCGAGAAGCTGGTCCTCTCCTTCTCTCAAAAACATTCGTTTACCAAAATGAAAAACATGACCCTCCCCCACTAACAGACTCGACAAACCTTTTACACAAAGACCCTCACTCCCACAACGTACTATCCCTCAATTCTCTGTGGTCCCCTGTTCACTAGAGACAATGACTCTCTTGCCCCTTCTAAAATACTTTTTAATGATCGGGGGCCTAACACTCCCCCTCAAGCTGGCTTGAAAATATCTTCCATGGCTAGCTTGTTGATCATCTTGTCAAACTGCAACTTAGGAAGCCATTTTGTCAATACATCAACAATTTGCTCTGTAGTAGGAAGGTAGGGAATGCAGATTACTCCTGAATCGATTTTTTCTTTTATAAAATGTTTATCCACCTCAATATGTTTTGTCCTATCGTGAAGGACTCGATTGTGAGCTATGGAAATTGTTGCCTTGTTGTCACAATAGATACGTGTGGGGCCACTCTGAGCAAACTTCAAATCTTCCAACAATCTCCTTATCCATATGCCTTCACAAATGCCATGGGCTAAGGCCCGAAATTCAGCTTCAACACTACTTCTAGCTACTACGCTTTGTTTCTTGCTTCGCCAAGTAACCAAATTTCCCCCTACAAAGGAACAGTAACCTGAGGTAGATCTTCTATCTCATTTATCTTTGCACACTTGATCGACATTTGTATATACTTTAACATGCAGGTGACCATGTTTCTTAAACAATATTCCTTTCCCAAGAGTACCTTTTAGGTATCTCAAAATTCTATGGACTGCTTCAAAATGAGTAGGTCTTGGGGCATGCATAAACTGACTTACCATACTAACTGCAAATGCAATGTCAGGACGAGTGTGTGACAAGTAAATGAGTCTTCCCACACGTCTTTGATATTTTTCTTTATCTTTTACTTCTTTTTCTATTGCAACTTGCAATTTTAGGCTCTATTGGCGTTTCTGCTGTTCTACAACCCAGTAAGCCTGTCTCTTCGAGTAAGTCAATGATATATTTCCTTTGATTGACAAGAATACCATCCTTCGATCTAGCAAATTCCATTCCTAGGAAATGTTTCAAGACTCCTAGATCTTTGATTTGAAATTCATTGGCAAGATTTTCTTTCAAGATAGTTAGGTCTGCCTCGTCATCTCCGGTAAGAATAATGTCATCCACATAAACTATTATAATGGCAACCTTGTTATTTTCAGTATGTTTATAGAAGATGGTATGATCTGCTTGACTTTGGAGGAAACCATAGCTCGTGACTGCTTTGGCAAATCTTTCAAACCAAGCTCTAGGGGATTGTTTTAGACCATATAAAGATTTCTTCAATCTACATACTTTGTTACTTCCTAAAGCTTCCTCAAAACCAGGGGGCAAATTCATAAATACCTGTTCTTCAAGTTCACCATTGAGAAACGCATTCTTGACATCAAGCTGATAAAGAGGTCAGTCTGCATTAACAGCAACAGATAACAAAACTCTAATGGTGTTGATTTTAGCCATGGGGCAAATGTTTCTTGATAGTCAATTCCATAAGTCTGAGTGAAGCCTTTAGCAACAAGTCTGGCTTTATATCTTTCAACGCTCCCATCAGCTTTGCACTTTATATTGAACACCCATTTGCATCCGACTGTTTTCTTATCTCTTGGTAATTCTACGATGTCCCATGTCTGATTTTGTTCAAGAGCATTCATCTCTTCCATCACTGTTAACTTCCAATTCAAGTCATTTAGTGCTTCCTGTATATTCCTTGGAACAACCAAATTTGTTATCCTAGAGACAAAGATTCTATTACTATCAGAAAGCCTATGATAAGACAGGTAATTGGCAATAGGGTATTTAATACAGTTTCGAGTACCTTTTCTATGGGCTATTGGAATGTCAAGATCAGATGTATCAGATAAAGCGTTATGGATAGGTGAAGAGATGGAGGTACCTAGATCTTCAACATCATTCATCGGAGCATTGGATTGATCTCGTGCTAAGTCAACTATCTGGTCTTGGTTCCTTCGATGTATTGCCCTTCGAGTATAAACATGAAGTTCAAGACCACTTTGTAGTGTTTCTCCCCCTGAAGGAGTATTCTCTTTGCCTGGTACGGGACTAGAAGTAGTACCCTCAGGATAAATGATATTAGGCAAAGGAGAAGTGTCCCAAAAATTATCTTCTAAGTTAGGAAGATACATTTGACAACCCTAGGATCAAGTTTAGACTTAGAAGAAAAAGAGACGTTAACAAAAACAGTGCAACCAAAAACTTTGATGGGTAAATCATAGAATATCCGAACTGCGGGGAAGAAGGTTTTAAAATGATCAAGGGGGGTTTTAAAATCTAGTATTTTCGTGGGCATCCTATTAATTAGATAAGTAGTCATAAAACGAGCAGTCACCCCATAAATAAGAAGGCACATGCATGGAAAGCATAAAAGCACGAGCAACATCCAGCAAATGTCTATTTTTCCTTTCCGCAATACCATTTTGTTGGGGAGTATCGATACATGTAGATTGATGTACTATACCTTTATCTTGGAAAAAGTTAGTTAAACAAGTATTGAAGTACTCAGTACCATTATCAGAGTGCAGAATGCTAATTTTGGTATGAAATTGGTTTTCAATCATATTGTAAAAACGAATAAAAACCTCTTTTACTTCTGACTTTTTAGTTAACAGATACACCCAAGTTAGACGAGTATGGTCATCAATAAAGGTAACAAACCACCGTTTTCCACTAAGTGTCAAAACTTTTGAGGTCACCAAACATCACCGTGAATTAAATAAAAGGTTTAGAAGCCTTATAAGGTCCAGGAACATATGTAGAACGGTGATGTTTTGCAAACATACAACTCTATAATAAAAGGTAGTGCAATCAATGCTTTTGAAAAGGTCCGAAAGCAGATATTTTAAATAAAAGAAACTTGGATGTCCTAGTCTACGGTGCCAAAGCATAATAATTTCTCTAACAGGAGAAGAACTAACACTACTTAAGCCCTGAACTTTTTTATGACTTGAAGGCGGTTCATCAAAGTAATAGAGACCATCAAGCATCCTAGCACGTCCAATCGTCTCCCCCGATTCCTGATCCTGAAAGATATAGTGGGTTTCAAAGAAAGTAACACGACAGTTAGCATCTTTAGAGATTTTGCTGACAGATAACAAGTTACAAGCTAGTTTTGGAACATGAAGTATAGAATGTAAGGTAATGTGTGAAGTTAGGGTGATAGTTCCTTTTCCAGCAATAGAAGAGAAACTACCATCAGCTATTTGAATTTTTTCATTACAATATATAGGAGAGTAAGACTCAAAAAGATTGGAGAAACTAGTTGTTATAATATATATATTGTTGTCTTTTATCGTAATGGTACATTCTTTAGTATTAGGGTTTCTTTGTACACCTATATATATTTGTCATAGAGCTCAAATGTGAATAGAACGAATATTATTCTTTCTCAATTCTGTATTTTACATGGTATCAGAGCACCCTAGGATTTAGGGTTTGCATTTGAAAATTAGGGTTTCTTCCTCCCAAGTAAGGTTAGGGTTTGAAGTTTGGGTCATCATCTTAGGGTGGCCGTTTGTCGACACCACCTACCTAAGGAGGAGCACGACCGCCAGAAAAGGTGAACCGCCGTCGCCGTTCGCCGGAAGCAGCCGCGAGTGAGGCTCACGCGCCGCCCAAGCATTCTGCCTCCGCTGCCACGCGCCGGCGCGTGGGAGCTCCGTTCAGCGAGCCGCCGCTTGGGTTTGTCTCCGTTCATGATTTTCGGCCTGTCTGTCACCTCGGATTTGACACCAAACCTTAGTTTGTCTCGGTTTCTTCATTTGGGTGAGATTATGGCACTTTTTGGTACTGTTCAAATCTGATTTTTTGTTTCCTTGAAGATTAACCTACTGTTTTGTCTTAACAATGGCTGAGATGAAGCTTATAGTTGTACCCAATTTGGTTCCCCTCTCGTCAAAGATCACGGAGCATAAGTTGAATGGTTCAAACTATTATGATTGGAGTCGAACAATTAGGCTCTATTTACGAAGCACTGAGATGGATGATCACATCGATCAGGATCCACCAGAGGATGATACAAGGAGGGCTTGGTTGCGTGATGATGCTCGTTTATATATTCAAATCAAGAATTCAATTGAGGGTGAGGTAGTTGGATTGGTAAATCATCGTGACTCAGAAAAAAGCGCTCGAATTTTTAGAATTCTTATACTCAGGAAAAGAGCAAGTTAACCGAATGTATGAAGTCTGCACAACTCTTTATCAGGCAAAATAGGGAGACCGATCTGTCACGAATTATTTTATGCAGGTTAAGAAGACATGTGCAGAATTGAACACTTTACTCCCATTTAGTACAGACATAAAAGTTCAACAAGCTCAAAGAGAAAAGATGGGTGTCATGAGCTTTCTTAATGGGCTTTCTTCTGAATTTGATATGGTCAAATCACAAATTCTCTCAAGTTCCGAGATCCCCTCTTTGGATGAAGTTTTTAGTAGAATTCTCCGTACAGAAAATTCTTCGTCCCGCTCTTACATTTCTCGACCCAACGATGCTTTAGTTAGTCACAATGATCCTAAGGTCACTAAAGGAATGAATGGTAAGCCAGGTCATCAAAGACCTGGTTCTGATTATCAGAGACATGGGTCCGCTGCTGGGAACCATCAGAGACTTGGTTTTGGTCACCATCGACAACAAGAGCCACAAGAGATTATATGTAACTATTGTCGTAAGCCGGGTCACTTGAAACGTGACTGTTGGAAGTTGTTGAATAGGGGGCAAAGACCTGAAGTGGCTCAGATTGCGTCTACAAATGATACACCTGAGAGAACGGTAACTATTTCTGCAGATGACTTTGCTAGATTTCAGTTGTACCAGGACTCACTACAAGCATCTTTTTCATCGAATCCTATTGCAACTATTGCTGACTCAGGTAAGAATCATTGTCTCCTTACATCTTCCACCAAATGGGTCATCGACTCTGGTGCCACAGCTCATATGACAGGTAATTCTAGCCTATTTTGTACCTCTCTGTCCTCTGCACCTTTTCCATCTATTACTTTAGCAGATGGTTCGACGTCTTCTGTTCTTGAATCTGGAACCATTAACCTCACGCCTTCACTCTCTTTATCTTCTGTCTTACACTTGCCTCGACTTTCATTTAATTTGATTTCTGTTAGTAAACTCACTCATGACCTTAATTGCCTTATCTCATTCTTTCCTGGTTATTGCTTGTTTCAGGATCGTATGACGAAGAAGATTATTGGTAAAGGATATGAGTCTGAAGGCCTTTACATTTTTTATCAACAGATATCGAAAGTTGCGGCATGCTCTGGTGTTGCATCCCCATTTGAGGTCCATTATCGTTTAGGTCATCCATCCTTACCCATGTTGAAGAAAATGTATCCAGAGTTTCTTTCTTTGTCTTCATTGGATTGTGAGTCGTGTCAGTTTGCAAAATTTCATCGTCTTAGTTCGAGTCCTAGGGTCCATAAACGAGCTAGTGCTCCATTTGAATTAGTCCATTCTGATATCTGGGATCCGTGTCCTGTAATGTCCAAAACTGGATTTCGATATTTTGTTACTTTTGTCGACGATTTCACGTATGACTTGGTTATATTTAATGAAAAGTCGATCTGAGTTACTTACTCATTTTTGCAATTTCCATGCTGAGATTCAGAATCAGTTTAATGCCTCTGTTAAAATTTTACGAACCGATAATGCGGGTGAATATTTTTCTAACATGTTGGGATCTTACTTGTGTACACATGGCATTCTTCACCAATCCTCTTATGCTGATACTCCATCCCAAAATGGGGTTCTTTGAACTAAAAATCGACACTTACTTGAAACAATGGAGCTTTGTCCTTTCAAATGAATGTACCAAAACATTTTTTGGGCGATCACGATTTCCACATGCTTGCTTTTGATAAATAGAATGCCTTCTTCATTCTTCATGGTGAGATCCCTTATCGTGTTCTTTGTCCAACAAAATCTTTGTTCCCAATTGCACCCAAAATATTTGGTTGCACTTGTTTTGTTCGAGATATCGATTCTTATCGTGCGCAGTTAGATCCTAAGTCCTTAAAATGCATATTTTTGGTTATTCTTGGGTTCAAAGAGGGTATCGTTGTTATTGTCCTAGTCTTAACAAGTATCTTGTCTCTCTCTCACGATGTTACGTTTTTGAAGATTTACCCTTTACCCCATCATCGTCGAGTTCATGTCGGGGAGGACAACACACTTATCTATGAGATCGTCTCTCCTTCATCTCTCTCTCCTTCGCCTCCTTGACACCTATCCCCCATGCGTCCGCCTATTACCCAAGTTTACACGGGCGTATACCACAACAACCTTGGACACATGTCCTATGCCGAAGATTCTTCGACATCCGATCCGAGGAGCTTGTGATAAGCTTCCCATTGCCCTTCGTAAAAGGTAAACGCACTTTGCACTTACCCTATTGCTTCTTGTGTCTCTTATCACCAATTGTCACTGCCTACATATTCTTTTCTTACATCCCTTGATTCTACCTGTCTTCCTAACTCTGTTCATGAAGCTTTATCTCATCCTGGCTGGCGTAATGCAATGATCGAAGAGATGTATGCTTTAGATGATAATGGTACTTGGGATTTGGTATCTCTTCCTACAGGAAAGAAGGCTATTGGATGTAAATGAGTTTTCGCCATTAAAGATAATCCCGACGGATCTGTTGCTCGCTTGAAAGCCCGCTTAGTTGCTAAAGGTTATGCTCAGACTTATAGGATAGATTATTCTGACACATTCTCTCCAGTTGCTAAATTGACTTCTATTCGATTATTTATTTCCTTGGTTGCTACTCACGGTTGGCCCTTGCATCAGCTTGATATTAAGAATGCCTTTCTCCATGGTGATCTTCAAGAAGAAGTATATATGGAGCAACCACTTGGTTTCGTTGCTCAGGGGGAGAGTGATAAAGTTTGTCGTCTTAGAAAATCTTTGTATGGATTGAAACAGAGCCCACGCGCATGGTTTGGTAAATTTAGCCAAGCACTTGAGCAGTTTGGAATGAAGAAAAGCACATCTGATCATTCTGTCTTTTATCAACGATCTGAGAAGGGTATTACACTGCTTGTAGTGTATGTCGATGATATCGTTATCACTAGAGATGATACTTCAGGTATATCCTCTTTGAAAACTTTCCTTCAGGGTCAGTTTCATACTAAGGATCTAGGAACATTAAAATATTTCTTGGGCATTAAAGTGATGAGAAGCAAGAAAGGTATCTTTCTGTCGCAACGGAAATATGTACTTGATTTGCTATCTGAGACAGGAAAACTAGGAGCTAAACCATGTAGTACTCCGATGATACCAAATTTGCAACTCATCAAAGAAGGAGAAACATTTAAAGATCCTAAGAGATATAGAAGATTGATTGGAAAGTTGAATTATCTGACAGTAACACGACCAGACATAGCTTATTTAGTGAGTGTTGTGAGCCAATATATGTCTTCACCTACCGTGGATCATTGGGTTGCAGTTGAACAAATTTTGTGCTACTTAAAAGCTGCACCTGGACGTGTGATTTTATATAGAGATCACGGTCATACAAAGATTGAATGTTTTTCCGATCTTGATCAAGCGGGATCTAAAGAAGATAGAAGATCAACATCTGGATATTGTGTTTTTGTAGGAGGAAATTTGGTATCGTGGAAGAGTAAGAAGCAAAATGTGGTATCACGTTCGAGTGTTGAGTCAGAATATAGAACTATGTCGCAGTCTGTGTGTGAAATAGTATGGATACATCAATTTCTTTCTGAGATTGGATTTAGTATGTCTATGCCAGCTAAATTGTGGTGTGATAATCAAGCCGCACTTCACATTGCTTCTAACCCAGTGTTTCATGAGAGAATTAAACATATTGAAGTGGATTGTCACTTTATTCGCGAGAAAATACGAGGTTTGGTGACCACAGGATATGTGAATACTGGAGAGCAATTGGGAGATATTCTTACTAAAGCTTTAAATGGAACAAGAATAAATTATCTGTGTAACAAGTTGGGCATGTTTGACATATTTGCTTCAACTTGAGGGGGAGTGTTATAATATATATATTGTTGTCCTTTATCGTAATTGTACATCCTTTAGTATTAGGGTTTCTTTGTACACCTATATATATTTGTCATAGAGCTCAAATGTGAATAGAACGAATATTATTCTTTCTCAATTCTGTATTTTACACTAGTCATATGATCGGAGGCTCCTGAATCTATAATCCAAGGAGATGAATTTAGAGAGCAAAGGGCTTGAGGACAGTTACCTGTTTGTGCCAAGAAAACACTAGGATTACCAGATGATGAATTGGTCTTCAATAGTTTCAGGAGTTGATCGATTTGCTCCTTACTGAACGGACTGGAGTCAACAACATTAGCAGTGGAGGAATGTTGACTTATGGCCTTCTCACCTTGTCGGGTACTTTTCCAATTTGCAGGTTTTCCATGTAGCTTCCAACACATCTCACGAGTGTGTCGGGGTTTGTTGCAGTGTTCACACCATACACGTGGCTTTTCATGGGTTTTGTTTGATTGAACAGAAGCCTTTTGTGCAGTAGTTTCTACTATTAAGGCAAAATTTTCAACTAAGTCAACCTGTTTTTTCCCATCATAACATTCTGACGACTCTCCTCCCTACGCACTTCAGAAAATACATCATTAATAGTTGGTAAGTTTGTTTTATCGAGTACTCTACCTCTAACCTCATCAAATTCAACATTGAGGCCGGCTAAGAATTTGTAAATACGACCATCATCAACAATTTTCCTGTAGTGCTTCTGATCCTCGGTAGACTTCCATTCATACGTGTCAAACAGGTGCAAGTCTTGCCAAATCGTTTTTAGAGAGTGAAAGTATTGAGTAACAGAGTTACCTCCTTGTCGTATGTCGCTTAATCTCAGATTTAGTTCAAACACTTGTGACTTGTTGCCCAAATCTAAATACATTTCAGTCACGCTCTCCCAAAGTTCTTTTGCGGTAGTGTAACACATATAGTTACAACTTATGTCTTCTTCCATAGAATTAACGAGTCAGGTCACTACCATGGAATTTTCAAAGATCCCATCCAAATGAATGAAGGGTCGTCTTGGCGGGTGGCATTTTATCTCCAAAGTGAGGTAGCCAATCTTTCCTTATCCCCGAATATACATACGCACACTTTGGGACCAACGAAGGAAATTTTCACCATTAAGCCTAATGGTGGTGATTTGAACAGAATTGGAATGAATACGATGATCTAATGCTTTAACAATTGAAGATTTATTTTCTGTCATCCTTGTTGCAAAAACAGTGACCAAAGAGACAAAATCCAACTACCAAACACAGTGAGTTTAACACGAGAAAAATAAAACCAGCAGTCTATTCCCGAAAAACAACGACCAAAAAAGGTAGATGAAGAAAAAGGGAACTTGTATGCGGCCATGCGGCAAATGGCTGTGTGTCGTCGCGGTTGCTTGCTTGACTTAGGGTTTAGGGTTTTTAGTCTAAAAAATTAGGGTTAGGGTTTTGCTCTGATACCATGTGTAAAATATGAAGAGATAATATTTTCTCTATATTTATTAAGTGGGATTACGGTTTCTTAAATGGAAGAACTACCCATGTACATAAGGAAATAAATTTACAGCAATATATTACATTAAGTACGAATATTCTATTGAGGTAAATAAGGAAAACATCCCTAAAATAACCAACAGATGCCTTGGATGATAAAGGACGCTTCCAATTCCTTAAATTTGGATCGATTTCTTCAAGTGTTTGAGGATGAGAGGGGGGCTGGTTTGTCTTAGCCTCAAGAGGAAGTTAGGGGATCTTCTTGATTCTTAAAGGAAATAAGGAGTGTGTGGGGGGGGGGGGGGGTGTGATTATGGGTAGTGAAATTTCACTTGTGGCGAGTTGTGAGAAGGGTTGCAGTAGGTCAAGGGGGTTGGAGCCATCATTTGGGATGTTTAATGAAGTTGCCTTGGAGGGGGGCTGCATTTAAAGGAGGGATGTTCGGGGAAAGTGGCAGGGGTTGTGGTGAAGAGGCGCCTTCTCGGGGAATGGGTCTTTAGTGATTCTTGTTGCTTGGGATCCAATCTCGAGGAGGAAATGGTGGAAGAAGAGGTCAGAGTTAGCTTGCGGGTGGAAAATGAAAAGCATAGAAGTATAGGGGGTGATGTTGTTTAAGGAGAAGAAGTGGTGGTTGTCGATTGCTTGATTCCTTCAACTGCTTTGGGGAAGGAAAGGGAGGAGACCGATAAATTGTGGGGGAAGTTTTACGTAAGAAGGCATGGGAAGGGGGCAGTTGTAGATCAAATTTCTCTGGTTGAAGATGTTTGGCCAGATTTTCTTGAGCAGTCGGCTGGCCATACTCTTGAGATGCAAAGATCAAGGAAGTTTGCAAGGGAAGTCGAACATTCAGTTAGTTTTGAAGTGGAGGAATGTGTCTTAGGTGAGAGGGAGGTATCTTTTGTTAGAGCTTCTTTCCAAACATTTCAGGGGTGTGTCGAGGGGTCCTCTAGCCCTGTCAATGGGTGCCATGAGTCGGATGGGTGGTCGGTTCAGAGTCTAAGCAGTGTTGATTGTGAGTCGGGGGAGAGTGGGGGAGGTGTGGAGGGTAGATTCCCCGATTGTCAATCTGGTAAGTTTATTTGAGTCACCCCAGGGGCAACAAGGAAAGGCAGAGGTAGAAAGGGTGACTAGTCCTATTATTCCTACGGAATTGTCTCGGTTTGCTTCCTTCATTAAGGCAAGTGGGTTGCAATTCAAGGGGGTGAAAGTTGGGGGGAATTTTCCTTCTGCAATTTGAAAGTTGTTTACTGGTTTGCGAGAAGTTTGGGTGAAGGAGCTATAAGGGTGAGCCTTAAGAATTTTTGAATAGCCAAAGTTCAGTTGTAGTTCTTTTTCAGGAGGCAAAGATAAAAGCGGTAGGTAGAAAGTTGATTAAGTCGTTTTGGTGTTCATAGGCGGTGGGTTGGGTGCGTGTGGTTTCCTTGGGAAGGTTAGGGGGGTTGCTGGTTTTATGGGGCGATTGTCGTTTCTAAGATGGCAGTAGTGTTTTGTGTGTGTTGTTTTTTTTGGGTGGTTTGGTGGTGGTTTGCGGGTTTTTGAGAGGGTCGAGGCGTGGGGGTGTCATTAGTTGGGTTCTTGACAGGGTGCCTCAGGGAAGGGTGGCTAGAAGTATGAAAGTAGTTGTGGGTTGCGCGGTTTTCGCTTGTTGGTTTCTGTGAAGGGCCTTGGTGCTTGAGGGGTGGTTTTATTTTTTCGGTCTTTGGTTGTTCGGAGGGGATAACAGTCTTCTTTTTTCAGGGTGAGTAAGCTTTTCTGGTGCTTGAGGGGTGGTTTTATTTTTTTGGTCTTTGGTTATTATTATTATATATATTTTTTTAAAAAAAATTGGTCGGTTTTGTCAAGGGCAAAATCGACCCCGACAGAAAACACACGAAAACCGACCGACAGACCTCGGTTCGGTCGGTCGGGTCGGTTTTCGGTCTTTTTTTTTTATCACCCCTAATATAAATGTTATTGTCCTATCACCAAATGGGTATATGTCACTATGGATGTTACGTTCTTCGAGCATCTACTATTTTATTCCATAACTGATCGTCAGGGGGAGAAGGTGAATGACAATCAGTTATGGATCTTGTTACTTGAGACTGAACCCGAATTTGTTACCCTACTTCATTCTCCTCCTCAAGATCCTATGACTCTTCCTATTTCTCCTGAAACAAGTCCACCAAATGTTATTCTTCCAAATGCTAGTGAAAATCTCCTCACTTACCAAAGGAGAAACAAACAAGTTGAGAAAATAGATTCTAGAACAAATCAACACTCTCCAATATCTGAACCAGTTTAATCATCCAATGAACAATCCATAAGTGAGGATAAAGGCGAGATGAGAGAGGATGTAATTCCAAAAGTTGATGACTTATACTTGCCAATTACAATAAGAAAGGGCGTTAGGAGTTGCACCATTCATCCTGTAGGAAACTACGTATGATATGATGGATTATCTGAGTCATATCGAGCATTTCTTTCCGTTATTGATAATGTTCAAGTACCAATCAATATTCATGAAGCATTAAAACATCCTGGTTGGAGAAAAGTTGTACAAGATGAAATTGAAGCTCTTGAGAAAAATGACACATGGATAGTGCCCGATTTACTATTGGAAAAGGAAATGTTTGATGTAAGTGGATCTTTACAGTTAAACATAAGGCAGATGGAAGCATTGAGAGGTTGAAGGTCAGACTTGTTGGTAGAGGATTCACTCAGTCTTATAGAATTGACTACCAGGAAACCTTTGCATCTGTAGCTAAACTCAACACCTTAAGAATTATCTTATTTCTAGTAGTTAATCTTGATTGGAGTCTTCAATAGTTGGATATTAAAAATGTTTTTTTTAATGAAAATTTAGAAGAAGTATATATGAATATTCCTCGATGTGAAGAGAAATTCAGTTTACCAAAGGTTTGCAAACTTAAAAAATCTCTCTATGGACTCGAGCAATCTCCATGTGCACGGTTTGGATATTAAAAATGTTTTTTTGAATGAAAATCTAGAAGAAGAAGTATATATGAATATTCCTCCTCGATGTGAAGAGGAATTCAGTTTACCAAAGGTTTGCAAACTTAAAAAATCTCTCTATGGACTCAAGCAATCTCCATGTGCGCGGTTTGGTAAATTTGCAAATTTTGTTCTCAGTCTTGGATATTCACAATGCCAGTTGAACCATGCTTTATTTGTTAAAAAAAGGTCTGAAAATTTACTTGCTCTCTTGATAGTGCAAGTTGATGATATCATTCTTTCTAAAAAATGATGAATTGGAACTGCAAATGTTGAAAAAGCACTTGGCTCAAGAATTTGAAGTCAAAGATCTAGGAAATCCAAAGTATTTTCGAGGCATGGAGATTGCTCGGTCTAAAAAAGGTATAGTTGTATCCCAAAGGAAGTACGTTTTAGACCTTCTCTAAAAATGACTCTTTAAAAAGGACGGTTTTTTGAAAAAACTTACAAGAGAAACATTGAGGTATATTATGATGCAGATTGGTCAGATGATGTTACAGATAGATGATCTACCTCAAGTTACTGTTCTTTTGTATGGGGTAATCTTGTTACATGGAGAAGTAAGAAGCAATTTGTAGTTGCAAGAAGTAGTGTTGAAGCTGAATACAAAGCACTTGCTCATGGTATATGTGAAGGCATATGGATCAAGAGAGTTCTAAGGGGAATTAGGAAAAAATTGTTTGTTACAAATACAGTTGATGATTGATAATCAAGCTGCAATAAGTATGGTCAAGAATTCAGTCCATCATGTTAGGACAAAATATGTTGAAATTGATCGTCACTTTATCTTAGAGAAAGTCAATAATGAAGTGGTTCAACTCAATTATGTGTCTGCTAAAAAACAGCTAGCAGATATCTTTACCAAACCTTTACCAAGAACTATAACAAGTTGGGTTTATATAATATATACAACTCACCTTGAGGGGGTGTGTTGAAATTTTTTGTTAAAGTTAGGGTATTCTTGTAATTTTGTTTTATAATTTATCTCTTGTAATTTTGTATTCTTGTGATGTTTTATCAAGTCTAGTCGTGGCTGTAGAAGAAAATGGCCTCGTGGAAGGGTTTGTGGTTGGAAAGTCGAAAATGCAAGTTTCTATACTTCATTTTGTGGATTACACGTTATTGTTTTGCAAATATGACATGATTCCCCTGGAAAATCTGATTAATACCATTCGGTTCTTTGAATGGTGTTCAGGGTTTAAGGTAAATTGTAAAAAATCGGGCCTTGTCGCAGTTAATGTGGATTTTCAAGTTAAGGAGATGGCAGTGCATTTCTGTTGCAAGCCCCTTGACTTTTATTTATTTGGGGCTTCCACTTTGGGGGAATCCGAAGAAGGTGACTTTTTGGCAGCCCATTATTGATAAAATTAAAAAGAAGCTTGATGGATGGAGGTTTAATTTGTCAAGAGGGGGAATAATGGTGTTGTGCTCTTCGGTTCTTGTGAATTTGCCAATTTATTACCTTTCAGTTTATGGTATGCCTGCCTCGGTGGGTATTAAGCTTGAAAGAATTCTTAGGGTCTTCTTTTGGGGAGGAAATGCTAGGGGGAAAATGTGTCATCTTGTCCGATGGAGCTTGGTAACTGCAGATATTGGGTATGGTGGCCTCGGCTTGGGGGGTTTCACTAGAAGAAATAAGGCTCTGTTGGCAAAATGGGGGTGGAGGTTTATGCTAGAACCGGGTGCCCTTTGGAGGATTCATAATATTCACGGGTCATCGAACTTTGATTGGAGTGTGGGTTGCTGCAAAGGCCTTAGCTTGCGTAGTCCATGGGTGTGTATTGCTAATAATTGGAAAGAGTTTGGTGGTTTGTTGCATTTTAGGCTTGGCTCGGGGAATAGATTGAGCTTTTGGCAAAATTGTTGGGTGGGTAAAATAAGCCGTTGGTTGCTGTATTCCTTGGTTTGTATGCTCTCGCGTTAGCTAAGGAGGGCTCGATTTGTGATTACTGGGATGTGGGCTCACACTCCTGGAGTTTTTGCTTTGGAAGGGCTTTGAAAGATGAAGAAATTCAGTTTCAAAATCTGCTAGCTATGATCCTGAGATGAAACCTTCAATTGGTCTGGACAAACTGCGCTGGAATAGGGAGAAGTTGAGTCATTTTTCAGTAAAATCAGCATGTAATTTTCTGGCTGGTGGAGTGCAGATGAGTAAACAGTTGGTTAAGGTAATTTGGAAGTCTTGTAGTCCAAGAAGGGTGAGTATTCTGACATGGGTACTGCTAAACGGTAATTTAAACAGTGCGGTGGTGTTACAAAGGAAGTTGGTCAAGCAGTGTCTCTCTCCTTCCGTGTGTGTGTTGTGTTTTGCTGAAGCGGAATCTATGTTTCATTTTCTTTTTTGATTGTGGATTTGCAAGGTGCGCCTGGTTTTCTTTATTCCAGATGTTCAAGGGAATGTGGGTCTTTTCAAGGGACCCGAGGGGGAATGTGGAGGCGCTTCTTCTAAGGCCTATTAAGAGTAAGCAAGCCAGATTGTTATGGATTAATGGAGTCAAGGCGGTATTGTATGATTTGGGGTTTGAGTGGAACCAGAGGATTTTTCATGACAAGCCCAAAAGGTGGTTCGATATGTTTGAGGCCACAAGACCCAAGCTGCTTCTTGGTGCTCTATCTCCCGAGATTTCCAGGGATATTTTTCTCAAGATGTGTTGCTCAATTGGGAGAACTTTTCTTCTGCTGTGTAGTGAGTGTGTTTATGCTGGGTGCTCGGGTTTTGCTTGCTCATGTTTTGTTGTATGCTTGGGTATACATAATATTTAATATATGCATGAATATGAAATAAAAAATATATGTAGTAGCTTGGATGGAGGCATTTTCATTTTTCTGATATCGTGCACTTCGTATACGTATTTTATTTAAAATTCTTTATCTTCTTTTCTTGATGTTTGTTTTTCTTTTATTTCTAAAAGCCTGTTGAACTTGAGCAGGAAATATGGTTGAAGGATGCTGTACTTGGTGTCTTTAAAGATACCCGGGATTGCTCTCTGACGCTGGTGAGATTCATACCAGTAGATCAGATTAGTCAACACTTTTTTTAATCAGAAAATATGCTGAACAGTAGTGGCAACTTCCTTTTTCTATGTTTGTGCAGGTTAGATTTTTCCACGGCGAGAAGAAAATGGATCCAAAGAAGAAAATTAACCATTCTCAGCAGAGTATAATTCACACAAATAACAGGCCCATATCCTCTTCCTCTGTATCAGAGTGGAGCGATGTTGAGGACTCCTTTCCTAATTTGAAATCTTCCCAAAATCTTGGGAATATTGTTAGACGGTTAACACCTACTAACTTGCCAAGTCAATTAGGAACGGGCAAAAAAACGAGTGATGCCAACTCATCATCAGTTCAATTGAAAAGGGACCTTCGCATAAACAAATGGAAAATTTCAGGATTATGGCTGGCCAGGGACAGTCTTGTCAAGAACATGAAAGTTCTTGTTGTAGTTGGATGTATTAGTTTTGCTTGCTTCAAGCTAACAAGCACAATGATAAAGATGAAATTTGTTCCTACCTGGACCCCACATAAAGTAAGCCTGAATACCAGCTCTCTTTACAGCGATGAGGATTTGTCTGCGGATAATGTTATAACACCTCCAAATATGAAGAGCAGTTCAAATCTTAATAGTCTTAAAAAGCTTTTGTCGAAGTTAATGAGGAAGGGCAGGAACTTATCAGGCACAAGTGATATGCCACTGTCATCTGCAATTACAGCTCTGCACCAGAAGCTGATGTCGGTTGAAGAAGCTGAAGCCCTTGTGAACCAATGGCAAACGATTAAAGCTGAAGCTCTGGGACCTAACTATCAAATTTATAGACTTCCTGAAATTCTTGATGGAACAATGCTTTTCCAGGTAAAGTTCATTGAAGTTTGAGGTTGAACTGCTTTCATCACAATCTAAGGATCAATATTTCATGTATATGAGAAACTGAAACTTTATTAAGTACGTACGCATAAAAGAAACTGGAAAGACTAATTAGCAACCATTCAAGTCAGCTAACAATGAAAAAAATACTAAATATCTGCCAAGGAAAAAAAAACTTTGTAAATAAGGAATAAATGTCCTGAAATAGGAATAACAGCAGATGTCAATGAGAAAACTACAAATTTTTAATTTCCAAAATTTCTATAGAATTTTGGAACGTCTTCGAAAGATAAGAAACAGGAAACCAAAAATGTCATAAATGAATCAATTTATCAAAAAATTGAAACAAAAACCAAGAAACATGAAATGGAAATATTATCCAGACACCTAAGTTATCTTCTCTCTCATTTTTTTCACTCATATTTCTCCGCACTCGGTGACTTCCAGCTACCTTCTTCCTCTCAACAACTACCAATGATGAGATTCTTGGTCAATATCAACTAATGAAGTCTTGAAAAACATTCCTCTAGGGGCCACTACTAATCCTCCCAGAACCAAATATATCTTCCATCTCCTTGCTTCAACCTAGACAAAGCCCTCACCAACTACCTTTGCTTCCAGTTCCGATTTCCTAATGAATGGGCTCTTGCCACTCTTTTCGCTCTTCTTTTTAGTGAATTGACATTACTCTGTTCCCATATTTTCTTCGTTTAACTTTGCATCATAGAACTTCAAACTCGAGAAGAAATCTCCAAACCCATTATGCAAGATTGTGTTGCTTTAGAATTTTCAGGCCGAGGTCTTCCTTTTTAATTAGCAGCGAGACTATGCTCCATTTTCATAGATGACATTCTGCCTCTTCCACATTAGTCGCCCGGAAAAAATATTTTTCTTATGTTTAAATATCAGTAGTATATGTATTAAGCCTTATTAATGAAAATAACATCTGGATGCATATGAAAAAGAGGCATGTGGAAAAGTAGCTAAGTTATTGAAATAAGATTTATTGGCTCTATCTTTCGAAGTGATGGGGCTTTAATATTATGTTGTTTTGTTTTTGGTTTATAGTGGCAAGCTCTAGCTGATGCTGCAAAAGCTAAATCATGCTATTGGAAATTTGTTTTGCTGCAATTGTCTGTCCTACGAGCTGAACTTTTGTCAGATAAGTTTGGAGCAATGACATTAGAAATTGAGGTTCATCTAGAGGAAGCAGCTGAGCTTGTCAATGAAGCTGAACCAAAGAACCCAAGCTATTATAGGTAACTGGAAATAAATTAATTGTACTTCACTTGCTATGTGATTAGGTATTTTTCCCTCTTTTTAACTAGAAACAAAAATTTCATTGATAATGAAAAGTGTAACTTAGTATTGAGAGAAAATTCTTCATTCATTCACATTAGAGTACTAATACATATGGTATACAAAGAAACCCTAATACTAAAGAATGTACAATTACTATAAAGGACAAATATACATAATAATATATCTTATAACACTCCCCCTCAAGCTGAAGCAAATATGCCAAACATGCTCAACTTGTTGCAGAGATAATCTATTCTTGCTCTGTTTAAGGCTTTAGTAAGGATATCTCCCCATTACTCTCCAATCTTCACATATCTTGTGGACACCGATCCTTGTTGTATTGTCTCGCGAATGAAATGACAATCCACTTCAATATGTTAATTCTCTCATTAAACACTGGATTAGATGCAATGTGAAGTGCAACTTGATTATCACACCACAATTTAGCTGACATAGTCATATTAAATCCAATCTCAATAAAAAATTGATGTATCCGCACTATTTCACACATAGACTGTGACATAACTCTATATTCTGACTCGACACTTGAATGTGATACCACATTCTGCTTCTTACTCTTCCACGACACCAAATTTCTTCCTACAAAAATACAAAATTCAGATGTTGATCTTCTATTTTCTTTAGATCCTGCCCAATCATAATCATAAAAACATTCAATCTTTGTATGATCGTGATCTTTATATAGATCCCACGTCAAGATGCAGCTTTTAAGTAGCATAGAATGGTCAATTGCATCCCAATGATCCATAGTAGGCAAAGACATATACTGACTCACAACACTTACTAGATAAGCTATGTTTGGTCGTGTCACTGTCAGAAAATTCAACTTTCCAACCAATCTTTTATGTCTCTCAGGATATTTAAATGATGCTCCTTCTTTGGTGAGTTGCAAATTAGGTATCATGAGAGTACTACATGGTTTAACTCCTAGTTTTCTTGTCTCAGATAACAGATCAAGTACATATTTTTATTGGGACAAAAAGATACCTTTATTACTTCTCATCACTTCAATGCCTAGGAAATACTTTATATCATCGACAAACTTTATCATAGAGGATATATCTTAGTATGAAATTGACCTTGAAGGAAAGTTTTCAAAGAGGATATACCTGATGTATCATCTCCAGTGATAACGATATCATCGACATACACTACAATCAGGATATTACCCTTCTCAGATCGTCGATAGAAAATAGAATGATCAGACGTACTTTTCTCCATTCCAAACTGCTCAAGTGCTTGACTAAATTTACCAAACCATGTTTTGGGTTCTATTTTAATCCATACAAAGATTTTCTAAGACGACAAACTTTATCACTCTCTCCCTGAGCAAAAAAACCAGGTGGTTGCTCCATATATACTTCTTCTTGAAGATCACCATGGAGAAAAGCATTCTTAATATCAAGCTAATGCAAAGGCCAACAGTGAGTAGCAACCATAGAAATAAACAATCGAATAGAAGTTAATTTAGCAAATGGAGAAAATGTGTCAGAATAATCTATCCCATAAGTCTGAACATAGCTTTTAGCAACCAGGCGAGCTTTCAAACGAGCAACGAATCCGTTAGGATTAACTTTAATGGCAAACGCCCATTTACACCCAATAGCCTTCTTTCCTGCAGGACGAGATACTAAATCCCAAGTACCATTACCATCTAAAGCATTCATCTCTTCGATCATTGTAGTACACCAGCAGAATGAGATAAAGTTTCATGAACAGAGTTAGGAATAGAGGTAAAATCAAGTGATGTAATGAAAGAATATGTATTGTCAGACAATTGGTGATAAGAAACACAAGAAGTAATAGGGTAAGTGTAGGTGCGTTTACCTAAGCTCATCACATGTTCCTAGATCAGATGTCGAAGAATCTTTTGGTATAGGACGTGTTTGAAGGTTGTCGTGGTAGCCGTCTGGTGTAAACTTGAGTAATAAGCGGACGTTGAAAAATAAATGTTGAAGGAGATGGTAGGGAAGGATGAAGGAGAGACAATCTCATAGATAAATGTCATCCCCCCTGACACGAACTCGACAATGATGGGGCTAAAGAGTAGATCCTAAAAAACATAACATCAGGAGAGACAAGATACTTGTTAAGACTAGGACAATAACAACGATATCCCTTTTGAACACGAGAATAACCCAGAAAGATGCATTAACAAGTACAACCAAATATTTTGGGTGCAATTGGGAATAAATATTTAGTTGGACAGAGAACACGATAAGGGATCTCACCATGAAGAATTGAGGAAGACATTCTATTTATCAAAAAACAAGCTGTGGAAACTGCATTTGCCAAAAATGCTTTGGAACATGCAGTTGAAAGGATAATGCTCTAGTAGTTTCAAGTAAATGTTGACTTTTTTCATTTAGCAACCCCATTTTGGGATGGAGTATCAACGCAACAAGATTGATGAAGAATGTCATTTGTACACATGTAAGATCCCAACATGTGAGAAAAATATTCACTAGCATTATTAGTTCGCAAAATTTTAACAGAGGCATTAAACTGATTCTAAATCGCACCATGAAAAGCACAAAAATGAAAAAGTAACTCAGAATGACTTTTCATTAAATATAACCAAGTCAGATGAGAATAATTATCGATAATTATCGACAAAATTAACAAAATATCGAAATCTAGTTTTGGACACTACAGGACAAGAACCCTAGACATCAGAATGAACTAATTCAAATGAAGCACTAGCTTGTTTATAGACTCTAGGACTCGAACTAAAACAATGAAATTTTGCAAACGGACAAGACTCACAATTCAACCAAGACAAAAAAATGAAACTCTGGATGAATTTTCTTTAACATAGACAAAGATGGATGTCCTTAAACGACAATGGACTTCACGAAGATGCAACACCAGAGTAGGCCACAACTTTTGGTATCGGCGGATAAAAAATGCAAAGGCCTTCAGACTCATATCGTTAACCAATAATCTTCTTCATCATACGATCTTGAAACAAGCAATAGCTAGGAAAAAATGATATAAAACAATTAAGACCATGAGTGAGTTTACTAACAGAAAACAAATTAAACGAGAGTCGGGGTAAATGTAAGACAGGAGACAAAGGAAGCGAGGGTGTGAGATTAATGATGTCAGATCCAAGAACAGATGACGTCGAACCACAAAGTAACAGTTGGAAAGGTGCAGATGGCAAAGAAGTACAAAATAAGCTAGAATTACCTGTCATATGAGTTGTAGCACCAGAGTCGATGACCCATTTGGTGTAAGATGTAAGAAGACAATGATTCTTATTGCCTGATTTAACAATAGTTGCAATAGAATTTGATGAAGAAAAGATGTTTGCAATGAGCCCTGGTACAACTGGAATTTAGCAAAATCGTCTACAAAAATAGTAACCGACCTCTCAGATGTATCATTCGTAGATGCAAGTTGATCTACTTGAGGTCTTTGCTCCTTATTCAACAACTTCCAACAGTCACGTTTTATATGACTCGGCTTATGACAATAGTTATATATAATTTCGTGCGACTCTTGTCGTCGATGATCAGAATCAAGCCTCTAATTATTGGTATTCATTCATTTAGTAACCTTAGGATCATTTCGATCAATGATAACACTATTGGATTGAGAAACAGAAGAATCAAACGAAGAATTTTTTGTATGGAGGACTCTACTAAAAGTTTCTTCCAAAGGGATCACAGAGCTCGAGAGAATTTGTGATTTGGCGATATCAAATTCAGAGGAAATGTCATTCAAAAAGCTCATGACACCCATCTTTACTCTTTGAGCTTGTTGAACCTTTATATTTGTACTAAATAGGAGTAAAGAATTAAATTCTACACGCCTTCTTAACTTGCATAAAATAATTCATAATTGGTCTCTTGTTTCGCAATGATAGAGGGTTGTGTAGACTTCATACATTCTATTAACTTGTTCTTTTCCTGAGTATAAGAATTCTAAAAATCCGACCAGTTCTTTTATAGAATCACAACGATATGTCAATCCAACTACACTCTCAATTGAATTCTTGATTGGAATATACAATTGAGCATCATCATGCAACTAAGTCTTCCTTGTGTCATCCTCTAGCGGATCTTGATTGATATGATCATCCATCTCAGTGCTTCGTAAATAGAACCGAATTGTTCGACTCCAAGCATAATAGTTTGAACCATCCAATTTATGTTGTGTGATCTTTGACGAAAGGAGAATCAAATTGGGTACTACCATAGGTTTCATCTCAACCATTATCAAAAAAACAACAGATAAACTTCAAGTGAAACAAGAAACAGATCTGAACAATAAAAAAAAACAGCTTACTCTCACCCAAATCCAAAACCAGAGACAGACCAAGGGATTATTGTCAAATCTGAAGCCACAGAACGGTCGGAAACCTCAAGCCGAGACAAACCCAGGTGGCGAATCACTGATTGGAGTTGTCATGCGCTCCCACACTTGGCACGTGGCTGTGGATGCAGAATCTTCCGGCGGCGCGTGCGGCTGCGTCGGCGAACGGCGACGACGAAAGTCCTTTGGTGATGGCGGTGCTTCTCCTGAGGTAGGTGGGACATAAACGGCCACCCTAATGTGATGACCCAAACTTCAAACCCCTAGCCTCACTTGGAAAAGAAAACTCTAATTGTCAAATTCAAATCCTAAAACCCTAGAAATCTGTCTCTGATACCATGTAACTTAGTATTGAGAGAAAATTCTTCATTCATTCACATTAGAGCACTAACACATATATATAGCTATACAAAGAAACACTAATACTAAAGAATGTACCATTACTATACATGTCAAATATACATAATAATATATATTATAGCAAAAAGATACAAAAACAAACTCCAAAAGGAGTGAAAAAGTAACAACAAAGGGCAAAAACCTGAATGCTAGAAATAGAAGCATCCCGATGAATAATGTAATTAACAAAGTAACCAATAATTCAAACAAAGAACTCCATCGAAAGGCCTTAGACTTAGCTAGGTTAAACTTCTCGCTCCAAGTTTTGAGTTTATCTTCAAAGATCTTTGTTTGTGCTTGAACCAAATTTCATAAATAATAGTTTTAACACATAAGAATAGTTCAATACATAAGAACGGTTAAAGATGTGACTTTGATCCTCCAAAGCCATAAAACAGAGAACGCAAATTGAGGGCTGTAACAAAAGATAAGATAGCTTCTTTTGTAAAACATCTGCTTCATTCTGCCCTTTATATAGCAGAATCCACACTAAAACATTGACCTTCTTGGGGCTTTTTGTCTTCCATATTGCAAGAAGGTATAGGCAAATGATTGGTCATAGTATTAACAGAATAAAAGCCTGAATGGAGCAATTTTCCAAAGATTCTCATAGTCAGAATGATAGCAACTTCTTTGAATGATAGTCATTGTAATGTACCAGAACGATAGTACCTTCTTTGAATTATGTATGCAAAGTGTTTTCTTAAAATTGTATAATTAAATCAGTTTCGAAGCCATATCAACAGCGTAATACTTGTTGGACGGTGTATTTGAATTTATAATTTGTTTATAAGAAATACTACAAAAAACTTAAGTGATGTCTGATAATCATTAGGTTTTTAGTTTTTGGTTTTTGAAAATTAAGCTTATTATTAGATAATATGGGATTTCATCTCAAAACTAATTGGCAATAAGAGGAGTAACTCATGCATTTTATTAAGAATGTGAACTCTCGCCATCTTTCCAATGTGAGATCCCTAACATGCCCTCTCAAGATGGTGCTTTTTTGGGTTTACTATTCTTGGGTTGGATCCCAATTTTTTTTAGATCGAATCCTTTTTGGGTTTCATGAGTTCTAATACCATATTAGATGAACATTGAAATTCCATCCCAAAACCAATTGACAATGAAAAGAGTAACTCATGCATCTTATTAAGAATGTGAAGTCTTCCCATCTTTTCAATGTGGATAATAGTTACAATCATTTCACCTTATTGGTTGGATTCGTTTTCAATTTTTACTTTTGTTCAGCTATGTTTTATACTTCTATTTGAATGACAAGCACTATTCATATTTCCATTACTACTTTCATAACTCTTAGGCCCTTCTATTTTTTGTCACTAAAACTCTTGTTGATCCTTTGTCGCATGCAGCAATTATAAAGTTCGTTATGTGGTAAAGAGGCAACAGGATGGTTCTTGGAAGTTCTGTGAAGGTGATATACTAGTACCAACTTAGTAGGGACATTCTTTTTATAAGACACAAATGGAGGAATTTTTGCTCATTTGGTCTCTGGAAAAATGAAAAAGAAAAGGATGTAAAGTTCAACACGGATAAATCTGCACTAACACCATGCCCAGGGGGGTTGTAATATTTTATGGATCTATGCCTCTGGAGTTTCTGCTTGTAAAGTGTTTGATTCTTTGGTCGATAATAACATTCAAGTTTAAGTTTATACACGTCTTATCTTACGACCTTTTAGACAAGATCTGTTCTATAGATTCTATAAACTGTATCCTTGAGTTCTAAACATGCATGTCTAGATCGTTCTATTTTAGAACACCGAGCTAAGACCTTTCAGCCAATAACTGTTTTATAGATCTATCTTTGAGTCCTAAACATGCATGTTTACATCGTTCTATTTTAGTACACGGATGAAATGAGATTTTTTGCAGTATTTGCTTCTAAATATTATAATCTGTTTTTGGATTGAAAGAACTTGTGAGGTTGATTATTTCACTTCAGACTCTTACCAGAAATAAAAACATTTTGTTATTTGTGGGTGTTTGCTTGCAACATTTTTTGAAGTAATATACGTGTGAGTGATGAGAAATAAATGTGATTAAAAAAAAAAAGATACACACTTTTGGTCCCTCAATTTGTAGGTATGTTTGTATTGAGTTTCTGAATTTGAAAATCAAACAATCAAGTCTCCCAATTTAATTTAGGGGTTTTTGTATGAAAGATCATTTTTTCCTCATTTTAATTGTATCTGACATGGTGCCCCAAAATGATGACATTTGACTTATTCTGACGTGGTAAGACTGGCGAATTACCCAGAAGGGCAATACTCGACATGTCTAGTTTGATTGTTTCTAGCGTGCTTTACTAAAAAGACTCGGCATTCAGGCGAGCCACCCGATGGTGTTGTACGAAGTGGGTTTAGTATGCTCTGCCAAAACGACTCCGAAACAAACAAAAAAAGGAACTAGTACGAAAATAATGTATATAAATAGGGAACGGATACTCCCAATACATTAGAAACTCATTGCCCAAAAGAAAAGGCCTTTTCGACATTAAAAAAAAAAAATTGATTGTAATGTAATGAGAGTGGATTCCAAATTGTAACGTCTCATTGCTTGAGATCCAATAGCATGCAATAACTAGTTGTAAGAAAGAGTGGGGAGGAGAAAGATATATAGAAAGTGTGCATGAAGTAGTCAGGCACAAGGTAGCAACCCGAGAATTGAAACAGTTAAATTTCACTAAAATAATTTCATTAGCGCCTGAAGTATTATAAAATGGGATCGTGAGATAGTTATAGTATTTGAATTAAATTAATTAGTAGATTGTGTATCATGCATATACCTCTTTAAATTATTAATTATTTAATAAAAAAAAGCATGTTGATTAGATCAAAATGAAAAGTAACCAATAATTTTCGTTTATCATGGGTAAGGACACTATTGCTAACATAATAACTTTTATTCACAATGTTGACATGAATAGAAAAGGAATGGTTTGAATAATATCTACTAACATCATCGAAAACATTGTTAAGATACTTTTACAAGAAGCTTTTATTGAAAACGTAAGGAAACATCAGAAAAGCAATAAGGATTTTTGGGTTTGAACCTTGACTAGATCGTCCTGAAGACGGATGCGACGGGAAGAAGTGGCATTTGGAAGTGTTGCTGACTTAACATTTAGGTTTTGACATAAAAAAGTTTGCACTGTCTTTTCACACTTCGGCGCATAATGTTTGTCCAGGGCTTGTTGCCTGGGGCCGCAGGCCCGTTCCAACCTTTTTTTACCTTGTTTTTCCTTTTACTTTTGTCATTGTTGCATGTTAAGATAGTTTCCTTGCATTTTTGTTTCTGTATGACTTTTCGCCAAATTGACGTGCAAGGGTGTCGATAGAATTCTTAGTTTGTACTATAGGGAGATGCGATTGTTCGTCAATTCTTTCTACCAAGAGTTATATTTTAGTTAAGCCGTGACTTTCGATTTACTTATCAGTGTATAACGAACTTTCTTAAAATGCTTAAAATGATTTTCCAAATATTTTCACAAACTCTCTCTAACCTCGTTTTCTAAAACCATTTTCTCGAGAACAAGGGTCGAGGTTGCGAGATAGGCCCTGTTGGCCACCGACGATCCAAATTCGAGTTGGTTGACTTACTCATGGGTGAGAGTAAGTGTCATACGGTCGCGTTGAGACCCTTTGAGAAGTGTGACTGTGTCAATTGGTATCAGAGCCACATTGAGTTACAGAACTTAATACAGTAATCATGTCGGCGACAGAGAAATTTGGTGAGCCTCGTGTTGACTGGGCGAGCGAGATCGAGGGGCAAATGCCCTTCCTTGTAGAAGTTCTTGGTAGGATGTTGGTTTTAGAATCTCTCATGGATGAGATTACGACCAAAGCCAATAAGATTGATGCGGTAGCTGGCCACCAAAACGGAATGCCCGCTCTAGAATTGATGGTGAAGGTCGAGACCCTCGAGGATAGAGCTACACGAAGTGTGATTTCGAGAGAGGTGATAGCTCTTTGGGCTCTTTTGCTAGCATGGAGAAGTGTGTCAAGGGTTTAGATAGCTCTCAAAAGTTGATGGCTCAGATGATGACAAACTTCACTGATGAAGTTAGAGCTGCTATAGAAGTTGTGAGAGTAGAGGTAGAAGAGTTGAAGGCAGGGGTGACGGATTTAAACACCCAAGTTAATGTCAACATGAGAGTAGTGGGAAATCAAGCCTCAACTGAGAGTTTAGCTCAAGCAAGCAAGTTTAAAGTACCTAAACCAAAGCCCTTATGTGGGGTTCGTGATACAGAAGCCCTAAAAAACTTCATATTCGATATGGAACAATATTTCAGGGTCACAGACACAGTGGTGGAAGAATCGAAAGTTACCTTGGCAACAATGCACCTTGCAGATGATATCAAGTTGTGGTGGAGAACACGTTACATGGGCATCCAAGAAGGGTGTTGTAACACTTACACGTGGAAAAAGTTGAAGTAAGAATTGTGCTCGCAATTCTTCCCAGATAATGTAGAGATATTGGCAAGACGTAGGTTGTGCGAGTTGAGGCACGATAGAACCATTCGGGAGTATGTCAAGCAGTTTTGTTGCATTAATGTTAGATATTCAAGACATGTCGGAGAATGATAAAGTCTTTTCTTTTTTTGAAGGGTTACAACCATGGGCAAGGTCCAAACTTTATGAACAAAGGGTACAAAGTTTATCGAAAACTTATGTCGTTGTAGAACAGTTGTGATCGGCTACATGCAAGTGCACGTGATCGAAGTAATATTAAACTGGAGTATTCTAGAGTATCGAGCCCAAGGGAATGGATTTTAACAAAATTTGTGAAAATATAAATTGTTAACAAATCACAATTAAAAGGTAACCAAAGATAAAATGATTGTAGGGTGGTTTTGACTAAAATAAAAAAGGATTTAAAAACATTGGAAAGTTGCCCCGTTTGATAACCATTTTATTTTTGGTTTTTAGTTTTTGAAATTTAAACCTAAAAATACTATTTCTACCAATGAGTTTATATGTCTTCTTATCTATTTTGTACCTATGTTTTCAAAAACTAAGCTAACTTTTGAAAACTAAAAAAAGTAGTTTTCAAAAACTTGACTTTGTTTTTAGAATTTGGCTAAGAGTTCAAATGCTTACTTAAGAGAGATGATCTCTATTGTAGAGAAATTATGTGAAAATAAGCTTAACTTTCAAAATCTAAGAAACCAAAAACAAAATGGTTATCAAACGGGGGCTTAAGGATTCAAGAATGCTCATGCCCCTTTTGGAAAGGCAATACAACTCCAATGTAATTGCATGGACTGCAACAATAGTGCAACTGCTGCAATTGCAGTACAATTTTAATTCTAACTAACTTCAAACTGAGTAAATCGAGTTCTACTGCTATTCGACCTTCTCTAAGTACCTTCAGGAGACTGAGTGGTTAAACCTATATGTCTATGGCTAATCTAACTCAGGTGAATTAACTTACAACTCTAGGGTTTTGGAGTCTCGCCTATGTTTATGGTTGAAGTTTCATAACTTATGTCTAAGCCTTTTTCTCTATTGCTCTTGTGGCATTCGCTTCACTTAACCCTTTCAGTATTAAGCTTAATTAAGCTCAACAAACAACACTAAATGGCCAGCTAGGGTTGCTTAACAATTAATTCACCAAAAGCAAACTCAATTCAAAAGTTGGTTGAATTGTTCTTGTTATGGAGCTTTATATCTTTCCCCTAGGACATTCACATCTTGAATCTCTAAGAAATTTAGCTCCTCATGATGAAATTAACAAAATGCAATGAAAGTAAAGTGAGAGAAAACATTGAACAAAAGAGTGATAAGATGCAATTGAAACTTTTTTTTTTAAAGTTTGGTCCTGCATCCAATTTAAAAAAAAAATCTAAACAAGGAAGTAAATGTAGGAAATAAGTTAAGTGGAGGAAATGGAATGACCAGTGTGAAAGGATTAAGATCTCAACTATCTTGAGAGTTCCTTAATTGGTAAAACAATCAAATCGTAAAATTACTTCAATGAAAACACCTCGCTGAAAGTAGAAGGAAGTAGAACATATGTGACTCTACTTTTTAGAGAGAACCTTACAACTACTTGCTGGAATAGAAATGCACAAAGCTATAAAATTGTCTTTCGGCCTCAAATCAATCGAACATACTTGTTCATTACAACCCACAACTCTCGTCGAAGTTGGATTAAGAGAGGAGAAGAAAATTACAAAATAAATGAAGAACTAAAACTCCTCAGAAAATGTTGTTGTCTTCGTAAATGAAAAAAAGAAAAACCCATAAACTAAATTCAACAAAAGCTTCAAGAATCGACCTCTTAGTTCAACACCCCCTCCAACTCTCGTTATTATGGGATTGAAGAAAAGAATCGGGTTGAGAAGTAGAAGAACAAGATGAAATAAAATGAAAATTTGCAGAAAAGAAAACTATATATTGTTGTCCAAAAGCCCAGAAAATGAAAAGGAAAAGTTCTTCCTCATCGACATCCCTTCACGACTTCTTCTTCCAACATATAGGGATTACTTTCTAGAATTTATCTCTTCATGGATCAACTTGCTGAAGGGAGTGAATCCTGCAGCGGGAGCAAATTGAATCGCATTTGCCTCATTATGTTACATGAATCTAACTCAAAAACATACATCACATGCATAGGTTAAGCATTAGGGAGGAAACGGAAAAATTACCTTTGAAGAACCACTTTCTTCACGTAATCCTCTCTCGCAATCTCCTCGTTCTCAACAAACTCACGATCCTGAACCAATCACGAACCGGACACATCCAAAATGGTTACTCGATTGTTCTCTTTGGAATAGTGAGGATTGTGGGATCCAATTGGGAAATGGAAGTTCTAGAGAGAATTGGAGAGATGAGAGAGTTTTGGAGTTGTGAAAAAAATAAAAAATGGCAAAAGTTAATCCAAAATGTTTTTACAAGCATTTATTTATAGTGGGTGAGGGTAGGAAGAATTTCTCCACCCATTTAGCCCACTAACTCTAAAACCATATATTATACAAATCATATTTGTATAATATAAGGTATCACATACCTCATTATGCAAATCACATTTGCATAATGTGGAATTGGAAGGAATCTAAATTCTAATAAGCAGCGAAACACAATTGAATCGTAAAACTCGATTTTGCTTTGGCTAAACATCAAATACCAGTGCATTGGGAAAAATACATAATGATAAGCAATTTAAGCATGGATTGAAGCAGTAAAACATGTTGTATCAGTTCCTAAACTAAAAGGAAAAACAAGTTATCTTTGTAGTTCCAAAAGCAGCAACTCTTTGCACCTTTTTCCAACAAATTCTACTACACAACATTTTTTCTTCTCCTACCGGATACTACCAGTAGAGATCACCTCCTATATCTCTGAGTTCTTAGATTTAACCTTGTGGGAGGTTACCAATCGAATTGGGAGAGGGAATTTTGAGAATTGTGAGGGAGAATGAGACAGAGATCTTTCACCAGCATTCCACAATTGATCGATCATCCATTCAATTAATCCTATCGATTGAATACCTCATTCACTCCACTCCTTCTGTCCCTATCGAGAGGGAAGTTGAGGAGTAGTGGGAATGTGTCACAATGACGCGTTCCCTTAATTAAATTAAATTTAATAATAATCAACTTATTTAATAATAATTAATTAATTTAAATAATATAATTAAATTATATTTAATTATATATTAATTTTAATTTGAATTAAATCATATTTAACCAAAAATAAATTAAATATCATATATTTAATTTAGTTTATTAATGATGAAATCACATTTAATCATTTACCCTCTAACCTATAATTTTAATGTACATCTCATGCACATTAAATTTTAACCTATAGTTTTAAATATGAATCTCATTCACATTTAAATAATATTTGAACTCTTTCAAATATTGTCAACAAGAGCATAACTCAACTCCCCTATAGTCTTGCAGTTGCACTATTCTCAATATTTGCACCTTAAGTACCACTGATCCTCTAATAAACAACTTGTTTATGGTTCTGCCCCTGAGAAGGTATGTTACATTAATACTATAGACCATTCGGGTTATTTACTCGAACGTGATCCTACTTGTGTGTCCAATCTAAAAAAACTACGATTTCCCAATTTTTCTGCATTTTCCAGGTTTGTCTACTATGCAATTGCAACATTTGTAATCTACCAAAAATCTGCAAAAAATGAAATAAGTGAGAAATTTTGATTTCTTTTCTTTCAACTTCTTCTATTATTGAATTTTCTAACCTTCATGTGAATACCACCACTTATTTCAAATTTTGACCAATAGTATTGAAGAAAAATATAAGTATAAATAAATTTAAAAGCAAAATAATTCTCATAAATAAGAATTATCCAGTTGTTTGACCTAACAAGTGATATGGGTAAAGAAAAGTCTCAAGATGTAAGGTGGAGTCAAGCCTCCCCAAATAGAGATAGCGGAGGGCATTACCCTAGCTCCCCCAAGAGTGGGGGAGGGGTCAAATCAAGAAATGGGGAAGAAAGAACATGATGAGTGACAAACCAACAATATGAAGTTGGTTGATTTCCTCCTTCTTGTTACTGTGTAACGGGTCTCACAGTTAGGTAGAGTGCTAAAATAAGGTCGCTCTGTAAAATTTCCAAGCCTCGTTGACAAGTACTTTAGAAACTAAGGTCAGGACCTTGGAGGAGAAGATCCCACTTGAAGGAGACGGGGACAAATCTCGCATTGGTGCCTTGATATTTTTATTAGCATTGCAGAAGAAAGAAGAAGGGACCAAGGAATCCGCACATGGCCTTATGTATGTTGACACGAAGATTAATAAGAAATCCACGAAGAGCATAATGGTTGACTGAGAAGCAACCCATAACTTTATGACTAAAACAAAAGCCCGAAGGTTGAATTTAAGTTGAGCAAGAGATGTTAGAAAGGTGAAGATCGTCAACTTAACAACCCTACTCGTGTTGGGAGTTGCGCGAGAAGTGATGGTGAAGTTGGGTGCTTGGACCGGGCAAGCAGATTTTGTGGTTGTCAAGATGGATGACTTTGATGTTGTGTTAGAGATTAAGTTTCTCCTTGAACGCAAGGTCATACTGATACCATTGGCTGAGTGTTTAGTGATCACATGATCTAATCCAACGGTAGTGCACACTAGGCTTAAACAATTGAGTGGTGTAAAGTGGTTGTCTCCCCTTCAACTCAAGGAGAGCCCAAACATGTATGGAGATGTTAACCCCACTACAAGGTCGAAGCCTGAATTTACTCGAAGGCCTGTGGAGGCACCAAGCTGTGCGAAGGAGTGGGTCAAATAGAGACGACCTCTTTTGACGAGAAGGTATGTGGAGTCCAACTCCACCAATAGTTGTGAAGAATGTGTTTGAGGTGTTAGCTGACAGGACGACTGAAGAAGATTGTCAAAGTAGGGGCATGTTCTTTGAAGCATGGAAGAGAAATCAAGACGTAGAGGTCCGCTGGGACCATTTTGGAATATAAAGAGAGTTACTCGTGAGACCAAGAGTTCAAGTAGAGTTGGTTGACAGTGACGTCAACCGTTTAAGTGGGAAAGGATGTCACAGTCATGTTTGTCTAGGGTCTGTTGCCCGTGGTTGCATGTCCGTTCCAACCCTTCTTACCTTGCATTCCCTTTACTTTTGTCGTTGCATGTTAGGATAGTTTCCTTGCATTTTTACTTCCGTATGACTCCTCTCTAAATTGATGTGCAAGGGTGTCATAGCTTGAATTCTTAGCTTGTACGGGATGTGACTTTTGTCAATTCTTTCTACCAAGCGTTATATGCTAGTTAAGTAGTGGCTTTCATTTTACTTGTTTACCAGTGTATAACGAACTTTCTTAAAATGCTTTCAAATGCTTTTTCAAACGTTTTCACAAACTCTCTCTAACCCCGCTTTCTAAAACTGTTTTCTCGAAAACGGAGGTGGAAATTTGCGAGATATATAGGCCCTGTGGGCCACCGACGGTCTGAATTCGAGTTGGTTGACTTATCGTGGGCGAGAGTAAATGTCGCACGGTCGCGTCGAGACCTTTTGAGAAATGTGACCGTGTCACATAACACGTTCATTGGTAATGATTCGACTATGGTGCCACAAATTTGTAAATTGATCCTTAGTAATTGTTGTTGTTCATTGGATTTCGTAGGAAACATTTCGTTAGGATTGGGAAATTGATGCGATTCTTCCTGAATAGCCTGGATTCTCCCATCGAGAGTCACTTTGAAAGTCTTACCTAAACTTTTTTTTATTGAATGCGATCCTTGGTGTACATAGCAAGAACCCGCTCAAAGTTACGAGATCTTGTATGAATGAGTTTGGTAAGGACCATATAACCTCTCCTTTTTCTAGATGTTGAAGATGTGAGTAAGGGGCTAATACCTTCTCGACACTATCGAACCTAAAATCTAAAACCAACTCCTAAAAAGTGGTTGGATCGAAGTATCTCGAACATTCTCTATCCACTCGCCAACTGCAGAGGGGTTATTCCTATTATATGGAATGTGGCAAAAAAGACAGATTCAACAAGATATGTCTTGCTTGCATTAAGATTTCAAACTTGTTATCTACTTTTAGGAAATGTTCGGATCTACAATAATACAACGTCGCATTCTCCAAAAATTGAGAAACAATAAGCGATCTATTAAGAGAAAGATTTATCCGAGAGAAAATCTTAGGAATTTTTACATGGATAACCAATTTAAATATATGTATTTTCATAAATGTACAAAGATTTAAAAAATTGTCATATCTAGATTTAAGGTGCAATTTTAGACCATTATACCCCTTTTGCATTTCTCTCTCTTCAATTAAAATATATTGTAATTATAATGATTATTTTATGGCCTTTCTAAAATCCCACAATTTAAGGAAATTAACTCATTTTTTTGTTTCTCTATCTTCAATTAAAATCATACTAATTATAATGCAATTATGGATATAAATGTAGTATATATGTTGAAATTGAAATATATCAATTTAATATTATCACTCTTATTGTTGTATTTTCAATCGACCATGTCTATGACAAAAAACATCTAATATACACAATGAGTAAATCAAAAATCGGCGTTTATGGTATATATGAGATATGTATGGAGTTATATATGATTTTTTTTTTAACCAAGAGTTATATATGATTTTTATATTAGAAGTAAATATATCAGAATAATTTACTTCAATAGACAAATTGGAGAAAAGAAAAAGGGCCAATTGCACAAATGGAAAAAAAATAAAAGCCCAAATTGCAAGCGTGTCTATCCTTTTAGTTCTATTGCAAATATAGCAAAAAAAAATGATTCAACCCAATTGGAGTCAGCAAAATGTCCAAAATACCCCTCCTGTATAATCTCGCGTGATTGTAATATGACGTATATCAACAGTCTATCAGTAATATATTGTTTATATACCCACGATATACCTAATATGAAGTATATCAGTGATATACTACTGATATATTTTACTTAAGTATATCAATGAACTTGAATTTCTAATACTTACTATATCAACAGTATATCAAAAAGAGCTAATATGAAGTATATCAAGAGTATATAGTGATTTATATCTAGTGTATCAAATATAACCTAATATGAAGTATATTAGTGATATGTTACTGATACATTTCACTTATATCAAAATGAAATGGGGCATGCGTAAGATAAAGTATATAAGTTATATGCTATTGATATACCTTATTACTTAAAGTGATGAAATATATCACTGAATGAAGTATATCATTGTTGTGTTATGTATATTAATGATATTTCAAATATGCAAAATATCTTTGATATGTCACTGATCTATTTCATATAGAGTATATCATCTAGTTGATACACTGAAAAAGAAGTGCATATACTATTAATATACTTTGTATTAGGTATATATCAATTGATTGATATACCAAATGTGCTACCGATTTATTATTGACATACCAAATAGTATATTGGATATAGTATTGATATGCATGATGATACAATAATGATGGTAGAGCTATAATAATAGAAAAGCAAAAATCAATATAGTGAAATTTTGTTGCTATATTTGCACATCTCCAAAAACCACAAATTGTAAATATCATAATATTTTTTTAACTATACATTGTAATTCTCTAAAAAGAAAAGCCTTTGTGTTTAGAATATTATATATAAACAACCAAGATTCATTACGTTATATTTCACTAAATGTTATTGAACACTCAAAATTTCTTTCGACATCAATATTTGAATGAACGGAGTTTTCTTCCCATATTTTTTTGACATGAAATTATTGCTTCGAACTTTATAATTATGGTGCTAAAATAGTGTTTTTTTTTTTGGGGTGGGGGAAGGGGGCACTTGCATAGATAACATTTTAAATTAGGGGAATTGCATGCATATGTCGAATCTAATTTGTAAAACTAGCAAATTCTATAGACCCAACCCAATCTTACATGCAACAGAAAGTCAAAAATGTCATCTTGCATATTGATATACCAACGATATACCTAACTAAAAAGTAACTACATGATATTTATTTGAAGTTAATCAAGAGTATATCAGTAAGTGCAATACTGATATACTTAATTTATCATTGGTGTTGTTCAATAAAAAGTTTTCAGCAATATATCAATAGTATAATGTTGATAAATCAACAATATACATAATATAGAGTATATCATTGATAAGATATATACTTGATACTGATATATACTTGATACTGATATACTTAATTGAATTTGTTCGAAAGTAAATTAATAAGATGAATATTAGTGTGATATACTACTGATATCTGTTTATTTCACAAATATCAAGTATATATCAGTGTGATATACTACCGATATACTTTATTTACGTATCTAAAAAATAAGAAATACTTACTATATCAATAGTACAATAATTATTCATAATTGGTATATCAGATTATCTAAAGCTAGTATATCAATGGTATACTACTGATATGCTTTATTTAGGTATATAAATGAAATGGAAATGCTAATATTCAATATATGAATGGTATGTCACAAATTAGTGATTTATGTTTGGTAGTGATTTATGTTGATATATCATGTATGTTTGATATACCAATAATATAATAATGATAGAAATAATGATATACTCAATGCTAGTATCTCGTATATGATAATATTCATTTCATTGATACATTGCTGATATACTCAATGTTAGGTATATCAATGAAATGAACATATCTAAAATGAAGTATATCAGTAATATACTAAGATGCAAAACATCTCTGATATGATACGAATATATATAGAGTATATCATTTAACTAATATTACTAAAAAGAATTGTATTTATAGTATATCAATAATGTACTATTAATATACTTTGTTTTAGGTATATATCAGTTGACTGATATACAAATACAAAGTATATCAGATATACTACCGATATATTAAATGTAAAGTACATCATATATACTACTGATACACCAAATGTAAAGTATATTAGATATACTACTGATACACCAATGGGGTAAAATTGGAAAAATAAAAAATAAAAAATCAGATTCTTAAAAATTTTGCTATATTTGCAAATCTAAAAAATTCATGGCTAGATCTGTAAATATACTAATATTTTTTGTCACCCATTACAATTCCCCAAAGAAAAATAATAAGACATAAATGGAAGACATTTTGTATGTGGAGTGAGGGAAATAGATGGTTGGACGTTTTTGTGTAAGTCAAATGCTAAAATTATGGAGAACATGAGAGATAAAAAAAAAAGAAAAAAGAAACCTAAAATTGTAGTTGTATTTTTATTTATTTATTTTAATAACTAACATATGAGGGAAGAGAGTTTAATAGTAATTGAATATTAACTTTTATGTAAAAAATTAAGGTTCGTTGAATAAACCTGAAAAAAAAAAAGAGTGGGTTTATGTCAACTATGTAAATGAGCCTATTTAGTAGGTTATTCAGGTAGAAAGCCTTCTTTTTATTTTTGTTTTAAAAACTGTCAAATAGATGCTTACAACATTTGTGAAAAAAATAGACTCAATGTCCATTTATTTAAAAAAATAGTGAATGTGGGGCTATTATGTAAATGAGTTCAATTCCTAATAAGACAATTGTCCATTTATGTAAAAAATAGGTCCAATTTCTAATAAGGTAATCGATAAATCATTGGGTTTTTCATGTATTATTTTTTATTTTTGTTTAAAAACTATTAAATTAAAGTTAATGGTACGTAGTACCCTCCCCCCCCCGATTCTCTCTTCTCCCCTTGCCCAACCCTCTCGCCTCCGATTGTATATTTGGCCCCGCCGATGCCTTACCTCCTACGATCGTCCTCTCCGTCTCCTCGTCGGCGTCTCTATTTGTCCCTGCGTCTCCTCTCCAGCATTTTCAACCACTATCCTTTGCCCATTCATCTCCCGTTTTTGTGACTCTTCGACTTCTTATATGGTTTCACTCCTGGTGGTCGATCCCCTCGACCTGATTTCCAGCGCTTCTATTTCTCCGAAGAGGAAGGGCAACTATCGTATTGGGGAGTCGGAGTTTAGTATCTGGGGAGACTCAAATTCCTTCTTTATATAAGAGGGGGCTGGCAACCAACTGATTCTTGTGTCTCTCGATCATGTGAAGTGATTTCATGGTTGGTTTATGGTTTTGGTAGCACATGTGAGGTCGTTCTTTGAAAGAAGAAAGTTTAAGGATGACGTTGCTACTGTTGGGTTGTTCAAGGTTAGAAAAAGGTATGGTTGGGTTGCGGAGGGCATGTTTTGGCCTCCGTCAGGGGGTCGATGGGTCTTCACGGTGCCCCTTGGCTCCTTCTCCACAGGTTGGTTGGTGTTTCGAGACATGTTGGGTGATTTTGTTCGGTTGAATGCTATCTCTTCCTCCCCTCCCCCCACCCCGTTACCTTGAACTCACCTGATATGGGCATAAACAAGGACTCTGGATTCGATCCCCCCCTCAGGTCTCCCCCTTCTCTGGGCTTCAAGAGGGTTTATGAGGCGAATCAGGTGGAACACTGGGTTCGTAAGGCTCAAGAGGTAGTTCATGTGGACTTTGGCAGAATTTGGGTCGTGACTAGACTGTTTGCACATGTTAGTTGGAAGATTATCAAGTATGCCTTGCAATCTCATTTCAAAACTAGCTTGCAAACAAATCCTTTCATGTGCGACAAGGCTATGGTTCTCTTTGGGGAGGAACATTTAGTTTCCAATGGGGGGTAATGGCAAATAATCCACAACCTTCACCTCAAGATTGAAAAATGGGATGACAAGCTTTATAGTTCCCCTTCAGTTATGATTGGTTATGGAGGATGGCTTGCGATTGATAATCTTCCTTTGAGATTATGGAGGAGTGAGGTGCTCGAATGGATTAGATTTCACTTTGGAGGACTTGAAAATATCTCATTGGACACTTTGAACTTCCTGAAACTATCAAGAGCAAAGATTAAGGTTTCCTGAAACCTCTGTGGGTTTTGGCCAAGGTCTATTCCTATTAAAGACCCAATTGTTGGTGAAATTCAGTTAACATTTGAAGCATTGGGGTCTGCTTCTCCTCTTGGAAGACTATTGAAATCCTTGACTTTGAAGGATGTTACCAACCCCATTGACTTGGTCAGAATTTAGCAAGTTTTTATGATGAAATGGGAGCAGGTTCGATGGTTGGTTCTTTAGAAGATGAAGTAGGGATTGATGGATCTTTGGCTTCTAAGGTAAGAGCATTTGATGTGCCTAACGAATTAAATAGATTCGCAGTATCTGGAGCTTCCGAGACTGTCGAGATTCATGACTCCACAACTTTTAATTGGTGCATTAATGGTTGTGAAAACGATTCGGAAAGAATCAATGACTTGATTGAGGTTTCTTCGGGATTGGTGAAGTTAGTTACATGGGAGCCCAATGGTTACAATGAGGAGATGAATGGCAACTGTTACATTGAGGAGATGAATGGCTCTCGACAAGGCACCCCCTCCCTATTAAAGGGACAAAGTCTGGATGGTTTATTCTCATCTAATCAACAGTCATATGCAGGGGCAGAGCTGAAGGGTCTCAGTTTGGAAGTTGATCCGTTGTAAGGCTTTGACTCGGCTAATGGGAAGTCTCTTTTTTTCTTCTGTGAATCCGGCTAGTGTGAAGGAAGTTAGAGACGTTTTTTGTGGGAAATATTACTCAAGAAGGGGTGGGAGAGATATTTTGAGTTTGACTGAGCATTTAGATGAAAATTTCTCGGACTTTTTAGAACGGATCGAACAAATTTTGCAGCAACCTGATCGTGGAGCTTTGGGCACTCAGGTAACTTCTAGTGTTGTTGTATGTTCCTCTTTAATTGATGTTGAGGAATGTCATCGTGGGCCAAATAACGTAGTTTTTGTTAAAGCTTCTTTCCAGTCCCCCTCTCCTTTAAAGTAGGGTTCCCTTTCTCCCTCCTCGATTTTGGGATCCTCGATTTCAGGCTCGGTGGTGGCTTTGAGTAGCCCCGATTTGGAGTTTGCGAAAAGTTTGAAGCATAGAGAAGTGGAAGATTCTTCCCATGCAATCAACCTCCAGGAATTCTTTGAATTTGTAGCTCTTTCGGATCAGGTGGAAAAGGAAGGTAATAGAGATACCTCTGAGTGTTCGGCTGAATTAATACATTTTAGCAAGATATTTAAAAGCTAGGGGATTGCAACTCAAGGAAGTAATGTTAAGACAAGTGGTTTTGGCTTCAAAATGAAAATTCTAACATGGAATATAAGGGGCTTGGGGGTAGTTCAAGGAGAATCAACCTCAAGAGATTTCTTCAACGAATTTGCCCTGATTTGATTTTTATTTAGGAAACCAAGCTCATGATTGTGGATGGCAATGTGGTGAGATCAATCTGGAGCTCAAAAGATATTGGTTGGGCCCATGTGGAGGCTTATGGTAGGTCTGGGGGTTTGTTAATAATGTGGGATGAGCTTAAAGACTCGGTTAAAGAGGTTTTAAAGGGAGTGTTACTCCATATTTGTTAATGTTTTTGCACAAGGAAAACAATTTTGGGTATCCAATTTATGGACTTAATCACTATCAAGAGAGGAAATTTTTGTGGGAGGAATGGTGAACTCTTTCCGGTAATTGTGAAGGGTCATGGTGCATGGGGGGAGATTTTAATGTTATTAGATGGGCGCATGAAAGGATGCCAATGAGGAGGGTGACCAAAGGAATGAGGAAATTTAATAGACTTATCGATGACTTTGGGTTGCTAGAAATTCTCCTTTCAAATGGATCCTTTACTTGGTCCAAGCCGAAGGATGAAGGTACAATGTCTCTCATTGACAGGTTTTTCATCAATATCGTGTGGAATGCTATTTTTGAGAACACAAGGGCCTCTAGGCAAGCTAGAATTTTTTCAGACCACTTTCCTTTGATGCTAGAGGTTGGGGTATTCCATTGGGGCCCTGCCCCCTTTCGATTTTTTAACTCTTGGTTGGAAAATATCGAATGTGTTAAAAAGATTGAAAGTTCTTTGATGAAGAATAAGGCTTATGGGTGGGTGAGATTTGTTATTGCATTAAAACTCGGCAAGGTGAAGGAAGTGGTAAAAAATGGTATGGGGAATATGAGAAGCAGAAAAAACAGAAGGAGGTCGATTTGCTAGAGGAAATTAACTCGCTTGACTCAAAAGCCAACCATTCACCTCTCTCTTATTTGGAATGCTCGACCAAAGTAGCAACATTGGGGGATTTGGCTAACTTTTATTTGTTGGAGGAAAGAAATTTGATTCAAAAGTGTAAATTGAATTGGCTAAGGGAATGGGATGAGAATTCCAGATTCTTTCACAAATTTTTAGCGCCAAAGAAAAGGAAGAGATTGATTGTGGAACTTCAGAGTATTGGGTGAGATGTTCTCACGATGACTAATGATATAGAGAATGAAGTAGTTAGCTTTTTTGAAGGGTTATATTCAAAAGTGGGTGGCAGAAGATTTGTTCCAGTCTTGGTGGCTTGGGATATGGTCACTCCAGAGCATAACGCCATGCTTGTTGCCCTTTCTCGACCGATGAAATCTTTAAAGCCCTTAAAGGGCTTGGTTGTAACAAGGCCCCAAGACCAGATAATTTTACCACTGAGTTCTATCTCAAATTCTAGAAGCTCCTCAAGAATGATTTGGTTAGATTCTTTAATGAGTTTCATTTCATCCCAATGAAAAAATTCACGCAACTCAGAAGGAGAGCTTCATATGTTTAATTCAAAAAAAGGACCTAGCCATTATGGTTAAAGATTTTCACCCCATTAGTTTGATTTCTTCTTCTTATAAAATCTTGGCCAAGGTGTTGGCGGAAAGATTGAGCCTAGTTGTGCCCCACATTGTTTTGGATTCTTAGAGTGCCTTCATCTCAAGAAGACGGATTCTTGATCTAATTTTGATTGCAAATGAAGTAGTCGAAGACTATTGAGCCAAGAAGAGGAAGGGTTGGGTTCTCAAGATTGATATTGAAAAGGCTTTTGACAGCGTTGACTGGGAGTTCCTTGAAGAGGTTTTGAAGGGTTTAATACTACTTGGGTCCAATGGATGATGGGTTGCATTAAGGATCTGATGTTTTCAGTCTTTATTAATGGAAGGCCAAGGGGTAGAATCAAGGGCTCGAGGGGTCTGAGGCAGGGGGACCCCTTATCCCCTTTTCTATACTTACTTGTCTCGGAGGTCCTCTCCTCTCTGGTCAGAAAAATGCATGAACAAGGGATGTTGGAAGGTTTTGTGGTGCGAAAAAATCAAGTTCATGTCTCGATTTTACAATTTATTGATGATACTTTGCTATTCTGCAGATATGATGATGATATGATGGATGTCTTGTGTAACGCCCCTACTTTTATAACCATATATTTTTAGGGACATTACTACTCATGCATGCATTCGAGGCCTTAACTAACTTTAAGATAAGTAAAAGTTGATAAATAAAAATCAATTACATTTGGGATCCCATAGAAATACAAAACGTTTGCAAAAATGTAATTAAATTCGGCCTCTAGTTTCAAAACTCTGTACTACATAAGCGGAAGACAATAATCATTTAAAATTCTTTCTAAATCATGGATGCGGAATTCATGACTCGGTTCCCATGGCTTCAGAGCACATCCATGCCACTCGCCTAGTAGGCTCTCGACTCTACCTGAAAACATTTTAAAACAGAGAAAACACAACAAAGGTAGAGGGATGAGTATTATAAAATACCCAGGTAAGTGGGGGTCGGGAAATGCAAACACATGCATATGATTTTCCTTCAAATCGACTTTTAAACATGACTATTATTCGTGACTTTTAAAATCATAAAGCTTTCTCAGTAGTGGGACCTAAAACTTTCTTTCATAAAATCATGACTTTTCCTCTTTGGCTACGCGTGGTCAATTGAGTCTACACAGTCTTTTCATTTTGAGTCCTCACGGACCCTTTATAAGTTTGAGTCCCTCACGCACTCTCAGTAGGTTTGAGTCCTCACGGACCCTCGTAATATTGAGTCCTCACACTGCACCCTCGTAATATTGAGTCCTCACGCACTTCTGTAATATTGACCCATAGGGTCTCTCGATGCATGTCTTACCATGCATAAGTTCTCGAGAGACCAATTGCCACACTTACATGACATGTTCATATACATACAATATGCATGAGGTCCCAATCTTTAAACTCATATACATAAACATTCAGGAATGATGCAACAATCACATAAAACTTAAGATCATGACATAACTTTCATAACTTTAATTAGAGTCAATCAATCATCAGTAATAAATACGTTTATAATTTAAGGTGCATAACTAGCACAATGACATAACTGAAAATCTCAATGTGCAGAACTATACATAACTGTGTCAAGGCTTATTTTTAAATATTTTGAAATCATTTCGGCTCGAGTCCTTTCAACACTTAAAACATCAAGTTCCTTTCTAAATCCTTTGAAAATCATTCACTCAAGGTTCTCGAAAAAACCTTTGAAATATTTGTTTTCTAAATTCAAGCCCTAAGCCTGAGTCTTGGAAAGTCACCCTTTGAAATAAATCCTTGAATTTCAATTTCATCTTTCTTTTAAAAAATACATATTTCAAGAAATCATATTCACTTCCCTTTTTAAGATCGTTTGTAGAAAATCCCTTACCTTAACATAGCTTGAAACTCTTCAAGCTTCGTTCCTAATTCAAGGTTCCTATCGGACTTGCTCGGTACTCGAATTCCTTCAATCCAATCCATTTTCTTAATTAAACACATAATAAGTACACTTATTTTTCACATCAAATAAAAGATAAGTCGAATTACTACTCACGGAGGCTGAAAACGAACTCGGGGAATCAAAACAGGTGGACCGGAGCAGCTCCGGCGAGCGGCGGCGCGTGTGGCGGCGAGGTGTCGGTGTCGATCATCGCGCGCGCTGCAAGGCGTGAACATCAGATCTGGGAACGTCGTGAGCCGATCTATCCAAAACCGGTCCTGAAACTTTGAAAGCCGATCGAAATCTGGATGAATCGCTCGAACCAACCGCTGAACCGGCGGCTGCCTCTCTTCCAAACGGCTGCGGCGCGTGGCGGTCGGCGGCGGCGTGCTAGCGGCGCGTGGAGGTCAGATTCAGAAAGCTCACTTGTCGATCTACACGAAACCACTCTCTACCCTATGAAAACCGGTCGGAACACGCCCAGAAATCCGAACCAAAACTTGAACCGGCAGCTGAGGTAATCCAAACTCGCGATTGTTGAACGACGGTGAAGGAACTCCACCGTTGTTGCCGATCAAGGCGGATCCACGCCGCCGCCGGAACGCCGACACCGATCAACCGGCGACTGCAAGACGCTCCGACGAGGCACTGGCGAGGCTCGGTGACTGGAAGACTCGACTGAACGACGACGCGAGACGCTGGGTTGCATTCCTTGGCGAGCTATCGGCCATATCGACGCCCAGTCGGCGGCGCAACAACACGAAGAAGGAATCGCCGGAGTTGTGCTGCTACGGTCGGAAGGAGAACAGAAGGGTCGGCTGGTTCTCTTTTTCGTGAAGATGGAGAAAAGGAAGAAGACACGCCTTGGGATTCGTGCTATAATAGGACAAAATGCCTTGGAAAGCCCTAATTTCCATTATTTAAATTACTAAAGTGCCCCTTCCTTTATCAAAACCACCCTTTTTGCTATCAATCCTAGATAAATATTTCCAATTAAAATTATATATAATTGCCTCTATATATAATCCCTTAATTGTGTAAAAACTTAAATTAATTTCACAACTTCAAGATCCACCCAATTTACTTTTCAACAATTTAATCCAAAACACAAACCAAAAGGTAATTGGGTTATTGGGGCGTTACAATCTTCCCTCCTTAAGAACTTTCGTCCTCGAAAGTTTCTAATCTTGTAATACTCGGGGAGAGCTTGTTCGCACCCGCTCCACTTGGTCATGACGAGTCTTCGATCCTTATGCAAAAATTAGCACTAGTTGCTCCTCAAGTATCACCCCTTAGCGTAAACCTATTACCCAACGGTCTCATAACTTTAACTTAAGCTCGTGCTCTTCACTGGAGTCTTTCTTCTAAGGCCTTCATAACTGATGCCCTTGACTCGAATTCTAAATTTGGAAAGTTCTAGATTCAAATTCGAAGATAACTCGGGATATTTATCTCGTACTTTCTTCTCTAGTTCTTTAATTAGTTTCTTCTGTTTTGTGATTTTAGAAAGGAACTCTTTGCTAAAACCATTGCATTGTTGTTGAGTCACAAACTCCTCTTTAAGGTTTGCTGCACTAGCTACTAGCATTCATTTCAAGACATGACTAGATCATTCCGACTGACCATCGTTTCCATAACTTTAACACCTTTCTAAGATATGTGACTTCAGGGATGAAGTTAGCAACTTTGTTGGATTGTTCAAGCCTCTTTACACTATTGGTTAACCTCTCTCGCTACCCTCCATGACCTTTTAGTAAACGTTACAGTGACAATCTCACTCACATGCCTACTTAATTAACTTTGGGGCTTTCTAATGCAATCAATAACTCGTTGAAAGTTTTAAGTCATGGTAGGAGTAACTCAAACTTAGGTCTCCTTTGGCTGTCGTGACACATGGAAAGTTTCATCAAACTTTACCAATTTTATTACAAAAATGCTCCGAAAATTTCGGCAGCATAACGGCATAACTACAATAATGCCAAAATTTTCTCTAACACCTGTTTGATAGAAAATGCACTTCTAAAATCAGACAACCAACCAATCATGCCTCCAAACTTCATTTCAGGTTACTCAGGGTTCAGAAACACACAATACACAGAAATGCTGAACAACCAAAATATAAGTGAAACACAATTTCTTTAGTTGTAAACAATGATTCTTTAAAGACACAATAATCTAACAATCAGGTTGCGACCTTAATTTTTAAAACAACCTTTCAGAGAGTGTAACAAAATCCTCTTGACTTACCCTGATTTAGAACCTAATCAATTATAGATTTTCACATTAAGTGTCAAAATTTTCATTGTAAGTTCAAGGAATCAGAATGAACCTTTTAAAGCAAGTCATCCATGTTACAATTCGTACTCTACCGCTTTTAACCTTTCCTCAGCCTATGGCACAACGCAACAGTCATTCGTATCACTCCCCTTTAAAATACTCAACCAATAACAACTTCGATACTAAGCGATCTCGCGAACATGAATCTAGTTTCTTAAAACTCATTCTCCCATTACCTTCAAACTCCTTAAATATCATGTTCAGGTGATCACTCGAATATAATGAAATTTTCTTAACACTAATAGGGTTGGATACTTTATAATAATATCCTCTACACTTCTTAACTGTTCCGACTCTTTTGTCATGAAACCCTAACGTTCAAACCTTGAATACGAATACTTTATTCAACACCTCTAGACTTTGAACTTTTCAAGAAATTACAATATTCCTCTGTTAAGGTTCTACTCGCGAACTTAGTTGTTCAAGGTTTCTTGAAAGACTTTCACCTCGTAATGTCTACTCTTTCCTTCTTTTGTCCAAACTACCCCTTTTTGATAACGCGTATGTGAGTCTTATCTTGACAAAGTTTCCTTTAAGCCTTGCATCCTGAACTCGGACATTTCCTTTCTAACATCAAACACCTGAGGTCACATACTCGTCTTTTCTTAGCTTAACAAATTTCATTATGCTCATCTTTTGAAGTTTACTTGAGCACTTAACTCCTTAGTCGCCTTTCGACTACTTTCACCCATTAGGACTTACTCTTCCCTCCTTATTCCTAAACCAATCGTCCTAAAGTACTTTCTATATCCCGTCTTAGACTTGGGGCTAAACCAGTAACGTCTCCAAAGAACTTATGCACAACAATATTTTAGCATTTCCTTAAGCCGTAAATCTGTCATGTCTATAAACATCGCTTGTTCTAGTCGGGTCTCTATAAGTTCATGATGCCCATAACTTGATTTGAAAGTTGTCTCAAATATCTAATCCTCGGATCATGACAGCGCTAACTTGTCTCCAAAATCAACTTAAGGAACACTATGTGTCCTTGTACTGGTGGAATAGGTCGTTCGTCCAAAGACGAAGAGATTTATTCTTAGCAACAACTTTCTTCCACTTCTCATCTCCTAAGCACAAGCGTAACGATGCACCTTTCCCCTTCGCGCATCCTCCTAATACTCCTCATGGCGATAAACTACTATTAACTCTTATATAGAAGGTTATGTAACTACGACTTGAGTTTTTTTTTTTTTTTTTTTTTTTTACTTTACTAGAGCACTCTGTAAGGAGTATTAAAAGTTATCGCTGCTTTCACTTTAACTTCATGCTTAAGTCTATCTCTTGTGTTAAGGATAACCCTAAAATGTCAAACTTATTTTATCTAACACCAATGAATTGTTCCTCGTGCTTACTTTCTTTAAACTCGACTTTCACCTGTTAGTCAAATTGAGGACTTCCTCAACAACTTGTATCATTGTGGTTCTAATGTCGATTTCTCTAAAATCTCCCTTAAGAACCATTGGCCTAACCTTTACTAGATGGCTCCTCCGGTTTCACTCTAATGATCACTTGACTACTACAACTATACTCTTTACTAATTCAAAGGAGTTCCTCAGCTTGACTTCTACGTAACGAGGAAAAGATTCAAGGCGCTTTCCTCTATTAACCAAATCCTCTCTTCTAAATACTCTGGTTGGGGAAAAGGGAACGTTATACCACGCCAGAATTCGAGGTTCATACTTCATAATATCTCTTTCATGTCATGCATACGTATCTTGACCAAGAGGTGGAAAATTAGTGACAAGGTTCCTTATACACATTCCACAGCTTGAACACACGGGTGACCATGTGACTGTTGAAATGTGTACCAGGTTCTAGGGTCTAGATCATCCATTCTTTTATGTTCTCGAACTAGGATCCTAACTACTTACTTTTACTCCTCATACATGTCTTTATTAAGTTCATTACGCCTATGGTAATACTTTTGAAAGTTCGTATCATGCCTATTTGCAATAACACATTAACTGTGTATATCCCTGTAGCTTTCCTATCAGAGCAATGGTATAAATAAGATCGAAGTGTTTCAAGTATTTAAAAAAAATAACTTTCATTTCAACGTTAACAATCTATTTTTCCCTTTACATCTCGAGCCCATTTTCAAAACACCCTTGCTCTCTTTACTTTTCAACTCTGTAAATACTATAGTTATGTGTTCACTTGATGAAGGGACTTTGTTTGGGAACCAAAAATGTCGAAAAACTCCAAAGTGGTACGTTTGCTAAATCTCATACCCTTTTCATCCAATTGTTCCAGCATGAATGAATGAGACCACTAACCTCTTACCGAACACATTCAAACTTTGTACTTCTCATGAGTAGTCTTAACTTTTATTTTTGAAAGCTATACTTAAGTAATCTAGTTGCTTAGCAACCCTTAACACTCTAATCTCTTAAGTCTTACTCTTTACTCCCTTGGTCAAAGCGGACCTTTTAACAACCCACAATATGTGTTTTATGGCTATAAGACTTCATTTTTAGCGTAAACATTCTTAACTAAAACATTTTCCTTTTTATCGTCAAAAGCAGGGATCACATGTATTCCCTTTCCTTTCGCGTAAAATCACGTCAACTTTACGACATAAACGCATATAGATTCACATATAAGCATTTCCTTTATGCATTTCCTTTTTCATAGACATATAGTTTAGCTCATGCATTCTCATTCTTTCTTAGTTTGGAAATTCATCAAACTCGATTTTTTTTTTTTTATACAAAAATATCTTCACATAGAATACTAAATTTTCTTTTCATGAACAAATAAAACTTTTAGTTCGAAGGCATACTTGGCGGTGACTTGGAGTTGCTACTTAGCCATGGGATACTTGTTGCTTACTCTGTAAGCGAGTCTACAAGACCTATAACCTTGGGCTCTAATACCAACTGTAACGCCCCTACTTTTATAACCATATATTTTTAGGGACATTACTACTCATGCATGCATTCGAGGCCTTAACTAACTTTAAGATAAGTAAAAGTTGATAAATAAAAATCAATTACATTTGGGATCCCATAGAAATACAAAACGTTTGCAAAAATGTAATTAAATTCGGCCTCTAGTTTCAAAACTCTGTACTACATAAGCGGAAGACAATAATCATTTAAAATTCTTTCTAAATCATGGATGCGGAATTCATGACTCGGTTCCCATGGCTTCTGTAGCGCATCCATGCCACTCGCCTAGTAGGCTCTCGACTCTTCCTGAAAACATTTTAAAACAGAGAAAACACAACAAAGGTAGAGGGATGAGTATTATAAAATACCCAGTAAGTGGGGGTCGGGAAATGCAAACACATGCATATGATTTTCCTTCAAATCTGACTTTTAAACATGACTATTATTCGTGACTTTTAAAATCATAAAGCTTTCTCTGTAGTGGGACCTAAAACTTTCTTTCATAAAATCATGACTTTTCCTCTTTGGCTACGCTGCGTGGTCAATTGAGTCGACTGAGTCTTTTCATTTTGAGTCCTCACATGCACCCTTTATAAGTTTGAGTCCTCACGCACTCCCAGCGTAGGTTTGAGTCCCTCACGCACTCTCTGTAATATTGAGTCCTCACGGACTTCTCTGTAATATTGACCCATAGGTCTCTCGATGCATGTCTTACCATGCATAAGTTCTCGTGAGACCAATTGCCACACTACATGACATGTTCATATACATACAATATGCATGAGGTCCCAATCTTTAAACTCATATACATAAACATTCGGGAATGATGCAACAATCACATAAAACTTAAGATCATGACATAACTTTCATAACTTTAACTATAGTCAATCAATCATCGATGAATAAATACGTTTATAATTTAAGGTGCATAACTAGCACAATGACATAATCAAAAATCTCAATGTGCGTAACTATACATAATCGTGTCAAGGCTTATTTTTAAATACTTTGAAATCATTTCGGCTCGGGTCCTCTCAACATTTAAAACATCAAGTTCCTTTCTAAATCCTTTGAAAATCATTCACTCAAGGTTCTCGAAAAAAACCTTTGAAATATTTGTTTTCTAAATTCAAGCCCTAAGCCTGAGTCTTGGAAAGTCACCCTTTGAAATAAATCCTTGAATTTCAATTTCATCTTTCTTTTAAAAAATACATATTTCAAGAAATCATATTCACTTCCCTTTTTAAGATCGTTTGTAGAAAATCCCTTACCTTAACATAGCTTGAAACTCTTCAAGCTCCGTTCCTAATTCAAGGTTCCTATCTGACTTGCTCTGTTTTCGAATTCCTTCAATCCAATCCATTTTCTTAATTAAACACATAATAAGTACACTTATTTTTCACATCAAATAAAAGATAAGTCGAATTACTACTCACGGAGGTCAAAACGAACTAGGGAATCAAAATAGGTGGACCGGAGCAGCTCGCGTGGCGTGGCGTGCAAGCGGCGTGGCGAGCGCGGCGCGCGTGGCGGCGGCGCGGTGAGGTGTCAAATCATCAGCGCTGCACGCGCGCGTGAACATCGACCGGGAACGCCGTGAGCCGATCTATCCAAAACCGGCCCCGAAACTTTGAAAGCCGATCGAAATCGGATGAATCGCTCGAACCAACCGCGCCGAAGCCGTGGTGCCTCTCTCTTCAAACGGCCGCGCGCGCGCGGCGCGGCGGCGGCGCGCTAGCGCTAGCGCGCGGGAGGTCGATTCGTAAAGCTCACTTGTCGATCTACACGAAACCACTCTCTACCCTATGAAAACCGGTCGGAACACGCCCAGAAATCCGAACCAAAACGTGAACCGGCGGCTGAGGTAATCCAAACTCGCGATTGTTGAACGACGGTGAAGGAACTCCACCGTTGTTTGGACGGTCGCGGTGGATCCACGCCGCCAGAACGCCGACACCGATCAACCGCGATCGCAAGACGCCCGACGAGGCAATCGCGAGGCTCTCGGGATCGGAAGACTCGACTGAACGACGACGCGAGACGCTGGGTTGCATTCCTTGGCGAGCTATCGGGCTATTGACGCTGGTCGGCGGCGTGCAACACGAAGAAGGAATCGCCGGAGTTGTGCTGCTACGGTCGGAAGGAGAACAGAAGGGTCGGCTGGTTCTCTTTTTCGTGAAGATGGAGAAAAGGAAGAAGACACGCCTTGGGATTCGTGCTATAATAGGACAAAATGCCTTGGAAAGCCCTAATTTCCATTATTTAAATTACTAAAGTGCCCCTTCCTTTATCAAAACCACCCTTTTTGCTATCAATCCTAGATAAATATTTCCAATTAAGATTATATATAATTGCCTCTATATATAATCCCTTAATTGTGTAAAAACTTAAATTAATTTCACAACTTCAAGATCCACCCAATTTACTTTTCAACAATTTAATCCAAAACACAAACCAAAAGGTAATTGGGTTATTAGGGCGTTACATCTTGGTTCAGACCATTGACTTATTTGAAACTTGCTCGGGGCTTCTTGTTAATTGGGCAAAGTTGACTTTAGCTAGAGTGAATATTCAGGAATTTGAGGTTTTGTCATTGGCAAACAAATTGGGTTGCAAGGCTGAGCACTTTCTATTTCAGTATCTGGGGCTGCCTTTAAAGGGTCACCCTAAAAAGGTTGAATTTTGATAGGAACTGGTTGACTCCTTTAGCGAAAAGATTGATAAGTGGAAAAAATTTAATCTATCAAGAGGTGGTCGTGTGACTCTTTGTTCTTCTATTCTTGCCAACCTCCCATTATACTATTTCTATGTTTTCAAAGTACCGGTTGGAGTGGTTAATCAAATGGAGAGGACAATCAGAAATTTCTTCTGGGAGGGGAGGAGTGGTTCTAGACTTAGCCATCTAGTTCAATGGGACTTAGCCTCTCAAGACCAATTTTTTTTTTTTTTTTTTTTTGGCTTGGCCTTGGAAATTTGAGAAGGAAGAATAAGACCCTGTTGGCTAAGTAGGGTTGGAGGTTTGAGTCTGAGAAGTCTGTCTTGTGGAGGCGGGTGATAACAAGCATTCATAGGGTTTCAAAAGATTTGTGGAACCCCCTTGTGGCTAGAGGTCGCAGTATGAGGAGCCCTTGGCTTAATATAGTTAAGCATTGGGATAAAGTGTGGGACCTGATGAGGTTACGACTTGGGAATGGACTTAGAATTCGATTCTGGGAGGACATATGGTTGGGAGAGATAGCGTTGAAGCTTTCTTTTCCCCTACTCTACTCAGTTGTCAACAATAAGGAGAGTTATGTGGCTGACTATTGGGACTCTGAAATTTCAGCTTGAAATTTATCTTTCCGAAGGAATCTGAAGGAGTTGGAGGAGGAGGAACTTGTTTCTCTTTTGGGATCCCTTAGGGATAAAAAACTGTCATTAAAGGAAGATTAGAGGTGTTGGTCTATCGAGCCTGAGGGTCATTTCTCAGTTTGTTCACTAGTCTCTCACTATGGGATTGGGTTAGAGGTGGACAAATTGTTTTATCAGGCTCTTTGATGCTCTTTCTGTCCAAGAAGGATGAATGTGCTGATATGGATCCTGTTTGTTGGGAAACTTAATACTTCAAAAGTTTGGCAGTTAAAGCAACCCTCAATGTTGTTGCAACCCTCTATTTGTTGTCTTTGCTATAACTACGAGGAATCTGCATTCCATCTCTTTTTTCAATGTAGTTATATGCTGAAGTGTTGGGCGATGTTGTTCAACTTTTTCAATATTAGTTGGGTCTTCTCTTATAGCGTTTCAGACAATGTTTATGGCCTCTTATCTGGAATCTCTTTACCTACTAAGGCTATGATCTTATGGAGAAGCGAGGTCAAAGCCTTGCTGTCACACATTTGGTACGAGAGGAATCAGAGGATCTTTGAAGAAAAAAGGATGGATTGGGTCAAAAGATTTGATTCCATTCACTTAAAGGCGTCCTCCTGGTGTGTTCTTTTTAAGGACTTCGAGGGTTACTCGGTTTCAGATCTTTGTTTTTCGTGGAGCCCCTTTATTGTTAATCATTAGTTCTTGTTTTGTATGTTTGTCTTTATGTTGCTTATTATTTTCTTTGGTTGTGATTCTTGTTGTGTTTTTCTCTTGTAACGTTGTATTTCATTATATTAATGAAATTGCTTTGTTTTCTTGTAAAAAAAAAGGGTTAATGGTATAAAAGTAAAATGGCTACAATATTTGAGAAACAAATAAGTTAAATTGTTCATTTGTGTAAAAATAGTAGATGCAAATCTATTAGGTATATAAAAAAAAGAAAGAGAGCGCGAAAGTTTAATCTCACCCTTGAAAAAGAAAATGGAAGTAGAAAAAAGAGTCATACGTGTATGTTTTTCAGTCACGCAAAAACCAATCGGTCCCATTGGACTGGTAGCATAGCAGTATAGCACTTTGAAGCCCAATCTGAAGCCCAATCTGAAGCCATGCCTACTACGGTCCTCGTCCTCTCAATCCGCGCCCGTTCCCTCCATACCACTCCGATTCTCAACTCTCAACATTCCAATGTTTGGTGCAACGGTGGGAACCGTCTCCGCTCATTCATTTCTCTCCCAGTTTGGCTCCATTGATGCTTCTCACGCCCCTTCAACCTCCACCTCCACCTCCCTTGTAATCCACAGGTCCCTCTCTAAACGACCTTCAAACTTCGCCGCCGGAGTTTCCAGAGTTCTAGATACTTCATCTGCTTCGCCGGAATCAGTTCGACGTGCTCGGGTGAGTACATTGTTCACCTTTTCTTTCTTGAATTTTGTTGGTTTTAGCTTACGTTTGATGAACTGGAGTTATTCCCTTTTGTGTCCGTTCTTTGAATTCTCCGGCGAAGTATGCTATCTATTATCGAATAGTTGAAGGAGTTAGGGTTAGAATATATCGAGAGAATGAGACGCATAGAGGAGGGAAAGCGGCACAGCAGTCAGCATATTGGAGCTGAGTTAGGCAATACATTAGAGAAAGGAAAATGTTATACTAGACAATAGAAAAGGAAAAATAGTACAAGCGAAGGGTTACATTTCATCAGCCCCTTCAACCCAGCAGGGCTTTAGGAGGACTCTTACGTGGTATGCAAACTTGGAAACCTCTGGCAGAGACCGTTATAATATCTGCTAGTATATTTGAGTCAGTCTTGAAATAATAAACTTAACTCTTATGATCATAGAATTAGAAGTTACATCACGTTCGATCTAACTATTCAAGATAATTACAAAATATTTATCCATACAAATAATGCAAAGAAACTCACGCTCCTAAAAGATCTCTAAGACAAAAAGGAACTCCAAACCGACTTCTAAATGCAATTTTAGATTTAAAAGAAAGATGCCTCACACTTCTGAACACACTTTATGATGCATAAGGATCCCCACTTGACACAAAAATGCACTTTATTGTAAATTTTATGCAAACCAAATTTCAACTATACCTTAAGACGTAAAAGAACCCCCCAACTCCCAAGACACACTGTAACTGTAACATGCGAATTACCCCCATCCAACCCCAAAATGCACTCTAAGAACTGAACTTGAACTACCCCACTCAACTCCTAAAAGCTCTCTAAGATGCATGAGCTCCCACTCAACTCCAAAATGCATTCTAAGACTTGAAAACACACCAACTTCTAAACTCACCTTAAGATGTAAAATTGTAAATGAACTCTTAACTCCCTAAAATGGTAAAATGCGAAAAGATTCCTACCTGACTCTAAAACGCACTCTAAAAGGTGAACCATGTAATCAACTTCTAAATGCACCTCTAAGATGCAATGAATGCCTCCCCAACTCCTAAATCAGACAACCTTCAGAAGATGCTTGAATAGAGAGCTGAAGGCATGTGGACAAAAGAACTATATGAAGTAATTTGAGCTTACAAAATGACACAACGAACTCTCACTGACAGAATTTCTTTCACTCAAAATTTAGCCTTTAGGGTAGGGCTGTTATATTGACAAAAATCGTTATGCCTATCCATCCAACCTCTAAATCAAATCCTAAATTGAAACCTAGCCATGTGTGAAATCTTGGTCAAAAGGAGGAGTATAAAGTAGCACTCATGAGGTTCAATTTTTCCAGCAAAGGATGACCTCTTATTACAATACCTATGTACACATTAGAGAGTTCCTAGTTGGAGCTTTAGTGCTCTAAAAGAGTTCTCCAAAAACACCCAAGAAACCAACTTAGGCAATTTCTGACCAAACTTAGAAAACTCATCTCCATCAAAATCAATCAAACCCATGTCTAAAGTTGGAAAAGAACACCCATAACATGAGAAAATCACCCATGATCTCTTCAACAAAAATAGATATACAAAAGTTGAGAAATCTCAATGAAAATGTTTTTTTAGTTGTTCACTTCACAATCCACTGAATGTTATCCATCTCTCTCGCAAACTCTGCCTTCTTCAATAATCTCAATTTTTTTCAAGTTTCAATCCTTCTTCAGCTATGTTTTTTCTGGTCACAAGCTCATTATCTTGGATTTTTAGCACAGATTGATTGAGAGAGATGTGTGAGAGATGGAGGAGGAGGAAATCTAACATGATGGTAATAAGAGTTTGAAGAGGAGGACTAAAATGTAATTTTCAACCTCAATGACATATGCAAAATCCTATTTCTCTTAATTTTCAAGTCGGAGGAAATAGGATCTTCTATTGAGATTGAGAAAAGTATGTTATTCAAACTTTTTGAGTGTTAAAAGTCATTTTACTTATAGATGACAGCAGAATTTCAGTTTTTTATTTTTTTAAGGATTGGGTAAAAATCTTTCCTCTTCTAAATAAGGATATTTTATCAATAACTCTCATATCAGAAGCCTCCCAATAGCCATTGTCCTTTAAATAATAGTAACAACAATAGATGAACAAATAAACTAGCGAGAAGCAAGCAGTAGAGAGAACTTTTATTAATAAAAATGGGGATAAGAGTAACGGGACCACATTCAGGCTTCATTTGGTTGCAGGTGCATGTGAATTTGCAGCAAATAATTCAAAAAAAGAGGAACTGTTTTGTCAGACACAGCAGCAACAGGGCAGGTGGGTTTGTTGGTCTCAGTAAGAATCCATCTGCAAGTGCAGCAGTGATTGCTGCAACGTCCTCAGCATCTGTGAGCGCTGGGGCTGCTCTGGAGGTGCAAGAAATACGGGAGAGATCCAACAAGTGGCAATGGAACCAGTACTCCATAAACTATTTCGTTTCTCATTATCAACCTTCTCAACAGCCACCACAATCAAGTTTAGAGCCTCCTGTCCTCCTTTTAGTTCATGGATTTGGAGCTTCTATTCCTCATTGGCGCAGGTCCATATTTTTCTTTCCACTTTATTAACTTTTAAACGCTAAATGTTATAAATTTCTCACATATCTCGAACTCAACCTTAAAGAATAAAAAATTGCTTCGTCTTGTTCTTGCTTTAAGTAGTGGCATCCAATCTAACCCCTCAACTTAATAGATTAAATTCACAATGGTTAAAGAAATCTAATATGGTGTACTTTTGTGGTCGGGCTTATTTTCTGGCCGTGACATTTGTGCTTTTGCTCCACCTGTCATCAAATATTTCTTGGAGTCTTTTTTTTAATAGGAAACATAAAACCATTTCATTGATGTATGAAATAAATACAAAAGAAAGTCCTATCTGAGATAGTTGCAAGAAAGACCTCCACTTTTTTTTGATAAGAAACATTGGTAATCATTTCATTGATGGTATGAAATGTACAAAAGATAGGGTAGAGAACCCATTACAAAAGAGAGTCCCAGCTATTAACAAGTGAGGTGAGACTGTAATCACAAAAGTGAGGGGTTAATTTACACCATGAGAGAGCTAAAAAACTGATAAAGTCGAAGAGTTTTTGTTTATCCCGAGCGCAGTCTTGGAAGATCCTGTTGTTTCTCTCAATCCATATGGACCAAAACAATGCTTTTACGATGTTTTCCCACAAACAAGCTCTGTAAGTCGTGAAGGGATGGCCCAAGAGAAGAGTCTCAAGAAGCACCATCATCTTGTTTGGGAGAGCAAGCTGCAACTTGAAAGCCTTAAGAATCTTGGTCCAAATGTGAGATGTGTATCGACATGCAAGAAAGACCTCTACTGAGACAAGTTGGTTGATAAGCCATAATTACAAAAGGGAGGAGAGAAAATACTCCAAGATAAAGCAAGATAAGAAGCAGACTCAACGAAGGAGTGTGTATTCTTTCATTTTTTCTCAATGAAAGCTCGACTTCTTATTAAAAAAAATGGAAGGAATGAACAACAAACAGAAGATTCCTCTTTCTCTCTCTCTCTTATGTTGGCTTGAATGTTCCTTGCTTGATCTTGCAAATTCCAGTACACTCGATTTTTCATAAGAAATTTAGGGAGGATTTTGGGACCGTTTGTTTGTTTAAGTTTCGATCATCCCTTGGTTGGCACTTTGAATGTGCCGTTTGGCCTTCCTCGGGAGGAAGAAACATTCATGTTCATGTATGTCATCGAGTCCTGATGTTTTATTTGGAGATTTCTTCAGGAATATTAGCGCATTGTCTCAATGTTCAACTGTCTATGCCATCGACCTTCTTGGCTTTGGTGCATCTGATAAGCCTGCCGGCTTTGCATATACCATGGAAACATGGGCAGATGTATGTTCAAATGGAAGCTTCAATTTGGTACTTAATCGTATTAGTTAATGACCAATTATTGATAAACAGGAACTCGCTAATGTGGCCCCTTTCTCACTGGTGACAGTTGATATTGGATTTTGTGGAACATGTCATTAAGAAGCCAACTGTGCTGGTGGGTAACTCAGTGGGAAGCCTTGCTTGTGTGATTGCTGCCTCAGGTGTGTGAAGCCAACATTTACTGAAAAAAGTCCTTAAAAAGTACTTTGGTTTGTCGAAGTGATTGTTTGTTTTCCCATGAAACCAGATTCTAGTCGCAATCTAGTTCGAGCACTTGTGCTCTTAAACTGTGCTGGTGGTATGAACAATAAAGCAATTGTCGACGATTGGAGGATCAAACTGTTATTACCTTTGCTTTGGCTGTTCGATTTCTTATTGAACCAACGGAGAATTGCTTCAGCGCTGTTTGAGCGTGTGAAAAAGAGGTATTGGTTTACTTATAGTGAGATTTTCTTTTTCATATCGCTAAATGCAGGATAAAATTAGAGAAAGTATATTATTTCTCCGCAGAGATAGCTTGAGGAACATTTTGTTGTCCGTGTATGGAAACAAGGAAAGTGTGGATGAAGATCTGATAGACGTAGGGGCTCTTTCTTCTCAACTTACCTCTCCCCTTCCTCAGAGTAATGATGTTCTAACCATGTTTGAACTGATAATTATAGATAATTGTGGAACCAGCAAATGACGAAGGGGCACTTGATGCATTCATTTCAATCGTAACGGGGCCACCAGGGCCGAGCGCAGTGCAACTAATGCCAAAAATTTCTGTGCCTGTTTTGATTTTGTGGGGAGATGAAGATCCATTCACGCCACTTGATGGTCCTGTTGGGAAGTACTTTTCTAAGTTATCTGTGGAAGTACCAAATGTTAGTCTTTTTGTGTTGAAAGGAGTAGGACATTGCCCTCATGATGATAGGCCTGAATTAGTGCATGAAAAGCTTCTTCCATGGCTGGCTCAACTTCATGCTTTGTAATGAGTAAGCTTCTCTGCACCCACAAGATCATTGTGTATTTGTTTGTATAGCCAAATCCCTGCTTGTCTGATGCCATTTTGTTGGTTTATCATTCATAATGTCAATCATAGTTTTATTTCATTTAATTTTTGTAAAAGGAAAAAATTGTAATTCTTAACTCAAATAATTGCCAATGATATAATGTATTTTGTACTTGTACCACATTCTCACTAAATAGACGAATGCTTGTTATATAGTTAGTACCTTTGGCTTGCATGGTTGTCTATGGCCGAATGGGGTTGTTTTGTTATGTTGGAAAATTGTAAAAATGAGCCAAAATGTTTTTTTTAATTCAGAAACAACCCAAATCGATGACTGGAGTTCTTTTAACCCCATTTGGTGTTTAAAAAAAACGTGGAATGATGCTTATGCCCTTATCTATAATCTATAATATATTAAAAAGGAGCAATCCTATAAAAAAAAAATTTGGACAATTATGGGCATGTTTGGGAATGATTTTAGAAATATTGATTTTAGTGTAATTGATTTGTCTATAATTGATTTATTAAAAGTGATTTTCATATAATTATTTTCATGTTTGGTTTTATACTTTTAATAGTGATTTTGGTTTTGAAAAAAATCATTTTTTATGGAAATTTATGAATTTTGACAAAAGATTACGGTTTTTACTCGTCATTAAAAACATACTATTTTAAAAAATGAATAATAGTCATTTTAAATTACAATCAGTTGACAAAAATCACTTGGGAATCACCTCCCAAGTGATTGAAAGGCAATCACTTCAAATGATTTTTTATTCTTCCAAAATCACTTACTTAATATTGCCAAACATCACATTTAGATAGGAAAGTGATTTTAGACATGTCAAAAGTGATTTTGGTCATTTCAAAATCACTCCCAAACATGCATTATGTCTATTACTAGATATGTCACTACAAATTAATACTAATAATAATAACCAATAAATTATGATTTTTTTTTAAAAAATGCATCAATAAATTATGTTAATGTTAAATTACTCTCTCTTTTTAATTAGTAATTTCTCTAACTCATACAATTTTTAAAAATCTACTAAAATGAAGTAGAAAATTTTATATAGGGAAAATGTTAGGAATAGTCAAAAACATTTCATAATTGTTAAAAATAGTTATATTTTGTGGGTTTTTAATTTTGGTCAAAACGTGATATGCACATGTTCCAACGTCCATGTTTAATTTCGACTTTCAATATTTTTTTTTTTAAATATTATGGTTCTCTCTCTTGTTTTAAATGGTATTTAATATCTTTTTAAAGAATCTACCTTGCAGTTATTTTTAAAAATTTTTTAAACCATTTAGATTTGATTCTTATTCTATTATTTGAATCTTGCTTTCCTATTTTCGATTATCTTTCTATCCTATTTTCTCGATTATGTTCATAACATTATTTTTATCGATTTTGATGTTCTTTTTCTCGATTATGTTCATAACATGATATTTATCGATTTTGATGTTCTTCTCTCTTCTTTTTTTTTTATTTGATTTCTGTATTTTCGATTTCTTCATTAGTTGGTTTCGATCACCATCTTGATTTTCTTTTCTTTCTCTTAGCGATTAGTTTCATAGTTCATATCTCAATTGATTCTTCCTATCTCGATCGATTTGTTTTTCATTTTTCTCTCTTGTTTATTGATATTTTGTCTTCCTTTCCCTCTTTTTTGATTTGGTAGATTGTAAGTTTTTTTTTTACAGGTTACAATGTCGTTGCTATCTCTAAGTGTTGGGATGTATGTCCTAATCTCGTATAAATTTGTAATATTCTTTATTGAAATAAATAGGAGTTATTTTTTCATCACTTTGTGTCTCGCATATTTATAAACTTAATCCAATAAACTAAGCTCCAGAGTCATTGAATTATGAGAGAACTAGAACTTGAACGGTGTGTAGTGGACACATAGGGAGGATCACGTTCGAGTAAATGACCTGAACGGTCTACAGTATACGGATAGGGTTGGAGACCTAATCCTGGATACGCTGTGGATGCGACCCGCTTTATATTAGATACAAACGAGGTGATCCAACTCGTTCATGTAGTTGACATGCGAGTGGGGGCATCCTGTGCAATGAGATTGTACAAGACCGGGTCGTGAATTATTAGACTTAGTGATGTAACATCGTTAATTGTATAAGGCTAATAACTTCGTAGATGACCAATAGTGACTCGATCTTAATCCTGAGCGGGTTACGGACTCCTGTCTGCAAGGGTCTGTCTTTTGACTAGTAGGTCGAGGGTGGTCACAATTACTTATCCAATATGCCTATCTTCTCAGGGACAGGACCACGTGAGCAGTTGGGAACTTGACAACGCGAGATGAAATTCACTCATTCCCGAATTAGGGAAACTAGAGGGGTTGTTCCCTTAAGTACTGTCTCCAAGGCTTGGACAACGAACACCCACCCTCTCACCACCCTCTCACTGGCCCGAGAGAGATGTTGTTTATGGTTGGACCATGCAACGTAGTTGTTCATTAGAGAAGTAGTGAGACTTAAAGAGCAAGAGGTAGACACAGGGGTAAAACGATAATTTGACCCAGCTGTGACTACGAACAACCTGTGAAGGGTCGACTCATGAACATTAGTTATATTAATGAACACAACTTATCCTACAGTGATGAGAGTGCAACCACGAGATTTAGTGGAATGTTACCGCAACTAATGAGTGTTGAATAACTTGGTCAAAGAGTTTGACAGGTTAATCTCAAATCATTGGAGCTCGTCATCTGTAGGTCCATTAGGTCCCTCGGTTGGCTCAAACTAGATAAATTGAGAGTGTACAGTTTGGTGTGAATTTGAAGTGTTCAACTTCATTATTTGAGTATTTATGTCATTTATATGTGATATAATTGACATAGTATATAGTTTGATGTGAATGAGATTCATAATAAACTATAGGTTAGCCTAATTGATTAAGTAGTGTTAATTTGGAGAAATTGAATTGAGAGAAATTAAATTAAATGTGATTCAATTTAAAATTCCACAATTATACAAATGAGATTTGTATAATAAGGTATGAGATACCTTATTAGATGTAATATGCAAATATGATTTGTATATTATAAGCTTGTGGTAAGATGGTGATTTGGTGGAGATTTCAACTCCACCACTCACCATTATATATAGGTTTTGTGAGAAGCCTTTTGCAAGGAAATTGCTCAATTTTTGGAATTCCATCCAAAGGAGCATTCTCTCTCAAATTCTCTCCACCCAAAATTCAAAGGGAGTCCCACCACTCTCCCTCAACCGATCGAGAACAACCGAGAAGGCTGTTTGGAGGTGCCCAAACTATTCGGTTCGTGAGATCGTGTGTAGAGATCGTTGGAACGAAAAGAGATCGTGATAGGAGAAGGAAACGTCAAAGAAGAGTTCTTCAACAGGTAAGTACCTTTACTTTCTAGTTTTCCTCTTAAATCAGCATGTTTAGCCTAGAATTAAAGTAGTTTAATTCAATTTTAACAAAATAATTTCACAACGAACACCACGACGTTTCATGTCGTTTCCGCTGCGGGATTCACATTCCCTTCAACTGGTATCAGAGCCAATTGTTGGCTATTTCGTTGTGCATTATGTGTTTCTTAAAATTAGGTGCGTTTGCTTTAATTCATGAGATGAATTTTGGTTTGCATGTTGGATGTTTTGGTATTTGGCACTTGAAATTTAGATTTACATTTTCGTTGATGAGATCAATGTAAGGGTTCGTTGTGTTTGGGCAAATTGTATGTAAATCGAGTCTGTAAGTTCGTGTCATTCGTGGCAAGAGTTGTTGTGAAGAAATCAAAGCGGAAACATGCGAAAAATGGCGAAGAACAACAAAGGAGTTTGTTGTCCTGTCTATGACATTGAGACGCCGTTCTTCGGCGTCTCCACACCGTCCGTGCGCAACCAAGCGAGCTGTAGGCACAACGTTGTGACACTGTGGGCGTTGCGCACGCTGCCAAGGCGTTGGGCAGCACAACGTTGCAACGTTGGCCACGACGTTGCAACGATGTCGCGTAGTGGGCAGTTCCAACGAAGGTTTCACGCGGGAGTGGCATAGTGGGCTTCGTGGTTGCGGTTTCGAGCTCCAACCATTGTATTTTTATTATATTTAATTTATTTTATTTGTAAGATGTATTTTTTAATTAATTTAATTAATTAATATTGATATAAGAGTGATATTGATATTAATTAATTGAATTAAAGTCCCTAGGGTGCCAAAACCGGTCCAATATTGCTATTTATTTAATTTTATGCATGTGATGTATGAAATTTATTATTCTATGTGCATAATGTATGTCATATAGATTAACATCCCACCTTAGGTTAAACATTTCATGCATCATATTTATATTATAAAAGTTATATAGTATGATTATATTATAAGTGTTATAATATAATGTATGTTTTTAATTTAATTAATATAAGTGTTATATTTCTTAGATTAAAAGCATTGACATGCATTAATACATGTGATGTATGTATATTATATAGTGTATTATTCATGTGATGAATGATCAAGCATTATAATATAACAATACATGTAACCTAAGTTAATTATTAGTTTTAAATGGTTTAGAACTTGAATAATTAGACTTAGGTTTTCTAGTTCTAATAAGATTAGAATTAGGAAATCAAATAGGACTTATGAATGAAGACTAATTAGTAACTCTGTCTGAAGAGAAGGCTAGGGTATTTAAGTTGACGCTTTGCAGGACACCCCTACCTGGGAAGCGACCTGGGAGTGAATTTGGTCCGGAGATTCATAGATTATATTCTCGTGAGTGGCGTTTAATTAAAAGTTGATTAAATTACTCACATAGACCTAAGTTAATAATGTGATTATAGACTTAGGTTAATCCAATATAAGTGTTATATTGGTAGACTTAGGTTAATTATAAACGGTTTATCTAGGTCAATCCCGATTAACTTAAAGTGTTGAGTGAGAGAAAATAAAGTGTATGAGATACATTTAATTTTTCGACCATAAATCTCCGTTAAGTTCACACCGTGAGATCCATACTCGGCCTCGTGGCGCAAATGAGAGTGTCCCCCTTTGGATGTTATTTGTATGAGTCAATATTCAATGTGAATGGAGAGAGTACTTATAGTGAGTGGAAGAGAGACCTGTGAAAACGGGACCCACGATCTCTTTTATCGATTCACACCGTGAGACGCCCATGATCCGCCTGCTAGTTTGGCCTAGACCAGACAATCCCTTCGGAGGGCCTTGATCATGGGAGTCGGAACACTGTGAATTCCCAAAAGGGATACAATTTCCTTGTTAGTTTTCCTTTGTAATCCTCCCTTCGGTGGCTATTATTTGGACGGATACTTGAAAATTTAAAGATAGAAGGTGACACTCAAGGGATTCATTAAGAGTTAATGGATTCAAACCGAAAAATGGTAACTGGATGCCTAATGGAATAAGAGTTATTCTGGTATTAGGGTCTGGTCGAAAAAATCTCGTCCCAGAGGAGGAGTGTTTCTGTTCACCCTTCGGTGGCAGTCATTCTAAACCTTTGGGGTATCATTGCAATTTTTAATGACCTAGGGATCATAGGATAAAAATTTGCTAAAACATGATTGGATTTTCAAAGTTTTTGCGAGACTGATACAAACTTTTTCTTATTTTCAGTAAACAAAATGTCGAGTTCAATTATCGCCCTATTAGCTTCTGATAAACTCGTAGGCGACAATTTTCAAACGTGGAAAAATAATATCAACACAATACTAGTAACTGACGACCTAAAGTTTGTGCTCACTGAGGAGTATCCTCAGGTTCCGGGCTCGATCGTTTCGCGAAGTGTTCGTGATGCGTACGATCGGTGGATCAAGGCCAATGAAAAGGCCAAGGTCTGCATAATTGCCAGCTTGTCTGAAGTATTGGCAAAGAAACATGAGGTAATGGTCACCGTTAAGGATATCATGGAATCGTTGCAAGAAATGTTTGGACAACAACCCTTTCAGGTCTGGCACGATGCCCTTAAACACGTCTTCAATGCAAGGATGAAGGAGGGGACGTCTGTCCGTGAACATGTTCTGGACATGATGACCCACTTTAACCTTGCAGAGATGAACGAGGCTTCGATGGACGAGTCGAGATAGGTCAACTTTATCATGGAGACTCTTTCGAAGAGTTTCCTGCAGTTTCGTAGCAATGCTATTATGAACAAAATTAGCTACACTCTGACCACCTTACTCAATGAACTACAGAACTTCTAGTCCTCGATGAGGATCAGGGGACCAGAAGCTGAGGCAAATGTTGCCTTCAGGTCCTATCACAGGGGTTCGACCTCTGGAACAAAATCTGTAGGTTTTTCAGGCTCAAAAGGGAAGGAGAAGAAGTTGAAGAAGGGTAAAGCTGACCACACTGCCGCCCAGAAGGGCAAAAAGGTCAAGGAAGTTACGGAGAAAGAAAAGTGTTTCTACCGCAACGGGGATGGTCAGTGTAAGAGAAATTGTCCCAAGTTCCTTGTCGATAGGAAGAAAGAAGGTAAATATGATTTACTTGTTACAGAAACCTGTTTAGTGGAGAGTAATGACTCTGTCAGGATACTGGATTCAGGCGCCACTAACCATGTTTGTTCTTCTTTTCAGGGAATTAGTTCCTGCAGCGGCTATGAGAAGGTGAGATAACACTACGAGTTGGATCCGAGGAGGTTTCTCTGTTGCAGCATTCATCTCAGTGAAGCTGTTTTTTGGCATTACATTTTATTAGATAATTTGTATATAGTTCCAGGGTTTACTAGAAACCTAGTTTCTATTTCTTGTCTGTTAGAACATTGTATTTCCGTTTCATTTTTCGGTAATAAAGCGTTTATTTTCCAAAATGGAAACTTGTTATGTTCTGCTTCACTTGAGAGTAATTTATACGTTTTAAAGCCTAATTCGGTCAAAAGTGTTTTGAATACTGAATTGTTTAAAACAGTTGAAACACGAACTAAAAGAATAAAAGTTTCTCCTATAGAAAATGCCCAGCTTTGACATCTAAGGTTAGACCACATAAATCTCAATAGGATTGAGAGACTAGAGAAGAGTGGACTTCTAAACGAGTTGGAAGAAAACTATTTACCGGTTTGTGAGTCATGCCTTGAAGGTAAAATGACCAAACGTCCTTTTAGTGGAAAAAGATATAGAGCCAAAGAGCCTCTTGAGCTTATACATTCTGGCTTCTATGGTCCGATGAGTGTTAAAGCACGAGGAGGTTATGAATAATTTGTATCTTTCATAGATGACTATTCGAGGTATGAGTATATTTACCTAATGCATAGGAAGTCTAGTACAAGACTGAGGTTGAGAACCTGTTAGGTAAAACGATTAAAACACTTCGATCGGATCGAGGTGGAGAGTACATGTGTAGGGAATGAAATCTCGCGCAGCGGAAGGACGATCGAATCGTCGTGGTATTGTTGCGAAATCCGTTTTCTTAAAACAGTTTTTATCTCATAAAAACAAGGCTAAACATGCAAAATAAGAAGAAAAACTAGTAAGAACACTTACTTGTTGAAGAACCGTCTTCAAGTTTTCCTTCTTCTGTTCACGAACCCTTCGCGATCACGATCTCAACGTTCTCGATCTCTTCGAACAGTGAATAACCGGACACTTGCACACGGTTTCTCGGTTCTACGTTTTGGTAGAAGGAGAGTGGTGGAACTCCTTTTTGGTGAGGGAAGGAGAAATTGAGAGAGGATTTTGAGAGAGTTTTGCAATGCTATTTTGGTGAGAAATCCAAAAAAATGAGCAACAAGCATAAGAAATCGTTTTTGCAAAGGGTTTATATAATGGTGATAGGTGGAGTTGAAATCTCCACCTATTTACCATCTAACCACAATCATAGGTTATGCAAATCATATTTGCATAACCATATATAATAAGATATCTCATATCTCATTTTACAAATCTCATTTGTATAATTGTGGATTTTTAAATTGAATCACATTCAATTTAATTTCTCTCAATCTAATTTCTCCAAATTAGCCCTAATTAGACAATTAGGCTAACCTATAGTTTATTATGAATCTCATTCACATTAAACTATATCATATGTCATACATATCTCATATAAATGACATAATTACTCTTTAGTGAACTTGAACACTTCAAATTCACACCAAAACTGTGAACCTTCTATTAATCCAGTTTGAGCGAACCGGGGACCTAATGGACCTACAGTGACGAGCTCCAATGATTCAAGATTAACCTGTCAAACTCTTTAATCCAGTTAATCAACATTCATTAGCTACGGTAACACTCCACTAAAGTCCGTAGCTGCACTCCCGTTAGTGTAAGACAAGTTGTGTCCACTTATATAGCCAATGCCCATGAGTCAATCCTTCACAAGTTATTCGTAGACACTGCTGGGTCAAATTACCGTTTTACCCATGTGTCTACTTCTTGCTCCTTAAGTCCTCACTACTCCTCTAATGAATAACAACGTTGTAATGGTCCAACCATACACAACGCCCCTCTCGGGCCAGTGAGAGAGTGGACGCTCGTTGTCCAAGCCCTGAAGACAACACTTAAGGGAACAACCCCTCTAGTTTCCCTAAAGGTGGGAACGAGTGAATTCCATCTCGCGTAGTTAAGTTCCCAGCTCCCCACGTGGTCCTGTCCCTAAGAAGATAGGCATATTGGGTGAGTAACTGTGACTACCCTCACCCTTACTAGTCAAAAGACAAACCCCCCACAGACAGGAGTCTGTAACACGCTCAGGATTCAAGTCGAGTCACTAATGGTCATCTACGAAGTTATTAGTCCCATATCACAATTGTTACATCGGTGAGGTCTAATAATTCACGGTCCAGTCTTGTACAATCTCATTGCACAGGATGCCCCCACTCGCATGCAACCACATGAACGAGTCAGATCACCTCGTTTGTATCTAATACAAAGCTGGTCGCATCCACAACATATCCAGGATTAGGTCTCCAAGTCTATCCATATATTGTAGACCGTTCGGGTCATTAACTCGAACGTGATCCTCCCTGTGTGTCACTACACACCGTTCAAGTTCTAGTTCTCTCATATATTCAATGACCCTGGAGCTTAGTTTATTGGACAAAGTTTGTAAAATTTTGCGAGACACAAATTGATGAAATAAATAACTCTTATTAATTTCAAATGGTAAAATTACAAACAAAACGAGATTAGGACATACATCTCAACAAACTCCCACTTGGACTAAGCTAGTGGAACAAAACATACATTTCTCAAATGTACAAAATATTACAATAAAGTAATACAATAAACTAGGGCATTGAATACCCTTTACAATACTCTCACTTGTCCTAGTCAGGAAGCACTCGAAGACCTAAACTCTCTAGGTGACTCTCAAACACCTTAGTCGTGAGAGCCTTTGTAAATGGATCAACAACATTGTGCTCCGACGCTATCTGCGTGACTGTCACGTTGCCACAGTGCACAATCTCCCGTATCAGGTGATACTTCCGCTCAATGTGTTTGCCCTTCTTATGACTCTGAGACTCTCTGGAGTTGGCTACAACACCACTGTTGTCACAAAACAGCGTGATCGACAAGTTCATATTTGGAACAACTTCCAAATCCATCATGAACTTCCTAAGCCAAATAGCTTCCTTTGCAGCTTCACAAGCCGCAACGTACTCAGCTTCCATAGTGGAATCAGCGATGCATCCCCGGTTGATGTTTCGCCATACTACAGCTCCTCCATTCAGAAGGTTGACCCTGAAATGGATTTCCTAGAATCCTTATCGGTCTGAAAGTCAAAATCTGTCTATCCCGTAAGGATCAAATCCCCACTCTCATACACTAGGCTTTAGTTCCTCGTTCTCCTAATATACTCTAGGATTGCCTTTACGGCTATCCAGTGATCTAATCCTGGATAGGAGTGATACCTACTGACAATGCCTACTACATAACAGATGTCGGGCCTAGTACACAACATGACATACATCAGGCTCCCTACAGCTGAAGCAGAGGGGATCCGTCTCAAATCCTCAACCTTTTGAGGAGTCTTAGGACATTGATCCTTAGACATGAGAACCCCATGCCTTAAAAGCAACAAGCCCTTCTTGGAGTTCTGCATCTTATATCTAGACATCATCTTGTCAATATAAGACGCCTGAGACATGGCCAACATTCTTTTCTTCCGGTTCTAGACAATCTGGATACCTAGAACATACTGTGCTTCTCCCAAATCTTTCATTTGGAATTGTGAAGCCAACCATTTTTTTACGTCAGTAAGAAATCCTTACCTCATTCCCAATGAGAAGGATATCATCCACGTACAATACCAGAAATGCGACAGTTTTGTCAACGATTTTCTTGTAGACACAAGGCTCGTCAACATTCTGATCAAAGCCATAAGATTTGATCGCCTCATCAAACCTTATATTCCAAGACCTCGAGGATTGTTTCAGTCCATAAATGGACCTATGAAGCCGGCAAACCTTTTGCTCTTGGCCTAGGGTAATGAACCCTTAGGGTTGGTCCATGTAGATGGTTTCATCAAGGTTGCCATTCAGAAAGGCGGTCTTGACATCCATCTGCCATACCTCATAGTCATAATATGCGACAATGGGCAGAAGGATTCTGATCAACTTTACCATGGCAACAGGTGAAAAGGTTTTCTCATAGTCAACCCCTTCAACCTGAGTAAAACCCTTTGCCACTAGTCGTGCTTTGAAGATCTGCACCTTCCCATCTACGCCACGTTTACGCTTGTAGATCCATTTACAACCAATAGGTTTTACCCCATCCGGTTGATCCACAAGCTCCCAGACAGAATTGAAGTACATCGACTCCATTTCCTGGTCCATAGCTTTAATCCATTCGTTCTTGTCAACGTCTGTCATTGCCTGATCATAGGTCAATGGATCCTCGCAGTCATCATCAGGGGTGACGACTTGGGTTTCAGCTAAACCCATGTAACGTTCAGGCTGTCTCACAACCCTCTCACTACGTCGAGGCATTCCCAACTCTTGGGAACGAACTTGACTAGACGTGCTAGGATCAACAACACTTGTTGACGTACTAGCCCCATCAACAACTCTTGCTGATGTACTGTCCATTTCGTTTAACACGATTTTGCTTCGAGGCAAATGATCCCTGACGTGGTCTTCCTCAAGGAAAGTGACGTTCGTCGACACAAGCACCTTATTTTCCTTAGGATCGTAAAATAGACCACCCCTAGCCTCTTTTGGGTAACCTGCGGATAGACACAATTTTGAACGGGGTTCCAACTTTTTTGGGTTTGACACCAACACGTGGGCTAGGCATCCCCAAATTCTGAAATGGTGTAAACTGCCTTTACGTCTATTCCAGAGTTCGAAAGGTGTTTCACAAACACTCTTCGATGGAACATTGTTCAAAATATAGACCGCAGTCTGCACTGCGTAACTCCAAAAAGAATCAAGGAGATGAGCATAGCTCATCATCGACCGAACCATGTCCAATAGGGTTCTGTTTTTTCTCTCCGATACACCATTCTGCTGTGGCATACCAGGTGCTGAGAGTTGGGATGTAATTCCGTGTTCTATCATATAGTCATGGAATTCTGTGTCCATATACTCTCCACCTTGATCCGATCGAAGTGTTTTAATTGTTTTACCTAACAGGTTCTCAACCTCATTCTTGTACTCTTTGAACTTTTCAAGAGTTTCAGACTTTTTATACATTAGGTAAATATACTCATACCTTGAATAGTCATCTTTAAAAGATACAAAGTATCGCACCATAGAGGTCAGAATGTATAAGCTCAAGAGGCTCTTTGGTTCTATATACTTTTCCACTAAAAGGACGTTTGGTCATTTTGCGTTCGAAGCATGACTCACATACCGATTGTAACGACCCTACTTTTAAGTCTCTTTTCCTAGGGTCACTACTAGCCATGCATGCATTTGAGGCCGAAAAGAAAACATTTAGAGTCAATAAGCTTAACCGAAAATGAAAAACTTCTTTATTGGGATCCCAAATAAAATAGCAGTTTGAAACAAGGTTCACCAACTAAAACAGAAAACTCAAAGTTGGCCTCATTCAAATAAAGTCTCATATTCAATAAAGAAGATATTAAAAAAAATATGCATTAAAACGTGAATCGAAGTTCACAAATATGCAAAAGTTCTGACTTTCTCATTCCCATGGCTCGTGCAACGTTTTCCCTGTCACTCGCCTAGCTTGCCTTTGCGTTTACCTGAAAATATTTTTGAAAAAAACATAAAGGGTGAGTATTACAAAATATAATACTCAGTAAGAGACCCCACTACCGGGGTTTAAAAAAAACATGTTGGCATAACAATCATGGCTTTATGTGGGACCCATAATCAACAAAACATATTTCATGGCTTTTTCTCTTTGGCTATTAATAGGAAATCGAGTCTTCCTGATCCATGGCCTCTTAGTTTAGGTCGACTCTAAGTCTTTCATGACTTACATAACATTAAATTCGTTTATACATATATATTAGAAGTTTAATTGTCACGACCTTTGTAAGCATTTTTATTTTGTAAAATTTCTCTTCGGCCTTTAGTGGACAATTAAAATCTCCCGGAACATTGCCTCTAATTCGAGTCGACTCTAACTCATTCATAAGATATATAATAAATATTATCAGGAAGATTTCACCACAGCCTTCGCAAACATTTTCAAGAAACACAGGTCCCAAAAGAAATAGCAACAACATTTGTGCAAAAAGTTTCGTGGCATGAACATATATCACAAATAATAAAAATGCTCAACTTCAAAAGAACAACATGACATTCATGGCCTCTGAAATAAACATCAATCCAACTAGATCATGGCATTTAAAATAGATCTTTTAAACAGATCACAATATTTATACAAAACCTTTCATGGCATTCAAAAGAGACTTTTCAGTCCAAACATGACATTTAAATCAGACTTTTCAAACCGAACATGGCATTTTTCAAACAAATCCTTAAATTCTAAATTTTAGCGTTTGGTGTGGGTTCCCTTACCTTAAACTTTGGCTCCAAATTCTTGTTTTAATAGAAACTCCCTTTGAACCTTACAACCAGAACATCGCCAGATTGACCAAACTTATCAAATTCTCATCATTTTGGCATTGAACACACCATAACTCGATTGAAGAAAACAATCGAAAGTGAAGAGTTAGCCAAAATCTGACAAGCAGCATCGGCGACATGACGACGACGGCGGTGACACCCGATTTCTAGTAGCTCATTGGTCGATATACTCAAAGTCGATCAAATCGTGGTGAGAACCGGTCAAAATCCCAGTGAACCGGTTGAACCAAAGTGGGAATCGAATAACTTCGTCTGATCGGCGATGAAGCTCACCGATGAGAGGATGGAGCTCGAATCTAGGTCGCGCGAACGACTCCAAGTGGCGACGACTCGTTGGACCAAGCAGAACCGGCGAGGATGGTTGGCTTCGATAGAACGCAAGGCTACGACGGCACGGGGGCGACCTGGGTGAGAGGCGCGACTAGCGGGCTCACAGACGACGACGTGCACACGACTGAACTCGACTCGATAGAAGCAGAGCGACGCCTATAACGTGTTGATCAACGACAACTGTAATCTGATGGCAGTGTGATGAATAAAGCTTTGATCTTCTTCAATGGGCCAAAATCGTGAGATGAGAAGGAGGTTGAAGATGAAGTTCTAAAAAATTGTGCCCTAATAAGACAAAATGTCTTATTCAACTTTAATATTACCTCTTTCCAATTTTGCCCATATCCTTTCCAAATAATCACCACTCCCTCCAAGTCTCAAATTCCACATAAGAAAAAAAACTCAAGCTTTATAACCATATTCCATCTCACTTCAAATTAAAATTTTCTTTTCAAAACCAAAATTAATTAGACAAAGTATTTAATTTCCAACTTAATCATTTCTAATGAATTTTACAACGAAAACTCTAAATTGTCTACACTTGGAATTCCAGGGCGTTACACCGGTAAAAAGTTTTCTTCCAACTCGATTAGAAGTCCACTCTTCACTAGTCTCTCAATCCTATTGAAATTAATGTGGCCTAATCTTAGATGTCAAAGATGGGCATTTTGTTTAGAAGAAACTTTTACTCTTTTAGTTCGTGTTTCTGCTGTTTTAAATAATTTAGTATTCAAAATGCTTTTGACCGAATTTGGTTTCAAGACATACAAATTAGATTCAAATGAAGCAGAACAAAGTAAATTGTCTTTGAAAGAAATAAACGCTTTATTATGTTCAAAGGAAACTAAAATACATTGTTCAATTAAGCAGGAAATAGAAACAAAGTTTCTAGTAAACCCTGAGACTAAATAAAAATTATCTAATAATAAGTAATTCCTGCCGAAGTAGAGCTTCACCATGTCGATTGCTGCAGGAGAGACAATCTACCCGGATCCAACTCGTAGAGTTACCTCACCCTCAGCTGCTGCCCAGGAACTAATTCCCTGAAAAGAAGAACAAACATGGTTAGTGGCGCCCGAATCCAATATCCAGGCAGAGTCATTACTCTCCATTAAACAGGTTTTAGTTACTAGTAAATCACATTTACCTATATTCTTCCTGTCGACAAGGAACTTGGGACAGTTATGCTTCCAGTGGTCGTCCCCATTGCAGTGGAAACACTTTCCTTTTTCTGCCACTTCCTTGACCTTTTTGCCCTTTTAGGCGACAGCGGACAACTTTGCCCTTCTTCATCTTCTTCTTCTTCCCTTTCGGGTAAGAAGGAGCTACAGGTTTTGTCTCAGAGGTCGAACCCCTGTGATAGGACCTGAAGGCAACATTTTCCTCAGCTTTCGGTGTCCTGATCCTCATGAAGGACTGGAAGTTCTGTAACTCATTAAGAAGGGTGGTCAGAGTGTAGCTAATTTTGTTCATAACAACATTGCTATGAAACTGAAGGAAACTCTTCGAAAGAGTCTCCAAGATGAAGCTGACTTGGCTCGACTCATCGATTGAAGCCCCGTTCATCTCCGCCAGATTAAAGTTGGTTATCATGTCTAGAACGTGTTCTCGGACAGACGCCCCTTCTTTCATCCGAGCGTTGAAGACGTCTTTGAGTGAGTCATGTTGGACCTGAAAGGACTGTTGTCCAAACATGGCCTGCAATGACTCCATGATCCCTTAGCGGTGACCATCAACTCATGCTTCTTTGTCAAAACTTCAAACAAGCTGACAATAATGTAGATCTTGGCCTTTTCATTGACCCTGATCCACCGATCGTATGCATCACGAACACTTCGTGGCCAGCAATGAGCGTGATGATGCCCTCGATAAGTTACGAACTTAAGGTCGTTACTACCACTAGTATCGTGTTTATATTGTTTTTCCAAGTTTGGAAACTATCTCCCACTAGTTTGTCGGATGCTAGTAACGTTATAATTGAGCTAGACATATTTGCTGAAAAAATCAAATAAAAAGCTTTGTGTCAGTCTCGCAAATTTTTTTTTTTGAAATCCAATCAAGTTTTAGCAAAATTTTTATCCTATGATCCATAGGTTATTTAAAATTTGCAATGATATCCCAAAGGTTTAGAATAAGCGCCACCGAAGGGTGAATAGAAACACTCCTACTCTAGGACGAGACTATCTCGACCAAACCCTAATCCCAGAATAACTCTTATTCCATTAGGCGTCCAGTTACCATTTTTCGGTCGAATCCATTAACTCTTAATGAATCCCATGAGTGTCACCCTCAATCTTTAAGTTTCCAAGTATCCATCCAAACAATAGCCACCGAAGGGTGAACCAAGAAGGAAAACCAACAATGAAACTGTATCCCTTTCGGGAATTCACGGTGTTCCGACTTCCATGATCAAGGCCCTCCGAAGGGATTGTCTGGTTCAGGCCAAACTAGCAAACGGATCATAGGGGTCTCACGGTGTGGTTCGAAAGAAGAGACCGTGGGTCCCGTTTTCACAGGTCCCGTTCCCACTCATTATAAGTACTCTCTCCATCCTCTATGATATTGATCCATACAAATACCATCCGAAGAGGGACACTCCCATTTGCGCCACAAGGTCGAGTATGGATCTCACGGTGCGGACTTTAACGGAGATTTGTGGTCGAAAAATCAAATGTATCTTATACACTTTATTTCCTCCCACTCAACACTTTATATTATTCGAGATTGACCTAGATAAACCGGCTAAAATTTACCTAAGTCTACCAATATAACTCTTATATTGATTTAGCCTAAGTTTATAATCACATTATTAACTTAGATCTAAGTGAGTAAATTAATCAACTTTTAATTAACGCCACTCACGATAATATAACCTAAGAATCTCTGAACCGAATTCACTCCCAGGTCGGTTTCCAGGTAGGGGTGTTCCGCAAGCGTCAACTTAAATACCCCAGCCTTAGACAAAACCTTCCTTAGACAGAGTTACTTATCATTCACCATTCAAATGTCATATTTTGATTTCCTAATTCTAATGTTATTAGAAGTAGAAAACCTAAGTCTAATTATTCAAGTTCTAAATATTTTAAAACTAATAATTAACTTAGGTTACATGCACTTCTATGTTATTGTGTTTGATCATTCATCACATGAATAACATTATACTATAACAAATATTCATCACATGAATTAAATGCATGAGCATACTTTAATCTAAGAAATATAACTCTTATATTAAATAAATTAAAACATGCTTTCATTATATTATAACACTTATAATATAACCTATCATGCATACTATATATTATAACACTTATAATATAAATATGATGCATGAAATGTTTAACCTAAGTTGGGATTTTAAATTTATATGACATACATTATGCACATAGAATAAAAATATTTCATACATCTCATGCATAAAATAATTAAATAGCAAAAATTAGACCGGTTTTGGCACTTAGGGGTATTAAATAAATTAATTAACATTAATATAACATTTATATTAATATGAATTAATTAAATAAATAAAATAAATATAAATTACATTTTACAAAATAATTAAATAAATAAAATCAAAGGAAAACTACCCCACGTTGATGCTAAAATCCCATTGCCCACGTTGCACGCGAACTGCTTGCGAACTGCCCCTCAACGCACGCAGCATTGCAACGCCGTGGCAGCGTTGCAACGCTGCAATACTAAGCGTCGCACGCCGCGTGCACCACGCTAGGGCGTTGCAACGCAGATCTGCAACCAGGCCATCCTCCGCACGGACAACGTTGAGACGCTGAAGAACAACGTCTCAACGCCGTCGACAGAACAACAAGCTCCTCTTGTACAATCAGTAGGTCTAATAATTTACGGTTCGGTCTTGTACAATCTCATTGCACAGGATGCCCCTCACTCGCATGTCAACCACATGAACGAGGATCACCTCGTTTGTATCTAATACAAAGTGGGTCACATCCACAGTGTCACACCCCCTCCCGAACTACCTGCTAACCTAGCCCGGCAGACGACGTGAAGTCAACAGACATCGTTCACCTCTCTAACGATACCTGTTGACCCTGTTTTACCTGATAAGCATACTATACTTGTATAAGAAACACTTTAAACATAACACAACAGAATATTGATTATTACGAAACCTATGTAAGGAGTACCCCTACTTAAGACTCTTTTCAAAACTGAAACGGGTATGAGCATCACAACCAAAACCATACCCAACCATGGTTTACACAACCACAACCTAGAATGTACACACATCATAACTACATAGTTCTCTCAAAATAACCTACAATACATATAGACTTGTTATACAATTCCACCCACGTACAAAATATCAACCTCGTGGAGCTACCAGCAGACTATGGCAGGATATCAAGCATCGGGAGCTCGATCTCTACCTGAAAAATTTGAAAACACAGAAAGAATGAGCTATAAAACTCAGTGAGTGACTGAGTTTAAGATTTAATAACTCATAAATCGTATCACCTGGAAACCTATGAGCATATGCATCTGTAATCATAATAACTTTTCAGAAAATCAGCAAGTACATCATCAAAATCTCGCAAGTCATATCGATAATATTAACCCTTATAAAACAGATGATGATCTATGTTGTATGGGACACACCCAATATAACCAACGTTTACTCTACGATGTAGGGGGCCCGCCTAGCACTCCCATCGTCTTTGTCGTAGTGGGGCCCACCCAGCACTCACGACAACATTGTTGTCACGGAGTACACTCAACGTCGACAAACGAAAATGACCTGTGTGCACACAGTACTATACAACCTCAGGCTCAATATCTCAGTCATTTACTCATTCGAGTCTCAGAAAAACACATAAAAACATTTAAACATGTTTGCTTATCTTTTCATTCGTAAAACTCAAGCTTAATCAGCTTGTTCATAAAAACTGGAAATCTTTAAATCATTATTGCTAGCACATGCTTGCTTGAAATCATAACATTTTCACTAAATTTCAGTAACCAACAAACATATGCTCTCATATAAATTTCATCGGAAAATCTAGGCTCACAACGAGCACTTGAAATCATTTTTAGGAAAACATGTATGCTCATAAGTATGTGTTCAAAAGAATACATAAAGCATCTAAGTAATTTCATTCTAGGAACATTACCTTGTACTTCCTTAAGCATAATTCAAGCATAAAGATCGTTTTTGAGGTTCGTTTTGTCACTCACAGCGTTAGAAGAACCTTGGCCCGTACACTCGACCTATTACCTCTTGGCCTGTCAAACAAACCAATACCAAGCATTAGAACCTCGAGCTCATGAATTTCAACCATGAAATCACAAAAAAACACAACATCTAATTTTCCAGCATTTTACAGATTCCATACCCTGACTTCAAACATTCATAACTTCTTCATTACTTAGCCAAAGAGGATGTACTTTATACCAAACTCTTGCTTTTTGAACCCTCTAAAACTCATTTGAAGAAATGAAATTTAAATTCCAAATGGATTTGTTCGTAAATACCTCGAAATCTTCTTCCCTAAAAATAAACTTCTGCTATTTCCAAATTCGTTTCCCTCTTGCACCCGAAACTTGACCTGAAATTTAAAATATCTTTCAGTCGTTTTATACTCATGAGTACTTCATGAAAGTTGTAGAAAATTGAATAAGCTTTCCAACCATACCTACTACTGCTTCTTGTTAGAATCCTACTGATCAGCACGATCCAAAAACCAGAGCTTTCTCAGATTTGACAGCAAAATCTTTCCTCTGCCTTCCTCTTCACAAATCAGTAACTTTGCTTCAGAATTTGCTCGGGCTTGCTTCACGAATTTTGTTCTAATATGAGTCACCTTTCAAGAAAATCAAACCTAAACTCTTACCTCTTCTTGTAGAACTCGAAATGATCAAAAAATCAGAATAGGGCTGAATTGATCATAAAACTACCATGGAAAATGAATCATCTTTCGCCTTTCTTCTTCAACCTCAAAACAGAAACTTTCTCCCTTCTTCTTCTCTCAAAGCCCTCCCACGAAACTCTGGTTTAGTTTGTGAAAAAAAATGAGATGGAAATGAGTTAAAATGATTTAAAAATAGTTGAGATAACTTAGGAGGTGGAGTTTGTCTTTTACCCTTTTGTTTTTCTTTTTTTTTTTTTCATTCCTTCCTTTATCTCTTCCTTCCTTTTTCTTTTCTTTTTTTTTTAAAACCAATTTTCCTTTTATTTCCTTCATTTTCTTTTCTTCTTTATTTTTAAAGCAAACCAAACCAAAATATATTAAACTTTTCCTTTCTTGTTTTCTTTTGTTGTTTTTTTTAATAAGGAAATTCCAAAGAGAGATCTCGGGTTTACAACTTACCTCCCCTTTAAGAAATTTCGTCCTCGAAATTTTGTATTCTTTAAGTGAAAATCGTCGGATACTTCTTCCTCATTTGGTCCTCTAACTCCCAGGTTGCCTCCTCCACTCCGTGATGTTTCCAATGAACCTTCACGAGTGGGATCGTCTTGTTTCTCAAAACTTGTACTTTTTCTGTCAAGGATTTGAACTGCATCCTCTATGTAACTCATGTCTTCTTTCAGCTCAACTGGTTGTGCTTGCAACACATGTATCGGATCTGGAATATACTTCCTCAACATGGACACATGATAAACATCATGTACTTGAGATAGTTTTGCTGGCAACTCAAGTCTGTAGGTTGCTGGCCCAACTCGTTCCACTATCTTATAAGGACCAATATACCTATGACTCAGTTTACCTTTCTTGGCAAAGCGAAGGACATCTTTCCATGGGGATAACTTCAAGAAAACTTGATCTCTGACTTGGAATTCTAAGTCCTTTCGTTTTTTATCTGCGTAACTCTTTTGATGGTCTTGAGCTACCTTCAAATTCTCCATAATTACCTTAATATTGTCCGTCGTAACTTGCACCAACTCAGGACCGATTAGCTTTCGCTCTCTTACTTCGTTCCAACATACAGGCGTTCTACATGGTCTTCCATACAGAGCCTCAAATGGTGCCATTCCAAAACTCGACTAGTAGTTGTTATTATAAGCGAACTCCATAAGTGATTAGTGTGTATCCTAACGTCCTTTAAATTGAAGGACACATGCTCTCAACATGTTCTCTAAGGTCTGGATGGTCCTCTCTGACTGACCATCTATCTTAGGATGGAATGCTGTACTAAAATTCAGCTTTGTCCTCATAGCTTTCTGTAAACTAGGCTAAAACTTAGAAGTAAATCTCGGGTCTCTATCTGAAACTATGGACACTGACACTTCGTATTGACTCACAATTCTGTCGACGTATAGCTTAACAAGCTGATCAAGTGTAGACGTCGCTTTAATCGGTATAAACCGTGCTGTCTTAGTGAGTTTATCCACTACTACCCAAATACCATCATGTCCACTTGAAGCACGTGGTAATCCAAACAGAAAATCCATAGTGATATGCTCCTATTTCCATTCTGGCATTGGCAATGGGTTAAGGAGTCCTCCTGGCCTCTATTTAACTTGTTTAACCTGTTGGCAGATCAAACATCTGTCGACACAATCAGTTACCTCCCGCTTCATCATGGCTACCTATGCGTTCCCTTCAAAATTTTGTACATCTTGGTGTTTCCTGGATGCAAAGTGTAAGCTGAACTGTGAGCTTCCTCTAATATAGCATTTTTAAGCTCACTAATACTTGGGACACATAGTTTTCTCTGCTTAACTATGGTTCCGTCTGTTCTCATTTTAAATTCTGCCTTCGGGCCCTGTTTGGACATTCCAAACATTTTCTGCAAGTTAATATCCTCTGGTTGTCTTCTCGCAATCTCTGTTACGAGCGAAGATCTGGCCTTGAATTGGGCTAAAAGACTCCTTGAATTCTATGCAGTCACAACTGCCTTAAAATCCCTTAGAGTTCTTAAAAAGGTTGCTCGAATACCACACAAGGCATCCTTAGGAAGTCTTGACTTCCTGCCTAATGCATCTGCTACCACATTCGTCTTACCTAGATGGTATTCTATGGTACAATCATAATCTTTAATCAGTTCTAACCATCTTCTCTATCTCATATTCAATTCTCTCTGATCGAAGATATATTTCAGACTTTTATGATCTGTGTAAATGTGATACCTCTCACCAAACAAATAAGGCCTCCAGATCTTAATGCTAAAATAATTGTTGCTAGCTCAACATCATGAGTAGGGTGTTGTCACTAATCTCTTCTTCAGCTCTTGAAAACTCTGTTCACACTTATCTGACCATTCAAACTTAGCATTCTTCATTGTTAAGGGTAATGTTAATCGTGAGAAATCCTCAACAAATCGTATGTAGTATCCTGCCAGGCCTAGAAAACTACGTACCTCTGTCGCATTAGCTGGTCTCTCTAAGTTGACCATAGTTTTCACTTTATGCGGATCCACACTAACTCCATTTGTTGAAACAACTTGCCCCAAAACACTACCTGATTCAACCAAAACTCACATTTGGTGAATTTAGCGTACAACTGTTTATCACGTAGTGTTTGTAGAATAATCCTCAGGTGTTCCTCATGGGCTTTCTTGTCAACCGAATAAACTAGTATATCATAAATGAATACTATCACAAACTAATCAAAATACTAGTGGAAAATTCTGTCCATGAGGTGCATGAAAACTGCTAGTGCATTTGTTAAACCGAATGACATTACTATAAACTCATAATGCATGTACCTCATACTGAATGTTGTCGTAGGAATATCTGATTTCCTAACCTTTAACTAATGGTATCCTGCTCTTAAATCGATCTTCGAAACCACTGATACTCCTCTTAACTGGTCACACAAGTCATCTACACGTGGCAAAGGATACTTGTTACATATCATGACCTCGTTTAACTATTTATAATCAATGCATAATCTTAGGGTACCATCTTTCTTTTTACGAATAACACTGGAGCTCCCTAAGGCGATACACTAGGTCTGATGTATCCCTTGTCAACTAGTTTGTGTAACTGCGTCTTCAGCTCCCTGAGCTCACTTGGAGTCATTCTATACGACGCTTGTGAAATAGGTGTTGTTCCTGGTAGCGATTCAATAGTGAACTCAACTTGCCTATCAGGTGGCAACCCTGACAGATCTGCTGGAAAAACATCAAGAAATTCGTTCACAACAAGAACATTTTATGGTTTTAGTTTTTCCTCTTGCACCTCCACTACGTGTGCAAGAAACGTCGTGCAACCTTTCCTCTATAACTTCTCAGCTTTAATGTTGAAATCAAACTCGTAGGAATAATCTTCCTTTCACCCATGAAAACCACTTAGCCAAACTTGGTTTCTTGAAACCACTTCCTTTCTATGACAATCCATGGAAGTATAGTTAATAAATAAGAAATCCACTAACGTATTGAAACCTTATACTAAAACCTCACAATCCCGCAACATTGCATCGACTAGTAAAGCATCACCAACTGGAGTGTATAAAACTAACTTCTCAAATAAGGGTTTTAGCTTCCTATTCAGCTTAGTTAAGAATATACTAGAAATAAAGGAATGTGTAGCACCTGGATCTATTAAAACACGTGCACGTACATTACAAATAGTAATCATACCAGTAACACATCTAGAGCATCGTCCATTTCTTGTTGAATCTTAGCATAGACCTTCCCCTGTTGCTTAGGTCTCCTTACAACTCCCTTGTGTCTAGCACCGCTGGTGCCTTCTCCTATAGCTACTGGAACTCTCAACTGCTCAACTGTATGGGACTCAATTCCCTAGTCCCTCTGTGCGGCTGCCCTCAGCTGTGGACAATCCCTCTTGACATGTCCTGGTTGTCCGCACTGGTAGCACGTACCAACACTCACAAGACAATGACCTCGATGATTCTTGCAACAAATCGCACATGGAGTTATCCTTGTTACACTGGCAATGGACTCTTGCTCTCTCTGCAGTCTTGTTGCTGATCTAACAGACTAACTAGGTGATCTCTAACTTTGCCTCTTATAGGAACTACCCACATTCATCTTGGTTGATGTCTGGCTACTAGCTCAGTTTTTAAAGTCTTATCGACTTGGAAACATTTACTCCAGGTGTGAACCTCCGCTGCTCACGACCTTGAAAACTGCTTGTTGTGGAAGTCCCACAACTAGGATCCACTATTGCCTTCTCCTCTGCTATAGTCTGCTCAACACGTAGGGAAGTCTCTACTAGCTGAGAAAAGTCAGCCCACTTAGAAATAGTTATGACTGGGGTACACATCTCAGGACATAATCCTCTTTCAAACCTTTGACACCTGTCACTCTCAGATGCCACAATCACATCAACATATCACGATAGCTCGTATCCCTTCTCTCGTACTCAGCCACTAAAAGTGACCCTTGCTTTAATTTCCCAAAATTCATCCCTCTTTGCCTCAAGATACGTGCTAGGGTAATACTTGTCCTTGAATATGCTTTTGAAAGTTTGTCAGTCTAGAGTATGTGCAACACTACACTTGGCTAATATTGATTTCCATCATTCTTCCGCCTCCTTCTGATGCAGGAATGTGACCAACTTGACTTTTCGCTCCTCAGGACAAATCATCACATCAAAACATTTCTCAAGCATATCCAACCAAACCTCAGCGTCAGCTGGATCTGTGGAACCCTCAAACACTGTGGCTCCTAATTCCTTTAGACGTTCTATTCTATATGTCTTGTTTGGTTCACTTGGCCTTACTCTCTATGGCTTACCTACCTACTGTGAAGAACTAGCATACTGCTTAATTTTGGCCCCTATCTGGACTCTGAGCCACTAGATCCCCTCTCAGATTGGGTTTGGGTAGGATCCTGTGTCCCGTCCTAATCCTGCCTGCATTGTCTGCTAGTACGTGGTGGCATGACTTCCATAACATATCAACATACTAGACATGTAATGAATACTTAACTCAAATGCACTTCTAGACTTGTGTTCACATTCTAGTCCCGACTGACTTACTCTTATCCTTACTTGGACCATGCTCTGCTAGTTCTATTGAATTAACTCAATAACTTGTTATTTACTTTTTAGTTTCTTCTAGAGCTAACTTGTTTTGTCTGATTTCCCATTGAGCTAATCGCTCGATACTGTTGTCACATCCTCCCCGAACTACTCCGCTAACCTAGCCCTACAGGATGAGCGTGAAGTCAACAGACATCGTTCACCTCTCTAACGATACCTGTTGACCCTATTTTACCTGATAAGCATACTATGCTTGTATAAGAAACACTTTAAACATAACACAACATAATATTGATAATTACGAAACCTATGTAAGGAGTACCCCTACTTAAGACTCTTTTCAAAACTGAAACGGGTATGAGCATCACAACCAAAACCAGACCCAACCATGGTTTACACAACCACAACCTAGAATGTACACACATCATAACTACATAGTTCTCTCAAAATAACCTACAATACACATAGACTTGCTATACAACTCCACCCACGTACAAAATATCAACCTCGTGGAGCTACCAGAAGACTATGGCAGGATATCAGGCACGGGAGCTCGATCTCTACCTGAAAAGTTTGAAAACACAGAAAGAATGAGCTATGAAGCTCAGTGAGTGACTGAGTTTAAGATCTAATAACTCATAAATCGTATCACTTGGAAACCTATGAGCATATGCATCTGTAATCATAATAACTTTTCAGAAAACCAGCAAGTACATCATCAAAATCTCGCAAGGCATATTGATAATATTAACCCTTATAAAACAGATGACAATCTACGTTGTATAGGACACACACAGTACAACCAACATTTACTCTACGATGTAGTGGGGCCCGCCCAACACTCTCATCGTCTTTATCGTAGTGGGGCCCGCCCATCACTCATGACAGCATTGTTGTCACGAAGTACACTCAACGTTGACAACAGAAAATAACTTGTGTGCACACGGTACTATACAACCTCAGGCTCAATATCTCAGTCATTTACTCATTCGAGTCTCAAAAAAACACATAAAAACATTTAAACATGCCTTCTTATCTTTTCATTCGTAAAACTCAAGCTTACTCAGCTTGTTCATAAAAACTGGAAATCTTTAAATCATTCTTGCTAGTAAATGCTTGTTTGAAATTATAACATTTTCACTAAATTTCAGTAACCAACAAACATATGCTCTCATATAAATTTCATCGGAAAATATAGGCTCACAACGAGCACTTGAAATCATTTTTAGGAAAACATGTATGCTCATAAGTATGTGTTCAAAAGAATACATAAAGCATCTAAGTAATTTCATTCTAGGAAAACCTTGTACTTCCTTAAGCATAATTCAAGCATAAAGATCGTTTTGGAGGTTCGTTTTGTCACTCACAGCGTTAGAACTAGAACCTTGGCCCGTACACTCGACCTATTACCTCTTGACCTGTCAAACAAACCAATACAAAGCATTAGAACCTCGAGCTCATGAATTTCAACCATGAAATCACAAAAAAACACACCATCTAATTTTCCAGCATTTTATAGATTTCATACCCTGACTTCAAACATTCATAACTTCTTCATTACTTAGTCAAATAGGATGTACTTTATACCAAACTCTTCCTTTTTGAACCCTCTAAAACTTATCTGAAGAAATGAAATTGAAATTCCAAATGGATTTATTCGTAAATACCTCGAAATATTCTTCCCTAAAAAAAAACTTCTGCCATTTTCAGATTTGTTTCCCTGCTGCACCCGAAACTTGACCTGAAATTTAAAATATCTTCCAGTCGTTTTCTACTCACGAGTACTGCATGAAAGTTGTAGAAAATTGAATAAGCTTTCCAGCCATACCTATTACTGCTTCTGGTTTGAATCTTACTGATCAACACGACCCAAAAACCAGAGGTTTCTCAGATTTGACAACAAAATCTTTCCTCTGCCTTCCTCTACACAAATCAGTAACTTAGCTTCAGAATTTGCTCGGGCTTCCTTCACAAATTTTGTTCAAATATGAGTTAACGTTCAAGAAAATCAAACTCAACTCTTACCTCTTCTTGTAGAGCTCGAAATGATAAAAAATTCAGAACAGGGGTGAATTGATCATTGAACTGACATGGAAAATGAATCACCTTTCTACTTTCTTCTTCAACCTCAAAACCAGAAACTTTCTCCCTTCTTCTTCTCTCAAATCCCTCCCACGAAACTCTGATTTAGTTTGTGAAAAAAAATGAGATGGAAATGAGTTAAAATGATTTAAAAAAAGTTGAGATAACTTAGGAGGTGGAGTTTGACTTTTACCCTTTTCTTTTTCGTTTTTTTTTTCATTCTTTCCTTTATCTCTTCCTTCCTTTTCCTTTTTTTTTTTTTAAAACCAATTTTCCTTTTAATTCCTTCATTTTCTTTTCTTCTTTATTTTTAAAGCAACCCAAACCAAAATATATTAAACTTTTCCTTTCTTGTTTTCTTTTGTTATTTTTTTAATAAGGAAATTTCAAAAAGAGATCTCGGGTTTACACACAACGTATCCAGGATTAGGTCTCCAATCCTATCCAAATACCGTTCGGGTCATTAACTCGAACGTGATCCTCCCTGTGTGTCCATTACACACCGTTCAAGTTCTAGTTCTCTCATATATTCAATGTGATGGGATTTTGAATTCCCGCAGCGGAAGACGTTGTGAAACGTCGTTGATCCGTTGTGTAAAACGTGTCTTAAAATCGAACCTATCTCATAGATCCTAGGCTAAACATGCAAATAAGAGAAGAAAACAGTAAGGAATTATAAGATACTTACTTGTTGAAGATCTCTTCTTCAACGCTTTTCTCCTCCGGTCACAATCTCTCTCGATCCAACGATCTCCTCGAACACGAACCTCGATCCGAACAGGGAGACAGCTCCAAAGGGTCTTCTCGGTTGTTCTCGGGAGGTTGAGGGAGAGTGAGTGGGACTCCCTTTGGTTTTGGGTGAGGAGAGAATTTTAGAGAGAATTCTAGAGAGAAAACACTTGCTCTCTTTGGATGGAATCCAAAAAATGGCAAATGGCACACCAAAGGCTTCTTGCAAAGCCTTTAAATACTATTGTGTGATGGAGTTAAAACCTCCACCAAATCACAATTTTACCACAACCATATAATATACAAATCACATTTGCATATTATATAATATAAGGTATCTCATACCTTATTATACAAATCTCATTTGCATAAATGTGGAATTATAAATTGAATCACATTCAATTTAATTTCTCTCAATTCTATTTCTCCAAATAGCACTAATTAATCAATTAGGCTATACTATAGTTTATTATGAATCTCATTCACATCAAACTATATATTATGTCATCTATATCTCATATAAACGAAATAAATACCCAAATAATGATTTTTAACACTTCAAATTCACACCAAACTGTAAACCCTCAATTTGTCCAATTTGAGCCAACCGAGGGACCTAATGGACCTACACGTGACGAGCTCCAATGATCCGAGACTAACCTATCAAACTCTTTGACCCGGTTATTCAACATTCATTAGTTACTGTGAACACTCCACTAAAGCCCGTGAGTGCGCACTCTCATCATCAGTAGGACAAGTTGTGTCCATCGATATAACCAATACCCATGAGTCGACCCTTCACAGGTTGTTCGTAGTCACACCGGGTCAAATTACCGCTTTACCCTCGTGTCTACCTCTCTTGCCTCCTTAAGTCCCACCGCTCCTCTAATGAACAACTACGTTGCATGGTCCAACCATAAACAACAACCCTCTCGTGCCAATGAGAGAGTGGGGCCCCGTTGTTCAAGCCCCGGAGACAACACTTAAGGGAACAACTCATCTACTTTCCCTAAGTCGGGAACAAGTGAATTCCTTCTTGCGTAGTCAAGTTCCCGGCTCCCACGTGGTCCCGCCTTTCGAGAAGATAGGCATATTGGGCGAGCAACAAGTGGCCACCCTCACCCGTGCTACTCAAAGGATGGACCCCTCACGCATGTGAGTCCGTGACACGCTCGTGGATTAAGGTCGAGTCACTAATGGTCATCTACGAATTTATTAGCTCTATACTCGCAACGGTGTTACATCGCAAGTCTAATAATTCACGGTCCATCTTGTACAATCTCATTGCACAGATGCCCCCACTCACATGTCAACCACATGAACGAGTCGATCACCTCGCTTGTATCTAATACAAAGCGGGCCGCATCCACAAGCAGTATCCGTGGATTAGGTCTCCAACCCTATCAATATATCAGAGGCCGCTTGGGTCATTAACTCGAACGTGATCTTCCCCGTGTGTCTACTACACACCGGTCAAGTTCTTAGTTCTCTCATAATACAATGACCCTGGAGCTTAGTTTATTGGATTAAGTTTATGAAAAATGCGAGACACAAAGTTTAAATAAATAACTCTTATTTATTACACAATGTTGAAATAAATAACTCTTATTCATTTACAACTTGGAATATTACAAACTACACGAGATGAGGACATACATCCCAACACAATGACCCTGGAGCTTAGTTTATTGGACAAAGTTTGTAAAATTTGCGAGACACAAATTGATGAAATAAATAACTCTTATTAATTTCAAATGGTAAAATTACAAACAAAACGAGATTAGGACATACATCCCAACAAACTCCCACTTGGACTAAGCTAGTGGAGCAAAACATACATTTCTCAAATGTAAAAAAGATTACAATAAAGTAATACAATAAACTAGGGCATTGAATACCCTTTACAATACTCCCACTTGCCCTAGTCAGAAAGCACTCGAAGACCTAGACTCTCTAGGTGACTCTCAAACACCTTAGCCGTGAGGGCCTTTGTAAATGGATCAACAACATTGTGCTCAGAACGGATTATCTGCGCACATCACACGCCGCCACATGCACAATCTCCCATATCAGGTGATACTTCCGCTCAATGTGTTTGCCCCTCTTATGACTCTGAGGCTCTCTGGAGTTGGCTACAACACCACTATTGTCACAAAACAGCATGATCTGCAAGTTCATATTTGGAACAACTTCCAAATCCGTCATGAACTTCCTAAGCCAAAACACTTCCTTTGCAGCTTCATAAGCCGCAACGTACTCAACTTCCATAGTGGAATCAGCGATGCATCCCTTCTCGATGCTTCGCCATACTACAACTCCTCCATTCAGAATGAAGGCTGACCTCGAAGTGGATTTCCTAGAATCCTTATCGATCTGAAAGTCAGAATTTGTGTATTACGTAAGGATCAAATTCCCACTCTCATACACTAGGTTGTAGTTCCTCGTTCTCCTAGGATACTTGAGGATTGCCTTTACGGTTGTCCAGTGATCTAATCCTGGATTGGATTGATACCTACTGACAATGCCTACTGCATAACAGATATCGGGTCTAGTACACAACATGGCATACATCAGGCTCCCTACAGCTGAAGCATAGGGGATCCGTCTCATATCCTCAATCTCGTGAGGAGTATTAGGACATTGATCCTTAGACAGGTGAACCTCATGCCTAAAAGGCAATAAACCTTTCTTAGAGTTCTGCATCTTATATCTAGACAACATCTTGTCAATATAAGACGCCTGAGACATGACCAACATTCTATTCTTCCGATTCCGAACAATCTGGATACTTAGAACATATTGTGCTTCTCCCAAATCTTTCATTTGGAATTGCGAAGCCAACCATTTTTTTACGTCAGTAAGAAATCCTACCTCATTCCCAATGAGAAGGATATCATCCACGTACAATACCAGAAATGCGACAGTTTTGTCAACGATTTTCTTGTAGACACAAGGCTCGTCAACATTCTGATCAAAGCCATAAGATTTGATCGCCTTATCAAACCTTATATTCCAAGACCTCGAGGCTTGTTTCAGTCCATAAATGGACCTATGAAGCCGACAAACCTTTTGCTCTTGGCCTTGGGTAATGAACCCTTTGGGCTGGTTCATGTAAATGGTTTCGTCAAGGTTGCCATTCAGAAAGGCGGTCTTGACATCCATCTGCCATACCTCATAGTCATAATATGCGACAATGGGTAGAAGGATCCTGATCGACATTACCATGGCAACAGGTGAAAAGGTTTCCTCATAGTCAACCCCTTCAACCTAGGTAAAACCCTTTGCCACTAGTCGTGCTTTGAAGGTCTGCACCTTCCCATCTACGCCACGTTTACGCTTGTAGATCCATTTGCAACCGATAGGTTTTACCCCATCCGATTGATCCACAAGCTCCTAGACAAAATTGAAGTACATCGACTCCATTTCCTGGTCCATAACTTTAATCCATTCGTCCTTGTCAACGTCTGTCATTGCCTGATCATAGGTCAATGGATCCTCGCAGTCATCATCAGGGGTGACGACTTGGGTTTCAGGTAAACCCATGTAACGTTCAGGCTGTCTCACAACTCTCCTACTACGTCGAGGCATTCAACCTCTTAGGAACGGACTTGACTAGACGTGCTAGGATCAACAACACTTGTTGATGTACTAGCCCCATCAACAACTCTTGCTGATGTATTGTCCATTTCGTTTAACACGATTTTGCTTCTAGGCAAATGATCCCTGACGTGGTCTTCCTCAAGGAAAGTGGTGTTTGTCGACACAAGCACCCCACTTTCCTTAGATCGTAAAATAAACCACCCATAGTCTCTTTTGGGTAACCTACGAATAGACACAAATTTGAACGGGATTTCAACTTCTTCGGGTTTGACACCAACACGTGGGTCGGACATCGCCAAATTCTAAAATGGTGTAAACTTCCTTTACATCCATTCCAGAGTTCCAAAAGTGTTTCACAAACACTCTTCGACGGAACATTGTTCAAAATATAGACAACAGTCTCCACTGCGTAACCCAAAAAGGATCAGGGGGACGAGCATAGTTCATTATCGACCGAACCATGTTCAACAGGGTTCTATTTCTTCTCTCTGATACACCATTCTGTTGTGGCATACCAAGTGCTGAGAGTTGGGACGTAATTTCGTATTCTATCATATAGTCCTAGAATTCAGTGTCCATATACTCTCCACCTCAATCCGATCGAAGTGTTTTAATTGTTTTACCTAACAGGTTCTCAACCACAGTCTTGTACTCTTTGAACTTTTCAAAAGTTTCAGACTTCTTATGCATTAGGTAAATATACCCATACCTTGAATAGTCATCTATAAAAGATACAAAGTATTCGTAACCACCTCGTGCTTTAACACTCATCGGACCACAGAGGTTAGAATGTATAAGCTCAAGTGGCTCTTTGGCTCTATATCCTTTTCCACTATAAGAACGTTTGGTCATTTTGCCTTCGAGGCATGACTCACATATCGATAAAGAGTTTTCTTCCAACTCGCTTAGAAGTCCACTCTTCAATAGTCTCTCAATCCTATTGAGATTAATGTTGTGACGACCATCATCACAGGTATTATTATTTATTTTATTTAACGCTCAATTAACCGCTGTATTTAGTTGGACTAGTGTTCTAGTTAAATTCGGCGAGAGGGAGACCGTAATTTTGTTTAGCTTATGTGAATTGTTCCTTAAGATGAGATTAATTATGAAATTAAAGGAAAAGGGCAATCTCAAGGGCGTTTTGGTGATTATTGTTTAAATGAGGGGTGTGTAAAATTTAACCTAACCCTAGCCCTTAGTCTCCTTGGTATTTAACCATAAGAAAGAAAAACCCTAGGGCATGATCATCTCCTCCTCCTCATTGTATCAAAACCCAAACCCTAACCCTAAAACAACATACACTTTCACCTTCTCCTTCTCCTTAAAATTTTTGCCCTAACCTAAACCCTAGAAACATTGTGCTGCTGCCGACTGCACTCCATCCTCGGTCATCGGTGATCGCCGGCCACCCGTAGTTCGTGGACGTCGCACGGCTTCTCACCGCCACGCCACCAAAGCACGAGCGGGGTCACCATCGGTCCGCGAATACTGCAGCCACGCGAGCTCGAGTGTGGAGTTGCCACCGTCGATCTTCACAGCCGAGAACCCTTCCGATTGCTGCCGCCATTTCCGGTTCGCCCTGTCTTCACCGCGCGACCAAAGAACTCCAAAGACTTTACGCCGCAGCCTGCCCGGGAGGGAGCCCACATCCGCCGCTTCTTCTCGTGTAGTTCTCGCGCGGCAAGCCTCGATTGAGGTCTGCTGCAAACACCCACGCCGGCGAGCTCACTCTGAAGACGCCACCATCGCCGCGAGGATAGTGCCGCGCCATCGCCGGAACTCATTGCCGCCGCCGTCGTCATCTGCCCCACCACCATCAGACCAGCGACATTGGTCCGTCGTTTCGCCGCAACCGGAGAGTACTCGAGGTCAAGTTTGTGAATTAGGTGAGCCACACGAAACCCTCTTCGATTTTGGATTATGGGGTTATTCAGATCGGATTCGGATGAAAATATGTTTATGAGATTATTGCAGGAACGAACGGAATTTCAGGATCAAGATTCCCGAGTAGTTTCGGAACAAATAAACCAACATTTAGTTTGTTCTTCGGAGTTGAGGTAATTGGAACAAAATGAGAAGTTAGACGCTTTTGATACTTAGAATTGTTGTATTGGAGGAGCTGTGCAGAAGGGTAACAAAATTCTTGGTTTCAGGTTATTTGGAAGAGACCGCTAAATTAAGGGTTAGAAGGAAGTAGTGTGATCAAACCTCGAGGTAAGGGACCTTGTGCCGAATTTTTAATGGGATTAAATGAAAACGATTTTTTATGATTTCATGCGAAAATAGTTTATGATTTTCTATACGAAAATATACAGATATTCATGTGAGAATACGTAATATTTTATGTAGAAGTACTTCGATGCATCAAGTGGAAATAACCCATTATTTTATGTGAGATTATTCTCGTATGCTATGTAAAAGTATCCCATTATTTCATGTGAGAATAAGAAAGTAGTTTGCATGAGAATGGTACATGTTGTCTTACAAAAGTATGATCTTCAAACTGTCCATGAGAAAGTATGATTGATATATTGATGATGATGTTTGTGACATGTACTCTATTATTATGTGACTGATGGGACCTCATGCATATATGTATGTCACGAATGAGCTTAGAGATCATGATTGTATGTGTATGCATATCCCAAACCTCGGTAGCGAGGTTACTTACTGGGTATTGTTTGCAATACTCACCCTTTCTTTTAAAAATGTTTTTCAGGTAAAGGAAAGGACGTGCAGGGCGAGTGACGGGGAAGCGTTACTAAAACCATGGGGACCGACATGTTTTCCGCACATTTCTCTCTTAACCTGATGTTATCTCTATGCTTTTATTTGTAGTTAAACTTATTTACGTTTTAATAGGCCATGCTAAAACGATACTTTTATCGGATTTTAATGTTTTGTTTTTGGGATCCCTGAAACTATTTATGTTGCTTGGAAATTTCTTTTAAGTTCTTTTATCTCTCGGCCTATAAATGCATGCATGTGTAGTAATGTCCCTAGGAATTGGTCATAGAAAAGTAGGGGCGTTACAGTTGGTATCAGAGCCCTAGGTTTAAGGGTTCTTGTAGACTTGCTTACAGAGTAAGCACAGAGTAGTTCCCATGGTTTAACAACGCTTCCAGTCACCGCCAGGTACGTTCTGATATTTTATTAAGAAAGTAAATGATTATGATATGATATCTTGCTTTATGCATATACATAACCTTAAAAGCCCCAAGGGGTGATCCTATCTTATGATTTGAAAGTAAAGAAAACTGAGTTAGAAACTCTCTACATTGTAGTTTTGACAAAATGCCACCTAGAGGCCGAGGGAGAGGTAGGGGACGTGGTAGGGGCCGGAGGGCAAGGGAAAACGTTGACGCCCAACCGGAATTACCCCTAGATCGGAAAGAGGTTACTCCACCGCTCGAGACCTCCCCAGACCAACCTGACCGTCAGGAGAATGTACCTGCAGTTGCCCCTATGGCAGACCAAGGGAACGCCAATGTTATGACTATGATGGTGGAGGCTATGCAGAGTCTGGTGCGAGCTACAGTAGCCACCCAGCTGGCCCAAGCAAATCAGGGGCGAAACGATGCAACTCTGGAGTCTCGTTACCTGAAGGACTTCAGGAAGTATGATCCTAGGTCTTTCAATGGGTCTTCCAGTGACCCCACCGTGGCGAGTTGTGGGCGCCTCTCTATTGAGACCATCTTCGGATCGATGAACCGCCACGAGGACCGAGAGGTGTCCTGTGCTACCTTTATCTTTGAGGATGACGCGTATTTATGGTGGGAGTCCGCCCAGTGGAACCATTGTCGCCACGAGAAAACGATTACACTGAATCTGCTCAAAGAAGCATTCAGCGGAAATTCTATCCTGCTGCACTCGTTACTGAAGCAGTGCGTAATTTTACAACCGTGCGTAACCTGAGGGCGGTGGAAGTGTATGAGAGGGAATTTACCCGTTGTCCCGCTTTGCCCCGAGCCGGTGGATCTGAGAGGCAAAGAAGACCGAGCGCTTCATTATGGGGTGGATGAGAACGTTCGAGGCTTTATCCAAGCATTAGCACCTCCTGATTACGCCTCCGCAGTGAGAGTGGCGGAATTGATTTGGGTGCAGTAACATCGCACACAGGTAGTAGTAGTTAACCTGGGCGACCCATAGCAAATCATAAGAGGAAGTGGGACCAAACAAATTCTAGCTCACAAATGGCCCCCAGCGTACACCGTGATAGACCAGGGCATTTTCGTGCAGGTCCCAAATGAAACCACCACCAACAGAGCGGGAAATAGCGGCGGAGATAGGCCACAAAGGTGCAAAATGTGTGTGTAAGCAGACTGGGCAAGTGTTTGGCCTTGTCCGGGTGTGTTTCAAAGTGAAAAGAAGGGCACAGAGCTAATAGCTGCCCGAGTCAAGCCAGCACTAGCCAGCCTCAGGTTATAAATAGTGGGCCTGCTGTGAAGCCGGTTATACATCAGGGGAGAGCCTATGCAAGCACCAGTAGAGACATCTATGGCTCAGACTCAGTGGTTACAGGTACACTTCCATTACTGGGGCACCTTGCCTTTGTATTATTTGATTCTGGTTCTACGCACTCTTTTATTTCTCGCATCCTTTGTAAGTCAAGTGAGTTAGAATTAGAACAGATTCTGATGATGCCCTATCTGCTCTCCACTCTCGCGGGAATAAATTTGTTAGCCAATATGAAAGTCAAGGATGGTAGTGTGACCATCGCAGACCATGAGTTAGCAGTGAATCTCGTTAGTCTTAGACATGTTCGACTTTGATGTTATATTGGGCATGGATGGTTAGCGCAGAACCATGCGTGCATTGATTGTTTCAGGAAGGAGGTAGTGTTCACCCCTCCCACCAACCCGCTCTGAGTTCAGAGAGGCACGATAGCAGGAAGTAGGCCTAAGGTGATTACGGCCCTTAAGGCCAGGAAGTTATTGCATCGGGGAGCTTGGGGCGTCCTAGCTTGCATATTAGATGCAAGGTGCGCAGAGATCTCAGTGACATCGCATTCAGTGAGTAAATGAGTTTACCGACGTCTTCCCGAGGACCTCCCGGATACCTCCAGTCAGGGAAGTAGATTTTAACATCGGGTTGGAATTGGGAACGACCCCGATATCCAAGGCCCCGTATAGAATGGCGCCGGCAGAGTTGAAAGAACTAAAAGTGCGATTACAAGACTTGCTAGACAAAGGGTTTATACGCCTGCCGTTTTCATGCTGGGGAGCACTGTGTTGTTCGTGAAAAGAAAGACGGATCCATGCGCTTTGTGTATAGATTACGTGGAGTTGAATAAAGTTACGATCAAGAATAAATACCCTCTCCCGCAATAGATGATTTGTTCGATCGATTGCAAGGAGCGACGACGTGTTCTCTAAGATTGATCCGAGATCGGGCTACCATCGATTGAGGATCGCGAAGGGGATATCCCTAAGACAAAGATTCGATCACGTTATGGGCATTACGAGTTCACCGTGATGCCGCTTGGCCCACCAATGCTCCCGCCGCTTTCATGGACTTGATGAACCGCTTATTCAAGGAGTTTCTTGATACGTTCGTGATTGTGTTCATCGATGATATATTGATATACTCCGATGTGATGAAGAGCATGAAATGCACCGAGGAAAGTGTTACTCACGCCGAGGAGAATAAGTTATATGCAAAATTTTCCAAGTGTGAGTTCGCTCGCACAAGTATCTTTCCTAGGGCATGTAGTGTCCGGTCGGGTCTCTGTTGATCCAAATGAAAGTGGAGGCCGTCACACGGTGGCCTCGTCCACCACCGCGTTCAGAGTACGTAGTTTTTCGGGCCCGGCGGGGATACTATAGACGCTTTCGTGCGAGGATTTTGCCAAGATAGCCATGCCTATGACTCACCGACGCGCAGTAAGGGAAACTCTTTTGTTTGGGATGATGCTTGTGAGGCGAGTTTCCGTGGAGCTCAAGCACGATTAGTGTCGGCCCCGATCTCATACGAGCCTCCGGGCACAGGAGTTTTGTGGTTTACAAAGTGATGCTTCTAAGAAAGGGTTGGGCGTGTGTCTTTGATGCAAAGACGCGGTAAAGTAATCGCTTACGCATCCCGACAATTGAAGACGCACGAGAGGAACTATCCAACTCATGACTGGAACTAGCAAAGCAGTGGTATTTGCATTAAAGATCCGGAGACACTACCAGTATGGCGAGAAAATTCGATTTTTACGCATCATAAAAGTCAAGTATCTGCTCACCCGTAAGGAATTGAACATGAGGCAACGCAGATGGTTGGAATTAGTGAAAGATTATGATATTGACATACAATACCATCCCTGGTAAGGCTAATGTAGTGGCCGATGCCCTCGATGAAAGCCATGCATACCGCGCACGAGAGTTAATGACTGAGCAGAGTTACTGCGCGAGTTTGCTCGAGCCGAAATCGCAGACTAGTAGGAAAGACCACGACCCGCTTAGCTCGCTTAATCTGCAACCAACTTTGAGACAACGTATTATTGGGGCTCAGCAGTGGACCCTCGCTTGGTGGAAAAACTTACTGCAGAACTTCAGTGAGTTGACAGAGTTTTCCTATCCACGATGGAGGATTGCTATTTCAGGGACGATTGTGTGTGCGACGATGACAAGTCGAGAACGAGATCTTGAACGAAGCCCACAACTCACCATTTTCGATGCATCCCGGCAAGATTACCAAGATGTACCGAGACCTGGCGCTCGTTTTGGTGGTGTAACATGAAGCGCGACATAGCGAGTTTGTCGCAAGTGTTTGACTTGTCGCAGTAAAGGCACCTGGCGGACCCGCGGGATTCTTACCGCAACCGCTGCATGTACCTCGGTGGAAATGGGAGGAGATCTCTATGGATTTTATAGTCTGGATCGCCTAGAACTTTACGAGGTTACACAAAAATTTGGGTCATAGTGGGCAGATTAACAAAGTCAAGACATTTTCATACTGTGGAAACCCACCTATTCTACTGAGATAAGTGGGCGCACTTTACACGGAAGAGATAGTCCGTTGCATGGGATTTCAAATAAGATTATTTCGATGTGAGGATCCACGTTTCACCTCCAACTTCCGGAGAAGTTTACAGAGAGCGTTGGGTTCGCAGCTGAACTTCAAGATGCCTTTTCATCCACGCACGGATGGGCGCATGCAACGATTAAACCAAATATTAGAGGATATGTTACGAGCTTGCACTTTAGACTTCCCGAGCAATGGGACACTCATTTGCATCCGATGGAGTTCGCTTATAATAATAGCTTATCGATCGACCATCTAATGGCTCCATTCGAAGCTCTCTATGGAAAACGCTTGCGAACTCCGCTTTTAGGGAGGAGGTTGGTGAACGCCGCTTGTTGGGTCCGCACTAGTGCAGTCACTAATGAGGCGCAAAAGATTAGGCGCGGATGCGCGACCCCAAAGCAGCATGTAAGAGTTATGCCGACACGAGACGAAGAGACCTAGAATTCGATGTTGGGGACCACGTATTTCTCAAGGTGGCCCCAATGAAGGGAATTCTCGTGTTTGGCGGAAAGGAAGTTGAGTCCGCGATTCATCGGACCATTTGAAATTTTAGAGAGGATTGGTGCAAAGGGCCTCACAGATTAGCACCGCCACCTTCCCTTTCAACGGTCCATAATGTGTTTCATGTCTCCATGTTGAGAAAGTACGTCCCGAGATCCGACTCATGTCGTGGACTTCAACCGCTGCGATTAGCGGAAGATCCGAGTTATGGCGAACACGATCGCACAAATTATTGCAAGAGACCGAAAGACTCTCCGTAACCGCGAGATCAGCTTAGTTAAAGTGTTATGGCAGAACCACCGCACGGAGGAGGCTACCTGGGAGCGAGAAGAGGAAGTACGCGCTAAATATCCTGAACTATTCCAAGAATAGGAACTTTCGAGGACGAAAGTTCTTAAGGAGGGAAGATTGTGACGACCATCATCACAGGTATTATTATTTATTTTATTTAACGCTCAATTAACCGCTGTATTTAGTTGGACTAGTGTTCTAGTTAAATTCGGCGAGAGGGAGACCGTAATTTTGTTTAGCTTATGTGAATTGTTCCTTAAGATGAGATTAATTATGAAATTAAAGGAAAAGGGCAATCTCAAGGGCGTTTTGGTGATTATTGTTTAAATGAGGGGTGTGTAAAATTTAACCTAACCCTAGCCCTTAGTCTCCTTGGTATTTAACCATAAGAAAGAAAAACCCTAGGGCATGATCATCTCCTCCTCCTCATTGTATCAAAACCCAAACCCTAACCCTAAAACAACATACACTTTCACCTCCTCCTTCTCCTTAAAATTTTTGCCCTAACCTAAACCCTAGAAACATTGTGCTGCTGCCGACTGCACTCCATCCTCGGTCATCGGTGATCGCCGGCCACCCAGAGTTCGTGACGTCGCACGAAGCTTCAGCCGCCACGCCGACCAAAGCACGAGCAGGGTCACCATCAGTCGCGAATACCTGCAGCGCGCCGGAGCTCGAGTGTGGAGTTGCCACCGTCGATCTTCACAGCCGAGAACCCTTCCGATTGCTGCCGCCATTTCCGGTTCGCCCTGTCTTCACCGCGCGACCAGCAACTCCAGCACCTACGTCGCAGCCGTTCCGGGAGGGAGCCCACATCCGGCCGTTTCTTCTCGTGTAGTTCTCGCGCCGGCAAGCCTCGATTGAGGTCTGTTGCAAACACCCACGCCGGCGAGCTCACTACAGAAGACGCCTTCAGCCACTGCCGCTGAGGGATAGTGCCGCCGCCGATCGCCGGAACTTCGCTTGTCCGCCGCCGCCATCATCGCCGCCCCACCATCGGACCAAATGACATTGGTCCGTCGTTTCGCCGCAACCGGAGAGTACTCGAGGTCAAGTTTGTGAATTAGGTGAGCCACGCGAAACCCTCTTCGATTTTGGATTATGGGGTTATTCAGATCGGATTCGGATGAAAATATGTTTATGAGATTATTGCAGGAACGAACGGAATTTCAGGATCAAGATTCCCGAGTAGTTTCGGAACAAATAAACCAACATTTAGTTTGTTCTTCGGAGTTGAGGTAATTGGAACAAAATGAGAAGTTAGACGCTTTTGATACTTAGAATTGTTGTATTGGAGGAGCTGTGCAGAAGGGTAACAAAATTCTTGGTTTCAGGTTATTTGGAAGAGACCGCTAAATTAAGGGTTAGAAGGAAGTAGTGTGATCAAACCTCGAGGTAAGGGACCTTGTGCCGAATTTTTAATGGGATTAAATGAAAACGATTTTTTATGATTTCATGCGAAAATAGTTTATGATTTTCTATACGAAAATATACAGATATTCATGTGAGAATACGTAATATTTTATGTAGAAGTACTTCGATGCATCAAGTGGAAATAACCCATTATTTTATGTGAGATTATTCTCGTATGCTATGTAAAAGTATCCCATTATTTCATGTGAGAATAAGAAAGTAGTTTGCATGAGAATGGTACATGTTTTCTTACAAAAGTATGATCTTCAAACTGTCCATGAGAAAGTATGATTGATATATTGATGATGATGTTTGTGACATGTACTCTATTATTATGTGACTGATGGGACCTCATGCATATATGTATGTCACGAATGAGCTTAGAGATCATGATTGTATGTGTATGCATATCCCAAACCTCGGTAGCGAGGTTACTTACTGGGTATTGTTTGCAATACTCACCCTTTCTTTTAAAAATGTTTTTCAGGTAAAGGAAAGGACGTGCAGGGCGAGTGACGGGGAAGCGTTACTAAAACCATGGGGACCGACATGTTTTCCGCACATTTCTGTCTTAAACTGATGTTATCTCTATGCTTTTATTTGTAGTTAAACTTATTTACGTTTTAATAGGCCATGCTAAAACGATACTTTTATCGGATTTTAATGTTTTGTTTTTGGGATCCCTGAAACTATTTATGTTGCTTGGAAATTTCTTTTAAGTTCTTTTATCTCTCGGCCTATAAATGCATGCATGTGTAGTAATGTCCCTAGGAATTGGTCATAGAAAAGTAGGGGCGTTACAAATGTGGCCTAATCTTAGATGCCAAAGATGGGCATTTTCTTTAGGAGAAACTTTTACTCTTTTAGTTCGTGTTTCTGCTGTTTTAAATAATTCAGTATTCAAAACGCTTTTGACCGAATTTGGTTTCAAAACATACAAATTTGACTCAAGTGAAGCAGAACAAATCAAATTACCTTTGAAAGAAATAAACGCTTTATTATGTTCTAAGGAAATTGAAATACATTGTTCAATAAGGCATGAAATAGAAACAAGGGTTCTAGTAAACCCTGGGACTATATACAAATTATCTAATAAAATGTAATTTCTGCGAAAAAGAGATTCACTTTGTCGATCGCTACAGCAGAGACAATCTTCCCGGATCAAACCCGTAGAGTCACCTCACCCTCTCGCAGCTGCTGCAAGGAACTAATTCCCTGAAAAGAAGAACAAACGTGCTTAGTGGCGCCCGAATCCAATATCCAGGCAGAGTCATTACTCTCCACTAAACAGGTTTCAGTTACTAGTAAATCACATTTACCTGTATTCTTCCTGTCGACAAGAAACTTGGGACAGTTTCGCTTCCAGTGGTCGTCCCCATTACAGTGGAAACACTTTCCTTTCTCTACAACTTCCTTGACCTTTTTGCCCTTTTGGGCGGCAACGCGGTCAGCTTTACACTTCTTCATTTTCTTTTTCTTCCCTTTCGGGTGAGAAGGAGCTACAGGTTTTGTCCTAGAGGTCGAACCCCTGTGATAGAACCTGAAGGCAACATTTGTCTAAGCTTCCGGTGTCCTGATCCTCATCAAGGACTGGAAGTTTTGTAGCTCGTTCAGAAGGGTGGTCAGAGTGTAGCTAATTTTGTTCATAACAGCATTGCTACGAATCTGAAGGAAACTCTTGTCAAAAAATTTCACAACGAACAACCGAGGTTGACGAGGATGGTAGGTTTAAGTATTTCTTTGTGTCTATCAGCTTCTATTCTTGCATGGAAACATTGTTTTCCTATTATATCAGTTGATGACGCTTCTTTGAAGAACAAATTTTTTGGCACATTAATATCTGCTATCACACTTGATGAGAATTCTCAAATTATTCCATTGGCGTTTGCAATAGTAGATTCGAAAAATGATCGATCATGGACTTGGTTTTTTCGTAATTTGAAAGTTATTTTAGGGGAGTCGAAGGACTTAGTTGTTGTTTCTGATCACCATAATAGCATCGCGAAAGGTATTAGCATAATTTATGATACTGCAGAACATGAATTATGTTCATTTCATATTTTGAGAAATCTTCAAAAAAAAAACACAAGTCCAGACCAATTGACGATGCTTTCCACAATTGTGCAAAAGCATACACTGTTATTTTTTAATATTATATGAGGAAGCTAAAAAATATAGTGTCATCAATTAGGGTAGAGTTGGAAGAACTTGGGTATGCTAGGTGGGCAAGAGCTTTTTGTTCGAGGAGAATATATTCAATGATGACAACTAACATCTCCGAGAGTATGAATTCATTGTTAAAACATTTGTGTGAGCTACCTGTTATTCCTCTTCTTGAAGGCATTAGAAGCCATATTCAAAAGTGGTTTTCTGAACGTCGTACTTCTTCAAGTTTTCAGTGGACTCATTTTTCTCCATGGGCAGAGAATGTTATTCGGTCAACATTGAAAGATGGACGTACAATGGATGTTTTTGTTCTATCTTCCTTTTTTTAGTTGTAATTATTTACCATATAATTATTATATCATATGTGTTCGTAATTTTGTTTTCATTCTATTTGTTTCAGTTGTATCACATCAATCAATTCTTGTTTGAGGTGTATAGCCGCAGTAAGCTATATGAGGTTAATATTCTTACCAAGAGTTGCACGTTTAGACGGTGGGATCTTGATTTAATTCCTTGTGCGCATGCATGTCTAGCTCTATGTCGGAGGAATCTTGATTTTCACTCGTACTCTCATGAGTTTTATTGCATTTCAACCCTGATTGATGTGTATAGCAAAGATATATGTCTGATTGGTAATATCGATCAATTCTCAATTTTATTCACTTTTGTTGATGATCCAATTCTTCCTCCCAATGTCAAGCGCTCTGCTGACCGACCTAGAAAAAATAGGATATTATCACGTTTTGAGAAAAGGGTTGCTACAAAGTGCGGTCGGTGTGGTCAACGTGGACATAATCGGAGAACATGTAAGAATCCAATATTAGATTGATTTTTAGTCATTTTCTTTTTTTAGTAATCACATTTATTTATACTTTTTTGTTATTTGGATCCTATGTTTAATAATTGAATATATTTTCAATAATCATTTTATAACTACAATATATTTTTCAATCCCGTGCAATCATTTGTTTTTAACTATAATATACTTATTTTTAGAAACATTCCCTTCTACCTCTACCAAATACACAACATTTCTATTGTTTGTTCTTCTTAATTAATTTTATCTCTTAGCAATCTAGTTTTGCTTGATATAATTATGGTGTAGTTATATTGTCTATCGCGTCCTAGTTTTGGATGCATTAGTTCAACGCTTGTGATTGTGTACGTTGGAGTTAATATCCAATTTATATAGAGGGTATTTATATATGTTATGTGTTAGTCTATCCCATTACTTTTCAACTTGTTTCTACATTATTTTTTTATAGTATCGAGTTCGTTAGTGATTTATTTACTTTGTAATTTCCATTTAATTTAGTTACAAAAGTAGATTGTAATTTTTTTAGTTAATTGTTTAGGTGTTTATTTACGTTGTAATTTACATGTGTACATTCAGAATTTCAAGAAGTAGATTGTAATTCGTGTATACATTATTTAAAATTGATGATTGACAACTCGTGGATTCCTAGAAGTTTTATATTCATTTAAAAAAATTAAGGTTTATGATTCACAAGTTTTAGCTTTTAATTGCACGTGTTACTCAAATGATTAAATAGAAAAATAAGTTAATTATGCAAAAGAAAACGATCAGATTTAACTACATTTTCACTGTTTACGGTTATGGGTCCCAAGTCTTTTTTCTTCTTTCCAACTGTTGTTCCTGAGTCACGTAAACGATTACTTGACCTCATGCCCTTAACCATACCTTCAAGTGTTTGTTTAGATCTCGGAAATCTCAGTTTCGTATATAAATCACACATATAATCTAAACTATAGAAGAAAGAATCTTATTTCGTAATATTTAAATTTTTGTTACACTGTATATCCCAAGATTCTTGGGTTATATATGAAAACAAATCGATGTAGTTACCTTGAAATTCAGGTGATTTTGTCTCTCGGGGAAGCCCTACTTTTTTTTTTCCTTCATTTCTACGTTTTCCCTACCATTCATAGTAGGCAACAATCAATTTTGAACTTTTCTTTTAGATGTAGCATACTATTTTACTAACGACAGTAAGAAAGAAACAATGTTCCTTACCTTCTTTATCGCAGTAGGCTGAGCTCGATTTCAACTCTTTCAAAAGAGGGAAAATCATTTTGAATGTATTTTTTTTTCAAAGAAACGAAGGGAGAAGGAACTTAGATCAACAATTCTGCTGAACCCCTCGCCTGCTTAGATGAAGGAAGGAGAGAAGAAACTCTAACGAAGGCCTCGAATCTTCGATAAAAGATAAAAATATTTTGAGTTTTTTTTAACTGTTTCTACTCTTTTACGGGGCAGAGAGATAATGTGCATGTTTAACTACTAGTTATTATTTTCTCTCTCTTCGATAATTTTTGTTATAAGGTTAATTTTTAATTCTAGTGTATTTATTTGGTTTAAATTAGTATGATGTGATTTCTTTTATTTAAATTATTTCGATTTTTATCTTGAAATCTTATTTTTAAATTCCATGATATTTGTTTGTTTAGATTATATATTTGATGTGATTTATTTTACATTTTAAAATCAATTTAAAAATAACTACCCTAAAATAATCTAGGAATCTAAATTAATAAATTGGTTATAGCTAGTTTGGTCTTTTATTAATTTCTATTTTAAATTTTCGAAAATAAATTGATATTTTTTAAAAAGTTAAAAGCGTGTGACTATTTTTAAAAATGAAAACTAAAATATGACTATTCCTCAGAGTCAACCCTATATATATATATATATATATATATATATATATATATATATATATATATATATATATATATATATATTATTGTGTGTTTGTTTTTTTAAGTGATTAGTTTTTTTTTGTTTAACATTGTTTAATTAAATTCTACTGTACTAAAAAAAATAAATTAAATTCTACTTTTACCTATTTCTAAATTTAAAAAATATGTAATTTTTAATGCTAAATAACTTTAATTGAAAATGATGTGAAAAGCTAGGAATATGAAAAAGTTAACATGAATTTACCTATTTATTACTACAAATTAGTTCTAAAAATTAATTATTTTTCTTTTATTAGAATTAATAATGAGATGTGAAAAGTTTTGAAACTTATTCATCTCCTATGATATATAAAGATATATTTTCTACTTTTTTTTCTACAATAATTTAGTTTTTTCTTCCTGTTTTAGTTCCTTCATATAGTTTTTTGACTTACAAGATCACAATGATAATAAGCAAATGCAAAGTAGTAGCATTGTGTTGGATGTCGTTTTGTATCTTGAAAAATGGTTTGATCTCAAACATCAACAAAAGACAAACCTATTTAAAACGATCTATGAACAAAAGTTAGCGATATCTTATTCCTATAGATATTTTTGTATTATTCTTGCATTATTATTTTTAATTATTTTCATTGTTTATGTATGATCATATTTTCATAATTTTATTTCTTACCTAACTTTTTTTTATTAAATCAATAAAATATATATATATATAATATATATATATTTGTTCCTCATCTTCTAACCATAGAAAAATATTATTAATTTTATTTTTAGATTTTTTTAATTAACCTTGTCTAAGTATTAAAATAAAAAATTTTAAAAAAGTATCGAACAAGAAAACAATGTCTACAACACAATGACCCGTAGTTTTAGAAATATAAATGTATATTTTTAAAAAATTAAATGAAGTTTCTTTCAAGTTTCTTTATATAATTTGATTCTAAAAATTTATGATTCTACATTTAATTAGAATTAATAATGGAATGTGAAAAGTTTTAGAACTAAAAAGTTTTAAATCTTATTATCTCCTATAGTATATAAACACATCTCTTCTACTTTTTTCTATAACAACTTATATTTCTCTTCATTTTAATTTTCTTTTCTTCATACTTCATATAATTTTTAGATTAGAAGATCTTCCATAAAGGTGTTACATATTAAATTGTAGGAAGTGCGACGTAGTTTTGTTTAGAAGTCATTGTATCTTGAAAAATAGTTTTATCTCTGTTGACATAGAAATTTTGATCAACCCCCAGTTGCCACGTCGTTATTCAAATTAATGGCGAAATTGTAAATGATTAAATTTGGAACCAATTATAAGTTGGCACGTGTCCTAAATTTAATTTGGAGACAAAATTGGCAAGTTCTAAAAATTAAAATGTCACATGTCTTTCTTATGATAATTTGACTATTTAATTTGGTCAAATTGAGTTTATAAAATTGGATAAGTTAAATGATTGGACCATGTGGAATTGGTCAAGCTTAGTAAAACCCAAATCCAAATGACTTGGCCCAAAGCCAACGAAGCCCAAATCCAAGTGGTTGGGCCCAAAAGCCACTCAGACCCAAACCCACACGTCTTGGAAAACTCTATAAATAGAGGGCTTCCCCTCGATTCCAAAGGTTAAGAAATTTCAATCTCAAAAGAAACTCATAGAGAATTCAGAGCAAAGTCTAAACTGTTGAATGCTCCCTGAAGTTCTTAACTACGGAACGTTGTAAGGCGAGTTTTTAAGGGTTGAACGCAACAAGATGAGTCTTTAAATGGGGAGCGCTGCAAGATGAGTCTTTAAGTGTGGAGCGCTGTAAGACGGGTCTTTAAGTGTGGAACGTTGTAAGACAAGTCTTTAGGTCTTGAACGCTGCAAGACAAGTCTTTAAGTGTGGAGCACTGTAAGACGAGTCGTGAAGTGTGGAGCGCTGTAAGACGAGTCGTTAAGTGCGGAACGCTGTAAGACGAGTCTTTAAGTGTTAGACAAGTCCTTAAATGTTGAACACTTCAAGTCCTTAGTTGTCAAGTGTTTCACGAAGGACTTCTACAAGTTACAAGTTGAAGGACTTCAATAACCTACATGCTGAAGGACTTCAACACGCTACAAGCCGAAGGCCTTCAACAAGCAACAAGCGCCGAAGTCCTTCAACAATCAACAAGCCGAAGTCCTTCAACAAGCTACAAGCCGAAGACCTTCAACACGCTGCTAGACGAAGACCTTCAACAAGAAACAAGCACCGAAGTCCTTCAACAAGCAACAACCCGAAGACCCTCAATAAGCAACAACCCGAAGACCTTCAACACGTTACAAGCAGCCGAAGTCCTTCAACACGTTACAAACCGAAGACCTTCAACACGTTACAAGCAACTGAGGACCTTCAACAAGCTACAAACCGAAGACCTTCAACAAACAACAAGCCGAAGACTTCAACAAGCTATAAGCCAAAGATCTTCAACAACCTGCAAGCCAAAGGCCTTCAACAAGCTACGTGCCGAAGACCTTCAACAAGCTGCAAAATCCTCAAGACAAGTCTACACTTGGGAACAAGCTGCAAAGCCCTTAAGACAAGTCTACATTCGAGAACAAGCTGCGAAGCTCTCGAATCAAATCTACGTCCGAGAACAAGCTGTAAAGCCCTCAGACAAATTACAGTTGAGAGAGAGAAAGAATCAGAGGAGAAACATTAGAGATTGTAACTCACAACATTAAATATTAATAAAATTCAAATTCAATTACACGTGTCTCATTTCTATTTCTTTGCTGAAATCACTTGTAAACAAATTGGCTCGCCCAGTGGGACCATCTCTACCTCTCATCTCTTTCTGTCACCTCAAAGCAGAAGTAAAGTGATGTCATTCAAGACTTCTTCAATGATCGTTGTCATGAGCAACTTGTACACGGGTTCTACTGCCCATAGTTGCTCTAATGAACTAATGTTGGAAGAAGATGAAGTAACAACACTGTCGGGGGCATCAACACTCTCATGATGACTGAAACAAGCACTAAGGAAGAGAGATGGACAAAGATGCAGGAACGAATCAACAAATTGATGAAAGCGATTGAAGAAAGAGATTCTCAAATCACATACTTAAAGAATCCGGTTGAGAACCAAAATACCGCTAAATCAAGTCATACTTCTGTCGTCGAAGATCGAAACAAAGAGAAGGTTGTTGTGCAAGAAGATCAACCACAACCCTCTACTTCGATCACTTCACTATCAGTCCAACAATTGTAGGACATGATAACTAATTTCGTCAGAACTCAATATGATGGGGGTTCTCAAAGTTCTCTCTTGTATTCTAAATCATATACTAAGAGAATTGATAATTTGAGGATGCCAATTGGATACAAACCACCAAAGTTCCAACAATTCGATGGAAAAGGAAACCATAAGCAACGTGTTACGCATTTCATCGAGACATGTGAAAATGCTGGCACGCAAGAAGCTCTACTAGTCAAACAGTTTGTTCGAACATTTAAGGGGAATGCTTTCGACTGGTACATTGATCTGAAGCCCGAATCGACAGACGGTTGGGAACAACTTGAAAAAGAGTTTCTCAACCGATTCTACAGCACAAGACGTACCGTCAGCATGTTCGAGCTCACCAACATTAGACAACGAAAAGGTGAACCTGTCGTCGACTACATAAATCGTTGGAGAGCCATGAGTCTCGATTGCAAAGATCGTCTCGTTGAACTATGAGCTGTTGAAATGTGCATTCAAGGCATGCATTGGGGTATGCTTTACATCTTCCAAGGTATAAAACCTCGCACCTTTGAAGAGCTAACAACTCACGCCCACGATATAGAGTTGAGTATTGCTAGTCGAGGAGACAAAAACCTTCTAACTCCTAGCATAAAGGAAGAAGGAATGACATTGAGGCGACTCTAGAAGAGTCTATGGTTGTTAGTACAACCCCTTTCAAGTTGTCTTCAAAGCAAAAATACAAGAAGATCGAAAAGCAACAAGAAAATGAAAGACGTCGCTTAAGTCTAAAGGAAAGACGGAATAATATCCCTTTTCGGATTCTGACATTCCTAACATGTTTGAACAACTACTGGCCATAGGACTGATCAAACTTCCAAAGTGTAAGCGGACGGAAGAGATGGACAAAGTCGATGATCCCAACTATTGGAAGTATCATCGAGTCGTCAGTCACCCGGTGGAGAAATGTTTCGTCCTAAAGGAGTTAATCCTAAGGTCAGCTAAAGAAGGAAAAATTGAGCTAGACCTTAATGAAGTAGCTCAATCAAATCATGTTGCAGTAACAACAAGTACATGCAGTCAAACACACTCTAGTTCGCTTCAACATCAAGAAGTGTGTCTAGTCCAGTTTGAGACCATGGAACCTGTAGCTGTTTGGTTTCAACATGAGGTGCCAAGAAATGAACTTCAATATGCGATCAAACCTACCGATGATAAAGGCAAAGCTCGGGTTCTGGTGACTCATTTGAAGAAGCAAAGACAAAGTTTAGCTTCAAACCATTCTTGTCAATTTAGAAGCCTCGAATGCAAGGACAAACATCGAAGAAAGAAGAATCCAAGGAAACTTAAGTTTGAAATGAAGAGAAAAAAATCATCATCAACCTTGCCAATTGGTGACCTTGAAAGAATTCTTCTTGAGAGATTATTCCTAGCGAAAGAGAGGAAGAAAACTCTGCAAGTTCATACTACATTGAGATAAATGAAGCTGACGACACAAAAAAAGTCAAGCAAAGGACTTCCGTCTTCGATCGCATCAAGCCTTCAACTACTCAACCTTTAGTCTTCCAAATGATGAGTATGGTCGCGACAGAAGAAGAAAACCAAGGTCCAACTCCTGCCTCACCTCGACCTTCAACCTTCCAAAGGTTAAGTGTCTCCACACCAAAGAATGATCGATCTTCAACATCTATTTTGATCGCCTCAAATTAACAAGCGATCAACATGAAAGAAAAATGAAATCCTTAAAGGTAGAACTATTCGATGAAGTGAACAACGACCAAAAGATCCACAGTCTTATTCCTTCGCGTATGAAAAGGAATTTCTCTGTTCTCATAAACGTAGAGAGTTTCTTGAAAGTGAAGAAAAATCTCATCGTTTTAACAAATCCTAAAATGAAGGACATGATCAAGACCATGATGATGAAAACAACATCTAAGATGTAAAGAAAGCTCCTTGTCGCAAGAGCCTAAACTGCAAGATGTTTCTGGCCCGCATGAGCTTAAAAGGTGAATGGTAAAAAAAAAAAAAAATTGAACTACGTTATGACTTGATCCCTTTTGTTCAAAGGGTACGTAGGCAACTTAAAAAAAACCTTAAGTTCAGTCTCTAAAAAAAAATTCATCCTCATGAGAATGAGACATTGCAAGTTGGATGCATACATGTTAGCTTCATTCCTCTCAAGTTCGATTTGTTGCTCATTTGCTCTCCGCTAAACTTTGAGATTCGTTCCTCTCAAGTTCGGTTCGTTGCTCATTCACCTAAAGTTTGAGCTTCGTTCCCTTCAAGCTTGGTTCGTTGTTCATTCTCCTAAAGTTTGAGCTTCAACCCCTTCAAGCTCGGTTTGTCGCTCTTCCCTAAGTTCGAGCTTTGTTCCTCTCAAGTTTGGTTCGTCGCTCTCTCCTAAGTTCGAGCTTCATTCTTCTTCAAGTTTGGTTCATCGTTCACCCTCAAAGTACCGGCTTCGTTCCTCTGAAGTTTGGTTTGTCGCTCACCCTCTAAACTTTGAGCTTCAACCTCTTCAAGTTTTGTTCGTCACTCACCCTCAAAGTACCGGCTTCGTTCCTCTCAAGTTTAGTTCGTCGCTCACCCTCTAAACTTTGAGCTTCAACCTCTTCAATTTCGGTTCGTCGCTCACCCCTCTAAACTTTGAGCTTCAACCCCTTCAAGTTCAGTTTGTCGCTCTCTCCTAAGTTCGAGCTTTGTTCCTCTCAAGTTTGGTTTGTCGCTCTCTCCTAAGTTTGAGTTTCGTTCCCCTTCAAGTTTGGTTCGTCGCTCACTCCCAAAGTACTGACTTCGTTTCTCTCAAGTTTGGTTCGTTGCTCACCCCTCTAAACTTTGAGCTTGACCCCTTCAAGTTTGGTTCATCGCTCTCTCCTAAGTTCGAGCTTCGTTCTCCTTCAAGTTTGGTTCGTCGCTCACCCCCAAAGTACCGGCTTCGTTCCTCTGAAGTTTGGTTTGTCGCTCACCCTCTAAACTTTGAGCTTCAACCTCTTCAAGTTTGGTTCGTCGCTCACCCCCAAAGTACCGGCTTCGTTCCTCTCAAGTTTGGTTCGTCGCTCACCCTCTAAAATTTGAGCTTCAACCTCTTCAAGTTCGATTTGTCGCGCTTCCCTAAGTTCGAGCTTTGTTCCTCTCAAGTTTGGTTCGTCGCTCTCTCCAAGTTCGAGTTTCGTTCCCTTTCAAGTTTTGTTTGTCGCTTACCCCCAAAGTACCAGCTTCATTCCTCTTAAGTTTGGTTCGTTGCTCACCCTCTACACTTTTAGCTTCAACCCTTCAAGCTCGGTTTGTCGCTCTCTCCTAAGTTCGAGCTTTGTTCCTCTCAAGTTTGGTTCGTCGCTCTCTCCTAAGTTCGAGCTTCGTTCCTCTTCAAGTTTGGTTCATCGCTCACCCCCAAAGTACCGGCTTTGTTCCTCTCAAGTTTGGTTCGTCGCTCACTCTCTAATCTTTGAGCTTCAACCCCTTCAAGTTTGGCTCGTCATTCCCTACTAAAGTTTGAGTCTCATTACCCTCAAGATCGGTTTGTTGCTTATTCTCCTGAAGTTGAGCTTCGTTCCCCTCAATTTTGGGTTGTCGCTCATTCTCCTAGAGTTCGAGCTTCATTCTCCTAAAATTTGATTTGTCGCTCGCCTAAAGTTCAAGTTACATTCCCCTCAAGTATGGTTCGTCACTGACTTTCCTAAAATTCGAGCTTGAACCCCCTTAAGTATGGTTCATCGTTCGCCCTAGTCCAAACTTTGTTCCCCTCAAATTTTGTTCGTTGCCCATTCACTTTGAGGTCGAATTTAGCCCACCTCAAGCTTTGGTTCAAGCATTGCTCACTTGAGGTTCAAGTCTGCACTTCACTATCTTAAAGTTCAAGTCTGAGCATTGATGCTTACAAGTTTGGTGTTTCGCCTCTAAGTTTGGCATTCTGCCTCAAAATACAGCAGTTCGACAACTAGTATGGCGCTTCAACTCCAAGTTCGACGTTCTGCCTTCAAGTTTGGTGTTCCACTTGTTTTGAGATTGTTTTTTCAAAGTTAAGCGTTGCCTACTTCACAATTAGTGATTCGTTCATTTCAAGTTTGACATATCGCTCCTTCACGAAGTTAGGATACTTCATCCTTCAGCACTCGTTCCTCCATCAAATCAGGAGGTTTCGTCTATCGACGTTGGCTCATTCGCCACGTCAAGAGATTTCATTGTTGGTGTTCGCTCCTTCATTCGATCAAAGATCGAAACTTCACCCATCATCACTCACTCTTTCACTAAGTTAGGAGGTTTCATACCAACAGTAACATCATGGAGCAAATACTGATGAACCCAGTAAAAAAAACAAATACAAAAAAAAATACAAAATACAAAATAAAAAACAAAAAAAAAGACAAAGTAGATGCGAGACATGACGTACCTTGAACGTTATCTCTGACTTAACATTGAAGAGCAATGGAGATGCAGGAACACCATAGGCCTCGTTAGGGTCGAGTGTTCCTGAGCTAACATCGAGGAATAGTGGGGTTGCAGGAACACCATAGGCCTCGTTAGGGTCGAATGCTCCTAAACAAACCTCGAAAAGAATCCTACAACTGTAAGTACGCCCAGAACCGATGAGGGTCCCACAAGCGTATATGAGCCAGAAACACATGGAGTTTCGTAGCTGCAACTACGCATGACACCGACAAAGGTCCCACAAGCGTATATGAGCCAGGAACATGTGGAGTTTCGTAGCTGAAGTACACCCGGCATCGACAAGGGTCCCACAAGTGTATATGCGCTCAAAACGAGGAAGTCCTTCAACTGCAAGTACGCCTGACATCGACAAGGGTCCCACAAGCGTATATGAGCCAGGAGCATGTGGAGTTCCGTAGTTGCAAGTACACCCGACACCGACAAGGGTCCCACAAGTGTATATGCACTCGGAACGAGGAAGTCCTGCAACTACAAGTACGCCCGACACCGACAAGGGTCCAACAAGCGTATATGAGCCAGGAACATGTGGAGTTCTATAGCTGCAAGTACACCCGACACCGACAAGGGTCCCACAAGCGTATATGAGCCAGGAACATATAGAGTTTCGTAGCTGCAAGTACACCCAACACCGACAAGGGTCCCACAAGTGTATATGCGCTAGAAATAAGGAAATCTGGCAGCTGCAAGTACACTCGGAACCAACGAGGGTCCCACAAGTGCACCTGTGCTAAGATGGCACCGTATCTGCAAAACAAAAAAAAATGAAAAAAGAAAAAAATGAAAAAAATGAGTTACCTTAATTCCTTAGTTTTTGGATAGAGTTGTACTCTTGAAGGGTAGAGAAGTTGTTGAAAAAAGGTTTCCTCCTAAGGAAAAAGAAAGAATAAGTAAAAAAAAGCAGGGAAAGTATTATCTCTACATAAAAAAATAAAAAAATAAAAAAATACTTGGTTGTTTACCTTCCAATGGATGAAGCCTTTTGTTTTAGGAGGGAGATGCTTGCAAGACTGCATGTATTAAGCTGTAAAAAAAGGGGTAAGTACATAAATGATTAAAAAAAAGAAAAGAAAAAAAAAAGTCAAAGTTTGGGACTCGCCTCACACCTTAGTATGAGGGTCTTGCGCTCTGTTGGGGTGAATTGATTGAAGTCTCACCTCTTCTATTTATAGTCGAGGAGAAGATAAAGGTCAGATTCCAAAATAAAAGTTGGAATTCAAATAGGAGTTGGAATTGGAATTGAAATAGAATTTCATCTCAAATCGAAATTTGACTTATCTTATCTCCAATCGAAAATCGTCTGCAAGCAATGTATGAATCCTATCTCCAAATCCAAATTTTATCCCAAATCAAGATTAGATAAAGTTGATTCTATCAAGTTTGAATCATTGTAGAATTTTAATTTTATCTTGTCAAACAAAATTTGGGCATAATCCAAATTTTATCCCAAATCAAGATTAGATAATGTTGATTCTATCAAGTTTAAATCATTGTAGAATTTAAATTTTATCTTGTCAAAAAAATTTGGGCATAATCCAAATTTTATCCCAAATCGAGATTAGATATTGTAGAATTTTAATTTTATCTTAAGAAAAAAATTTGGGCACACTTCGAATTTTATCACAAATGAAGGTTGGAGCGAAATTCAAATGCTACTCCAAGTTCAAAAAAAAAAAGAAAAAAATTGGGTAGAACTCCAAATCTACTCCAATTTATCCAAATTTTATGTCATGCAATAAAATCAAAATATTGACCCAATTTCATATTTTGATGAATTGGCATGAAACTGTGTCAAATGAAAAAGAATTATGAACCAAGTTCATACTTCGACTAAATTGGCACATCAAGTGGAGTCAAAATTATGAATAAATGCTTTACATTTTGGCTCAATATTATCTTTTTCGAGATTCACCCACACATATTTGTGCCTAAATCTCGAAAAGGGGGCATTTGTTGACATAGAAATTTTGATCAACCCCCAATTGTCATGTCGTTATTCAAATTAATGGCGAAGTTGTAAATGATTAAATTTGGGACCAATTATAAGTTGACACGTGTCCTAAATTTAATTTGGAGACAAAAATTGACCCAAACCCACACGTCTTGGAAAGCTCTATAAATAGAGAGCTTCCCCTCTATTCTAAAGGTTCAGAAATTTCACTCTCAAAAGAAACTCATAGAGAATTCAGAGCAAAGTCTAAATTGTTGAATGCTCCCCGAAGTTCTTAACTGCAGAACGCTGTAAGACGAGTCTTTAAGGGTTAAACGCTACAAGATGAGTCTTTAAGTGGGGAGCGCTGCAAGATGAGTCTTTAAGTGCGGAGCGCTGTAGGACGAGTCTTTAAGTGTGGAACGTTGTAAGATAAGTCTTTAGGTGTTGAACGCTGCAAGACGAGTCTTTAAGTACGGAGCGCTGTAAGACGAGTCGTGAAGTGCGGAGCGCTGTAAGACGAGTCGTTAAGTGCGGAACGCTGTAAGACGAGTCTTTAAGTGTTGAACACTGTGAGACGAGTCCTTAAATGTTGAACACTTCAAGTTCTTAGTTGTCAAGTGTTTCACGAAGGACTTCTACAAGTTACAAGTTGAAGGACTTCAATAACCTACATGCTGAAGGACTTCAACACGCTACAAGTCGAAGGCCTTCAGCAAGCAACAAGCGCCGAAGTCCTTCAACAAGCAACAGGCCGAAGTCCTTCAACAAGCTACAAGTCGAAGACGTTCAACACGCTACAAGCCGAAGACCTTCAACAAGCAACAAGCGCCAAAGTCCTTCAACAAGCAACAAGCCGAAGACCCTCAATAAGCAACAACTCGAAGACCTTCAACACGCTACAAGCAGCCGAAGTCCTTCAACACGCTACAAGCCGAAGACCTTCAACACGTTACAAGCAAATGAGGACCTTCAACAAGCTACAAGTCGAAGACCTTAAACAAGCAATAAGCCAAAGACTTTAACAAGCTATAAGCCAAAGACCTTCAACAACCTGCAAGCCAAATGCCTTCAACAAGCTACGAGCCGAAGACCTTCAACAAGCTGCAAAATCCTCAAGACAAGTCTACACTTGGGAACAAGCTGCAAAGCCCTCAAGACAAGTCTACGTTCGAGAACAAGCTGCGAAGCCCTTGAATCAAATCTACGCCCGAGAACAAGCTGTAAAGCCCTCAGGCAAATTATAGTTGAGAGAGAGAATCAGAGGAGAAACGTTAGAGATTGTAACTCACAACATTAAATATTAATAAAATTCAAATTCAATTACACGTGTCTCATTTCTATTTCTTTGCTGAAATCACGTGTAAACAATCTCAAACACCAATAAATACATTTTTTTAAAATCTAAATCAATCATTTTTTTCATGTTCCAACACTAGGAAAATAAATACTATATCTTTATTTTTTGATTTTTTTTAATTAACATTGTCTGCATATTAAATAAGAATTTTACCACAAAAAAAATCGAGAATAAGGTAATTACAACAAATGAGGAATTGTTTTCGAGATAAATATATTTTTTAAAACAAGTAAAGTTTCTTCAATGTTTTTAATATGATAGTAATCTCTCTGTATATTATAATCTTATTTAATTTATTAAAGTTGATTTATATCTTTATCTTATCTTATTTATCTTATCTTATTATTTATTTAAAGTAAAGTCTTGATAAATATTTGTTTGGTCCAAATTCTTATTATGTAATACATAAATATAATTGTCCTTACTTCAAATTTTAAAAAGTATATATTAGTTAAACAAAATATCAACTCTCCAAATTATTTATTTTTTAGTTTCATTTCTCTCTCCCCCTCATCTATCCTTTTCCTTCCCATTCACGAAAATTTTCTAACAAAATTCTACTCCATTCCACTTTGTCTCCCTCGCTCTATTAAAAACCACAACCCACTAAATAAAAATTAAACCGCTTAAAGACATAATATAATGAAGGTTTGAAATGTCGATATCTATGGAAATGTCGAGGTCCAGATTCTATGGAAATATCGATGGAAATTTCGAGAAAACTTAGGGAAATCATGGAAATGGATGGAAATTGTTTTAATTGATCAATGAAACTTTAATTTTGGGTTAATTAGAATATAATTTACCATTTTTAATTATCATTTCTAAAAACTAAGGCAATATTTAAAGGTACATGTTAAAGGAAATGTCAGTGCGCGAGTAGCAATTTTACAAAAAATGGTAGTTGATTAAAAATTATTTGAATTAGATTATGAAAACTTAATTGTGACTTAATTATATACTATAATTGATTAATTTTAACAATCATATCTAAAATATAGTACGATAATCAACTTAAATAACCACCAACTTAACACTTATATAAACATTAATAAGCATAATAGAATAACGACTTTTTAGTACAATAGGGATTGAAGGATTCTGACCACAAACTTTGTGGTGGTTAACACATTTGATAGGCTAGTTGAACTATGCTCTCTTTTGACAATAAAATAGCTAATTAATAAATAAAAATATAATAATTGACATTAAATCATTAATAATTATAAAATAGATCTTTGGAATTTTGATTGATATCTCAAAAAATGATATTTTACCACACATTAAATACTTTGACACCTCAAAATATCAACCAAGATTTCAAGATATCACTCAAATATTTGAATGCTTATATATATTATTAACATAATATTATGTGTGTGAAATTGTTGTGATTTGTGAATGAGAAAAATAATTGAGTTGGAAAATAATATTGTGTGTGAAATTGTTGTGGTTTGTGAATGATAAAAATAATTGAGTTGGAACTTGGAAAAAGACAACATGATGGAGGAGTTTTACTTTTGTACCACATCGAAAGTGAGGTAAATGCAAAGCTTTTATAAATAAGTTTGGCTAAATTATAGAAAATGCCCCTAAACTATGGGGCTTGTGTCAAAAATACCCTTGGAATTTTAAAGATGTTCAAAAATACCCTTGCCGTTAAGTTTTGGATGGTAACCGTTAAAGTTTTGTTTTAAAAATACCCCCAAACTTTTAAAAAGTTTCAAAAATACCCTTGGGCTTAAAAAACTTTAAAAAAAATGTTTTTCAATAATTTCTTTAGTATTTAATGGAATTCTTTGAGATTTCATTTAATCAATCTATTATAAATTTTAAAAATTTACCCGGACCTCACCTAAGAATGATGTGGAAGATCCAAAACATCCACTTGCTTTCGTAAAAGGTAATCTTAACTTTTGTCTTCCTGACTTATGAAATATTTGCATGCCAATCTTATTTGTGTTGAGTCCCGTTTGATAACCATTTGGTTTTTAGTTCTGGTTTTTTTAAAAATGAAGCCTAAAAATACCACTTCTATCAATAAGTTTCTATATTTTCTTTTCTATTTTGTACCTATGTTTTCAAAAACCAAACTAAGTTTTAAAAACTAAAGCTCTGTTTGATAATAATTTAGTTTTTGATTTTTAGTTTTTGAAAATCATACTTGTTTTTTTACAATTTCTTTTCATATTCTCTATAATGATTTCCATCTTTATTGAGGTACCATTTAAGTTTCTAGCAAAATTTCAAAAACAAAAACAAGTTTTTGAAAACTACTTTTTTAGTTTTCAAATTTTAGCTTGATTTTTTAAAACATAGGTACATAGTAGATAAGAATACATAAAAACTTATTGATAGAAGTGGTATTTTTAGGCTTCATTTTCAAAAACAAAACTAAAAACCAAATGGTTATCAAACGGGACTCAACACAAATAAGATTGACATGCAAATATTTCATAAGTCAGGAAGACAAAAGTTAAGATTACTTTTTACGAAAGCAAGTGGATATTTTGGATCTTCCACATCATTCTTGGGTGAGGTCCGGGTAAATTTTTAAAATTTCTAATAGATTGATTAAATGAAATCTCAAAGAATTCCATTAAATACTAAAGAAATTATTGAAAAACATTTTTTTTTTAAAGTTTTTTAAGGCCAAGGGTATTTTTGAAACTTTTTAAAAGTTTAGGGGTATTTTTGAAACAAAACTTTAACGGTTACCATCCAAAACTTAACAAAGCAGAAGGGTAGTTTTGAACATCTTTGAAAGTCCAAGGGTATTTTTGAAACTTTTAAAGTTTAAGGGTATTTTTGACACAAACCCCATAGTTTAGGGGCATTTTCTATAATTTAGCCAAATAAGTTTTTAAGAGGTCGTAAGGTTGTTTGTTCATTAGATTGTTGGGCTTTTGGGTTGGGCTATTAGTCTCGAAAGCAAGCCCATTCGTTGGTATTTCATTTTCAAAATATCTTCGAAATTGTGGAAAGATATTTTCGGTGTTTCGAACGTAATTTGAATATAACTCATACATTATTTTTAGGGCAAAATACACTTTTGGTCTTGAGGTTTGAAGTTTATGTCTATTTGGTCCCTAAAATTTCAAAATGAACACTTAAGTCCCTGAAGTTTGGAAAATAGTTCTAAATGGTCACTGGAGTTACTTGACTGTTAGTTGACTAACGGAAAAATGATGTGTCAAAATTTATATTTAAGATTATGTAGTTTTATTTATTTATATTTAAGATTATTTCTTTTATTTTCTTTTGGGACTTCTCATGTGCATTTTTTTCGGTATTCCACTTCTTACCTATGCATTTTATTTTTTCTTTTTATCAAACCACAACTTTACATAATAAAAAAAATAGAACGACAAAAAAAATAAGAATCTCATCGCAAAAATCGAATCAATTAAAGAAAAATTAAGACGTGGGTACTTCAAAGTTGTGGATAGAGACCTTTTTTTAGGATTAAAAAGGTGAACTGAGTAAGACGTTGCATTAACGCGATGAAAAAGTCTTTCTTGTCATCTTCGTTTTCGATATTGGTGTTGGAGCCAAGGAAATAAAAAATAGACAAGCAAGAAGAAATAGAGATAAAGGAAGAAGAGAAAAGAAAAGAAGACAGAAGATGAAGAAAAAGTAAAAATAATTTTTTAAAAAATAACCACATAATGTTGAAATAATATAAATTTTAACACTTCATTTAAAAATGATCAATTCAATAACATGTCATATCATTTTTCCATTAGTCAAGTAACGGTCAATTTAACTCCATGGACTATTTAGAACTATTTTTCAAACATCAAGGACTAAAGTGTTCATTTTTCATCGCGTTGATGCAACGCATTACTTAGTCCACCTTCTTAATCCTAAAAAAGGTCTATGTCCACAACTTTTAAGTACCCATGTCTTAATTTTTCTTTAATTGATTCGATTTTTGCGATGAGATTCTTATTTTTTTGTGGTTCTATTTTCTTTATTATGTAGAGTTGTGGTTTGATAAAAAGAAAAAACAAAATGCATAGGTAAGAAATGAAACACCGAAAAAAAATGCACATGAGAAGTCCCAAAAGAAAAGAAAAGAAATAATCTTAAATATAAATAAAAAAAACTACATAATCTTAAATATAAATTTTGACACATCATTTTTCCGTTAGTCAACTAACGGTCAACTAACTCTAGGGATCATTTAGAACTATTTTCCAAACCTTAGGGGCTAAAGTGTTCATTTTGAAACTTTAGGGACCAAATAGACATCAACTTCAAACCTCATGGACCAAAAGTATATTTTGCCCTTATTTTTATATAAAAAAAAAACTATTAATAACTCACACACTCACGTAAATAACCCCATTTTTCTCTCTACCTCAAAGCCTCTCTATCATCTCAAAGAAGATACTTTTGAAGGGAAGAATGAAAGAGATTTTAATTTCAATTTATTGGTCTCAAAACGAATGGATTTAAAAATCATGGTACACACTAACGTAAACCATAAGGATCATACATTATTTTTATAAAAAAAAAAACTATTAATAACTCACACACTCACGTAAATAACACCATTTTTCTCTCTACCTTGAAGTCTCTCCATCATCTCAAAGAAGATACTTTTGAAGGGAAGAATGAAAGAGATTTTAATTTCAATTTTTTGAAAAAAAAATAACTACTTAAAACTCACCCATCACTAAAGGCATATTAAAACTCACACATGTTCATGTAAATTATAACGTCAATATGGTCTTCTTCAAACTTTCGTTCTTCCTCAACTTTATAATAACACAGACTTTGCATTTGTTCGCTTCATTATTAAAATATAGACATTTTCAAGGTTAGAACAAAATAGCATTCATCATTTCCTCTTTATTCTATATATATTCTTTTTACAAGTTCGCTATTTGCTTTTGCAATTGTTATATATCATCAAGTCTTTAGAAGTTTATGTCTTTTGGTTATGTCTCAAAACGAATGGATTGTAAAAATCATGGTAATTTGAAGAAGAACAATAGATCAGACATGTTATGGGTGAAATTGGACCATAAGGACCATCTATGTAAATTACATAAACTAGAGGATTAAAAAGCTAAATACGGATGATAGACAAGGGTTGAACTGCTACAAGGATGAAAGAAGGAGCAATTTGGATCGAAGTCCAAATATCCCGGACCAACCTAGACCCAAGCCCAAGCTGAGGCCAACCCAAGCCAAGGTCGAGGCCGACCCGAGCCCAAGCCGAGGTCGAGGCCGACCAAGGCCCACTTTTGTGTTGGGTTTTATGCCCTAAAACTCGTAGTTTGTAATATTGTTATGCATAAATCAATGAAGTGTTATTGTTTATTTCATGATTTCTCTATATTGTCTTGTATTAACCCTAAATCCAATAAACGAACATCCTAGGTTGTTATATGTCTCCTAAACTCAATGTAGAAGATATATAAGAATCACAGTTCGAGAAACAATCTAAAAGGTCTATAGTAAAGGGATAAGGTTGGGTACCTTATCCTGGTGATACTATGGATATGGCCCACTTTGTATATGATACAAAGACAGTGATGCAACAAGTTCGTGTAGACGACATGTGAGTGGGGAATCCTATGTGATGAGATTGCATAAGACCGGATCACGAAATAGTAACCAATAGATGTAACTTCGTTGACTAGTTAGGTTTCTATTTCAATAGGATGACCTAGGCAACTTGATCTTAATATTGAGCAGGTTACGAACTCCTGTTTGCAAGAGATTGTCCTTTGACTAGTATGGGTGAGAGTGACCCGAGACGCCGACTCAATATGCCTACCTTCTTGGGGACAAGACCGAGCAGGCAGCTGGGGACTTAACCTACCAAGATGGAATTCACTCATTCCCGACTTTAAGGTAACTAGATTAATGTTCCCTTAAGTGGTGTCTCCGGGACTTGAACAAAGAGTCTGACCCTCTCATTGGCCTGAGAGTGACTTCTGTTTACTGGTAGGACCATAAACAGGTTGTTGATTAGATGAGCACTGGTAAAAGTGCAACTGCGGGACTTTAGTGCATAAGATTAACCTAATAGTCTTGTATCGTTGGACTTTAGTGGAGTGTTTCTGCAGTTAACGAATGTTGATTAGGGGGTTAATGAGATTAGCCTAATAATCTTATATCGTTGGAGCTTCTGATCTGTAGGTCCATTAGGTCCACTTCCTAGCTCGTAAAGGGTTCTTAGATTATTAAATAATGATTAGAATTTGAAATGTTCAAATCTGATTAGGGAATAAGCATGATGTATGGAGATACATTATAACATAAAGTTTTTATGTACAATGAAACTTTATAGTATAAATTTAATTTGAATATGATTCAAACTAAATTAATTGAGAGAATTAAATATTTGAAGGAGTTCAAATATTATTTAAATGTGAATGAGATTCATATTTAAAGCTATAGGTTAAAATTTACTGTGCATAAGATGTACATTAAAACTATAAGTTAAAGGGAATGTGATTAAATAACCTAAATTAAACATATGATGTTTAATTATGAATTAATTAGTTAAGGAATTAATTAATTGAATTAATTAAATGTGATTTAATTAAAGGTTATTTATATTAATATAATTAAATATGATTTAATTAGATTATCAATTAATTAATTAGGTTATTAATTAATTTAATTTAATTAATTAATTTTTAAAAAAGATAGAGAGGAACGTGTGATTGACACGTTCCCCACTTTCCTGTTCTTCTCTCACTCCCCATCGATAAGTTTAGGGAGTTGGGAGAAAGCTTGACAGATCGATTTTTTTTTTTGTTGAAAGGTTGGTTGTTCATCCAAAAAAAAATTTCTCTCTAAAACATTCATCTCTACCAAAAGTTGGAAGCCTCCCACAAGGTTTGATGTAAGGACTCAGAGGATAGGTAGCGAATACTACTAGTAGTGTCTTGTTGATTGCAATAGGGATACAGTTCGTGTGTTTCACAAAGGAGCAAGGTGTTGCCACTGTGAAAGCTACAAAGGTAAATTCTATTTCCACTAGTTTAGAATTGTTTTCAGCATGTATTTACTGCTTTTCCATGCCTAAATTGCTTATCGATATGATTTTGCCAATGTACTGGTTTTTGCATTTGCCAAACCAAATCGAGGTTTTCGATCCAATTACGTTTCCGTTATGCATATGGGATCTAGATTCCATCAGTTTGGGCCTTCATCTATCTTTATCCCTCTCTTCTTCATCCAACCCGATCTGATCTTCCTTTCATCACGTGTTTATGAAGAGACCTTCAGAATGGGAGAAGAAAACCAACGAGGAGGAGTAAAAGAGCAGGTCCATGCCACGACCCAAGCTTGGTTGGTCGAGGCCGAGCCGACCATGGCTCGTACCCTCCAATGGGTCTCGGCCACAACCCAAGCCTGGCCAGCCTCGATCGAGGACGAGGCTGAGTCGATCAAGTCTATACCCTTCCATGGGTTTCATATCTCCTCCTTCTGGTCCGAATGATCCTCGTTTAACCCGATCTAATCCTTGATTGTCCAACTTCTATGAGGAATCTGTAAGAAACTCTAGTGGAAGACTATTTAAGCTCTCTTCCTAAAAGGCGAGCGGTAAGTCCTCATTTATTATAACAATTGCTACACTCCTAAAATTTTCCTAACTAACTTAAGCATCAAAGCCTGTGTGGCAAGCACCACACTGGTGCCCAAGTTTTCACTTGTCTTGCAGGTCACGTTCTTCTTCTCTAAATACAAATTCACTATGGTTGTCACGTAGAGGTCAGATGTGTTCTCCTGTCCAAAACTTGGAAACAACACTTTGACATCCTCTGTGAGGAAGACATAAACGCTTGCTTGTGAAACCTACCTATAAAATCAAAGAGGATAAGTATTCAAGCCAACAAAAACCATTGAAACATCGATTGAGAAGATTCAGACAATGACCGTCATCCATGAAGGACAAGGCCAACCAACCCTACTCGATCTCTCCTTGATGGTGGCCAATTTGAAGTCGTAGAAAAACGAGTGGACTGTTGGGTTTTATGTCCTAAAACTCATGGTTTGTAAACTGTATGTACATTATATTTTGCAATAAAGTTGTTATTGAGGTTTATTTAGTAAAGTAGTTATTGAATGAAGTGAATTGTGTATTTTGTAATCATAATCCAATAAATGAAGAACCCTTGGCTATAGGATGTATACTTAAACTTTATGTGTGACATAAAATGGATCAAGTTCAAGTTATAGCTAGAACGGTCTATAGTATAGAGATAGGGTTGGGTACCTTATCCTCGGGACACTATGGATGTGACCCACTTTGTAAAGTACAAACGATGTGATCTTAAATCGTTCATGTGGAGATATGTGAGTGGGGGGCGTCCTATGCAATGAGTTTGCATAAGACTGGATCGAGAAATAGTCACTTAGACTTTATAACTTCGTTTACTGTCTTAACTAACTATATTCATACGATAACCTAGGTAACCCGATCTTAATCCTAAGTGCATTGTGAACTCTTGTTTATTCGGGGTTATCCTTAAATTTGCTTGGGTGAGAGTGGTTCGAGATCGTCGACTCAATAAGTCTCCTATTTTGGGGATAAGACCAGGTAGATAACTGGGAACATAGTCCTGCGAGATGGAATTCACTCCTACCCGCTTTAGGGATTAGTAGATAGGTTGTTCCCTTAAGTGGTGACTTCAGGTCTTGAACAATGGGTCTACCTTCTTATTGGCCCGAGAGGGATTTGGTTTGTTGGTTGGACCACAAACCAATTGTTCATTAGAGGATCAACGAGACTTAAGGAACAAGAAGTAATTACAGGGATAAAACGACTTATTTGACCCAGTTGTAATTATTAAACGACCTGTGAAGGATCGACTTACTAATCATGGTTATATCGAGTAGACAGAAATATATCTACAGTGAGGAGAGTGCATCCACTGGGCTTTAGTGGAGTGTCTTGGTGGTTAACGAATGTTGATTAATTAGGCTAAAGAGTTTGACCGGTTAATCGTATCGTTGGAGATCAGATCTGTAAGTCCATCAGGTCCCACTTACTAGCTCGGACTAAGCCTTGTAACAATTTGAGAGAAAGGAATTTTAATTGTTCAAATTCGATTTTTGGAGAAAACATTAATTATATGCGATATACTTAACGTTTTAGTTTAATTATGAATTAAACATGATCAAGAAGAGGTGGACATATTTAAATTTGATTTAAATATTGATTTGATTTAAAACATGAATAAGGATTCATGTTCGAACGATCGATTTAAGAAATCTGGATTGATCCAATTATTTAATTTGATATTTGATATTAAATTAAATAATTATTTAAAATTAATCGATTACATTGTTTAATTAATTAAATTAAAATTGATTTTAATTTTAAATTAATTTTGAATTAAAATTAAAAGGAAATTCAATTTCATTTAAGAATGAATTTTGGACCAAATTCACAAATTGGTGAATAAGCTCCTTTGAATTTCAAATTCACCAAAATTGCCCACCTTCTTCTTCAATTATCCTTCTCGTCTTTGTGTTGTTATTTTTTCCTAGCTTGAAGAAGCTTATTGAAGGAGTCTAAATTCCCTAGAGCAGCGGAAACGTAAATTAAGATCGTAATTGCTTGTTTATTTTGGTTTACTTAAAAAACTAATACATTGGCAAAACAACAGAGATAAGCAAATTGAGCATGGATTAACATAATTAGATATGTTGTAAATTTATAAACTAAAAGGAATCGGATATTACCTTTGTAGGTACCAAAATCAACAACTCGATGCTCTATAACAAATTCTACAACACTGCAGCTCAACAACTCTCTTCTTCCAACAGCACACTACCAGTTGAGTTAACTCCATATGTCTCTGAGTTCTCTTAGATCAAGCTTTGGTGGAAAAACCTCAATAAATTGGAAGAGAGAATATTTTGAGAGAGAGAATTCTTATGTGATTGTGACAACAATTCAACCATTTGCATTCCAGAACTCCCAACCCATCGATCCAATTGATAGGAAGTAAAAAGAGAGAGAAGGAAGTAACTCCCCACTCCTATCGATAGGGAGTGAGGGAGACATGGGGAGTGAGATGACACGTTCCCCTTTTTTATTATTTTTATTAATTTTAACGATTAATCAAATTAACCAAAAAAATTAATTAATTTAATATAAATAAATCTCATTTAATTATATAAAATTAAATTAAAACAAAATTAAATATCATATATTTAATTATGATTAAATCACATTTAATCATTTTCTCTCCAACCTGTAGTCTTAATGTACATCTTATGCACATTAAGTTTTAACCTATAGTTTGAAATATGAATCTCATTCACATTTAAATAATATTTGAATTCTTTCAAATATTTAATTCTCTCAATAAATTTAATATGAATCATATTCAAATTAAATTTATAATATAAAGTTTTAATGCACATCAAAACTTTATATTATAATGTATCTCTATACATCATTCTTATTCCCTAATTGAATTTGAACATTTCAAATTTAAATAATCTAAGAACCCTTTACGAGCTAGGGAGTGGACCTACAGATCAGAAACCCCAACGATACAAAATTATTCAGTTAATCTTATAACCTCCTAATCAACATTCGTTAACTACGGGAACACTCCACTAAAGTCCCGCAGTTGCACTCATCTCACTGCAGATATATTTCTGTTTCCACGGATAGTGACCAATAACAACAAGTCAATTCTTCACGAATGTTCGTAACACCAGTTGGGTCAAATTACCGTTTTACCCCTGGGTTACATCTTTCACCTTAAGTTCCAGTGTTGCTATAATGAACAACCTGTTTGTGGTCCTACTAACAAACGGAAGTCCCTCTCGGGCCAATGAGAGGCTTCGACCCTTTGTTCAAGTCCCAGAGACACCACTTAAGGGAACATTCATCTACTTACCTAAAAGGCAGGAAGGAGTGAATTCCTTCTTGTTAGGTTAAGTCCTCAGCTGCCTGCTCGGTCTTGTCCCCAAGAAGGTAAGCTTATTGAGTCGACGACTCGTCCCACTCTCACTCATACTAGTCAAAGGACAATCCCTCACAAACAGGAGTTCGTAACCTACTCAGGATTGAGATCAAGTTGCCTAGGTTATCCTATTTAAATAGAAACCTAACTTGTCACGCCCCTACTTTTTATAACTAAAACTCTTAGGGGCATTACTACTCATGCATGCATTCTTAGGCCAAAGGATTTAAAAACAATCTTCAAATCACCACTGCTATTAAATCATCTTTAGGGATCCCAAAACAAAACATTCAAAACGTGCAAAAGAAACCGTTTAAACATGGTCTACTTAAAAATCCGGAATTTAAACTTAACTTCAAAACCATAAAACGACAACATCGCTTTATTAAAGAAAATATGCGGAAGACATGACATTTCCCATGGTCCTCGATAACGCGCCTCCGTCACTCGCCCGCACGCCCTTGGCCTTACCGAAAAACATTTTGAAAAGAAAGGGTGAGTATTGCAAAACAATACCAGATGAAGTGACCTCGCTCCGAGGTTTGGGATATGCAAACACATACAATCATGACTTTTAAATCTGCTCAAAATGTACATATCACGGGACCTAAAACTTTCTCATATCATCATGACTATAGTCCGTGACTTTCTTTTTTTTAAGTGGTCAATTGGTCATCCCGAGTCATTTCATTTTGAGTCCTCACAGCACTCCTGTAATTATTTGAGTCCCTCACATGCACTCTGTATGGTTTGAGTCCCTCACAGCACCCTCTGTATAGATTGAGTCCCTCACGGACACCCACAAACTTGACCCATAGGGTCTCTAATGCATGTTTGACCATGCATACAATGCCCTCGTGAGACCAATTTCCACATTTTTCTTCAAATCATTTTATGGCATACATACATGCATGAGGTCCCCATTCAACATAGTTATAGTGCGTATGTCGAAAACATTATCATTGATATGCAAATCATAATTTCCTAATAATGATTTGAAGATAATAATCTTGTAGGTAATCATGAAATATTCTCATACAAGATAATCGTAATATCCTCACATAAAATAATCGGATTCTTCTTACATAAAATACAAGGATATTCTCACATAAAATACTGCAATATACTCACATAAAATATTGAGATATCTGCACATAAAATATTAAAGTATTCTCACATAAAATATCGATATATTCTCATGTAAAAGTACAAACTAAACTCGCATGAAATAATGAAAATCATTTTCTTTAATCCCATTTAGAAAAGTTCGGCACAAGGTCCCTTACCTTAGTTCTGGATTCTACTCCAAAACCTAACCCGAGCTCCTTGAGTACTCTTCTTTAGTGGAACCTGATTCACACCACAAATCCAAGTTTATTCTCCAAGCATTCACCAAATCCATAATCGTAAGGGTACTTAAATTACGTTCTTAAGATTTCATGCCCCGCTTACCTCAAGTTCAATGCGAATACCTAATACTCCTTAGTTCGTCTTGACGTTTGACCCTTAATTCCGCTCCAAACTTGGTCCCTACAATTAGCGTTCGAAACAGTAGCTTAAGCTCTCAATTAGACGCTTAGATAATCAATAGGTCACGAATAATTCTTCATCAAATTCGAAACTTAACACGAACGCTCACCGGGTCAGATTCTCTGTGGTCGTGAAGACGTCCGCCGGCGCGTTGTAGGGTTCGGACAAGGCAGCAGCAGCCGGCCGGAAGGAAGGACTCTACGCGCGGCACTCGTGAATACCGCTCGCGGTCTTCGCAGGACTCGGCGGCGTCACCTCCTCGGCTGGGATCTCCGGCGAAGCAGACGCGAGCGGCTGGAGCTTCGACAAAGGGACGACCGGCGCTGCAGAAACCAACGGCGAGCTGAGGCTTGTGAGCGGCGGCTTGCGCGCGTAGAGGGATTCGACGGCGACAACTTCACGCGGTCTCCGGCGTGCAGACGCGAGCGTCTCGCGGTCAGAATGGCGGCAGCGCTGGAGTCGTGTTCGTCCGTGGGCTTCGTCGGCGCGAGCGGTTGCTGAACTCTTCGAACGTGGCTTGCCGGCGGCGAAGGTTTTCGTCCGTGGATCTTGGTCGGCGGTAGAGCAACAACAATAAGGGTTAGGGTTTTGGTTAGGGCAAAGTGGGAGGAAGAAGAATAAAGAGGCTATAGAGAGATCTAGGGTTAGGGTTTCTTTTCTCTTGATTGCAAGCTTATATATATGGTTAAACAATGAGGTCTAGGTCATTGTTAAAAGTCCCAATTAACCCTTACTTAGGCATCATTTACTAAGTGCCATTGTCATTTCCTTTTCCTTTATTTTAAATATAAGTGTAAATTTATCTAAAGGAGAACACTTCACTATAAACTAAATAAAATCAAGGACTCACTCACCACCGAGCCCGATGAAAATTCACTAATCCGACTAAACACAAAGGTTGATAGAACGTTAAATAAAATAAATAACTAGTACCGTGGTTGTGGTCGCCACAATCTTCCTTCCTCCTTAAGAACTTTCGCCCTCGAAAGTTCCTATTCTTGGAATAGATCCGGATATTTAGCTCGCACTCTCTTCTTCTTCTCGCCTCCCGTAGCTTCTTCCGTAGGTGGTGGTTTTGCCATAACACTTTAACTAAGTTGATCTCACTAATTACGGAGGGTCTTTTGATCTCTTGCAATAATCATGCATGTGCCGCCGCCATAACTCAAATCTTCTCGCTAATCAGAATAGCGGTTCAAAGTCCACAACGTGAGTCGGTCGGTCTCGAACGTATTTTCTCAACATGGAGACGTGGAATACGTTATGAATCACTGATAGGGAAGGCGGCAATGCTAACTCAGAGGCCACTACACCAACCTCTCTAAAATCTCAAATGGCCCTATAAAGCGCGGACTCAACTTCCCTTTTCGACCAAACCTTAGAATCCCTTTCATTGGGGCCACTTTAAGAAAAACGTGGTCCCCAACTTCGAATTCTAGGTCCCTTCGTCTCGAATCGGCATAACTCTTTTGTCTGCTTCGGGTGGTCTGCATCCGCCCCCTAATCTTCTGTATCGCACTATTAGTGATCTGTACTAATTCTAGACCCAAGAGCTGGCGTTCACCAACCTCCTCCCAGAAAACGGGAATTCTGCAACGTTTTCCATAGAGAGCTTCGAATGGAGCCATTCCGATGGTCGACTGATAACTGTTATTGTAAGCAAACTCCATCAAATGCAAATGAGTGTCCCAATTACCTGGAAAATCTAAGGTGCAAGCTCGCAACATGTCTTCCAAGATCGGATTGAACTGCTTCGCCATCGCCCATCCGCTCTGGGATGAAAAGTCAGATCAAGTTTAATTAATCGGAACCTAACGCTTTCTGCAAACTTGTCCAAAAGTTGGAGGTGAAACGTGGATCTCTGTCTGAAATAATCTTGGTTGGGATCCCATGTAAACGGACTATCTCTTCCAGGTAAAGCTGCGCCCACTTATCCGTAGAATAGGTGGGTTTCCCGTATATGAAATGTGCCGACTTGGTTAATCTGCTTACAACGACTCCAAATTATTGAGTAACCTTGTAAAGTCCTCGGCAATCCGACTATGAAGTCCATAGAGATCTCTCCCATTTCCACCGAGGTACATGTAAAGGTTGCGTGAGTCCCGCGGTCTCTCGCTCTAGGTGCCTTCACCGCCGACAAGTCAAACACTTGTCGACAAACTCGCCACGCCGCGCTTCATGTTACACCACCGTAACGATCGCTTTGGATCTCGATACATCTTGGTACCGCCAGATGCATAGAAAATGGTGAGTTATGGGCTTCGCCAGATTTCGATTTTCAATTTGTCGCCGTCGCACACATAATCGCCCCCAAATAGTAACCCTCCATCGCGGATAGTGAAAACTCGCCAACTCACTTGTAGTTACCGCCGTAAGCTTCTCTACTAATCGAGGGTCCCCGTTTGAGACCCAACGATGCGTTGCCTCAAAGTCGCTTGTGCAGCTTAATCGAGCTAATCGTGCCGTGGTCTTCCTACTACTAGTCTCGCAATTTCACTGTGCAAACTCTCGCTGAACTCGCGCTCACAAGAAACTCGTCTTTGAAGTATGAACTGCTTTCTCATCGAGGGCATCGCCACGACATTAGCCTTACCGGGGTGGTATTGAATGTCTATGTCGTAATCCTTCACTAATTCCAACCATCTGCGTTGCCTCATGTTCACTCTTTTTCGGTGAACAAGTACTTCGAACTTTTATGATCTGTAAAAATCAAATTTTCTCGCCATAAAGGTAATGTCTCCGGATCTTTAGTGCAAAGACCACCGCCGCTAGCTCTAAGTCATGGGTTGGATAATTCCTCTCGTATGTCTTTAATTGTCGGGATGCATAGGCTATTACTTTACCGTCTTTGCATAAGAACACAAACCTAACCCTTTCTTAGAAGCATCATCAGAAACCACAAAGCTCCTGTTCCTCTGGGATCGTAAGAATCGGAGTGACACCAACCTACACTTGAGTTCCCGAAACTCGCCTCACAATCATCATCCCACACAAATGGGTTACTCTTGCGCGTCACACCGGGTCATGGGCATGGTTATCTTGGCGAAGTCCTCGCACGCGCCTATAGTATCCTCGCAAGACCCGTAAAACTACGTGACTTCGCGATTGGGTGGTGGACGAGGCCACTGCGTGGCTCGCTTCCACTTTTTTGCCGGGTCTCACAGAGACTCCACCTCTGACACCACATGCCCTAAGAAAGATACCGCCTGAGCTGCACTCGCACTTCAAAATTTTGCATATAACTTATTCTCTCTCGCCGTGAGTAAAACTTTTCTCGTGTGCCTTTCATGATCTTCATCACATCCGAGTATATCGTAATGTCGTCCAATAAACACAATCACGAACGTATCTAGGAACTCTTTGAACAAACGGTTCATCAAGTCCATGAAAGCGCAGGGCGTTGGTCAAACCAAACGGCATCACCGTGAATTCGTGAGTGTCCATAACGTGATCTCAATGTCGCCTTAGGAATGTCTTCTTCACCGATTCTCAATCGATGGTAGCCTCGATCTCGTGTCAATCTTGGAAAACACCGTTGTTCCTTCTTCAATCGATCGAACAAATCATCTATTCTAGGAAGAGGGTATTTGTTCTTGATCGTAACTTTATTCAATTCTCTGTAATCTATACACAGGCGCATGGACCCGTCTTTCTTTTTCACAAACAACACTGGGGCTCCCCAAGGCGAAACGCTAGGGCGTATAAATCCCTTATCTAGTAAGTCCTCAGAATCGTAGTTTCAGCTTCTTTCACTTCTGCGGTGCCATTCATCAGACGGTGCCTTGATATCGAGTCGCCCCCGACTCCAATCCTATGTTAAAATCCACCTCTCTCGACCGGAGGTACTCCGGAGGTCCTCGGGAAGACGTCTGAAATTCATTCACCACTGGTACCGATGACACGGAAATCTCCGTACACCTTGCATCTAGTATGCAAGCTAAGACGCCCCAAGCTCCCCGATGTAATAACTTCCTGGCCTTAAGGGCAGTAATCACCTTAGGCCTACTTCCCGCTAGGGTGCCTCAGAACTTGTAACCAAAGTTGGCTAGGGGAGTGAACACTACCTCCTTCCCGAAACAATCAATGCAAGCATGGTTCTGCGCTAACCACCCCATACCCAATATCACATCAAAGTCAATCATGTCTAAGACTACTAGATTTCTTCGTTAACTCATGGTCTCATGATAGTCACACTACCATCCTTGACTTTCATAGTGGCTAACAAGTTTATCCTCGCAGAGTAGAGAGCAGACAAAGCATATCAGAATCGTTTCTAATTCTAACTCACTTGACTTACGAAGGATGCGAGAAATAAAAGAGTGTGTAGAACCGTAATCAAATAGTACAAAGGCAAGGTGTCCAAGTAATGGAAGTGTGTACTGTAACCACTGAGTCATTGCCATGGATGTTTTTACTTGTGCTTGCATAAGCTCTTCCTTGGTGAATTACTGGTTTGGGCAGCAAATTTCACTATTGATAACCCGAGGTTGGCTAGCACCGGCTTGACTCGGACAACTATTAGCTCTGTGCCCCTCTTTCCCACATCTCAAGCACACTCCGACTCGCCAAACACTTACCCCAATGATGCTTACCACGCTCTTTGCATTGTGGCTTATCTCCACCGTTAGTTCTGTCCTGTTGACTGCGTGGTTTCGACCAAACTCGCACGAAAGTTTCTGGTCTATGCGGTGTACGCTGGGGCCGCTGCGAGCTTGAATTTGGCCGATCCCATTTCCTCTTATGATTTGCCAAGGGCGCTGCCCGGGTTAGCCATTACTCTGCAGTGCGATGCAGTGCTCATACCCAAATCAATTCCGCCACTCTCACTGCGGAGGCATAATCGGGAGGTGCTAGTGCTCGGATGAAGCCTCGAACATTTTCATCCACCCCATGACGAAACGCTCTGTTTTCTTCCCCTCTGTGTCTACTAGCTCGGGGGCAAAGCGTGACAAACGGGTGAATTCTCTTTCATATACCTCTCGCCTCCCTGCTCGCTCACCAGTAAGAATTCCGCTTTGCTCCTATAACGAGTGCAGCAAGGTAAAATTTCCGTCAGAATGCTTCCTTAAACAGATTCCAGGTAATCGTTTCTTCGCTGGCGACTATGGTTCCCTGGGCGGACTCCCACCATAAATAAGCGTCGTCTCTCGGCATGAAGGTAGCACAGACACCCTCTCGGTCCTCGTGGAAAATTCATCGATCGAAAATGGTCTCAATGGAGGACAACCATAATTCAAATGCACGGTGGGGTCACCGGAAGACCCATCAAAAGATCTCGGGATCATATTTCCCGAAGTCCTTCGGATATCGAGACTCTAGAGTTGCATCATTCCGCCTTTGACTTGATTGGGCGGTGAGTGGCTATCAGAGCACGCACAAGAGTCTCATAGTCTCTACCATCATAGTCATGACATTAGGGTTTCCTTGATCCGCCACTGGAGCGATCGCAGTGCATCCTTCCGCGCACTGTGTTGGTCCCGGGAAGATCTGCACGCGGGTGGAGTAATCTCTTCCTGCTCCAGCAGTAATTCTGTTGGGTGTCAACGTTTTCTCTTGCCCTCCGACCCCTACCACGTCCTCTACCTCTCCCTCGACCTCTAGGTGGCATTTTTGTCAGTACTACAATGCAGAGAATTTCTAACTTAATTTTCATCACTTTCTAATTGTAAAATAGGATCACCCTTAGGGTTTAAATTCATTTACATTCATAATACAGAATTACATTATAACCATTTGCTTAGTTTATAAATTACTGTAACATACCGCGCAAGGTGACCTAATGCGTTGCTCAACCATGGGAACTACTCGCGGCTTACTCAGAAGCAAGTCTACAGAACCCTAAACCTAGGGCTCTGATACCAACTGTCACGCCCCTACTTTTTATAACTAAAACTCTTAGGGACATTACTACTCATGCATGCATTCTTAGGCCAAAGGATTTAAAAACAATCTTCAAATCACCACTGCTATTAAATCATCTTTAGGGATCCCAAAACAAAACATTCAAAACGCGTGCAAAAGAAACCGCTTAAACATGGCCTACTTAAAAATCCGGAATTTAAACTTAACTTCAAAACCATAAAACGACAACATCGGTTATTAAAAAGAAAATATGCGGAAGACATGACATTTCCCATGGTCTCGACAACGCGCCTCCGCTACTCGCCTCGCACGCCCTCCTTACCTACGAAAAACATTTTGAAAGAAAGGGTGAGTATTGCAAAACAATACCCGTGTAGTGACCTCGCTACCGAGGTTTGGGATATGCAAACACATACAATCATGACTTTTAAATCTGCTCGAAATGTACATATGCGGGACCTAAAACTTTCTCATATCATCATGACTATAGTCCGTGACTTTCTTTTTTTTCTCTTTAAGTGGTCAATTGGTCATCCCGAGTCATTTCATTTTGAGTCCTCACAGCACTCTGTAATTATTTGAGTCCTCACAGACCCTTGTATGGTTTGAGTCCTCACAGACCCTCTGTATAGATTGAGTCCCTCACGGACCCTCAGAACTTGACCCATAGGGTCTCTAATGCATGTTTGACCATGCATACAATGCCCTCGTGGAGACCAATTTCCACATTTTTCTTCAAATCATTTTATGGCATACATACATGCATGAGGTCCCCATTCAACATAGTTATAGTGCATATGTCGAAAACATTATCATTGATATGCAAATCATAATTTCCTCATAATAGTTTGAAGATAATAATCTTGTAGGTAATCATGAAATATTCTCATACAAGATACTGTAATATCCTCACATAAAATACTGGATTCTTCTTACATAAAATACAAGGATATTCTCACATAAAATACTGCAATATACTCACATAAAATATTGAGATATCTGCACATAAAATATTAAAGTATTCTCACATAAAATATCGATATATTCTCATGTAAAAGTACAAACTAAACTCGCATGAAATAATGAAAATCATTTTCTTCAATCCCATTTAGAAAAGTTCGGCACAAGGTCCCTTACCTTAGTTCGGATTCTACTCCAAAACCTAACCCGAGCTCCTTGAGTACTCTTCTTTAGTGGAACCTGATTCACACCACAAATCCAAGTTTATTCTCCAAGCATTCACCAAATCCATAATCGTAAGGGTACTTAAATTACGTTCTTAAGATTTCATGCCCCGCTTACCTCAAGTTCAATGCGAATACCTAATACTCCTTAGTTCGTCTTGACGTTTGACCCTCAATTCCGCTCCAAACTTGGTCCCTACAATTAGCGTCGAAACAGGTAGCTTAAGCTTTCAATTAGACGCTTAGATAATCAATAGGTCACGAATAATTCTTCATCAAATTCGAAACTTAACACGAACGCTCACTGGGCTGTATTCTCTGTGGCTGTGAAGACGTGTTGGCCGGCGTTGTAGGGTTCGACGGCAGCAGCAGCTGCTGGAAGGAAGGACTCTCGGCGGCGGCTCACTCGTGAACAAATGCTCGCGGTCTTCGCGGACTCGGCGCGCCACCTCCTCGGGCCGGATCTCCGTGAAGCACACGCGAGCGGCCGGAGCTTCTACAAAGGGACGGCCGGGGTGCAGAAACCAACGGCGAGCCGAGGCTTGTGGCGGCACTTGCGCGCGTGAGGGATTCGGCGGCGGCAACTTCACGCGCGGTCTCGGCGCGGTCGAATGGCGGCGGCTACTGAGTCGTGTTCGTCCGCGGGCTTCGTCGGCGCGCGAAGTTGCTGAACTCTTGAACGTGGCTTGCCGTGGCGCGGCGGTTTTCGTCCCGTGGATCTTGGTCGGCGGTGAGCAACAACAATAAGGGGTTAGGGTTTTGGTTAGGGCAAAGTGGGAGGAAGAAGAATAAAAAGAGGCTATAGAGAGATCTAGGTTAGGGTTTCTTTTCTCTTGATTGCAAGCTTATATATATGGTTAAACAATGAGGTCTAGGTCATTGTTAAAAGTCCCAATTAACCCTTACTTAGGCATCATTTACTAAGTGCCATTGTCATTTCCTTTTCCTTTATTTTAAATATAAGTGTAAATTTATCTAAAGGAGAACACTTCACTATAAACTAAATAAAATCAAGGACTCACTCTCACCGAGCCTGATGAAAATTCACTAATCTGACTAAACACAAAGGTTGATAGAACGTTAAATAAAATAAATAACTAGTACCTGTGGTTGTGGTCGTCACATAACTAGTCAACGGAGTTACATCTAGTGGTTAACTATTTCTTGGTCTGATCTTATGCAATCTCTTTACATAGGATATCTCCACTCACATGTCATTTACACGAACATGTTAGGATCACTTTGTTTATATCATATACAAAGTGGGTCATATCCACAGTATTACCAGGGTAAGGTACCCCAAGCCTTATCCCCTTACTATAGACCCTTTAGGTTGTATCTCGAACTGAGATCCTTATATATCCCATACATTAAGTTCAAAAGACATGCAACAACCTTGGATGTTAGTTTATTGGATTTAGGGTTAAGTTAAGGCAATATAGAAAATAATGATAAACAATAACTCTTTATTGATTTAATTAGAACATTATTTACAAATTACGAGTTTTAGAGCATAAAACCCAACAAACTCACACTTGAACTAAACCTCTAGTGGGGTACATTATAATCTAAAACAGTGGTTATAGAGATACAAAAATACAATAAACTAGAGTATCCATATACCCATTACATATCTCCCACTTGCCCTAGATTATTTTATGTACTTGTCTCGTAGACCTAGACTCTTCAGATGACCCTTAAACACTTTAGTCGTTAGAGTCTTTGTAAAAGGATCAACAATGTTGTGCTCTGAAGCGATCTTCGTGACTATTACGTCTCCTCGTTGCACTATCTCCCGAATGAGATGATACTTCCTCTCGATGTGTTTCCCTCGCTTGTGGCTACGAGGTTCCTTCGAATTGGCTATCGCACCATTGTTGTCACAATATAAGGTGATGAAAAATTCTATATTTGGAACGACTTCCAAATCAGTCAGAAATTTCCTTAGTCAAACAGCCTCCTTAGCTGCTTCACAAGTAACTACATATTTTGCCTTCATAGTGGAGTCGGCGATGAGTCCTTGCTTGATGCACCACCATACTATAGCTCCCTCGTTAAGATTGAAAACTGATCCCGATATAGATTTTTTAGAATTCTTATCGGTTTGAAAATCAGAATCAATGTATCCTGTAAGGATCAAATCCTTAAACCCATACACAAACGTATAATCACTCGTTCTCCTAAGATACTTGAGGATATTCTTAACAGTGGTCCAGTGGTCTAACCCTGGATTGGACTGGTACCTACTGACTATTCCCACAACATAACAAATGTCTAGCCTCGTGCATAGCATAACATACATTAAACTACCTACTGTCGAGACATAGTAATACGTCTCATATCCTCAAGTTCTTGAGGTGTCTTAGGACATTGTTCCTTAGACAGATGAATTCCGTGCCTAAATGGTAATACACCCCTTTTGAAATTTTGCATAGAATATCGAATCAATATCTTGTCGATATAGGATGCTTGAGACAAAGTTAGCGTTCTGTTCTTGCGATTCCTGACAATTTGAATCCCAAGAACCTACTGCGCCTCTCATAAATCTTTCATTTGGAATTGGATCGCCAACCAATTCTTTTTGTCAATTAGGTATCCTACATCATTCCCAATGAGTAGGATATCATCCACATAAAATACTAAGAAAGCTACTTTATCGTTGATGATCCTCTTGTAAACACAAGGCTCATCAACATTTTGGTCAAAGCCATAAGACTTGATCGCAGTATCAAATCTTATGTTCCAAGGTCTGGAAGCTTGCTTCAATCCATAAATAGATCGATTGAGCTTGCAAACTTTTTGCTCCTGATCTTGGGCTATGAACCCTTCGGGCTGAGACATATAGATACATTCGTCAAGATTACCATTCAAAAAGGCAGTCTTGACGTTCATTTGCCAAATTTCATATTCATAAAATGCAGCTATGGACAGGGGTATCCTTATTGACTTTAGCATAGCAACAGAGGAAAAAGTTTCTTCATAGTCAACTCCTTCCCTTTGGGTAAAATCCTTTGTTACAAGTCTAGCCTTAAAGGTTTGTACCTTTCCGGTTGCATCTCTCTTTCTCTTATAGATCCATTTGCACCCTATGGGTCCTACCCCTTCAGGTTGGTCTACAAGTTCCCAAACTGAATAGAAGTACATTGACTCCATTTCAAGGTTCATGGCTTTGATCCATTGGTCCTTATCTACGTCATTCATTGCTTGTTTATAAGATAATGGATCCTTTACACCGTCATCTGGTATGACAACCTAAGTTTCAGTTAAACCCAAGTAGCTGTTAGTTTTAAGGCTTCAATCAAACTAAATATTTTGATGATAACAAACTCAAATTTTTGTACAAATATTTTTTAGTATTTCAAAGGATCTATCTTGTAGAGCTCGAAGAGACGAGTACAAGACAATTTGAATCGCTCAAACGAAGGAGATATGAACAAAAGAAGTTTGAAAAGGGAAACTAATAAGGCACTGACATGTGGCACTGTGCTGACGTGGTGACGACTGATGTGGCGATGACGTGGTAGCTGACGATGGTGATTGACGTGACATATGTGGATGAATAAAAAGCGTACATGTGGCAAGAAGCTTTCAAAAATTCAAGTTTTTGAAAGTCAAATGAATTAAAAAAAAGGAAAGAATGTCACACGTGGACATTTTGGAGAATAATATTTTCTCCTCTCTTCTCTCCAATTATGGACTTAAATTTTTCCAAAATTCAATCATTCAATCACAACCATCCATCCCTTTTGACCTAAATCCAATGGCCTATCTTCCATTTGTTCAAAATCCTTTTTAACCCTAAAAATATCATCTTTCACTTACTTTTTGAAAAATTTCCAGCAACCAAAAAGCCATCAAAAAGTCTCCAAAAAAGCTCCAACCTTCAAGAGTTCTCACCATCCTCTAAACCAGCAAATCCTGCAATTGTTGTGAGAATTTTGGAATTGAAGTGTGATCCGAAATTTGTGTAATCTTGCTTTTTGAAGTAATCTTTTCTTTTGTTCAATTTTCTTTCTTTCGGGAATATTGTATTAAGGTGTGGGTACACCTTGGGTTGTGTGAAAATTCAATTGGTTTAATCCTGAACCAGAAAAAGAATTTGAGTTTCTCTTTAGCCTAGGAAAAAGAGGGTCGTGACGGTTTGGTTCTCACCCGCAAGAGGATTGAATTTAGTGAAATACCCAAGAGGAGCTTGGGGAGTGGAGTAGGCAATTTGTCGAACTACTATAAAATTTTCGGTGTCCTCTTTTCCTTAACTTTTTAATTTCTGCAGTTTACTTTCTGCTCTAGCTTTTTTTTTGATTTCATGATTTAGAATTTGGTTCTCTTAATTGTTTTATCTGTAATCTTTCTATCATTGAATTACTTTTTGTTTAAAGTTTGTTGTATTAAAATCGATTGAGTGCAAATTTCTTAAATTTCTCATTGTGTGAAAAAATGCCTAAAAAGTGTTGAAGTTAATTTTTTAAAAACCAAAAAGTTGGTAGACAACCCTTCACCCCCCTTTAGTGTTGCTATACGGTCCTACAATTGGTATCAGAGCGGTTGCTCTTTTGATGAAATTATTTTTCAAAAATTATTTTGATATTTAAAAGATCTTGTTAGTATTTTGAAAAATATTTTAAAAAGCTTAATTGCTAAGAGCTATGGAAACTTTAAGGGTCTGTTTGGTAAGCAATCCAGATTCTGTTTTATGTTTTCGAATTCACTGAATTAAGTGAATACATGTTTGGCAGACGTGTTTTTTAAAACTGTTTTCGGATTCTGTGATCCAAATAATATAAATTCTGAAAACAACATTTTTTTGTTTTCATTGTATCCAGATTCTGAATTTGAAATTTTAAAATGCAGAATTGTATTAAACAAATATAAAATCTTAATAAATATAGTATTTCATGTTTATAAACTTAATTTACTTTTGTTAAATTAAAATATGTATAATATATTATATTATAAAATATAAAATATTATATTATAAAATAATAATTATATAAAATTTATTAAAAAAACACATGTTTATAAATTAATTGATAATGTCTTATATTCAAGTTAATATTTAACTTTGCAACCACAACTAATTTTATGATCTATAAATATATTATAGAACGCACTTTAATCTACTGTTTAAAATGGAATTAGATTTCTAAATCTGCTACCAAACACATATCTGAAAACATGAAATACAACTCTGTTTTCATTGAATCCCATGTTTTCAAATTTCTGTTTTCGGATTGCCTACCAAACAGGCTCTAAAATTTCTTAAAAGTTATTGTATTGATAAACCTCCTTTCTTTGATGGTAAAAACTATTATGTTTGGAGAAAAAGAATGAAAACTTTTTTGCTTGCAATTGATTTCAATATTTGATACGTTTGTGAGCATGATTTATCAAAATTGAAATTGGATGATAAATTGCTTAAATTACTCTCTTTTAATGCCCAAACCATAAATATCATATATTGTGCCTTAGATAGAAAAAATTATGATGAAATTCTACATTTTACATATGCATATGATATTTTAAATTTTCTTGATAATATGTATAATGTTGAAAAATCTCCTTGTAGTATTAATGATTTACTTGATATAAAGGAGAATCATAATTCTCAAAATCAAGAAATTTCTAATGAAATTGGAAAAGAAAAAGCTAATGGAGCCTCCCTATACTTGATGGATTATTCGATAAATAAGTTCGAGGATGAACATAGTGAAAATGAGGTAAATCATCAATCATTTTCTTATGATGAATTATTTGATAAATTTGAAAGCATGCAACATCTTTTAGATAATCTTAGTTCTAAATATGTTAAACTATCAAATAAGTATAAAGCCTTATGCATTGAAAATAAATCTTTGATAGATGAAAATGCATGTTTGAAAAATGAAGCTAATAATGTGTTGCATAATGAGATTGATGATATTTGTGATAAGAAAAATGCATTGAATGATAAAATCAAGTTTCTTGAAAAAGAGAATGAAGATCTCAAATGTATATCATATGAATTAAATACGGAATTGAGTGATTTTAAAAATAAAAATGAGGAAATTGATTCTTGTTCATTGAAATTAAAAGATGAAATTGCTAGCTTGAAAAATAAAATTGTTCACTTGGAAACTAGCAATACATCTTTAGAAAAAGATAAAATTGCTTTGATTGACAAGATTAAATTTCTTGAATGTGATAGTTGTGAAAAGAATGATTTTTTGCATGTGCTTAAAGAAAAAGAAATATTTGCTAATAAAGAGCTTGAATTTGCTAAAGAGTCAATTAAGAAATTGACAATAGGTGCACAAAAACTAGATAAAATTATTGACATGAGTAAATCTCTTAATGACAAAAGGGAAATCGGTCATATTGATGAAAATTCTTCATCTAAGTCTAAGACTGTTTTTGTTAAAGCTACTTCTATTATGTCTAATGATGTTTTACCCAATGTGCCTAATGTTGTTGAATCTAAATTTATGTCAAAGCATGAAAAATCTAGAAATATTCATGGAAATTAAAATTTTGTGGTTAGAAAAATTCATGCTAAATCAAAATTGGTTCATAATGTTAAATTTGAACGTAAACATGAAAAGGCCAAAAATTTGCATGAAGAATCAAAACTTATGCCTAAACATGATAATGTTTCTTCCAAATGTATGTATAATGCTAAATTTATGCAAAATCATGGAAATACTAGAAATATGCCTATGAAATCTAAATTTATGCCTACGTGTCATTTTTGTGGAGTTAAAGGTCATTTTAGACCAAATTGTTTTAAATTGAAAAATGCTCAAAGAAAAAATTTCTTTAAGAAAAATGTTGTGAAAACCCATATTGTTAAAAAGAAATTCTAGCCTAATGTTGTTTGTTATTCATGTGGCAAAGTTGGTCATAAATTTCATACTTGTTATTTGCCAAAAATGAATCCTAGTAAAATTGGAAGTAATTTGAAATGGATTCCAAAATCTATGTTGACTAACAATGAAGGACCCAAGAAATGGGTACCAAAATCTTTTAGTTGAGAACTTTCCTTGTAGGTGTTATTTCAAGAAGCAAATGGGTTGTTTTAACCTCAAATGGTAAATTAATTCAAATGTAGCAACTATTATGACTTTCTTGAATTCAACAGAGAAAAGATTCATATTTGGTAATTTATTTTTTAAATTTTTTGAAATAAGTTGTCTATTTTAATTGCTTATGGAAATTGCATCCTTTGCGGCTTAAATGTTTAAATTTTGATTTCCCAAATTTTAATTGATTGTTAAATTAAATACTTTTATGTATTTTGATTTTTTTGTTTCCTTGTGTTTATGATTATGTATTTTGTGGATTATTAGATATGCTTTTAGAATGTTGAGATTGATTATTTACAAATCTATCTATAATTTTATTTTGGCTTGTCATTTGAATTTTACATGCCATGACAAAAGATTGAATATTTATTTTTAAAATTTATTTATATTACTTATTTGTTAGATTTTAATCTATTCACGTTTTCTCAATATTTTGATTGTTTGATTTTTGAATTATTGGTATTATGATTTTGTTATTTATCAAAAATGTCTTATGCTTGAAGGGTTTGACTTTTGTGGATAAATGTATAAGTTTTTCATTGTATGCTTTTTGAACATGAGTTGTATATTGTTTTTGAAATTAGATTTTTATGTTTTGATGTTGTTCATCTTCTTTAATTGTTGAAGAATTTTTTTGTAACTTTTTTGGTCATCATTTTGCGCATATTCCTTATCCTATGTTAAATTAGAATGTGTTTTGAAAAGAGTTGTTGAATTCTTTTTCATAAGGGGAGCATTTATAGAAATAATTTATATTCTTGAATTCGTTTTAGCATTTTGCTCAAAATTGGTATAATTCGTATTGGAGTTGATACCATTTGATTGATAATATTTTCTATGTATGGTATTATTGTTGATAATGTCATTTCGCTATTATTTGGTATCAATATATTTGATTTTCATTAATTGATGTTTATTTTCTAACATTTGATATTTTGATATCTCATGTTTGATTTGATAAGTTGATTGCTTTGAAAACAATTTGCTTAATGTATCCTTTATAGATATGGAAAGTTTAATGCACATTCATGGGTTCTAAAATTGTTCTCTTGAATTCATTTGTCTTGTGTCATATTTTTTTTAAATGAATCTTACATGAATTATTTGATCTCCTTGGTACTCATTGATATTTCTTATTAGGAGGAGAATGCTTTTTTTTAGAAATTGTACTCCTTTATACGAGATTTTAATAATATTAATGTTTCAAATTGATATATTGATATATATCTCTCTTGTGCATAGTATTTATTGTTTTAGGGGGAGTTTTATTTAGTTGATAATGTGCCTATATTTTGTAATATACTAGTGCTTTCTTAAATGGTTTCATAATGGACGAAGTCTATGTTGAACAACCTCCTGACTTTGAAAGTTTTGAAAATCCAATTCATGTTTTCAAACTAAATAAAGCTCTTTACGGTCTTAAACAAGCTCCTCGAGCTTGGTATGACCGTTTGAGTAAATTTTTGCTTGAAAATGGTTTTAAAATGGGACTTATTGACACTACACTTTTTATTAAAACCAAAGAAAATGATATTTTGCTAGTACAAATTTATGTTGATGACATTATTTTTGGTGTCACTAATCCTTCTCTTTGTGAAGAATTTTCGAAGTGTATGCATAGCGAGTTTGAAATGAGCATGATGGGAGAACTCAAGTTCTTTCTCGGGCTTCAAATCAAACAACTCGAATAAGGAATTTTCATAAATCAAGAAAAATATACAAACGACCTACTCAAGCGATTTAAGTTCGATAATGCAAAAGTAGCAAAAATCCCAATGAGCAGACCTACAAAGCTTGATAAGGATGAAAAAAGTAAAAACGTAGATATTAAAGCTTATTGAGGTATGATCGGATCTCTACTTTACTTGACTGCAAGTAGGCCAGATATTATGTTTAGTGTTTGCATGTATGCTAGATTTCAATCATGTCCTAAAGAATCACACTTGCATGTTGTAAAAAGAATTTTTAAATATCTACTTGGAACTAGATTTAGGTTTATGGTATCCTAAGAATGCATCTTTAGATTTAATTGCATATTCTGATGTTGATTTTGCTGGAAGTTTAACTGATAGGAAAAGTATTAGTGGAATATATCACTTCTTAGGTAGCTCACTTGTCTCTCGGTATAGCAAAAAGCAAAACTCTATTGATCCACTACTGAGGCTGAATATATTGCTGTTGCAAGTTGTTGTTCTCAGGTCTTATGGATGAAACAAACCTTGCGTGATTTTGGTTTAAATTTTGAATAAGTACCTATCTTTTGTGATAATACCAGTTCAATTAATTTAACTAAAAATCTTATTCAACACTCTAGGACAAAACATATAGATATAAGACATCACTTTCTTAGAGAGCATGTGCAAAAAGGTCAAATTGTCATTAATTATGTTCACACAAAAAAACAAGTAGCAGATATTTTTACAAAAGCTCTTAATGAAAAAGCATTTTGTAAAAATAGACTTGCACTTGGTATCCTTCGCAATTAATGACATCACTGTGATTGATAGAGGGAGCATATATTTAATTGTATATTGAATTCAGGGGGAGCTTTTTATCTCTTTTATTATGTGAAAAAGGGGGAAACCTCATGGTATGTCTTTTTGATGATAACAAAAGGGGGAGAATGTATTTAAAAATGTATGCATTATTTTTAGGTTTGTCATCATCAAAAAGGGGGAGATTGTTAGCTTTATAAGGCTTCAATCAAACTAAATATTTTGATGATAACAAACTCAAATTTTTGTACTAATCTTTTTTAGTATTTCAAAGGGTCTATCTTGTAGAGCTCGAAGAGACGAGTACAAGACAATTTGGATCGCTCAAATCAGAGCTCAAACGAAGGAGATATGAGCAAAAGAAGTTTGAAAAGGGAAACTAATAAGGCACTGACATGTGGCACTGTGCTGACGTGGTGACGACTGATGTGGCGATGATGTGGTAGCTAACGATGGTGATTGACGTGACATACGTGAACGAATAAAAAGCGTACATGTGGCGAGAAGCTTTCAAAAATTCAAGTTTTTGAAAGTTAAATGAATTAAAAAAAAAAAAAGGAAAGAATGTCACACATGGGCATTTTGGAGAAGAATATTTTCTCCTCTCTTCTCTCCAATTATGGACTTAAATTTTTCCAAAATTCAATCATTCAATCACAACCATCCATCCCTTTTGACCTAAATCCAATGGCCTATCTTCCATTTGTTCAAAATCCTTTTTAACCCTAAAAATATCATCTTTCACTTACTTTTTGAAAAATTTCCAGCAACCAAAAAGCCATCAAAAAGTCTCCAAAAAAGCTCCAATCTTCAAGAGTTCTCACCATCCTCTAAACCAGCAAATCCTGCAATTGTTGTGAGAATTTTGGAATTGAAGTGTGATCCGAAATTTGTGTAATCTTGCTTTTTGAAGCAATCTTTTCTTTTGTTCAATTTTCTTTCTTTCGGGAATATTGTATTAAGGTGTGGGTACACCTTGGGTTGTGTGAAAACTCAATTGGTTTAATCCTAAACTAGAAAAAGAATTTGGGTTTCTCTTTAGCCTAGGAAAAAGAGGGTCGTGACGGTTTGGTTCTCACCCGCAAGAGGATCGAATTTAGTGAAATACCCAAGAGGAGCTTGGGGAGTGGAGTAGGTAATTTGTCAAACCACTATAAATTTTTCGGTGTCCTCTTTTCCTTAACTTTTTAATTTCTGCACTTTACTTTCTACTCTAGCTTTTTTTTTTATTTCATGATTTAGGATTTGGTTCTCTTAATTGTTTTATCTGTAATCTTTCTATCATTGAATTACTTTTTGTTTAAAGTTTGTTGTATTAAAATCGATTGAGTGCAAATTTCTTAAATTTCTCATTGTGTGAAAAAGTGCCTAAAAAGTGTTGAAGTTAATTTTTTAATAAACCAAAAAGTTGGTAGACAACCCTATTCACCCCCCTCTAGTGTTGTTATACGGTCCTACAGTAGTGGTCAGGTTGGGAAACAACCCTTCCATTGTGTCGAGGCATTCCCAACGATTGAGAAGGACGAGGTTGACTCGACGTGTCGGCTTCTTCACCAACCCTTGATGAAGGTCCGGCTTGGTCAACAACTCTTGTTGACTCCTCTGTAGGTTCATTTAGTAGTAACTTACTACGTGGTTTATGGTTTCTCATGTGATCTTCCTCCAAGAAAGTGACGTTTGTCGACACAAGCACCTTATTTTCTTGTGGGTCGTAGAAAAGACCACCTCTTGTTTCCTTGAGATATCCTACAAATAGGCATAATCTTGAACAACGTTCCGATTTCTTCGAATTTGTCACTAGCACGTGTGTCGGACATCCCCAAATCCTGAAGTGACGCAAACTAGGTTTACGTCCCTTCCACAACTCGAAAGGTGTTTCTGAAACACTCTTTGATGGAACGGTGTTCAAGATTTGAACTGTAGGCTCTACTGCGTAACCCCAAAACGAGTCAGGCAACTGAGCGTAGCTCATCATAAAGTGAACCATGTCTAACAAGGTTTTATTTCTCCTTTTTGATACACCATTCTGGTGTGGTGTATTAGGTGTTGAGAGTTGTGACGGGATTCCATGTTCTATCAAATAGTCCTAGAATCTTAAGTCCAATACTCTCGATCTCGATCAGATCGAAGTGTCTTAATGGTTTTCCCTAATGCATTTTCTACCTCAACCTTAAACTCTTTGAACTTTTCAAGAGCCTCAGACTTATGATGCATTACATATAGATAATCATACCTCGAATAATCATATATGAAAGAGATGAAATATTCATACCCTCCTCGAGCTCTTACACTCATTGAACCACAAAGATCCGAATGTATAAGCTCCAAGGACTCTTTGGCTCTATAACATTTTCCATAACAGATCGCGTAGTCATTTTTCCTTTTAAACAGGACTCACATGGAGGTAAAGAATCATCTTCTAACTCGTTTAAAAGTTCATTCTTAATTAATCTCTCAATCCGGTTGAGATTTATGTGACCAAGTCTTAGATGCCAAAGATAGGTATTATTATTCGGAGAAATCTTTTGCCTTTTACTTTGAGTTTTTGCAGTTTTAAACATCTCATAACTTAAAATTGCTTTAATTAGTTTGTTTCAGTTTTAATACATACAAGTCGTTTTCTAATTTAGCCGAACAAATATTGACACCTTCTTTTGTAATGAACGCTTCATTAATTGAAAATGAAACACAATATTTATGTTCAAGCAAACAAGAGATAGATATTAAGTTCCTTTTAATTCTAGGAACTATATACAAATTTTCTAAAAATAAAAATCTATCTCTAAACAACAGTCAGACATCTCCCACTGCACGAGCTGCCCGTTCCGACCCTGAGCGTCATCTCACCCTCATCAAGCTCCCTGAAGGAATTAGTTTCCCATAAAGAACAACAACCGTAGTTAGTGGCTCCTGAATAAAATATCCAGGTAAAGTCATCACTTTTTACTAAACACGTTTCAGAACAAGTAAATCACATTTACCTTTCTTCTCTTTGAGCTCAGCAAGGTACTTTGGGCAGTTTTGCTTCTAGTGTTGGTCCATGTTGCAGTGGAAACACTTTCCTTTATCTGCAACCTTGGCCTTTCCTTTGCTCTTATCGGCAGCGGCAGGTGCTTTCCCTTTCCCTCATTTCTTCTTCTTCTGGATCTTCTTAAAGCCAGAAAAGGAGCCGCATGACTTAGTCCTAGAGGATGAACCCTTTTGGAACTTTCTGGAATGGGCAAATAGATTTTTCTCTCCATCAACCTGTCCCTTATTCTTCATAAAAGACTGGAAAGTCTGCAACTCATTCAAGAGAGTAGTCACGTTATATTATATCTTGTTCATCACCGCATTGCTCCGAAATTGCAGAAAACTCTTTAGAAGAGATTTCAGGATGAACGACACCTGACTTTGCTCGTCAATGATGAAGGGAATGAAACTCTCCGTGCAGCAGAAGACGATTGAATCGTCGCAGTGATGTTGTGCAACTTAAATTCGTTAAAATTATCTAACACTTAGATTTAGGCTAAACATGCATAAAATGAAAGGAATACAACAAGTTATTGTTACTTACTTGTTGAAGACGTTCTTCAAGGCTTGCTTTCCGTTCACGAACTCTTCGTGCTTCCTCGACCTCAACGATCTCGAACTCTTCTCACGAACGTAAACAAAACACCACCACTTGGCTTCTCGGTTGTTCTTCTTTTGGAAGAAGGAAGGTGGTAGGATCTTATTTGGTTTTTGGGAGGAGAAGATGAGAGAGTTTTGAGAGAAGAGAGAATCCTTCTTTTGGTGAGAATTCCAAAAATGAGGATTTGCTTAATGAACTCTTCTTACAAAGGGGTTTATATAATGGTGATAGGTGGAGTTGAAATCTCCACCTATTTCCCATTTTACCACAACTATAGGTTATGCAAATCATATTTGCATAACCATAATTATAAGATATCTCATATCTCATTTTACAAATCACATTTGTATAATTGTGGATTTATTAAATTGAATCACATCCAATTCAATATCTCTCAACCTAATTTCTCCAAATTAGCCATAATTCAATAATTAGGCTAACCTATAATTTATTATGAATCTCACTAAACTATATATTATATCATTCATATCTCATATAAATGACATAAATGCCCTTTAGTGAACTTGAACACTTCAATTCACACCAAAAACAGTAAACCTTCTTTTAATCTAGTTTGAGCCAACCAAGCGACCTTATGGACCTATAGTCACAAGCTCCAATGAGCCGAGATTAACCTATCAAACTCTTTGACCCGGTTAATCAACATTCATTACCTACGATAACACTCCACTAAAGTCCGTAGTTGCACTCCCATCAGTGCGAGATATTACGTGTCCATTGATATAACCAATGCCTATGAGTCGACCCTTCACAGGTTGTTCGTAGACACTGTTGGGTCAAATTATCGTTTTACCCCTGTGTCTATTTTTTGCTCCTTAAGTCCCCACTGCTCCTCTAATGAACAACAACGTTGTAATGGTCCAACCATACACAACAACCCTCTCGTGCCAGTGAAAGGGTGGGTGCCCGTTGTCCAAGCCTTGGAGGCAGCACTTAAGGGAACAACCCCTCTAGTTTCCCTAAAGGCGGGAACGAGTGAATTTCATCTCGCGTAGTTAAGTTCCCAGGTCGCTACTTGGTCCTGTCCCTGAGAAGATAGGCATATTGGGCGAGTAATTGTGACCACCCTCACCCATACTAGTCAAAGGGCAGACCCCTGCAGACAGGAGTCCGTAACATGCTCAGGATTCAGGTCGAGTCACTAATGGTCATCTACGAAGTTATTAGTCCTTACTGTCAACGGTGTTACATCAGAAGGTCTAATAATTCACGGTCCGGTCTTGTAGAATCTCATTGTACATGATGCTCTCACTCGCATGTCAACCACATGAACGAGTCAGATCACCTCGTTTGTATATTAATACAAAGCGGGTCGCATCTACAGTGTATCGAGGATTAAGTCTCCAACCCCATCCATATACTGTAGATCGTTCGGGTCATTAACTCGAATGTGATCCTCCCTGTGTGTCCACTACACACCGTTCGAGTTCTAGTTCTCTCATATATTCAATGACCCTGGAGCTTAGTTTATTGGACAAAGTTTGTTTAAAATGCGAGACACAAAAGATGAAATAAATAACTCTTTATTAATTTCAAATAGTGATTTACAAACTGAACGAGATTAGGACAAACATACCAACAATTGACTGCCTCGTTCATGTCTTTCACGGTTGTCCGAATATGTTCTGCAACAAACTCATGATCTCACGAGCTGAGACCATGTCATCGTGCTTTTTAGCAAGAACTTCAGACACACTAGCCAAAATGTAGACCTTGGCCTTGTCATTGGTCTTGATCCAACGGTCATACACATCATCCTTAATGATTGGCGGCGCTTGAGCGGGGACACGAGACATTCCTCGGTCGAGATTTGACCGAAAGTCATCCACAACCAGAATCGTATTTAGGTTGGACTGCCACGTACTATAGTTTTCCCCAGTTAATCGTTCACTTTTAAGTAAGGCTATAATTGAGGACGACATGCTAAAATAAAAAGGTAGTTCTAATTAGTTATGTCTTTAACCCCTTACAAAACCAATCTAATTTAGAAAAATTATCAATAACCCTAGTGTTTAAACTTAAACCTTTAATTTTACAACGATACTTCAAGGGTTTAGAATAAAAGCCACGGTCGGGTGGTCAATCACTCCTCCCCTGAATTGAGACTATCACAACTAATTCTCACTACCAGAACATCTCATGTCCCAATGATTTTTAGCTAACGTTTATTTGGTCAAGGATTCGTTAACTAGTTTAACTTATCCCGTAAATGTGACCCTACCATTTTCAGATCCAATAGGCTCGAGCCAACAGGCTACTATCACTACAAGAAAAACTACATTTGTTGACGCTTGCAACTTTTAATTACTTGACGTTTTTATGAAAAAAAAATGTCAAGTAAAATGGATTTAAAAAAAACGTCAAGAAAATGAAAAAAAGGCGGAGGTTGACGGAATTTTTCATGCTACGATAAAACTTGACACTTTAAAAATGTCAAATTAAAAAAACACGGAGGATTTCAAATTTTTTCTCGCTTACATTTACTTGATATTTAAAAAACGTCAAGTGTAAATCTAATTTTCTTATCCTATTTTAGTGACTTTTTTCTAAACTATTCTAAAACTAAACAATGAAACCCTTGTGCCGCAAATGAAACCCTCTCGTTCGTCTTCTCCGAGTCGCCCCTCCCTTCATCATTTTCTTATTCTCTTCAGCCACCACCACAACTCCGACCTTTCTCTCCCGATTTCTCCTACTTCTTCAACCTTATTCGTGCAGTCAGATCCACCCACGTTGTTCTTCTTCTTCTTCGAACGTTGGCCCTCCTCGGTTTCTGCAGCTCCGACAGCAACACTCACGTGAAATCATCTCTTTTCATCTTCTCCTTCGCTTGCTTCACATCGGCGACCACATCTCCCTTCTCCTTCGCCGACAGCGACCTCGTGCAGAACAACCTCTGAGGTCACCTACCAACACGTGTTGAGACTATTTGGTATAGTTGGGTAACTTTGAGTTGTTTTGGACTCTTTCAATACTCTTTTTAACAGCTGAAAATCAGTTTCTAACGCTTGTATATTCTTTATTTGAAGTTTCGAGCACTTTTGGTTGTTACCCACAAGTCGAAAAAACCTCGAATTAGTTTACTCATAGTTTGTAGGGTGCAGTTTGGTGTTTCAAACTAACTCGAATGCCAACCAACAAGCATTTTGGCTCGTTTGGTGCGTTTTGATAAGTTTCAGCATGCCTTAGAACCTTTCAAACTACTTGTAAATGCTTTAGCTGAAGGGAATCGAATCCCCCGTGAGTAGCGAAAACGTATAATTAAGATCGAATTGCTTGTTGGTTTTAGTTTATTCCAAAAAACCCATACATTGGCAAAATACAGAGAGATAAGCAATTAAATTAAATTAAGCATGGATTAAGCAATGAAGTAAACATGTTGTACATAAACCAAAAGGGAATAGAATGGTTACCTTTGTAGTCTCAGTTGGCAACAATGCCTTGTTCCAATTTGCACAACAACTTCAACACAACAACCTTCCTTTTTCTCTGTACAACAGGACACCACCACTTAGTGAACCCTCTATCCTCTGAGTGCCTTAGATCAAAACCTTGGTGGGAAGATTTCCAACTTTTGGAAAACTAAAGGGAATTTTGTTCTGTGTTGAGAGAAGAATTCTCCAGCAATTTCTCAATTGCACAATTGAATCATCCACTGCCTTCTTCCAATCGTGAAGAAGAAGATCATCCAGAGGGCAACTCCCCACTCTCTATCGATAGGGAGTTGAGGCAGTTGTGGGAACATGTCAGTGTGACACGTTCCCATTATTAAAATAATAAATAATTAAATATTTTAATTATTAATTAATTAATTAATTAATTAATATATAAATAATTAAAGGGAAAAATAAATTTTTGGTTCCTCAGTTGTAGGTGGGTTTCTATTGAGTGCTCGAGTTTCAAAATCGAACAATCAAGTCCCTTAATTTAAGAAAATAGTTCAATTGAGTCTTCGACGTTAACCACCATTAATTATTTAACGGCATGTTGATGTGGCAATTTTTAGTATTAAAATAATCAATTCTAAATAAAAATAATAATTATCATTATAATAAAAATAAGGGCAAAATACACAGGTCACTGAAGTTTGAAGTTGATGTCTAATTGGTCCCTTAAGTTTCAAAATAAACACTTTAGTCCCTGAGGTTTGGAAAATAGTTCTAAATGGTCCCTGGAGTTAAGTTGATCGTTAGTTGACTAACGAAAAAATGATGTGGCATGTTGAATTGACAATTTTTAGATGAGGTGTTAAAATTAATATTATGTGGTTATATTTTTAATTTTTTTTTTTTTACTTTTTTTCATCTTCTATCTTTTTTTCTTTTCTCTTCTTCCTTCTCTCTCCAACACCTTCTCCCTTCCTCTTCCTCTCTCCTCTGTGTGCCCTTTCATCCATTCCTCTTCGTTCTCTCTCCTATGTGTGCCTTTCCATCCAAGCAAATCGAACCCTCTTAAAATCACAAACATATTTGATGAGAGTTGAGAGCAAGCAAAGATGAAAAGGAATAGGAAGAGTTGAAACTGGGCGGAGATGTGGGGTTCGCGACCAATACTCTCGACGTTGTTCCAAGACCAATGTGGTTTCAGATCTGGGTTTCAAACCCATATTTAAAAAGAATAAGAATAGATACTTTTAAAAAATGGGAGAAAAAGGGTGGATTTATATCTGGGTTTCAACCCCAAATTTTAAAAGAAGAATAAGAAAATAAAAAGAAATGAGAGGTGAAGGTCAGACCGGCGGAGGGGAGTTTTGAGGTGGACGCATATGGAGGAAACTGTTTGGAGAGAGAAATACAAAGGAAATGAGAAAAAGAAAAAAAAAATATTCTTGCTCTGAAATGGAGTTTGCGGAATTTCTGGAGGTTAAAGATGAGAAGGTTTCAAGAAAGAGAGGAAATGAAGGAGAAGGAAAAGGAGAGAGAAGAGAGAGAGGAAGAAGAATCGGATGAGGGAGAAATAAGGAAAAGAAGAAAGAGGATAGAGAAAGAGAAAATGAAATAGGATGTTTTTAAATAATTATTTTTATTTTAATGATAATTATTATTATTTTATTTTAAAATTTTACTATTTTAATATTAAAAATTTCCACATCAGCAATTTGTTAAATAATTAACGGTGGTTAACGTCGAATGACTCAATTGAACTATTTTCTTAAATTAAGGGACTTGATTGTTCGATTTTGAAACTCGAGAACTTAATAGAAACCCACCTATAAACTGGGGACCAAAAGTGTATTTTTCTCATAATTAAATCTTATTTAATTATATTTTTTTTAATTAAATCAAATTTAATCAATATATTATATTTAAATATGATTAAATCATATTTAATCATTTTTCCTCTAACCTATAGTTTTAATGTGCACATTAAATTTTAACCTATAGTTTTTAAATACGAATCTCATTCACATTTAATATAATATTTGAACTCTTTCAAATATTTAATTCTCTCATGTAATTTAATATGAATCATATTCAAATTAAATTTATAATATAAAGTTCCAAAACTTTATATTATAATGTAGATACATTAATGTTTATTCTCTAATTGAATTTGAACATTTCAAATTCAAACGATGTAAGAACCCTTTACGAGCTAAAAGGTAGACCTAATGGACCTACAGATCAGAAGCTCCAACGATACGAGATTATTCGGTTAATCTCAGTAACCTCCTAATCAACATTTGTTAACTGCGGGAACACTCCACTAAAGTCTCACAGTTGCACTCTTCTCACTGCAGATATATTTCTGTGTCTACGGATATTGACCAATAACAGCAAGTTAATCCTTCACGATTGTTCGTAACACCAGTTAGGTCAAATTATCGTTTTACCCCTAGGTTACATCTTTTACCTTAAGTTCCAGTGCTCCTCTAATGAACAATTTGTTTGTGGTCCTACCAACAAACAAAAGTCCCTCTCGGGCCAATGAGAGGGGCAAACCCTTTGTTCAAGTCTCGGAGACACCACTTAAAGGGAACATTCATCTACTTACCCTAATAGGTGGGAAAAAGTGAATTTCATCTTGCTAGGTTCAGTCCCCAGCTGTCTGTTCGGTTTTGTCCCCAAGAAGGTAGGCTTATTGAGTCGGCGATTTGGGACACTCTCACTCATACTAGTCAAAGGACAATCTCTCACAAATAGGAGTTCGTAACCTGCTCAGGATTGAGATCAAGTTGCCTAGGTCATCCTAATGAAATAGAAACCTAACTAGTCAACAGAGTTACATCTAGTGGTTACTATTTTGTGGTCCGGTCTTATGCAATCTCATCACATAGGATATCCCCACTCACATGTCGTCTACACGAACACGTTAGGATCACTGTGTTTGTATCACATACAAAGTGGGCCATATCCATAGTATTACCAGGGTAAGGTACCCAAGCCTTATCCCCTTACTATAGACCCTTTAGGTTGTATCTCGAACTTGGATCCTTATATGTACACTATATTCAGTTCAAGAGATATATTACAACCTCGGATGTTAGTTTATTGGATTTAGAGTTAATAAAATGAAAATATAATAAATAATGAACAATAACTCTTTATTGATAATAATAACTCCTTATTAAATTAATTAGAACAATATTTACAAACTACGAGTTTTAGGGTACAAATCCTAATATTAGCTTAGTCCCTAATATTCGCGAACTCTCTATTTTAGGTTTTTCTCTGTACCCTTTTCTTCTCTCGAATTGGATCTAGGTTTTTTGTTCTTGCCGGTTTGGATTCGTAGATTTGTGATGGGGTTTTCTTATTTTGTTGATTATGGATGTGCTTGATGTTGGTTTGTATTTATTTAAGGGGGTTTTCTTTTGTTGGGTTTGGAGTATTTTGTCTCGGGGGATTAGAGAATATTGGGGATAGTTTTGTATTTGGCTAACCTTTAATGTTTTAGCGTTCTGTTTGATCTGTTGTATTGTATTAGAGTGGAGAAGTTGAAAGTATGATATGAATTGCTTGTTTATTGATTCAATCTTCGTTTATGCTTGGTGTTTGGAGGATTACGTGTTGTTTTGTGATGGGATCTGATTTTGTTTCGCATCTATTTGGATGATTTCGTTCTTGTTAATGCTAGTATGTGTTTTGTTCGAATTTTGAATTGGATTTGGACGTGAAAAGAACATTTTTGCTTATGTTTCCTGTTTTTTAACGTCTTTTTGGAGTTTTTGACTTCATATTGATTTTGTAGCTACGAGTTGTGTATTTCCTTTACTTCTATTTTTTTACAGAAGTTGTAGATTTGCTACATAAGTTATCATTGGATGCTCAGGCCAAACCTATTGAGATTCTGGAGCCAACGAAAAAGGTATTGCTTCATAGATTCGAAGCTGAAGTTTATAGACACACTTTGTCACAAGTGTCTCTTAGAATAAATGTTTTTAACAAAATAATTATAGCAGTGAAGTATTTCTTGTTTCAAGTTCTGTGTTTTTTGTCAACTCTATCAACTTGGGTAGAGTGGGTGAGATTTGGACAACTTATGCCATTTTAGGATCGAGTCATCGAGGCCTTGGGTGAAAATGGTCAAGGGTCGATGTGGGTTAAGCCATCGACGCCTTGGGTGAAAATGGTCAAGGGTCGATGTTGATTGAGTCATCGAGGCCTTGGGTAAAAATGGTCAAGGGTCGATGTGGATTAAGTCGTTGAGACCTTGGGTAAAACTTATTCTTCCAGGTACTTCTATCTCTCTGATGATTATAATTTTTGCAATGTTCTTGATGTTGCACTTTCAAAACAGTTTTACATGACTTAAAAAGCTAGTATATTTGTATCTTTGCCTTGCGCGTCCAAGCACAGATCACTAAGGAGGAAAATCAGTAAGGAGGCAAGTACTAAACTTACAAGACTTATGTAAATATTCTCACTCGTAACACATTGTTGTTGCATGTTTGCATTGCCACATTACATATAACTATCTAGTTAATTTTATTCTTTTGATTTACTTTTATTCTGTTGTGAATACTAAACTAATCGAATAAAATAGCAAACTAAATGATGATGTTGTTAAATCCAAAAGTATGGGCTCCTTTTGTAAATTGTTTTATCTCTTTTCAAAAGTTGGGTTTGGAGGTGATTTGGTTAAATGGTAATGATAGAAATGATTGTATCCTACTCCATAATTAGAATCCTATTTTCGAATCCTTTATTGTGTTAAAGGCATTGTAATAATATATTTATGATTCTATTTTTCATATTTGTTGGTTTTCTTGCAGCTAAAAGGCTACCGGTTTGAAAAGTAATGGTCGTTGAAGTACGCAAGATTCTCAAATTTTGAGATGACTTGAAATCTTTAGTAAGTGAATCCTAATAGCAATATTAGCTACAATAACCTCTTAGTTTGAGGAAGTTTCCAATTTTGTTGTCAATGCATGCCAGATGCTTAATTAACTGAGTTATTTCTTTGAGGACCTCTATTTATTACATGAAAAATAAAAAATGTCTTTAAATGTAGGTTTCTTTGGCCAAAGATCTTGAGCTAATGGTATAAACAAAATGCTCTTATCATAAATATTTGCCGCTCTCCGGAGCTGTTTCTGGCCCACCTGTTTTGATCCCCCGAGTTCGTTTTCAGCCTCCGGTTGGGTAATTCCACTTGATTATTACTTGATACTCCAACTAATTGCTATGTAGACTCTAAGTTATGCTTATGTTAATTAATTAAGGAGTTGATGAAATGGAATTAGGGATCTAGCGTATTAAACACGATTGTGATGAACACTGAGTTAGGAACGGAGCTTGAGGAGTTTTAAGCTAAGATTGAGGTAAGGGATTTTCTATAAATGATTTTGAAAATGGGAATTAGCGCATTTATGAAATATTTATTGCAAAAGATGAAATTCAAAGGCTTCTCCAAAAAGAGTATTATCATGGATTTATTTCAAAGAATGGTGTCCCAGGATTTATGCTTAATGCTTGAACTTAGAAAAGAAATATTTCAAAGGGTTTGAAATGACCCTAAGTAAATAATTTCCAAATGATTCAGAAAAGAAACTAATCTTGGAATTCGAGAGGGTTCCAAGTGATTTAAGGGTCTGAGGGGACCCGAATAGAAATGTTTTTTTTTAAGTATTTGAAAATGAGTTTCTTTTACACAGTTATGGATATTTACATATAGTGATATGTTCAGTCATGCTATTGTGATGAATACGTACTGGATAATGTAAATGTATATATGCTTTATGATTGATTGACTCAGGTTTTAAATTTATGAAAGCTATGCCATGATTATATGATTGTGCATCATTATGACTGCCTATATATGTGTGACTGACATATGGGACATCATGCATATTGTGTGAATATGAACATGTTATGTGGGTTGTGGCAATTGGTCTCCTGAGAATTAATGTAAATGTATTTATGCTTTATGATTGATTGACTCAGGTTTTAAATTTATGAAAGCTATGCCATGATTATGTGATTGTGCATCATTATGATTGCCTATATATGTGTGACTGACATATGGGACCTCATGCATATTGTGTGAATATGAACATGTTATGTGGGTTGTGCCAATTGGTCTCCTGAGAATTTATGCATGGTAAAACATGCATCAGAGACCCTATGGGACAAACTTATAGGAGTATGTGAGGGACTCAAAACTTATAGGGGTCTGTGAGGGACTCAAAACTTATAGGGGTCTGTGAGTGAGGACTCAAATCTTATAGGGTGCATGAGGACTCAAACCTATAGGGTCCAGTGCATGAGGACTCAATATGAAAAGACTTAGGTAGACTCAATTGACCACTTATAGCCAAAGGAGAAAGTCATGATTTTATGAAAGGAGTTTTAGGTCCCACAACATAAAGTTTTATGATTTCAAAAGTCACGAATAACAGTCATGTATAAAAGTCATGTTTAAAAGAAAGTCATGTTGCATGTGATTGCATTTTCCGACCCCCCTACTTACTGGGTATTATATAATACTCACCTCTTTACCTTTGTTCTGTTTTCTCTATTTTAAAAATGTTTTCAGGTAAAGGCGAGGGCATACCAGGCGAGTGGCGGGGATGCGCTACAGAAGCCATGGGGACCAAGTCATAGTTTTCCGCGCATATGTTTATATAATAATCTTTACAGACTATTGTTTTCCGCTATGTATTATAGAAGTTTAAAACCAGAGGCAAAATCGAGTTATGTTTTTAAATGTTTTTATTTTTATGGGATCCCAACATAAAGTGTATTTAATCGCCAAGTTTTTCCCTATTTATCTTTATTTAAGGCCTCAAAGTCATGCATGAGTAGTAATACCCTAGGAACTTGTGTTATAAAAGTAGGGGCGTTACAATGTTGTGGCTTGTGAAGCTGCAAAGGAAGTTGTTTGGCTTAGAAAGTTCATGACAGATTTGGAAGTTGTTCGAAATATAAACTTGCCAGTCACGGTTTTTCGAACAGTGGTGTTGTAGCCAACTTTAGAGAGCCTCAGAGTCATAAGAGGGGCAAGCACATTGAGCGGAAGTATCACCTGATACGAGAGATTTTGCACAGCGGAGACGTGACAGTCACGCAGATAGTGTCGGAGCACAACGTTGTTGATCCATTTACAAAGGCTCGCATGACTAAGGTGTTTAAGGGTCAGCTAGAGAGTCTAGGTCTTCGAGTGCTTCCTAACTAGAGCAAGTCGGAGTATTGTAACAGGTATTCAATGCTCTAGTTTATTATATTACTTTATTGTAATCTTATTGTACATTTGAGAAATGTATATTTACTCCACTAGCTTAGTCCAAGTGGGAGTTTGTTGGGATGTATGTCCTAATCTCGTTTTGTTTGTAATATTACAAATTGAAATAAATAAGAGTTATTTCTTTCATCACTTTGTGTCTCACATTTTTACAAACTTTGTCCAATAAACTAAGCTTCTGGTTCATTGAATTTATGAGAGAGCAAGAACTTGAACGGTGTGTAGTGGACACACAGGGAGGATCACATTCGAGTTTATGACCCGAACGGTCTACAGTATATGGATAGGGTTGGAGACCTAATCCTGGATATGTTGTGGATTCAGTCCGCTTTGTATTAGATACAAACGAGGTGATCTGACTCGTTCATGTGGTTGACATGCGAGTGGGGGCATCCTGTGCAATGAGATTGTACAAGACTTGACCGTGAATTATTAAACCTACTGATGTAACACCGTTGACAGTAGGACTAATAACTTCGTAGATGACCAATAGTGACTTGACCTTAATCCTAAGCATGTTACGGACTCCTGTCCGTGGGGGTCTGCCTTTGACTAGTACGGGTGAGGGTGGTCACAGTTACTCGCCCAATATGCCTATCTTCTCTAGGACAGGACCACGTGGGAAGTTGGGAACTTAACTACACAAGATGGAATTCACTCGTTCTCGACTTTAGGGAAACTAGAGGGGTTGTTCCCTTAAGTATTGTCTTCAGGGCTTGGACAACGGGCGCCCAACCTCTCACTGGCTCGAAATGGGTGTTGTATATGGTTGGACCATTACAATGTTGTTCTTCATTATAGGAGCAGTGGGGACTTAAGGAGCAAGAAGTAGACACAGAGGTAAAATGGTAATTTGACCCAGCAGTGTCTACGAACAACCTGTGAAGGGTCGATTCATGGGCATTGGTTATATCAATGGACACAACTTGTCCTACAGTGATGGGAGTGCAGCTACGGGCTTTAGTGGAGTGTTACCGTAGCTAATGAATGTTGATTAACCGGGTTAAAGAGTTTGACAGGTTAGTCTCGGATCATTGGAGCTCGTCACCTGTAGGTCCATTAGGTCCCTCGGTTGGCTCAAACTGGATAAATAGAGGGTTTACAGTTTGGTGTGGATTTGAAGTGTTCAAATTCATTATAAGGGAATTATGTCATTTATATGAGATATGATTGACATGGTATATAGTTTAATGTGAATGAGATTCATAATAAACTATAGGTTAGACTAATTGTTTAATTAGGGCTAATTTTGAGAAATTGGATTGAGAGAAATTAAATTGAATGTGATTCAATTTAAAATCTACAATTATACAAATGTGATTTGTATAATGAGATATGAGATATCTTATTATATGTGGTTATGCAAACATGGTTGTCGTTAAATGGTAAATAGGTGGAGATTTCAACTCCACCTATCACCATTTTATAAACCCTTTGCAAGAAGGACTTTGTAAGTTGGAGTTTCATTTTGGGATTTCTCACCAAAGAAACTTACAATTCTCTCTCAACCTTCTCTCAAATCTCTCCTCCCTTTCACCAAAAGGAGTCCCACCTACTCTCTTTCTACTAAAAGAGAACAACCGAGAAGCCTTTTCGGAAGTGTCTGGGTAGTTCGTTTGCTCGAGGAGATCGAGTTCGTTGAGATCGTGTACGCGAAAAGTTCGTGACTGGAGAAGGAATTTGCGTAGAACGGTTCTTCAACAAGTACGTTTTTCTTGTTGTGTTTTTCCTTCTAAAAGCATGTTTAGCCTAGTTTCTATAGGATAGAAATTGTTTTAAGAAAAAGTTTTTCATAACGAAACCACGACGATTCCATCGTCTTTCCGCTGCGTGGGATTTTCATTCCCTACAATGATTGAGTAGATTCACTTGTTGCATGTTTTAGAGTTATGAATTATTATGTAGGTTTTTTACTTAGTATGTTTATGTTCACCCTTGTTGGGTAATGTTGTGCTTTGCAGGTAATACTCAACTACTTGGCGGGTGACAAAGGTGTTGCAGAATTATGGTGACGTTTTCAAAGTTTTAATCATAATGTTGTCAATAAGTTTCATGTTTAAATCTTTTACAGTTCTTAGACTAGTGAATGTAAAGTTCTCTTGTTTTGTAAACCTTCTCGAAAATGTTTGTGATGTGTGTACTCGGTTTAGGCTAAGCTTTCGATTTCGTAGTCTCGCGAATGTTGAGCTTTGATCATTTATGTATAGAAAGTGTGTGTTTTGTCTCCCAGGTTCTCTAAATTTTTTTATTCTTGATTCTATGTCGTTATGTTGCCGCAATTTCGTGTTTGGGCAACTTTAGCTTGACAAATGTTCGTGGTTAGTTGAGTTTATGGCTTAGGATCGTTACAATAGTTCTTGTGATTTTTGAATTGTTGACATGAGGTTGATAAGTCCTTGTAATTTTTGAATTGTTGACATGAGGTTGATAAGTCCTTGTAATTTTAGAATTGTTCATGAGCCTAATAGTTTGATATTGTTGAAGATGTGAATTTTGTGTGGAAGAATGGTTGCTGAAATTATGTCTTTTTCAATATAACAAATTATTGGAACACAGTGCAGAAAATTCAAGATAATAGGGAATATTTAATAGATTGAAAAAAACACAAACCAACAAGACATGTATAATGTATCAAGATCTAATTCATATTGACATTTTTGAAATGTCAAGATAAAATTATATTTGACTTATTTAAATCGTCAAGTAACTTATATTTGACATTCTTGAAACGTCAAGACAAACATATATTTGACACATTCGAAACGTCAAGTGTTAACAAGAATTTGACATTTTTTTAAAGTCAAGATAAAACTATATTTGATTAAGAAAAAGTGTCAAGGTTTCATGTTAAAAATGACACAGTATAAGTGTCAAGAAGTAATATACATAACACTTTATAAGTATCTAGTATTGTATACTATTCTTGACGGTGGATTCCTTGATGGTTTGAAAAACGTCAAGTAAATCAAAGTTCGACATTTTATAAACGTCAAGAAATATAGTTTTTGTAATTGTGTATTAAGAAAGACAACTGTTGGGAAACAACCTAGGAGACCTTATCCATTTTTGGAGTTCGCGGTGTTCTGATCCCTATAGTCAGGCCCTCCGTAGGGTTTGGTTGCCCCGGGGTATCCTAGCAGGTGGGCTATAGAAATCTCACGGTGCGACCTAATGGAGGAGACCGTAGGATATGTTGACACGCGTCCTTCTCCCATTTACTATGGAGACTTCCCTCATTCACCTTGGTATTGAACCATGCAAACACTTACTGTAGAGAGACGCCCTATTGACGTCGCGTAGCCGAACATGGAACTCACGCTGTGAACTCTTGAAGACGTGAGAGTAAACTTGATGCGAACATCTCGTTTTCTCCCACTAAAGTTCCTTATAAATATTTAGGGTTTAGATTTAACTTAGGTGAATTATGGCTAAAGTAATCTATCTAAGTCTATGTCTATTATAACTTTTATAACTAGGTCTTTTTAGCTTATGTCTAGGTGAATAAACATTTTAATAACCTAGATATCTTGCATGCTAACAACACTATGGTTAATTCAACTCATGTTCCCGGTCGCCCTGGGTAGGAGGTGTTAGATTAACCGTCGACTTAAGTACCCCCCAACCTTAGATGCACCATCACCGTAGAGAATTCCTTTATAACCAAAGTCCTATTTAGTCCTATTATACTTTAAACAATTTAAAATACTATGTAAGACTAATTTCTAATCCTATTAGAAACTAAACTTAGGTCTAATTAATTTTAAACATTTTAAAAATTAATTCCATCCTACCCAAGTTCCTATGTTTGCATGCAATTCTTTGTTATAGGTTAAGGTTTCTAAAATCAATTTATAACTTTTATAAATTTTAATAATTAACCTATGACATGGAACTATACAGTATTTCCAACAATCATATTCTAATTGGAAAATAAACATCATTCAACTATTTGAATCATGCATATTACTTGAATAATATAACACTTTATATTAAACTAAGTAATTTCATGCTCCATGTTTTTCATTTTTCATATAATTAAATTATAACAAATATAACTAATTACTCATAAACAATTTCATGCATTTTTATCATACTCATATAACACTTATATAAATAAAATGCATGAACATGTTTATCCTAAGGTGGGAATGAATCTAAATGACATTCATAAACAGAAATAACATTTAAACCGAAATTTTTGGCCAATAATGTGCAAAATAATATAAAATTACATTAATTTTACATTTAAACCGGTCCAAAACACCTTGAATCGGATTCGAACCGTTCGAACTGGACCAAAACAACACCGAACCACTCGAACTGAACCAAACTGACCACCTATCATCCCCCAACGGCATGGCGTTGCAACGTGAGGATAGCGTTGCAACGTTGTGTCCCTCGCACTCACGCTCTGCATCGACATGGCATTGCAACGCCGATGAGCAACGTTGCAACGCCATCCTCGGTGTTGCAACATTGTTGCGTCTGCCCAACCTCTATTTTTCATAAAATAGCAGAAAAAAGCTACGAATTTGCCTCGAGGTTGATCTGATTTGCTCCGTAATGGTCATGAACGACTCATAAACTTAATTACAGACTCGATTTGCACAATTATTGCCCAAAAATGCATGGGCCTTTACATAATTTCATCATATAAAAAAATATAAACTAAGGCCAAAAACTTCCTAAACAATTTAACAACAAACCAAATGCAAATTTCCACCAACCAATGCAATTTTGTTTCAACCAAAACAAACACAAGCATTGTTTTGATACCAATTGAAGGAACCCGAATTCCCTTAAGCAACGGAAATGTGAATTAAGATCGTAATTGCTTGTTTATCAGGTTTACTTCAAAAATCAATACATTGACAAAACAACAAAGATAAGCAAATTGAGAATGGATTAACATAATTAGACATGTTGTAAATTTATAAAATAAAAGGAATTGGGTATTACCTTTGTAGTTACCATACTCAGCAACTTTTTGCTCTACAACAAATTCTACAGCACTGCAGCTCAACAATTCTCTTCTTCCAGGACACTACCAGTAGAGTTAACTCTCTATGTCTCTGAGTTCTCTTAGATCAAGCTTTGGTGGAAAAACTCCAATAAATTGGAAGAGGAAATATTTTGAGAGAGAGAATTCTTATGTGATTGTGACAACAATTCAACCATTTGCATTCCATAACTCCCAACCCATACATCAAATCGATAGGAAGTAAAAATAGAGATAAGGAAGTAACTCCTTACTCTCTATCGATAGGGAGTAAGAGAGACATGGGGAGCGTGTGAGGATGACACATTCCCCTTTTTTTATTATTTTTATTAATTTTAACGATTAATCAAATTAACCAAAAAAATAATTAATTTAATATAAATAAATCTCATTTAATTATATTAAATTTAATTAAATCATATTTAATTAAAATAAAATAAATATCATATATTTAATTATAATTAGATTACATTTAATCATTTTCTCTCTAACCGATAGTTTTGATGTACATCTTATGCACATTAAGTTTTCACCTATAGTTTGAAATGTGAATCTCATTCACATTTAAATAATATTTGAACTCTTTACAATATAATTCTCTCAATAAATTTAATATGAATCATATTCAAATTAAATTTATAATATAAAATTTTAACATCAAAACTTTATATTATAATGTATCTCTATACATAATTCTTATTCCCTAATTGAATTTGAATATTTCAAATTCAAATGATCTAAGAATCCTTTTACGAGCTAGGGAGTGGGCCTAATGGACCTATAGATTAGAAGCTCCAATGATACAGGATTATTCAGTTAATCTCATTAACCTCTTAATCAACATTCGTTAACTGCAGTAACACTCCACTAAAGTCCTGCAGTTGCACTCTTCTCACTGCAGATATATTTCTGTGTCCACGGATATCGACCAATAACAACAAGTCAATCCTTCACGAATATTCGTAACACTAGTTGGGTCAAATTATCGTTTTATCCCCAGGGTTACATCTTTCACCTTAAGTTCCAGTGCTCCTCTAATGAGCAACCTGTTTGTGGTTCTTCCAACAAACAGAAGTCCCTTTCAGGCCAATGAGAGGTCCGGACCCTTTGTTCAAGTCTCGGAGACGCCACTTAAAGGGAACATTCATCTACTTACTCTAATAGGCGAGAATGAGTGAATTCCTTCTTGCTAGGTTAAGTCCCCAACTACATGCTCAGTCTTGTCCCCAAGAAGATAGGCTTATTGAGTCGGCGACTCGGGCAACTCTCACCCATACTAGTCAAAGGACAATCCTTCGCAAACAGAAGTTCGTAACCTGCTCAGGATTAAGATCAAGTTTCCTAGGTCATCCTATTGAATGGAAACCTAACTAGTCAGCGAAGTTACATCTAGTGATTAACTATTTTTTAGTCTGGTCTTATGCAATCTCATTACATAGGATATCCCCACTCACATATCATCTACTCGAACACGTTAGGATCACTGTGTTTGTATCATATACAAAGTGGGTAATATCCATAGTATTACCAGGTTAAGGTACCCAAACCTTATCCTCTTACTATAGACCCTTTAGGTTGTATCTGAAACTGAGATCCTTATATGTCCCACACATTCAGTTCAAGAGACATGCAACAACCTTGGATGCCAGTTTATTGGATTTAGGGTTAAGTTAAGGCAATATAGAAAATAATGATAAACAATAATTCTTTATTGATTTAATTAGAACATAATTTACAAACTACGAGTTTTAGGGCATAAAACTCAACACTTATGGTTTGCTATAATTGAAGAAGAAATACATGGGTTAAATGAATTTTGCTGAAAGTTTTTTAGTTTCTTGGTTTTGAACCATTTCCCTTTCTCTTTCAAATTCTCTCAAATTTGGATCCCACAATCCGTTCCAAGGCTTGAGGATAGTAAGGAAGACTCTAGAGGAGGTCCACAACTAGTTTGTGCTCAAAGAAAGCCCATGGATTGCTTCAATTTTGAGTTTCAAAGGTAGTGTTCTTCCTTATCTGATTTTCTGTTTTGAGCATGTTGCTTGTTTTATAAAAATGATCAAATTAGAGTGCTTAAGATCCTAAATTGCTTCTGCTTTTTTAATATGTACTTTTTCATGGACGACATGGACCAAAATCTCACTCGAATTTTGGACATTCTGGAAAAAAGGAATCCAACAACGAAAATTCAAGAAGACACCTTGATAAAAGACCCCACCAAAGGAAAAACTCTAATGGCGAATGAGGCAGTGTGAGAAACTAGTTCCCCTATTTTAAAACCAAAGAATAAGTTGATCCTTTGCGGGAATCGATCAAAAGAACCGCAAAACGATGAGTGCACTAGGACACACAAAGTAAGTAGATTGAAGTCTACAATCAAGTTTCCGGCAGGAAAGTCTAGCTGAGGTCAACCCTAAGGTTGGCCATTCGAGAAGTGGTATGGGGCGACTAGTTCTGATCTTCGGAGCTTCATCACAGAGAGACGTAAATTATGAGTCGTGGCCAAGGAGGAGCAGTATGAGGCGACTAGCTCTGATCTCTGGAGTTTCGTCAAAGAGAGACGAAAATTGCGACAAAGGTCGAGGCCGAGGTCGAGGGGAGAGCTTCTTCTGGGACTTCTCTTTGGAAAGTCGAACTCTTGAAGATTCAGAAGGAATTGCAGGCTATTTAGGAAATTTTTTAAAGGCGTCGAGAAGCCGAAGGATTCGATCTGAAAACCCTAATCGAACAAATAGATCCACCATTTACAAAGAAGATCATGGAATATAAGGTGCCTGAAAAGTTCAAAGTTCCTACCATAATTCCTTTTGACGGTAAGAGTGATCCTGTAGAATAGCTATACACATATCGATCGTGGATGGAGCTTCATGGAGTTTCAAATGCAATTCGATGTCTTGCCTTTTCTTTTACCCTTACTTAACCAACAAAAGAATAGTTTAAGAAATTGAAGAGGAAATCGATAGCCTCTTTCAAAGCAACTCTCAATCCGAGTTATATCTTTGACATAACATTTTCGTAATTGCATACTTGTTGCATGGTTAACATTGCATTAGCATAGTTGATCAACCCTTTGTCTTGTCAAAACATTTTTCCTTGGTATAAGCATGTTGTATGTTTATTGCTCTAGCATTAATTAGGTTACAACCCACCTTGATTGTCTTTTACTTTAGCATTGCACGAATTATTACAAGCATCTTAAACTTGGTAGATCTAGTCAATATTCCCTGTAGAGACGATACTCCGTACTCATAATACCGTTTCTTTTATTACTTGTTGCAATTAATTGTGTATACTTGCAGATTAAAGTGTTGTTTGCATGATATTTCTTGCACACTACACACGCATCAACTGTAGGACAAAAGACGCTATGCTCTATAGGCAAGAAGGAACCTACTGTTGGGTTTTATGTCCTAAAACTCGTAGTTTGTAAATAATGTTCTAATTAAATCAATAAAGCGTTATTATTATCAATAAAGACTTATTGTTTATCATTATTTTCTATATTGCCTTAAGTTAATCCAAAATTCAATAAACTAACATCCAAGGTTGTTGCATGTCTCTTGAACGGAATGTAGTGGACATATAGGGATCTCAGTTCGAGATACAGCTTAAAGGGTCTATAGTAAAGGGGACAAGGTTGGGTACCTCATCCTGATAATACTATGGATATGGCCCACTTTGTATTCGATACAAACACAGTGATCCTAACGTGTTCGTGTAGTTGACATGTGAGTAGGGATATCCTATGTGATGAGATTGCATAAGACCGAACCACGAAATAGTAATCACTAGATGTAACTCCGTTGACTAGTTAGGTTTTTATTTCAATAGGATGACCTAGACAACTTGATCTCAATCTTGAACAGGTTACGAGCTCCTGTTTGCGAGGGATTGTCCTTTGACTAGTATGGGTGAGAGTGGCCCGAGACGCCGACTCAATATGCCTACGTTCTTGGGGACAAAATCGAGCAGACGGCTGAGGACTTAACCTAGCAAGAAGGAATTCACTCATTTTCGCCTTTTAGGGTAAGTAGATGAATGTTCCCTTAAGTGGTGTCTCCGAGACTTCAACAAAGAGTCTGACGTACCCTCTCATTGGCCCAAAAGGGACTTTTGTTTATTGGTAGGACCACAAACAGGTTGTTCATTAGAGGAGCATTAGGACTTAAGGTGAAAGATGTAACCCAGGGGTAAGATGGTAATTTGACCAAGCTGGTGTTACGAACATTCGTGAAAGATTGATTTGTTATTATTGGTCGATATCCGTGGACACAGAAATATGCGGGAGCCCGCTAAGGTCAAGGGTCACCCTGATTATCTGCAGTGAGAAGAGTGCAACCGCGGGACTTTAGTGGAGTGTTCCCGCAGTTAACGAATGTTGATTCGGAGGTTAAAGAGATTAACTGAATAATTTTGTATCGTTGGAGTTTTAGATCTGTAGGTCCATTAGATCCACTTCCTAGCTCGTAAAAGGTTCTTAGATCATTTGAATTTGAAATGTTCAAACTCAGTTAGGGAATAAGCATGATGTATAGAGATACATTATAATATAAAATTTTCATGTGCATTAAAACTTTATATTATAAATTTAATTTGAATATGATTCAAACTAAATTAATTTTCAAATATTATTTAAATGTGAATGAGATTCATATTTAAAACTATAGCTTAGAATTTAATGTGCATCAGATGTATATTAAAACTGTAGGTTATAAAGAAATGTGATTAAATAACCCAAATTAAACATATGATGTTTAATAAATTAATTAAAGAGTTAATTAATTGAATTAATTAAATGTGATTTAATTAATAGGCTATTTTATAATTAAATATGATTTAATTTTATTAATCAATATAATATATTTAATTAATTAATTTTTATTTATTAATTAAATATAGGGCAACGTGTGAAAGACACGTTTCTCCATTTCCCTCCAAATCTCCCACTCCCCATCGATAAGTATGGGAGTTGGGAGAAGGAGAGTGTTAAATCAATCAATTTCTGAGATTTTGATTTTTTGGAAATCAATCTAACTCTCTCAATTCTCTCAACCAAGAAATCCCTTCTAGTTCCAATTGTTGGAGCCTTTCCCACAAAAGCCTAGATCCTAAGATACTAAGAGAAATAAGAGGTTTTCTCTCGTAGTAGTGCCTATTGTACCAGAGAAGAAAGTTGTTGAGATTTGTTGTGTTGTTGAGTTGAGTTGCAAATTGCAAGGAGTTTTTGAATTGAAACTACAAAGGTAAAGTCTCGTTTTCCCTTTTAGTTTATAGCTTTACAACATATCTAATTTGTAGAATCCATGCTTTAATTGCTTATCTTTATTTTTTACCAATGTACTGATTTTTGGAGTAAACCAAAACAAAACAAGCAACTACGATCTTTTACGTTTTCGCTGCTCAAGGGAATTCAAATTCCTTCGATTGGTATCAGAGTCAGGTTTGTTTATGTTTTGGTTGAAACAAAATTGCATTGAATGGTGGGAATTTTGTCTTTGGTTTGCTGTTAAATTGTTTAGGATTTTTTGGCCTTAGTTTATAATTTTGATTTTGATCAAATTATGTAAGGACCCCTGTGTTTTTGGGCAATTATTGTGCAAATCGAGTCTGTAACAAAGTTCTTGAGTCGTTCGTGACAATTTTGGAGCAAATCGGGTGAGCTTTGATGTCCATTTGCTGCCGGATGTTGTTGTTTTTCGAGAAGAACATGTTGAGATTTATGCCTTAAAACTCGTAGTTTGTAAATAATGTTCAAATTTATGTAATAAAGAGTTATTATTATCAATAAAGAGTTATTGTTCATTATTTACGATATTGCCCTTTTATTAACTCTAAATCCAATAAACTAATATCCAAGGTTGTAATATGTCTCTTGAACTAAATGTAATGTACATATAAGGATTTTAGTTCGAGATACAACCTAAAGGGTCTATAGTAAAGGGATAAGGTTTGGGTACCTTACCCTTGTAATGCTATGGATATGACCCACTTTGTATGTGATATAAACACAGTGATCCTAACGTGTTCGTGTAGATGACATGTGAGTGGGGATATCCTATGTGATGAGATTGCATATGGCCAACTCCTCTTGGGGCATATGGCCAACTCCTCCAATTAAATTGAGAAAATTCATCAAGATGCCCAAATTCATCAGACTCACTTCTTGAATCCCATCATTTTTCCATTTTTTCTTCCTTTAACAAATTTGTATAACTAGAAACTTGTTTGTTTCAATCAAGTTCTTGATAAGAACAGACCACTGTAAGCTATTAACATAATCAATCAAGTTCTTGAATCTTCCCTTTTGCCTCTTCCTTACATATCATTTCGTTTGTAGACTATTTAGGACTGATTTGTTTTCTATGAATAGGAAATTGTATCCCAACTTTATTTTCAAAGCAGATCTAGTTCAAGTGATTAAAGCATATCTTCTCCTTCGCACAATATATACTCTACTTAACAGAAACTTTAGGCCATATTTATTTCCAAATTTGACATCAATTTGGCATAAGTGAGTTAGAAAACAGAATACAAATCCACATCATGTTGTGTGGAATATTTGCTAAATGCATGTTAGGAATATTATTAAGATGAATATTACAAATATCATTAACATACTAAACACATATTAATTCATTAGAGAAAGGTTGGCTAATGAAGTGTATGCATGGGATGGATTAGGGGAGTTTGGGATAAATAGTTTTCTAGAGTCCAAGTCTTTTCCGTGTTTAAGGCATTGTAATTGATTTCTTTAGATCAATACTATTTTACGTTTATTTTTCATTTTAATTTTTGGTCATTCTTGTTTTCTATTGTGTTTTCTAGTTGAAATTCAGATAGACTTTTTTAGTTTTACCAATTTCTGATTTTTCTATAATCATTTTTTCTTTTTCCATAAACAAGAATGGAGAAGGATTTCATTTGATCTTAATCTAGATTATTTTGAAGCTCACTAATAAGCGCACTTTGTCAGCTTATTTTACATTTAAATATTGCAAGTTTGAGGATTTAAATGATTAATTGTGTGCATATCTCCATCCATTTTGTAGGACACGGGCATACGAAGGTGAACAGAGTCTTTTAACCAAAATGAGGTGAAAAAGGGGCAAAAACAAGACAAAGATTGGAAAAAGAAGCAATTGAGAGAAGAAAATGGAGTAGAAAGGTCGAGCCACCAGCGTTGAGACGCTGCTCAACGGTGTTGCAACGCTGGTACATATCAAGCCACATAACCTGTAACCATGGCATTGAGACGTTGTGCATGGCGTCGCAACGCCATGCAGAAAGACTCATAACACACAAAATGTGCTATCCTTAGGCTTAATTATTTCTAGTTTTATGATGATTTCAGGGCTTTTACGTGTTTAAATCATTCAATTTCAAGATAAGAGCGTAAACAGAACAATTGGAGACATTTTGGATCACTTGGGATTGAAACAAGGTTATTTGGAGCTAAAAAAAACATCACTTAGAAGAAGAAACATTAATCCAAGCTTGAAGACCCGAGGTGATGGCGTTGCAACGCCAAGCAGAGCGTTGCAATGCCATGCTTGCTGTTTAGAGGCATTAAAGACTCTAGGTGATAGCGTTGCAACGATTAGGGCGTTGCAACGCTATCTCGATAGGAAGGCGCACATGAAGGACCGCACTGAGGCAGCGTTGCAACGCTACTTCGATAGAGAGGCGCGCGCGTTAGGGTAGCGGCGTTGCAACGCTGCCCTCAGCGTTGCAATGCCATCGATGTTTCCTTATTTACCACGCGGTTAGGGTACAGCGTTGCAACGTTGTCCCTAGCGTTGCAACGCTGTACCGATTGAGCCTATAAATATATCCTTATGTTTTCATTACAAGGGGAGCCGAATTTGGTAGATTTTCCACCCTAATTTCGAAATACACTTTATAAAAGAGATAAAAGAGTGTTTTTGGGAGCCAAAGCATCCGTGGAGGTCCGAGATCGAAGACGGGAGCTCGGAGACGAAGGACCGACATCGACACATAAGTTTAATTTCCTTTTCTTTCAGTTTGTAATAGCGTTTTAAGACATTTCTACTTGTTTAGCTTGGTTTTCATGTGATTTAGAGTAGCTAGACATTGTAGTTAGGATTTGATTTACTTGTTAAGACTTTCTTATCATGAATTGAAGCATATTTTGTTCTTATTTTTGGCAATTCGTTCTTAACTCTTAATTTGTTGGTTTAAGTGAACTCGAGAGATAAATCTTGAATTAGAGCAAAGTTGTCAAAACTCTTAGAATTCTAGCATGAGAATGACCTAGAAATCTTAGCGAAACACATAAAAAAAGTTGCTTAATGCCATGCATGTCGTAGGTTCATATGGAGACTATGGAGTTTATTGCATGTTTGAGGCTCACTAAGAATCGAGAGATTTTCTTGAGTATTTTACTTCTTGTTTATAAATTCATCTTATTGGTTCAATGCATGCATTAGTTAGGTTATTAACTTGTAAAATCACTTTTCTCAAATCTATCAATTCGTGTCTCCACATGTTTATTTGTTTGTTTGTCTTTACTTTTAATCACCTATCCATGTTATGTTTTTTTAGCTAAAATTGAGAATTAGTATCTTAGTAATTAATTAATCTAGAAACCCATTCCCGAGGACGATACTTGGACTCTAAAATCACTATACTAAAACTTGACCCGTACACTGCGGTATTGCAATATTAAAATATTACGCAACAAAGACGCACGCACAATATGGTGTTGCAACGTTATGACGTTGTACACTAACATTGCAACGCTGCCTACTTTCCTTTCATAAAATGAGTGTTGAGGGCATGGCGTTGCAACGTTGAGCTCGGCGTTGCAATGTCGTGTCGATTGCTATAAAAAGAGAGTTTTACCTAAAATTGAAGTATTTTTTGGAGAGGACCAATACCATTGTTGAAAATTAAGTTTGAGGGACTGTAAGGAGGCAATTTGGGAGTTCAAGGAAGAGATTTCTGAAGATCGGGGTTCGTGATAGGTGCCAGGAACGAAGCCTTTCACGCTACGATAGTTATTTCTTCATTCTGTTCTACTCTGTTTTTGTTAAACGGTGGTTTTGTATTTAAGTTTAGTTGTTTTTATAATGGACATGAGTAGCTAAATGTGTTATCTTAGGGATAGATGTAGTCTTTTGATCATACTATTCGATTGATTTGACTGTTTTAGATTATTGTATTGCTTTTATTCGTGCAATTGCATCCTTAATGCTTATAGATTCTTGATCACGGTTTATTTGTCTTTGAATATAAATTTATGCTTGAGAAAGGTAGTTTTAGATTTGATCTCAATTTCATGACTGATAATCACTTTGACATGAGAATGATTAGGGTGTTATTATAAATCATAAAAGAACTGAACTTAATGTCATGCTTGATTTTTTTTAAAAGCTAAACAGAGATGTTGGTTTTACTTTCATGCATGAGATTCACTTGCCTCGAGAGGGTCATTTTTAATGTTAGTTTCTTGGTTTATAAAAGCAGTGCAATTATCCATTAGCATGACCTAAATGAAATAGTTGATTGATTGGTGAAATCTACTCCCTAAGATACTTGTGTCTCCTAATTGTTTTCCAATTTCCACACATCTTTTTACTTTTTGTTTCTTTGTTTTCCTTCACTTAAAGTTTGATTTTCTAGATAAATTTGAGTGGTGATATTTATGGAAATTAATTGAATTAAATAACTCAATCCTGTGGACTATACTCGTACTCAAGCTCACTATATTAAAACTTGACCCGTACACTTGCGGTATTGCAAAAATTTACACAACAAGTTTTTGGCGTCGTTGTTGGGGATTGGCGTTTATTTAATTCTTTTACTACTATAAAGAAGTCACTCGGTCTTAATCTAGAGTGTATATTTTTGTTTTGTTAATTTTTTTTCTTTATTTTTCGTTATTTTTATCACTTTATTTTATTTTATTTTTTTTCTTTTGTTCGAATTTTCTGTTTTTTTTGTTTTTTTTGTTTTGATGCATGCGAAGCGATCCAGAGGTTGATCTAGTTCCTTTTGATCCTGAGGTTGACAGAACTTTCAGAAGAAAGCTTAAGGAGATAAAGGACAAGACCAAAATTATGGAGGATCATCATGAGGAGTACAAGCCCATTAGGGATCACTTCAACCCCACTTTCACTAGGAACCAGTCTGGGGTTGTCTATGCCTCAATTAATGAAAATAATTTTGAGATTAAGATTGTTTTCATTCAGATGGTTCGAGAAAATGCCTTCAGAGGACATGTCAGTGAGGATCCAAATCTGCATTTGAGATCCTTTACTGAAATTTGTGGCACAGTAAAAACTAATAGTGTATCTCATGATGATATTCGCTTACGACTTTTCCTTTTCTCTTTGCAGGACAAAACCAAATTTTGGCTAGAATCTTTGCCCACAGGTAGCATCAGTACTTGGGAGGAATTGGCTCAGGCGTTCTTAGCTAAATATTTTCAACCTACCAAGATGATAGCACACAAAATGTGTTATCCTTAGGCTTAATTATTGCTAGTTTTGTAATGATTTTAGAGCTTTTACGTGTCTAAATTACTCAATTTCAGGTTAAGAGCTTAAATAGTACAATTTGAGACATTATGGATCACTCGGGATCGAAACGAGGCTATTTGGAGCTTAAAATAACATTAATTGGAAGTGAAAGGACCAAACCAAGCCTGAAGACCCGAGGTGATGGCGTTGCAACGTCATGCAGAGCGTTGCAACGTCGAACGTGCAGCCATGGAGCATTGAAAATATTGTCGATAGCGTTGCAACGCTGCTTTGCAGCGTCGCAATGCTTTCTCGATAGGAAGTTGCACATGAGGAACCGCACAGAGGGTGTTGCAACGCTGCTTTGCAGCATCGCAACGTCAGATCGATATGAGGTGCGCACGTTAGGATAGTGACGTTGCAACGCTGCCCTCAGCGTTGCAACGCCATCGAGACATTCCATATATGACCAGCCGCCTAGGGTACAACGTTGCACCGCTGTCCCTAGTGTTTCAACGTTGTACCGATTAAGCCTATAAATAGAACCTTATGTTTTCATTACAAGGGAGCCGAATTTGGTAGACTTTTGCCCCTATTTTCGAAATACACTTGTAAGAAGTGAGAAAAGAGCGTTTTTGGGAGCTAAAGCATCCGTGGAGGTTCGACATCGACACATAAGTTTAATTTCCTCTTCTTTCAGATTGTAGTACCATTTTAAGGCGTTTCCTACATGTTTAGCTTGGTTTTCATGTGATCTAGAGTAGCTAAATGTTGTAGTTAGGATTTGTTTTGCTTGTTAAGACTCAATTGCTATGTATTGAAGCATGTTTTGTTCTTATTCTTGGCAATTCGTTCTTTAATTCCTAAATTTGTTGGTTTAAATGGACTCGAGAGATAAAACTTGAGCTAGAGCAAAGTTGTCAAAACCTTTAGGAGTCTGGCATGAGAATGTCTTAGAAATCTAAGGGAAACACGTAAAGAAGTTGTTTAATGTCGTGCATATCATAGGTTCATATGGAGACTACGGAGTTTATTGCATGTGCGAGGCTCACTAAGAATCGAGAGGTTTTCTTGAGTATTTTACTTCTTGTTTATAAATTCATCTCTTTAGTTCAATACATATGTTGATTAAGTCATTAACTTGTGAAGTCACTTTTCTCAAATCTATTAATTCGTGTCTCCATGTGTTAGTCTGTTGTTTGTTTTTTACTTTCAATCACATATCCATGTGTTATTACTTTAGCTAAAATTGAGAATTAGTATCTTAGTAATTAATTAATCTAGAAACCCATTCCCGAGGATGATACTTGGACTCTTAAATCACTATACTAAAACTTGACTCGTACACTGCGGTATTGCATCATTAAAATTATACGCAACAAGTTTTTTGGCGTCGTTGCCGGGAAGTGGCGATTATTTAGATTGATTAATATTAGGATTTGAAATTTTTAACTAAAGGGTGTTTGTGTGTTTTCCTTATTTGTTTTATTTCATTGTTTGTTTGTTTCTTTTTTTGTCATATTTTAGTTTTGTGTGTTTTTTAGTCTTTGTCCCCTGTTTTTGGTTGTGTTGCTATTGTGTAAAAGTCTTGATCTGAATTACTGATTCTTCAAGTATGAATTTGCATGATTTTGAGTTTCCATCATTCTATTGTCCCTCTCAGGACCCTAGGTATGCGCATCATGATTTATCTGAATACCATGTGTCTAACTTTTACCATTCTGTACCCAAAATTGATAAAAATTCTTATGATGGTAGTTATTTAGGCAATTGGAACCATAATTTTTCGTGTCTTGACCAACCTGATGAAAAATCTTCTCTTGTGAACCAATTAATGGAATATACCTTAGAGTTAAAAATTAAAAATTTGGTTCATAATGAATTAGAGAGATTAGATAGGTTAGAAACTGAGGTGGTAGGACTTTGGGAAATAGTACAGGATAGAGCTCATTATCTCAATCAACTAGTAATTTCCCTTAAGGTGTTACAGGAACAATTTCTAATCCTTACCACTGAGGAGGTGCCACCTAGGAAGACTTGTTCATATGATAGTGAGGATAGTTTGGGGAAGACTGAGGCACACCATAATCAGGTTAGTGAGGTAGACATTGGTGATACAATCATTCCCACAAGGAGGAGGATTCTGAGGTCCCAATTATCTTGGGAAGACCCTTCCTGGCACTGGACGGGTTTTGATAGATGTTCAAGATGGTAAGTTAACTCTGAGGGTTGATGAAGAAAAGGTAGTATTCGACATTTTTCGATCTATGAAATATCCAAATGAGGTTAGTACTTGTCACATGATAGATATTGTCGATGATACTGTTGATTCATTTAAGGAGTTAATTTTATCTGTTGATCCTTTGGAAACTTGCATGATGAATTTGATGATTGAGCAGGTAGGGTCATTAGAGCATGAAGTTGTTTGTTGTTATGATGCATTGAATCAATTGCCTGTATTTCATTCTGGACTTGGGAGTGTTGGGGTGTATGCCCTAATCTCGTGTTATTTGTAATAGTTCATGAATTAATGAATAAAGGTTATTTATTATTCAAACCCCGTATCTCACATTTTATAAACTTAATCCAATAAACTAAGCTTCAGGGTCATTCTTATGAGAACTTGAACGGTGTGTAGTGGACACACAGGGAGAATCACGTTCGAGTTGTTGACCCGAATGGTCTACAGTATATGGATAGGGTTGGGAACCTCATCCTGGCAACAATGTGGATGCAACCCACTTTGTATTAGATACAAACGAGGCGATCCAGCTCATTCACGTGGTTGACATGTGAGTGGGGGCATCTTGTGCAATGAGATTGTACAAGATTAGATCATGAATTATTAGACCTACTGATGTAACACCGTTAACAGGGATGCATCGCTGATTCCACGATGGAAGTCGAATATGTAGGGCTTGTGAAGCAGCTAAGGAGGTTGTTTGGCTTAGGAAGTTCATGAAGGATTTGAAAGTTGTTCCAAATATGAACTTTCCAGTGACCCTGTTTTATGACAACGGTGGTGCAGTAGCCAACTCGAGAGAACTTCGGAGTCATAAAAGGGGCAAGCATATTGAACGGAAGTATCACCTGATACGGGTGATTGTGCATCGTGGAGACGTGACCGTCACACAGATAGCTTCGGAGCACAATGTTGTTGATCCGCTTACAAAGACTCTCACTGCTAAGGTGTTTAAGGGTCACCTAGAGAGTCTAGGTTACGTAGTGCTTCCTAACTAGGGCAAGTGGGAGTATTGTAAAGGGGTATTCAATGCCCTAGTTTATTGTATTATTTTTCATTTGAGAAATGCAATATATACTCCACTAGCTTAGTTAAAGTGGGAGTTTCTTGGGGTGTATGCCCTAATCTCATGTCGTTTGTAACAGTTCATTCATTAATGAATAAAGGTTATTTATTATTCAAACTTTGTATCTCACATTTTATAAACTTAATCTAATAAACTAAGCTCCAGGGTCATTTTTATGAGAACTTGAACGGTTGTAGTGGAGACACAGGGAAGATCACGTTCGAGTTATTGACCCAAACAGTCTACAATATGTGGATAAGGTTGGAAACCTCATCCTAGCATTATTGTGGATGCAACCCACTTTGTATTGGATTCAAACGAGGCGATCCAGCTCCTTCATGTGGTTGACATGCGAGTGGAGGCATCCTATGCAATGAGATTATACAAGATCGGACTGTGAATTATTAGACCTACTGATGTAACACCGTTAACAATAAAGGACTAATAAATTTGTAGATGACCATTAGTGACTCGTCCTTAATTCTGAGCATGTTACAGACTCCTATCAACGGGGGTTTGTCCTTTGACTAGGACGGGTGAGGGTGGTTTGTGTTGCTCGCCCAATATGCCTACCTTATCAGAGGCAGAACTACGTGGGTAACTGGGAACTTAACTATGCAAGATGGAATTCACTCGTTCCCGAGATAGGAAAACTATAAGGGTTGTTCCCTTAAGTGTTGTCTTTAAGGCTTGAACAACGGGGTCTCACCCTCTCAGTGGCCCGAGAGGGATGTTGTTTATGGTAGAACCATGCAACAAAGTTTTTCATTCGAGGAACAGTGGGACTTAAGGAGTAAGAGGTAGACACAAGGGTAAAACGATAATTTGACCCAGCTGTGACTAAGAACAACCTGTAAAGGGTCGACTCACGAGTTTTGGTTATATAGATGGACACAACTTTTCCTACAGTGAGGAGAGTGCAACTACGGGCCTATAGTGGAATGTCCCTGTAGTTAATGAATGTTGATTAACCAGATAAAGAGTTTGATCAGTTAATCTCGGATCCTTGGAGCTCATGATCTGTAGGTCCATTAGGTCCCTCGGTTGGCTCAATTTGGATTTAATGAGGGTATACAATTTGGAGTTGATTTGAAGTATTCAAATTCATGGAAAGGGTATTTATGTCATTTATATGAGATATGATTGACATAATATATAGTTTAATGAGAATGAGAATCATAATTAACTATAGCATAGCCCAATTATGAAATTAAGGCTTAATTGGAGATATTGATTTGAGAGAAATTAAATTGAATGTGATTAAATTTTAATTCCACAATTATTCAAATGAGATTTATATAATAAGGTATGTGATTCCTTATATTATATGATATGCAAATATGATTTGCATATTATATAGTTGTGGGAAAGTGGTAAATTGGTGGAGATTTTACCTCCATCACATACCACTATATAATGGTGGAATGTGAGACATTCCATAATCTCACTTCTCATTTTTTGGAATTTCATACCAAAGAGATTTCCATTCTCTCTCAATTCTCTCTAAAATTCTCTCCATAACCCAAATCCAAAGGAAGTCCCACCTACTCTGTAACACCCCAGGTCTAGGATCTCCTACGATCTGGTTGCGTCACTATATCATCCATGACTGCTTGTAAGAGTGAAGACACTATCCCCACAAACCAACACGAGGTCTTTTCAACATGCTTTGTCCTCACTCACATGCTCCATAGGAAAATTTCTAAGAGGTCACCAAACATAGGATTGCTCCAAGCCAAGCACGCTTAACTGTGGAGTTCCTATGATTGAGCCACCGAAAAGGAAGGTGCACCTTGTTGGTATAAGTAGTAGCTATCAATTCTTTTAAGCCTTTCGCAATTATACTTTCACGTCCTCATGTACCCCTTTTCCTTGGGCACCATACTTTCATATCCTCAGGATCCCTCTCATTCAGATGTGGGCTCGGTTCATTCATGTACCCCTCTTCCTCGGCCGTCACATGCCCACCTACTTCCGCCTTGGTTCATCCCCGAACCACATCTTACTGGGAGAGGTTTCACTCTGATACCATTTCTAACGCCCCTCTTCCTCGGGCAGCTTTCATATCCTCAGGATCCCTCTCATTCAGGTGTGGACTTGGTTCATTCATGTACCCCTTTCATTCAAAGGTTTCCCTCATCCGTTAGAGAACAAGCGAGAAGATCAAGTGGAGATGTTCCCTAGAATCGAGTTCCAATTCGTGATACGTACGAGAGAACGTTGAGATCGTGATCGGGAAAAGGAAACGCGAAGAAGTGTTCTTCAAGAGGTAGGTACTTCTTTACTTGTTGTAAATTTCCTTCTCAAAAGCATGTTTAACCTAGAAATGTATGTGATATGTTTCAATTTTAAGACAATTTAGTAACACAACGAAAATAATGTGATTCGCATCGCTTCCGCTGCAGGATTCAATCCCTTCAAGGAGGACATTACCTTTGTGTGCGAATGAGGTGGAAGAAACAAAACCTCCTGCCTTAGAACGGAAACAATTACCTGCACATCTTCGTTATGCTTTCTTAGGAGATTCTTCTACTTATCCTGTGATTATTTCTACTGATTTGAACAAAATAGATGAAGAAAAATTGTTGAGAATCTTAAGAACTCATAAGTCTGTCTTAGGATGGTCAATTGGTGATATTAAAGGTATCAATCCATTTATTGTCATGCATAAAATCCTTATGGAAGATACCTTTAATCCATCAGTTGAGCACCAGAGGAGGCTTAATCCAGCAATGAAGGGAGTGGTAAAAGCTAAAGTGCTCAAACTTTTAAATGCAGGAATCATATATGTTATATCTGATAGTTCTTGGGTGAGTCATGTGTAGGTTGTTCCAAAAAAGGGGGGATTACTGTCATTAAAAATGAAAAGAATGAGTTCATATTTACTAGGACAGACACTGGTTGGCGTGTTTGTATCGATTACAGGAAGTTGAATAAAGGTACACGAAAAGACCATTTTCCTCTTCCTTTTATTGATCAGATGCTTGATAGACTAGTTGGTTATCCTTACTATTGTTTCCTTGATGGTTATTCAGGTTATAACCAGATTACTATTGCTCTTGAGGATCAGGAGAAGACTACATTCACATGCTTTTATGGAACTTATGCTTTTAGTAGGATGCCATTTGGATTGTGCAATGCACCTGCCACTTTCCAACGTTGCATGATGGTCATATTTCATGATATGATTGAGGAGATTATGGAGATTTTTATGGATGATTTTTCTGTCTTTGGTTCTTCATTTGATAGTTGTCTATGTAATCTTGCTCGTGTTTTGCAAAGGTGCCAAGAAACTAACCTTGTTTTAAATTGGAAAAAATGCCATTTTATGGTCAAGGAAGGTATAATCTTAGGGCACAAAGTTTCTGAAAAGGGACTTAAAGTGGATTGAGCCAAGATCTCAACCATTGAACAACTACCACCTCCAGTGTATGTGAAGGGAGTTCGCAGTTTTTTAGGACATGCAGGGTTTTACAGACGTTTTATAAAAGATTTTTCAAAAATTGTGAAACCCCCATATAACTCCTTGAAAAAGATTCTTCCTTTGCAGTTTATAATCTCCTGAAAGAAAAGCTAACTTCTGCTCCCATTATTATTGTACCAAATTGGAGTCAACCATTTGAGATTATGTGTGATGCTAGTGATTATGTTATAGGAGCAATTTTAGGCTAACGTCGGGACAAAATTTTTAGGGTCATTTACTATGCAAGTAGGACTTTAGATAGTGCAAACAAAATTACACCACCACTAAGAAAGAAATGCTTGATGTTTTGTTTTCATTTGATAAATTTAGGCCTTATTTGTTAGGGACTAGAGTCATTGTGCACACTGATCATGCAACTCTTAGATATTTATTTGATAAGAAAGATGTTAAACCTCATCTGATCAGATGGATTCTTCTGTTGCGGAAATTCGATTTTGATATCAGGGACAAGAAGGATGTGAAAATGTGGTAGTTGACCACTTTGTCTAGGATTGAGAAAGAAGATACTTCACACACCCTTCCCATCACATAAGACTTTCCTGATGAAATACTCTATCAGCTTCAGGATGCTTTATCATGGTTTGTTGATTATGTGAATTTTCTTGCAGAAGAAGTTATGCCACCAGATTTGAACTCTCACCAAAGGAAGAAATTCCTCCATGATGTGAAGTCATATCTTTGGGATGATCCACTGCTATTCAAAGTCTATGCAAACCAACTCATAAGGAGATGTGTACCTCGAGAGGAAGTGAGTAAAATAGTACATGATTGTCATGCCTCCCTTTGTGGAGGACATTTTAGGCCCACTCGAACAGCTGTCAAGGTATTGCAATCAGGTTTTTATTGGCCTACTCTTTTTAAAGATTGGTATACTTTTGTAGGGACCTGTGATCGATGTCAGTGTATAGGTAACATCTCACGTCACCATGAACTTCCTCTAACTTCAATTCTTGAAGTTGAATTATTTGATGTTTGCGGGATTGATTTTATGGGATCGTTTCCTTCGTCGCATGATTATCTTTATATCTTGGTTACAGTAGATTATGTATCTAAGTGGGTAGAGGTCATTGCCACTAAGAAAAATGATGCTCGTGTTATGGTTAAGTTTTTACACAAGAATATTTTCACGAGATTTGTACCCCTCGAGCTAATATTAGTGATGAGGGCACCCACTTTTGCAATAAACTGTTTGATTCTATGTTAGCCAGGTAGTAAGTTAAGCATAAGGTCTCGTTGGCATATCATCCTCAGACAAATGGCCAAGTAGAAATCTCAAATAGGGAGATCAAATTAATCTTGGAGAAAACTATAAAGTCTAACAGGAAGGATTGGGCATTGAAGCTAGATGAAGCATTATGGGCATATCGCACAACTTTTAAAATACCGATAGACATATCACCATACCGATTGGTGTTTGGAAAGGCGTGTCATTTTCCTGTAGAGCTAGAGCATAAAGCATATTGGGCCATCAAGACATTAAATTTTGAACTTCACAAGGCAGGCGACCAGAGATTACTGCAAATAAATGAGATGGAGGAATTTAGGAATCAAGCCTATGAGAATGTCAAATTATATAAAGAAAGAACAACTCGATGACATGATCAACAGACCCAAAATCGAACCTTTTCTCCTGGTCAACAAGTTCTTCTTTTTAACTCTCGCTTACGTTTGTTTCCAGGTAAATTAAAGTCATGATGGGCGGGACCATTCATTGTCAATGAGGTTTTTCCATATGAAGCGATCGAGCAACAGGGCAAAGATGGGAAATTGTTTAAAGTCAATGGGCAGCGAGTGAAGCATTATTGTGGTGGCCAGGAAAGATTTTATTGAAGGGAATGAATTTCCCAAAGGGGAATAGCGATGTGAATCGTCGTTGTTTTGTTGTTCCCGTTTTCTTCCTTTTTGTGGTAGATTGGCACCATTTGGAGGCATTTCTTCCCCAAATTGTGAATTCATCCATGGTTTGTCTTACTTTATGACTTCTTGAGTGAAACGAATGGCGTCTAGAAAGGCAAAAAGGGCCTCTAGCTCTCGTTCGGAGTATGACCAGTAAAAGTTTGTGGATGACGACGCTGCAGGCTGTTATCAGAGTTATGTAGTGTTTCCACTCTCGTTCCTGAGCGTGATATTGCCCCTGACAACTCCCACCATAGAGAGTTATATCAAAATATTGTTCAGCGCCACTGGGAGGTGTTCGTCCAGCAGCCTGAGGCTGAGGTGGTTCCCATTGTGTGGGAATTCTACGCCAATATGTCCATCGATGCCTACCAAACAATAGTTTGGGGTCGACGAATCCAGTTTGACTCGACATCCATAAACAAGTACTTTCGCCTACCTGATTTTGAGCTTGACGAGTATACCATTTATGTTAGGGACCAGGTAGATCCGGGTCAGATGATAGCCACACTGGCACGACCTGGGGTTGATTGGAATACGCGGCGAGGAGAAGTGTTCAAGTTCAAGACAATCGATCGCATCGTGAAAAAAATGGTAGCTCCAACCTATGGGTCATATGAGCGATCTGACCAAAGAACGAGTTATTTTACTCTATGCCATCACTACAGGGAAGACGATCGATGTGGGCAAGGTAATCAGTCGATATATCCGCCACGTGAGGAGTGGCACGACCACGGGGGTTTAGGACATCCTTCCTTGATCACTACTCTGTGTCGCCCTACTGGAGTCACCTGGACTACAGATGAGGAGTTTATCCATCCCAAGGGAGTGATGGACAAGAACTACATCATGGCCCTTAGAGAGCATCACCACGAGGGGGATGTAGGTGAACATCCTGACGACCCAGATGATTTCCTTGATGTTGTTGATGTCGAGATGTCTGAGGAGAAGAGACAGGACCCTCCACATGAAGGGAATGAAACTTCCCGCGCAGCGGAAGACGATCGAATCGTCGCGGTGTTGTTGTGCAAGCAAATTACGTTAAAACAATCTAACACTTAGAATAAGGTTAAACATGCATAAAATGGAAAGAAAATACAGAAAGTACTTACTTGTTGAAGACGTGCTTCGAATTTTCCTTTCCGTTCACGATCACGAACTCTTCGTGTTCTCCTCGATCTCTACAATCCTGAATTCTTCTCACGAACAAGAACGAACACACCCACTTGGCTTTTCGGTTGTTCTTCTTTTGGAAGAAGGAAGAAGGTGGGATTTTCTTTGTTTTGGTAGGGAGGAGAAGAAATTTGAGAGAGAATTGAGAGAGAGATCTCTTCCTTTTTGGTGAGATTTCCAAAAAATGAGAGAAAGCTTAAGTTCCCCTTCTTTCAAAGGGGTTTAAATAATGGAGATAGGTGGAGTTGAAATCTCCACATATTTACCATTTTACCACAACCATAGGTTATGCAAATCATATTTGTATAACCATATATTATAAGATATCTCATATCTCATTTTACAAATCACATTTGCAATATTGTGGATTTATTAAATTGAATTACATCCAACTTAATATCTCCCAATCTAATTTCTCCTAATTAGTCCTAATTCAACAATTAGGCTAACCTATAGTTTATTATGAATCTCATTCACATTAAACTATATATTATATCATTCATATCTCATATAAATGACATAAATGTCCTTTAGTGAAATTGAACACTTCAATTCACACCAAAACAATAACCCTTCTTTTAACCCAATTTGAGCCAACCGAGGGACCTTATGCACCTACAGTGACGAGCTCCAATGATCCGAGATTAACCTATCAAACTCTTTGACCCGGTTAATCAACATTCATTAGCTACGGTAACACTCCACTAAAGCCCGTAGCTGCACTCCCGTCAGTGCAAAATATTACGTGTCCATTGATATAACCAATGCCCATGAGTCGACCCTTCACAGGTTGTTCGTAGACACTGTTGGGTCAAATTATCGTTTTACCCCTGTGTCTACTTCTTGCTCCTTAAGTCCTCACTGCTCCTCTAATGAACAACAACGTTGTGATGGTCCAACCATACACAACAACCCTCTCGGGCCAGTGAGAGGGTGGGCACCCGTTGTTCAAGCCCTGGAGACAACACTTAAGGGAACAACCCCTCTAGTTTTCCTAAAGGCGGGAACGAGTGAATTCCATCTCACGTAGTTAAGTTCCCAACTCCCTACTTGGTCCTGTACCTGAGAAGAATATTAGGCGAGTAACTGTGACCACCCTCACCCGTACCAGTCAAAGAATAGACCCCCGCATACAGGAGTCCGTAACACGCTCAGGATTCAAGTCGTGTCACTAATGGTCATCTACGAAGTTATTAGTCCTTACTGTCAACAGTGTTACATCAGTAGGTCTAATAATTCATGGTCCGGTCTTGTATTATCTCATTGTACAAGATGTCCTCACTCGCATGTCAGCCACATGAACGAGTCAGATCACCTCGTTTGTATCTTAATACAAAGTAGGTCACATCCACAGTGTATTTAGGATTAGGTCTCCAACCCTATCCATATATTGTAGACTGTTCGGGTCATTAACTCGAACGTGATCCTCCCTGTGTGTCCACTACACACCGTTCAAGTTTTTGCTTTCATATATTCAATGACCCTGGAGCTTAGTTTATTGGACAAAGTTTGAAATAAATGCGAGACAAAAAATGATGAAATAAATAACTCTTTATTAATTTCAAATAGTAATTTACAAACAGAACGAGATTAAGACAAACATCCCAACACCACATCCATTTCCTCATCCTGATTATCAGAGTCTGGCGAGCGTCGTGGCCAGCTTGGAGGAGCGTTTTAGTCAGCACGAGATTCATAGTCGTCGGCAGGAGCGCCAGATCATGAGTCATTTGCGTTATACTGAAGCATCCACCCGACATTTGTATGATTTCCTCTGACATCTTGCTGGCTCTAATCCTACTTTTCCTGACCCTATGCCTCCCTATGCTCCATCTGATGAGGAGTGAGATTTTTCCTTCAGTTCAGGGCAGTATTTTTATTTTTCTTCCCCCGTATTTTTTGGTTCGGTTGTTGGATTATTGTTTATTTGATCATTGAGGACAATGTTTGTTTTAAAGTTTGGGGGTGTTTTTGTTATAGACTCTATTGTGTGTTGTCATCTCTCTATCTATGAATTCTGTTGTTTTGTGTTGATTCTCAAGATTTTAGGGTTATGGAAGTTGTTTGGCATTGTAAGTTTTCTCTTGTTACTTTGACTATGATAACCCCTGATGATACTTAATTCTGAATTGTGTATAATTTTCATCTTTTGAGAGTTTGTGATTAAATTCTAGTTTTAAGATGGTTAGAATTTATTAGAGAATTCCTTGAAATATGAATGTACTTATCCAATTCTTGGGTGGTCCTGAATGCTTGGGGCAAGTTTATTTTGTCCAGAAGATCGTTCTCACCTTGATAGGCATAGAAGTTGTTTAGAAAGTAAGTTTGCACAAAACCGATACCCTTTTTAAGTTGTTTCACCCTTAAAATTAAAAAAAATATTCATAAAGGGAGGGTACTCCAACATCTAGAGTGTTGTGATCAACTTCAATTCTCTACAAATTATTCACTTAAGATGTGAGTAGTCTTTGACAATCTGTATGGTGATCTATGCTCGTAGTCAGCTATTTTCACCACAAAGTGTTAGTATGTTGGAGGAAGACATAAATGACTAGAGGATTCCCTCCATGCAAAAGTGTTGACGGAATAAAATGCAAATTTGGGGGTGAAAGGGAAGCATATGAAAAAGGTAAAACTTTCTAATTGTGTAAATGAACTGAAGAATTATATTCTAGGGCTAGTGTAGAGGGAAGGTGAACAGAGGACTTTATAAGATTATCTTGGGCTTATAAGGATTGACCTAGAAAAGGCTAGCACACACCCACTCAAGGAATGATTTGATTCAATTTTAAACTCTTACTATTTAGTCTTTAATCATAGTTTTCTTATTGATGATATTTTCCCTTGATTCATAGAATTCTTGTGGTTTGAGTCTTTAATAGCAGAGAGTCTGACTTTGATAAAAAAAAAAATTTTCTTGATTTTTCTCGAGGACTAACAAATATTTAAGCTTGGGGGTATTTGATAAGCGCACTTTGTGAGCTTATTTTATATTTAAATATTGCAAGTTTGAGGATTTAAATGATTAATTGTGTGCATATCTCCATTCATTTTGTAGGACACGGACATTTGAAGGTAAACGAAGTCTTTTAACCAAAAAGAGGTGAAAAGGGGCAAAAACTAGACAAAGATTGGAAAAGAAGCAATTGAGAGAAAAAAAGGGAGTAGAAAGGTCGAGGCACCAACGTTGAGACGCTGCTTAACGACGTCGCAACACTGGTACGTATCAAGCCACACAACTGCAAGTATCGCGTTGAGACGCTGCGCATGGCGTCGCAACGCCATGCAAGAAGACGCACGCGCAATATGGTGTTGTGGCGTTGCGACGATGCACACTAGCGTTGCAACGCTTCCTACTTTCCTTTTATGAGCGTTTAGGGCATGACGTTTCAACGTTGTGCTCGACGTTGCAACGCCCTGCCGATTGCTATAAAAAGAGAGTTTTGCCTCAAATTGAAGTATTTTTTAGAGAGGACTAATACCATTGTCGAAAATTGAGTTTGAGGGACTGTAAGGAGGCAACTTGTGAGTTCAAAGAAGAGATTTCTGAAACTCGGGGTTCGTGATAGGTGCCGAGAACGAAGCCTTTCATGCCACGATAATTCTTTCTTCATCATTTTCTATTTTGTGTTTTGTTGAAAGATGGTTTTGTATTAAGTTTTGTTGTTTTTATAGTGGACATGAGTAGCTAAACGTGTTATCTTAAGGATAGATGTAGCCTTTTGATCATAATATTTTATTGATTTGACTCTTTGGATTATTGTATTGTTTTTATTTGTGAAATTGCATCCTTAATGCTTATAGACTCTTGATCACGGTTTATTTGTCTTTGGATCTAAATTTATTCTTGAGAAATGTAGTTTAGATTTGATCTCAATTGCATGACTGATAATTACTTTGACATGAGAATGATTAGCGTGTTATTAGAAATCACAAAAGAACTGAACTTAATGTCATGCTTGATTTTTTTTAAAAGCTAGACAGAGATGTTGGTTTTATTTTCATGCATGAGATTCACTTGCCTCGAGAGAGTCATTTGTTATGTTAGTTTCTTGGTTTATAAAAGTAATACAATTATCCATTAGCATGACCTCAATGAAATAGTTGATTGATTGGTGAAATCTACTCCCTAAGATACTTGTCTCTCCTGATTGTTTTTCAATTTCCACACATCTTTTTACTTTTTGGTTCTTTGTTTTCCTTAACTTAAAGTTTGATTTTCTAGATAAATTTGAGTGGTGATATTTATGGGAATTAATTGAATTAAATAACTCAATCCTGTGGACGATACTCACACTCAAGCTCACTATATTAAAACTTGACCCAGACACTTGCGGTATTGCAAAATCTACGCAACACTCACTTACTATTAAAATAGATATTCTTATGGATCTTGATTTCGATGTGATGGATTTGCTTGAAGAAGATGAAAAATGTGAGAATGAAGTTATATTTACATTTTTTTTCATTTGTTAATGGAAGCATTGCATAAGGAGTGATTGTCTACACAACCGTGCAGATCTTCCAACCTTAGAGATCATAATTATGTGGTTCAGTTGTTAAATTCTAATGATACCCGAAATTTTGATTGTTTTAGGATGAGAAAAAAATGCATTAATAGGATTATGTGAAGAATTAACAAGTACAACAAACCTAAAAGCTTCTAGATTTTTTACGGTTCAAGAACAAGTAGTCATATTTTTACTCATCATATCACACAACAAGAGGAATCACTTGGTATCTTAAAGATTTCAATTTCCTGGTCAAAATATCTCACGTAATTTTAATCAGTTTTGAAAAAAGTATGTAAGCTTGGAACAAAAGTTATTTGTCCTCTAGAGTTTGATATTGTTTCTCTAGAGATTAAGCTCAAAACTAAATATTATCCTTTTTTTAAGGTAAATTTCTTGATTATCTCATGAGTTAATTATTACAAAAATTTCAGCGAAAATTAGTGTTCACACGAGATTTCAACCAGCGAATGGAAATGAGACACGTGTAAATAAATTTGTATTTGTATTGATTTCAGGTAATTGTGAGTACAATCTCTAGTATTTAATCCTCTGATTCTCTCTCCTACTTATGTACTTGGATCGAGGGTTGAAACAACTTGTTCTCGAACGTAGATTTGTCTTGAGGGCTTTTTCAGCTTGTTCTCAAGTGTAGAAAGTTGAAGGTCTTTGCTCGTAGTTTGTTGAAGGCCTTCGGCTTGCAGCTTGTTGAAGGTCTTCGGCTTATAACTTGTAGCTTGTTGAAGATCTTCGGCTTGTAGCGTGTTAAAGGTCTTCGGCTTATGGCTTGTAGCTTGTTGAAGATCTTCGACTTGTAGTTTATAGCTTGTTGAAGATCCTCGGCTTGTAGCGTGTCAAAGGTCTTCGGCTTGTAGCTTTTCTCGAGGGCTGAAACAACTTGCTCTCGATGTTGAAAACTTCAATGGATTCGTGGTGTGTTCTTGACGATTCCCTTGAAGCGTTCTTCGTTCAGATGATGTTTGATCTTCAAGAGCTTCTGGAGATTTCACAGCTTTGTTTCTGAATTCTCTCTGGAGTCTCAAATTTCTGAACCTTGAAAATGAAGGAGGGAGGTCTCTATTTATAGAGTTTTCTCTGGGCCTCCAAATGGGCTTGGGCTTGTTGGACTGGGCCCGATTGAAGTTGGGCCAACCATTTGGCTTGGGCCTGATCGACTTTGGGCCTGTCATTTAGGACTGGGCTTAGCTGGTTTGGGTCTTCGCCTCTGGATCGAACCTTATTGATGTTGGACCTTGGGCCAGGCTTGGATGATTTGGGCCTTCGCTTCTGGACTTGGCCTGGTTGATTTCTTGGGCCTCGTCTCTAACTTGGGTTTGGACTTTGGGTCAACTTTCTTGGGCTAGACTTGGCTAATTTGGGCCTTCAATTTGGGTTTTATCCTTCCAAATCTTAAATAGCCCCAAACATGTATCTTGATTTGTCAAGATTTAATTTAGGGATCCTTACAAATTTAATTAATCCCTAATTAAATATAACTCTCCATCAATGTTGGGTGATGACGTGGCAAATTTGGATTTGTCAAAAATTTCTATTCCAACAAATGCCCCCTTTTCGAGATTTATACATACTGTGTGTGAATTTCGAAAAAGTTATTTTGGAATCAAATATAGGAGATTTGCTCTAATTTGAATGAGGTTTGCTCCTAGTTTGAATCCCGCTTGATGTGTCAATTTAATCAAATATGAAATTTGGTTCATAATTTGATTTTTTTTGACACATATATATATTTTTTTATGCCAATTTATCAAAATATGAATTTGAGTCAATATTTTGATATTTTTTTTTGGCATAGAATTTTGATTTGAATTTAGTAGATTTTATCTTCTACTTTAATTCAAAACCAAGTTGGATAAGACTAAAATTCTATCCAAAAATTTGAAATTGGATTAGACTTTGAAATCTTACAAAAATATTTTTTTTGTTTGAATTTGGTAGAACTTAATCCAACTTTGGTTTGCGACAAACTTAACCGTACTCAAAACATTTTTGTTTGAGAAGCTTAAGTGAAAATTTAGTCAAAATTTATTTTGAGATAAATTTGATTCAAACCAAAACTTTTGCTTAGGGAAGCTAAATTTGGAATGTGGCCAAAAATTTAAGTGATCCCCAAAATTTAAGAGATTTGATTTAAAATTTGGGCACAATTTTAAGATTGGACAAAATTTTGACCCATATTTGAATTGATTTTGAAAAATTGAACTAGACTTCCTTGAAAACTTGATTTGAAATAAGCTTGAAAAATTCAATTTAAAATTTAACCAAAGTTTGAAAAACAATAATTTTTTTTTTCTTTTCATGAAATTTTGATTTATCTCAATTTGATCTTTTTTTTTTTGAAAAATTTTGGAGGAGCCCAAATTTTAAAGAGTTTTCATAATAAATTGGAGTTTATTCTCAAATTTGACCGTTGGTACAAATTTTAAAATTCATTTAATTTTGGGCATAAATGTAGAACTTCAAACTCCAATTCCAACTGAAAAGCAACAAATGGATTAGATCTAAGTTGAAGAACTAACGAATTTTGACCATTTCAAAGAAAAAAAACAAAAAATCTATTTTGAGGTAAAAACAAAATTCCAATTTAGTTGAGATTTTTTTTTTTTAACAAACCTTTGTTTATATTTTTTTAATTATTTTTTAATTATTTTTATTTTTAACCAATTTCAATTTAGATTTTGTTAACCAACTTTCTAAAATTAGCCACAAATCTCCATGAACTCATCATTCCATCCTGAAGCCAATCATCTATAAAACTATCTCTCAATTTTCCTTTTTCACGCGTCTGCCGGAGTCGGACCTTGAAGATGAAGTCGCCGGAGTCGGACCTTGAAGATGAAGCCGCCGGAGTCAGATCTCGAAGATGAAACCGCCAGAGCCGGATCTTGAAGATGAAGCCGCTAGAGTCGGACCTTGAAGATGAAGTCGCCGGAGTCGGATCTTGAAGTGAAGCTGCCGGAGTCAGATCTTGATGAAGTCGCCGAAGTCAACCTTGAAGATGAAGTCGCCGGAGTCAACCTTTAAGATGAAGCCGCCGGAATCGGACCTTGAAGATGAAGCCGCCGGAGTCGGACCTTGAAGATGAAGCTACCGGAGTCCGATCTTGAAGACGGCCACGAGTCGAATCTTGGAGATGTAGCCGCCACCAAGATCGGACCTTGGAGATGTAGCCGCCACCAAAACCGAACCTTGGAGACGTAGCCGCCGCGCGGAGACCGGACCTTGGAGATGTAGCTGCCGCCGGAGACCGGACTTGACTTTGGAGATGAAGTCGCCGTTGCGAGAGACCGAACTTGACTTTGGAGATGTAGCCGCCGCCGCCGGAGACCAGACTTAACTTTGGAGATGTAGCCGTCGCCGCCGGAGACCGGACTTGACTTTGGAGATGTAGCCGCCGCCGCCGGAGACCTTGAAGACAAAACGACCGCACCGCCAGAGACTTTTAAGACGAAACAATCGTGATCGCGAGACCGGGGACTTTGAAGACGGCGACCGTGACCGCTGAGAGACTTTGAAGACGAAGCGACCGCACCGCCGGAGACTTTGAAGACGAAGCACCACCGTAGACTTTGAAGACGAAGCACCACCAGAGTCTTTGAAGACGAAGCACCGTCAGAGTCTTTGAAGACGTTGGAGTCTTCGAGCTTTGAGAAGAAGCGACGACGGAGTCTTCTCGCTTTGAGAAGAAGCGACGACGAAATCTTCGAGCTTTGAGAGGAAGCGACGACGGAGTCTTCAAGCTTTGAGAGGAAGCGACGACGGAGACTTCGAGCTTTGAGAAGAAACGACGACGAAGTCTTCGAGTTTTGAGAAGAAACGACGACGAAGTCCTCGAACTTTGAGAAAAAGTGACGACGAAGTCTTCGAGCTTTGAGAAGAAGCGATGGCGAAGCCCTCAAACTTTGAGAGGAAGCAGCGAAGCCCCTCGAATTTGGAGAGGATGCGACCTCGTATGAACTTAACTTGCAATGTTGTCCTCATAATGATGCAACACCTTCAATTTGCAGCGTCGCTATTGACAATAGGATTGAACAACTTCAATCTTTTTGTATTGCCCCAAATGTGTCATATCTTAGTAGTTCATGACACACTTTTTTTATCTATTTTTGTGGTGAACTTAAAGATTTCTTTAAGCTGCCTACGTACCCTTAAGAAAAGGGATCAAGTCAGAACGTAGTTCAGAAGGATTTTTTTTTTTTTTTTTTTTTTTGCCATTCACCTTTTAAGCTCGTGCGGGCCAAGAGCATCATGCAGTTTAGGCTCTTGCAACAAGGAGCTTTTACATTTTAAATGTCTTTGTCATCACCACAGTCTTGATCAAGCCCTTCATTTGTAGGATTTGTTAAGACGATGAGATTTTTCCTCACCTTTAAGGAACCCTCTGTATTTATGAGAACGGAGAACTTCCTTTTCATACGTGAAGGGACGATACTTTGAACCTTGTTGTTGCTCACCTCATCGAACAGTTCTGCTTTCGAGGTGTTCATCATGCTTTCATCTTGACCACTTTTTACTTTGAGGCGGTCAAAAATAGATGTTGAAGGTCGGCGTTTCTTTGAAGTAGAGACATTTAGCCTTTGAAAGACTGAAGTTCGAATGGAGCTAGAAGTTAGATCTAGGTTTTCTTCTTCTGTTGCGGCCATACTCATCCTTTGGAAGATTGAAGGTCGAGTAGTTGAAGGCTTAATGCGATCGAAGACAGAAGTCCTTTATTTGACTTCTTTTACGTCATCAGCTTCTTCTGCTTCAATGTAATAAACACCAACAAAGTTTTCTTCATTTTCTTTCATGTGAAGGACATTTCTATAGAAGAATTCATTTAAGGTCATAGATTTTCCAAGTTGAGAATATTTTTTGCTTCTCTTCCTTTCAAACTTAAGTTTCCTTGAATCATTCTTCTTTTGATGTTTGTCTTTGCATTTGTGGCTTCTATATTGACAAGAATCATCTGAAGCTAAATTTCGTTTTTGCTTCTCCAAATGAATCACAAGGACCTGACCTTTGTCTTTATCATTGGTAAGTTTGTCCCTATCTTGGAGTTTGTTTCTTGGTATCTCATGTTGAAACCAAACAACTACAGGTTCCATGGTTCCAAATTGGACTAGGCTCACTTCTTTGCCATGAAGCGGTTTAGAGCACATTTGATTTGCATGCATTTATCATTTCTTTGCGTATGATTCGTTTGAGCTATTTCATTGAGATCTAGCTCAATTTTTCCTTCTTTAGCTAATTTTAGAATTAGCTCTTTCAAGACGAAACACTTTTCCACTAGATGGCTGATAACTCGATGATACTTGCAATACTTGGGATCATCGATCTTTTCCATCTCTTCCTGGCCGCTTACATTACGGAAGTTCAATCGGTTGTGTGTTCGATGAGTTGCTCCAACATATCCGGAACGTCGAGTCCGGAAATGGATATACTTTCTCTTGTCTTTCTTTCAAAGTTGGGCGACGTCGTTCACCCACTTCTTGTTGTTTTCTTGACTTAACTTCCTTCAATTTTGAGAAAACTTTTAGAGGATCGTGTTGTGACCATTGACTCCTCGGTGGCGCTTTTCATATCCTTCTCCGCGCCTTTGAATTCTTTATCCTCTCTTTTCACGTATGGGACTAAAAGATCTTTATTCCCTCTAGTAGCGATGCTTAGCTCCATGTCATGGCGCGCGGTCGCTAGCTCCTCGAAAGAACGAGCCTTTATGCCTGCAAGATGTAAAAAAGCCCCGATTCATGCCTTGGATGCACATCTCCACGGAAGATAGCTCAGTGAGACGGTCTTTGCAGACGAGGCTCAGAGCTCTCCAGCGGTTGATGTAATCGATGACAGGTTCGTCTTTGCGTTGTCTGGCACTGGTAAGTTCCATCATACTCACGATTGGCTTTGGTCTTTGTAGAAGGCGGTCGAGAATTCTCTCGAATTGTTCCGGTACCAAATCGTTTCTGGCTCTAAGTCGGTGTACCAGTCAAAAGCATTTCCTTTCAAGGTACGCACGAATTGCTTCACCAGGAGGTCACCGCGCGTCCCTGCATTTTCGCAAGTCTCAACGAAGTGTGCAACGTGTTGCTTTGGGTTGCCCTTCCCGTCAAACTGCTGGAACTTTGGAGGTTGGTACCCTGTGGGCATCCTCAAATTGTCAATCCTCTTGGTGTACGGTTTGGAGTACGTGAGAGGATTTTGAGCGGGTCCGCCATATTGAGCTCTGATAGAACTCATGATCATGTCCTGTAGTTGTTGGACGGATAAAGAAGCAACTGAAGCTAGTTGAGGCGCTTGCTCCTCTTGGATGATGATATTTTTCCCTTGTCATTGTTTCTTACTGCAGGGGTTTGGCTAGATTCAGCCATTTCTTTGTTTTGGACCTGATTCTTGAGATAGGCGATTTCAAGATCCCTCTCTTCTACCGCCTTCATTAGGAGATTGATCTTTCTTTCCATCTCTGTCATTCTTTCATCAGGGTCTACATCAGCCATCATGACCGACATTACATCGAGTTGATGTTTCCCTTTGTTGATTAAGGCGAGGAGTTGATTGATCAAACAACGGGTTATCTTTGACGATAACCTTGCCTTTTGAAGCCTCATCTAGCCGTTTGATGATGTTGCTTGCCATTGCATCGAGTCCGATCATTACTTGTTTGACCCTTTGAAGCATTTGCGAGTTATTGGTCCCATGTAGGAGTTACTTACAACACAAGAAATGATTGACGCAACTTTCTTTGATTCCATTGGTTTGCTTTGATTTGAAGGAGAAAGAGATGAGAGGTAGAGTTGTCCCACTAGGCGTGCCAATTTGTTCATACGAGATTTCAACCAGCGAATGGAAATGAGACACGTGTAAATAAATTTGTATTTGTATTGATTTCAGGTAATTGTGAGTACAATCTCTAGTATTTAATCCTCTGATTCTCTCTCCTACTTATGTACTTGGATCGAGGGTTGAAACAACTTGTTCTCGAACGTAGATTTGTCTTGAGGGCTTTTCAGCTTGTTCTCAAGTGTAGAAAGTTGAAGGTCTTTGCTCGTAGCTTGTTGAAGGCCTTCGGCTTGCAGCTTGTTGAAGGTCTTCGGCTTATAACTTGTAGCTTGTTGAAGATTTTCGGCTTGTAACGTGTTAAAGGTCTTCGGCTTATGGCTTGTAGCTTGTTGAAGATCTTCGACTTGTAGTTTATAGCTTGTTGAAGATCCTCGGCTTGTAGCGTGTCAAACGTCTTCGGCTTGTAGCTTTTCTCGAGGGCTGAAACAACTTGCTCTCGATGTTGAAAACTTCAATGGATTCGTGGTGTGTTCTTGGCGATTCCCTTGAAGCGTTCTTCGTTCAGATGATGTTTGATCTTCAAGAGCTTCTGGAGATTTCACAGCTTTGTTTCTGAATTCTCTCTTGAGTCTCAAATTTCTGAACCTTGAAAATGAAGGAGGGAGGTCTCTATTTATAGAGTTTTCTCTAGGCCTCCAAATGGGCTTGGGCTTGTTGGACTGGGCCCGATTGAAGTTGGGCCAACCATTTGGCTTGGGCCTGATCGACTTTGGGCCTGTCATTTAGGACTGGGCTTAGCTGGTTTGGGTCTTCGCCTCTGGACCGAACCTTATTGATGTTGAACCTTGGGCCAGGCTTGGATGATTTGGGCCTTCGCTTCTGGACTTGGCCTGGTTGATTTCTTGGGCCTCGTCTCTAACTTGGGTTTGGACTTTGGGTCAACTTTCTTGGGCTAGACTTGGCTAATTTGGGCCTTCAATTTGGGTTTTATCCTTCCAAATCTTAAATAGCCCCAAACATGTATCTTGATTTGTCAAGATTTAATTTAGGGATTCTTACAAATTTAATTAATCCCTAATTAAATATAACTCTGCCATCAATGTTGGGTGATGACGTGGCAAATTTGGATTTGTCAAAAATTTCTATTCCAACAATTAGTTTATATATACATATATTTTTTTGTAAAACAGGATTGTGTTGGTGCAATTGATGGAACTCATATTTCTGCATCCATTCCACTAGACGCGCGAATTCCATATCGTGGTAGAAAAACAAACCCACATGGAATATAATGTGTGTTTGTTCTTTTGACATGCGATTTACATACGTCATGTCTGGTTGGGAAGAAACAACCAATGACTCTCGAATATTTCTGGAATGTGTTAGAGATCATGCAAATAAATTTCCAATGCCTACAGAAGGTATAGATCTTATATTTTTTTTTAATAACAAGTACTCTATTTTAGTTTTTTTTATTAATAAAAATCCTATCTTTTATTGATTAGATCGATATTATCTTGTTGATTTGAGTTATGCAAATATGCCTTGATTTTTATCACCTATCGTGGAGAAAGATATCATTTATGTGATTTTAGAGATGAAAGACATCAACCACGAGGTAGAGAAGAGTTATTCAACTATCGACACTCATCACTTTGCAATGTGGTTGAGAGATGTTTTGGGGTTTTAAAGGCCCGATTTCCTATTTTGAAGCAAATACCTCCTTATTCTACATACACAAAAAAATATATACCCATAATATGTTGTGCAATCCATAATTTTATCAAATTGCATAATAGTCATGATGAACTTTTTAGTGAATTTACTCGAGAATTAACGATTGCTGAAGAAGAAAATACGGAACATAGAAGCGACGTTTCACAAACTCCTATTGAGGTAAATGTTAGTCAAAATCAACTGAAGCATATGGCTCAAGTGAGAGATCAAATTGCTGGTCAACTTTGGATGACAACTTAACACGATGTTGATATTTTGTTAATTTTGCTTTTTTTTTTCTTTTTTACTTCTAAAACTTATAGTTAGTCATTATCAAACATTATGAACATTTTTTGTTGTTTATAAAAATATTATTAGGGTGATTTTTGCTTGTATTTTTTTTATTAGGTTTGTTTTTGTGATTTTTTAATTTGATTAGTGACTCATCAACGATTAGAAACATTAATATTGTTTTTCAATATGCATTTTTTTAAAAAAATAAAAAATGATATAATTATGTATATTAGATTAAAAATTAAATATAGTTTGGTTTTATTTTTATAAAATAATAAAATTAAAAACAAAAAATAATTATCAAACATGTTTTTTGTTTTTTGTTTTTTAAAAATAGAAAACTAAAAACAGTTACCAAACATGTATGGTTTTTATTTTTTAAAAAATAGAACACCAAAAACCAAAAACAAAAAAATGAAATGGTTATCAAATGGGGTCTTATATTTCAGTTTCTTCTTTTACTTTGTGTATCAAAACCTCTCATTTTTTTCCATTCATTAAATCTTCTCTACATATAACCTAAATAAACAAATAAAAAAAAAATCTAAGGATATAAATTATGTTATATTTGAAGAATAACAATAACAATTAAACAAGAAAAAAAAAATATGTGGTAAATTTTCTTAATCTCTAAATTTTTAAGAAATAGATAAGTAGTATTAGAATATATGTATTTTTTAAGAAACAATTTAAATTAACCAAAAAAAGATTTGATAATATACTAAAAAATAATTTAAAATACCAAATAAATTAGTTAATAGTTTAATTAAAAAAACAAATAATGACTAAATAATATAATTAAAAAAATGTGAAAAAAAATTAATGTATGATGATGAATTAATTGATGATGCATTTTAATAGATTTAAAAATAAAATACTATTATTGAATGATTAATGATTACAAAATGATGGGATAAATTAAAAAAATATAACAAATCATAAAATGATTTGATGGTTAGTTATGATTTGATTAATATTTTAATATAATAACAAACACATTCTATTGCGTGTCTTTGAGAGACGCATTCTAATAAGATAAAAAATACCCCTATTTTTGTAAATAGTTTTCCAATCAACTTGTTTTTTTTTAATTAATTTCATAATCCACCCTATTGTTGCATTTCACCTGCCGTATTCTTGTCTAGAGTCCAATTTAATCATTGCGGTGAATATCATAGTATGTAAAGTTCTTTTTTATGGTAGAATGATCACAATTTCCAAAGCAAAAAAGATCAAATGCTTCCCCTTTTTGGACCAATATGGACTAAAGTTTTTACCTTTCAAAGTTTGTCGATCTTGAAACAATTAGTTTGGTTCGTCCTACTTGTACAAAAATGAATCAAAGTTGTCTCCATTCGAAGTTGTTCGAGCTTGAAACAATAAATTCGTCCTCTAGACTGATCTTCGTCCGGTTTGAACCAAAATGGTCACATTCGGATGTTTATCAACCATGAAACAATAAGTTTGTCAAATTTTGTCCTTTGAAACAATGAGTTAGTCTCCTAAGTTGGTCCTGTTTGGACAAGCCGAACCTCCGGTACTTTGCCGTTAAAATTATCCAACACGCACTCGTTCTCTCTTATTTGAATCCATCGACTATAAATTCCAAATCCTCCCTCTTCAAGCTTCCTTGTGACGCAGTTCTTGCCTACTTCTAACTATTTATGTAGTAATTTCTGTTTTAGGGTGTTTCTAAGGGCAAATTCTGCGATTCGTTGGTTTTGCCCTAAAACCTGCACTGAAGCTGCAACATGCAAAATCGGGAGTCCATATCATATATCTCACAGCAGGAAGCCATGATTTTCCATAATAGTGACTTAACGCCCCAAATTGTACAAAACCATGACTAAAAACAACCCAATTTAGAAAACTACATTTTCTTTGTAAAAAACCCCAAGAGCAGAAATTCGTTTTGTGCATTGCGATAATGGCTACCGCAAATATGCTATGGAAATCCGCTAAGATTCTTAGTATTCCTGTTCCGATTGCAAGCAACGGTAGATGGGGAAGGTTTGGTTGTACATGTCGGCATCAGCAATTCGAGGGCTCTTTCTTCTTCAACTCGTTGCGTTCCAATTGCAGCTCTGGCAGTGCAAATTCAGTATGGAAAGGAAAAGAGTATTTGGTATTGTCCGACGAAGAGCTGATGAGACAGTGCGAAATGGACACGTTTAAGGCGTCAGGTCCCGGTGGTCAGCATCGCAACAAGCGCGAGTCTGCTGTTCGTTTGAAGCACATTCCTACTGGTATCACTGCCCAGGTTTCTATTTGCCTGATACATATAATCAAGTTCGATAATATACTTCAGTTTCTTTTGCTCTGAAGTTAATTCTTTGGCTCTCTATTGCCAAGGCTGTCGAGGATCGATCACAGCATAAGAATCGTGCGAGTGCCTTAGCTCGCCTTCGTGCTCTCTTGGCCCTAAAAGGTGGGTGAGTGGATTATTAGATACTTGTTTTTTATACCTCGTTTTTCAAGAGGTTTGTGTTCCTGCGGAATGATATATGACATGTGTTGCTGTATTGAGCTCAGTCAGGAACTCTGTGGATCTCGAAGATTATTCGCCTCCTCCAGAGCTTCTCCAAATTCTTCCTCTGAAATCCACTATCAGGCCACCGGAATGTGGCCCTCAAATTGGTCCTAACAATTCTAAATTTCTTCCGGTTTCTTTCTATTCTCTTTCTGTCTCTATATCTATGTGTACATGTGGGTGTGTGTTTTTAATTTGATTTTCTTGATATATGAGAAGGATATGAAGGTGGTAGCCGAAATTACCTATTTTGCAGGGCATGCAGGCTCTACTGGATCTAATTTCCACAGTTGATGGCTCTATATCAGACACAGCTAAGTTTTTAGGGTGTGTATGCTACTCATGTCTTAGCCTTTGTTTCTTATTACTTTATTTCCAGCATTACTAAGCATCCACGGTCGAACGTAAAAAATGGGAGTGTTTCAATTCTGTGAGGAGATTGGGATTTTATCTAGGAATTGAGAATACTGATGTACGGATGTTAATGGTGATAGGAAGATTAGTGGAAGGGCGATCATCATTAGGTTTAAGGTTGATAGGAGTTCGATGAGTGCTTCTGATGGCCTTTCCATCATTTTCTATTAACATACATCGGAATATCTTACAATAAATTAAGATTTATTTTGTGAGTTTTGACAAGGTAGATGTCAACTTGAGCATCGATGGAACTTATATTCATTTCATCCCCAAAGGACTTATTTTATTGGAATAGCAACTATAGACCGATTAATCCTTATTTCTGAGAAATGTCAGCTTTTGTATGCATTCAATATTTGCTCACTGAGAATCCATGAGTGAACAAGTCATAGAATAGTTATAAAAAATTGGTACTACTTTTGCTGTCAGCTTAGATGATATTAAAAGATGATCCTTGGTTAAAAACCTGGTTTCCATCATCTCAAAAAGAGATAAACGTGTGACAGTATGAATATTGATAGTGAGTAATAGATAAGTATGAGACGTTAAATAAAAGTAGTTCGATCAATTGATGCAGGTGGAACATTTGGATTACAATTTTGATCAATAGTTACAATTTAGATCGATAGTTCAAAAACAATTCTTTGGTTGAATTATAAGTTTAGTCCCTAAACTTTCAGGTTTGTGTTTATTTGGTCTCTGAACTTTAAATGAGTCTAATAGGTTTTTAAACTTTTAATTTTGTATCTAATAGGTCCCTGAATTTTCAATTTTGTGTATAGTAGGTTATTGGCCTATTCAACGTTTTTAAAATCCACGGTCCTACTAGACACAAAATTGAAAGTTTAGGGTTCTATTAGACATAAAATTCAATTTTAGATCTATTAGAGCAGTTAATTTTTTTTTTTAAATTGAATATGTCAGGAACCTATTAACACAAAATTGAAAGTTCTGGGGCCTAGTAGACATTTTTTAAGTTCATGGACCTATTAGATACTTTTTAAAGTTTAGGGACTAAACAGACACAAACAAGTTCAGGGATTAAGCTTATAATTTAACTTAATTCCTTTATCTTTTCCATTATTAATATGTTAATGATATAGATTAGTTACATTCTCTAATTAAGTATTTTAATTTTGAATATTTTAGGTTAACCACTGGTGCTGTATCAAGGTTAATCCTATCTGATGATTCTCTTAGAATGGCTGTAAATGATATCAGGATATCCAAGGTACCATCATCCTATTTTTGAGAAACTATGTTGCATCTCTGCATATTTATTTCATTGATCTTGATGAAAGTTGATTTCTTATCTAGAACATTATTTCTTCCTAAATTGTGCTTGAGAAGTCGAATTCTTGGAATATTTAGTGTGTTTTCATGTTTTGAAATGTTAACCGTAGATGTCAGCTTGTTGAGAGAGTGCAACTTGTGTACTCTAATTATAGTTTGTAAACATCATAATATATGTCTAATTAATTATGTGGCATCCACTTCAAAACTCAATATAGAAGTGGTAACGTATTTTGCTTCTCTCAGTCCTGGATGTCTGGTTCTAACCCTACACGCCAGACTAGAGAAAGGTGGTAGTTGTCTTTTGCAAAATCTTTGGCTGCTTGGCTCAAATTAGAAGTCTACCGGCAGCAAAGACTGCTTTTGTTTTATTATTTAAGAAGAGTTGCAGGAACTTTGGGAGTTATTAAGTTTGTCGCATAACATTGGAAGAATAACTAGTTTTCTTATTCAAAATTCATAACCATTACCCAAACGATTTTACAGCCCTAGATTAAGGTTTGAGGCTAGTTGTCTTTTTGGTGCATCTAGAGTAGTATTGCAATTTTAAAAAGCATTTTTTAGTGTTAGGAGAGTAATATAATCATGTTGGCTTGCATCATATCTGAGAAGAAACTTCATTTTAAATAAGAATAGCTTCTCTTTGGGACTGAATGTTGACAAATTGATATGGCATAAATAACTTTGGAAAAGATGGAAAAAGATCGATAAAAAGTCCAACTATGGGATAGACTTGGAGTTTGGGGAGGAGGGTTGAATTTGCGAAAAGAAGCAGCTATATACAGTTTACAGGGCATGCAGCAGTGAGAACAGCGTTGCTCAATAAAATTTTGGCATATTGGAATCCTTTCAACCTCCAAAGTGTTTAATTGTAGCAAGAGTTGCTTATTGCAAGTATATGGTGTTAGTATATGGTGTTAAGTTTTGATATAGTGATAGGTGATGAGAATGTCATTTTTTGAATTGGGTTTCTAGGTCACTCAAGTACAAGATAACAATAATTTAGTTAGTCATGCATCAACATAGCCCACGAAGTGTGCTAACACTAATTTTCCTTGTAGCTTTGCTATTTTATTTAGTAGTCTCAATAAAGACCATTGACGAACTTAAAGGAGTGGCCCTATGATAAGGGCTTGAGTTGTTTGGAAGCTTCAGGTCGAAAATATTATAATTTAAGATTTTTGTTGTCTCTTGGAGGGTGGTAAAGCCTCCTAAAGATTAGTTTGGGTGGCTTATGAGTATAGTTTAAGGAGTGGGGTCGAATTTGGATTTTGGTGCTAAGCTGAGTGCAAATTATTCGCACAAGTAATTAAAAAACTTGGGAACTTATTATTTTGTCTTTTCATGAGGAAAATCCAAGTCAATGAGTATAATAACTATCAACAAACGAGACAAATCATTTTGAACTAGTAATATCTTTAACTCTAGATGGCCCAAGGCCCAAACATCCCTAGGAACCATTGTAAATGGTTTAGTAGACTTTTACACATTAGCAGGATAAGAATTCCGCACATAATTTGAGACTTGGCAGAATTCACATTCACGAATATCGTCACTTTTATTAAATAAGGTTAGAAACATTTTCTTTAAAGCACAGGTATTTGGGATGGTCAACAATATACTGCCGTAACAATGTAGATTTATTATTGTTATGGAAGGTTAGATTCATTATCTAGTAGGTCTTACATGGGAGAAATGATCTTGTGTATTCAATTATTCCGTGTTGTGGAGTCCTCAATGGTATATTTTGTACAGATATTCTTGTGAGAGTGTGAACTATGTGCTTTGGAGAGAGGTAATTTTGCTACCTTTTTGGTGTGTGCTCTTGGCTTGTAACAGATATATTGCTCGATGTTAGGGAAGGTATTGTTCCATTTTCTCTTTAGAGACAAGGGAGGACTGAGGAGCCTTGTGGAGGACCTCCTTTTTAGTTATTTCATTTGGTTGAAGAGAAATAGAAGGGGTGGAGAATCCTTTGGGAGGTCAGGACGATGACTAGGTTCAACATCTTCCTTTTAAGTGTTTCTGACAAGAAAAAAATTGTTACTATCCTTTGTCTCTTATCCTCGACTATTGGAGTCCTTGTTTTTGTTTTAAATATTTTTCGTTAGTTGTTTTCTGTTTTGGCTCTCTTTATGGTATTCTTTTGTTTTGGCTCCCTTTAGGAAATCTTTATTAAGCTTGCTTTTATTTGCACAAGGTTCTTTAGAGAGGGAAGGGCCTTATGATCATCATCGGTAATAATTAAGGCCCCATTTGATAACCTTTTGATTTTTAATTTTTGAAAATTATGCTTGGTTTCTCACCATCTCTCTACCATGGTTGTCATCTTCTCTACAATTGATTGTCTTCTTTCTTATGAAACCATTTGAGCTCTTGGCCCAATTCCAAAAACAAAAACAAGTTTTTGAAAACTACCTTTTTTTTTTTTTTTTTATAGTTTTCAAAACTTTGCCTTGGTTTTTGAAAACATAGGTAAAAATTAGATAACATAATAAGGAAAACCATCTGTTGAAGTAGTATTTATAGGCTTAATTTCCAAAACCAAATGGTTATCAAACGGGGCCTAAGTAATCCACATAAACTAGCAAAACGCTATGGGTACCATCTTTCCTAGTGATTATTGGGCCACCCTCAACTTTTCATAAAGTCCGCTTCATCTTCATCTAATCCTATGAGAGTCAAAGGACTTGAGAATGTAGAGATTATGTTGTAAGTTAGCATTGCCAATCATCTTTCTTGAGCTCAAATTCTGAAAACACTCATGTTAGGATGTCATATACTATAAAATTATTCTCTTCAGATACGTAGATTGCAATTATGGTTGAGCGTAAAGGGGTACATGATTGATTAGAGTATTAAAAGTTGTGATTGACCTTTTTTTAACTCTTCTTATTAAAAAAAAGACCTTGTTCCAAGTTTCCAACTGCGGAGCCTCTGTTGTTTTAATAGAGATATTTGGGTGCAAGGTTTTATAGTTAAGAAATATGTCCAGTTATATACGCAGTATCATTAATGTGGCCATCCTGATTGATGGTTAGCCTCAATCCCACTAATCCTGTTATAGGATTTGGAGCCGCTTAAGTCCTCTTTATGTATGCATATATATGAAAGTTATCAAGAATATATTAAACCCACGAAAGGGGACAGCTTAAGGGCAGGGTGGTACTGGTAGAACACAATGCTTTCCAATTTGTGATAAACATGAAACACAAAAGTGCTTTCCAATTTGTGATAATCATGGAAGAATTGTTATTAGAAAATAAATTTTTGTGAGTTGAATTCCACCAAGAAGCCAAGTGCTGTATAATGTGAACAAATGAATTCTCTGTATTCAACTTATCCTCAGAGAGTCTAAAGTTCCTCTCCTTCCAAGTTAACCAAAGGTTTGTTCTCACTGCACTCATTGAAAGGGTCTTTGCCTTGCTTGTGAGCCTCAAACCTGTTAAAATTTCCATCAGTCAATATCCACTCTTGTTCGGTAAGCACCATGGTGATGATAGGAAAATGTGGAATTAGATTCCTTGGAAACTTTCTCCCGTGCTTGTTTGTTTAAGCAGTTAGATGGACTTGAGAAATGCAGGATCTTTGTAAAAGCATTTTTTCTTTTGTTTAGAGATGGAAACTCCTAAGAAAGTTCAATTCTTCTTTTGAGGTAAACTGAATTCAGTCTTATTATATTCTACAATTATTTGTTATTTATTTCCTTAGTCGTAATTGGTAAATGCTTGGTAGTTAAGGTTTTTTTTTCCTTGTACATTAATTTTCTTTCCTTTTTTCTTTCCTTATGATCTATTTAGATTAGCCTTGTATTCATCTTTTCAAGTAAGCAAGAATATTTTTCTTCATCATTGAGATGGTATCAGAGTAGGAGATTCTGTGTTTGAACCTCTGTAATGTCATTTCCTCACCAATTAATTTTGAATTCTACTTGTTGGGCCTTCTACAAATTTCTAAACCCACAAGTGAGGGGAGCGTTGGAGTGTTGATATAATTAAATTCACAATAACCTATTAGTTTAAGTTTTTAGGTTAGTTGGTGATTTAACAAATTTCAATGGATAGAATCATGGAACCCTATAGAAATGAGTGAAACAGTGGACCATCCACTGTTGCATTGCCCCTCCCATTCATATAGAAATAGGATGTCTTTCTTTAAACTCCAACATTAATTGCTATATGCAAAATAGGATGGAGTTTTTATTTTGTTTTATTTTATTTAGAAACAATTTTATTGAGGTATGAATTTTACAAAAAGGAATGAGAGATACATGAGGATCACAACAGGCATTCCCAATAGACCATTTACACCATGAAATAGCATAAAAAATAATGAGGTCAAAGCACACTTCAAAGGGGTGCTCTTTATCCAAAAAGACTCTTTGACTCCTCTCCTTCCACAGGACCCAAAAGAAGGTCCTAGATATGTGCATGTGCATCCACAACAAAGCTTTGGCTCTTCAAAAGGGTGGTCCACTAGGACAATGATGAGAAGGTTTTTCAAAGATGGTGAAATGGGGGAATGAGGGAGCCCGATAAATTGGTATACTTTCCAAAATCGCATCTTCTGAATTCAAATCTGGATTCAGAATAATCTGATTCTCGCTCCTCTTTAATTCGATATCAATCGGATCCTTGATTGTCGGGGAATCATCGACTCTTACCTTTATGTTAGCCCCACTGGAAAGTCCCCAAATTTGAACCAAAATCTCGCTGCCGACAAGGGAAGGAGGGAGCCTAATCAAAGATGGAATGAAGCCGGTGGAGTTGTGTTGCACCTTCAATCTTGTCGCAATAAGGCTATGATTCGAGCGGTGTGATTAGATGACTCAATGAAACCCCCCACAACTATCTCCTCGTGGAATACAAAATATAGTATTATGACAGAACTCACAATACTACAAATTCTCTAATTCCACCTATTAAGCCAAACAAGTTAGTAATCACAAATGAAATAAAAGGAGATAGGAGTTAGTAATCACAAGTGAAATAAAAGGAGATAGGAAAAAAAATATTGGAAGATATATTGGTTTGCTTCAAACTCGAGACTATGTCCAATCTTCTGCTGCTGCAATTCTACTATAGTGGAGATTACAAGAAGCCCAACAAAAGCTTGACTTTCAAGTGCCACAATCCGATAACTTGAGATAAATAACAAATAAACCCTCAACATGACAGAGAGAACCCACATTATTCTCTTCAAACTCACTGCCCCACGACAACTAAAAACAAAGCAGTCACGAAGAAATGTCTTCAACCTTCAGCAAAAGCTGAATTGGTAAAAGAAAAGGCCACTCCACCAATTTTTTTTTTTTGCCGTCACATGAAGGTTATATATATATGCACGTTAGTGCAAAACCTAGCCAAATAGTGGGCCTACACAAAATGGGCCAAGCTTCATTTTTGGCTCCACCAAGCCTAACAAACATTTTCTGTCCATAGATTGGGAGGAAGATGAAGAACCTCAATCCAATCACCGTAAGAATTCACCATACTTCCATGATGATAATGGAAAAGAATGCGTTTCCATGGGTAGAACTTTAATCTGTGGTTCCCAATGAGAGTCCATTTGGGTGTCTTACAGAGGGCGTTTTACTAGCTGTGAATCATACAAATGAAGCAGAGCCTTGTTGTCCTGAAAGGGGTTGGTAGTACAACACTTAGATAGAGAGGCAGTGATTAAGTTATGGATGTTGGGCCAATCATCAGCCTGTTTGAATCGTTGGATTACACATACCTCCCTCCAAATATCATAGGGTTCAGTTGCTAGAATGGGAATGGGACGGTTGAAGACTTTTTACTTGAACCAGTTCTTTGTAAAGCCCCTTTGTAAGGGGTTGTTTGGGGTGCTGAGTGAGTTATAATAACATGTGTTATAAGAGTATGCAGAGTTATATAATTTGTGTTTAGGATTTAGAGTTATTCAGTCTGAGTTATAATAGTATATGTTTGGGGTGCAAAGTTATTCACAGACTATTATAACACATGTTATTATAACATGTACTCCAAACATGCCCTAAGTATTGGGCTGAGAAGTGAGTGCATTTAGAATTCCTGAACTTTTTCTCACCTGAGTTTTCAATTCCTGAAGTTATCACAAAAGAACTTTACATATTTCACTATAATGGCCATGTTCGCCCAAAGTTGGACAGCATATTGTCGTCTACAAAAATAAATCCTATTTTGACTAAGGGTATCCATTGAGGATCTTGTTACATCATATTCTAAATATTTCACAGTGGAAGTGAGAGTCTATCTTGCATGACCAATAAATAGGGTAAGATTGTGCAACCGATTTTTAGCTCTTGCTCCGAGTTCGCGTTCGTATTAAGTGTCATGAACGAATCAGTCACGATCAACTCACCCTCTGGTTTGTTTGATCCCCAAGAAAGAGGAAGCTAGGAAGATGGGAGACTTTCGACCGATTAGTCTGGTTACTAGTGTGTATAAGATTATCGCCAAAGTTCTTGCTTGCAGGTTAAGGAAAGTGCTCCCTTTAACTATCGCGGACACGCAAAGAGCCTTTGTGTAGGGGAGACAAATCTTAGATCAGTCTCTGATAGCTAATGAGGCCTTAGAGGATTATAAGCTAAGGAATCAGAAAGGAATTATTTTCAAGATTGATTTTGAGAAGGCTTATGATCATGTGGATTGAGATTTTCTAGATAAGGTTCTGGCTAAGAAAGGCTTCGGGTTCAAGTAGAGATATTGGATGTGGAGCTGTGTGAGATCAGTCAGGTACTCCTTTTTGGTGAATGGTCGCGCTAGGGGGCAAGTGTGTGCTCCTAGAGGGTTGAGACAAGGAGACCCCCTCTCTCCCTTTCTCTTCCTTTTGGTGGTTGATGTGTTAAGCAGAATTATTTTGCGGGGAGTGGAGAATGGGGTTCTGGAGGGGTTTCGGGTTGGAGCTGAAAGTTTATCTGTTTCTCACCTACAGTTTGAGGACGACACCCTGTTCTTTTGCTCCGGTAGCGAGGATTCCTTCGCCCACTTGAATAATTTCTTGGCTTTTTTTGAAACTATTTCTGGGTTGCATATTTATAGGGGCAAATGTCAGCTTGTGGGAGTGAATTGTGACCCTGGAAAGCTTTGTCGTTGGGCAGATATGGTTGGTTGTGAGGTGGGGTCTCTGCCTTCCTCCTATTTGGGACCCCCTCTTGGGCATAGTCCAAAGTCTGGTTTGTTTTGGGTCCCAGTGGTGAGTAAGATCCAGAAAAGGTTAGCGTCTTGGAAGAGGTGCTTCTTTTCAAAAGGAGGTCGGCTCACTCTCATCCAGTCGGTCCTGAGTGGCATCCTAATCTACTTCTTTTCTCTTTTCAAGATCCCGTCCACGGTTTGTAATAGTATCGAGCGGTTGATGCGTGACTTCTTGTGGGAGGGTGTTGAAGAGGGCGGGGGAGCCCACCTGGTCAATTGGGCTACTGTGTCTAAATTCGTAGACTTGGGGGAGTTAGGGATTGGTAACTTGAGAGCTCGTAACGAGGCGTTGTTGGCCAAATGGTTATGGCGGTTCCACGGTGAAACTTCCACCCTCTGGCGTAGGGTCATTGTGAGTAAGTATGGGGAGTCCCCCTTTGAGTGGACAGATACTGGGCGGGGAGGCTCCTTTAGATGTCCTTGGATTGGTATTGCGCAGGGCTTTCCTTCCTTCTCTGAGTTTGTTTCTTTTCGGGTGGGTAATGGGGCGGATACTCTCTTTTGGGAAGATAGATGGTTGAGGGATGAACCTCTTTGTTCGATTTTTTCGCGTCTTTATCATTTGTCTGGTTCCAAATTTAAGAGGGTGGTTGATGTGTTATTTCATTCGGGTCTTCTTGCCCCTCTCTTGACTTTAAGCGTGCTCTTTCTGATCGAGAGACGGTTGATGTCTTGTCCCTTCTTTCTCTTTTGGATGGTCTTCGGTGATGTCCGGATAGGGAAAATGTTCGTTTTTGGCGTCCTGATCCCTTAGCTGGGTTTTCGTGTCGGTTCTTTTTCCTATCCCTGGTTAATTCTTCTCCTTCTGCTTCTAAGGAGGTGTTAGTCTTTTCCTTAGTTTGGAAGGTGAGAATCCCAAAGAAGGTTAGGTTTTTTACTTGGCAGGTCCTTCATGGAAGAGTTAATACTCTGGATAGGGTTTCGAGGAGATGGCCTTCTTTGGTTGGGCCTTGGTGCTGTATTCTTTGTAAAAAGGCGGTTGAGGACGTTGACCATTTGTTTTGGAAGTGCGAGGTGGCTTAGGAGGTGTGGATGTTTTTTTTCATTGAGTTAGGGATTCCCTTTTCTTGGGGAGGGGAGGCTTGCAGAGAAGTTGTGAGAGAGTTCCTTTTGCATCCCCAGGTTTAGGGGAGGAGAGTCTTTTTGTGGCGAGCTGGTGTGTGTGCTATTCTTTGGGGGCTTTGGGGGGAGAGAAATTATAGAATCTTTCTAGGGGTTGATCGTTCCTCTTCTGATATTTGGACCCTTATTAGATTCTATGTTTCTCTCTGGGCCTCGGTGGTCAAGGCTTTTTGTAATTATCCTTTAGACTTTATTTTGCTTGGATGGAGCGCCTTGTTGTAAGCTCCCCTTGTTTTTTGTGGGCTTGTTTTTGTATGCTCGTGTATTCTTTCATTTTTTTTCTCAATGAAAGCTTGGCTTTTCATAAAAAAAAAAATAAAACTCACCCTCTTGTAGGTCTGCACATAGCAACACCTAGTGGGTTTTGAACACGTTAAAGGGCATGTAGACTGCATCGATCAAACTCTATGCAACAGTATGGTTTGAGTGTTTGCCTATAATATAGTTGATGACAGTATTGAATCGACTCCAATCAAATGTTTCATTGTTTGACCCACTGTGAATGAATTCTTCATAAACATCTGTTCGCCTAAAAAAGTCCTATAGCATACAATGTTTGAATGACCATAGAAAATATTTACTTTACAGGTATAACGAATAACATACAGTAACTACTACGTCTGTAGTGACAAACTTTCGACGACACAAGTGAGAGTGGATGTTCGTCTTTGTCCGAACAAACATGAATAGTGTGTCAGTTACCTGTACAAACATTATGATCGTTAGTCGTGACCCTTTAAAAATCATTAGTATGTAGGATTAGTATGTGTGCTTCATCACTCATCCATTGGGATGAGGTAATCAAACTCGAACCATTTTGTTCCCCGGATTCATACTCGATTTGCACTCACAAAGACGGCGGTCATTGGGTCGTCTAGCCGCTTTTGGAACCTTAAATTCAATTCCTCTGGTATAATGCACATTGGATCATACTTCTTCACTTTCCTCTGTTTACTGTCTGGCCTAGTGTCGGCCCATGGAGGATGCAATTTATATGCAATTCGTCGTTTATGCTTTCCTCGATGAGGTTGAGGTTGGACAAGTCGTATTACCTCCTCAACATCGTTTAAAGTCGACCCCCATATGCTACACAACGTTAAGCTGAATATAAAAGTAGTAAACATTACTATAATTGTTAATCAACTTTAGGTCTTAGGATTACCTCAGTCTTTGGTTGGATGAGTTTGTCCGAGCAAGTAAATTAACATACTATTCTTGGTGCTTGTATAGACTGAAATTGGGTAAACAACAAAGTTTGATTATAAGGTCGAGCTCTATGTCTGAATCATCTTCGACCTGTACAACATGGTGCCAATTTCTCCCCATCCCCTGTCTCATTAGTTTTAGCCATCAATTCACTCACCTTCTCATCGGTGTCCATAATCTAATCGTGATCTTGCTGTTTAGATAGATCACCAACATCAGTTGGACTATCATCTCTTGCATTGACATCTTTTACATCATCTTGTCCTTTGGATGGACCACCCTCGTCGGTTGGACTATCAACTCTTGCATTGGCTTCTTTGCCTTCGTCTTGTCCTGTGGACGAATCACCATCGTCAGTTTGACCACCATCCATTTCAAAATATGTTGTTGGGTCCATAGCTTTCATCTAGATGGTAATGGATACATTAGTAGACTAAGCATCTACAAGGCGATTAATTAAACAAAGTAATTTACCTTGGAAAGTAGTCACAAGAAGCTCATGATGACATATTGTCCATGCGAGGATCGAGGCACTCCATCCACTTTCTACATTTCCTCTTCCTCTTCTTCCTCAATCTTCTTCTTGATCTCTTTCTCAGGCTCTTTCTCTTTCTTAGACTCTTTCTCAATCCTTCTCTTTCGCTTTAGGTAATAGCGATGATGTGTCGATGTGTGTGGTTCCAATTGCCTCATCGATGTGTTGCATTTCAATTTCCTCACCTCTTTCAACTACATCAAGAGGACAAAGTCACATGTGGTGCACAAGGGAGCTCAATCCTTCGATTAATAAATTGAACCTCTTCTTCAGTGGGGATAAGCTTAACTGTGAGCGTAGCCTGAAATAAGAACTTAACTTATATATCACTTAGAATAAAAGAACCTGATTCAGAAGTTTAACTAACTGTTCTTAATGCAAAGATCTCATTGGAAAGTTGTGAGTATGAAGGCGAGTGATAACATGACCATTTACATATGTGTGGGATGGCCGTGTCGTTCAACTGATTCGCAACATGCCCTTTCAAGGACGAAACAGTCTCGTATGCCCATATCTGCATCAAGATGTAACAAGTATTAACTTAAATGCTAACCACATGGAAAATAAGTACATATTAAATTAAAACTTCATATTTTGCTAACCTGGAAGACATATAACCATATAAACTCGTCTCTTGCTTGTTCACCGAACTTGATCTATCCTTATAGGACTCAACTTTCCCCTTCAAAGCTTTTCTAAGGCTTTTCATAATCTTATTGAATATTTAGCGTACTCCAGTCCTCACTAAAGAAGTTTTCCCAATCATTAATTATGTCTAGCATGTTAGTATTCATTTGTTGTCTTCTCGCCCTTTCCATCATCACCAACTCATGAAATAGAACAATGTCATCTTAACTGCATCTTCATCATTTTGGAACTCAAGTGTGGGGAATAACTTATGAAACTCTTCACCCCTCATGACTTCATTATCCCCAAGTATAACTTCTGAAGTCTATTAGAAAATACATTTCTCCTTAAAGATCTGCTACCATGTGTAGACCAGTAATGAGGTCGAACTCTGTCTTACCAAAGGAAACCTATTCCCCAACAAGTTAAAACTCATAACATCTTCCTCACTTTCATTCATCTCCCTAAGTAGGATATAGTGTATCAATTGGCCATTAAATGTTATGGAAGTGTCTAATAAGGGGCCAAAGCTTGGTTGCCTAACATTGCTAATTGCGTTGGGGTGAATTTGTTTTTTTTTTTAATATTTTTATTAGTCCTACCTAGGTGCGAACAACAAGTCAAGGTCGTAGGAAAGTGGTCGTCTAGGGGAATCTTGTCAACCATCTCCATTGTCATAATTAAAACCTATAGACATACACAGTAATTAACATACATAGACATTTCAAATTAAAATGCATGTCAAATTAAAATGCATGTTAATTGCATACCCAATATTTAGTTTAAACTTTAAACAATGGAAACAAGATACGATTGGAAAAAAAATAATGGTTTAGAATTAAAAAAAAAAAGAAAAAAAAATGTCATTTTTCTCGGTTTGGGCTTTGGCATACCCAACCAGGATTTCGCTGCCCAAAAACTCGATCAGAATCGACTCACCGAAATTGTAGGCCCGTTTGATAACCATTTTGTGTTTTGTTTTTAGTTTTTGAAATTTAAACCTAAAACTACTACTTATACCAATGAGTTTATATGCCTTCTTATTTACTTTGTACCTATGTTTTCAAAAATCAAGCCAACTTTTGAAAACTAAAAAAAAGTAGCTTTAAAAAACTTGATTTTGTTTTTAGAATTTGGCTAAGAGTTCAAATGTTTACTTAAGGAGATGATCTCTATTGTAGAGAAATTAGGTGGACATAAGCTTAACTTTCAAAAACTAAAAACCAAAAATAAAATGGTTATCAAACGGGGCCTTAGTGATTAGGAATTATGACTGGGATTCATCGGAGGTTCGAGTGTCTAGAAAAAAAAAACCTGACTTCAAACCTTCTTTTTGTTCACATCTTATGAATCATTCAATGCAAGAAAACAACCCTAACAACCATTGAAGTATAAGAAATCAAAGATTGGACGAAAAAAAATCCATGAAACTCACTCCACAAACCCTAAAAACACTGTAAAATTGAGGTCAACATGCTTGTTACCGTTTGATCGTTGGACTTTGTTTCTTGTAGTTTAGAAGGCTATAATCGAATGGTTAGAATTAGATGAGAGGGAAGCAACAGTTGGAGTCCACTTTGACTTTCAAAATAGTTCCTTTCTTTTCTTTTGTGTACAACTGAGGGTATAAACGTAATTTCACATTCCTTTGGGTCAAAAAAAGGTTTTTAAATAGGAGCCTTAAATCCAAAAATAAACTTATAAGGGGCCAAAATATACAATTTCCCAAAATGAAAACGGTAGGGGTCCAAAAACTTCAATTTCCCTAAAAAAGTAGCTTTTGAAAAATTTAGAATTTGGCTGAGATTTCAAATGTTTCCTTAAGAAAGACGAAACTCGTTGTAGAGAAATTGAAAGAAAACCAACTTAATTTTCAAAAATAAAAATTAAAAAATTAAATGATTATCAAATGGGATCATTTTCAAAGCTTGCTTGATTTTTAAAAATATAGGTAAAAAGTAGATAACAAAACAAGTGCACTTATAGGTGGAGGTATTATTTATAGGCTTAATTTTCAAAAAACAAAAAACTTAAAATCCAAAGGTTATCAAACAAAATCTAAATAATTATTAAATTGATTTAAGTTTTCAAATTCTTAAGAATTGTGAATAGGAATAAATGCTCTTATGTTTGGATAGGATTGTTTTTGTGGGTATGGTTGATTTTTCCAATTATGTTGAATGTTATTTATTAGTTGGATTTACATATTTTGGTGTTAAGGTTGAGTATTTTCTGTCGGATTATTTTATTTTATTTTTATTTATTTTTGCTAGGTTTGAGTATTTTTATGATTGAGTATGATCATTTTTGTGAAATGATTTTCGGACTCTTATTGGCTGAATTTTGTATGATTTAATTGTTGGTTCATGGATAATTTTTTAGTTTAGCTTTTATGACTGATATCAATTGCAACACTTGTTTAGTTCAAAATTTAATTTGATAAATTTTTAAATTGACTGATTAAGTCTAAGGGTAGAGTAGGATTTATCTCTCTAAATAAACAAAAATATATACTCTTTTGGTCAACTAGGAGGTTGCCTATTTTTTAATGTGGGTATTGGAATATGAACTTCTGATGTCAAGAAAAGGAATACATATTAATTTCTATTATTACTTGGCTATGCTCACTTTGACTAGACGGTTTCCTCTTCTTTCTCATTAGTTGGAAACTTAGGAACTTAACTGCGAAGATAGTATCATGAATATATAATGAATTTTGACATTTACAGGGTATGAAGCCACTAAAGTAGGAATGGGGGGAGCTCAATGATGTGTAACCATGTACTCTATGCAAGCAACTTCATTTATTCCATTGTTTACCTAATAATAGCTCATTTGTTCAAAGCATTAATGGTTTCCATAAGCAACTTTATTTCTTCTTTTGCAACTTAAACATAGCTCGATTGTTAAAAACATTACTTGCCTCTTTAAGCGAGCAACTTCATTTCTTCCATTATTAACTCGAGCATGGCTCAACTATTAAAAGCAGTACTTGCCTCTCTAACACAAAAACACGAGTCAATGGTTTGTTGTCCATTCTTGCCATTTTTTAATTAAAAGAAGCATCAAGTTCATGCTTTATCTTGAGACTTTGTGGTCACACGACACAAGCTTTTAGCTATTGTTAGTCGCACAATTCTTGCTAACTCCCATTATGTCTTGGGTTGTAAGTAGGATAAGCTTTTGTTGCTTTTTCGACTTGAACGACAAAAAAGTTAATGTAAGGTGTATCAATTTTTAATTTCAATTTTTTTCTAATAACTTTATGCTCTGTTTGGCAGATGACATTGGTAAGAAATGATTTCAAATTCTAGGATTTTAAAAGATGTAAATGATTTCAAATTCATTTGTGTTTGGAACCAAATTGATTTGAAATCACCGAAATTAAAATTATTCGTTGGAAGCTCATGAGAAATGAAAAGAAAGTATAGTATTTTAATGTTATGCCCTTATAGATTTTGTAGGAGATTATTTTAATTTGTAATAAAATATTTTAACATCAAATAATATTATCAAATACATATGAACGTGAAAACATACCAATAATGAAAACAAGTCAATTTATTAAATTAAAATTTACAAATGTTATCATTATCGTTAAAAATGAAAATAAAATTACAAATGTATTAATATATATATATATATATATATATATATACATATATATACATATATATAAAGATTGAACCTAATATAGACAAAATCTATCTAGAGATTTGATTTGTTTTATGCAGCAATGGAGAAAAAAAATAAAAGAATTTTTTTTTTGTTGTTGATTTCTTCTTCGACCCAAGGTATGAAAACACAAAACTAAAAAACATATAGGGAAAATAATCCAGATCAATATACATAAAAATGGATCAAATCAATTAATAAATAAAAACAAAAAGGGACCAAATCAATAAATAAATACAAGATTTAAGAAGATGAACAAAGAAAAAAAAATATTTTTTCATGAGAAAGTTGAAATTATTGTTATCAATTTTTTAAAAACAAAAAATTACAGTGAAGAAATGAATTGAAAATCTAACCTTGAATTTGCTTTTGGTTTTGAGTTTGAATATATAAGAAATATTGATAGTATTAAGTTGAATAGAGAAAAATTATCATGAAGGAAACTATTGTATTGGATTGGGCAAAATTGGAAACCGTATCGAATTCCAATTTCAATTCATCTATCAACAATGTTTTAACCTTTTATCTACAACTTGCCTATTCAAAATAAGATTTTTTTTTTCATTTGTAGTTATTATGGGTGAAATTGGACCATAAAGATAATTTTGGAATACAAAGGAAACAGAAGGACAGGAATACAAAAAAAAAAAAACCCCAAAATATGCAAAAGTGGACTGGGCTAAAAGGCAGAAGAGATTGGGCCTCCAAATTGCGCAAAAGGTGTGGATCAGGCCTAAAAGCCCAACCTCTGGTCGGCCTCAGCCTGGCCGAGGTCGACCCAATTTTGGTTGAGGCCTACCTGACGTTGATCAACCTAATCATGAACCTCAATGAAAAATTTTCTTATGACCGCTACACGGAAAATTAAATGTTTCTTTTTAGTCATATGTCATTTGTTTGGAATAGTTTTCTATTATATGCATTTGCATTGATTACTAGATCGTCAATAAAGTACATCTTTTTCAAGCTACAATTTTGTTCAAGCATGAATTCGATACCTCCTCGAACAAAAGGGGCTACACAGGAGCTATACCTCCCGATCAAACAACAGTTCAAACAATATTTGTGAAAGAAACTCATTTGAGAAGTTGAAATTCAAGCAACAATAATGATTATGAAAATCATTAGAAGATTGGTTGAGGCTGACCAGAAGCCGAGGCCAACCCCAGAAGCATAGGTGATAAGAAATTGAAAAGGAATTTAGAAATCTAACAACCTTGTTCATAAAACAAGACCTTTAGATTACAAATCCAAAACCCCCAAATCAAAATGAAATCAAAGATGTCAAAGATTCTAATGTCAAAAATATTAAGTAACCTTTGACAATTTGATCTAACAACCTTGCTTAAAGAAACAACATCTTTAGAACTCAATCTCAAAGACCCCAAAATGAATTTTGAAAATCAACTCAAGGAAAGTAAAATCAGATTGCCTTGTCGATCAAAAATCTCAAGGAAAGAGAACTTGTATGAAATTCGAATCACTCCACAAGCAAGATTGATCAAGTCAAGCTTGACTTATTATAAGTATGCAACCTAATCTACATAGAATTGCAAAGAAATGGCTCTAGGCTATAATAAAGCTCAAAGGCCTTTTTTGATTACATTTTTCAATCTTTCTTGTTCTTTCTTTCTCCTTCTTTCTTTCTCCCTATGGATTACATGTTGTTCTTTCTTTCTCCTTCTTTCTTTCTCCCTATGGATTACATGTATGACTATTTATAACCTTCAAAATTAAACCCTAGAGTAACTTATGGCAATCTAAAGGTTATAACTCCCAATTACATGAATACCATAACACCCACTAACTCAAAAGTAATCTAAAAACTCATAAATGTAATGTTTACAACTGAAATTACATCAATATAGCCATAAAATCGAGATTGAAGTCTCTTTGTTGACTTTGTAACTCTTTGTAACCATCTAAGAGTAAATGAAGCTCGTCTTGAATTATCTTGAAACCCTTGTTCCAGAAATGAAGCTTAATTGTTCTTTAATAAATGATGAGTTGCACTTGAGTTCATTAAATGCAACTTATGTTAAACTTTCATGAACTTGACTTCATTTAATGTGACTTGATTGAGATGCCTTGATTCATATCAATAGGCCAAGGTCAACCTCAACAAGCATGATTTTTTTTTTTAAAAAAGGGTTGAGGCCGACCTTGACATATGCTTAACTTTTAGCAAAGCATGTGAATTGGGGGCTACTGAAAAGTATTTTTTCTTGCATACATCCAACTCACATCGCATGATTAACCCAAATAATCATCTAGGAGTTCGAACAACGATCAAGAGAAATGACAACCATGCCGAGGCCGACCCCACCATGGGTCCGATCCGAGTTATCTTGTCCTTTCTCAACTCCGTTTCAATAAAACTTGGCCAAAAATTCCAACAATTAATGACGACTTCATCCCGTCAAGATCACCTGAATTGAAGCTACAAATGCCCCAATATGCTTTTAAGAAAATCAAGTAGGCTAACCCTCAAGAGAAAAATCTTAAACCTATGGAAGACGAGGAATCAATCCTACGGGATTGATCAGACAATCCCAGGGATAATCCAAGGACCACCTTGGAGCCTTAAAATTTTCTCCAGGAAAGCGGTTGAACATCGTGAATCTAGAAGAGAATCTTAAACCATGGGAAGACTATAATCAACAGTATGGGGTATGATCGAGCAATCCCTGGATAATCCAAGGATTACCTTGGAACCTTAAAATTTTCTCCAAGAAAATGGTCGAACACCATGAATCTAGAGGAGAATCTTACACCATGGGAAGACTAAGATCAACCCTACAGGGTTTGATCGAGCAATCCCGAGATAATCAAAGGACTACCTTTGAGCCTTAATATTTTCTCCAGGAAAGTGGTTGAACACTATGAATCCAAAGGAGAATCTTACACCTTGGGAAGACCAAAATCAACCCTACAGGGGTTGATCAAGCAATCCCAAGGGAAATCTAAGGACTACCTTAAAGCTTAAATCTACACTTTTAGAGAGTGATCTAGCATGACAAAAGTGAAAATGTCCTAAGCAAAGAGATATCATATTACTCCCAAATCAGTCTCCATACCAATAGCCCATAATAATGAAGCTACACCATGGATCCTAATTAGGGAGTGATGGCTAATGTTATGGGTGAAATTGGACTATAAGGATAAATTTGGAATACAGAGGAAACAAAAGGGTAAGTATACATAGAAGGACCCAAAACAAGCAAAAGCGGACCAAACTGGGCTAAAAGGCAGAAGAGATCGGACCTCCAAATTGTGCAAGAGGTGTGGATCGGGCCCAAAAATCCAACCCCTGGTCGCCCTCAGCCTGGTTGAGGTTGAGGCCCAACAGTTGGCCAAGACCAACCTCTTCACGGGCCTAGTCCATCTCTTTTCTCTTTTAGGCCCTGATCTGAATCCAAAGATGGTTTTCTCCTTTTCTTGCTTCGTGATGGATTAGGGTTGACATCCTAGAAAGGCCTTATAATTATTACACATTCGCGGATAATATGATAGTCAATTTCAATATATTTTGTTTGGGCATGAAAAAGAGGATTATTAACCAATGTAATGGGAGAAGTGTTGTCACACCATAAGGTTGGAACCGAGGGAATAGGTATGTGATAGTCACAAAATAGTTGTCGAACCCAACACAACTTAGCTGTTGAAACAACTAGAGATCTATATTTTGCTTTTGTAGACGACCTTGGAACGATATGTTGCTTCTTGAAACTCCAAAAGATCAGATTTTGGCCCAAGAAGATTACAAAGCCAGTAGTTGATCGTCTGTCAATGGTATTAGTGGCCCAATCAACATAATAAAACACTTTTAAATCGATGAGACCAGGTTGGAATTTGAGACCAACATGAATTAAGCCTTAGAGATAATGAAGAATCCTCTTGACAACAGTGAGATTAGTCTCAGTAGGCTTGTGCATCTTTTAGTAAACTTTGTTTGCAACAAAGGAAATGTCTGGTCTGGTAAACGCAAGATACTGAAGTGTCCCAACAAGACTTCTATATGTATGAACATCCTCTAGGAGTTTAGAAGAAGTATGAGTTTCCTTGGTAGCACATGGAGTGAGACACGGTTTGCAGTCAACCATTCCAGCTTGTTTTAACAAGTTAGTCACGTATTTCCATTGATTAGCAGTAATAATATCAGCTTGTCAAGACATTTCTAGGCCAAGAAAATATCGAAGTTAACCCAAATCAGTCATTTCAAATCCACTTTTTAAGTCTTTAATGAGATCATCAATATAAGATGTGTTGCTACCAGAGATGATAATATCATCGACATATAGTAACAAAAAAAGTTTTGGATGAGGATGTTACTTTAAGAAACAGAGATAGGTCAGCTTTGGAGGCTACAAAGCCAAGAGTTAGAAAATAATTTGTAAATCTATCAAACCAAGTGTTGGGGTTTTATGCCCTAAACTCGTGGTGTTGGTAAATACTCGATGAAATTAATAGAGTTATTTTTTCATCTTTTCTTGTGTACTCGCATTTAAACGTAATCCAATAAACTAAGCTCCAAGGATATAATTATGAGAACTTGAACAGTATATAGTGGACACACAAGTAGGATCAGATTCAAGCATGTAACCTGAACGGTCTATAGTACATGGATAAGGTTGGGAACCTTATCCTGGTAACACTATGGATGCAACCGTATTTGATACAAACGAGGCGATCCAACTTGTTCATGTAGTTGATATGCGAGTGAGGGCATCTTGTACGATGAGATCGTATAATACCAGACCGCGAATTATTAGCCAAACTGATGTAACACCATTAACATATTAGGTCTAATAATTTATAGATGACCATTATTGACTCGACCTGAATCCTGAGCGGTTATGAACTCCTGACTGCGGGAGTTTGTCTTTTAACTAGTATGGGTGAGAGTGACCATAGTTGTCGTCTCAATATGCCTACCTTCGTGGGGACAAAACCTCGTGTGGAGCTGGGAACTTAACTCTACAAGATGGAATTTACTTATTCCCGAGCTAGAGAATTTATATAAGTTGTTCTCTTAAGGGTTGAATCCTGGTCTTGAACAATGGGGCCAAACCCTCTCATTGGCTCGAGAGGAACTTTGTTTATGGTACGACCGTAAACAAGTTGTTCATTAGAGGATCAGTGGTACTTAAGGGTAAAATAGTAATTTGACCTAGATGTACGGTAAAACGGTAATTGAGAGTGAATTTGAAATGTTCGAATTCGTAAATGAGAATTAGATCAATTATATGTGATATAATTGATATAATATATATAATTTAATGTGAATATGATTCATATTGAACAATATGTTATATTTGGATTACAATCCAAATGTCTAATTTAATGTGAAATAGTTTCATATTAAATATAATAGGGAATATGAGAGTAATATAGAAAATTAAATATGATTCAATTAATAAAATATATGATATTTTATAGTATGCATTATTCAAATATGATTTGCATAATGTAAATAAGGTATAAGATACCTTATATTATACAATTATGTAGATATGATTTGCATAATGTATTAATTATGCAAATAGTGGGTGAATAGGTGGAGGAAGTTACCTCCACTTTCACACACTATCTAAGAGTGCATTAGGATGCATTTTGGCACTTAATCACCTAATTTTGGATTTTGATAAATTCCAAAAACACTAATCTCTTTCAAATTCTCCTTAGCACTCATTCTCTTCAAAGAGATTTCTCTCCCAAATCCAAAAGGAACATCCACTGTTCTCCGTCTCCTAGAGAACAATGGACTAGCCATAGTGGAGATGTTCGAGATCGATACGAGTTTATGATACGAAGAGGAACACATGAAGAAGAATTCTTCAAAGGTAAAAGTTTTTATTCCCAATTTTATACTTAATCAATTTTATGTTTTTTGTGAGAATTCTACAACATATTTGCACGCAAAAGTGCTTTAAACGCTTCCGCAGTGGGATATGATCTCTTCAATTGGTATTAGAGCCATTATTGCTCACGATTTCACAAAATTTGGATATGGGTTGCTTTCGTTTCATGAGATGAATGTGAGTTTGTAAAATTAAATGTTTTCACATTTTGACACTTAGATTTACATTTTTCATTGATGAGATCAATGTAAGGGTCCGTTGTTTGGGGCAAAATTGTATGTAAATTGAGTTTGTAAGTCTGTGTCGCGTTGGCAAGGAGTTTTTGTGAAGAACGAAACAAAAACCAGCAAGGATCGAAGATGTTCTGTTCTGTCTAGACGGAAGCATCAAGACGTTGTGGAACAATGTCGAGAGCTGTCTGTGCAGAAAGTTCGACTGCAGCAGATGCAGCGTCTCGACGTTATCACCCATGACGCGTGAAGTGGGTGGTTTCAAGACGTGTGCGCGCGAGGATTGCATCATTTTACCTTTTATTTCATTTTTTATTTAATTCCTTTTTAATTGATATAATTTGATTATATTAATTTTAATTAATTTTAGGGTGCCAAAATGTGGTCTAATTTTACTATTTAATTTATGCAATTATTGTTTGATTTCTATATGCACAATGTATGTCATATAGTTTAAAATCTCACCTTAGATTAAGCATAATTATGCATCATTTATAATATAAATGTTATATTATATAGTATGCATATGTAATTAATATAATTGTCATATTAATGTTTGAAAGCATTGACATGCATCTTTTCATATGATGAATGCGTTATTAATGTATGTATATTCATGTGATGAATGATCAAACACATTATAACATAAAAATGCATGTAACCTAACATTAATTAACTAGTTTTAAAATGGTTTTAGAATTGGATTAATTAGACCTTAGGTTATCTAGTTCTAATAAGATTAGAATTAGGCAATCTAGTAATCTATAAACTATGATTAAAGAACAACTCCGTCTAAGGAGGGTTCTGGAAAGGCTAAGGTATTTAAGTCGATGTGAAACGAACACCCCGACTGAACCGACACGGGAGTGAATTTAATCTAGAGGTTTATAAATTATGATTCGTGAGTGACGTTTATTAAAGGGCTAATGAATTAAACTCATAGACCTAGGTTTATCAAAAGGTTAATAGACTTAAATAATTACAATATAAATGTTATATTGGTAGACGTAAATTATTGCCAGATTTATCTAGGTCAATCCCTAATTATAAAGTCTGAGTGGGAGGAAATAAGTATATATGATACATCAATTTTTTTACCCACAAATCTCCATTAAGTTCATATCGTGAGGTTCATGCTCGACCTCGTGGCGCAAATGGGAGCGCCCCCCCTTGAATGATGTTTGTATGGATCAAAATCAAGGTGAATGGAGAGAGTACTTATAACAAGTGGGAACGAGACTTGTGTTAACGAGACCCACATTCCTCTCTATTGGTTTACACTGTGAGGCTCTTATGATCCTCCTGTATGTTTTCCCTAAAGCAAATGATCCTTTCGGAGGGCTTGATCATAGGGGTCGAAACAATGTAAACTCCCAAAAGGGATAGAGTTGCCTTAGTTTGTTTTCCAACTTAGTCCTCCTTTTGGCAGATTTTGTTGAGGCGGAACTCTAGAATCTAAAATAAGAGGGTCACACTTACGGGATACATTAAGAGTTAATACATCCAGACCAAAAAATGGTAATTAAAACCTATGAGAATAAGAGTTATTCTGGTAATAGGGTTTGGTCGAGTTAGTCTCATCCCAAAGGAGGAGTGATTCGAATACCTTTCGGTGGTTGTTATTCTAAACCTTTGGGATATCATTGCAAATTAATTGACCTATGGATCAAAAATTAATTTCGCTTAAAAAATTATTGGATTTAATATAAAGTTTTTGCGAGTAACCAATACATGAAATTCATTTTTTTAGCAAAATGTCAAGCTCGATTATTTCCTTATTAGTTGCCGAAAAGTTAACCGAGGATAATTATCCAACATGGAAAAATAACTTAAACACGATTTTAGTAGTGGGTGACCTGAAGTTCGTACCCACTAAGGAATATCCTCAGGTGTCGAGCTCGACCATACCGCGAAACGTTCGTGACACTTACGATAAATGAATCAAGGCCAAGGTGTACATCTTAGCCAGTATATCTGATATTTTGGCTAAGAAACATGAGAGCATAGCACCACTAAGGAGATCATGGGATCATTGTAGGAAATGTTAAGACAACAGTCTTTTCAAGTCTAGCACGATACTCTCAAGCACGTCTTCAACGCCAGGATGAAAGAGGGATCGTCTGCCAGGGAACACATTCTCGATATGATGGTTCACTTCAACGTGGCAGAGATGAATAGTGCAACTATCGATGAGTCGAGCCAGGTTAGCTTCATTTTGGAGACTCTTTCGAAGAGTTTGTTTCAGTTTCGTAACAACGTTGTTATGAACAATCTAAGCTATACCTTAACCACCTTTCTCAATGAGCTACAAACCTACCAGTACTTGATGAAAGTTAAGGGACAAAAAGGTGAGACAAATGTTGCCTATCGACCCTTCCACAAGGGTTCGACCTCGGGGACCAAACCTGTAACTTCGTCCTCTTCAGGCTCGAAAGGGAAAAAAAGGGAGATGAAAAAGTTTGGCAATGGGAAACAAGTTGACCATGCTGAAGCCCAGAAGAGCAAGAAACTCAAGAAAGTTGTAGAAAAAGGAAAATGTTTCTACTACAACAACGATGGGCACTGGAAGAGAAATTGTCCCAAGTACCTGGCTGATAAGAAAAAAGAGAATGAAGGTGAATATGATTTACTTTGCATTGAAACTTGTTTAGTGGAGAATGATGGCTTTGCATGGATATTGGATTCAGATGTCACTAACCATGTTTGTTCTTATTTTCAGGAAATTAGTTCATGACAAGAACTACAGGAAGGGGAGATAACACTCAGAGTTGGCACTTGGGAGGTTGTCTCAGTCATAGCAATGGGCATAGTAGAGCTGTTGTTTGGTAAGAAGAAACTGTTATTAGATAACATATATATAGTATCAGGGTTTACTAGAAACCTTATTTTTGTTTCTTGCTTGTTAAAACATGTTTTAATTTCCTTTAATGTAAATAAAGTGTTTATTTCTTTTAAAGGTATTGAAATTTGCACAACTTTAGTTGAGAATAACTTGTATGGTTTATGGCCTAATTCAATCAAAATGGTTTTGAACACTGAATTATTTAGAACTGCAAATACGCGAACTAAGAAGCAAAAAGTTTCTGCTAAAGAAAATGCTCATCTTTCGTATCTTATGTTAGGCCACAGAAATCTCAATACGATTGAGAGACTTGTAAAGAATGAACTTCTAAATGAGTAAGAAGAAAATTTTTTAACTGTACGTGAGTCATGCCTTGAAGGAAAAATGACCAAAATGTCCGTTTTTAGAAAAGGTTATAGAGCCAAGGAGCCCTTGGAGCTTATACATTCAGACCATTGTGGCTCGATGAGTGTTAAAGCTAGAGGAAGGTATGAATATTTCATCTCCTTTGTGAATGATTATTCAAAATATGGGTACATCTACGAAATGCATCACAAGTCTGAAGCACTTGAAAAGTTCAAAGAGTTTAAGACTGAGGTTAAAAACCTCTTAGGTAAGTCAATTAAAACACTACGATTCGATCAATGTGGAGAGTATGGACCTAACATTCCAGGACTATATAATAGAACATGGAATTACGTCCTAACTCTTAATACCTGTTATGCCCCAATAGAATGATGTGTCAGAGAGGAGAAATAAAACCTTGTTGGACATGGTTCGGTCGATGATAAGCTTCATATCCCTTACTCGTTTTGAGGTTATGCATTGGAGACTGCAGTATACATTTTGAATAATGTTTCGTTGAATAGTGTTTCTGAAACACCTTTCAAACTCTAAAGAGCACGTAAAGGTAGTTTACGTCATTTCACAATTTGGGGGTGTCCAACCCATGTGCTTGTGACAAACCCAAAGAAATTGAAATCTCGTTCGAAGTTGTGCTTGTTCGTAGGCTACCCAAAAGAAACGAGAGGTGGTATGTTTTATGATCCTAAGAAAGATAGGGTGCTTGTGTCGATAAATGCCACTTTCTTAAAAGAGGATCGCATAAGGGACCATAAACCAAGGAGTAAGGTCACATTGAGTGAATTATATAACACATTAGCAAAGGTTGCTGAAAATACTAACACATCAACAAGAGTTGTTGATATTGGCTCGTCGAGTAAAAAACGTTCATCTCAAGAGTTTGGAAAGCCTCGACGTAGTGGGAGGGTTATAACACAGTCTAACCGTTACATGGGCTTAACTGAAATCCAAGTTGTCAAACCTGATGACGACCATGAGGATCCATTGACTTATGAACAGGCAACAGATGATGTAGACAAAAACGAATGAGTTAAAGCCATGGACCAGGAAATGGAGTCGATGTACTTCAATTCAGTTTGGGATCTTGTGGATCAACCGGATGGGGTAAAACCTATAGGTTGAAAATGGATCTACAAGAGGAAATGAGGTGTAGATAGGAAGGTATAGACTTTCAAAGCTAGACTCGTGGCAAAGGGTTATACCCAACGATAGGGGGTGTACTATGAGGAAACCTTTTCCCCTGTTACCATGATTAAGTCTATCAAAATCCTTCTAGCTATTGTCGCATATTATGACTATGAGGTATGGCAGATGGATGTCAAAACGACCTTCTTAAATGAAAATCTTGACAAAAGCATCTACGTGGACCAACTCAAAGGGTTGATTGAACAAGGCCATGAGCAAAAGGTTTGCAAGCTTAAACGATCCATTTATGGACTGAAACAAGCTTCTAGACCTTGAAATATAAAGTTTGATGAGGCGATCAAATCTTATGGTTTTTGTGACGACCACAACCATAGGTACTAGTTATTTATTTTATTTAACGTTCTATCGACCTTTGTGTTAAGTCGGATTAGTGAATTTTCATCAGGCTCGGTGAGAGTGAGTCCTTAATCTTATTTAGTTATAGTGAAGTGTTCTCCTTTAGATAAATTTACACTTATATTTAAAATAAAGGGAAAGGAAATGACAATGACACTTAGTAAATAATGCCTAAGTAAGGGTTAATTGGGACTTTTAACAATGACCTAGACCTCATTGTTCAACCATATATATAAGCTTGCAAGCAAAGAAGGAAGAAATCAAACCCTAACCCTAAGACCATCTACACTTTCATCTTCTCCTTCTCCTTCGTACGCATGCCCTAGCCGAAAACCTAGCTCCAACGTCTTTATTCTTTGCCGTTGCCGTCCGATCGTGCCCGTGCAAGTCGCCCCAGCCGCCTCGTCTGCAACCCACGAACGAACACGCTCGGAGCTGCACGCCGCCATCCCAAACCGCGAGTCACTTGCGCCGGCTGAAGCCCCGCGAGTCTTGCGCCGCCACCGCTTGTGAATTCGACCTCGTCCAGCCGTTCGCAAGCTTCCGTTCGCAGCCACGTTCAGACACCGTCAAGCCGGAAGACCACGCACGAAGTTGACGCCGTCGAGTAACCCGCCACGAACTGTGACGACCGCCATCTCAGGTACTATTAGTTATTTTATTTAACACTTTATTAGCCGCTGTATTTAGTTGGATTGGTGTTTTAATCAAGCTCGGCGAGAGTGAAACCTTAATTTTTGTTTAGTTTAAGTGAATGGTTCCTTATAGAATAAGATTACTTATGAAATTAAAAGAAAAGGAAATTGCAAGGGCGTCTTGGTTATTATTGTGTATTTGAGGGCTACCTTAGGCAATTGGAATTTAACCTAATTTGATGATATATAATCTCCTTAAGTGAAGCCACCAAGAGGATGCAAGCCCTAACCCTATTTCTCCCATCATCCTCATCTTATGAAACCCTAACCCTAGGCACCTTGGAAAAAAAAAAAAAAACCCTAACTCTTTTCTCCCTCCACCGCTTAGCCTAGCCGACCAGCAACCATTCCTTGTGCGTGTGCCCTAGACGTCAGCCGCTCATCACACCACTCCTGCCGCCGGCAAGCCATTGGCACTACGGTTACCCTCGCCGGCGAACGCAAGAAAGGAGATTCTTCACCGCTCGCCTGCAACCCACGCACGAAGGAGACTCGGTCTTCTTGCAGAAGTCCGCGCGCGCCACCTCCGACTCACCTACCACGTCTGCCGGTCCCGTGTTGCAGCCGTCGACGAGGAGAGCGATCGGGTAGCAGGTCGTCGCCGGATCCCACGCAACTCCAGCCCCTGCCGCCGCTCGATCTCGCGCGCCTTCACGCGGACGAAGCGGACCTGCTGCACCGTGCTTTGTTGCTCGTGTGAGCCCCGTTCACCGATCGTCCGTGGCGCCGATCACACCATTTATGTCGCGGTCGCGCGTCCATTGTAGCATACGCTCGACGGAGGTTCACACTAACTACCGATTGCTGCCACTGAGTGATCGACACCGCAGATCGTGACCACGCCGACCAGCAACCCTTCAAGAGTTTCGAGTTCAGCCGGTGAGCAATCGATTTGAGTTTCATGATTAATTGGAAACTGTGCGATCTATCGTGTGAATTATTATGACGTTTACGTGAGGAACTGAAATTATTGTTCGAACACGAATTGTAGGAACGAACTGAAGCGTAGGATCAAGATTTCCAAGCTTTGGAACAACCAAACCCACGTTCGGATTATTATTCGGAGTCGAGGTAATTGGAGTAAGGTGAGAATGATGGACGCTTTCGTACCCAGATTCTTTATGTTGATGGAACTGTGCAGTAGGATAACGAATAGAAGAATCCTTGGTTTCAGGTTATTGGAGGAGACCGTTAAATTAAGAATTAGAAGGAAATAGTGAGATCAAAGCTCGAGGTAAGGGACCTTGTGCCGAACTTTTAATGGGAGTAAATGAAAATGATTTTCATGATTTTATGCGAAATAGTTTATATTTTTCATATGAAAATACACAGATATTATTGTGAGAACACGTGATATTTTATGTGCAAATACTTCGATGTATCATATGAAAATGAACCATTATTTTATGTGAAAGTATTCTCGTATGTTATGTATAAGGATTCCATTATTTCATGTGAGAATAGGACAGTAGTTTGTATGAGAATGTTTCATGTTTCTTACAAAAGTATGATCTTCAAACTGTCCCATGAGAAAGTATGGTGATATCTTGATGATGATGTTTGTGATATGTACTCTATTATTATGTGACTGATGGGACCTTATGCATGTTTTGTATGCCACGAAATGAATTAGCGAATAGTGTGGACATTGGTTATCCCGAGATCGCTATGTGCATGGTCAAACATGCAATAGAGACCTATGGGTCAAAGCACGAGAAGTGCATGAGGACTCGAAATGAAATGACTCGGGATGACGATCGGCCTCACAATTAAATGAACAACCATGGATTAAAGACCTGGCAATCAAATAAACAGTCATGGATTAAAGACCTGACAATTGAATGAGCAGCCATGGATTAAAGACCTGGCAACTGAATAAGCAGTCATGGATTAAAGGCCTGACAATTAAATATGCAGCCATGGATTAAAGACCTGGCAACTCGAGAAAGTTTTAAGTCCCATCTATGTATGTTACGAATGAGTTTAGAGATCATGATTGTATGTGTATGCATATCCCAAACCTCGGTAGCGAGGTTACTTACTGAGTATTGTTTTGCAATACTCACCCTTTCTTTTAAAAATGTTTTTCGAGTAAAGGGAAGGGCGTGCGGGCGTGTGGCGGGGCGTTACGGGACCATGGGAACCGACATGATTTCCGCATTATTCTTGTTTCGAATCGTTGTTGTCTCAATGTTTTAATTGAAGTTAAAATTATTTACGATTTTAATAGGCCAAAATTGAATTGATGTTTCTAACTGATTTTAACGTTTTGTTTTTCTTTCGGGATCCCTGGAACTATTTACGTTAATGGGAAATTGCTTTTAAGTTCTTTTTATCTCTCGGCCTATAAATGCATGCATGTGTAGTAATGTCCCTAGGAATTTGGTCATAGAAAAGTAGGGGCGTTACGGTTGGTATATCGAGCCCTAGGTTTAAGGGTTACGTAGACTTGCTACTGAGTAAGCACAGAGTAGTTCCATGGTTTAACGACGCTTTCGATCACACGCGAGTGCGTTACGATATTTTATTAAGAAAGTGAATGATTATGATATGATCTTTGTTTTTATGCATATACATAACCTTAAAAGCCCCAAGGGGTGATCCTATCTTATGATTTGAAAGTAAAGGAAACCGAGTTAGAAACTCTCTATATTGTAGTTTTGACATAATGCCACCTAGAGGCCGAGGAGAGGTAGGGGCGTGGTAGGGCGGGAGGGCAAGGGAAACGTTGGCGCTTGGCCGGAATTACCCACGGATCGGGAAGAGATTACTCCACCCGTTCGAGACCTCCCCAGACCAGGCTGCCGGCCGTCGGGAGATGTGTACTGCAGCTTGCCCCCGTGGCGGACCGAGGAACGCCAATGTTATGACTATGATGGTGGAGGCTATGCAGAGTGCAGTGCGAGCTACGGATAGCCACCCACCGCCCAAGCAAATCGGGGCGAAAACGATGCAACTCGAGTCTCGTTACTTGAAGGACTTGGGAAGTATGACCTAGATCTTTCAATGGGTCTTCCAGTGACCCCACCGTGTGGCGGAGTTGTGGTGTCCTCCATTGAGACCATCTTGATTGATGAAGCGCCACGAGGACCGAGAGGGTGTCATGTGCTACCTTTATCTTTGAGGATGACGCATACTTATGGTGAGAATCCGCCCGAGGAACCATCGTTGCCCGGCGGAGAAAGCGATTACACAGAACTGTTTAAAGAAGCATTCTCGGCGGAAATTCTATCCTGCTGCGGCTCGTTCAGAAAAGCGCGAAATTCTTACAGTTGTGCGAGAGCGGAGGCGGTGGAGGTATATGAGAGGAATTTACCCGATTGTCCCGTTTTGCCCCGAGCCGGTGGATCTGAGGCAAAGAAGACCAACGCTTCATTATGGGGTTTGGATGAGAATGTTCGAGGCTTTATTCAAGCATTAGCACCTCCGATTACGCCTCCGCGGTGAGAGTGGCGAGGCGGATTTGGAGTGCGACGCATCGCACAACAGTAGTAGTTAACCCGGGACGGCCCACAACCAAATCACAAGAGGAAGTGGGACCAGGCCCAATTCCGACTCACAGCGCCCCAGCGTACCGCGCATAGACCAAGGCATTTTTAAATGCGAGTTCGGCGAAACCACAAGTCAACAGATCGGGAAATAGCAGCGGAGATAGGCCACAGTGCAAAGAATGTGGTAAGCAGCACTGGGGTAAGTGTTTGGCCCGGTCCGGAGTGTGTTTCAAGTGTGGAAAGGAAGGGCACAGAGCTAATAGCTGCCCGAGTCAAGCCAAAGACTAGCCCGACCACAGAGTTACGAATAGTGGGCTCTTTGTGAAGCCGACCCATACATCGAGGAGAGCCTATGCAAGCACCGGTAGAGACATCTATGGCTCGGACTCGGTGGTTCTGGTACACTTCCATTACTTGGGCACCTTGCCTTTGTATTGTTTGATTCTGTTCTCACGCACTCTTTTATTTCTGCATCCTTTGTAAGTCAAGCTGAGTTAGAACTAGAACAGTTACAGTATGCCCTGTCTGTCTCCACTCCTGCGGGAATAAATTTGCTAGCCAATATGAAAGTCAAGGATGGTAGTGTGACCATCGCAGACCATGAGTTAGCAGTGAATCTAGTGGTCTTAGACATGTTTGACTTTGATGTAATATTGGGCATGGGTGGTTAGCGCGAGAACCATGCGTGCATTGATTATTTCGGGGAAGGAGGTAGTGTTCACTCCTCCTAACCAACACAGCTCTGAGTTCAGAGGCACGATAGCGCGGAAGTAGGCCTAAGGTAATTCACGCCCTTAAGGCGAGAAAGTTATTGCATCGGGGAGCTTGGGGCGTCTTAGCTTTGCATACTAGATGCAAGGTGCACAGAGATCTCGGTGACATCGATTACGATCGTGAATGAGTTTACTGACGTCTTCCCGAGAGACCTCCCGGAATACCTCCATCGGGAGGTAGATTTTAACATTGGATTGGAATTGGGGGCGACCCGATATCCAAGGCCCGTCTGAAATGGCGCGCGCGAGTTGAAAGAACTAAAAATACGATTACAAGACTTGCTAGACAAAGGGTTTATACGCCTGCCGTTTCACCACGGGAGCACCGTATTGTTCGTAAAAAGAAAGAAGCGGATCCATGCGCTGTGTATAGATTACGAGGAGTTGAATAAAGTTACAATCAAGAATAAATATCCTCTTCCCGAATAGATGATTTGTTCGATCGATTTGCAAGGAGCGGCGATGTTCTCTAAGATCGATCCGAGATCGAAAGCTACCATCGATTGAGGATCGGTGAAGGGATATCCCTAAAACGGCGATTCGAGATCACGTTATGGGCATTACGAGTTCCACGGTGATGCCGTTTGGTCGACCAATGCTCCTGCCGCCTTCATGGACTTGATGAACCGTTTGTTCAAGGAGTTTCTTGATCGTTCGTGATTGTGTTCATCGATGATATATTGATATACTCGGATGTGATGAAGAGCACGAGATGCACACGAGGAAAGTCTTACTCACACCGAGGAGAATAAGTTGTATGCAAAATTCTCCAAGTGTGAATTTTGGCTCGAGCAGGTATCCTTCCTAGGGCATGTTGTGTCCGGCCGAGTCTCTGTTGATCCGGTGAAAGTGGAGGCCGCCACACGATGGCCTCGTCCGACCACCGTTACAGGTGCGTAGTTTTACGGGTCTTGCGGGGATACTATAGGCGTTTAGTGCGAGATTTTGCCAAGATAGCCATGCCTATGACTCACCGGTGGCGCGTAAGGAAACTCTTTTGTTTGGGATGATGCTTGTGAGGCGAGTTTCCGGGAACTCGCCACGATTAGTGTCGGCCCCGATTCTTACAGATTCCCGAGAGCGAGGAGCTTTGTGGTTTCTGATGATGCTTTCCAAGAAAGGGTTGGGCATATGTGTACCGATGCAAAGACGCAGTAAAGTAATAGCTTATGCATCCCGACAATTGAAGACGACGCGAGAGGAACTATCCAACTCATGATCCGGAACTAGCGGCGATAGTATTTGCATTAAAGATCCGGAGACACTACCCGTATGGCGAGAAAATTGATTTTTACAGATCATAAAAGTCAAAAGTATCTGTTCACCCGAAGGAATTGAACATGAGACAACGCAGATGGTTGGAATTAGTAAAGGATTATGATATTGACATACAGCACCATCCCTGTAAGGCTAATGTAGTGGCCGATGCCTCGTGAGAAGCGGTGCATCTATCTTCTGCTGCGAGTAGTGACGGCATGCGCAGAGTTACAGAGCGAGTTTGCTCGAGCCGAAATTGCGATACTAGTAGGAAAGACCACGGCTCGATTAGCCCGATTAACGATCAATGCAAAACCGACCTTGAGGCAACGTATCATAGAGGCTCGGCGAGGTGGACCCTCGATTAGTGGAAAAACTTACAGGCAGGTAACTACGGTGAGTTGACGAGTTTTCCCCTATCCACGATGGAGGATTGCTATTTCGGGGGCGATTGTGTGTGCGGACGACGACAAAGGCCGAGAACCGAGATCTTGAACGAAGCCCATAGCTCACCATTTTCTATGCATCCCAGCGATACCAAGATGTACCGAGATTTGAAACAGATCATTTTGGTGGTGTAACATGAAGCGTGACATAGCGAGTTTGTCGGCAAGTGTTTGACTTGTCGGCCAGTGAAGGCACCTAGACAGAGACCGCGGGTTTCTTTGCAACCTTTACATGTACCTCGGTGGAAATGGGAGGAGATCTCAATGGATTTCATAGTTGGGTGCCTAGAACTTTACGAGGTTACACGGTGATTTGGGTTATAGTGGGCCAGTTAACAAAGTCGGCACATTTCATACTGTGAAAACCCACCTATTCTACAGATAAGTGGGCGCGGCTTTACAGGAAGAGATAGTCCGTTTGCATGGGATTCGGTCAAGATTATATCGAGGCGAGGATCCACGTTTCACCTCCAACTTCCGGAGGAGTTTACGAGAGCGTTAGGTTCGCGATTGAACTTGATCTGACTTTTCATCCACGGGCGGATGGCGCGAGCGAGCGATTAAATCGGATATTAGAAGATATGTTGAGAGCTTGCACTTTAGACTTCCCGAGCGGTTGGGACACTCATTTGCATTTGATGGAGTTTGCTTACAATAATAGCTTACGATCGACCATCGGAATGGCTCCATTTGAAGCTCTCTATGGAAGGCGTTGCGAGAACTCCCTTTTGCAGGAGGAGGTTGGTGAACGCCAGTTGTTGGGTCCGAATTAGTACAGTCACTAATGAGGCGAGACAAAAGATTAGGGGCGCGGATGCGAGACGCCCCAAAGCGATGTAAGAGTTATGCAGACACGAGAGCGAAGAGACCTAGAATTCGATGTTGGGGACCACGTATTTCTTAGGGTGGCCCCAATGAAGGGAATCTAAGGTTTGGCGGGAAAGGGAAGTTGAGTCCGCGATTCATCGGACCTTTTGAGATTTTAGAGAGGATTGGTGCGGTGGCCTCTGATTAGCACTCACCGCCTTCTCTAGCGGTTCATAACGTGTTTCATATCTCCATGTTGAGAAAGTGCGTTCCGGACCCGACTCATGTGTCGTAGACTTGAACCGTTCGATTATCGGAAGATCGAGTTATGGCGAGCGACCAGGTACAAATTATTGCAAGAGATCGAAAGACCCTCCGTGCTTAGTGAGATCGGCTTGGTTAAAGTGTTGTGGCGGAATCACCGCCGGAAGAAGCTACACGGGCGAGAAGAGGAAGTCTGAGCTAAATATCGAGAACTATTTCAAGAATAGGAACTTTCGAGGACGAAAGTTCTTAAGGAGGAAAGATTGTGACGACCGCCATCTCGAGTACTATTAGTTATTTTATTTAACACTTTATTAGCCGCTGTATTTAGTTGGATTGGTGTTTTAATCAAGCTCGTGAGAGAGTGAAACCTTAATTTTTGTTTAGTTTAAGTGAATGGTTCCTTATAGAATAAGATTACTTATGAAATTAAAAGAAAAGGAAATTGCAAGTATGTCTTGGTTATTATTGTGTATTTGAGGGCTACCTTAGGCAATTGGAATTTAACCTAATTTGATGATATATAATCTCCTTAAGTGAAGCCACCAAGAGGATGCAAGCCCTAACCCTATTTCTCCCATCATCCTCATCTTATGAAACCCTAACCCTAGGCACCTTGGAAAAAAAAAAAAAAACCCTAACTCTTTTCTCCCTCCACCGCTTAGCCTAGCCGACCAGCAACCATTCCTTGTGCGTGTGCCCTGAGCGTCGGCCCTCATCACACCACTCCTGCCACGGCAAAGCCATTGCCACTACTGTTACCCTCGCCGTCGAACGCAAGAAAGGAGATTCTTCACCGCTCGCCTGCAACCCACGCACGAAGGAGACTCGGTCTTCTTGCAGAAGTCCGCGCGCGCCACCTCCGACTCACCTACCACGTCTGCCGGTCCCGTGTTGCAGCCGTCGACGAGGAGAGCGATCGGGTAGCAGGTCGTCGCCGGATCCCACGCAACTCCAGCCCCTGCCGCCGCTCGATCTCGCCGCCGCCTTCACGGACGAGCAGACCCTGCAGCCGCTGCTGTTGCTCGTGAGCCCCGTTCAGCCGATCGTCCGTGGCAGCCTCGATCACAGCTGTGTCGCCGGTCGCGTCCATTGTAGCATACGCTCGCCGGAGGTTCACACTAACTACCGATTGCTGCCACTGAGTGATCGGCACCGCAGATCGTGACCACGCCGACCAGCAACCCTTCAAGAGTTTCGAGTTCAGCCGGTGAGCAATCGATTTGAGTTTCATGATTAATTGGAAACTGTGCGATCTATCGTGTGAATTATTATGACGTTCGTGAGAAATCAAATTATTGTTCGAACACGAATTGTAGGAACGAACTGAAGCGTAGGATCAAGATTTCCAAGCTTTGGAACAACCAAACCCACGTTCGAATTATTATTCGGAGTCGAGGTAATTGGAGTAAGGTGAGAATGATGGACGCTTTCGTACCCAGATTCTTTATGTTGATGGAACTGTGCAGTAGGATAACGAATAGAAGAATCCTTGGTTTCAGGTTATTGGAGGAGACCGTTAAATTAAGAATTAGAAGGAAATAGTGAGATCAAAGCTCGAGGTAAGGGACCTTGTGCCGAACTTTTAATGGGAGTAAATGAAAATGATTTTCATGATTTTATGCGAAATAGTTTATATTTTTCATATGAAAATACACAGATATTATTGTGAGAACACGTGATATTTTATGTGCAAATACTTCGATGTATCATATGAAAATGAACCATTATTTTATGTGAAAGTATTCTCGTATGTTATGTATAAGGATTCCATTATTTCATGTGAGAATAGGATGATGGTTTGTATGAGAATGTTTCATGTTTCTTACAAAAGTATGATCTTCAAACTGTCCATGAGAAAGTATGACTGATATACTGATGATGATGTTTGTGATATGTACTCTATTATTATGTGACTGATGGGACCTTATGCATGTTTTGTATGCCACGAAATGAATTAGCGAATAGTGTGGACATTGGTTATCCTGAGATCGCTATGTGCATGGTCAAACATGCAATAGAGACCTATGGGTCAAAGCACAGGGGTCTGTGAGGGACTCGAAATGAAATGACTCAGGATGACCAGTCGGCCTCACAATTAAATGAACAACCATGGATTAAAGACCTGGCAATCAAATAAACAGTCATGGATTAAAGACCTGACAATTGAATGAGCAGCCATGGATTAAAGACACAACAATCGAATAAGCGATCATGGATTAAAGGCGACAATTAAATATGCAGCCATGGATTAAAGACCTGGCAACTCGAGAAAGTTTTAAGTCCCATCTATGTATGTTACGAATGAGTTTAGAGATCATGATTGTATGTGTATGCATATCCCAAACCTCGGTAGCGAGGTTACTTACTGGGTATTGTTTTGCAATACTCACCCTTTCTTTTAAAAATGTTTTTCAGGTAAAGGGAAGGACGTGCAGGGCGTGTGACGGGGGAGCGTTACCAGGACCATGGGAACCAGCATGATTTCCGCATTATTCTTGTTTCGAACTGTTGTTGTCTCAATGTTTTAATTGAAGTTAAAATTATTTACGATTTTAATAGGCCAAGCTGAATTGATGTTTCTAACTGATTTTAACGTTTTGTTTTTCTTTCGGGATCCCTGGAACTATTTACGTTAATGGGAAATTGCTTTTAAGTTCTTTTTATCTCTCGGCCTATAAATGCATGCATGTGTAGTAATGTCCCTAGGAATTTGGTCATAGAAAAGTAGGGGCGTTACACGAACACCTGCAGGCCGATCCACGAACGCCGATCCACGATCACGATCCACGAGCTTACGCCTCCGATCGATTGCGCGCATACACCGAGAGCACCACCAAGTACCTCGCCGCAAGCAAGCCGATCGTGAGCTCATCTTCCAGCCGCCGCTGCCGCTGGTGGATCGTGTTGCCGACTGCCGTAAGCTCGCCGTCGCCGTCGCCATCGCCGCCCCACCATCCGACCAGCGCCCTTGGTTTCGTTGTTACACCGAAAATCAAGAATTATTTCGAGGTCAAGTTGTGGATTAGGTGAGCCACGCGAAACCCTCTTTGATTTTTAGAGTGTAGAATTAATGGGACCCGATTTGCATGAAAATATTCGCATGGAATTATTGTAGAACGAGTGAATTTCGGTATCGAGACTTCCAAGTGTTGGAGCGAACAATTTAACGTTCGGTTTGTTCTTGAGTCGAGGTAATTGGAGCAAGGTTATTTGGAAAGGACCAGGTAACTTAAGAATTAGAAGGAGAGTGTGGGATCAAAGCTCGAGGTAAGGGGATCTCGTCTTGAATCTTTTAAATGGGATTAAAGAAAGCGGACTTTATTATTCTATGCGAAAATGGTTATGATTTTATATGAAAATACTTCATTATTTTATGTGAGTGTATTTCTTGATTTATGCGAAAATAGCTATTATTTTATGTGAAAATATTTCATCGTTTCATGTGAAATTCCTCATATATTGAAGTCTGAAATTTATCATGCTTAAGAGTATTTTCCTTAAATTGGTGTGAAAAGTCATGATTTGCATATCAATGATAATGTTTGTGGCATGTACACTATGGTTATGTTGAATGATGGGACCTCATGCATGTTATGTATGCCATAAAATGATTTGATGAAAAATGTGGAAATTGGTCCCCGAGTGCATTGTATGCATGGTCAAACATGCATTAGAGACCCTATGGGTCAAATTTACAGAGTCTGTGAGGACTCAATCTATACAGGGTGCGTGAGGGACTCAAACCATACGAGTGTCCATGAGGACTCAAATAATTACAGGGTGCATGTGAGGACTCAAAATGAAATGACTCGGGAGGACCAATTGACCACTTAAAGAAAAAGGAAGTCACGGACTATAGTCATGATGATATGAGAAGGTTTTAGGTCCCGCGATATGTACATTTCAAGCAGTTTTAAAAGTCATGATTGTATGTGTTTGCATATCCCAAACCTCATTAGCGAGGTCACTTACTGGGTATTGTTTTGCAATACTCACCCTTTCTTTTCAAAATGTTTTTGAGTAAGGCCAAGGACGTGCGGCGAGTGACGGAGCGCGTTATCGGGACCATGGGAAATGTCATGTCTTCCGCATATTTTCTTTAATAACCGATGTTGTCATTTTATGTTTTTTTTGAAGTTGAGTTTAAGTTCGGATTTTAAGAAGGCCATGTTTAAACGGTTTCTTTGCATGTTTTGAATGATTTGTTTTGGGATCCCTAAAGATGATTTAATAGCGATGGTGATTTAAAGATTGTTTTAAATCCTTTGGCCTAAGAATGCATGCATGAGTAGTAATGTCCCTAGGAATTATAGTTAGAGAAAAGTAGGGCGTTACGGTTGGTATCGAGCCCTAGGTTTGGGTTCGTAGACTTGCTTTCTGAGTAAGCCGCGAGTAGTTCCCATGGTTGAGCAACGCATTCCGGTCACCGCTTGAGATGCGTTACGTAATTTATAAACTAAGCAAATGGTTATGATGTAATTACGTATTGTGAATGTAAATGAATTTAAACCCTAAGGGTGATCCTATCTTCTGATTAGAAAGTGATGAAAACTAAGTTAGAAATTCTCCGCATTGTAATCTCGACAAAAATGCCACCTAGAGGTCGAGGAGAGGTAGAGGGCGTGGTAGGGATCGGAGGGCAAGAGAAAACGTTGACACCCAACCAATTGCCAGCTTTGGAGCGAACAGAAGAGATTACTCCACCCGTGCGGATCTCCCCAGGGACCAACACAGTCGCGGGAGGAGGATGCACTGCAGATCGCTCCGATGGCGGATCAAGGAAACCCTAATGTCATGACCATGATGGTAGAGGCTATGCAAACTCTTGTACGTGCTACAGTAGCCACTCAACTGGCCCAAGCAAGTCAGGGGCGGAATGATGCAACTCTAGAGTCTCGATATCTGAAGGACTTCAGGAAATACGATCCCAGAGCTTTTGATGGGTCCTCTAGTGACCCCACTGTGGCTGAATTATGGTTGTCCTCCATTGAGACCATTTTCAGACTGATGAATTGTCCCGAGGACCGAGGGGTGTCTGTGCTACCTTCATGCTTTGAGAGACGACGCTTATTTATGGTGGGAGTCCGCCAGGAACCATAGTCGCCAATGAGAAAACGATTACACGAATCTGCTTTAAGGAAGCATTCAGCGGAAATTTTACCCAGCTGCACTCGTTATAGGAAGCAGGCGGAATTCTTACAGCTGAGCCAGAATAGGAGGGCAGTGGAGGTATACGAGAGAGAATTCACCCGTTTGTCACGCTTTGCCCCGAGCTAGTAGACACGAGGCGAAGAAAACAGGCGTTTCGTCATGGGATTTGGATGAAAATGTTCGAGGCTTCATCCGAGCACTAGCACCTCCCGATTATGCCTCGCAGCGGTGAGTGGCGGAATTGATTTGGGTACAGCACGCATCGCACACAGCAGTAATGGCTAACTCTGGCGACCCTTGGCAAAAATCATAAGAGGAAATGGGATCACCAAATTCAAGCTCGCGGCGTTCCCGCGACACCGCATAGACCGAGAAACTTTCGTGCGAGTTCAGTCGAAACCACAGTCAACAGGACGAGGACTAACGGTGGAGATAAGCCACAATGCAAAGATCGTGGTAAGCATCATTGGGGTAAGTGTTTGGCCCGTCGGAGTGTGCTTCGGATGTGGGAAAGAAGGGCACAGAGCTAATAGCCGTCCGAGTCAAGCCAGCCGGTGCTAGCCAACCTCGAGTTACCAACGATGGGGTTCTTTGTTAAGCCGTAATACACCAAGGAAGAGCTTATGCGAGCACAAGTAAGAGCATTCATGGCACAGACTCAGTGGTTCTGGTACACTCCCATTACTTGGGCACCTTGCCTTCGTATTATTTGATTACAGTTTCTACACATTCTTTTATTTCTCGCATCCTTCGTGAGTCAAGTGAGTTAGAATTAGAAACGATTCTGATATGCTTTGTCTCTCTCCCACTCCTGCGGGGATAAATTTGTTAGCCACTATGAAAGTCAAGGATGGTTGTGTGACTATCGCAGACCGTGAGTTAACAGTAAATCTAGTAGTCTTAGACATGATTGACTTTGATGTGATATTGGGTATGGATCAGTTAGCGCAGAACCATGCTTGCATTGATTGTTTCAGAAAGAGGTAGTGTTCACTCCCCTAGCCAACCTCAGTTCTGAGTTCGAGGCACCCTAGCGGGAAGTAGGCCTAAGGTGATTACTGCCCTTAAGGCCAGGAAGTTATTACATCGGGGAACTTGGGGCGTCTTAGCTTGCATACTAGATGCAAGGTGTGCGGAGATTTTCGTGTCATCGGTACCGATGGTGAATGAATTTCAGGCGTCTTCCCGAGGACCTCCCGAGTACCTCGGTCGGGAGGTGGATTTTAACATCAGATTGGAGTTAGGGACGACTCCGATATCCAAGGCACCGTCTGAGAATGGCACCGCAGAGTTGAAAGAAGCTGAAACTACGATTTACAAGACTTACTGGACAAGGGATTTATACGCCCTAGCGTTTCGCCTTGGGAGCCCCTGTGTTTGTTTGTGAAAAAGAAAGATGGGTCCATGCGCCTGTGTATAGATTACAGAGAATTGAATAAAGTTTCGATCAAGAACAAATACCCTCTCCTAGAATAGATGATTTGTTCGATCGATTGCGAGGAGCAACGGTATTTTCCAAGATTGACTGAGAGATCGAGGCTACCATCGATTGAGAATCGATAAAGAAGATATCCCTAAGACAGCATTCAGATCACGTTATGGACATTACGAGTTCACGGTGATGCCGTTTGGTTTGACCAACGCCCTGCCGCTTTCATGGACTTGATGAACCGACTATTCAAGGAGTTTCTAGATACGTTAAATGATTGTGTTTATTGACGACATTCGATATACTCCAAATGTGATGAAGATCATGAAAGGCACACGAGAAAAGTTTTAATCACGCCGAGAGAGAATAAGTTGTATGCAAAATTCTCCAAGTGCGAATTCTGGCTCAGGCAGGTATCTTTCTTAGGACATGTGGTGTCCGAAGCTGGAGTCTCTGTAGACCCAGCGAAAGTGGAAGCAGTCACACAATGGCCTCGTCCGACCACCGTCACAGCAGTACGTAGTTTTGGGCCTTGCGGATACTATAGACGTTTCGTGCAGGACTTCGCCAAGATAGCCATGCCCATGACTCAGCTGACGCGCAAGGGTAACTCATTTGTTTGGGATGATAATTGTGAGGCGAGTTTCCAGGAACTCAAGTATAGGTTGGTGTCGACTCCGATTCTTACAATCCCAGGGGCGGGGAGCTTCGTGGTTTACTGATGGCGCTTCTAAGAAAGGTTTGGGTGCATATCTTGATGCAAGACGCGTAAAGTAATAGCCTATGCATCCCGACAATTAAAGACGCACGAGAGGAATTATCCAACCCATGACTTAGAACTAGCGGCGATGAGTCTTTGCACTAAAGATCCGGAGACACTACCTTTATGGCGAGAAAATTCAGATTTTTACAGATCATAAAAGTCTCAAGTATCTGTTCACCCGAAGAATTGAACATGAGACAACGCGGATGGTTGGAATTAGTGAAGGATTACGACATAGATATTCAATACCACCCGGTAAGGCTAATGTCGTGGCCGATGCCCTCGATGAAAGCCGATTCATACTTCAAAGACGAAAGTTACCGAGAGCGAGTTCTGAGCGAGTTTGCACGAGCCGAAATTGCGGTACTAATAGGGAAGACCACGGCTCAGTTAGCTCAGTTAACTGTACAACCAACATTGAGGCAACGCATCGTTGAGTCTCAACAGAGGGACCCTCAGTTAGTAGAGAAGCTTACGGCAGTAACTACAGGTGATTTAGCAGGGTTTTCGCTATCCACAGATGGGGGACTGCTATTTCAGGGACGATTATGTGTTCCAAACGATGACAAACTGAAGGCAGAAATCCTAGGCGAGACTCATAACTCACCATTTTCTATACATCCTGGTAGTACCAAGATGTACCAAGATCTGAAACAATCATTCTGGTGGTGTAACATGAAGCGCGATGTGGCAGAATTTGTTAGCAAGTGCCTGACTTGTCAGCAGGTGAAGGCACCTAGACAGAGGCCCGCGGGACTACTGCAGCCTTTACATGTGCCCCAGTGGAAATGGGAGGAGATCTCTATGGATTTCATAGTCGGGCTGCCTAGAACCTTACGAGGTTACTCAGTAATTTGGGTCATTGTGGACAGATTAACCAAGTCAGCACATTTCATACCAGGGAAACCCACCTATTCTACGGATAAGTGGGCGCAGCTTTACCTGGAAGAGATAGTCCGTCTGCATGGGATTCCAAATCGAGATTATTTCGAGATGAGATCCACGTTTCACCTCCAACTTTTGGAGGAGTCTCCGTTTAGGTTCCGCGGTTGATCTTTAGTATGCGACTTTTCATCCACAGACGGGATGGGCGATTGAGCGTTTGAACCGGATCTTAGAAGACATGTTACGAGCTTGCACTTTAGACTTCCCAGGTAGTTGGGACACTCATTTGCATTTGATGGAGTTTGCGTACAATAACAGCTATCAGTCGACCATCGGAATGGCTCCATTTGAAGCTCTCTATGAAAAACGTTGCAGAACTCCCGTTTTCTGGGAGGAGGTTGGTGAACGCCAGTTATTGGGTCCAGAGTTAGTACAGGTCACAAATAGTGCGATCTGAGAAGATTAGGGTGCGAATGCGACCGCCCAAGACAGAACAAAAGAGTTATGCTGACACAAGAGCGAAGGGACCTAGAATTCGGTGTTGGGGACCACGTATTTCTTAAGGTGGCCCCAATGAAAGGGATTCTAAGGTTTGGTCGGAAAGGGAAGTTGAGTCCGCGCTTCATAGGGCCATTCGAGATTTTAGAAAGGATTGGTGTGGTGGCCTACAGACTGGCACTGCCGCCTTCCCTGTCAGCGGTTCATAACGTGTTTCATGTCTCCATGTTGAGGAAATACGTTCGCACTCCGACTCACGTCATAGACTTTGAACCATTACGATTAGCGTAAGATTTGAGTTATGGCGAGCGACACAGCTGCATAAATTATTGCAAGAGATCGAAAGACCCTCATGTAACTCGTGAGATCAACTTAGTTAAGGTGTTATGGCAAAACCACCGCATCGGAAGAAGCTACACAGGGCGAGAAGAAGAAGAAGTACGAGCTAAATATCCAGAACTATTCCAAGGATAGGAACTTTCGAGGACGAAAGTTCTTAAGGAGGGAAGATTGTGACGACCACAACCACAGGTACTAGTTATTTATTTTATTTAACGTTCTATCGACCTTTGTGTTAAGTCGGATTAGTGAATTTTCATCAGGCTCGGTGAGAGTGAGTCCTTAATCTTATTTAGTTATAGTGAAGTGTTCTCCTTTAGATAAATTTACACTTATATTTAAAATAAAGGGAAAGGAAATGACAATTGCACTTAGTAAATAATGCCTAAGTAAGGGTTAATTGGGACTTTTAACAATGACCTAGACCTCATTGTTCAACCATATATATAAGCTTGCAAGCAAAGAAGGAAGAAATCAAACCCTAACCCTAAGACCATCTACACTTTCATCTTCTCCTTCTCCTTCGTACGCATGCCCTAGCCGAAAACCTAGCTCCAACGTCTTTATTCTTTGCCGTCGCCGCCGTCCGATCGGCCACCGCAAGTCGCCCCAGCCGCCTCGTCTGCAACCCACGAACGAACACGCTCGGAGCTGCACGCCGCCATCCCAAACCGCGAGTCACTTGCGCCGGCTGAAGCCCCGCGAGTCTTGCGCCGCCACCGCTTGTGAATTCGACCTCGTCCAGCCGTTCGCAAGCTTCCGTTCGCAGCCACGTTCAGACACCGTCAAGCCGGAAGACCACGCACGAAGTTGACGCCGTCGAGTAACCCGCCACGAACACCTGCAGGCCGATCCACGAACGCCGATCCACGATCACGATCCACGAGCTTCTGCCTCCAGTCGATTGCGCCGCAACCACACCGGAGAGCACCAGCTGAAGTACCTCGCCGCAAGCAAGCCGATCGTGAGCTCATCTTCCAGTCGCCGCTGCCGCTGGTGGATCGTGCTGCCGACTGTCGTAAGCTCGCCGTCGCCGTCGCCATCGCCGCCCCACCATCCGACCAGCGCCCTTGGTTTCGTTGTTACACTGAAAATCAAGAATTATTTCGAGGTCAAGTTGTGGATTAGGTGAGCCACGCGAAACCCTCTTTGATTTTTAGAGTGTAGAATTAATTAGACCCGATTTGCATGAAAATATTCGCATGGAATTATTGTAGGAACGAGCTGAATTTCGGTATCAAGACTTCCAAGTGTTGGAGCGAACAATTTAACGTTCGGTTTGTTCTTCGGAGTCGAGGTAATTGGAGCAAGGTTATTTGGAAAGGACCGGTAACTTAAGAATTAGAAGGAGAGTGTGGGATCAAAGCTCGAGGTAAGGGATCTCGTGCCGAATCTTTTAAATGGGATTAAAGAAAACGGACTTTATTATTCTATGCGAAAATGGTTATGATTTTATATGAAAATACTTCATTATTTTATGTGAGTGTATTTCTTCAGTTTATGCGAAAATAGCTATTATTTTATGTGAAAATATTTCATCGTTTCATGTGAAATTCCTCTGTTATTGAGGGTACGAAATTTATCATGCTTAAGAGTATTTTCCTTAAATTGTTGTGAAAAGTCATGATTTGCATATCAATGATAATGTTTGTGGCATGTACACTATGGTTATGTTGAATGATAGGACCTCATGCATGTTATGTATGCCATAAAATGATTTGATGAAAAATGTGGAAATTGGTCCCCTGAGTGCATTGTATGCATGGTCAAACATGCATTAGAGACCCTATGGGTCAAATTTACAGGGGTCTGTGAGGGACTCAATCTATACAGGGGTGCATGAGGGACTCAAAACCATACACAGAGTCCATGAGGGACTCAAATAATTACAGGTCCATGAGGACTCAAAATGAAATGACTCAGGAGGACCAATTGACCACTTAAAGAAAAAGGAAGTCACGGACTATAGTCATGATGATATGAGAAGGTTTTAGGTCCCGCATATGTACATTTCGAACAGGTTTAAAAGTCATGATTGTATGTGTTTGCATATCCCAAACCTCGGTAGCGAGGTCACTTACTGGGTATTGTTTTGCAATACTCACCCTTTCTTTTCAAAATGTTTTTCAGGTAAGGCCAAGGATGATGTTGTCATTTTATGTTTTTTTTTTGAAGTTGAGTTTAAGTTCCGGATTTTAAGAAGGCCATGTTTAAACGGTTTCTTTGCATGTTTTGAATGATTTGTTTTGGGATCCCTAAAGATGATTTAATAGCAGTGGTGATTTAAAGATTGTTTTTAAATCCTTTGGCCTAAGAATGCATGCATGAGTAGTATTGTCCCTAGGAATTATAGTTAGAGAAAAGTAGGGGCGTTACAGTTTTGACCCAAAGTGTTGATGAGCCTTATGTGTACAATAAAATCATCAATAGTACTGTGACTTTTCTAGAGTTGTACGTGGATGACATCCTACGCATTGGGAATAATGCAGAATTTCTCACTGACATTAAGAAATGACTAGCTACACAATTCCAAATGAAAAATTTGGGAGAAGTGCAGTATGTTCTTGGTATCTAGATTGTCTGGAGCCGGAAGAACAAGACTCTAATCTTGTCTCAAGCATCCTATATCGACAAAATGTTGATCAGATATTCGATTTAGAACTCCAAGAAGGGTTTATTACCCTTCAGGAACGGGGTTCATCTGTCTAAGGAATAGTGTTCTGAGACACCTCAAGAAATTGAGAATATGAGACAGATTCCCTATGCATCAGTTGTGGGTAGCCTGATGTACGTTATGTTGTGTACTAGACCCAACATCTATCATGCAGTAGGGATAATCAGTAGATACCAATCCAATCTAGTATATGATCATTGGACAACAATTAAATCAATCCTCAAGTATCTTAGGAGAACGAGAGACTACACGTTCGTATAAGAGGCTAAGAATTAGAGTCTTACACGATACACAAACTCTGACTTTCAAACCGACAATGATTCAAGAAAATCCACGTCGAGGTCAGTGTTTACACTTAACGGAGGAACTATAGTTTGGCAGAGCATCAAGAAAGGATGCATCACGGACTCCACCATGGAGGTTGAATACGTAGCGGCTTGTGAAGCAGCTAAGCAGGCGGTTTGGCTAAGGAAATTCATGATCGATTTGGAAGTTGTTCCAAATATGAATTTCACAATCACCCTTTATTTTGATAACAGTGGTGTTGTGGCAAATTCCAGAGAATCTCGAAGTTATAAGAGGGAAAAGCATATCGATCAGAAGTATCACTTGATACAAGAAATAGTGCATTCGAGGGGATGTGGTCGCCACGAAGATAGATTTGGAGCACAACGTTGTTGATCCTTTTACAAAGGCTCTCACGACTAAGGTGTTTGAGAGTCACCTAGAAAGTTTAGGTTCATACCCGAACTAGGGCAAGTGGGAGTATTTTGTAAAAATGGTATTCAATGCCCTAGTTTATTGTATTTACATCATTTGTAATGTTGTACTCCACTAGCTTTAGGTCAAGTGGGAGTTTGTTGGGGTTTTATGCCCTAAACTCGTGGTGTTTGTAAATTCTCGATGAGATTAATAAAGAGTTATTTTTCATCTTTTCTTGTGTACTCGCATTTAAACTTTATGCAATAAACTAAGCTCCAGGGTTATAATTATGAGAATTTGAACAGTGTGTAGTGGACACACAAGTAAGATCGTGTTCAATTATGTAATCCGAATGGTCTATGGTACATGGATAAGGTTGAGAACCTTATCCTGGTAACACCATGGATGCGACTCACTTTGTATTTGGTGCAAATGAGGAGATCCAACTCGTTCATGAGTTGACATGCGAGTGGGGGCATCATGTGCGATGAGATCGTACAAGACCGGGTCGCGAGTTATTAGCCAAACTAATGTAACACTGTTAATAAATTAGGTTTAATAATTTATAGATGACCATTATTGACTCGACCTGAATCCTGAGCGGGTTACCAACTCCTGATTGTAAGGGTTTTTCCTTTGACTAGTATGGGTGAAAGTGGTCAGAGTTGTCGACTCAATATGCCTACCTTTTTGGGGACAAAACCTCGTGGGTTGTTGGGAACTTAACTCTACAAGATGGAATTCACTCGTTCCCGAGCTAGGGAATTTAGATATGTTGTTCTCTTAGGGACTAAATCCAAGTCTTGAACAACAAGGCCCCACCCTCTCACTGGCCCGAGAGGGACTTTGTATATGGTAGGACCGTAAACAAGTTGTTCATTAGAGGATTAGTGATACTTAAGAAGCAAGAGGTAATCATAGGGGTAAAATGGTAATTTGACCCAATTGTGATTACGAACAACCTGTGAAGGATCGACTCACAGGTATCAGTTAAATCGATGGACACAACTTATCCTACAGTGAGGAGAGTGCAACTACGAGTCTATAGTGGAGTGACTCGTAGTTAATGAATGTCGGTTAACTATATCAAAGAGTTTGATCGTTTAACTTCGTATTATTGGAGCTCATAAACTGTAGGTTCATTAGGTCGCTCTGTTGGCTCAACATGGATATATCGAGGGTATAAAGTTTTGGAGCGAATTTGAAATGTTTGAATTCGTAAATGAGAATTATATCGATTATATGTGATATAATTGATATAATATATAGTTTAATGTGAATATGATTCATATTGAACTACATGTTATATCTAGATTATAATCTAAATGTCTAGTTTAATGTAAAATAGTTTCATATTAAATATAATAGGGAATATGAGAATAATATGGAAAATGGAATATGATTCAATTAGTAAAGTATATGATACTTTATAGTATGCATTATGCAAATATGATTTCCATAATGTAAATAAGGTATAAGATATCTTATATTATGCAATCATGCAAATATGATTTGCATAATGCATTAATTGGGCAAATAGTGGGTGAGTGGGTGGAGGAAGTTACCTCCACCTTCACAAAGTACTATATAAGAGTGCATTGGGATGCATTTTGGCACTTAATCACTTAATTTTGGATTTTGAAAAATTCCAAAAACTAATCCCTCTCAAATTCTCCCTATCACTCATTCTCTTAAAAAAGATTTCTCCCAATTCCAAAAAGAACTCCTACCATTCTTCCTCTCCCAGAGAACAACAGAGTAGCCATAGTAGAGATGTTCGAGATTGATACGAGTTCGTGATCGGTATGTGAACATGATACGGAGAGGAACAAGTGAAGAAGAATTATTCAAAGGTAGAAGTTCTTCTTCCAAATTTTATGCTTAATCAATTTTCTGTTTTTGTGAGAGTTCTACAACATATTTGTGGGCAAAAGCGATTCAAACGCTTACGCAGCGGAATTCCCATTCACCAAGCCCTCAGGGCCTGTTCAAACCATATAAAGATTTCTTTAACCTGTAAACATAATCAGGGTTATCAACATCAAGGAATCCTTGTAGTTGTGTCATGTATACTTCTTCTTTTAGAAACCCATGCAAGAACGCACTTTTGACATCCATTTGTCTTAATGGCTAATTGAACTGAGATGCTAAGGAAAAAAAATATTCAGACAATAGTACATTTAACAACTGGGTTGAACGTCCCATCATAGTCAATTCCACTTTCTTGATGAAAACCTTTGGCAACAAGGTGTGTCTTGTATCGTGAGATAGTTCAATCGGGGTTCCTTTTAATACGAAATACACATCACTACCCATAGTTGGATGGCATGTCATTACCGATGATAGCAAGCCAAAGCGAAGGCAGTGCGTTTTGGACAAGAAAGCCCTGGAAGAAAGTCTAGTATACTATTTATTTAAAAAAAAATAGAGAGGTCTAGTAGACCTTGAACAAATAATGATGCGAGGTTTACTGAAAAGCTAATTGAGAGTTCCTTTTCATTGCGTAGTAGAGAGGAAGTAACAACCAAAGTTTCGGTAGAATTTGGAAAGTTTTAAAAATTAAGCAAGGCTCTTCTAAAATATAATATTTGATGAGGTAAGGAAAATATTGAGCCAGAGCATTGAAGTTCTAGTTACAATATAGCATTGCTTGAGGACAAAAAATAAGATAAATTTGGGGGTGTAATTACGGGTGAAAACCATAATCTAACGCTTTATTTATCAAGTTTTTCCCACTCTAGCGCATGAATATCTGACAATTAAGGCGGTAAAATTAGCAAATGCATGGATCAAGCAATCATGTATCAATTTTTATAAATTTCATCCTTAGCACATAATTTCAATCAATTTCAAATTACATAAAAACATGCATTTAGTTTTGTCGAATAAAAGCATAATTATGAAACTACTCACCTCGATCGATAATCCTACAATTCTCAATCCCAATCTCAATTCCAAATCTAATTCTACTTTTTTGAATAATCATCAACTTTTCCTAGAAGTCCAAACATATCCAATACTCTACTATGTTAGGGATAACGACCCTCTACATATCTCCACATTGGTATGATATTGTTCACTTTGGGCATAAACCCTCATGGCTTTGCTTTTGGTTTCACCCAAAAGGGTTGGGAGTGCGACCAAAGTCCCACATCGGCTAGAGAAGGGGAAGATCATGGGTATATAAGTGAGGGATAATATCTCCATTGGTATGAGGCCTTTTGGGGGAACCAAAAGCAAAGCCATGAGGGTTGATGCCCAAAGTGGACAATATCATACCATTGTGGAGATATGTGGAGGGTCGTTATCCCTAACAGTGGTATCAGAGCCATGCCCTTGAGCCGTGATCGATAAAATCCTCGGGTGCCGAATAAAGGAGGCGAGCCTTGAAGTGTAGTCATGGTGGAGATCCGTGGTAGAAGAGCTCTATCGGATAGGCGGTGTGCTCCGGGTAAAAGGAGTTGGCCTAGGCTGGCGGTGTCCTCCGGGTATAGGAGTTGGCCAGGATAAGAGCAAGGCGGATGGATGACTATTTGAGGGGAGGCTCGGTTGGTACTTTGTTCGAGGAGGATTGTTGGGAGTGCGACCAAAGTCCCACACATCGGCTAGAGAAGGGGAAGATCATGGGTATATAAGTGAGGGATAATATCTCCATTGGTATGAGGCCTTTTGGGGGAACCAAAAGCAAAGCCATGAGGGTTGATGCCCAAAGTGGACAATATCATACCATTGTGGAGATATGTGGAGGGTCGTTGTCCTTAACATACTAATCAGGAAAAAAAAAAATCTTAATGCTCTGTTTGACAGATGGATTTGGTAAGAAATGATTTCAAATTCCAGGATTTTAAAAGATGGAAATGATTTCAAATTCTTATTTGTGTTTGAAACTAACTTGATTTGAAACCACCGAAATTAAAAATTTCTTGTTTGGATGCTCACGAGAAATGAAAAGAAAATATAACATTTTACTATTATGACCTTATGGATTTATAGGAGATTATTTTATAATAACAAAATAGTTTAATATCAAATACATATCATCATGAAAACATACCAATAATCAAAATAAGTCAACTCATTAAATTAAAATTTACAAATGTTATCATTATTGTTAAAAATGAAAATATAAAAAAATTTACAAATGTCTTAGAAAAAAATTGAACCTAGTTGAATCCAAACAAAATCCATCATAAGAGATTTAATTTATTTTGTGGAGAAAAAAATCCAAATAATTTTTTTTGTTGACTTCTTCTTTAACCCAATGCATGAAAACATGAAACTAAAAAAATTTAGAGGAAAAAATTTGATTGAATCAATATATATAAAAAGGAAAAAAACATAATATTCTTATCAAATCAATAAATTAAAAAAAAATTTAAGAAGATAAACAAAGCAACAGAAAAAAAAATACTTCTAGTTTGTTTGTCTATAAAAAAACTTGTTGAAAATGTAAAAGTTACCTGGAAAAGATTGCAATTATTATTATCAATTTCTAAAAATTAGGAAAATGCTATGGAGAAGTAAAACAAAAACTTAACTTGAGTTTGCTTTTGGTGTTGAATTTGAATATAGAAGAAATATTGATGGTATGAAGTTGAATAGAGAAAAACTATCATGAAGAAACTATTGTATAAGTTGGGATAAATTTGGAAACATATGTTTTTAAACTTAAAATCTTACCAAATCCGACCTATTTGGAATGAATTTTTTTTTTTTTAAAAAAAAACAAGATTTCAAATCCTTCACTTTTTTGTGGTTTCCAAAAGCATGAAATGATTTCAAATCTGTTATGATTTGAAATCATCCTAAATCCAGGGATTCCAAACAAGGGGTAAAAGTTCAAAAGCTTACTAAAACATAGACAATCTTATCTATCCAATTTTTTCCATTCAAAACAATTTTATATATAAAAAATTTGGAAAAATAGGATTCTTGGATTAAGAAAAATAGCATTGAAAAATTGGGTTCAAAACACTTTAAACCCCTATTAAAAATGTTCAAATATCGGTAAAATCAATATTTTCCCGTCCTTCAAGATTGTCATAATATATAGACAAATAACTCAGATGTTTCATAAAACAAAACTCTTCAAGATTTTAACACTAAAAAAATCAAGATTTATCACTTTTTAATACAAAAATTAGATCTAAAAAAACTTAGTAAAACTATCGTAAAAACCATAAGAACATACCCTTGTCATGTAGAAACCAAAGCTATAAATCACACCTCAAATAAACAATCATTTGATAAACTTTTTGTATAAAAATCCATAAAACACTTACCCAAACTTTAAGAAATTTAAACTTGAAAAAATCTATAAAAAAATCTGTTATCAAAGCCTTCCATTTAAAACAAAAGACCTAATTGGAAAAACTCTATATAAACTCTATGCAAATAAATTTAAAACCAAAATTTTTTAAAAAAGATTCAATTAATTATGAAAATAAAAACCCAAATTTTTCAAGAAATATTCAATCAAGAAAGAAAATAAATTTAAAATAGGACGGAAGAAAAATACTGCTATTTTTAAAGAGGAAATGACAAAAAGTCTTTTTCTTCTCTCTCTTTTTGTCATCAAAACATTTAATAAAAAAGTTAGGATTAAAAAAGGAGTACTTGCATGAATAGCAAAAAAATATATAAATATTGCACCCATGTCACTCCTTAATTCAATTTGCAAAAATAGCAACAAAAAAGACCAAACCCAAATGGATAGCGTGCAAAGTAAAAAATACTCTAATATTTTTCACGTGCATTTTTCAATCTGAAGTATATTAATAGTCTATCAATAGTCTATAAAAAAACATACTTATCAATAGTTTATCAAAAACATACTGATGATGTACTTATGATATACTATTGATATACTACTGATATACAAAATATAAATTATATAAGATATACTGTTGATATACTACTGTATCTAAAAAATTATTGCTAGATTTACAAATACCTTCTCCGTGTTGTTCAATATCGAGAAAATCAGTAGTCTATCAACAATAGATCTAATATAGAAATGATATATATAACCAAAAAATAACTGCAGTGATATGCTACTGATTCTGTTGATTTCACTAATATGAAGTATATATCAATGTGATATACTACTGATATACTTTATTTAGTATATCAACATTATATCACAAATAAGGATTTATGCTTATAGTGATTTATGCTGACATACTTTATTTAGTAATATCAGGTATAACAATTGAATCTCAAAATCTATTGCTAGATTTACAAATGTCGTTCTTGTGTTTTTCAATATCGAGAAAATAAGTAATTTATCAATAATAGATATGATATACCAATGATATATCAAACCAAAAAGTAACTACATGAATGATATGATATCTGTTGATTTCACTAATATTAAGTATATATCAGTGTGATATACTAACGATATACTTCATTTAATATATCAACGGTATATCACAAATGATGATTTATGTTTGACAGTGATTTATGTTGATATATTTTACTTAGTAATATTAAGTATATCAACGGGATCTCAAAAACTATTGCTAGATATGGAAATGTCCTCACGTATTTTTCAATATCGAAAAAATCAATAGTTTATTAACAATAGATCAGATATACCAATGATATATCTAACCAAAAAATAACTAATAGTCGTTGATTTCACTAATATTAAGTATATATCGGTGTGATATACTACTTAAATACTTTATTCAGTATATCAACGATATATCACAAATAGTGATTTATGCTTGATAGTGATTTATGATGATATACTTTATTCAATAATATTAAGTATATCAACGGGATCTCAAAAGCTATTTGTAATATCCGACATTTCAGGTAGAGTAAATTTCAGGTTATGCCTTTAAATTTCCGGTAGAATTCATAATTTAAAACAAAATTGGATTGTTATATCTTTGTGAGATGTGTTATTGTATAGAGTATATCACTAATATACTACTGATATATTTATATGAAGTTAATTAAGAGTGTATCAGTAACTCGCATATGATATATGTTCATTTCACTGATATACTAATGATATACTAAATGTTTGGTATATTAGTGAAATAAACATATCTAAAATGAAGTACATTAGTGATATACTAATATGCAAAATATCTCTAATTTGCTACGGATATATAGCAAGTATATCATTCTAAATGATATACCTAGAAGAAGGGTATCCGTAGTATATCAGTAATATACTATTAACATACTTCGTTTTGAGGTATATATTGGTATATAAAAATAAAGTATACTAGATATACTTTTGATATACCAATATAAAGTATATCAGATATACTACTGATATATTAAATGTAAAATATATCAAATATACTACTGATATTCCTGTTGCTACACCAATGAGGGTAAATCTGGAATAATAAAAAAACGGAAATCAGATTTAAAAAAATTTGCTAGATTTGCAAATCTAAAAAATCATAGCTAAGTTTGCAAATATGCTAATATTTTGTGCTACCCATTACAATTCACCATTAAAAAAAAGACCTTAAAAGGACTCTAATTAAAACCCTTAAAGATTTTTTAAAAATAGAAAAAATAATAAAATTTATCTTGGATAGAAAGTTTCTTCTTTTCTCCCTTTCCGTCATCAAAACTTTTAGTAAAAAAGTTAGGATTTAAAAATGAAGATTTTTTTTTATTAATATTGTACTTTCCTAAACTTATTATAATAATATTACACTTTTGAAACTTATTTAAAAAATATTGTTGTTTTAAATAGTTGACAGATGATCGTCTTTGGAAACGTATGCCAATTGGATGAGAGACAACCAATTGAGCCACGTTAGATGATCGTCTCTTGAAAAGACGACCATTATTTGCGCTTCACATGGTTGTCTCTTCAAAAGATGACCATGACATAACTAAATGCTCCCGTTTCACATGGTCGTCAAAAGATACCATAACAAAACCCAAAAATCCTCAATTTTGCTATTTCATCTATATGCATTTTTTATTCATTTTTTCTTTTATAATTTTTTTAATGCAGTTAATTTTAAACCATTATTCTTAATTCGTTTTTTCTTTTATAATTTTCTTTCATCTAATTTCAAACAATTTTTCTTGATTCATTTTTTTAGTTATGAATATGTTTTTTTTTGTAATCTTAAGGTGTACACAAAATATAAGTAATTTAATTGTTAAGTAAGGAATAGAGGAGATAAAAAGATTAAATCAAAATAAGTATTCACTCTACATATAATAATTTTTTAAAAAAGTCTAGTATGTGTCATATGATGGAGGTCGTCAACTACTAGGTGGTTGTTGACAACAACCCCTCGATGCTTGATCATCTCCAACTTGTGTTTCTTGGTCATGTTCATCTAATTCTTCTTGTGCTCCAATAGGGTACAAGTAATGATCATATTCTCCTCATCCATGCCCGCGTCTCCGAGTAGATGAAGATGAAGTACCAGACTTAGAAGCATAATGTGGTGGTGTATAAGGTATCGTGAACCAGGAGTCAATATCATCATTATCAGAGTGGAAGAACCAAGACCATTTTGTGTCTGAATGATAGGTGGCATGGCATCTACATCATGATGAACCTCATCATGATGCATAAGCTCCTCTACTGCAATATTTCTCTGCTAAGTATTGTTCTTCTCTTGAGCACATCTTCTATGCCTAAGATCAAGCTGAGGAGCTATAGGGATGTTATATAAAAAATGGAGTTGATTCATATTTTACTCCACATTATCACACAAATTCAGAATCTATTAACCTTCTAAAAATTTCTGAATTTGTTTGAAGCATGCCCACTTCAAATGACAAGAAAATTAGATAATATTTATAAATGAATATATTATTAAAGTAAATATAACAATATTTAATCGAAAGTTGTACCGCTTCACCAAATGAAGTTCACTCTCGAGTGATGAAACGAGTAATATTTATATATTAATCCTTGTAGTCAGGAGTCATATTTCATAAACATCAACTGGAGGGGCACTGGCTATAGACTTGCAATGTGAATGTCATCTCGCTACATATAGTATCAGCACGATCGACCAATCATTCTGTCGAAAGTCTATGTCATGCAACTTTGGTTCTGTCTGACATACTTCTAGGATAGCTTGTTTCATCCCAAACTATCTCATCACTTGATTCGGCAAATGTCACTCAATAACATGAAAACAAATGAGTTGACTCATTCTACGCCAAATATTTTCACCATTTCTACAATAGTCAAGCAATGTGGCCATGATATTTGTGTATGACTCCCAAATCATCTAAAATTTCAGACTATAGACGATTAATGACTTGTAAAATAAATTAAAATGATATAAATTATGTTAGTAAGCAACACGTATAAAGTCGGGTTTAAGAAGGTCAAACATATATCTATACTGGATAAGTACATGTGTAGTTGACTCAGTGACACAAAATTGGTCTCTCTATCTAATTAATATTAAAATTTACATTTAAACAAACGTCATTCACAAAAAAACTAAAACTTAGTTGACAAACCGAGAGCCAAGTGTGCATATCCAACTAATGCAGCGTCGTTAATATGACAACGTTGAGGAGCCATTGTTGGAAATCGTTCCCAACCCCAAAGTTAGACTTGCCTTACAAAACTATCTATATAACCAGGCTAGACATGTTCCACCCCAAGCATATCTTCCTACAACTCCAAAGTCTAACAGAAGTGGCAGGAATATGAGGTGCATTTTGTCCCCACATTTATTACATAATAAGTTCTCGTCAAATAACGGTAAAATGTATGCTTGAGTATGCCTCGCTATGGTCACCCCATTTGCATCGTCATTTAACCCTGAAAAATGATATGTTAACCAAGGCAAGCTTAGTTTGGAGGTCCTAATCTAGTTAGGACCTGGAGTCACCCCGAGCAATAGTTGACAAGTCTGCCTCCAATCTAGGTTATTGTTCTAGTGACAGACTTGTCGTCCACTGGTAATCCAAGTAAAACTGCTACATCTTGTAGAGTAACAATGCACTCCCCCAACCACTTGAAATGTATGTGTTTTTTGCCTCCACCTTGCTACCAGTGCAGTGATAAAATGCCAGTCTAACTAAATAAATCATAACCTGGCCACCTTATCTAACCCTATTGCATGAAGTTGAGGCAATATATGTCGACGCAGTGGGATGGTGCGAGAGACAATTACTTCTTGACGTCTACAATGTAGCTCTTCTAGATTTCAATCTTGCCAAACAAGCTCTGATCGATGGGTTTCTTGTGAAAGAGTTAATATTAAGAAATCATAAGCAATTTTGGATCTTGAACACTCTAATTTGATCAATTTTACAATACAAAAAGCATGCTCAAATCTGGAAAAAACAGAGAATAAGAACACATACCTTTGTAGCTCAAAATTCCCCAAATTCGAGAGCAATTTTTTATCACGAACACTTTGTGGACCACCCTTAGAGTCTTCCCTACTATTCTCATGCCTTGAAACGTATTGTGGGATCCAAAGTTGAGATAATTTGGAAGAAGAGGAAAAAAAATGGTCTAAAACCGAAAGCTTGAGAATTTTCAGCAAAATTCTCTTAATCCTTTTGTTTTTTCTTCAATTAATTTCATCTCCAACATCTTTAAGCTAGGTGAAGAAGATAGCAGAAAGATGAGAAGGATTATACAAGAAGGATGTGACCAATTTTGGTGAATTTGAAAAAGTAAGGAGTTTTTTCACCTAAACATGAATTTGATCCAAATTCAATTCAAAAATAAATTTGAATTTCTTTTTCATTTTAATTCAAAATTAATATAAAACTAATTTTAAATTAAAATCAATTTCTTAATTTAATTAATTAAAAATTTTAATTAATTAATTTTAAATAATCATTTAATTTAATATCAAATATCAAATTAAATAATTAGACCAACTCCGATTTCTTAAATCGATCATTCGAACATGAATCCCTATTTATGTTTTAAATTGAACCAATATTTAAATAAAATTTAAATATGTTCATCTCATGTTTGTCATAGTTTAATTCATAATTAAGCTATGAAACATTAAATATATCGCATATAATTAACTTTTTCTCCCAAAACCGAATTTGAACAATTCAAATTGTTACAAGGCTTAGTCCAAGCTAGTATGGGGAACCTAATGGACCTACATATCATGAGCTCCAACGATATGAGAATAACCAACCAAACTCTTTAGCCTAACTAATCAACATTTGTTAACCACCGGGACACTCCACTAAAGTTTAATGGTTGCACTCTCCTCACTTTAGATATATTTTTGTTCACTCAATATAACAATGATTAGTAATTCGATCCTTCACAGGTCGTTCGTAATTACAACTGGATCAAATAAACCATTTCACCCCTGTAATTACTTCTTCTTTCTTAAGTCCCACCGATCCTCTAAGGAACAATTGGTTTGTGGTCCAACCAACAAACTGAATTCCTCTCGGACCAATAAGAAGGTGAGCTCATTGTTCAAGACTCGGAGTCAACACTTAAGGGAACAACTTCTCTACTAATCCCTAAAGCGAGTAGGAGTGAATTCAATCTTACAGGACTATGTTCCCAGCTATCTACCTGGTCTTATCCCAAAATGGAGGCTTATTGAGTCGGCGATATTAGGTCAGTCTCACCTATGCAAATCTAAGGATAATCCTGAACGAAGTTCATAGTGCGTTCAGAATTAAGATCGAGTTACCTAGGTCATCGTATGAATATAGTCAGTTAAGACAGTAAACGGAGTAATTTAGTCTAAGTGACTATTTCGCGGTCCGGTCATATGCAAACTCATTGCATAGGATGCCCTCACTCCATGTCTTCACATGAACTATCCAAGATCACATCATTTGTACTATACAAAGTGGGTCGCGCCCATAGTGTCCCTAGGATAAGGTACCCAACCCTATCCTTATACTATAGATCATTCTTGTTATAACGTGAACTTAATCGACTTTTATGTCACCACATAAAATTCGAGTATACATCCTATAGCCAATGGTTCTTAATTTATTGAATTTGGGTTATGGAATACACAATTCACTTTATTCAATAACAAGTTTACTGAATAAACCTCAATAACAATTTTATTGCAAAATATAATATACATTCAATTTACAAAACCACAAGTTTTAAGACATAAAATCCAAAATCTTGAGCATAAAAAATTGATGGATCAAGTGTTCTTAGGTTGATATTCATAAACTATATAATCAACAAATTGAAATTCAAATCATTTGAAATATAAATAAAAAATTTAACATAACTTAAAGAAATTATGTCATTAATTACCAAGTGAGAACAAAAGTCAACAAATGAATATAAATTATGTCATTAATTACCAAGTGACAACAAAGACAACAAATAAATATTAATTATGTCATTATTACCAAGTGACAACAAAAGTCAACAAATAAATATTAATTATGTCATTAATTACCAAGTGACAACAAAAGTCAACAAATAAATATTAATTATGTCATTAATTACCAAGTGACAACAAAGGTCAATAAATTAATATAAATTACACTAACAAAAAAAATTTACAAAGGTGCTTCTTTATGTCTCGAAGGATAACCCATTCGATTGTGACCTAATTGATTGCCCACACCATTATTGAGTACTTGGCTCTCTCCAATCCATTTCATTGTGATAATGAGAAATCTTTGGTCTACTAGGTTCTCTCAACAATTTTAGGTCAGCATATAGAACATGCATGTTAGGAGGTGTGATCCAATAATCTTCATGTGAGATCGATTAAAATTAAGGAGAATAACATGCATTGTATGTTGTAAGCTTATAAGTGTCTTCAATGAAATCTTCGAAGTTCAACTTTAGGTGCGAGCAAACAACAATAAAATGTGAGCATAGAATGTCATATGCTTGCCACTTATTGCACGAACAATAATGAGTTGAAATATTATCTCCTCTAATTAACCTCAAAGATTGAATTTTTCCTTCTTTAGCATTGAAGTAATGAAGTCCATTTTTTACATGAAAGACGCCAATTTCTAAATCATAGGACACCACTTCATGCTTACTAGATCGTGAAGCCCATTTCACAATCTTATCAAGAGCATACTTGATATATATTTTATTAGCATGCTAATTATATTGAAAAAATGTTATTTGACTAATTTGAAGATATGTTGCATTACCTGGTATATTTCTTTCTTTGTTGAAAGGTGGTTCTTATTCCTTCTCTTCTCTTCTCAAAATACGTTACACATAAGTTGAGCAAGTGTAGTGATTGACAACATACAACCTCCTTTGAGAACTCCGTTTACGCTCTCTGTCAAGTTAGTGGTCATCCACCCATATCTAAATCCTCTGTCGTGCGATTGAGTCTATTTTCCAATATTGATGTTGTTGAAAAACTCATACAAGAGCTATTCATTAACTTAATCTCTTCAACAACTTTGTTGTACTTACAGACTTTGGTGTTGACAACTAGTATGATAAACCAAGTTTCGCAACTTTCGACCCTTATTTTTTGTATTAAAGTTGTTGGCAATGTGTCATAAACAAAAGTTGTGATGAGAGTTACCATCGACCCAACCATTTTGTAGAGTATTAATAACATAAATTATACCACCATGTCGATCTGAAATCAAACATACATCTTTATGCGTAACAATTTGTTTAGATGTTACAAAAACCAACCCAAGTTTCACGATACTCCTCGTCTACAACGACAAATGCAAGTGGAAGCAATTTTCCATTGGAGTCAACTGTAGTAGCAATTAATACTTTCTCTTTATATTTTCCATATAGATGAGTGTCATCAACTTGGATTATTGGTCGACTTTTTGAAAGCCTCGATGCAAGGATCAACAGTCCAAAATACCAATGTAAGTATGGCATGACCACTTTGACCGTAATGTTTAACTTTCCATTCTATACGTATGTCGGGATAGGTTTTCTTCACCATGTGCATCCACTAGGGCAAAAGCTTATATGAATCATCCCAATCACCAAATATTCTTACCAAAGCCTTTCTTTTTCCTTCCCACATCCTTTGACAGGGAACATGGCACCCATGCTTTTCTTTTATGTTAGTTTGTAATTTTGATACACGGATCAAAGGCTTATTTTTTATAGTTTTACAAACTTTTATGGCAATCATTGTAGAATTCAACTGCACATGACTTTGATTTAATTTGGAATAAGAACAATTATGTTGTTCCTCATCTACAACCATGAGAATTTTTTTATGGCATGAAGCTGCCATCTATAACCATCTTTTCATTTTTGACATCGTACTACCCATATCGCAAGTGTTGACTCCACAACCTCATATAGTGAGTGACACCTAACAACAAAATTTTTTACCAAATGTTGGAGAATCTCCTTATTGTTACATATCAACCCTTTATATAATAGATTCCCTTCAACAACCACCGGTTCTTGGATAACATCATGTTCCATAGTGTTATTTATTACATTGCTATCTAACTCGAATTTGAAGGAATAACATGTTCACTGGTCTAGCTCTTCAAACTCATTATTTGTTTCAGTTCTGAAATCCCTATATGTATTATCCACCACCATATCTTCATCGTCACATGGTGGAGCAACTGATTCTGGCTTAGGGTTAATATATTGGCTAGGGGTTTCTTCCAAGTTTTGTACATTCATGTTGACCTTTTTCACGCTAATGTATAAATGCACTAAAGTCGAGATTGGTATCACAATTGAAAACATTAAGTTTATTGCTATATGGGTAGGAATTGGAATTGGTGTATATCTTATTGTTTTAGATAATGGGTGTCTATACACTATCTCTATTGATTTGTCTTTACATTTACACCAAGTGATAATCCTACCATTTTACCAAATTGTTCAAACATAATCCCACCATTCATATTAATAGAAAAACCTTCACATGTTGGTTGGTTATAATCAACTTCATCTATCACATCAATCATAGAACCATTTGTATGCAAAACAAATCTCAAATATTTATCTCCCATCTACCATATAGAAATAGACTAGATATAAATTAGTCATAAGATATACTTTTGTCATTTTCTAATTCTAAAAGTTAAGTTTAACAAATATATCTTAAGCATAATTTCTAATCTAAGGGATAAACATTCAAAATCAAATTATTCAAATATTAAATTCAATTTCTAAAATTTAATCAAAATCTAGAGATAAACATTTAATTATCAAAATCTATAAATACACATAATAAAAAAAATCTTGAAATTGTTGTAAAAATAGAATGGAAACCGGGTATAATTTTACCAATATTAAATACTAATATAATAATATATTTATAATAATAATATAATATAATATAATAATAATAATAATAATAATAATAATAAAATTGTTTGGAAAGTGGGGGCAATATATATAATATAAATAAAGAAATAGTGGAAATTTATGGAAAATTAAATAAAGACTAAATGAGAAAGTGGGAGAGAATGAAGAGAATTGGAGAGAATTTCACGAATGGATGATCTTTTATTTTTCCACCAAAAGCCACTATTTATAGGCAATTTGGCAAGGGTGTGTTGGTACAATTGGACACCAAGCATTGGTAAGAGATGGACACATGGAGAACACTATGGCTATGGAGGCTTTGCCATTTGGCATGAGTATTGAAGGGCACATTGCATGGGCATCTATTATGTGTAATATTTACAATACTCCCCCTTAGATGCCCATTTATATAAAATATGCCTCGTTAAAACCTTACTAGGGAAAAACCCTGTGGGATAAAAACCCTAGTGAAGGAAAAAGAGTACATATTTTATATAATACATTTACTCCCCCTCATGACGACATCACTTGAGATCTCTGAGTCTTCGCATCCCAATACTGTGAACTAATTTCTCAAATGTTGTAGTTGGTAATGCCTTTGTAAATATGTCTGCCAAGTTATCCTTTGAACAAATCTGTTGTACTGAGATGTCGCCATTTTCTTCAAGGTCATGAGTGTAGAAAAGCTTCGGAGAGATATACTTCGTTCTATCTCCTTTGATATATCCTCCTTTGATATATCCTCCTTTGATTTGAGCTATACATGCTGTGTTGTCTTCGTATAATATTGTTGGAGGATGTTTACTTGAAGACCATCCACATGTCTCACGAATGTGTTATGTCATCGATCTTAGCCATACACATTCTCAACTTGCCTCGTGAATTGCGAGAATTTCAGCATGATTCGAAGAAGTGACCGTGATGGTCTGTTTCACTGATCGCCATGATATAGCGGTTCCTCCACATGTAAATAGATAACCTGTCTCGAGATCTAGCTTTGTGTGGATCGGATAAGAAAACCTAATCTGCATAACCAACTAGATCAAAACTAGATTTGTTAGAATAAAATAAACCCATATCAATCGTCCCTCAAGATATCTGAGTACATGCTTAACTCGTTCCAATGTCTTTTTGTAGGACATGAACTATATCTAGCTAATAAATTTCTTGAAAATGCAATATCTGGTCTTGTGTTATTAGCTAGATACATAAGTGCACCAATTGCACTAAGATATGGTACTTCAGGACCAAGTAGTTCTTCATTATCATCTCGAGGTTGAAATATATCTTTCTTTACATCCAAAGGAACGAACTTCCATTGGAATATTCAATGGATGTGCTTTATCCATATAAAATCTTTTTAAGATTTTCTCTCAGATAAGTTGATTGATGAACAAATATCCCATCTCGCTAAATGTTCAATTTGCAAACCAAGGCAAAATTTTGTTTTTCCAAGATCTTTCATCTCGAATTCTTTCTCAAGATATTCTATTGCCTTGGATAACTCTTCAGAGTTCCAATTATATTTAAGTCATCAACATATACGATTATAATAGAAAATCTCGATCGAGATTTCTTTATAAAAACACACTGACATATTGGATTATTTTGATATCCTTTTTCAACAGATATTCACTCAAAGCGATTATACCACATTCGTCACGATTGTTTTAATCCATATAATGATCTCTCAGAATAACTTTATTGAATACAATTCCCGAGAACTTGATTCATATGTTTCTGGTATTTTAAATCCTTCTGGGATTTTCATATAAATGTCATTATCCAGAGATCCATATAAATATGTCGTGACTACATCCATTAGATGCATATCAAGTTTTTCATATACAGTCAGGCCAATTAAATATCTTAACGTTATTGCATCCACCACAGAAGAATATGTCTCCTCATAATCTATACCAGGCCTTTGCGAGAATCCTTGTGCAACAAGTCTTGCTTTATATCTTGTGACTTCATTCTTTTCATTTCTTTTCCTTACAAATACCCATTTGTATCCTACAGGTTTAACACCTTCTGGTGTTAGGACTACTGGTCCAAAAACCTCACGTTTTGATAGTGAGTTCAACTCTGCTTGGATTGCTTCTTTCCACTTCAGCCAATCCTTTCTACATTTACATTCATCGATAGATTTTGGATCAAAATCGTCACTTTCATGAATAATATCGTGAGCAACATTATAAGCAAAAATGTTGTCAATAATAATATCATTTCGGTTCCATCTCTTTCCTGTTGTAACATAGTTTATAGAAATTTCATTATTATCCTCAAGCGTTTGATTTTCATCAATACTCTTTTGAGTAGTTGTATTCTGGATTTCTTCTGGAACATCCATACCTTTCATTGAATCATTTTGATTTTCAACTACTTTTCTTTTCCGAGGATTTTTATCTTTGGAACCCATTGGTCTACCACGCTTCTGGCGTGCTCCAGACTCATTATTGACAACTTGTTCCTGTGGAATATCAATTTTTAATGGAGCATTTGTTGCTGGTATATATGATTTAGTCACTCTTTTAGCATCTGTGAATGCATCTGGTAATTGATTTGCTATATTTTGCAAATGAATTATATATTTTTTGAATTTCAAGTTCACATTGATCTCTACAAGGATCTAAATGAGATAATAATGATGCATTCCATGTGATTTCTTTTTCCAACTTCTTAATTCCTCCCCCTAATGTTGGAAAATTTGTTTCATTAAAATGACAATCAGCAAATCGTGCAGTAAATACATCACCACCGTCGTGGAGTTCAAGATATTTAATAATTGATGGGGAATCATATCCAACATATATTCCTAACCTCCTTTGAGGACCCATCTTAGTGCGTTGTGGTGGAGCAATTGGAACATATCTTTGCACATCCAAAAGTTCTCGATGGGATATATTTGGTCACTTTGGCCATAAGCTAATTGCATGGGGAATATTTATTATAGGCTCTTGGCCTAATACGTAATAATGATGCGGCATGCAAAATAGCATGACCCAGAGGCCGATGTAGGAAGTTTAGCTCTCATAAGTAATGGTCTTGCAATTAATTGCGGACGTTTTATAAATGATTCGGCTAGACCATTTTGTGTATGAACATGAGCTACGGGATGTTCAACACTTATCCCAATTGACATACAATAATTATTAAAAGTTTGGGGCGTAAATTCACCAAAGATTATCAAGTCGAATGGTCTTAATTGTATAATCGTGAAATTGTGCTCTTAACTTAATTATTTGAGCAAGTAATCTTGCAAATGCAAGGTTTCGACTTGATAATAAGCATACATGTGACCATCTGCTAGATGCATCAATTAATACCATAAAGTATCTGAATGGACCACTTGGTGGGTTAATAGGTCCACAAATATCACCTTGAATTAGTTCTAAAAATGCGGTGATTCAATCCCCACTTTAGCTGGTGATGGTCTAATAATTAATTTCCCTTGAGAGCAAGCATCACATGATAACTCATTAGATTGAAGAATCTTCTGGTTCTTTAAAGGATGCCCATGTGAATTCTCAATAATTTTCCTCATCATTATCGATCCTGGATGACCTAGTCGATCATGCCAAACACTGAATATTTCTAGATTCATGAACTTCTGGTTCATTGTTGCATAACTTTCGATTACTCGTATATGAGTATAATATAATCCGAAAAGAAAAAGCGAGTGATGTTTCTAATATACGTTTTTCATGTGAAACAATAGATGTGATATAGAGACACTCTATATTATTTTTACGATCAGTTTCAACATGATAACCATTATTACGTATATCTTTAAAACTCAATAAATTTCTCTTTGATTTACTAGAGAACAAAGCATTATTAATTGAAAATTTTGTTCCTCTAGGAAAGATAAAACTAGTTTTTCCAAAACCTTCAATCAGGTCTGCAGAACCTGATATAGTATTGATTTTCGCTTCCAGCATTGTCAATTTACAAAAATATTTTTTGTTTATGAGTATCGTGTGCGTAGTCGCGCAGTCTGCCAGACATAAATCCTCATTGCTCATTTTTGGGTTACTCAACATATTGAAATTGTCCATATTTCTTCATTGATAAGAAAAGAAAAGCAATTACAAAGAGTCCTAAATATATATACAAAAACAAGAAAAACATACAATAATTACAAGCAGTACTTAATTATATATCTTCATACAAAGCATCCTCTACTTGTTTGATTGCATCAATTCTCTCTCCAGGAGATTCAAAATAATCAGCCATATCAAGATGCATCATATTGGAGGGGTCAAACACATCATCTTCTTGAATGGCAAGATTCACCTCCACATTCTTTCCTTTTCCTTTTTCCTTCAGGGAAGCTTGATAGAGATCAACAAGGTGTTTCGACGTACGACAGGTACGTGACAAGTCCCCAGTCATTCCGCACCGGAAACATTTATGCTCATCACCTTTTGAACTCTTATCTTGTGGAGTCTTGCCCTTATGATCATCACTTCGTGTGGATTTCTTAAAATTATAATGTCCACCACGAAAATAGGTATTTCTTCCTCTACCGCGTCACGACCTGCGACCACGACCACGACCTCGACCACGATTGTTAAAATTCACAACATTCACTTGAGGAATGGTGTTGCTCGATTAATCGAGCTTCATGGTTTTTCATTAATAGCTCGTTGTTTTGTTCAGCCACGAGAAGACATGAAATGAGTTCTGAATATTTTTTAAAGCCTTTCTCTCGATATTGTTGCTGCAGGAGCATATTCGAGACATGAAAGGTAGAAAATGTCTTCTCTAACATATCCACATCAGTAATGTTTTCTCCACATAATTTTAATTTCGAACTAATTTTGAATAATGCAGAGTTGTACTCACTTACTGATTTAAAATCTTGCAACCTCAGGTGCATCCAGTCATAACGAGCTTTTGGAAGAATAACAGTTTTTTGATGATCATACCTTTCTTTCAAGCTCTTCCACAGGACATATGGATCTTTTATCGTCAGATATTCCATTTTCAATCCCTCGTGGAGATGATGACGAATAAATATCATGGTCTTAGCTTTTTCTTGACTAGATGTTGTATTTCCTTCTTTAATGGTCTCTCCAAGATTCATAGCATCCAAATGGATCTCAGCATCAAGCACCCATGACAAATAATTATTACCACTAATGTGAAGGGCTGTGAATTCTAATTTTGAAAGATTTGTCATGGTAATGCTATATAAAAAGAAATTGCATTTACATTAGGGAATTAATTAAACATGCAAAATAACATTTTATTATTAAAAAAAATGGCTTACCCGGAGGACCTACCTTTAGTGGAAAAACCGGTAGAGCTTCGTGCTGATAACGTGTTGTAAAAATAGAATGGAAACCGGGTATAATTTTACCAATATTAAATACTAATATAATAATATATTTATAATAATAATATAATATAATATAATAATAATAATAATAATAAAAGTGTTTGGAAAGTGGGGGCAATATATATAATATAAATAAAGAAATAGTGGAAAATTATGGAAAATTAAATAAAGACTAAATGAGAAAGTGGGAGAGAATGAAGAGAATTGGAGAGAATTTCACGAATGGATGATCTTTTATTTTTCCACCAAAAGCCACTATTTATAGGCAATTTGGCAAGGGTGTGTTGGTACAATTGGACACCAAGCATTGGTAAGAGATGGACACATGGAGGACACTATGGCTATGGAGGCTTTGCCATTTGGCATGAGTATTGAAGGGCACATTGCATGGGCATCTATTATGTGTAATATTTACAATAGAAATAAATATTTTAATATCAAAATCTATAGATAACATTTAAAATAGTGTTAACAAAAATTATGAGAATCCATAGATAACATTATCAAAATAACAATCAAATTCAATTCATAAGATAATCATAAAAAAAAATTATCCCTAAAAATATAAAATAAATTAATTATCAAATTCAATTATTAAGAAAATTATCAAAATCTACCTTTAAAATGATATCAAAATATATCAGGTAAAACCTAACTTCAAAAAATATAAAATTATCATGTCAACATATTTTCTCTATTTCTAATAAATAATGTCAAAAAAATCCTAACAAATCTTATAAAAAAATACAACAACGATGAAATTCAACAATGCTGCCAAATTCATATGAATATTCAGAAGATCTACAATGAAAATAAGCAAAACAACAAGAAAATATTAAGAAATATTTAGAAAACTCACAAACCAACAAATATGTAAGTTCTTGAATATAGTGGAGATCCATGTAGAACCACGCTCCTCTACTTCAATAACGACAAAAATTAACTTTTTTTTGTTAAGAAGATGACAAAAATTATGTGGAGTAGGGAAAATAGAAGGAGGAAAATGATGGAGAGAGTATAAAGAATTAGATGGATGTGGGGTTATGTTTTTTTCGTTTTAAAGAAGGGGTTTTTTTAGTTTGATTTCTAATATGGTCGTCTCTTAAAGCATATTTGTCCATTCAAATAATGGTTGTCTTTTAAGAGAGGACAATCTCCAAAACATATGCAACGTGGCATCTGGTGTCTCGGATAGTAGAGACAACAATCCAACTGGTGTATATTTCGATGAAGAGACGATTGTTCACACGTGATTTCAGTAAAGCAATAGAAGGAAGACACGTGTAATTGAACGTTGTATTATTAATTTTAAATGTTGTGAGTTACAATCTCTAATGTTTCTCCTCTGATTCTTTCTCTCTCTCAATTGTAATTTGTCTGAGGGCTTTACAGCTTGTTCTCAGACATAGATTTGATTCGAGGGCTTCGCAGCTTATTCTCAAATGTAATTTGTATCGATGGATTTGCAGCTTGTTCTCGAACGTAGACTTGTCTCAAGGGCTTTGCAACTTGTTCTCGAGTGTAGACTTGTCTCGAGGGCTTTGCAGTTTGTTGAAGGTCTTCGGCTTGCAGCTTGTTGAAGGTCTTCGGCTTGCGACTTGTTAAAGGTTTTCGGCTTGTAGCTTGTTAAAGATCTTCAGCTTGTAGCTTGCTCTTCATCTTGTAGCTTATTGAAGGTCTTCGACTTGCAGCTTGTTAAAGGTATTCGGCTTGAAACTAGTTGAAGGTCTTCGACTTGGAGCTTGTTGAAGGTCTTCACGAAGCACTTGACACCTAAAAGGACTTGAAGTGTTTAACATCTTACAGTGTTCAACACCTAAAGACTCGTCTTGAAGCGTTCAACACATAAATGTTGGGTTTTATGTCCTAAACTCGTGTATTTGTAATTATTTGAGGAAATGAATAAAGTTGTTATTTTCCTTCAAACTTGTATTCTCCGAATTACAAACTTAAATCCAATAAACTAAGCTTCAGGGCACATTTAGACAACTTTGAACTGTATACATGACACATATCTAGGACCAAGTTCAATTTTGTGACCCGAATGGTCTATAGTAGATGGATTAGGTTGGGAAGCTCATCCTGCTAACACTGTGGATGTGACCCACTTAGTATTTGATACAAACGAGGCGATCCAGCTCGTTCATGTAGTTCACATGCGAGTGGGGGCATCTTGTGCAATGAGTTTGTACAAGACTGGACCAAGAATTGCTAGACCGGTCTAGTAACACCGTTGATAGATTAGGGTTAATAATTCAAACGATGACCAATAGTGATTCAACCTGAATCTTGAGCGAGTTGCGAACTTCTGTCTGCGGGGAATTATCCTTTGACTAATACGGGTGAGAGTGGCCATAGTTGCTAGGGGTGAGCATCGGTTGGTCAGGGTCGATTTTCGACCCCAACCGACCCCCGAACCGACCAAGGTTGATCGGTTCAGTCGACCCATTTTTTTAAAAAAACAAAAAACTTACCAAAATTGACCAACCGAATGATCGGTTCGGTCGGTCGGTTTGGTCGATTTTATATATTTTTTAGATATTTATTTAATTAGTTATTTAATAATTTATTATTATTTAATAATTTATAATTATTATTTTATTATTATTTTAATATATTTTGAGAAAATCTTTTTAGTTTTTATGTTATTATTATTATATAATTTTTTTTTAAATATCGGTCGGTTCGGTCGGTTTGGGGCTTTTGCCAAGCACAAAACCGACCAACCGACCCCGATCGAAAAAGCCACAAAATCGACCGACCGCTCTCGGTTTGATCGGTTTCGATCGGTCGAGTCGATTTTCAGTTTTTTTTTTGCTCACCCCTAATAGTCGCCGACTCAATAGGCCTACCTTATCAGGGATGAAACCTCGTAGGGAGCTGGCGACTCAACTTCACAAGAAGGAATTCACTCGTTCCCGAACTAGGGTAACTAGATAGGTTGTTCTCTTAAGAGCTGAATCCAGGTCTTGAACAACAGGGCCCCTCCCTCTTGCTGGCCCGAGAGGAATAATATTTATGGTCGGACCATAAACTTGTTGTTCATTAGAGGATCAATGGTGCTTAAGGTGCAAGAAGTAGTCACAGAGGTAAAACGGTAATTGGACCCAACTGTGACTACGAACGACCTGTGAAGGGTTGATTCACAGGCATTGGTTAAATCAATGGACACAACTTGTCTAGAGTGAGGAGAGTGCAACTACGAGTCTTTAGTGGTGTGACTCGTAGTTAACGAATGTTGATTGATGGGATCAATGAGTTTGATTAGTCAATCTCGTATCATTGGAGCTCATGATCTATAGGTCTATAAGGTCCCTCGGTTGGCTCAGCATGGAATTAATAGAAGGTAAAAAAATTTGGAATGAATTTGAAATGTTCAAGTTCAATTTAGGGATTATATCAATTATATTTGATATGATTGATATAATATATAGTTCAATGTGAATATGATTCATTTTGAACTTAATTGTGTCTAATTATGGAATTAGGACATAATTAATTATAGAATTTTGGGAGAGATAAAATTAGATTTAATTAAATCTAATTTCTCCACATTATATGAATATGATTCATATAATAAGGTGTTTGACACCTTATATTATGCATTTATGCATAATAAGTGGAGTTAGTGGCAAAATGGGTGGAGAATTTGTCTCCATCCACATTGCCTATAAAAGCATCCTTTTGGATGCATTTGAAGACACTTAATACATTTGCTAAGTTTTGGAACTCCAGCAAAACAACATCTCTCTACTCTCCCTAATTCCAAAAAGAAGATCCCACCTCTCTCCCTCTCCTAAAGAACAACCGAGAAGGTTTTTTGGTGGTGTTCGAGTAATCGATCATAGAGAAGAAGAGGTCGTAGACGACAAGGGTATTACGTGAAGAAGTGATCTTCAAAGGTAATAACCTACTAATCCATTTATGCTTTCAATATACATGCCTAGCTTAAATTTTTTGTTTTGAGTATTTCTATGTCACATAATTGAGAGCAAAGGCGATCAATCGCTTCCGCACGAGATTCAATTGTCTTCAATAAAGACTCGTCTTGCAACGTTCAACACTTAAAGACTCGTCTTACAGCATTCAACACTTAAAGACTCATCTTGCAGCGTTCAACACTAAGGATTTTAGGAGCATTCAACAGTTAATATTTTGCTTTGAATTCTCTCTGAGTTCTCTTGAGAGTGAAATTTTTGAACCTTTGGAATGAAGGAGAAACTCTATTTATAGTGTTTTCCAAAACATGTGGGCTTGGGTTTTAGCAACCTTTGGGTCCAACCATCTAAGTCTGGGCTTTGTTGGCTTTGGGCCTAACCATTTGGACTTGGATTTTATTTAACTTACTCAATTCCATATAATCCAATTTGATCAAAATTAAATTTAATTACTTGGTCAAATTGCATGTTGACCCTTGCAATTTTTAGAATTTGTCAATTCTTGTATTCAAACTAAATTTAGGACACGTGTCAACTTATAATCGTCCTAAATTTAATCATTTACAACTTCGTCATTAATTTGGAATAACAACGTGATAACTGATGGGAATGAATCCCGTAGCAGAAACGATTTTGATCGCGTGTTCTTGTAAGATGTTATACAGATCTAATCAAAAGCATATAACGAAAGCGATTAAGCATGCTTATGTGAATTTAGACAACAGTATTATTACCTTTGTAGACAAAAAACAGCACGTGCTCATTTTGATTCTCTCGTTCTCACGATCTCAACGATCTTGCATTCTCCATAAACTACGAAGTAGTTTTTGATCCGCCCGCTAGATTTTCTCCGTTGTATCTCTAGGAGAGGGAAGGTGGTGGAACCTATTTTGGAGTTGGGAGGGATTTTGAGGAAGACAAGTGTTTTTGGAACTCTTCCAACAAAACACTTTTCAAAAGTAAGCACTTGGTTTGCCTTTTTGAACAGGTTAAACAATGTGCATCTCATGCACACATATTTATAGGGAAATAGGATGGAAATGACCATCTTACCCCTATAGTGCTTTTATGATATATTTCCCATGGATTGAACCCTATGTTATATCAATCATATCATATATGATTGACATGAAATTGAACATTTAAATTTCATTCCAAACTATAAACCCTTCTTATTTCCATGTTGAGCCAATGGAGGGACCTAATGGATCTAAAGATCATGAGCTCCAATGATACAAGTGTTGGGATCTATGCCCTAAACTTGTGTAATTTTGATCAATTAAATAAAGTGTTATTTGTTTTGATAGAATTACAGTCTTGTTTTATAAATCCAATAAACTAAGCTCCAAGGTTATAACATTTATCTTGAACATCAGTGTAGTGGACACTATTTGGGTTGAGTTCAAGAATATAACCTAAATAGTCTATGGTATAAGAATAAGGTTGGAAACCTCATTCTGGTAACACCATAGATGCGGCTCACTTTGTAATTAGTACAAATGAGGTAATCCAACTCATTCATGTAGTTGACATGCGAGTGGGGGCATCCTGTATGAGGAGTTCATACAAGAATTTGGATCGCAAATTATTATTCTAACCAAAGGTAACACCGTTAACGAGGATAAGACTAGTAATTTATAGATGGTCATTAGTGACTCGACTGAATCTGAGCAAGTTAAGAACTCCTCGCTTATAGGGGTTTGTCCTTAGACTAGTATGGGTGAGAGTGGCACATGGCCAGACTCAATAAGCCTACCTTCTCGGGACGAGAACCTCGTAGGTAGTGGGAACTTAATCTGTGGAAGATGGAATTCACTCATTCCTATACTAAGGAATTAGATAGGTTGTTCCCTTAAGAATCGACTCGTGTCTTGAACAACGGGGCCCGCCTCTATGAGGGTATGAGTCTAAGGTAGGACCTTAGACTTGTTGTTCATTAGAGATCGGTGGTGCTTAAGGAGCAAAAAGGTAATCACGAGGATAAAGCGGTAATTTGACCCAACCGTGATTACGAACAACCCGTGAAGGGTCGACTCATGGGTAATGGCTATATCAGTGGACACAATATTATCTACAAAGTGAGGAGAGAGTGCAACTACAAGTCTATAGTGGAGTGACTTGTAGTTAATGGATATTGATTAACCTGGATCAAAGAGTTTGATCGGTTAATCTCACATCATTGGAGCTCATGAACTGTAGGTCCATTAGGTCCCTCCGTTGGCTCAATATGGTAATATTGAGGGTATAAAGTTAGGAATGAAATTGAAGTGTTCAATTTCATACATGAGGTGTTATATCAATTATATATGATATAATTGATATAATATATAGTTTTAATGTGAATTAGATTCATATATAAACTATATACTAAAGAGAGAATAAAGGAGGGGTAGGATGGTCATTTCCATCCTATTCCCCCCTATATATATGGTTGCATGAGATGCAACTAGGTTAGGTGATTCCAAGCTTTTGTTGTGTTGTTGGAAAGGTTCCAAGACACAAACATCTCTCTCACAAAACATCTCACCTCTCCTAAAGGGAACCCACCTTCCTCCCTCACCTAGAGAACAACGGAGAAGATCCGATGGTAGTGTCAGTGTTCGTATGAGTTCGTGTTGCTGAGATCTTGATCGGGAGAGAGGAGGAGCACTTGAAGAAAGGTTTTTCAAAGGTAACTTTCTTGTTGTCCATTATGTTCATATGCTTAATCTAGTTATATATGTTCTTGAATTAAATCGTTGTAACTAAATCAAGAGCGCGCGATTCACAATCGCTTCCACTGCGAGACTTCGATTCCCTTCAACAAGATTAATCGATCAAACTCTTTGATTCAATTAATCAACATTCATTAACTATAAGTCATTCCACTATAGACTCATAGTTGCACTCTCCTCACTGTAGACTATGATGTATCCACTGATATAATCAATACTTGTGAGTCGACCCTTCAAAGGTTGTTCGTAATCACAGCTGGGTCAAATTACCGTTTTACCCTTGTGAATACATCTTGTTCCTTAAGCTCTACTGATCCTCTAATGAACAATCAGTCTATGGTCCTACCATAAACTTGATCCTTCTTAAGCCAGTTAGAAGGCGGGGTCCTATTGTTCAAGACCTAGATTCAGCTCTTAAGAGAACAACCTATCTGATTCCCTAATTCAGGAATGAGTGAATTCTATCTTGCATAGTTAAGTTCTCAGCTACTTACAAAGTTATGTCCCTGAGAAGGTAGGCTTATTGAGTCGGCTACAGGCCACTCTCACTCATACTAGTCTAAGGACAAACCCCTATAAGCAGGAGTTCTTAACTTGCTCAGGATTCAGGTCGAGTCACTAATGACCATCTATGAATTATTATACCTATCTTGATAATGGTGTTACACTAGTAGGTTGATAATTCGCGGTCCGGTCTTATATAATCTCATTATACAGGATGCCCACACTCGCATGTCTACCACATGAACGAGTTGGATTACCTCGTTTGTAGCAAATACAAAGCGGGTCGCATCCACGGTGTTACCAGTATAAGGTTCCCAACCCTATGCATATACCATAGACCTTTTAGGTTATACTTGAACAAGTTAATCCAACTTGTGTCTGCTACACAAATGTTCAAGATCTATTATCATAACCTTGGAACTTAGTTTATTGGATTTAGACTTATATGCGAGAATATAATAAATAACATCTTTATTTATTTGAAACAAAACTACACTTGTTAGGGCATAAATCCCAACAATCTCCCACTTGTCCTAAAGCTAGTGGAGTACATAATGAACATTACAGTAACGTAAATACAATAAACTAGGGCACTGAATACCCTTTGTACAACATACTCCCACTTGCCCTAGTTAGGGTAAGATACGTAGTCCTAGACCTTCTAGAAGACTCTCAAACACTTTAGCCGAGAGAACCTTTGTAAATGGGACAACAGTATTATGCTCCGAAGCTATCTTTGTGACGATCACATCTTCTCGATGCACTATCTCCCTGATTAGGTGATACTTTCGCTCAATGTGTTTACCCCTCTTGTGACTTCCGGGATCGCTTGAATTTTCCACAGCACCACTGTTATCACAATAAAGTGTGATTGGAAAACTCATGTTTGGAAAAATTTCCAAATCCATCATGAATTTCCTTAGTCATACGGCTTCTTAAACTGTTTCACAAGCTGCTACATATTCGACTTCCATAATTGAATCTGCGATGCATCCTTGCTTGATGCTTCTGTTGGGATTTTTGTCATAATCTCGTGTTTGTAAATTATTGTTTGAAATTAATAAGAGTTATTTATTTTATTACTTTGTGTCTCGCAATATTTATAAACTTTTCCAATAAACTAAGCTCCAGGGTCATTGAATTTATGAGAGAACTAGAACTTCAACGGTGTGTAGTGGACACACAGGGAGGATCACGTTCGAGTTAATGACCCGAACGGTCTACAATATATGGATAGGGTTGGAGACCTAATCCTGGATACACTATGGATGCGACCCGTTTTGTATTAGATACAAACGAGGTGATCTGACTCGTTCATGTGGTTGACATGCGAGTGGGGGCATCCTGTGCAATGAGATTGTACAAGACCGGACCGTGAATTATTAGACCTACTGATGTAACACCGTTGACAGTGAGTACTAGTGACTTCGTAGATGACCATTAGTGACTCGACCTGAATCCTGAGCGTGTTACGGACTCCTGTCTGCGGGGGTCTGTCCTATGACTAGTACGGGTGAGGGTGGTCACAGTTACTCGCCCAATATGGCTATCTTCTCAGGGACAGGACCAAGTAGAGAGCTGAGAACTTAAGTACGCGAGATGGAATTCACTCGTTCTCGCCTTTAGGGAAACTAGAGGGGTTGTTCCCTTAAGTGATGTCTCCAGGGCTTGGACAACGGGCGCCCACCTCCTCACTGGCCCGAGAAGGGTGTTGTGTATGGTTGGACCATCACAATATGTTGTTCATTAGAGGAGCAGTGGGGACTTAAGGAACAAGAGGTTGACACAGGGGTAAAACGGTAATTTGACCAAGTCGTGTCTACGAACAACCTGTGAAGGGTCGACTCATGGGCATTGGTTATATCAGTGGACACGTAATATTCTGCACTTACGGGAGTGCAGCTATGGGCTATAGTGGAGTGTTACCGTAGCTAATGAATGTTGATTAACTGGGTCAAAGAGTTTGACAGATTAATCTCGGATCATGGGAGCCCGTCACTGTAGGTCTATTAGGTCTCTCGGTTGGTTCAATCTGGGTTAAAAGAAGGGTTTATGTTTTGGTATGAAATTGAAGTGTTCAATTTCACTTAAAGGGCATTTATGTCATTTATATGAGATATGAATGATATAATATATAGTTTAATGTGAATGAGATTCATAATAAACTATAGGTTAGCCTAATTGTTGAATTATGGCTGATTGGAGAAATTAATTGAGAGAAATTAAATTGGATGTGATTCAATTTAATTAATCCACAATTATTGCAAATGAGATTTGCAATATGAAATATGAGATATCTTATATTATGTGATTATGCAAATGAGATTTGCATAACCTATGGTTGTGGTAAAGTGGTAATTATGTGGAGATTTTAACTCCATCAATTCCACTATTTAAACCCTTTGCAAGAAGGGATTGTAAGCTCACTCTCTCATTTTTTTGATTTTCATCAAAGAGAATAAGAGAATTCTCTCAACTATTCTCTTAAACTCTCCTCCCTCTCCAAAACACAAAGAGTCCCACAACTCTCCTCCTTTCCAAAGGAAGAACAACCGAGACTCCAAGTGGTTGTGTTTGGGTTTCGTTCGAGAGAAGACTTTGTTGAGTTCGAGAAGCACGAAGCGTTCGTGATCAAGGAAGGATTTTAGAAGAACCGTCTACAACAAGTAAGTATGTTCTTCTTGCTATAAATTTCTTCCTTCTTTTCATGTTTAGTCTAGATCTAGTAGTTAGATTGTTTTGACAAAATTCAAGTAGCGTAATGATACCATGACGATTCGATCGTCTTCCGCTGCGCGGGAATTTTCATTCCCTTCAAATGGTATCAGAGCCATTTTGATGGTTCTTCATTATGCACTGTTTTTTGTTAAAATAGGTGGGTAATTTACTTTGAATTCATGAGATGAATGCTGGTTTGCGAATTTGGATGTTTCGGTTTTTAGCACTAGTTTAGATTTACAAATTATGTTGATGAAATCAATGTAAGGGCCCGTTGTTTTTGGGCATTTTATTGTAAATCGAGTCTGTAAATCTGAGTTGTTCGTGGCAAGAGTTGTTGTGAAGAAATCGGAGTAAAAATGAGCGTTTTTCGAAGCACAAACAGCAAAGGAGTTTGTTGTACAGGCGACGGCGTTGAGACGCTGCTCCTTGGCGTCTCAACGTTGTGCCGCGAGAGGCAAGCGCGCTGCAGACAGCGCTGCGTAACGCGCTAGACGTGGCGTTGAGAACGGCTGGTCGACGCCGAAGCGACAACATTACCTAACGCCGCACGCGTTGAGGGTCGATTCATTCGAGGAAGCACTTCGCAGACGTGGGCAGTTGCTTCTTAGTGGGGCTTTTTCTTCCTAAAATTATTTTTTTTTATTATTAATTTTGTAAAATGTATTTATTTTATTTATTTATTTATTTTGTTAAATAATATTAATATAAGTGTTATATTAATGTTATTTAATTAAATAATTGCCCCTAGGTGCCAAAATTGGTCCGATTTTTGCTATTTAATTATTTTATGCATGAGATGTATGATTTAATTAAATTCTATGTGCATAATGTATGTCATATAGATTTAAAATCCCACCTTAGGTTAAACATTTCATGCATCATTTATATTATAAGAGTTATAATATATAGTTTGCATGATAGGTTATATTATAAGAGTTATAATATAATTAAATGCATGTTTAATTTAATTAATATAAGTGTTATATTTTTTAGATTAAAGTATGCTCATGCATTTATATTCATGTGATGAATAATATTATGTTATAGTAAATAGTTATTCATGTGATGAATGATCAAGCACTATAACATAGAAATGCATGCAACCTAAGTTAATTATTAGTTTTAAAGAGTTTAGAACTTGAATAATTAGACTTAGGTTTTCTATTTTCTAATGAGATTAGAAATTAGAAAATCAAAGTTTAGTCTATGAATGGAGACTGATTAGTAACTCTGTCTAAGGAAGGTTTTGTCTAAGGCAGGGGTATTTAAGTTGACGCTTGCGGAACACCCCTACCTGGAAACCGACCTGGGAGTGAATTCGGTCCGGAGATTCTTAGATTATACTAATCGTGAGTGCCGCTAATTAAAAGTGTTTTAATTTACTCACATAGACCTAAGTTATAATGTGATTATAGACTTAGGTTAATACCATATAAGAGTTATATTGGTAGACTTAGGTAAATTTTAGCCGGTTTATCTAGGTCAATCCCTATTAAAATTAAAGTGTTGAGTGGGAGGAAATATAGTATATGAGATACATTTGAATTTCCAACCACAAATCTCCTTTAAGTCCGCACCGAGAGATCTATACTCGGCCTTGTGGCGCAAATGGTAGCGTCCCCCTTCGGGTGGCATTTGTATAGGTCAATATCATCGTGGATGGAGAGAGTACTTATAGTGAGTGGGAGCGGGACTTGTGAAAACGGGACCCACGGTCTCTTCTTTCGATTCACATCGTGAGACGCCTATGATCCGCCTGCTAGTTTGGCCTGGACTAGACAATCCCTTCGGAGGGCCTGATCATGGGAGTCGGAACACCGTGAATTCTCGAAAGGGATACAGTTTCCTGGTTGGTTTTCCTTCTTGGTTCACCCTTCGGTGGCTATTGTTTGGACGGATGCTTGGAAACTTAAAGATTGAGGGTCACACTCACAGAATTCGTTAAGTGTTAATGAATTCGACCAAACAATGGTAATTGAACGCCTAATGGAATAAGAGTTATTCTGGGATTAGGATCTGATCGAGAAAGTCTCGTCCTAGAGGAGAAGTGTTCTGTTCACCCTTCGGTGGCGGTCATTCTAAACCTTTAGGGTATCATTGCAAAATTTTGAATGACCTAGAGATCATGAAACAATTTTGCTAAAACTTGATTGGATTTCAAAAGTTTTTTTACAAAACTGACACAAAGTTTTTTTGATTATTCAACTTAAAACATGTCTAGCGCAGGAATAGCTCTACTCGCGTCCGATAAATTAGTGGGAGATAATTTCCAAAGTTGGAAAAACAACATAAACACGATTTTGGTAAATGACGACCAAGAGTTCGCGCTCACTGAGGAAGGTCCTCAAGTGCACGGTTCAACAGTCCTATTCAACGATCTACAAACCTTCCAGTCTTTGGTGCAAACTAGGGGACAGGAAGCTGAGGCAAGTGTTGCCTTAAGATCTTTTCACATAGACTCTTCAGGCCCTAAGGGGAAGAAGGAGAAGTTGAAGGAAGTTAAGGTTGACCGCGTTGCCGCCCTAAAAGGCAAAGAAATCAAGGATGTTGCCAGAAAGCGTTTCTACAACAACGGGGACGGACGCCTGAAAAGGAGTTGTCCTAAGTTCCTTGATGAAAAGAAGATGACAGGTAAATGTGATTTACTTGTCATAGAAACTTGTTTAATGGAGAGTAATGACTCTACTTGGATATTGGATTCAGGCGTCACTAACCATGTTTGCTCTTCTTTTCAAGGATTAAGTTCCTGGCAGCGGCTGGAAGAGGGTGAGATAACACTCAGGGTTGGATCCTAGAAGTTGTCTCATTTCAAAGAATAAACACTTGTGAAGTCGTTTTCTTTGATGGGAAGTACTTATTATTGGATAATATGTACATAGTTCTTGGGTTTACGAGAAACCTAGTTTCTATTTCCTGCCTATTAGAACAAAATATTTTTGTTTCATTCAAGAGTAATAAAGCGTTTATTTCTCGAAATGAAAATTTGATTTGTTCTGCTTCGCTTGAGAGCAATCTATATGTTTTGAACCCAAATTCGGTCAAAAGTGTTTTGAACACCGAATTGTTTAAAACAGCTGAAACGCGAACTAAGAGAGCTAAAGTTTCTCCTAAGGAAAACGCCCATCTTTGGCATCTACGGTTAGGCCACATTAATCTCAATAGGATTGAGAAACTAGTGAAGAGTGGACTTCTAAACGAGTTGGAAGAAAACTCTTTACTGGTGTGTGAGTCATGCCTTGAGGGCAAAATGACCAAACGTCCTTTTAGTGGAAAAGGATATAGAGCCAAAGAGCCTCTTGAGTTAGTACATTCGACCTTTGTGGTCCGATGAATGTTAAAGCTCCGGGGCGGTTATGAGTACTTCGTGTCTTTCATGACGATTACTCCGTATATGGGTATATTTACCTAATGCACAAGAAGTCTGAAACTCTTGAAAAGTTCAAGGAGTACAAGACTGAGGTTGAGAACCTCTTAGGTAAATCGCTTAAAACACTTCGATCGGATCGAGGTGGAGAGTACATGGACACTGAATTCCAGGACTATATGATAGAACACGGAATTACGTCCTAACTCTCAGCGCCTGGTATGCCACAACATAATGGTGTATTGGAGAGGAGAAACAAAACCTTGTTGGACATGGTTCGGTCGATGATGAGCTATGCTCGTCTCCCTGATTCTTTTTGGGGTTCGCAGTGGAGACTGCGGTCTATATTTTGAACAACGTTCCATCGAAGAGTGTTTGTGAAACACCTTTCGAGCTCTGGAGTGGACGTAAAGGCAGTTTACATCACTTCAGAATTTGGGATGCCCACCCACGTGTTGGTGTCAAACCCAAAAGTTGGAACCCCGTTCAAATTATGCATATTCGTAGAGTTACCCTAAAGAGACTAGGGGTGATACATTTCTGATCCTAAGGAAAATAGGGTGCTTGTGTCGACAAACCCCACTTTCCTAGAGGAAGACCACGTCAGGGATCATTTACCAAGGAGTAAAATTGTGTTAAATGAAATGGACAGTACATCAGCAAGAGTTGATGATGGGGCTAGTACGTCAACAAGTGTTGTTGATCCTAGCACGTCTAGTCAAATCCATTCCCAAGAGTTGGGAATGCCTCGACGTAGTGGGAGGACTGTGAGACAGTCTGATCGCTACATGGGTTTAGCTGAAACCTCAGTTATCGCTCCTGATGATGACTGTGAGGATCCATTGACCTATGATCAGGCAATGGTTGATGTTGACAAAGACGAATGGATTAAGGCTATGGACTAAGAAATGGGGTCTATGTACTTCAATTCTGTATGAGAGCTTGTGGATCAACCGGATGGGGTAAAACCTATTGGTTGTAAATGGATCTACAAGCGTAAACGTGGCGTAGATGGGAATGTGCAGACCTTCAAAGCCTGACTAGTGGCAAAGGGTTTTACCCAAGTTGAAGGGGTTGACTATGAGAAGACCTTTTCACCTGTTGCCATGGTAAAGTCGATCAGGATCCTTCTGGCCATTGTAGCGCATTATGACTACGAGGTATGGCAGATGGCCGTCAAGACAACCTTTCTAAATGGCAAACTTGATGAGACCATTTACATGGACCACCCCAAAGGGTTCATTGCCCAAGCCCAAGAGCAAAAGGTTTGTTGGCTTCATAGGTCCATTTATGGACTGAAACAAGCTTCGAGGTCTTGGAATATAAGGTTTGATGAGGCAATCAAATCTTATGGCTTTGATCAAAATGTCGACGAGCCTTGTGTCTACAAGAAAATCGTTGACAAAACTGTCGCATTTTTGGTATTGTATGTGGACGATATTCTTCTCATTGGGAATGAGGTAGAATTTCTTACCGACGTTAAGAAGTGGCTTGCTTCGCAATTCCAAATGAAAGATTTGGGAGAAGCTCAGTACGTTCTAGGTATTCAGATTGTCCGAAACCGGAAGAACATAACGCTAGCCTTGTCTCAGGCATCTTATATTGACAAGATGTTGTCTAGATATAAGATGCAGAACTCCAAGAAGGGTTTGCTGCCTTTCAGGCATGAGGTTCACTTGTCTAAGGATCAGTGTCCTAAGACTCCTCAAGATGTTGAGGATATGAGACGGATTTCATATGCTTTGGTTGTAGGGAGTCTGATGTATGCCATGTTGTGTATTAGGTCAGACATCTGTTATGCAGTAGGAATTGTCAATAGATATCAGTCCAATCCAGGATTAGATCACTGGACAGCCGTAAAGGCAATCCTCAAGTCTCTTAGGAGAACGAGGAACTAAAGCTTAGTGTATGGCAGTGGGGATTTGATCCTTACGGGATACACGAATTCTGACTTTTAGACCGATAAGGATTCTAGAAAATCCACTTCGGGGTCAGCCTTCATTCTGAATGGAGGAGTTGTAGTATGGTGAAGCATCAAGCAGGGATGCATCGCTGATTCCACTATGGAAACGGAGTATGTTGCGACTTGTGAAGCTGCAAAGGAAGTTGTTTGGCTTAGGAAGTTCAAACGGATTTGGAAGTTGTTCCAAATATGAACTTGCCAATCACACTATTCTGTGATAACAGTGGTGCAGTAGCCAACTCACGTGAGCCTCGGAGCCATAAGAGAGGCAAGCACATTGAGCACAAGTATCAACTGATACGGGAGATTGTGCACCGCGGAGACGTGACGGTCACGCAGATAGCGTCGAAGCACAACGTAGCTGATCCATTTACGAAGCCCCTCACGGCTAAGGTGTTTGAGGGTCACCTAGAGAGTCAAGGTCTTCGAGAGCTTCTTGACTAGGGCAAGTGGGAGATGTGTAAACGGGTATTCAATGCCCTAGTTTATTGTATTACTTCATTGTAATTTATCTACATTTTAGAAATGTATTTTTTCCACTAGCTTAGTTCAAGTGGGAGTTTGTTGGGATTTTTGTCCTAATCTCGTGTTTGTAAATTATTGTTTGAAATTAATAAGAGTTATTTATTTCATTAGTTTGTGTCTCGCAATATTTATAAACTTTTCCAATAAACTAAGTTCTAGGGTCATTGAATTTATGAGAGAACTAGAACTTGAACGGTGTGTAGTGGACACACAGGGAGGATCACGTTCGAGTTAATGACCCGAACGGTCTACAGTATATGGATAGGGTTGGAGACCTAATCCTGGATACACTGTGGATGCGGCCCGCTTTGTATTAGATACAAACGAGGTGATCTGACTCGTTCATGTCGTTGACATGCGAGTGGGGGCATCCTGTGCAATGAGATTGTACAAGACCGAACCGTGAATTACTAGACCTACTGATGTAACATCGTTGACAGTGAGGACTAGTAACTTCGTAGATGACCATTAGTGACTCGACCTGAATTCTAAGCGTGTTACGGACTCCTGTCTGCGGGAGTTTGTCCTTTGACTAGTAGGGTGAGGGTGGTCACAGTTACTCGCCCAATATGCCTATCTTCTCAGGGACAGGACCAAGTAGGGAGCTGGGAACTTAACTACGCGAGATGGAATTCACTCGTTCCCGCCTTTAGGGAAACTAGAGGGGTTGTTCCCTTAAGTACTGTCTCTAGGGCTTGGACAACAGGCGCCCACCTTCTCACTGGTCCGAGAAGGGTGTTGTGTATGGTTGGACCATCACAATATGTTGTTCATTAGAGGAGCAGTGGGGACTTAAGGAACAAGAGGTAGACACAGGGTAAAGCGATAATTTGACCCACCGTGTCTCACGAACAACTGTGAAGGGTCGACTCATGGGCATTGGTTATATTAGTGGACACGTAATATTCTCAGACCGACGGAGTGCAGCTCTACGGGCTATAGTGGAATGTTACCGTAGCTAATGAATGTTGATTAACCGGGTCAAAGAGTTTGACAAGTTAATCTCGGATCATTGGTGCCCGCCATTTGTAGGTCCATTAGGTCCTCGGTTGGCTCAATCACAGGGTTAAAAGAAGGGTTTATGTTTTGGTATGAAATTGAAGTGTTCAATTTCACTTAAAGGGCATTTATGTCATTTATATGAGATATGAATGATATAATATATAGTTTAATATGAATGAGATTCATAATAAACTATAGGTTAGCCTAATTGTTGAATTAGGGCTAATTGGAGAAATTAATTGAGAGAAATTAAATTGGATGTGATTCAATTTAATTAACCCACAGTTATTGCAAATGTGATTTGCAATATGAAATATGAGATATCTTATATTATGTGATTATGCAAATGAGATTTGCATAACCTATGGTTGTGGTAAAGTGGTAATTATGTGGAGATTTTAACTCCATCAATTCCACTATTTAAACCCTTCGCAAGAAGGGATTGTAAGCTCACTCTCTCATTTTTTTTATTTTCATCAAACAGAAGAAGAGAATTCTCTCAACTATTCTCTTAAACTCACCTCCCTCTCCAAAACACAAAGAGCCCCACAACTCTCCTCCTTTCCAAAGGAAGAACAACCGAGACTCTAAGTGGTTGTGTTTGGGTTTCGTTCGAGAGAAGACTTTGTTTAGTTCGAGAAGCACAAAGCGTTCGTGATCAAGGAAGGATTTTAGAAGAACCGTCTACAACAAGTAAGTATGTTCTTCTTGCTGTAAATTTCTTCCTTCTTTTCATGTTTAGCCTAAATCTAGTAGTTAGATTGTTTTGACAAAATTCGAGTAGCGTAATGATACCATGACGATTCGATCGTCTTTCGCTGCGCGGGGATTTTCATTCCTTTCAGTTTCGCTAAACTACAACCCCTCCGTTAAGAGTGAAAACTCCCCGACGTAGATTGCCTCGAATCTTTGTCAGTTTGGAAGTCAGAATCTGTGTATCCTGTAAGTATCAAATCCTTAGCTCCATACACAAGCATGTAGTTCCTCGTTCTCCGAAGATACTTGAGGATTATCTTTACCGTTGTCTAGTGTTCTGATCCTGGATTAGATTGATATCTACTGACCATTCCTACTGCAAAGCATATGTCTGGCCTAGTACACAACATTGCGTACATCAGGCTACCAACACCTGATGCATAAGGAATTCGTCTCATATCCTCAATTTCTTGAGGCGTCTTAGGACATTGTTCCTTAGACAAATGAACTCCATGCCTGAAAGGTAATAAACTTTTCTTGGAATCTTGCATCTTAAATCTTGACAACACTTTGTCGATATAAGATGTTTGAGACAATGCTAGAGTTTTGTTCTTGCGATTTCGGATAATCTGGATTCCAAGAACAAATTGCGCCTCTCCCAAATCTTTCATTTGGAATTGCGTAGCTAGCCACTTCTTAATGTCAGTTAGATAACCTACATTATTCTCAATGAGTAGGATATCATCTACATATAAGACTAGGAAAGCGACAGAACTATTAATGATTTTCTTATAGACACAAGGTTCATCATTATTTTGATCAAAGCCATAAGATTTGACTGCCTCATCAAATCTCATATTCCAGGACCTAGAAGCTTGTTTCAGTCCATAGATGAACCTTTTAAGCTTGAAAACTTTTTTCTCTAGTTCTGGTTGTATGAACCCTATGGGTTGGTCCATGTAGATGTTTTCGTCAAGATTCCCATTTAAGAATGTTGTCTTGACATCCATCTGTCATACCTCATAGTCATAATATGTCGCAATGGCAAGTAGAATACAGATAGACTTTACCATAGCAACAGGTGAAAATGTTTCCCCATAGTTCACCCCTTCTACCTGGGTATAACCCTTTGCTACTAGTCTAGCCTTAAAAGTTTGAGCTTTTACATCTACACCACGTTTTCTCTTGTAGATCCACTTACAACCTATAGGTTTTACCCCATCAGGTTTATCTACAAGAAACAGAATTGAAGTGCATAGACTCCATTTCTTGGTTCATGGCTATGACCCATTTGTCTTTGTCTTTGTCAACCATTGCTTGGTTATAAGTTAATGGATCCTCGCATGAAGGGAATGAGAATCCCCGCGCAGCGGAAGACGATCGAATCGCCGTGGTATCATCATGCTACATGCTTATTAAAATGGATCTAACTATTAGATCTAGGCTAAACATGCTGAAATTTTACAGCAAGAAGAAAAACTTACTTGTTGTAGACCAATTCAGCAAACTCTCCTTGTAGATCACGAACTCTTCGCGCTTCTCGATCTCCACGAACTCTTCCCATGATCGGATCCCAAACACTACCAAATGATCTTCTTGGTTGTTCTCTTTTGGAGAAGGAAGTTGGTGGGAACTTTTGTGTTTTGGAAGATGAAGAGAATTGAGAGAGAAGAGAGAATTTCACTTTTGGATTCTTAGGGCAAAATCCAAAAATGACAACTTAGCTTCCAAAGCATAGTTTTGGTTAGGTTACCAAAACCCTTTTGCAAAGGGGTTTAAATAGTGGAATGATGGAGTTCTAAACTTCACATTATTACCACTTTACCACAACCATATGTTATGTAAATATAAGATATCTCATATCTTATGTTGCAAATCTTATTTGCAATAATTGTGGGTTTAATCAAATTGAATCACATTCAATTTATTTTCTCTCTATCAATTTCTCCAATTAGCCTTTAATTCAACAATTAGGCTAACATATAGTTTATTATGAATCTCATTCATATTAAACTATATATTATATCATCTAAATGATATAATTACTCTTAAAATGAAATTGAACACTTCAATTTCATACCAAAACATTAACCCTTCTTTTTATCCCAAATTGAGCCAACCAAGGGACCTAATGGACCTACATTGACGGGCTCCAATGATTTGAGGTTAATCAGTCAAACTCTTTGACCCGGTCAACCAATGTTCATTAGCTACAAGAACACTCCACTAAAGCCCGTGGTTGTACTCCCATCGATGTAGAATATTACGTGTCCACCGATATAACCAATGCTCATGAGTCGACCCTTCACAGGTTGTTCGTGGACACGGCTGGGTCAAATTACCGTTTTACCCCTGTGTCTACATCTTGTTCCTTAAGTCCCCACTGCTTCTCTAATGAACAACATATTGTGATGGTCCAACCATACACAACACCCTTCTCGGGCCAGTGAGAAGGTGGGCGCCCGTTGTCCAAGCCCTGGAGACAACACTTAAGGGAACAACCCTCTAGATTCCCTATAGGCGGGAAAGAGTGAATTCCATCTCGCGTAATTAGGTTCTCAGCTCTCTACTTGATTTTGTCCCTGAGAAGATAGGCATATTGGGCGAGTGATCGAGACCACCTCACCCGCATTTCTAGTCGGAAGGGACGGACCCGCAGATAGGAGTTCGTAATACGCTCGTGATTCGTGTCGAGTCATTAATGGTCATCTCACGAATTTATTAGTCTTTCACAATCGGTGTTATATCGTAAAGTCTAATAATTCACGGTTCGGTCTTGTACAATCTCATTGTACAGGATGCCCCCACTCGCATGTCAACCACATGAACGAGTCAGATCACCTCGTTTGTATCTAATACAAAGTGGGTCGCATCCACAGTGTATCCAGGATTAGGCCTCCAACCCCATCCTTATACTGTAGACCGTTCGGGTCATTAACTCGAACGTGATCCTCCTTGTGTGTCAACTACACACCGTTCAAGTTCTAGTTCTCTCATATATTCAATGACCCTGGAGCTTAGTTTATTGGAAAGGTTTAAAATATTTGCGAGACATAAAATAAAGAAATGAATAACTCTTATTAATTTCAAAACAATATTTTACAAACACGAGATTAGGACAGAAATCCCAACATCGCAATCATCATTTGATATGACAATTTTGGTTTCAGTTAAACCCATGTAACGGTCAGGTTGTGTTAAAATCCTCCCACTACGTCGAGACACTCTCAACTCTTGAGGTGGACTTGACAAATTTGTATCAACAACTCTTGTTGATGTACTATCAACAACTTTTGTTGTTGTTTCGTCTAACTCACTTAACACAACTTTACTTCTTGGTTGGTGATCCCTTATGTGGTCCTCCTCTAAGAAAGTGGCATTTGTCGACACAAGTACCTTATCTTCCTTAGGATCATAGAATAACCCACCTCTCGTTTCTTTTGGGTACCCTACAAAAAGGCATAATTTTGAACGCGATTCCAATTTTTTTGGATTTGTCACGAGCACATGTGTTGGACATCCCCAAATTCTGAAATGACGTAAACTACCTTTTCGTCCTTTCCAGAGTTCAAATGGTGTTTCTGAAACACTTTTTGATGGAACATTGTTCAAAATGTATACAACAGTCTCTACTGTGTATCCCCAGAACGAGTTAGGGAGATGAGTATAGCTCATCATTGATCGAACTATGTCCAACAAGGTTCTATTTCTCCTTTCTGATACACCATTTTGTTGAGGCGTACCAAGTGCTGAGAGTTGGGATGTAATTCCATGTTCTATCATATAGTCTTAGAATTTTAAATCTATATACTCTCCACCTCGATCCGATCGAAGTGTTTTAATTGTTTTATCTAATTGTTCTCAACTTCAACCTTGAATTCCTTGAACTTTTCAAGTGTTTTAGACTTATAATGCATTAGGTAAATATGCCAAAATCTTGAATAATCATCTATAAAAGAGATGAAATATTCATAACCTCCTCTGGCTTTAACATTCATCGGACCACAAAGGTCAGAATGTATAAGCTCAAGAGGCTATTTGGCTCTATAACATTTTCCACTAAAAGGTCTTTTAGTCATTTTTCCTTCTAAGAAGGACTCACATACTGGTAACACATTTTCTTCTAACTCATTTAGAAGTCCAATTCTTACCAACCTCTCAATCCTATTGAGGTTAATGTGACCTAACCGAAGGTGCCATGGTTGAGCATTTTCTTTAGGAGAAATTTTACGTTTCTTAGTTTGTGTGTTTGCAGTTTTAAATAATTCAGTGTTTAAAACCATTTTGACTGAATTAGGCCTTAAAACATACAACTCATTTTCTAATGAAGCTACACATATTTCAATACCATTCTTAAAAATAAACACTTTATTAGAAGAAAAAGATATTGAAATACATTGTTCTACTAGGCAAGAAATTGAAATTAGGTTTCTAGTAAACCCTCTTGTATCACTAGTACATTGTTCAACAACATATGTTTCTTGCCAAACAATAGCTTCATGGTGCCCACTGCTACAGCTGAAACAACTTCTCCATTTCCAACACGAAGTGTTATCTCTCCTTCTTCTAGCTGCTGCCAGGAACTAATTTCATGAAAATAAGAATAGACATGATTAGTGGCTCCTGAATCCAATATCCAGGCAGAATTATCATCATCCACTAAACAAGCTTCTAAGAAAAATAAATCATATTTACCTTCTTTCTTCTTTTTTGCAATGTACTTCAGACAGTTTCGTTTCCAATGCTCATCTTCATTGCAGTGGAAACATTTTCTTTTGTCTGTAACTTCTTTGACCTTCTTGCCCTTCTGGGCGGCAACTTTTTCAGCCCGTTTCCCCTTACCAACCTTCTTCATTTTCTTCTTCTTGCCTTTTAGGCTTGAGGAAGATGAAGGCACTAATTTTGTTCCAGAGGTTGAACCTCCGTGATTATCCCTACTGGCAACATTTACCTCACCTTTCGATCCCTTGATTTTCATCAGAGATTGAAAGGTTTGGAGTTCATTCAAAAGAGAGGTAAGGTTAAAAGTAAGCTTGTTCATAACAACGTTACTTTGAAACTGTAGAAAACTCTCTGGTAGAATTTCTAATATAAAGTTGACCTGGCGCGATTCGTCGATAGAAGCACCATTCGACTCCGTCATGTTGAAGTGAATCATCATATCGAGAACATGATCCCGAACAGATGATCCCCTTGCCATTCTAGCGTTGAAGATGTACTTGAGGGCATTGTGTCTGACCTGAACAGACTGTTGTCCGAACATGTCCTGCAACAAATCCATGATTTCCTTGGCGGTCATCATGCTCTCGTGCTTCTTGGCTAGTATGTCTGACATACTTGGCAAGATGTAGACCTTGGCCTTGTCATTGGCCTTGATCCATTTATCATATGCATCACAAACATTTCGTGACGCATTCGGGCTTGGCACCTGAGGACACTCCTCAGTAGGCACAAACTTTAGATCGTCTGCAACCAAGATGATATTAAGATTGTTTTTCCAGGTTATCATATTTTCTCCGGTTAATTTCTCAGTAGCCAATAAGGAAAGGATTGAGCTATTCATATTGTTGAAATACAAAATACTTGTATTAGTTCTCGCTAAACCTTTAATTAATCCAATCATTTTTAGCTAATTATCTAATGATTCCTAAGTCATTAATAATTCGCAATGATATTCCAAGGGTTTAGAATGTATGACACCGAAGGGTAATAAAAAACACTCCTCCTCTAGATCAAGACATTCTTGACCAAAACCTAATGCGAGAATAACTCTTATTCCTATAGGCTTTAGTTACCATTGTTTGGTCTGGATACAACTACAATTAATGTATCATGTGATTGTAACCATCTATCTTTGGATTCCAGAGTCCCGATCCAACAAAATCCACCGAAAGGAGGACTGAGTTGGAAAATAAACTAAGGTAATCTTTATCCTTTTTCAGGTGTTCACTGTGTTCCGATCTCTATGATCAAAGCCCTCCGAATAGATTGTCTGGTCCAGGCCAAACTAGCATGTTGATCATAGTAATCTCACAGTGTGAACCGATAAAAGAGATCATAGGTTTTGTTTTCACTAAAACTGCTCCCACTCACTATAAGTACCCTCTCCATTCACCTTGCTATTGATCCATACAAACACCATTCAAAGGGGGACGCTCTCGTTTGCGCCACGAGGCCAAGTATGGATCTCACGGTGTGAATTTCCCAGAGATATGTAGGTGGAATACTTGATGTATCACATACACCTATTTCCTCCCACTAGATACTTTAACTCTATAGGAAATTTACCTAGGATAAACCCGGCTAATGGTTTACCTAAACTTATCAATATAACACTTATACTGATAATCAATATAACACTTATATTGATTTTTATCCTAAGTTTGCTAATATAACTTTTATATTAAAACTAGGATTTCTAGTTTATTAACCCTTTAATAAACTCGCTGACGCTACTATAATTTATAAACCCTCTGATAAAAATTCACTCCCATGTCAGTTCCCAGGTAGGGGTGTTCCGTTTCCGTCAGCCTAAATACCCCAACCTAGACAGAACCTTCCTTAGACAGAGTTCCTCTTTTAATCATTGTTTATAAATTACATAGTTCCTAATTCTAATCTAATTAGAACTAGATAACCTAAGGTCTATTAATTCCAAGTTCTAAACATTTTAAAACTAATAATTAACCTTAGGTGACATGCATACTATGTTATATTTGCTTGATCATCCTTCACATGAATAATACATAGCATATTCATCTCATGAATCATAATACATGAATTATAAGATAATTTTGAGTCAAAATGTAAATCATTTGTTCATAACTTTGACTCTACTTATGTGTCAATTTAATCGAAACATGAACTTGGCTCATAATTCTTTTCATTTGACACACCTTCATGCCAATTCATCAAAATATGAAATTGGGTCAATATTTTGATTTTCTTGCATGACATAAAATTTGGACAAATTGGAGTAGATTTGGAGTTTTACTCAATTTCTTTTTTTGAACTTGGAGTAGTATTTGAATTTCACTCCAACCTTGATTTGTGATAAAATCTGGAGTATGCCTAGATTTTAACTTTGTGAGATAAAATTGAAATTCTATCATGATTTTGATTTGGGACAAAATTTGGAGTATGCCCGAATTTTAACTTTGTGAGATAAAATTGAAACTCTATCATAATTGCGATTTGGATAAACTAATTTTATCAAACTTTGATTTTGGATAAAATTTGGAGTATGCTCAAATTTTGATTTGAGATAAAATTAAAATTCTACCATGATTTAGACTTGATAGAATTAATTTTATCAAATTTTGATTTGAGATAAATTTTGGATTATGCCCAAACCTTTTTTTAAAATCTTTTGATATAAAATTCTATCAAATCTCAATTTTAGATTTGGAATAGAATTTTAATTTGGCTTGCCGACAATTTCCTATTAGAGATGAGATAAGCCAAATTTTGATTTGAGATGAAATCCTATTCCAATTCCAATTCCTATTCGAATTCCAACTTTGATTTTGGAATGTGATCTTTTCCTCAACTATAAATAGAGGAGGTGGATCTTCTATCCAGTTGCATCAGAGTGTGGAGACAAACTCTGATGTTTTTTTTCTTTTTTCTTTTTTTCCTTTTTTTCCTTTTTTCTTTTTTTTTTCATTTTTCATTTTTCATTTTTTTAATTTCTTTTTTTTGTAAGTACGACGCCAATCTTAGCCCAGGTACACTTGTGGGACCCTTGTCGGTTCCGAGTGTACTTGCAGCTGCCAAACTTCCTCGTTCCTAGCACATATACACTTGTGGGACCCTTGTCGGTGTCGGGTGTACTTGCAGCTACAGAACTCCACATGTTCCTGGCTCATATACGCTTGTGGGACCCCGTCGGTTCTGGGCGTACTTGCAGTTGTAGGACTTACTCGTTCCTAGCGTATATACACTTGCGGAACCCTTGTCGGTGTCGGGTGTACTCCTAGCTACGGAACTCCACATGTTCCTGGCTCATATATGCTTGTGGGACCCTCGTGGGCGTACTTGCAGTTGCAGGACTTCCTCGTTCCTAGCGCATATACACTTATGGGACCCTTGTCGATGTCGGGTGTACTTGCAGTTACAGAACTCCACGTGTTTCTGGCTCATATACGCTTGTGGGACCCTCGCCTATTCCGGACGTACTTACAGTTGCAGGACTTTCTCGTTCCTAGTGCATATACAATTGTGGGACTCTTGTTGGTGTCGGGTATACTTGGAGCTACGGAACTCCACATGTTCCTAGCTCATATACGCTTGTAGGATCCTCGTCGATTTCGGGCGTACTTGCAGCTGTAGGACTTCCTCTCGAGGTTTGTTCAGGAACACTCGACCCTAACGAGGCCTATGGTGTTCCTGCAACCCCACTGTTTTTTATTTTAGCTCAGGAACACTCAACCCTAACGAGGCCTATGGTGTTCCTACAACCCTGCTGCTCTACGATGTTAGCTCAGAAACACTCGACCCTAACGAGGCCTATGGTGTTCCTGCAGTTTCGTTGCTCTTCAATGTTAAGTCAGAGACAACTTTCAAGGTACGTCCTATCTCGCATCTACCTTGTCTCTTTTTTAGTTTTGTTTATTTTGTATTTTTTTACTTTATTTTGTATTTTTTTCTACTGGGTTCATCAGTATTTGCTTCATGATGTTACTGTTGGTATGAAACCTCCTAACTTAGTGAAGGAGTGAGTGATGATGGATGAAGTCTCGATCTTGATCTAACGGAGGAGCAAACACCAACAAATGAAATCTCTTGACGTGGTGAATGAGCCAATGTCGACAGACGAAACCTCCTGATTTGACAGAGGAACAAGTGTCGAAGGATGAAGCATCCTAACTTCTTGAATGAGTGACATGTTGAACTTGAAATGGGTGAATCACTAATTGTGAAGTAGGCAATGCTTAACTTTGAAAAGCAATCTCGAAACAAGTGGAACACCAACCTTGAAGGCAGAACGTCGAACTTGGAGTTAAAGCGCCATACTAGTTGTCGAACTACTGTATTTGAGGCAGAACGTCGAACCTAGAGGCGAATCACCAAACTTGTAAGCGATCAACGCTCAAACTTGAACTTTAAGAGAGTGAATTGCAGACTTGAACCCCAAGTGAGGAATGCTTGAACCTAAGCTTGAGGTGGGCCAAACTCGACGTCAAAGTGGATGAGCAACGAACCAAATTTGAGGGGAACAAAGCTCGGACAAGGCTGAGCGATGAACCAATAAACCATACTTAAGGGGGTTCAAGCTCGAATTTTAGGAAAGTCAGTGACGAACCATACTTGAGAGAAACACAACTTGAACTTTAGGCGAGCGACAAACCAAATTTGAGGAGAATGAAGCTCGAATTTTAGGAGAATGAGCGACGAACCGTACTTAAGGGGAACAAAGCTCAACTTCGGGTGATTAAGCAACAAACCAATCTTGAGGGTAACGAAACTCAAACTTTAGTTTGGAGTGACAAACCAAACTTGAAGGGGTCGAAGCTCAAAGTTTAGAGGGGTGAGCGACGAATCGAACTTGAAGAAGTTGAAGCTCAAAGTCTAGAGGGGTGAGCGACGAACCAAATTTGAGAGGATCGAAGCTCGAACTTAGAGCGAGGGAGCAACAAACAAAACTTGAAGGAAATGAAACTCGAACTTTAGGAGAATGAGAGACGAACTGAACTTGAGGGAAACGAAGCTCAAACTTAGGGGAGAGCGACAAACCAAATTTGAAGTTGTCAAATCTCAAACTTTAGGGAGTGAGCAATGATCCGAACTTGAAGGAAACAAAACTCAAACTTTAGAGAAAAGTCAGCAACAAACCTAACTTGAGGGGAACGAAGCTTGAACTTTAGGGGAACAAGTGGCAAACCAAACCTGGAGAGGAACAAAGCTCGCTTGTATGCATCTAACTTGTAATATCTTGTTTTCATGGGGATGAAAACTTTTTTTGTTTAGAGACTGAACTTAAAAGTTTTTAAGTTGCCTACGTATCCTTTGAGCAAAAGAGACTAAGTCATAACGTAGTTCAAAATTTTTTTTTTGCCATTCACCTTTTAAGCTCATGCGGGCCAGGAGCATCATGCAGTTTAGGCTCTTGCAATAAGGAGCTTTCTTTACATATTAGATGTTGTTTTCATCATCATGGTCTTGATCATGTCCTTCATATATAGGATTTGTTAAGACGATGGGTTTTTTCTTCACTTTCAAGGAACTCTCTACGTTTATGAGAACAGAGAACTTTCTTTTCATACATGAAGGAACAAGACTGTGAATCTTTTGGTCGTTGTTCGCTTCATCGAACAATTCTTCCTTCAAGGATTTGATCTTTCTTTTATGTTGATCGCTTGTTACTTTAAGACGATCAAAAATAGACGTCGAAGGTCGATCTTTCGTTGATGTGGAGACATTTAACCTTTGGAAGGCTGAAGTTCGAGGTGAGATAGGAGTTGGGCCTTGGTTTTCTTCTTCTGTCACGACCATACACATTATTTGAAAGACTGAAGGTTGAGTAGTTGAAGGCTTGATGCGGTCGAAGATAGAAGTCCTTTGCTTGACTTCTTTTATGTCGTCAGCTTCTTTTGCCTCAATATAATATAAACTTGCAGAGTTTTCTTCCTCTTTTTTGCTGGGAAGGAAATCTCTCAAGAATAATTCTTTCAAGCTCATTGATTGGCGAGGCTGAGAATGATTTTTTCTTCTCTTTCTTTCAGACTTACGTTTCCTTGGATCCTTTTTACTTCGATATTTGTCCTTGCGTTTATGGTTTCTAGATTGAACTAGATGCACTCCTTGTTGTGAAGCGAACTAGAGTATGTTTGACTGCATGTACTTACTTGTAACATGATTTGATTGAGTTATTTCATTAAGGTCTAGCTCAATTTTTCCTTGTTTAGTTAATCTTAGAATTAGCTCCTTTAAAATGAAACACTTCTCCACTAGATGACTGACAACTCGATGATATTTGCAATATTTGGGATCATCGACTTTTTTCATCTCTTTTGGTCGCTTACACTTTGGAAGTTCGATCCGTTGTGCTTCTAGTAGTTGTTCTAACATGTCAGAAATGTCAGAATCAGGAAAATGATAAGCTTTGTTTTGTCTTTTCTTCAGACTTAAATGACATCTTTCATTTTCTTGTCGCTTTTTTATCTTCTTGTATTTTTGCTTCGAAGACAACTTGAGAGGGGTTGTACGGACAACCATAGACTCTTCTAGAGTCTCCTCAATGTCACTTCCTTCTTCCTTTATGCTAGGAGTTAGAAGGTTTTTGTCTCCTCAACTAGCAATACTCAACTCCATATCGTGGGCGCAAGTTGCTAACTCTTCAAAGATGCGAGGCTTTATAACTTGGAGGATGTAAAGTAGTCCCCAATGCATGCCTTGAATGCACATTTCAACAGCAGATAATTCAGTGAGACGATTTTTGCAATCGAGACTCATGGCTTTCCAACAATTTATGTAGTCGACAACGGGTTCACCTTTTCGTTGTCTAGTGTTGGTGAGCTCGAACATGTTGACGGTGCGTCTTGTGCTTTAGAATCGATTGAGAAACTCTTTTTCAAGTTGTTCCCAATTGTCTATCGATTTGGGCTTCAGATTAGTGTACCAGTCAAAAGTGTTACCCTTAAGGGCCTGTTTGGGGCACAAGTTATTATTATAACCTCTGGAATACTCTGCACCCCAAACACAAACTATTATAATCTCAGACTACACTACTCTTCATTTTAAATAATGGTATATGATTCCACAGATTATAGTAATCCACAAACTATTATAACTCCCTGTTATTATAACACACTCATCACGCCCCAAACAAATTCCTGGAAATTTTTTGGCGCATTGTGTTGAAATCGAAACCTCTGGTTTCGAAAACCCGGGTTTCTTGGTCGAATCAAACACCGACTTGCGAAAACAAAGGTTTGGAGCGTAGGGTTGTGTTAGTCAGTGTTTGCGAAAACAGATGTTTGGGAGTGCGAGTGTTGTCTTTGGAATGGGTTGCATAAAACAGTGTTTGGGGTGCAGTGTTGTGTTGGGTTAGGTGTGTGCTTTTGTAAAATAAGTACTTAAGATTTTTTAAATATAGTAATTTTGTATTCTTACTTTATTTTTTAACTTCATAACTACATAAATTACCTATCAACAATTTATCTAATGTATCTAATTTGAGTTTATAATACTTTGTAGGAGTATATATTATATTATAATGCACTTCACTCATGATGACATAAAGTAAGACAACTAACTATATCTTTGTAATGTGTAATGTAAGAACTGTGACGCCAATGATAAAGTAAAACAATTGATGCATATAAATATGTTGGTTAAAGATAACATGTTACGCTGACTGAAATAAATAATAAGAAAAGTAGAGATAGTTGTCCAACGAAGTTCAGCTAAACATAAAAATCTAAAAAGTCATAGAGAGTGGTAGATTGAAATAGAATCAGTTCCCTGCTTTCCCGTAACTTCCACACAAGAATCATACTTCAAATTTGGGATGGTTCATGTAAATAAAGAGTTCAACATCATATTATTCGAGAGAAGCGTTTTGCAACAACCATGCAATCTGCCTTGTCATCCCTGGGATTGCCTTCAATTTTGCATATAGCTCGTTCACTCGAGCTACTAATATTATATTAATAATATTTACACACAAAAATATTATCCACCACAATGTATGTAGTGCATATATACAAAATCTAATCAATATATATATATATATATATATATATATTTTATTCAATAATCGTCAATTCCCATTCCAATTCATCCATATATGGTTTGCAAGATGTTCCTCTCAATTCGCACTGCATATCCGTTGTCTCTACAAATCCAACGTTGTTTGTGTTCATCTCGGTTGAATCGTGGTCACTTGTGTGTGCCTCCTCGAATGTGAGATCTGGGGTCCATCTTTTGTATAATTAAATTGTGCAACAAACAACGTGCAGTTATAGTCATGCACTATACTTCTACTGGGTAAAAAGACTTTCCTCTTAGTATCGCCCATCGACCCTTCAGCATATCGAATGCTCTCTCAATGACATTTCGAGCGGATGAATGTCTCATGTTGAACAACTCTTTCGGATTGGCGGTGGTTGGGGCATCAAAGTATCAAGTTGTTTGGGTGGTCGAGTCACAGGGGCGATCGTTAAATTAATCTATAGAGTTTTCATTGTAGTTATCGATGGAAGTAATCGTCGCGATGGCCGTGTCGCGGTGTGGTCGTTTGAAGTTTTCGCTTCCTGTGAGTGATCAGCAATCATCGAGTTAGTTAGTCGGCCGCCAAAGTAGTGGTCGTTGAAGTTTTCGTTACCGGTAGTGATCAGGCAGTCATCAGAGTTGCCATTAGAGTTAGTCGGTCGCCGGTGTGGTCGTTCAAATTGTCATCGGAGTTGGTTGGAGGTCGCCGGTGTGGTCGTCGGAATTGTTATCGGGTTTGCCTGGGTCGCCGGTGTGGTCGTCAAAATTGTCATCGAGTTTGCCCGGGTCGCCGCGTGTGGTCGTCGGAATTGTCATCGGAGTAGGTTGGGGTCGCCGATGTGGTCGTTGGAATTGTCATCGAGTTGGTCGGTGGTGGTTGTTGGAATTGTCATCCGAGTTGGTCTTCGGGGTCGCCGGCGTGGTCGCCGGAATTGTCATCGGAGTTGGTCGTGGTCGCAGTGTGGTCGTCGGAATTGTCATCGAGTTGGTCGGGTCGCCGGTGTGGTCGTCGGAATTGTCATCGGAGTTGGTCGGGTCGCATGTGTGTCGTCGGAATTGTCATCGGAGTTGGTCGGCCGCTAGTGTGGTCGCTTCAAATTTTCATCGAGTTGGTCGAGTCGCTTGCAGTGATTATCAAAGTTTTCATCGGAGTTGGTTGAGTTGCCGCAAATCGCCGAGTTATCGTTGTTGGTGATCGCTTGAGTTGTCATCGGAGTTGGTCGGGTCCACCGGTGTAGTCGTCGGAGTTGTTGTAGAAGTTGTCATCGAAATTGTTGTTGAAGTGGTCATCGAAAATGAAAAACAAAAAATAAAAGTGAAAAACATGGTACAAAACCCATGAGGTTGTGTTTCAAAACCCATGGGGTTATGTTTTCAAAACCCTTGGTTTTGAAACCCTTTGTACCAAACATGGTGTTGGGTTTGAAACCCAACACCACCCTAACCCAAACCAATGGGCCAAACACCCTCTAAGTATTCAAACGAAGTGTTTGACCAGTAGATCTCTTCGCGTACCAGCATTTTCACATGTCTCAATGAAATGGGCAACATGTTGCTTAGGGTTGCCTTTTCCATCGAATTGTTGAAACTTTGGTGGTTGATATCTAGTTGGCATCCTCAAATTATCAATTCTCTTAGGGGTTGTTTGGTGCGTTGTGTTGGAATCAGAAACCCTGGGGTTTCTTGGCTGGAATCAGAAATACGGGAGTTGCATAATACAGTGTTTGGAGTGCAGGGGTTGTGTTGGGTTGTGTTGCAGAAAACAGTGATTGGGGTGCAGTGTTTGTGCTGGAATGAGTTGCAGAAAACAGTGTTTGGGGTGCAGTGTTGTGTTGGGTTGAGTTTGTGCAGTCTGTTTTTTTTTTGTAAAATAAATATTTAATATTATTTTTAAATATAGTAATCTTGTCTTCTTGCTCTATTTTTTTAACTTCATAACTACATAAATATATATTAACAATTTGTCTAATTTATCTAATTTGAGTTTATACTATTTAATATTATTTTTAAATATAGTAATTTTGTATAAGTAAAGTAAAACAATGAACTATTTTAGTCATAAACCCTAATCTAAGAACTGTGACATGAATGATAAAGTAAAACAATCGTTGCATAGAGAGTGGTAGATGCAAATGATAAAGATAACACATTACACTGACTGAAATAAATAATAATAAAAGTAGAAATAGTTGTCCAACGATATTCAACTTAACATAGAATTCTAAAAAAAATCATAGAGAGTGGTAGATGAAGATATAATCAAGTTCCCGGTGCTTTCCCCATAACTTCCACACAATAATCATACTTCCAATCTGGGGTCCAGACAAAGAAAGAGTTTAACATCATACTATCCGAGAGAAGCGTCTTTGCAACCGTGTACTCTCGCGACAAGCTAGATCATTTTCGTGTATAATATGAAAAAAGTTCAATTGTCTGATTTGGTGTCTTACATGGGGGGATTGGTTGTCAATTCTTCGTGGTCCTTGCATAATTGCAGTGAATGTTGATACAAATTGATATTGAGTTGCACATATCACTGTAAGTATTGCAACCAACTCATTTGGGTCAATATCCAGCATGTCTAATTACTAGTTATATGGTCCTGACAAAAACAAGTTCATGAAAATAAAATTGATTGTTTTCACAACAAGCTTCCTAAGATTGATATACGTTTCCACTAACTTTTATTTAAGATGTTGAGTACGAAACCATTTTTTCGTTTTTAGTCATTACTATATTAGTGAATAAAAAAAAATCTAAATTATATAACACATTTTACTATTTTAAAAACTCTTATTTAAGATGTTGAGTATGGAACCATTCTTTAGACTTATATTGATGTTGAGTATGGAACCATTCTTTAGACTTATATCTAAAAAACCATTCTAGTTATTACTATATTAGTGAATAAAAAAAATATAAATTATAGAACACATTTTACTATTTTAAAAACTTTTATTTAAGATGTTGAGTATGGAACCATTCTTTAGACTTATATTTAAGAAACCATTTTAGTCATTACTATATTAGTGAATAAAAAAAAATCTAAATTATAGAACACATTTTACTATTTTAAAAACTTTTATTTAAGATGTTGAGTATGAAACCATTCTTTAGACTTATATCTAAAAAACTATTTTAGTCATTACTATATTAGTGAATAAAAAAAATCGAAATTATAGAACACATTTTACTATTTTAAAAACTTATTTAAGATATTGAGTATGGAACCATTCTTTAGACTTATATCTAAAAAATCATTCTAAATTATAGAACATATTTTACTATTTCAAAAACTATTTTATTTAACATGTTGAGTATGAAACCATTTTTTAGACTTGAAGCCTGAACAATATTTTATCAAGTTGAATTTATCAAATTTAAAATTATTTAAGATGTTGAGTATGAATCACATTTTATTTTTTAGACATATTTAAAAAAAAAACCATTTTATTTAAGATGTTGAGTATGGATCACATTTTATTAAGTTGAATTTATCAAATTTAAAATTATCAAGTTAAAATTTCTTGCATAATTGCAGTGAATGTATATTTTTGGATTCACTTGTAATTTTAAACTAAATTTTTTTGGCTTCCATTGCATGAATAATATAAAGAAAATTGTGTTCCTTTCTTTGTTTCTATTTGATTACAATTTTTAATTAACTTTGTTGGGACAAATAGTTATTATGTTTTTCAGTTGACTTGATCTCAATGTTGTGATTAACTCCATTTGTTTTTTTAAAAAAATTATAAAGCTCAAAATTAGATATTGTTATTCCAATTATGTGGTTTTTTCTTATTTAAAATTCTAATTTATAAATTTACAAAAGTGGCAATTCGAAAAACTATTCCAATGGTGTGAACACAAGTACAATGATTTAAAAAAATATGTAAATCCAACCACAACAAAACATACATAACTGAACTTATAACCTTAATTATGATTCAACAAAATAGATTTTCAAATTAGAACCTTTGCAAAATTGACTATTTAACAAAACATTGTAATAAGAAGTACAATGATTCAAAAACTTATATGAACACAACCACAACAAACATAAAAAAACGAACTTATAAACTTAATTATGTAAAATAAAAAAACGTTCTATAATTACTTTAACTTAACATAATACTAAAAAAAATATGTAAAAACACATTACAATTGTCCGATGCACGTGTACGAACCGAACTCCTAAAAAACATAAAATAAAAAATAAAAAATATTGGATAAATGACTAGATGAACTACAAAAGATGAAAAAATAAATTATAATATGCAGAATACTTACCTTTTGTTTAGTGGATCTCCAAAGTATGTCTTATTGCACCACCACTGATCGAGAGTCCCTATATGCTCAACCATAGAATAACCAAACAATAGAACATACAAAGATTAGGGTTTTTTGAAAAAAAAATAAAACAAAAGGAGGGAGAGATGGTATGCCTACCTATTGCCCAAAAGACAGTGAGGTAGGTTTGGAAGAGATATCAACCCACTTAAATAGAGAATGCAAAGGAAAATTAAGTTCCAACCACCCAACTACCCATATTAATTACCAAAATTAGTTGTCAAATTTTAAAACAAAGTATGATGTGACACCCTGGTTAGATCACAACTAGAACACAAGTACAAAAGGTTAGTTGTCAAAGACAATGGTTTAAATTGAGGTTAGGTACATTAAATACGCCTCAGACCATTTAAGTCAAATTTTAAAACAAGTATGATGTGACACACTGGTTAGATCACAACTAGATCACAAGTACATTGTAGTATCCTTAATCAAAAAGTTCATACAGAACCAAAAAATCAAATAATTGCACAACCAAACAAGTCCAATATAAAGAAAACCAATACCAAAAAAATGGATTCATCATCGACCATGAAGAAAACCAAAATCAACATGTATACCTACCAATCACAAGTAACCAATGACAAAGCAATTCACAAAATAGAACTAATATTTTGTGAGAGTGTGCCTCAGGACCATTTCGAACAAGTGTAGTGAACCATTCAAATTACCAAGAACATCATCGACCACAAAAGATACCAGCAACAACAAGTATACATGCCAATCACAAGTTTTACTATTAAAAACCGTTGGTTGGATAAAAACAGTGACAACAATAGTAAAGAAAGCCTCAGGTCCTTTCTTTTCAAAATAATTATCAAAATTTAAATAATAATGAAGACTCATCATTGGCCATACCAATCAAAATTAGATCAAGTGCAGGACATCATGAACTATCAACACGGAATAAGCTTTCAAGGAAAATCAGTGTATGAAATCCATTCAAGAGACAGAGAATACCAATCAAGTAGATCAAGTGCTTTCAAGGCAGACCAAGTATACGAAATCCATTCAAGAGACAGAGATACCAATCAATTAGATCAAGTGCAGAAATCATAATAGAGCATATGAATTCGCAACATTAGTGAACACAAACAAAATTCATACTCTCAGAACCAATACATGGGCATGGCGATAAAAATATGCAAAGAAATAATAAGAACACAAACAAAAATCGGGGAAGCAAGAGTAAATGCAAACCGATGGAATGAGAAAACCGTGGGAACAGATTCAAAGAATAGAGAGGCAGATTTAAAAGAAACCCTTGCATTTCTCTAACCAGTGGGACAACACATGGAACCAGACATAATCCAAATCTCGTGCACCGACCTCTAAAACCATCATCGACTTCTTCGAATACCAAACAACCCCTCCAACCTCGAAGAAACAAACCACCTCTACCAAGAATCTGAATAAAGGAGATCTGAGAAAAATCGAAAGGAAACGACAAAGGTTACAGTTTCTTCGAGGGGATGGAAACCGTTGATTAGGGTTCCACAAAGAATACGATGGAAACCCTAAACTATCGACTAGGGTTCCAAAAGAAGATGATGGAGAACAGAGAGAAATCTTAAGGGAGAGTATCAATGGAAACAGATGGAACAAATGTGAGAGAATTCTGACCATCGAACAAAAGGAAGAGTAAATGCGGTAGGTGAAGAAAATGGGAAGCCAAAGTAAATTCAAAGAAACCGCGTGAAGAAAACCGTGGGAAGGGAATGAGAAAATGTGGGAGCAGATTAAAGAAACCCCTTGGGTTTCTCTACCTGGTAGGCCAAACACCGGTTTGGGTTTGGAACCCAACACGGGCCCAACCCAACCCAGTGGGCCAAACAACCCCTTAGTATATGGTTTAGAATACAAGAGATAACTTTGAGGAACCCCACCATATTGAGCTCTGATGGAGGCAACTATCATGTCCTGAAGTTGTTGGACTGATAGTGAAGCGATCGAAATGGACGGTTCTGGTTGATCTTCTTGCACAACGACCTTTCCTTTGTTGCGATCTTTGACGGCAGGATCATAACTTGATTCAACAGCATCTTGATTCTTAATCTGATTCTTTAAGTATACGATTTGAGAATCTTTTTCTTCAATCGCTTTCATCAAGTTGTTGATTTGCTCCTGCATCTTTGCCAATCTCTCTTCCTTAGTGTTTGTCTCAATCATCATGACGGACACTACACCGAAATAAAAATCGAACAAAGGGTTACACTTGACAAGGAACTTGTTGTTAGTTGATACCCTCGACAGTGTTGTTACTTCATCTTCTTCTAACCTTAGTTCATTAGAGCAACTATGGGTAGTAGAACATGTGTACAAGTTGCTCATGACAACGATCATCGAAGAAGTCTTGAACGACATCACTTTACTTCTACTTTGAGGTGAGAGGAAGAGATGAGAGGTAAAGATTTTCCCACTGGGCGTGCCAATTTGTTCACATGTAGTTTCAATAAAGCAATAAAAAGAAAACACGTGTAATTGAATTTAAATTTTATTAATATTTAATGTTGTGAGTTACAATCTCTAATGTTTCTCCTCTGATTCTTTTTCTCTCTCAACTGTAATTTGTCTGAGGGTTTTACAGCTTCTTATCGAACGTAGATTTGATTCGAGGACTTTGCAACTTGTTCTCGAATGTAATTTGTATGGAGCGCTTTGCAACTTGTTCTTGAACGTAGACTTGTCTTGAGGGCTTTACATGCAGTTTGTTCTCAAGTGTAGACTTATCTCGAGGACTTTGCAGCTTGTTGAAGGGTTTTGGATTGCAGCTTGTTGAAGATCTTCGGCTTGTTGCGTGTTGAAGGTATTCGACTTGCAGCTTGTTGAAGGACTTCGGCTTGTAGCTTGTTGAAGGACTTCGACTTGCAGCTTGTTGAAGGACTTTGACTTGCAGCTTGTTGAAGGACTTCGACTTGCAACTTGTTGAAGGACTTCGACTTACAACTTGTTGAAGGACGGCTTGTAGATTTGTTGAATGCCATGGGCTTGCAGCTTGTTGAAAGACTTCGACTTGTAGCTTGTTGAAGGACTTCGGCTTGTACCTTGTTGAACGACTTCGGCTTACAGGTTGTTGAAGGACTTCGACTTGTAGATTATTGAAGGTTTTGGGCTTAGGTGTTCGGCTTGTTGCTTGTTGAAGGTCTTCGACTTGTTGCTTATTGAAGGTTTTCGGCTTGTTGCTTGTTGAAGCTCTTTAGCTTGTAACTTGTTGAAGGTCTTCGGCTTGGAGCTTGTTGAAGTTCTTCGACGAAGTTCTTCGACTTGGAGCTTGTTGAAGGTCTTCGACTTGGAGCTTATTGAAGGTCTTCACGAAGCACTTGATACTTAGGGCTCGTTTGGATTGAGGAGTTAGGGGAGTAGGAGTTGCAGAGAGTAGAGTAAAGAAGTCTGTGGGACCTATAAGGAGAAGTTAAAAATCTGTGGGGCCCATAAAAAGGAGTTGGAGAAAGAGTTAATAAAGTCGTGGGACCTAGAAGGAGGAGTTAATAACTCTTTGAGGCAAACAAGGAGTTGGGGGAGTTTTTAACTCCTCCCAACTCCACTCCCCTCAACTCCTCAATTCAAACGACCCCTTAAGGACTTGAAGTGTTCAACACCTAAAGACTCGTCTTGCAACGTTCAACACCTAAATACTCGTCTTGCAGCGTTGAACACTTAAGACTCGTCTTGCAACGTTCAACACTAAGGACTTCAGGGAGCATTCAACAGTTAATACTTTACTCTGAATTCTCTTTAAGTTCTCTTGAGAGTGAAATTTCTAAACATTTGGAATTGAGGGAAAACTCTCTATTTATAGAGTTTTCCAGGACATGTGGGCTTGCCCTTTAGTGGCCTTTGGGCCTAACCAACCCGACCTTTGTTGGTTTTGGGCTTAACCATTTGGACTTGAATTTTATTTAACTTGCTTAATTCTATATAATCCAATTTTACCAAAATTAAATTTAATTATTCGGTCAAATTGCATGTTGACCCTTGCAACTTTTAGAATTTGTCAATTCTTATATTCAAACTAAATTTAGGACACGTGCCAACTTATAATCAATCCCAAATCGTGTCCTAAATTTAATCATTTACAAATTCGTCATTAATTTGGAATAACGACGTGACAACTAAGGATTGGGCGGAATTTCTATGTCAACAACAATCATATGCAAACTATTTTTAAACAACAATATTTTTAAAATAAGTTTCAAAAGTGCAATATTATTATAATAAGTTTGAAAATACAATATTAATAAAAAAAAGTCATAAAAAGAAGACATTTTAAAAAGAACCTTAATTAAAACCCTTAAAATTATTATTTTTTATTCTCTCTAAGAGGAGAAAAGAAGAGCATTCCTTGAGAGCCAAATGTGGAGGCTCGAGATCGTGACGGGAGCTCGGGGACAAGGGGCCGACATCGACACAAAAGCTTATTTTCTCTTTCTTTTAGATTGTAACTCTGTTTAAAGACGATTCTATAACTTTAACTTGGTTTTATTGTGATTTAGAGTGGCTAAACGTTGTAGTTAGGATTTGATTTGCATGTATAAGACTTATTTGCTTATGTATTGAATTATGTTTTGTTATTTATTTTTGGCAATTTATCCTTCAATTCTTTGATCTTGTTGGTTTAAGTGGACTCGAGAGAAAGAAACTTAGATTAGAGTAAAGTTGTCAAAATCCTTAGAAATCTGGCATGAGAATGACCTAGAATTCTTTGAGAAACACATAAAAAAGTTGTTTAATGTCGTGCATGCTTTTAAAATTCATAAGGAAACTTTAGGATTTATCGTGTGTGCGAGACTTATTATGAATCGAGAGATTTTTTTTGAGTATTCTCACTTCTTGTTTATAAATTCATGACATTAGTTCATTGCATGTGTTAAGTAAAGTTTTAACTTATGAAATCAATTTCCTCCAATTATATTATATTCGTGTCTCCAATTGTTTGTTTATTTTTTTTATCTTTTGTTTCCTATCTATCCATGTTTTGTTGCTTTAGATAAAATTGAGAATAAGTATCTTGATAATTAATTGATCTAGAAACCCATTCCCGAGAACGATACTTGAAACTCTAAATCACTATACTAAAACTTGACTCGTACACTTGCGGTATTGCAATATCATTTTACGCAACACTTAGATTTTAAAAAAATATTTTTTTAAATAACCCTAATTAAGATTTTAGGGCATGTTTTGGACACAAATTATAATAATATATGCTACAATAACCTGTGAAATCCAAACATAGGTTATTATAACTTCAGACTAAACAATTCTGCATTTTAAATAATATTATAGAATTTTACAGACTATAATAACTATTATAACTAATTTAGTATCCTAAACAATTCTTTACCTATTTTTTTTTTAAAACAAAAGACAATGAAGATTTATCTCCTAATTTAAAAAGAAGATAAAATTCTAATTCAAAAAGGATTTTGAAAAGAAGATAAAATCCTAATTCAGGGTTGAGTATATATTTTTACGAATTCTTATTGAAGGGTTGAAAAAAAAGTTAAGCAAACAACATTCCCCCCAAAAAAAATCAGACTACCTGCACCAGATATCCTGACTTAATGACAAAACCCTCCGTTTTTTGGGCCTATTTGACCCACTGGTTATTATAACCCGTGCTATAATAACCTGTGAAATACTTTGCTAGGTCCAGACTCTAGACTATATTTTAAATAATATTATATATTTCACAAACTATATTAACCAACTATTATAACCATGTTATTATAACTTGTGTCGAACACACGGGAGCTCCTCAGAAAACTCTCAACGAAGAATGTATAATGTTAGGGCTTTGTATTGTTGTTGATAAAGTTTAGATGTGGAATTAGTTTGGAAACTTCACATCTATTCTTCCGTTGCTTATTCGTCCCGAAACCCCAAGGAAGAGATGCCTCGAAATATGAACGGAAGCAGACAGGAAGACGGAGAAGATGACAACGGATTACTGTGGAAGCTTCCAGTTCTGAAATCTTCCACAATCGGAAAGTTAGGTCCCGCCTTCGGTCTCGGCGTCGGTTGTGGCGTCGGCTTTGGCGTCGGCCTCGTCGGAGGTTAATTCTTCATCCTCTCTCCTCTTTCCTTTGCTTTGGGTGAATTGAAAATTTCGCCCCATGAGTTGTTCCACTCTTTGTTTTCATTAGGAGTACTTTTATTGAATTGGGTTTTCAGTCTGTAGTGTTTATTTGTTTTAGGCGGATTATCGTTTTCAAGATGATTTATTTGTGTTTTGTGCTTTCTACTGCCGTTGATTGTTGTCCTTCTTCAATATTTTATTTTTCTTGCATTCTAGTTGAAAGAATATGTGGGGTTTGTATTTTATTGTTATGCTTCCTGCTGAAATTCTGTGGCCTTACAATATCTTTCCCCCAGTTTAAGTAAGCTTTTGACCATGTTTTGAAGGAGACCACAGGTGTGCTCAATACAAGGTCACAACTTTTTTATTTTTTAAAAAGTTATGATCAAAATATGCTTTGGTTAAAATTTGTTTTAATATATTGCAATGTATTGTGGGAAATACCCTGACTTAGTTTGGAAAACCTGCACCAAACTGGGGTGTGTGTCTTGGAACTCCTCACTGGGATGCCCTTTCGTGGGAAAGAGTTATTTTTGTGGCAAGCTGGGGTGTGCTATTTTGTGGGGTCTGTGAAGGGAGAGAAATAATAGAATCTTTCGAGTGAGAGAATAAAATCTTTCGAGTGAGAGAATCTTCTTCTTTGAAAGTGTGGTCCCTTGTTAGATTCTACATTTCTCTATTTCTCTTTGCGCCTCGGTGTCGAGGACTTATTATAATTATTCTCTTAGTCTTATTTTACTTGATTGGAGCTCTTTTTTATAGTGGGTTTCCTTTTGAGGGCTTTCTTTTTTTGTATGCCCATGTTTTATTTCATTTTTCTCCATGAAAGTTTGGTTATTGATCAAAAACATATTGCAATGTATTATATATAGTAAACTATATAAACATTTAAACCCGAGAAAGGGAATACTATTTTCTGTGATGCAATGTAGTCCGAAGATCACCAAAAGCAAATAACTAATCTTCTTACAAAATAGCTCAAATATGAATCCCCAAATAGGTTGGTACCTTTTCTTTTTCTTTATGATCTTCTTCTTTCTTTTGTTTGTTTTTTTTTTATTAGTTCCTTCTCTGTTTTTTTAGTCTATCAGCAGTGAACTATTTTTAACGTGTTTTTTGACATTTATTTTTGTCCTTCGGCGTGGATACAAGTGCAATGTATTTAAGATTTTTTTCCCGATAAGAAACAGGGAAATGTATTAATCACAAAAGAGGACAGCCTAAGGGCCAGGGGAGAGGAACCCCCTCCCAAACACAAACTAACGAATTTGAACGTCTTTTGGTGGAAACATTTGAGAAGGATACTAAATTGGTATTAACGTTTGTGAAACTTATGGTCAGAATTTTGTTTAGTAGTTTATTGTGAGGTTTAGGTGTCATATGTGTGTGATTTTAATTAAAATTAGAAGCTTTTACCATCTACACAAGTACATCATCTCACTCAAGTAAATACATGTATTCATTTTCATTGTAGACATTTTATTAATGAGAAAAAAGAGAACAAAAGGAGTTGGGAAGAATAAGATAAAACATTCTTTGTCTCCACATGCACATGTGCGCGCACACACTTAAAGGAAGAGGAAGCTATAATGCATTTCTTCAACTAATAAATATTATCATTGCGCAAATTTTATTTTGAACGGTGAACTATCCTTCTTTTATTTAAACTAATTAAATAGATGTATTTGCAACAATTGTTCTCCGCTCTAGGTGCTGGATTTGGTCCGGGAATTCCTGGTTTACAACTTGGCTTTGGTCTTGGTGCTGGGTGTGGAGTTGGCTTGGGATTTGGCTATGGTGTTGGCAGGGGCATTGCCCAAGATGACAAACGGAGATACTCTAACGTTGGGGATCTATTACATGGCCAAAAAAGTATTTTTCCTCAGTAAGTTCTAAAAACTAACCATCTTGTTCTGTTGATGTATGCATTATTACAAGTTAGGGATAAATACATACCTTTTTAGTTCTAATGTGGATATGGTGACATGACTCATCTTTTTTTTGACAAGGAAACAAAGATTTCATCTATTGCTCAAAATACAGAATCCAAAGGGAAAAGAACAAGAGAAAAAAAACAACAAAGCCAAATAAAAGAAACATCTCAAAGAAACACATTAACACAATCAAAACAACCCTTGAGGGAAAAGGAAAGAACACACCAAGAACTAGAAACCAACTTCAAAACAACAAAAGCATCCAACAAAACTCGGAATCCACCAACTCCTCGATCTTCAACAAACTTCACAAGAAAGCATCCAAGACAAGGAAATTGACTCTCAAACGCCAAAAGCCAGCCACCTTGGTAAGCGAACAAAAACTATGATGGGATCTTAAAACTCGAGTACCATCTGATCAACTAATGCTAACATGCTAACACAAAACCAATCGCGAGAACAAAGTCCAAAGAATACCACTCCACTCCCAAATAGACTTGAACAACTTCCCCATGGAATCCAAAAAAGAGATTTCAGAGAACAAAGGAGGATCCTCCACCAACAACCACTTCTTTAAATTGTAGACTAGATGCTTTGATTAAAGAACTAAAATGACTCAATTCAGGATAGGTAACATGGCTTATCTCTAACCATATACTCATCAAGGTCGCAATTTTGTATGACAAATGCTTACAAATAGTCCTCACTTTATGTTCTCTCTCTCCTCTCTCTTCCTACTCTCTTCTCTTTCTCTCTCTTTTTGTTTAGTTTCTCCCTTCATGCTCTCTCCCTCACTATTTCTCTCTCTCTTTGTCCCTCCCCAATCCCATCTCTCGGTAGATGATTTTCTTTCCAGATCTACCCCTTTAAAAGGATGTATTGTTATTAAAATATCCCTAGTTGGTCTTTCCATCTTCTTGATCAAACTTAGCTCATCTTCTTTGGTAACTTGGAACAACTGGGTCAACTCAGGCATATGTCTTGAAATCTCTTTCACGTTTCTATGGCCATTTGAATGAATACCCCTACAAAAATTTGGGCTTAAAATCTAATCTATCTATACTTCAAAAAATGCTCCCAATTTGTACAAAACCTCACAAGTAGATGAAATATGAACTTTATAGCCGCCTTGGTAATTGATCTTGAAGAGATGTTGTGGGGGGGACAAAGAGACGAAGGAGGTTCTCCCTCAACTTGGTCCTAGACCATTCTTAGGCTTAGTTTGGGATTGCTATAGCTTTTGAAATAATTGTCGTCAACTTTGCTTTTAAGGAAATCAGTTGTCATATGAAGTAAATTAGTATTTGGTAAATTTCAGATTTAAACATGGAAAATCAGGTTACTGTGTTTGGTAAATTAATACTAAATTCTTTCAAAATAGCTATAATGAAGATACAATGTCTAATGTATCATTTCCAGTGACAACAATATCTTCAATATATAGAACAAGTAGAATAATACCACTCTTAGTTCGTCGGTAGAAGACAAAGTGATTTGACTTGCTTTTTTCATTCTAAATTACTCAAGTGCTTAACTACAATTTACAAACCATGCTTGCGGATTTTGTTTCAACTCATGCAAAGATTTGCGAAAGGGACAAATTTTATCACTCTCCCTATGCAACAAACCTTGGTGGTTGCTCTATATCAACTTCTTCCCTGAAGATTACCATGGAGAAATGTATATTCAATGTGAAGGTGATGCAAAGGCCAACATTGAGAAACAACTATGGAAACAAATAACCTGATAGAAGTTTATTTAGAGACATGAGAAAATGTATCAAAGTAATCAATCCCATAGGTTTGAGCATAACCTTTGGCGATAAGGCGAACTTTTAATCGAGCAATTGAACCATTAGGATTGACCTTAACTGCAAGCACCCATTTACATCCAATAGTTTTATTTTCTACAGGATGAGATATTAAATCCCAGTTACCATTATCATTTAAGACATTCATCTCTACTATTATTGCATTGCTTCAACCAGGATGAGACAACTTCATGAACATTTTTAAGGACCGAGATAGATTTAGAGATGCAATAAAAGAACATGTAGAAGATGATAAGTGGTCATAAAAGACAAGAAGAAATAGGAAAGGTGCAAGAACGCTTACCTTTACAAAGAGTAATAGGAAGCTTGTTACTTGGTCCTGGATTTGATGATGAAGAATCTTTTGGTACAAGACATACACTTGGATGGTTGTTGTCGTCTAGAGTAGATTTGAGTAATAGGTGGACGAGTAAGGACAAATGTTAAAGGAGATGGATCGGGAGAAGGTGTAAGAGGCTCAAGTGGATCGATAAAAAGATCATCATCCTCCTGCTGACTCATCCTTGGCAAAGATAAATTGAAAGGTTTGTCCTCAAAGAAAGTAACATTGCGAGATACAAGATACCTATTCGAACTAGGACAAAAGAATCTATATCTTTTTGAATGAATAAACCATCTTGCTGTGATCATCTATAAACGATATAAACGATATACCTATTCAACTTGATAGTTCTTAGAAACACCCAAGCCAACTTGATGTGATCATCTATAAACGATATAAACCATCTTGCTCCTGATATGTTGTAAACTCTACTAGGCCCCCCAGACATCCGTATGTATCATAGAAAAAGGATGAAGAGGTTTATAAGTATGTACCTGATAGGTAGATCGAACCATTTTAGTTAATTCACAAAATTCACATTGAAAACCGAGAGAACTTTTATTAAAAATATTTGGTAAAAGTCGTTTCAAATACATAAAATTTGGATGACCTAAGAGATGATGCCATAATATTATCATTTCATCCTATCAATGAAAAGTTCTGTTTCTTGTTAAAATAAAAATTATTCTATATTTTAATCGTCTTTTGAAACAACAAAAATATATTTGCTTGCACCTTATTCCTTGACTTGGGACTTTGGAATATTCAGGATATAGAGACCCAAGAATGCTTCAACATTGCCAATCGTCCTCCTCGAGCTCAAATCTTGAAAAACACAATGATATGAGTAAAAATTTGCCATGCATTTCTTCATTTGAGCGAGTTTGCTTATTGAGAGAAAGGCTGTATTTGAGGCTTGGAACATGAAGAACATTTTCTAAGACTAGATCATTAGAGACTAGGACATTACCCATTCCTATTACTTTGGAAATAGTTCCATCGACTATTATTAAAAATTGAGTAGTTAGTTATCCCCCTGTATTTATGCCCCTGTTTAGAATCCCTAGTAAGGTTACTAAGGGGTTGAAGGTTGATGAGAGATTTTTTGTTGGAAGGGGTGGATGAAGGGAAGGGTCGCATCTTGTAAAATTGGGAGGTTATCCCCTCGGTGGGTTAGGAATCAGTAATGTTACGGTTAGGAACAAAACCCTGTTGGCATAAAGTCATTGTTAGTAACTATGGCCCTCATCCTTTGGAGTGGACTTTTCGTGGCGCTACTGGCACGTGCATAAACCCTTGGAAAGAGATCTCTTCTGAGTTTCTTGCCTTCTCTCAGTTTGTGCAGTGTGTAGAATGGGGAGGGTACCTTTTTCTAGGAGGATAAGTGGTTAGGGGATTTTCCCCTTTCCTCTTTGTTCCCCCAACTTTATCACTTATCCCTTTTTAAAAATCGGTCTATAGCCTCTATCCTTCAGGTCGATGACCCTGAGCCTTGTTTCGGAGTCTCCTCTCCTCCCTCTGGTTTCTGTTGTGCTTTGATCATTAGGGAATCGACAAAGGTTATTGAGTTATTGTCTCTCCTTAACTAGGTCCAACTTTTTTTCCTCTAGGAGGATGTTCATCTTTGGAGTCCTTGTCCTTCAAAGGGGTTTTTCCTGCGGTTCCTTCTTTCAAACACTTGGTACCCCTAATCTTTTGAGAGATCCTGTTTTCTCTTCGTTGTGGAAGGTGAAGGTTCCGAAGAAGGTTAAGTTCTTGATGTGGCAGGTTTGACATGAGACAGTTAACACTTTTGATCGGATTGTGGTAAAGGGTTTCCTCTGGTTGGTTCTTTTTGTTGTATTCTTTGCAGGTTGGATGCTGAGGACTTGATCCATATTCGTTGGGAGTGCTGCACGAGGCATTTGGAGTTGTTTTTTTTGAGAGAATTTGGCTTTAGTTTTGTTAAGCCTCAGAGTTGCAAGGAGTTGTTTGTGGAGCTCTCTCTTTTCGCCCTTTCGTGGGAAAGAGCTTTTTGTTGATCATGCGGTCATGCTATTGTCTGCGGTGCACAGGCAGAGAGGAATAATAGAATCTTTAGAGGGCGAGAGAGATCAATTTGGGAGGTCTAGTCCCATGTTAGATTCTATGTTTCCCTTTGGGCCTCTATGTCGCGACTCTTTTGTAATTATTCTCTAGGTCTTATTTTACTTGATTAGAGCTCGTTCTTGTGAGCGACTCCCCTTTTTTGTGGGTTTTTCTTTTTGTGGGTCCTTGTATTCTTTCATTTGTTCTTAATGAAAGTTCAGTTTTTCATAAAAAAAAATTGAGTACTTAGTTAAAAACGAAATATCATCTGTCATATGATCTGAAGCTCTCGAGTCTACAATCCATATACTAACATTTTCTTTTGCTACCTTAAGAGCACTAAAAAATTACCTGTTTGAGCTACAAATGCATGTTTGCTTCAGGTGCCTTTTGAGTAGATTTACGTTGCTCTAATAATTTTTTGAAGAAGTTCCAAGGACTCTTTAGTAAATCAATTACTTTCAGATGCAACATTACCTTCAGATGGTATAATGGCTTGAAAGGCCTTTCCTCGTCGATCACTAGCTCCTTTGTTTGACTTCCAATCTAGAGGTTTGCCATGAATGTCTCAACATATTTCTTTAGTATGTCTTGGTTTTTTACAATGTTCACACCATGATCTACTTTTCCGTGTTCGACTCTCATTTTTGTGGTAATTTTGATTCCGATTATGAAAATTTGCATTTGGCCTCCTATAGCTTTTGAAATAATTGTTGTAAGCTTTGCTTTTAAGGAAATTAGTTGTCATATGAAGTAAATTAGTGTTTGGTAAATTTCAGATTTAAACATGGAAATTCAGGTTACCGTGTTCGGTAAATTAATACTAAATTCTTGCAAAATAGCTATAATGAGAAGATACAATGTCTAATGTATCATTTCCAGTGATAACAATATCATCAATATATAGAACAAGTAGAATAATACCACTCTTAGTTCGTCGGTAGAAGACAATGTGGTTTGCATTGCCTTTTTTCATTCCAAATTGCTCGAGTGCTCACCAACAATTTTCAAACCATGCATGTGGATTTTGTTTCAACTCATGCAAAGATTTGCGAAAGGGACAAATTTTATCACTCTATCTATGCAACAAACCTTAGTGGTTGCTCCATATAAACTTCTTCCCTGAAGATTACCATGGAGAAATGTATATTTAATGTGAAGGTGATGGAAAGGCCAACATTGAGAAACAACTCTGAAACGAATAACCTAATAGAAGTTTGTCTAGCGACATGAGAAAATGTATCAAAGTAATCAATCCCGTAGGTTTGAGCATAACCTTTGGCAATAAGGCAAACTTTTAATCGAGCAATTGAACCATTAGGATCGACCTTAACTACAAGCATCCATTTACATCCAATAGTTTTATTTTCTGCAGGACGAGATATTAAATCCCGGTTACCATTATCATCTAAGACATTCATCTCTACTATTATTGCATTGTGTCAACCAGGATGAGACAAAACTTCATGAACATTTTTAAGGACCGAGATAGATTTAGAGATGCAATAAAAGAACATGTAGAAAATGATAAGTGGTCATAAAAGACAAAAGAAGAAATAGGAAAGGTGCGAGAATGCTTACTTTTACGAAGAGTAATAGGAAGCTTGTCACTTGGTCCTGGATTTGATGATGAAGAATCTTTTGGTACAAGACATTCACTTGGAGGTTGTTGTCGTTTAGAGTAGATTTGAGTAATAGGTGGACGAGTAAGGACAAATGTTAAAGGAGATGGATCGGGAGAAGGTGTAGGAGACTCAAGTGTATCGATAAACATCATCATCCCACTACTTCATACTAGGCAAAGATAAATTGAAAGATTTGTCCTAAAAGAAAGTAACATTGCGAGATACAAGATACCTATTCGAACTAGAACAAAAATATCTATATCCTTTTTGAACGAATAGCCTTCAAAGAATTGGGGTTTAATTTTGAGCTCCCAGTAAAACTAAATTTCAGTTCTATCACACAACGTTTCAATGAAACACAATTCTAAAACAAATTTACATAAAAATGGTTCAAAACACAATACTAATTTCATTTAATTGAAAACAAAAACACAAATCAAAGAAACATTAAACTATATTCCATATCATTCAATTCAGTTGAAAATAATACAATGAAATCAATTCTAATATATTTCAGTCTATCGCCAAATATAAGTAAAACTCTCATAATAGAGTTATCTAACTTAACAATTTTAGTAAAAAACAACAAAATTTTGTATTTACAATATGTTCTAAAAAACTATCAAATTTTGAAAAAAGTCACATGTGATAAGTAATAACAAGTATATGGCACTCAACCAATGAACTTTGGAACATAATCTCACATTCAGCTCGTAACTCGTCTAGTTGTGTTTGTGTAAAAGCCTTCTTAGTATTGAACTACATAAAAACAAAAAATAAATAAATAAATTATTGTAATTATATGAGTAAAATTACATTATATATATCGAAATTTAAAAGTGAGGAGGTATGTTACATACGAGAGTTTTAATGGGAGCATCTGGATTATGAAAAATCTCTCGCATAAATTTCATTACATAATATCCACATTCCACGCTACCTTGTTGACGTGGACACTACAAAATATATACATAAATAATAATATTTAAAATATTAGAAAACATATGACAACAATTGATATAACTCATTTAATTTACCTTTACAGGTATCCAATTAACAGTGTTAATCTTTCTTATGAGATTGGCCTCCGTATTCTTTGCCATCAATTTGGGTGGTGGGTTCGAGTAGGGGCGTAGGCTTGGGTATTTTAATTGGACCTGGGCTCGATCTGGCAGATAAGGCCAAATTCTTATCTTCAATTCCTTGAGTTGCCTTCATGATAACCTCCAGACCTACGGGTTCAAAGCACATCACCTCAGTACGAATATCCGCGTCTAACCAGTTCAAGAATGTACTCTCTAGTACTTCATCTGACAAATGGGGGGTTGCGAGGATCTCAAATTGCGCATGATACTTGGCCACCAATCCTTCTTGCCTTACTTGTGAGGAAATGCGCACATCGTGATCCCTTTTGGGATGGTCGGAATTGGTTCGACAATCAATGTTTTAAGTCCAACCAATCCACAAATGGATTTCTTCCTTCAACTCATCGATACCAGTGTAGAGTGACTTTGGTGAAGCTGATGGTCGTCATCGTCAGTGTTTTAAAAAGCCCCTTTGGGCGCGCGCCGTCCATGAAGCCCAAGAGGCATGCAAGGTGCGCGCCTCTAGGGCTTCTTAAGTTTATTTTTTTTTTTTTTCAGTTTTAATAGTAAAACATATTGTTATACTTATTTTAAATATATATTTAAGGCTATTTAGTAAAGAAGAGATTGATATTTAAGGCTTTTGATCTTGTATTGTTTCTAATTTATTAGTGTTGTATTGTTTCATGTTTTTTAATAGAGTATCTATTGTCTCTATGTTCAAAGACTAATACTTGAACCTTATTTCTTTTACCTATTTTTCTTGGTTAAAACTTAATTTCTTCCCATGAAGGGTTTTTTCTTATTGTGTATGTATACATATATATTTTATATTTTTTTATATATATAGTGCGCCTTAGAAAAAAAAGCCCGTGCCTTTTAGTGCGCCTAGGCTCCAGAGGGCTATTGCGCCTTAGTGCGCCTTGAGCCTTTAAAAACACTGGTCACCGTTACCTTTTCTGTTTCCATCAATTGGTGTAGATCAAAATAACGCTATGCATGGAATAATCATGTGTCGGGTTAATCCTTATCGAGCACCAGCATCTCAACCTTCTTAAATTTGTGTCTATCCGTCTGTCCTTCATTGCAATTCCTTCCTTGTGTCACTTCCTCCATGCTCCATTTCTAGCTCAAGACCGTTCCGTTGGCTTCTAGGAATTTTCTCTTTTGTTCGGTATCCCTTTCGGGGGTTGCTACCCAAAAACTCGGCTAACAGTGTTGCTTAAGCCTTCTGATTAACCTTGGTAGCCTGTCGCTGATCTTCCATGATGGTAAATAGCCTATATCAATGTTCTTATTCATTTCGGTCATCAATTTTTTTAATTCTGGAATTTTGTCTCTCATTGATTGCATGCTCTTTTCCAATTCCTTTTCCCGCTCCTTTGACTATTGTTGCGCCATGCTCCTTGTTCTTTCCAGGACGATTGCTTTGATACCACTTTGTGAGGAAACTCATTGTTCCATAGTATTAATGGTGAAATATCACAAAGTACAACACATCAACCACCCTTCGAGTTGGTGGGTCTCTCCTAGCATAACCAGTTTTACACAGTACCAAAAACATAAAGCATCCCAAAACAAACTAACATATAAATAGAACTGACTAAGGGGAGGGTGTACTCCCCTTTTTCCCCTTCTAACATACACATTAAACAATGGGGGGCCTCACGCGTTAGTAACCACTGTTAAAAACAAGTGGGGTGGAAGGGGCTTTGAATAGGTGGTTTGAAAGCAAGGAGTAATGCATTCTCATTTCTAAGGGGTTGTGACGCTTGCTCCTGGACTTTTGATGCCTTGTGGCATAAGGTTGTGACCAGGAAATGATTGGGTTGCTTAACAGAAAATTTTGGGAACCAACCTCCTCTATTTATCCCCTTTCCTCGATCCTGTTACTCTTTTCTGTGGGGGATGATCTCCCACTCTGTTTACCCCATTTCCTTTCCTTGACTTTATCACTCTTTTTGTGGGTTATGGGGGCACACATTCACTTTTGGAAGGATAATTGATTAGTGACCAGCTCCCCTTAAGCACTTTTTCCTTTAACCTTACCCCTGCAAATGGTTCTTCCACTTCTGCTTTCATCCTAGGTGCAGGGGTTTTCACTTTTCATAATTTCCATTTTATTAAGGATCTTGTTTGATTTTGGGTTACCTAAGCTCCCATTCATGCAATTTCCTAAACTCATCCTTCAGAGACACACATTTGTTCTCTTAAACCTCCATCTAACCCTGGCATTTTTTGTTTGGCCGGTTTCTCTGAACCCACAGGTCATAGTCCTTTTTTTCTACAAAGCTTTGAAAAATTCGTTGCATAGTTTGGCCGTTGTGTGCTTGTGAGGACGCTTGTTTCTTAGCTGGCTTTGTGGTGCTAGCTGTGAAATGCTAGTACCACTATAAGAGACAAGCTTTTAGAAATCATCTTGTAAGTTGTAACACAGGATTAAAATAGTGTGTTTCTGAAGCTGTAATAACTGGAGGCCAAACAGTAAAATTAGGAATTGACTGGCGACATTAACAAGATAGTTTAAATTATCTTGTTCAAAGCTTAATTCGACTTTTTCGTATTCAAACTTAGCAGCTATAGAACTCCAATATTCTGTCATCAAGAAACATTTCTGGATTTTCATTTTTAACTGTTATCAATAGGGATGAGATTAGCGCGCTTGTTGACGAGCTTGTCCTCAATACAAGGAAGCTTATCCGAGCTACGTCAAGGGAGATTGAGAAGTGGAAAAGATGAGATGACTTTTATGTTTTTACATTGCACAAGTCCAACCCCCTCCCCTATCATTAGAAAGAAACCACAATCAAAATCATAGAAGAAAGAAACATGCTGGCTGTCTATACGGTTTTATTTGTCTATGGCTTTGTATAGGCAAACTTCATGTTCAATTGTTCTGAGAGATGTATTTGGTTGCTCTAAATCATCATGTGCAGTGGGTTTTGAGTAGTTACAAAATGTCGAATACTTAAATTAGTTTAGGTGGTCTTTAAAAGGCTGATTGATAATGTTCATACTACAGAAATAGCCGTTTCATTAGAGGTTTTATTATGTTTTAATTTAAGCCTTTTCTGGCTCGTGATAATGTTCAATTGTTACGTTGAGTTGCATCAAACTAAATATTCAAGCAATGGAGATAATTTGATTTCCTTCACAAATGTTATCAAGCTATGTTGCCACTGTAGTGGATAGTCTTGCACTATTGGATGTAAGAGAGAAAAATTACAAAAGTACTTTGAATTTGTGTCCAATTTGATGGTTATTAAGAGACTTGCAGATTTAACTTGGATCTACTTATATAAGATTATCAACCATATTGCGGTAACTTTATTCTATAAGTTTGACATTTTGGTATCAATTAATTCGTCCTAGCCTTTTATCTTTGGCCATTGCTTAACAAAATTGATTCCTTCTCGTTCACTTTAGATTAAGGCAATACTTTTGGGACAATAAAAAGAAAAACCTCTCACCTTTCTCGGATTTAGGTGAATTAAATTAACATATTACTTTTTAAACAAGCATAAAGTTGCTAATATTGCTTGCGTATGAGGAAAATGCTCAATGCAATCCGATATTTATTTATAATGAAACTGACAGAGATATACAACTTAGCTATGTGGCACAAAGACATAGGCTATATTCAATTAGATATTTGAGCCTGATGGGTCGCTATACAACTAAGCAAAAGACGACGGTAATAAAGGAGTTATTAACAACTAATCAAATATGTTGGACTATGTAGATACATTATCAGTTTTATATGATTTTGCATTTTTTTTTAAGGAGAATTGTAATGGGTTCTAAAAAAACATTAGAACATTTTCAAATCTAGTAATAGTTTTTAAGATTTGCAAATATAGCAAAATGTTTAAAATATGATTTTTTTACCATTCCAATTTTTCCATTATTGGTGTATTAGCATGGATATCAATAATGTATATGATATACTTGGCATCTTGAATGTATTAATGACGTACCAACGTGACATCTTGAATGTATTAATGAGCGCATAGTTCAACTGGCATCTTGAATTATTAACGACTATGAGGTATGTGGTTCGAATTTTCCAATTTCTTATTGTAATAAAAAACATGACATATTAAGAAAATAATATACCTAAAAAGAAGTATATCAATAGTAGGTATCACTACAAGAATTTTGATTTTTCCCAACCCTCAAAAGCGTCGACAAAAGCCTCCAAATGCGTCGGGAATTCATTTCCTGACTGAAAAAAAAACGTCGGCGTTTCGGTCGAGATAACCCCGTCGGGGAACATAATAAATGATATACTCTATATGAAGTAGCATATCAAAAATATTTTGCATATTCGGTATATCACCAATGCACTTCATATTAGGAATATCAATGAAATGATATACCTAACATTAAGTATATTAGTGATATATCATTGATATTACTGATATACTTGTATATTTAATATACTTAATATGAGGTACTGATACACTATTGATATACAACATTCGATATATCATTGATATACAACATTTTAGAAATATCATTTCACTGATATACCCAAAATAAAGTATATCAATATCAATGGTGTACTTTATTTTAAGTATATCTGATATACTGAATATGAAATATTGATATACTATTGATATACTTCATATTAGGAATATCATTTCACCGATATGCCTAAGTAAAATATATGATATACTGTTGATATATTTCATATCAGTAGTATATCAACAATATATTTCATTTTAGATATATCACTAGTATATCAATAATATATTTGTCGTACTGTTGATATACATTAATGCCAGTTAGGCTATTTTTGACAGTTTTCGAGTTGTTTGGGTTGTGGTCCAAATTTTCATTGTTGCAATTAGTCGAAACATATTTGCTAATCTTTCAACGGTCCATTTTTTAATTTATAGAAGTTAAAAAAAATATAAAATAAGTTTTTTTTTTTCTCGTCAGGCCAGAGCAAAGGAGGGAGCGGTTGCCCCCCTCTTAACTCGTCTCAAGATTTAAAGTTTAAGTTTTCATGTTTATTTTAGTATCTATTAAGCCACCAATTAACCCAATAAGTGGAGAATTCAATATTAATTGGTGAAAACGACTTTAGAGGAGATCTAAATCAGGACCTCCTAATTTGATACCATGTTAAACAGAAGATTATGGTAGATTTAATAATATATTAACACTTTAACAGTATCTAAACTCATTTTAGTCATGACTATAATTCTACTACTTAATATCAACTCATCCACTACTAATTTCAATAAGCCTATATGTCTCTGATATATATTCATGTTAGCACTTCAATACTCAAACAAAAGTTACATTATCGATCAAATTTTATGTACTAAGATAAAATAAACTAGAGATATTGAAAATCATAAAATTCTCGATATCTCTTAGCAAGAAAAGTGAAATTTACATTTAAATAATAGGTGTAAAAACTTAATGAGTCAACTCGGCGAGTTGGGAACCACAACACAAAATCTAAATCGGCAAATGGCGTTGTTTGTTAGGATAGCTCACGTTATCCAAATCATGGAATCGGAGAGACCACCTTAAAGGCCAAATCTGCCACGTCATCATCCTCCACCAATCAAAACACTGCATTGGATTTCTCAGCTTCACTCCACACCAATAACCAATCACAAACCTGAATCCGACGTGGCATGTCCACATCCACCAAAACCAACCATATAGCATCTACATTCTCCACATCTAATCTTCACCATTTTTGCATTCTTTCCTTCTTCACTCTCAGCTTCTCCGGCCATGGCTTCCTTGGCAGCCTCCACCGCCGCCGCCTCCCTCGGCATCTCCGAAATGCTCAGAAATCCCCTCAGCTTCTCCGGTGCCTCTGCTCGGTCCGCTCCGTCCCCTTCTAGCCCGGTGGCCTCCAAGACCGTTGCGCTTTTCGGGAAGAAGCCAGCCGCCCCCAAGCCGAAGGCCTCCGTCGTCTCTCCGATCGACGACGAGCTCGCCAAGTGGTATGGTAAGTCCAATCATCCCCTCATTCAGATCTCTTTCACTTCAATGAAAATGGTTCACTCAGATTTTGTTCTATATAATCTTTAAGACAACTTGAGACCTTACACAAATATACCATTATATATGTATTAAAAAATCAGTTAGTTAGTAAGTTAGTTACAGTTTTATCTCTCTCTGTTTTAAGATACATTATCAAACTTTAATAAATTTTATTCATAAAATTTCTCCATATTTCTAGTTATGGACCTTAGAAATAGTAATTAAGTAATTTTATATGGATTGACTAGTTAAAATTTACGCTAACAATGAACTAAATAGGTGTTTAGAGGTCATCTCCCTTGTTTATACATATTTTCTTGAGTTGATTTTGAATCGTACTTGTTGGCACTAATTAGGTCCTGACAGAAGGATTTTCTTGCCCGAGGGGCTGTTGGACCGATCCGAGATCCCCGAGTACTTGAACGGAGAAGTCCCCGGAGAGTACGACTTAATTTTCTTGTCCACTTCTTTATATTCAATTTCTTAGACCCCATTTGATAACTATTTAATTTTTGCAAAATTGAACTTATATAAACACTACTTCCACTCATGGATTTCTTTGTTTAATTTGTTATCAAATGTTTTCCGTCTAATTTTCTTAAACAAAATGAAATGGTTATCAAATGAACCTTAATTTTTCGGGTGAAAGTGTACGTGGACTCATCGACATTCTTTTTTATTTGGTTAACAACAGCTACGGTTACGACCCGTTTGGATTGAGCAAGAAACCAGAAGACTTCAGCAAGTAAATAAATCTCAATTAATTTAAAAAAAAAACAAAGACGACAAATTTGTATATGTTAAATAATATGATTTTTTTTAAATTTTTGTTTGGGCAGATACCAAGCATTTGAGTTGATTCATGCACGATGGGCGATGCTTGGAGCTGCTGGTTTCATTATCCCTGAGGCGTTCAACAAATTCGGTGCCAACTGCGGGCCTGAGGCTGTGTGGTTCAAGGTCAATGTTTGAATAATTTCTATTTGGAAAGTGAAAGTGCTTTTAAAATAAGCAGTTGAAAATCAGATCCAAGATTGTATGTATGTGAAATGTGAATTTTGTTGAATATAATTATGTAGACTGGAGCTCTGCTTCTTGATGGAAACACATTGAATTACTTTGGAAACAACATTCCCATCAACCTCATTGTCGCCGTCATTGCTGAGGTTGTTCTTGTTGGTGGTGCAGAATATTACAGAATCATCAACGGCTTGGTACGTTTTTAATCCAAATTTAATTTGTGTATGTTTGGGAATGATTTTAGAAATATTTATTTTAATATAATTGATTTATTAGAAGTGATTTTTATGTTTGGCTCTACACTTTTAATAGTGATTTTCATACAATTAAATGATTTTCAGAAAAGGCATGTTTGGAGTGATTTTAAAATAAGTGTTTTAAGCTAAGTGATTTAATTATAATTAATTTTTAAAAAAGTAGTTAGTTGTCATTTTAAAATTTGATTCAACCATTGTAAGAGTGTTTTAAATTTAATTAGAAGCATTTTTATAAAAAAATGATTAATGTTTATTTTCAAAAGAGATTTAGAATCATCAAGTTATTAAAAAAAATGTATTGCATAGAGATTTAAAAAATAGAAGGTGATAGACAAAAGGTTATACAAAGAGAAAATATAAAGGAAGAGAATTTTTTCAAAGAGAAAAAAGTTTAGAGATATGGAGAGATAAAAATTTTAGAGGAAGGAACAAAAAAATCGGAGAGAGAATTTTAATAAAGAGATTGAAATTCAACGAAGAAATAAAGATAGAGATATTAAAAAAAATGGTAAGATGATAAAAGTTTTAGGAAGAAAAACTATAATGAAGAGAAAAAAGTTGAGAGTCAGAAAAAAAAAAGATGACGATTTTTACTCGTCACCAAAAGTAGAATTTTTTCAAAAATGAAATAATAGTAATTTTTAATTACAATTACTTGACAAAAATCATTTGGGAATCACCTTCCAAGTGATTGACCAAGAATCACTTTAAGTGATTTTGGATTCTTCAAAAATCACTTATCAATATTGTAAAACATCACACTTTTGGTAGAAAAGCGATTTTAGACATATCAAAAGTGATTTTGGTCATTCCAAAAAATCACTCCCAAACATGTCCTCAATTTCATGAATAAATTTATTATACTCACGTGATCCCATTTGATAATCATTTGGTTTTTGAAAATTGTGCTTGTTTTCTTACCATTTCTTTATAAGTTTTTATCTTTCTTAGAAAAAACATTTGTTTTTCTAGCCAAATTCCAAAAACAAAAAGAAGTTTTTGAAAAACTATTTTTTTAGGCCTCGTTTGATGACCATTTGATTTTTTGTTTTTTATTTTTGAAAATTAAGTAAATACTACTCCCCTCGACGAGTTTACTTGTTATGTTATCTACTTTTAATCTATGTTTTAAAAAAATCGAATATTTTGTAAACTAAAAAAAGTAGTTTTCAAAACTTACTTTTGTTTTTAGAATTTGGCTAAGAATTCAAATGCTTCCTTAAAGAGGGATGAAAACCATTGTAGAGAAATTAGAAGAAAACAAGATTAATTTTCAAAAACCAAAATAAAAAACAAATGGTTATCAAATGGGACCTTAGCTTTCAAATTTTTACTTGATTTTTGTGAAAACATGTATAACAAATAAATAAGAACACATGAAAACTATTGGTGGAAAAGTAGTATTTATAGGCTTAATTTTTAAAAACTAAAAACAAAAAATCAAATAGTTATCAAATGAGTGTTAAGTTTTGAGTTCAATAATAATTGAATTGAGTAGAAGATCATGGGTTGGGTTGGAAGTCTTGTAATGCTATTTTCTCTTCAATTAATATCGATAACCATTTATTGGACTTTACCCCTATTTACTTTTACTTTTAACTAGACGTCAAAATTTTTGTGGTGGATGCTAGAAAATTCGTATGGTTTCTTATAAAGTTAAGCTTTTGAGTTTAATGGTGATTAACATATATTTATAATGTTTTGTAGAACTTTGAGGACAAGCTTCACCCAGGAGGTCCATTCGACCCGTTGGGGCTCGCGGACGACCCGGACCAGGCAGCAATCTTGAAAGTGAAGGAGATCAAGAATGGAAGATTGGCCATGTTTGCAATGCTAGGGTTTTACTTCCAGGCTTACGTGACAGGAGAAGGGCCAGTGGAGAACTTGGCCAAGCATTTGAGTGATCCTTTTGGAAACAACTTGCTCACAGTCATTTCTGGAAATGCTGAAAGAGTTCCAACTCTTTAAAATGAAGAATTGCATTTTATAATTAAAGCCGCAAGTTTGTGTATTGAATGAAAATCTTGAATGCGTTTGTAAATTTTTATGGAGACTATTTGTAGCCCCTCACCACTCACCACTCTCGTGCATTTGAAAGAGATATGAACAAGAGTTAAGACCAAATTTTCTATCAACTTGTGTGTGTAAAATGTAGCTCACAAATCACAGCTTGAATTGGGATGGTAGGACCAATATCTAATATAACTCGAGTTGAATTTTCATTCAAACCTAATCTAACCCATATATTTATTTGAGTTGGGTCATCTATTGGATTGAGTTGAAGGGTACTTGTACTCAATTTAAGCTTTTGGATCGGTGGCCGTATGTCCGATCTAATATAACCCAACTCGAATTTTCGTTCCAACTCAACCTAATCCAAAGTTTAGAAAAATTGTGATTAATGTCTAAAATAAATAGTCTATAATGAAAAGGTTTCATATTGCAATTTTGTACTTTACCTATTTTTTAAGGAAGAGTGTGAAGAAAATTGTATACCCATTTTCCCTTGATATATAATTATATTTACAGTCAAACCAAATTCATCTTAAATTTGTTCCAACTGATTTTCCCTAATATTTGATTCCCCCAACCAATTTTTGGCAAATCCCATTGGTCGATTTTGTTGTAAATGATTATTCATTGTGCTATAGGTTCTCGCTCATAGAGGTTGCACAAAGGTAGATTCTCTCTCATTGATGGTTTTCGAGAGACCAAAGGGAGATGATGAAGCATTGTTGGCACAATTCATAGAGGCCAAGGGGAGATGAAACAATATTGAAGGTCGAAGAAAATTGAATGAATATGAGAGTTTCAAATGAAAAGATTGTCGGGGAAGATGAAGAACATTTTCCTTCGTTTCTTTAATTTTCTGAGATCTAACATTCACAAATAAAATTTACTCTTGGGTAAATGGAAGGAAAAGAAACCCATAAAAGAACTCATAAAAAAGTTGTAGAATAAAAGAGTCGATCGAACACATTCGATTTTTCGAAGGTAGAAACGACAGTAGATAGAAATATATACCTCAGACGGGACAAGCCTAAAGAAACCAACAAACAAGAGGAAATACCAACAGCAGAAGTCTCTGTATATATTGTGTTTCGTCCCCCAAAGAAGAAGTTGTAGGAATGAAAAAATCGAACAAACACATTTAATTTTCGAAAGAAAAAACGATAGTAGATAGAAATATACTATCTCAAAATTGATATTTGCGTTGTAGATACTAATATACATAGAAATGAGACAAACTACAAAATCCAGGAAACAAGAGGAAATATCAACAAGAGAGGTTATTGTGTATATTGTGGTTCATCGAGAGGAACCGGTAAATAAAAAGGAAATACCTAATGGTCCAACAGTATAAACAACTAGAGAGCATTATAGATATTAATATACACATGGACAAACAAGTCTAAAGAAACCAAGAAACAAGAGAAAATACCAATAAAATAGATCCTTGTATATATCGTAGTCAAAATACTAATAAGAGAGGTCATTGTGTATACCGTAGGTCATCAAGAGGAATCGGTAAATAAAAGAAAATATCTAATGGTCCAATAAGCAGCTATATAGTATAAACAACAGAGGAAGCACGAGGGGTTTAGCTGGAGTGTTAATTATGGTTAGTGGTTAGTGATGACATTTTACCTCGATTAACGACATGTATGAGGTATCGATTTTTATATTAAGTTTAATTTTTACACACTAAGTACACGTTTCCATTTCATTAAATCAACATAGATGTATGCCCAATATATACGATAAATCCAATAGCTAACCATTTAAATCTTTTTGTTCATTTACGTAACCAATGCATTATTTTCTTTTCTTTTAACAATGTTAACTTAATAGTTTAGATTTGATTCAAGTTTGTTATATTTTGTTAACTAATATTTCTCTCTCCCCATAGAATCCTCTGTTTTTATATTTTGTTAACTATCTCTCCTTAAAATATTATTTTTTTATAGGCCTTTATTTTATTCGTTATTTCACTCATTTTTGTTAACATAACAACTCCCAAATATTCATAATAAACGTATTTTTGTCCCAATTTTTTTTTTATTTCATGGAAAAATTGTTTTAGTCATTTTTACAAATTGAAACTATTTTAGACATCTTTCAAGTGGGGTGGGTTAGATGTAGACATTCTCCTTGCCCCTAAAACTCAAGTTCAATTGGGTCATCTTGTTTAATTATTGACAACGGACAGAGATTGATATGAAATCCTAGAATTTTAAAAATTAAGAATCCTTTAATTGTATAAACCCCTAATTATAAAATTCTAAAACCTCTATAAATCAATTGATTTCACTCTTAAGGGAAGGAATGAATACAAGATTACCTTGTTGATCGAAGCTCTTAAGACAAGAACAAGTTCTTGGCTCAAGAATCGTACACTCTGCAAGATACAATAATCAACTGTACTTGAATATTCTTGCCATATAACTCACCACACATGAATTGCAAAATTCAAATAAGCTCTTAGCTAAAAGAAAACACAAAGGCTTAAAACTCAAATTCATCTTAAAACTGTTCTCTACAATCTAATGATTAAGCTTTAGATAGCTTCTCAACCCTAGATGCCACATCATTGATCATAACAAATGACAAAAATACCCCTACTTAAAATGTCATAAAAAGGATAAAATTAAAAAATATAATAAAATTACATCAAAATTATTAATTAAAATACTAATAATAAATTAACACCTCGACAATTTATATCAAAAATAAAGAAATAGAGAAGGAAGGGGGAAAGAAAGAGATAAGTGTTGGGGGTTTTTCACTTATGTGGAAGAGCCCACAATAAAGGTCCATGTGGGCCTATTTATTAAGAAAACAAAACATACAACAACAGAGAGGAAATGACGGCAGAGAGGAGAGAGAGAAAGAAAGAGAGAAAAGAACTTCTGTACAGATCCGTTTTTCAGCCTTTTGGGGATCGATTTGTGATCCGATCGAGCTGAAATTTTGACAACGTGTTCTTGACACGAGGGTCTTCAATCTGAACGGTGGAGATTTCTTTTGGAGCTACCTACAACCAGTTTGCAGTGGGTAGTTGGATTCCACTTTGGGTTAGATTTTTCTTGTTTATTCTCTTGGAATATTGTTGTTTGTTGCCAAAATTTATTATCTTGAGTTATCTATTATTGTATTCCTCTAGTTTGTACTAGGGAGAACTCGTTGTAACTCATTATTGATTATAGTGGAGATTTTGATTTCGGTCCGTGGTTTTCTACTCCTCGCCTTGGGGAGGTTTTTCTACGTTAAAATTGTTGGTGTCTTGTGCTTATTATTATTATTGTTTTCTACTTGACTAATTTCTTATTAGGTTCACACAAGAGGGGTTAATTTATCTTTAAAATATAGTGTTTATCCCAACAAAGTGGTAATAGGAAATTAGTACAGGTAAGATGATTAATCTGAACTGCCCAAATTATCAAGTATGGAAAAGAAAGATGGAAGATACTTTATATGTGATAGATTTGCATCTTCCTGTTTTTTCATCTAAGAAGCCTGAAGATAAAACTGATGCAGAATGAGAAATATGTCATAGGAAAGTATGTGGCATTATTAGAATTTGGGTTGAAGAAAATATTTTGAATCATATTGGTGATGAAAATAATGCACGAACCTTGTGGAATAAATTTGAGACGTTATGTGCCCCAAAAACTGGTAATAGTAAATTGTTTCTGATCAAGCAAATGATTGTTATAAAATACCAAGATGGAACATCTATGTTAGATCACTTGAACACATTCCAAGGTATCATTAATCAGTTAGCTAGAATGAATATCAAGTTTGATGAAGAGGTACATGGATTATGGCTTCTTGGTACATTGTCGGACTCATGGCAGACATCTAGAACTTCCTTGTCAAACTCAACCCCAAATGGAGTACTAAGTCTGGACTTAGTAAAAAGCAGTGTTTTGAACGAAGAGATGAGAAGAAAGTCACAGGGCTTTTTTTCACAACGTCACTGAAAATAGGGGAATGAATAAGAGTAAAAGTCCGAAGGGTAGAGACAGAAGCAAAAGCAAGAGTGGTCGGTTTGCAAATGTTGAGTGTTTTCACTGTGGTGTAAAAGGACATATAAAGAAACATTGTCGAAAGCTTAAGAGAGAAAATAAAAATGACAAAGGTAAGGAAAAGAAGAATGATGATGATAATGATGCAGACAAAGTTACTGCAACCACCGAAGAGTTTTTTATTTTATTCGACGGTACCGGTGATGTTATAAATCTTGCTACACAACAAAGCAGTTGGGTGATTGATAGTGGTGCTTCAATTCATGCTACATCCAGGAGGGTTTTCTTTACATCCTACACATATGGAGATTTTGGCAATGTTAGGATTGGGTAATGATGGATTGGCAAAAGCAGTTGGCATTGGGGATGTACACTTGAAAACCAAGAATGGTTCTATGTTGGTTTTGAAAAATGTAAGACACATCCCTGACATTCGCATGAATTTAATCTCCACAGGTAAGCTTGATGATGAAGGTTTCTGCAATACTTTCTATGACAGTAAATGGAAGCTTACTAAAGGCTCTATGGTGGTAGCTAAGGGAGAGAAGTGTTCATCCCTGTATTTGATGCAGGCCAAGATTATTGATTGCAATATAAATACAGTGGATAATGACGAGAGTGTTGAGCTTTGGCATAAGAGACTCAGTCACATTAGTGAGAAGGGCTTGATGATTCTAGCCAAGAAAAATCATCTTCCTGGTATAAAACATGCACCTCTGAAAAGATGTGATCATTGTTTGGCAGGAAAGCAAACAAGAGTTTCCTTTAAGGCATCTCAACATTCTAGGAAGCCAAATATACTTGACTTAGTATATTCTGATGTATGTGGTCCTATGAAAACAAAAACACTTGGAGGTGCATCATATTTTATGACATTTAATAGATGATCATTCGAAGAAAACGTGGGTTTATACCTTGAAGACTAAAGATCAAGTGTTGCAAGTGTTTAAATAGTTTCATGCCCTTGTTGAAAGAGAAACTGGTAAAAAGTTAAAGTGTATTAGGACCGATAATGGAGGTGAGTATTGTGGGCCTTTTGATGAATATTGTAGAGATCATGGTATTCGACATCAAAAGACGCCTCCTAAGACTCCTCAGTTAAATAGGTTAGCTGAGAGAATGAACAGAACACTGGTTGAAAAAGTGTGATGTTTACTTTCACAATCACAGTTACCAAAATCATTTTGGGGTGAAACACTAAGTACAATTGTACATGTTTTGAATCTCACACCATGTGTTCCTTTGGGTTTTGAAGTTTCAAATAGAATTTGGTCAAAGAAGGACATATCTTATAACCACCTGCGTGTATTTGGTTGCAAAGCTTTTGTTCATGTTCCTAAAGATGAGAGATCAAAGCTTGATGCAAAAACAAAACCATGTGTGTTCCTTGGCTATGGTCAAGATGAGTTTGGTTACAGGTTGTTTGATGTAGTGCATAAGAAGCTCATTAGAAGTCGAGATGTTGTGTTTATAGAAGACCAAACCATACAAGACATCGAAAAGACAGATAAAACAGAGTCTGAACATACTGATGATCTGATTGACTTAGACTCAGTTCCTTTGACACAACCTTCTATGCAGACTGAGAATGAGATTCAGAACGATCAGGTTGATGGTGCAGATGAGGTAGAGGGTTCAGAACCAGTTGAGGTAGATGATAATGTTCACGAACAGTTGTCAGAGACAGAAGTTCCTGCTAATGTTTCACTCAGGAGATCTATCAGAGATCGACGCCCGTCATCGAGATATTCTACTAATGAATATTTGTTATTGATTGACGGGGGAGAACCTGAGAGTTATGAAGAGACCATAGAACATGAACACAAAAGAGAGTGGACTAATGCAATGAAAGATGAGATGAAGTCATTACATGAAAATCATACTTTTGAGCTTGTCAAGTTGCCTAAAGGAAAAACCACACTGAAAAATAAGTGGGTTTATCGAGTGAAACAAGAAGAACACACCTCAAGACCGCGTTATAAAGCGAGACTAGTTGTCAAAGGGTTCAGTCAGAAGAAAGGCGTTGATTTTGATGAAATTTTTGCTTTTGTTGTTAAGATGTCTTCTATACGTGTAGTATTGGGTTTGGCAACTAGCCTTGACTTAGAAGTTGAGCAGATGGATGTTAAAACTGCATTCCTTCACGGGGACTTAGACAAAGAAATCTATATGGAACAACTAGAGGACTTTGAGGAGAAAGACAAAGAGAATCTTGTATGCAGGCTAAAGAAAAGTCTTTATGGGTTGAAACAAGCACCAAGGATGTACAAGAAGTTCGAGTCAGTTATGGGGGAGTAAATACAGTGATCAGAAGTAGTCTTCTTGTAGCCTTGCTCCCCCATAACTGACTCGAACTTCTTGTACATCCTTGGTGCTTGTTTCAACCCATAAAGACTTTTCTTTAGCCTGCATACAAGATTCTCTTTGTCTTTCTCCTCAAAGTCCTCTAAATGAAGGATTTAGGGCCAACAAAGATGATTCTTGGGATTCGAATCAAACGAGACAGAACATCCAAGAAACTGTATTTGTCATAAGAGCATTACTTGGAAAAGGTGCTTGAGAGATTCAACATGAGTAAAGCTAAAACAGTAAGTTCTCCTTTATCTAGTCAGTTCAATTGAGTAGCAAGCAGAGTCCTTTCACAGATAAAGAGAAAGATGAGATGGGGAGAGTCTCATATGCTTCAGCAGTTGGGAGTTTGATGTATGTCATGGTATGTACTAGACCAGATATTGCCTATGTTGTTGGTGTTGTTAGTCGTTTTATGTCAAATCCAGGAAAATAACATTGGGAGGCAGTCAAGCACATCATGAGATATTTGAGAGGTACTTCCAGTTTAAAGCTTACTTTTGGAGGTGGAAAGCCAGTGCTTGTCGGTTACACAGATTCATATATGGTTGGGGATTTAGATAATCGAAAGTCTACTTCTGGTTACTTGATGAAATTTGCAGGTAGTGCAATGTCTTGGCAGTCAAGACTACAGAAGTGCGTGACACTTTCTACGACTGAAGCATAATATATTGCAGCAACAGAAGCGTGCAAATAAATGTTGTGGATGAAGCAGTTTACACAGGACCTTGGCTTCAAGCAACAACCGTATGTGATATTCTATGATAACCAGAGCACTATTCATCTTGGTAAGAATTCTTCGTTTCATTCCAGAACTAAACATATAGATGTGAGGTATCATTGGATGAGAGATGCATTGAATGATGATTTGTTTGAGCTTGAGAAGATACATACTGATCATAATGGATCTGATATGTTGACTAAGAATCTACCAAGAGATAAGCTTGAGTTTTGTCGTTCCTCTGCTGGAATGACAAGTTCCTCCACACAGTGAAAAATGGGAGATTCGTTGGGTTTTTTCACTTATGTGGAAAAGCCCACAATAAAGGCCCATGTGGGCCTAGGGTTTTCTTTTATTAGAAAACAAAACATACAACAATAGAGAGGAAGTGATGGCAGAGAGGAGAGAGAGAAAGAAAGAGAGAAAAGAACTTCCGTACAGATCCATTTTCAGCCTTTTGGGGATTGATTTGTGGTCCGATCGAGCTGAAATTTTGACAGCGTGTTCTTGACACGAGGGTCTTTAATCTGAATGGTGAACATTTCTTTTGGAGCTACCTACAATCAGTTTGCAGTGGGTAGTTGGATTCCACTTTAGGTGAGATCTTTCTTGATTATTCTCTTGGAATATTTTCATTTGTTGCCAAGATTTATTATATTGAGTTATCTATTATTGTATGCCTCTAGTTGGTACTAGAGAGAACTCGTTGTAACCCATTATTGATTATACTGGAGATTTTGAATTCGGTCCGTGGTTTTTTACTCCTCCCCTTGGGGAGGTTTTTCCACGTTAAAATTGTTGGCGTCTTGTGCTTATTATTATTATTGAGGTTTGGAGCCAAAAGAACACGCACAACAAGAAAAGAAAAAAAAAAGAAATTGGGTCAAACCCTTTTTTGCTTTTAGGTTTATATATATATATATATGGATTTTGTGTCTTGCGAAAAAGGTAGGAGATAGATCGTGGGTGATTTTTTACATTAAAAAAAATTCACACAGTAGTGTGATTCATGTGACAATAACATTCTTGAGAGAGAAGAATTTCTATCTATCTATTTGAGGGGTTGAGTATTTTGTTGTTTATCTCAAGATATTGGGTTGTGGTATTAGGAAGTGAATAATTTTTGTTGGGCTAGTTAAGGGTTAGTTTGTAGTGAAATTTTTAGTACTCCTTGTAATCTCCCATTATAGTAGAATCTGCAGTTGCAGAAGACTGGACGGTTCCAAGTTTTAAGTGAACTAGTATAAACTCCAGTCTTGTTCTCTTTTTTCCCATCTCTTTATTATTATTTGTGACTTTTGTTTGATTGACTTATCTTGTAAAAAGGAAGAACTAATATCATAGTAATTATTATTATATTATTTTTTCTCCCATCAAGTGATATCAGAGTGTTTGGTTTAGGAATCATGTGATATATGGAGCCAACAAGTTTTGATGGAGTCATGAAGTTTGATGGAAAAAATTGTAGGTATTGGAAGATAATGATCAAAGATTATTTGACTATTAAAAAGTTGGATAAGACTTTGGAAAAAAGACCAGAAGGAAAGAAAGACGAAGATGGGAAAACTTTGGATGAAGAAGCAATGCAACAATTAGAATGTGTTTGTTAATGGATGTGCCTAGTCAGGTAGCTAGTGAAACAACTGCAATTAAATTGTTGGAAGTGCTCTCAAATAGGAATGAAAGACCTGCACAAATAGTAAGATCTATCTGCTTCAGAAGTTTTTCAATATGCATATGGCTAAAGGTGCTTCTGTGAATTCTTATATAAATGAGATAAACACTTTGATAAATCAATTGAAGTAAGTTAAAATAGATTTTACTTATGAAGTGAATGGTATTCTATTATTAACCTCTTTACTTTATTGGGAAACGACGAAGACAACAATGTCGAATTTGGTAGGAGAAAATACTTTGAAATTTTTAGGTGTTTGTGATTTAGCTTCAATTGAGGAAATTCGTAGAAAGAACAGTAGTAAAAAGTCTACTATTGTATCGACTTTGATTATGACTAAGGGTAAATAGAAGATTTATTGAGAAACATACGCCGAGTAGCAGTAGGAAGAAATGAGATAATAGGAATAAAGAGATAAAATATTTTTACTGTCAGAAAAAAATGTCACTTTAAGAGTTAATGTAGAAAGTTGAAAGGAGATCTAGAAAAGAGAGAAAAACGAGAGGCAGATACAATGCAAGATGCTTTAGTCTGTATTGGGAGTGACACAGAGAGTTATAGTAATGCATCTGAGTGGATTTTAGACAACACAACTATTGTACACATAGCTACAGACAGGAGTTTGTTCACATCCTTCACAAGGGGTTATCATGACATAGTCAATAAGGGGAATAGTAGAACATCCACGACTAATGAGATTGGAGATGTTAGTCTGAAGATAGAATGTAGGGATAATTTGGTATTACGAAATGTCAGGTTTGTGTCCAGTGTTAAGATGAATTTCATCTCCATTGACAAATTAGCATATGAAGGTTACAAGTGTGAGTTTGACAAACACCAGTGTAAACTCAAGTTAGGATCCCAAGTAGTGGCAGTTGGCCATAGGAAATCTACACTGTATAGATGTCTGTTGGATGTTGCCAAAATTTTGAAGAGACAGTTGATAGGAATCGTATTCCAGCAGCAGAAGCGCGTGAATGGTTTTGCTTTGGAACTTTGTGGAAATTTCATGAACATACATAAATTATAGATTAAGCATGCTAAAAGTGAGATGAGATTTTCATACCTTTGATGTTCTAAACAACAATGGAATCTCCTCTTGATCGTTCTACATCAATCGAACTAAAGACACCTCCAAAACGATCTTTCCGTTGTGCTCTTGGACAAGATCTGACTTGTGGGAGGCTTTCTTTTTGGAAATATTCTAGAGAAAAAGATGTTTTTTCTCTAGAAAGGGAATATAGAGAATTTGAGAGAGGGGTTATGGAATGTGGAAAAGGTTTATCTCATAAAGTGGCTAGGGTTTCAATTGTTGGTTTCGAAAAACCTTTACACAATGGAAGCCAATTGGGAATCAAATCGTATTTTAATTTGGTTTTCAAAATACCAATACATTGGCAAACATATAAACACAATAGAACGAAATCCAGAACAATACGCCTATTAATCTAAGAATAAGAGTACTTACATTTGAGTTCTGAAAGCACACAACAAAAATCAAAGAAATTCGTCTGCAATTCATGATCTTCCAAATTTCAAATCTTTTTGGAACTCAAACAGAACACCACCAATAAAACGTCCTTACTATATCTCTGAGTTCTCTAAGATTTAGTTTGTGGGAACCAATCTCAATTGGGAAGGAAAAAAATTCAGAGAGAATTTCTTTCTAGGAGTAAGGTATAAGGAAGCAGGAAGCCAAAAACACTATCGATCAACCTTTTCTTTCTTCCTCACTGCCATTTTATTGATCAAGATTGTGAGAGAGAAGAGGTATCCACCTCTTCATCGTGGGATCATCCCACATATCAATAACTTCCAACAACTGTTGGAAGTTACTATATTTAATTTAATTTAATTAATCATAATTAATTAAATTAATAAATAATTGATTAAATCAAATTTAATCAATTTTCATTTAAATCATATTCAAATGAATATCTCTCACATAACCTATAGTTTTAATTGAATTATATCAAATTTAATTAAATTAACTAAGTAATTAATTTACTAATTAATCAATTAAATATCATATATTTAATTTTGAGATTTCAAATTGAATCATATTCAATTATAATTCTCCCATAACCTAGAGTTTTAATTCTCCCATAACCTAGAGTTTTAATGTACATCAACTGTACATTAAATTTAGTCTATATTTTCAATATGAATCCAATTCACATTAAAGTAATATTTTTGAACTTCTTCAAATATTTAATTCTATCCTAAATTAATTTTGAATCAAATTTAAAATTAAATTTATATTCTAAAGTTTTAATCAAAATATAAAATATAAACTTTATATTATAATGTATCATTATACATTATAATGATTCCCTAAGTAAATTTGATCATTTCAAATCACAATCAAGATCAAATAACCTTAGCACCCTTTACGAGCTAGGAAGAGGACCTAATGAGCCTACAGATTAGAAACTCCAATGATACAAGATTAATTGACTAATCTCATTAACCACACCAATCAACATTCGTTAACGACGGGTACACTCCACTAAAGACCCATAGCTGCACTCTTCTGTAGATATATTTTTGTGTCCACGGATATGGACCAATAACGACAACTTAATCCTTCACGAATGTTCGTAACGCTAGTTGAGTCAAATTACCGTTTTACCCTTAGGTTACATCTATGACCTTAAGTATTAGTGCTCATCTAATGAACAACCTGTTTAAGGTCAAATAATTAAACAGAAAACCCCTCTTGGGCAAATGAGAGGGTAAGGTCCTTTGCTCAAGTCTTGGAGACATCACTTAAGGGAACATTAATCTACTTTAATTTTCCATAAAGTAGGTGATAATTCCCATTTATGAGGATTGTTTATCTCTATACTCAATCATTTTTTGTCTAATTTATTCAATTTTTCATGATATGACAAGTGAAAGTTATCATTTGGGAGTAAAATTTTTAAAGCTTGCTAAAAATGTGATAATGGGAAAAATGAGTGAGAACAAGCTAATTTGATGTGTTTTTGTAGGAAAAGAAGAACAGGAAAAAATGTCAGGAAAATTGCAGTTGCATTTTCACCAGCAAAGTTGAACAAGCAAAAAAATACCAGACAAAATGCTGGACAAAGTTGCTGGCAAAAAAATCTAGATTTCGAGAAAATGCCACAATTTTCGAAATTTCGAGATTTTGGGAGATTCTTGCTCATTTTTGGAAAGAATACAACCTAGAATCATGCCCAAATGATTACCCATTGATTGAGGGTGGATTTAGAAGGAAACCCTAGCTTGCACCACCTATAAATAGAGGGTGTTTTATGGGTTTTCTACAACATACGGGTTGCACTTTTCTTCCTCTATTTTCTGCTGTTTTTGAAGCTTTAGACAAAGTTTTTTTTTTAAGTTTTTCAGTTATGTTTTACAATAAGTTTTTCTTCTTTATTTAGCTTGTAAAACCCTAAGTTAATCCTTCTTTGCGAAAGTATTGGAGGTTAAGATTTCTAACCCAAGTGTGGGTAGAAATCGATTAACAAAGGGTGTTTTGAGTTGTTGCTCTTTTGCTTTTTCTTCTTCCGTTACCTTCTGCACCTTTAAGTTTTTGAGCAGCTTCTGTAATTCAGTTTAAGTCAATAAGATTTGTGTATTTTATTTCTTTTATGTTCTTGAATAAAAGGGGAAACCCGAGAGCCATACTTCATTTAAGTTGTTGTTTTTCTTTTTTTATGTTTTCTGTTCTTTTCTTCTTTTTCTTCTCATTCATTAAGTTTAATATCAAGCTTGGTTTCCTTGCTTTTTTGTAAATAAAGAGGAAGAAAACCGAGAGCTTTTACATGTAATAATAGTCTTTTTCTTCTTTTCGGTTAGTCTACTTTTCATTGCTTCCGTTTATATTTTTATTTTGTATTTCAACAACTTAAATGATTTTTCCTTTAGTTTTAATCATGAGCTAATTTCCTCTTTAGGGGTTTAAGTGTGAATGCCCTAGAAGAGAGATGCCTAGCTTAAAGCAGCAAAGTAGTTGTGTTGGCAACCGAGTCGAAATTTATTTTTAGTGAATTAATTTGGACAACCTTAGCTAACCGCTAGGTCATGTTCAACAAGCTCGAACTTGATAACGAGAAGGTCAAGGAACAACGAATCTCCTAAAAACAACGGAGGAAAGACCTTAGACATAAGATCTGAAACTTCAACCCTAGACATAGGGCAAGACTTCGAAATCGAGAGGGTTGTGTGTGAAAACCATCTAAGCTTAATTAGCTACAGACATGTAGGTTTAATTACTTAGTTTCCTAAAGGATTTGGGAGCAAAATCGAATAGGAATTGAACCCGATTTACTTAGATTTGGAATTGCTGACTCAATTGCTGCAACATTTTCAACAGCATTTTCTCCGAATGGACAAAAACACTTGAATTCCCTTCTTTTTAATTCATTGTTTTTCCTTGAACTTTTAGTAGCATAGATAACCTTCAAAAACATTTTTTTGCAACACTCGGTTACCTCACTTGTATTTTTACTAGCATTTCTTTATTTTTCGACTTGACTTGTAAACTCGTTCTCTATGGGTTCGATACTCTGGAATACTCCAGTTTCTATTACTTCGATCACGTGCATTTGCGTGTAGCGTCCGATCACGTGCATTTGTTGATCAATCCCTCTTTCTGTATGCACAGTGAGGAGAGTGCAACTGCGAGTCTTTAGTGGAGTGACTCGTAGTTAATGAATGTTGATTAATTAGATCAAAGATTTTGATCGGTTAATCTCGTATCATTAGAGCTCATGATCTGTAGGTCCATTAGGTCCATCCGTTGACTCAACATGGAAATATTGAGGGTATAAAGTTTGGAGTGAAGTTGAAGTGTTCAATTTCACATATGAGGAGATATATCAGTTATATATGATATATAATTGATATAATATATATTAATGTGAATTTGGTTCATAATAAACTATATACTAAAATATATATATGAGAGATATGAAAAATTGAATGTTGATTCAATATTATATAAATATGATTTATATAATAAGGTATGAGATACCTATAATTATGTAAATATATGTTAATATGATTTGCATACACACAAAATGAGCATTATATTAACAATAGGGATAGAATAGTAATTTTCATCATTTTTTCCTATAAATAGATGCATGAGATGCAACTTTGTGACTAAGCTAATTTTGAGAAACCCTAATGCTCATCTTATTGTGTTGTTGGAAAGGTTCCAAAACACAACCTCTCTCATTTCTCTACACCTCTCCTTAACCCAAAAGGAATCCCACCTTTCTCCCTCTCCTAGAGCTACAATGGAGAAGATCTAGCGGCGGTGATCGTTGATCAATTATGTCAGATTCGTTCGAGGCTTGGAGAGAACGTGAGATCGTGAGGAGCACTAGCAGAATTAGTCCATCAAAGGTAAGATGTTGTCCATTTTACTCCTTTTATATGCTTAATCTATATTGTAAACATTGTTCTTGATTCGATCTATGTAACTAAATCATGAACACGCGATTCAATTCGCTTCCCTTTCATTTATATGTGAAAGAAAGAATGAGACCTCATGTATATTGTATGGTGCATGGAAAATGTTTACGAAGGCTGTGACAATTAGTCTCTATAAGATTATAAGGGTTTGAGAGGACTTCACATGCCATAGAGTCTTCGGACTCAACATGCTTTCGGGGTTTGAAAGGGCTCCTTATGACACAAGAATATTTGAACTTGGCATAATTTAGGAGTCTTCGGACTCAACATGCTCTCAGGAGGACTTAATTGTCCATAGAAAGCCGAAGAGAAAAATCATGGTAGTTTTAAAGAAAGTTAGGTCTCACACATGAAGTATTTAATGACATGATTGTATGTATTTGCATATCCCAACCTCGATAGTGGGGTCTTTTAAAAATGTTTTCAAGTAAAGGCGAGTGCATACAAGGCGAATGACAGGAATACGCTACGAAGGTCATGACAATCATGAAGCCATGATTTCCACATTTATAGAAATTAACATGTTTTTCTTTTATGATCTTTCTCTGTTGGGTACTAATCTGCTTTAGACATTATGTTTATTTTGAAACTAGAGGCCAAGGTTTATTTAGATTTATTTTAAATTTGGACTTTGGAATCTCGATAAAATATAAGTTTTTTTTTAATTGAATTATTCTCTTTTGAAAGGTTTTATGGCCTCATGCATGAGTAGTAATGTACTCTAGGAAAATGTGTCTTTGAATTTAGGGTCGCTACATTAATAGTGGACCAGGTCGAACCACAAGAGTAATGAATTTCAACTTTCTAAGATTAGATTCCAAAAGAAAACAAGAAAAAAGAGTTTGTGTGTTTGGTTGAATTTAAATAAATAACAGAAATTTAAATAAAGAGAGAGAGAATTTTGGAGACATCACATCTTACCAAGTTCTAGTTCATGGGCATGGTTATCCTAATTATAATATAGATCCCAGACATTCATAAATAGATTTTAACTTGTTATAATTATTGCTTTCAATTTATCATAGGCTAATTATATTTTTTAGATTAATTAAGTTCTTGGTAAAGGGCTTAATTAATAATTAATCTAAATGGACTTTTGTTTAATTAGTTCATAAATCGAAGACCCAAACTCGTTGGGCCCAAAATCTGAAGAAGCCCAAATCAATGTTTTTAGTTACCTTCTTGATCTACTAAATCTCATTCTATGTGTAACTTTTTTTTTTTATTATATATTGGTTATAGTCTCCTTTTGGGCATAAATCTTAGATTCTTGTAAAATCTCTAAATGTTGAATGTTCAAAATTAATCTTGTTGTAATTTTTCTCTATTCTCTTGAAATCTCTAATAAATTGTCTAGCAAAGGCTTAAAACACCTTTGCAAGTGGAGTAGGTCGTTTTATGACCAAACCACTATAAATATTGGCATTCTTTGATGTTCTTTACTGTTTTATGCACATTTATTGAATCTGCCCAACACCTTTAAGTTGATTAAAATCGATATTAAACCGTTGTATAACACCTAAAATTGGTTAAACATAGGATTAGGATCTTGGCTGAAAATAACATTTGGTATCAGAGCCTATAATCCTTGTTTTAGAGTTTTCTTTCTTGAATTAAAATTTAGGTTGTTGAATAAAAATTCTTGGATTTAAAGAATCTTTTATTTTTATTATTCTTTAATTCTTATTTTTTTTTCATTCAAGAAAAGCTTGTTGTCCAATTTTGTTTCTTATTTTTCAGGATGAGTACCAAGTTCGAGGTGGAGTAGTTTGATGGGAAAGGTGATTTTGGCCTATGAAAGATCAAGATGTTGGCCATCCTTCGCCAACAAAAGGTTGATTATGCACTTTTGGAGGCTAAGAACATACCTGTCAACATAACGACGGATCAACTCAAAAAAATAAATAAGGATGAGTACCAGGTTTGAGGTGGAGCGGTTCGATGGGAAATGTGATTTTGACCTATGGAAGATCAATATGTTGGCCATCCTTCGTCAACAAAAGCTCGATTATGCACTTTTGGAGGCTAAGGAGATACCGGTCAGCATAATGGCGAATCAACTCAAAGAAATAAATAAGGTAGCCCATAACCTTATTATTCTTTATTTGTATGACACCATTATACGTCAAATGCGTAGTGAGGACACCACCATTAAGCTTTGGACAAAATTAGAAACTACTTATCAAGTAGCATCGATTTCAAGCAAAAAATTTTTACAATCTAATTTCTTTAGTTTTAAAATGGACCCTAGTAAAAGCATGAAAGATAACCTAGATGAATTCCGTAGAGTAATTTCTGAAATGGAAAACATAGGTGAAATATTTTATGATGAAAATCATGTTGTAGTTTTCATTAATTCTTTGCCTGAAGCATATAATGATGTGAAATCTGCTATGAAATTTGGTAGGGATACTTTGTCCACTGAAGTTGTCTTAAATGCTATTAGAGTTAAAGAACAAGGGTTAAGGGGTTGTTTGACGCGCTGTTTTGGAATAAGAAACCCTGGGGTTTCTTGGCTGGAATCAGAAACACTGGGGTTTCTAATTCCAGTGTTTGGGGTGTTGGGTTGTATTGGGTTGGTTTGCTGAAACCTGTGTTTGGGATGCAGGGTTGGGTTGGTCTGTGTTTGTTTAGGCTGTATTTTTAGAACAGTTTTTTTTAGGATATTCTTCTTCTATATCCATTTTTTTACTTGATAATTGTTTGTTGAAGTGCATATCAATATTTTAACCAATTATTTGGATCAATTGTTTCAATAATAGTTAAAATATGGATGTGTAGTTTGTACAATTAGTACTCTATTTCACAAAATACTCAGAAAACTATTTTAGAAATTAAAAAATTTGAAGTCTATTTAATAAATTAGAGAATCTAAAACTCTATTTTATAAAGTATTCAAAAACCTATTTTTGAAACTCTATTTTAGAGATTAAAAAAATTAGAAATTTGTCTAAGATATTAGAGAAAACTCTATTTCACAAAGTATTCATAAACCTATTTTTGGAACTCTATTTTACAAATTAAAATATTTGCGGTTTATTTAAGAAATTATGAAATTTAAATAAAATTGTTCACTATATTTTAAAACATATTTCAAGGATAAATGAGTTATTAAATTTGAATTCTCCTTTCCAACATGAATTGGACTAAGCAGGATCCAATAGGATGCAAATTTTAGAAATTAAAATATTAGAAACTATATTTTGTATAGTATTTTGAAACTTAATTCAAACATATAATGGATTAAAAATTTGTTAGTAACCATTTTTGTTTAATTTTTAACTTTTTACAAAATTGACTAGGTGGTTGGGTGGTGAAGGGAATCGATTTCTCGCAGCGGAAGACGTCGTGAAACGTCGTTGATTCGTTGTGTGTGTAATTTCTTAAAAACAGAGTTTATCTCATAAAATCTAAGTTAAGCATGTTGATTTGAGAAGGAAAACATAAAGTAAACTCTTTACTAACCTCTTGTAGACAACTTCTCGCAATTCCTCCTCGATCTCTCGCGATCCAACGAACCTCACGAACAAAGACACTTCTAAAAGTTCTTCTCGGTTGTTCTCGGGAGGTTGAGGGAGAGTTGTGGATGTGACGACCATCATCACAGGTATTATTATTTATTTTATTTAACGCTCTAGTAAACGCCGTGTTTAGCTGGATTAGTGATTTTAATCAAGCTCGGCGAGAGGGAGACCGTAATTTTGTTTAGCTTATGTGAATTATTTCTTTTAAGATGAGATTAACTATGAAATTAAAGGAAAAGGCAATTTCAAGGGCGTTTTGGTGATTATTGCTTAAATAAGGGTTGTATAAGACTTGACCTAAAACCCTAAACCTTAAGCCTCCTTAGTATTTAACCATAAGAAAACCCTAGGCCATCATCATCTCCTTCATCTCATTTTAGACCTAGAATGCAAACCCTAACCCTAGCCCCTCTCTTCTCGTTTTGACCTAGCTGCAGCATACCATCATTGTGCTACTACCGCCGGCCGGAATCACGAACGGACGAACCCTCCAAGCTCTCACGCCGGCGAACTCACGAACGGAAGTACCGTGCAGCCGCTCGGACCAGCAAGCCTCGACAGAAGGCCGATCAGTAGCTCCCGTCGAAGCCACCCGAAGCCTCGGACGGAGACGCCTCCAAGCCACGAGCCGGTTCTCTCCCGATCCGCGAACGCCCTAGCGCGGAGTTGCCGCCGGCGAGCCCTGCAGCGTCGAGTCCCTACGCGTGAGCCAGCCATCCGCAAAACCTCGACAGACTTCACGTCACTCCAGCCGAGTAACGCCGCCGAACTTCGCGAGCTTCGATGCGTCGACGAGGGGTCGATCGATCACCGAGTAGTCTCTCCTCGCCGGGCGTCACAAAGCTCCAGCCACCGACGTGAGGAGCTTCCGAACAGCAGGCTCTCTCTCTCCGTCGAATTCCGGCAGCACCGAGGGCCCTTACGCGTCCGCCGGCCATCGCACGAGCCACGAACAGCTGCTGCCGTGGACGTCCAGCCTCACCTCCGATCACCGCGCCGCGCCAGAAGATATCTTTGCACAGACTAAGATCTACGATTCGGTGGCGATCTTGCTAAATATCGAGTTCGATTGAGAATTATTTGTGTCCTGTCGATTACTTAAGCGTTTGGTTGAGAACTTAGGTTACGGGTTCGAATACTTTTTGTAGGAAACAAACTTGGAGCAGAATTGGAGGTTGATCGTCAAAACGGACTAAGGGTTAATAGGTTTTCGCATTGAGCTCGAGGTTTCACTAAAGGAAGAGTAGGCAAAGAGTTCGATTAGGTTTTGGAGCAAAATCAAAGCTCGAGGTAAGGGACCTTATGCCGAACTTTTAATGGGATTAAATGAAAATGATTTTCATGATTTCATGCGGAATTAGTTTATATTTTTCCATACGAAAATATACAGATATTATCGTGAGAATACTTAATATTTTATGTGCAAATATTTCGATGCATCATGTGGAAATAAACCATTATTTTATGTGAGATTATTCTCGTATACTATGTAAAAGTATTCCAAAGATTTCATGTGAGAATCGCGAAGAATTGGTATGAGAATATTCCATGTTTTCTTACAAAAGTATGATCTTCAAACTGTCTATGAGAAAAGTATGATTTGCATATCGACGATGATGTTTGTGTCATGTGCACTATTATTATGTGATTGATGGGACCTCATGCATGTTTTGTATGCCACGAAATGAATTAATGAATAGTGTGGACATTGGTATCCTGAGATCATTATGTGCATGGTCAAACATGCAATAGAGACCCTATGGGTCTAATTACGAGGGTCCGTGAGGACTCAAAATGAAATGACTCGTGATGACCACCAACCACACATATGAAAAAAGCAGTCATGGATTAAAGACCTGACAATACGCAAATGAAAAAGTAGTCATGGATTAAAGACCTGACAACACACAAATGAAAAAGCAGTCATGGATTAAAGACCTGACAATACATAATTAAAAAGGAAGTCATGGATTAAAGACCTGACAATATGAGAAAGTTTTAGGTCCCGCATATGTATGTTACGAATAAGTTTAAAGGTCATGATTGTATGTGTATGCATATCCCAAACCTCGGTAGCGAGGTTACTTACTGGGTATTGTTTTGCAATACTCACCCTTTCTTTTAAAAATGTTTTTCAGGTAAAGGAAAGGACGTGCAGGGCGAGTGACGGGGGAGCGTTACTAAAACCATGGGGACCGATATGTTTTCCGCTTATTCCTGTCTTAAACTAATGTTGTCTTTATGTTTTATTTGGAGTTCAAAAATTACTTACTGTTTTAATAGGCCATGCTAAATCGATGCTTTTATCTGTTTTTAATGATTTGTTTTTGGGATCCCTGAAACTATTTATTTTGTTTGGAAATTACTTTTAAGATCTTTTATCTCTTGGCCTATAAATGCATGCATGTGTAGTAATGTCCCTAGGAGTTGGTCATAGAAAAGTAGGGCGTTATAGGTTGGTATCGAGCCCTAGGTTTAAGGGTTCTGTAGACTTGCTTACAGAGTAAGCACAGAGTAGTTTCCATGGTTTAACAACGCTTCCCGTCCACCGCCAGTACGTGCGTTACGATATTTTATTAATTAAGTATATGATTATGATATGATACCGCTTTTATGCATATACATGAGCTTAAAACCCCAGGATGATCCTCTCTTATGATTAGAAAGTAAAGAAAGCGAAGTTAGAAACTCTCTATATTGTAGTATTGACAAAATGCCACCTAGAGGCGAGGGGAGAGGTAGGGGACGTGGTAGGGCGGAGGGCAAGGGAAAACGTTGGCGCCCAACCCACTACCCTTAGATCGGGAAGAGGTTGCTCCACCCGTTCGAGACCTCCCCAGATCACCGACCGCCGGAGAATGTACCGCAGCGAGCTGCCCCATGGCGAGATCAAGGAACGCCAATGATATGACTATGATGGTGGAGGCTATGCAGAGTCCAGTGCGAGCTCTGATAGCCACTCACCGCCCAAGCTAATCGGGCGAAACGATGCAACTCGAGAGTCTCGCACCGAAGGACTTCGTGAAGTATGATCCTAGATCTTTCAATGGGTCTTCCAGTGACCCCACCGTGGTCGAGTTGTGGTCCGTCCTCCATTGAGACCATCTTCGATTGATGAACCGCCCGAGGACCGAGAGGGTGTCTGTGCTACCTTTATCTTTGAGGATGACGCGTATTTATGGTGGGAGTCCGCCCGAGGAACCATTGTCGCCACGAGAAACGATTACACGAATCTGCTCAAAGAAGCATTCGCGGAAATTTTATCCTGCTGCACTCGTTCACGAAGCGGCGAAATTTTACAAATGCAATGTGCGAGCCGGGGGGCGGTGGAGGTGTCACGAGAGGGAATTTACCCGTTTGTCCCGCTTTGCTCCGAGCCGGTAGATACAGAGGCAAAAGAAGACCAACGCTTCATTATGGGGCCGGATGAGAACGTTCGAGGCTTTATCCAAGCATTAGCACCTCCCGATTACGCCTCCGCAGCGGTGAGAGTGGCATAAGAGGAAGTGGGACCAACCAAATTCTAGCTCACAGGCGTCCCAAAGATACACCGCGATAGACCAGGGGCATTTTTCAATGTGCAGTTTCGGTCGAAACCACAAGTCAACAGATCGGGAAATAGCGGCGGAGATAGGCCACGATCTGCAAAGAATGTGGTAAGCGACCTTTGAGACTGGGTAAGTGTTTGGCCCGGTCCGAGTGTGTTTCAGTGCGGAAAAGAAGGGCACAGAGCTAATAGCGCCGAGTCAAGCCGCATGCTAGCCAAACCTCGGGTTATAAATAGTGGGCTCTTTGTGAAGCCGGTTATACATCGGAGAGAGCTTATGCAAGCACCAAAGCAGAGACATCTATGGCTCGGACTCGGTGAATTCTGGTACACTTCCATTAATTGGGCACCTTGCCTTTGTATTATTTGATTACTGTTCTCGCACTCTTTTATTTCTCGCATCCTTTGTAAGTCAAGTGAGTTAGAACTAGAAACGATTCTGAGATGCCCCGTCTGTCTCCTCTCCTGGAGGATAAATTTGTTAGCCAATATGAAAGTCAAGGATGGTAGTGTGACCATCACGGACCATGAGTTAGCAAAGTGAATCTAGTAGTCTTAGACATGTTTGACTTTGATGTAATATTGGGCATGGATCGTTAGCGCAGAACCATGCTTGCATTGATTGCTTCAGGAAGGAGGTAGTGTTCACTCCTCCCGACCAACCCAACTCTGAGTTCGAGGCACGATAGCGGTGAAGTAGGCCTAAGGTAATTCACGCCTTAAGGCGGAAAGGTTATTACATCGGGGGAGCTTGGGCGTCTTAGCTTGCATACTAGATGCAAGGTGCACAGAGATCTCAAAGACATCGCACCAATAGTGAATGAATTTGACGTCTTCCCCCGAGGACCTCCCTGAATACCTCCGGTCGTGGAGGTAGATTTTAACATCGGATTGGAATTGGGGGCGACCCCGATATCCAAGGCCCCGCATGAATGGCGCCGCAGAGTTGAAAGAACTAAAAGTACGATTCACAGGACTTGCTTTGGACAAGGGGTTTATACGCGTTTCGCTTTCGCCCGGGAGCACTCTGTGTTGTTCGTGAAAAAGAAAGACGGATCCATGCGCTTTGTGTATAGATTACGAGGAGTTGAATAAAGTTACGATCAAGAACAAATACCCTCTCCCTGAGATTAGATGACTTGTTCGATCGGGCTGCAGCAGGAGCAACAATGTTCTCCAAGATTGATCTCGAGATCAAAGCTACCACCGATGAGGATCGGTGAAGAGGATATTCCTAAAACAAAGATTCGATCACGTTATGGGCATTACGAGTTCACGGTGATGCCGCTTGGTTTGACCAACGCCCTGCCGCTTTCATGGACTTGATGAACCGCTTATTCAAGGAGTTTCTTGATACGTTCGTGATTGTGTTCATCGACGATATACCGATATACTCCAAGTGTGATGAAGATCATGAGAGTCACTTGAGAAAAGTTTTAAACACGCCGAGGAGAATAAGTTGTATGCAAAATTCTCCAAGTCGCGACTCGCTCGATGGAATTATCTTTCCTAGGGCATGTTTTGTCCGGTCGAGTCTCTGTTGACCCAAAGAAAAGTGGAGGCCGTCACACGCTGGCCTCGTCCCACCACCGCATACAGAGGTACGTAGTTTTTCTGGGTCTTGCGGGATATTATAGGCGATTAGTGCGGGATTTTGCCAAAATAGCCATGCCTATGACGCAGCTGACGCGCAAGGGAAACTCATTTGTTTGGGATGATGCTTGTGAGGCGAGTTTCCAGGAACTCAAGTACAGATTAGTGTCAGCCCCGATTCTTACAGTTCCCGAGGGAACAGGGAGCTTTGTGGTTTACAGTGATGCTTCTAAGAAAGGGTTGGGGTACGTGTGCATCGATGCAAAGACGGCAGGTAAGGTCATAGCTTATGCATCCCGACAATTGAAGACGCACGAGAGGAACTATCCAACTCATGACTTAGAACTAGCAGCAGTGGTCTTTGCATTAAAGATCTGGAGACACTACCTGTATGGTGAGAAAATTCAGATTTTTACAGATCATAAAAGTCTGAAGTATCTGTTCACCCAGAAGGAATTGAACATGAGGCAACGCAGATGGTTGGAATTAGTGAAAGATTATGATATTGACATACAATACCATCCCGGTAAGGCTAATGTAGTGGCCGATGCCCTCGAGAAAGCAGCATACTTCAAAGACGAATTCTGAGAGCAGAGCGAGATTCTGACAGCGAGTTTGCTCGAGCGCGAGATTGCGAAAGACTAGTAGGAAAGACCACGACTCGATTAGCCCAATTAATAAACATACAACCGACCTTGAGACAACGTATCATTGAGGCTCACCGGTGGACCTGGACCCTCGATTAGTAGAAAAGCGCATCTGCGGAAACTACGGGTGAGTTGGCGAGTTTGCCCTATCCACGGATGGAGGATTACTATTTCAAGGTCGATTATGTGTGCGGCGACGACAAAATCGAAATCAAATGTTGAGCGAAGCCCATAACTCACCATTTTCTATGCATCCCGGGCAGTACCAAGATGTACCGAGATCTGAAACAGTCGTTTTGGTGGTGCAACATGAAGCGCGACGTAGCGAGTTTGTCAGCAAATGTTTGACTTGTCAGCAGGTGAAGGCACCTAGACAGAGACCCGCGGGATTGCTTGCAACCTTTACATGTGCCTCGGTGGAAATGGGAGGAGATCTCTATGGATTTCATAGTTGGACCGCCTAGAACTTTACGAGGTTACACACAGTATTTGGGTCATAGTGGGCCAGATTAACAAAGTCAAGACATTTCATACCGTGGAAACCCACCTATTCTACGTATAAGTGGGCGCAACTTTACCTAGAAGAGATAGTCCGCTTGCATGGGATTCCAGTCAAGATTATTTCAGACAGGGATCCACGTTTCACCTCCAACTTCCGGAGAAGTTTACAGAGCGTTGGGTTCGCGATTGAACTTCAAGATGCTTTTCATCCACGAGCGGATGGGCGCATGAACGATTAAACCGTAGATATTAGAGGATATGTTGCGAGCTTGCACTTTAGACTTCCCAGCAATTGGGACACTCATTTGCACCGATGGAGTTTGCTTATAATAACGATTATCGATCGACCATCGGAATGGCTCCATTTGAAGCTCTCATGGAAAACGCGTTGCGTAAACCCGCGTTTTACGGGGAGGAGGTTGGTGAACGCCGATTGTTGGGTCCAGACTAGTATAGGTCACTAATGAGGCGGTGGCAAAAGATTAGGGCGCGGATGCGAACCGCCCAAAGCGCATGAAAGAGTTATGCCGACACGAGACGAAGAGAGACCTAGAATTCGATGTTGGGGACCACGTATTTCTTAAGGTGGCCCCAATGAAGGGAATTCTAAGGTTTGGCCGGAAAGGAAGTTGAGTCCGCGATTCATCTGACCATTTGAAATTTTAGAGAGGATCGGCACGGTGGCCTCTGATTAGCACTTTGCCACCTTCCCTTCAGCAATGGTCCATAACGTGTTTCATGTCTCCATGTTGAGAAAGTACGTTTGGACCGACGCATGTCGTGAGACTTCAACCATTGCAATTAGCGTAAGATCCGAGTTATGGCGAGCGACCGGTACAAATTATTGCAAGAGACCGAAAGACCCTCCGTGAATCAGCGAGATCGGCTTTAGTTAAAGTGTTGTGGCGGAACCACCGCACGGAAGAAGCTACACCGGGCGAGAGAAGAGGAAGTGCGCGCTAAATACCCCGAACTATTCCAAGAATAGGAACTTTCGAGGACGAAAGTTCTTAAGGAGGGAAGATTGTGACGACCATCATCACAGTATTATTATTTATTTTATTTAACGCTTCTAGTAAACGCCTAGTGTTTAGTTGGATTAGTGATTTTAATCAAGCTCGTGAGAGGAGACCGTAATTTTGTTTAGCTTATGTGAATTATTTTTTTAAGATGAGATTAACTATGAAATTAAAGGAAAAGGCAATTTCAAGGGCGTTTTGGTGATTATTGCTTAAATAAGGGTTGTATAAGACTTGACCTAAAACCCTAAACCTTAAGCCTCCTTAGTATTTAACCATAAGAAAACCCTAGGCCATCATCATCTCCTTCATCTCATTTTAGACCTAGAATGCAAACCCTAACCCTAGCCCCTCTCTTCTCGCTTTGACCTAGCCGCAAAGATACCATCATTGTGCTACTACCGTCGGCCGGAATCACGAATCTGACGAACCCTCCAAGCTCTCACGCGGCGAACTCACGAACGGAAGTGCATCGTGCAGCCGCTTTCGGACCAGCAAGCCTCGGCGGAAGGCGATCGGTAGCTCCCGTCGAAGCCACCCGGCCTCGGGCGGAGACGCCTCAAGCCACGGCCGGTTCTCTCCCGATCCGCGAACGCCTAGCGCGGAGTTGCCGCCGGCGAGCCCTGCGCAGTCGAGTCCTCTACGCGTGAGCCAACCATCCGCAAAACCTCGGCGCACTTCACGCCACTCCGGCCGAGTAACGCCGCCAACTTCGCGGAGCTTGATGCGTCGGCGCGAGGGGTCGATCGATCACCGAGTAGTAGTCCCTACGCCGGACGTCACAAAGCTCCAGCCGCCGACGTGAGGAGCTTCCGAACAGCAGGCTCTCTCTCTCCGTCGAATTCCGGCAGCACCGAGGGCCCTTACGCGTCCGCCGGCCATCGCACGAGCCACGAGCACCGCTTTGCCGTGGACGCGTCGGCCTCACCTCCGATCACCGCGCCGCCGGCAGCGGCGGTATCTTACAAAGGCAATAAGATCTACGCGGTGAGCGATCTTGCTAAAATGTCGAGTTCGATTGAGAATTATTTGTGTCCTGTCGATTACTTAAGCGTTTGGTTGAGAACTTAGGTTACTGGGTTCGAATACTTTTTGTAGGAAACAAACTTGGAGCGGTGACTGAGGTTGATCGTCAAAACGGACTAAGGGTTAATAGGTTTTCGCATTGAGCTCGAGGTTTCACTAAAGGAAGAGTAGGCAAAGAGTTCGATTAGGTTTTGGAGCAAAATCAAAGCTCGAGGTAAGGGACCTTGTGCCTTAACTTTTTTAATGGGATTAAATGAAAATGATTTTCATGATTTCATGCGGAATTAGTTTATATTTTTCCATACGAAAATATACAGAGATATTATCGTGAGAATACTTAATATTTTATGTGCAAATATTTCGATGCATCATGTGAAATAAACCATTATTTTATGTGAGATTATTCTCGTATACTATGTAAAAGTATTCCAAAGATTTCATGTGAGAATCGATGATGAATTGGTATGAGAATATTCCATGTTTTCTTACAAAAGTATGATCTTCAAACCGTCTATGAGAAAAGTATGATTTTGCATATCGACTGATGATGTTTGTGTCATGTGCACTATTATTATGTGATTGATGGGACCTCATGCATGTTTTGTATGCCACGAAATGAATTAATGAATAGTGTGGACATTGGTATCCTGAGATCATTATGTGCATGGTCAAACATGCAATAGAGACCCTATGGGTCTAATTACAGGGGTCTGTGAGGGACTCGAAATGAAATGACTCAGGATGACCAGTCGGCCACACATATGAAAAAAGCAGTCATGGATTAAAGACCTGACAATACGCAAATGAAAAAGTAGTCATGGATTAATGACCTGACAACACACAAATGAAAATGCAGTCATGGATTAAAGACCTGACAATACATAATTAAAAAGGAAGTCATGGATTAAAGACCTGACAATATGAGAAAGTTTTAGGTCCCGCATATGTATGTTACGAATAAGTTTAAAGGTCATGATTGTATGTGTATGCATATCCCAAACCTCGGTAGCGAGGTTACTTACTGGGTATTGTTTTGCAATACTCACCCTTTCTTTTAAAAATGTTTTTCGTAAAGGAAAGGACGTGCAGGGCGAGTGACGGGGGAGCGTTACTAAAACCATGGGGACCGACATGTTTTCCGCTTATTCCTGTCTTAAACTAATGTTGTCTTTATGTTTTATTTGGAGTTCAAAAATTACTTACTGTTTTAATAGGCCATGCTAAATCGATGCTTTTATCTGTTTTTAATGATTTGTTTTTGGGATCCCTGAAACTATTTATTTTGTTTGGAAATTACTTTTAAGATCTTTTATCTCTTGGCCTATAAATGCATGCATGTGTAGTAATGTCCCTAAGAGTTGGTCATAGAAAAGTAGGGGCGTTACAGTGGAACTCCCTATGGAATTTGGGATGGAGAAAGGTTTTTGAGAAAAATGAGACAGGCTAGAGAGAATTTGGTCTATCTCTTTGGATGGAATTCCAAAAATGAGAACCCTTGATCACTAAGTGCTTCACAAAATACCTATTTATAATGGTGAGTGGTGGAGTTAAAATCTCCACCAATTCACCATTTTACCACAACCATATGATATGCAAATCATATTTGCATATCACATAATGTAAGGTATCTCATACCTTATTATACAAATCCTATTTGCATAATTGTGGAATAATAAATTGAATCACATTCAATTTAATTTCTCTCAATTCAATTTTTCCAATTTACCACTAATTAATCAATTAGGCTATTCTATAGTTTATTATGAATCTCATTCACATCAAACTATATATTATGTCAACTATATCACATATAATTGACATAACTACCAAATTAATGAATTTGAACACTTCAAATCCACTCCAAACTATAAACCCTCAATTTGTCCAATTGAGCCAATCGAGGGACCTAATGGACCTACACCTAATGAGCTCTAATGATATGAGATTAACCGATCAAACTCTTTGATTTGGTCAATCACTATTCATTAGCTACTGAACACTCCACTAAAACCCGTGAGTCGAACTCCCACCATCAGTAGGACAAGTTGTGTCCATCGATATAATCAATCCCCGCGAGTCGTCCCTTCACAGGTTGTTCGTAGCCACTGTTGGGTCAAATTACCGTTTTACCCCTGTGTCTACTTCTTGTTCCTTAAGTCCCACTGCTCCTCTAATGAACAACTTTGTTGTATGGTCCAACCATAAACAATATCCCTCTTGGGCCAGTGAGAGGGCGGGCGCCCGTTGTTCAAGCCCTGGAGACAACACTTAAGGGAACAAACTCTCTGGTTTCCTTAGGTCGGGAACGAGTGAATTCCTTCTTGCGTAGTCAAGTTCCCAGCTCCCCACGAGGTCCTGTCCCCAAGAAGGTAGGCATATTGGGTGTATTCATACCACCCTCACCCGTACTAGTCAAAGGACAAACCCCCGCAGACAGGAGTTCGTGACACGCTCAGGATTAAGGACGGGTCACTATTGGTCATCTACGAAGTTATTAGTCCTATTGTTAACGGTGTTACATCAGTAGGTCTAATAATTCACGGTCCGATCTTGATTGCACAGGATGCCTCCACTCGCATGTCAATCACATGAATGAGTTGGATCACCTCGTTTGTATCTAATACAAAGCGAGTCGCATCCACAGTGTAACCAGGATGAGGTTTCCAACCCTATCCATATATTGTAGACCGTTCAGGTCACTAACTCAAACGTGATTCTTCATGTGTGTCAGCTACACACCGTTCAAGTACTATAATATGGTCATGAAGCTTAGTTTATTGGATTAAGTTTTATAAAATGCGAGAAACAAAGTTTTGACAAATCAATAACTTTTATTCATTTATGACAACTGTATTAAAAACTACACGAGATTAGGGCAAACACCCCAACAAACTCCCACTTGATCCTTAGACAGACGAACCCTATGCCTGAAAGGCAACAAACCCTTCTTGGAGTTCTGCATACTATATCGGGACAACATCTTGTCGATATAGGACGCTTGAGACATGGCTAACGTTCTGTTCTTCCGGTTCCGGACTATCTGGATACCTAGAACATATTGAGCTTCTTCCAAATCTTTCATTTGGAATTGCGAAGCTAGCCATTTCTTAATGTCAGTTAGAAATCCTACATTATTCCCAATGAGTAGGATATCATCCACATACAATATAAGAAATGCAACAATGATGTTGATGATTTTTTTGTAGACACAAGGCTCATCAACATTTTGATTAAAGCCATAAGATTTAATTGCCTCATCAAATCTTATATTCCAAGACCTTGAGACTTGTTTCAATCTATAAATAGACCTTTGAAGCCTGCAAACTTTCTGCTCTTGGCCTTGGGCAATGAACCCCTTGGGTTGGTCCATGTAGATGGTCTCGTCAAGATTTCCATTCAGAAAAATCGTCTTGACATCCATCTGCCATACCTTATAGTCATAATATGCTGAAATGACTAGAAGGATCCTGATAGACTTTACCATGGCAACAGGAGAAAAGGTTTCCTCATAGTCAACCCCTTCTCTCTGGGTAAAACCCTTTGCCACTAGTCTGGCTTTGAAGGTCTGTATCTTCCAATCTACACCACGTTTACGCTTGTAGATCCACTTGCAACCAATAGATTTAACCCCATCCGATTGGTCCATAAGCTCCCAGACAGAATTGAAGTACATAGACTCCATTTCCTGGTCCATGGCTTTAATCCATTCGTCTTTGTCAACATCATTCATTGCCTGATCATAGGTCAATGGATCCTCGCAGTCATCATCAGGTATGACAACTTGGGTTTCAGCCAAACCCATGTAACGTTCAAGCTGTTTGACAACCCTCCCACTACGTCGAGACATTCTCGACTCTTGAGAATGGACTTGACTAGACGAGCTAAGATCAACAACACTTGTTGACGTACTAGCTTCATCAACAACTTTTGTTGATGATTTGTCCATTTCGTTTAACACAATCTTACTTCTTGGTTTATGGTCCCTAATGTTATCCTCCTCAAGGAACATGGCGTTTGTCGATACAAGCACCCTATTCTCCTTAGGATCGTAAAAGATTCCACCCCTTGTTTCTTTTGAGTAACCTACGAATAGGCATAATTTTGAACGGGGTTCCAATTTCTTCGGGTTTGACACCAACACATAGGTCAGGCATCCCCAAATTTTGAAGTGGTGTAAACTTGTTTTACAACCAAACCAGAGTTCGAATGGTGTTTCAGAAACACTCTTCGATGGAACAATGTTCAAAATATATACAACAGTCTCCACGACATAACCCCAAAACGAATTAGGGAGATGAGCATAACTCATCATCGACCGAACCATGTCCACAAAGGTCCTGTTTCTCCTCTCCGATACATCATTCTGCTGTGGCATACCAAGTGCTGAAAGTTGGGACGTAATTTCATGCTCTATCAAATAGTCTTGGAATTCAGTGTCCATGTACTCTCCACCTCGATCCGATCGAAGCATTTTAATTGTTTTACCTAATTAGTTCTCAACTTCGGTCTTGTACTCCTTGAACTTTTCAAGAGTTTAAGACTTTCGATGCATTAGGTAAACGTACCCATATCTCGAGTTGTCATCTATAAAAGATACAAAATACTCGTAACCTCCGCGTGCTTTAACATTCATCAGACCACAGAGGTCAGAATGTACAAGCTCAAGAGGCTCCTTGGCTCTATAACCTTTTCCACTAAAATGTCTTTTGGTCATTTTGCCTTCAAAGCATGACTCACAGACTGGTAATGAGTTTTCTTCTAACTTGCTTAGAAGTTTACTCTTCACAAGTCTCTCAATCCTATTGAGATTTATGTGGCCTAACCTTAGATGCCAAAGATGGGCGTTTTCTTTTGAAGAAACTTTTAATTTCTTAGTTCGCGTCTCAGCTGTTTTAAATAGTTCAGTATTCAAAACACTTTTGACTGAATTTGAATTTAAAACATACAAATTATTCTCAAGCGAGGCAGAACACAACGAATTTGCATTTTGAGAAATAAACACTTTATTACTCTTGAAATGTAAGTACACTGTTAATAAGGCAAGAAATAAAAATAAAGTTTCTAGTAAACCCTTGAACTATTTACATGTTATCAAATAACAGTATTCCCTTGCCGAACAACAACTCTTCTGTGCCTTTCCCTTTTCATTTTTCTCCTTTCCTTTTCTTCTGTGTCTTCTCAAGTCCAGAAGAATGGCTGCTATACGTGGTTCCAGAGGATGAACCCTCTTGGATCCTTTTAGAATGAAAAAACATATTTGCCTTTCCATTGCTTTGTCCCTTATCTTCCATAAGAGACTCGTAAATTTGCAGCTCGTGAAGAAGGAAAGTCAGATTATACTCCTTGTTGTTCATCAAAGCATTGACGCAGAATTGCATGAAGCTCTTCGGAAGAGATTCTAGGATGAACGACACCTGACTTTGCTCGTCTATAACTGCCCCGTTCATTTTGACCACGTTGAAGTGAACCATCAGATCAAGAACATGTTTTTTCACTGAAGTTCCCTTCTTCATGCGCGCATTATAAACATATTTAAGGGTTTCATGCTAATATGATCAGACGGATGTTCTGACAAATTTTGCAGATAACTCATGATTTCACGTGCTGAGACCATACCCTCAAGTTTCCTAGCCAGAGCTACAGATAGGGTAGCCAAGATGTAGACCTTGGCCTTCTGATTGGCTTTGCTCCAGCGGTTATATGCGTCCTTAACAGCTTGAGGCGCGTTTTGAGCAGGGATCTGAGGACATTCCTCAATGAGAACGAACTTCAGGCCGTTTGTTACTAAGATTGTGTTTATATTGTTTTTCCACGATTGGTAATTGTCACCAACGAGTGTATCTGAAGCTAAAAGGGCTATGATTGAACTCGACATTTTGCTGAAAAGAGAATAAAAACTTTGTATAAGTTCTCGCAAAAAAAATTGTTTCAAAAATCCAATCATGTTTTAGCAAATTTTATCCTATGATTCCCAGGTCATTTAAAATTGCAATGATACCTCAAAGGTTTAGAATGACCGCCACCGTAAGGTAGACTGATGGGGATTCGATCCCCTTGAGCAGCGGAAACGTGGTTACAAGATCGAAATTGCTTGATTATTTTTTGTTGAAAATAAATACCAGTACATTGGCAATAAAACAGAGATAAACATACAATTCCTAATCTAATTAGGCATGAAAATTAAACATGAAAACATGCTATTTAACAATTAAACTAAAAGGATGGAGATGATTACCTTTGTAGTTTCAATTCATCAACTCCTTGCCAATCGTACAACAACACACGAACACAGAGAAACTTCTCTATTCTTTCTTCACCACAGGGACAACACCACACAGTAAACCTCCTATGTCTCTAAGTACCACTTAGATCTCCCTTGGTGGGAAAGGGTTCCAACAATTTGAAATGTAAGGGAATGAGAGAGAGATAAAGAATGACAACAATTCCACAAATGCTTCAAATTGCATCGCTTAACCAAAACCCCTCTGCCTAGAGAGGTTTATTGCGAGAGGAGTTCTTCCCCCCACTCCCTATCGATAGGGAGTTAGTGGGGAAGAAGGGAACGTGTCCTCCTGACACGTTCCCATTAATTAATTATTAAATTAATTAAATCAAATTTAATTAATTATTTAATTCAATATCATATATTTAATTAATCTTTAAATATCATATATTTAAATAAGATTAAATCACATTTAATCTATTTCTCCTCTAACCTATAGTTTTAATGCACATCTCATGCACATTAAATTTTAGCCTATAGTTTTTAAATATGAATCTCATTCACATTTAAAATAATATTTGAACTCTTTCAAATATTTAATTCTCTCATATAATTTAATATGAATCATATTCACATTAAATTTATAATATATAGTTCCAAAACTTTATATTATAATGTATCTATATAGATAAATGTTTATTCCCTAATGAATTTGAACATTTTAAATTCAAACGATCTAAGAACCCTTTACGAGCTAGAAGGTGGACCTAATGGACCTACAGATCAGAAGCTCCAAGATACGGGATTACTCGGTTAATCTCATTAACCTCCTAATCAACATTCGTTAACTGCGGGAACACTCCACTAAAGTCCCGCAACTACACTCTTCTCACTGCAGATATATTTCTGTGTCCATGGATATTGACCAATAACAACAAGTCAATCCTTCACGAATGTTCGTAACACCAGCTGGGTCAAATTACCATTTTACCCCTGGGTTACATCTTGTACCTTAAGTACTAGTGCTCCTCTAATGAACAATTTGTTTGTGGTCCTACCAACAAACAGAAGTCCCTCTCGGGCCAATGAGAGGGTCATGCCCTTTGTTCAAGTCCAGGGAACATTCATCTACTTACCCTAGTAGTCGAGAAGGAGTGAATTCAATCTTGTTAGGCTAAGTCCCCAGCTGCTCACTTGGTCTTGTCCCCAAGAAGGTAGGCATATTGAGTCGGAGAATCTAGCCACTCTCACCCATACTAGTCAAAGGACAATCCCTCACAAACAGGAGTTCGTAACCTGCTCAGGATTGAGATCAAGTTGCCTAGGTTATCCTAGTGAAATAGAAACCTAGCTAGCCAACGGAGTTACATCTAGTGGTTACTATTTCGCGGTCCGATCTTATGTCATCTCATTACATAGGATACCCCCACTCACATGTCATCTGCACGAACACGTTAAGATCACAGTGTGTATCATATACAAAATGGGCCACATCCATAGTGTTACCAGGGTAAGGTACCCAAACTTTATCCCATTACTATAGACCCTTTAGGTTGTATCTCGAACCGAGATCCGTTATATGTACACTACATTCAGTTCAAGATACATTTTACAGCCTTGGATGTTTAGTTTATTGGATTTAGGGTTAAAACAAAGGGCAATGTCGTAAATAACGAATCAATAACTCTTTATTGAAATAATAACACTTTATTACAATAATTAGAATAAAATTACAAATTACGAGTTTTAGGGCACAAACCCCAACAAAGATTTTCTCGACCAAACCCTAATTCCAGAATAACTCTTATTCCATTAAGCATCTAGTTACCATTATTTGGTTTGAATCCATTAACTCTTAATGAATTTCGTGAGTGTCACCCTCAATTTTTAAATTTCCAAGTATCGTCCAAATAATAGCCGCCGTAGGGAGGATTATGAAGGCTAACCAACAAGAAAATTGTATCCATTTTGGGAATTTACGGTGTTCCGACTCCCATGATCAAAGCCCTCCGTAGGGATTGTCTGGGCCAGGCCAAACTAGCAGGCAGATCATGGGCGTCTCACGGTGTGAATCGAAAGAAGAGACCGTGGGTCCTGTTTTCACAGGTCTCGCTCCCACTCACTATAAGTACTCTCTTCATTCACCTTGAATGATGACCCATACAAATGTCACCCGTAGGGGGACGCTCCAATTTGCACCACGAGGCCGAGTATGGATCTCACGGTGTGAACTTCACGGAGATTTGTGGATGGAAACTTAAATGTATCTTATACACTTAATTTCCTCCTACTCAGCACTTTATTTTAACGGGATTGACCTAGATAAACCGACTAATATTTACCTAAGTTTACCAATATAACTCTTATACTGGATTAGCCTAAGTCTATAATCATATTATTAACTTAGGTCTATGTGAGTATATTTAATTAACGATTAATTAACGACACTCATGCGTAATATAACCTATGGATCTCCAGACCAAATTCACTCCCAGGTCCGTTCTCAGGTAGGGGCATTCCACATAGCGTCAACTTAAATACCCCAACCTTAGAAAGAACTTTCGTTAGACAGAGTTACTAATTAGTCACCATCCATTAGTTATATTTTGATTTCCTAATTCTAATCTTATTAGAAATAGAAAACCTAAATCTAATTATTCAAGTTCTAAACCATTTAAAACTAATAATTAACTTAGGTTACATGCATTTCTATGTTATTGTGTTTGACCATTCATCACATGAATAATTAAACTATGACATGCATACATCAGATGTATAAATGCATGTCAATGCTTTTAATCTAAGTCATATAACTCTTATATTAACTAAATTAAAACATGCATTTTATTATAACTCTTATAATAAAACCCTATCATGCATATATATATTATAACATTTATAATATAAACATGATGCATGAAAGGCTTAGCCTAAGGTGGGATTTTAAAACTATATGACATACATTATGCATATAATTAAATCATACAACACTTGGATAATAAAATAAAATAACAAAAATGGATCGATTTTGGAACTCAAGAGACATTAATTTAATTAATAAACATTAATATAACACTTATATTAACATTAATTAAATTAAATTAATTAAAACTTAATTTACATAAAATATAAATTAAAGAAAGAAAGAAAATGGAGAAAATGACCTTCAAAACCACCAAAAATGCTCTCATGAACCCACTATCGCGCGAAAATAGTGCTGAAACTGCCCACTATCGGAGCAGAGTTGCAACGCTGCGCTTGATGCACGTCTCCTAGCGTGCGCTACGTGTCACAATCAGATTCTTTGGGACGGGACAACGATTGTGCGACACTTGTTCTAATCCAGCGAACAAGTCAGCCGAACGAAAAAACGGAAGTCGCGGACAACTTCGATACAGGGTCTAGCCTCCGCTCACGTTTTGAGAGAAAATGGTTTTAGAAAACGTTAGAGAGAAAGCATTTGAAAACATCTTTGAAAAGTTTGTTATACACCAACAAGCAATATAAAGGGACAACCACAGCTTGAGAGCATATAACCCGGGTAGGAAGAATTGACAACTAGTCGCATCCCCCTATAGTATATTATATGAAATTATAGCTTTGACAGGCATGTACATGAAGATGGCGAGGAGTTATACGCCAACAAAAATACAAGGAAAGTAAGCAACAAGCAACCACAAAGTAAATACATGAAAGCATAGTAAAAAGGGGGTGGAATGGGCATGCGACCATGGGCAACACGCCCTGGACAAGCATGCCCGTGACATTCTCCCCCACTTAAACGGTTGACGTCCCTGTCAACTGACGAAGCTTGAATTCTTCGATTTTCAGGCCCGGTGGCGTGTCTTGACTTCGTTCGACTTTGTTTCCTCCGTAGGGAGGTCCTTCCACTTGACAAGGAATTCTTGGACCACCCGTACGGGTCTTCCAATTTTTCTGTTTCTTGAGGCCAGGATCTCTTCCACAACTTTGACATCTTTTCGTTTCAAATCGATGTTTGGCCGGTTCGAGATATTTCGACGATCATCATCAGGATCAGGGTGGTAGGGTTTCAAGTTACTCACATGAATTACAGGATGAATTTTCATCCATGCGGGCAATACCACCCTATATGAGGTCACCCCGATCTTCTTTAACACTTCCACAGGTCCCTCATACTTTCTCACAAGTCGCTGATCTTTGCGGCTTCGAAATCGGATCTGTTCAGATCTCAGTTTGACAAGGACTTTGTCTCCTGCTCGAAACTCGAGAGGACGACGCTTCTTGTCTGCCCACTTCTTCCTGTGTTTAGAGGCTTTCTCAAGATATGCTCGGGCTATTTTTGTTGTTTGCTTCCACTCCTTCGTGAAGTTATGGGCTTGAGGATTCTTCCCTGCATATGGATGATCGACGATATGGGGCAGGGCCGGTTGTCTTCCGCACACGATCTCAAAGGGGCTCTTTCCAGACGAAGAACTAGTTTGGCAATTGAAGCAAAATTGAGCCACATCGAGCAACTGGACCCAATTTTTCTGTCGAGCGTCAACAAAATGGCGTAAGTACTCTTCGAGTAGGCAATTAAATCTTTCGGTCTGCCCATCGGTTTGTGGGTGATAACTTGAGGATATATTCAGGCTTGTCCCCAAGAATGTGAATAACTCTGTCCAGAAGGTACTGATGAACCGACCATCCCTGTCGCTGACAATACTCGATGGAATACCCCACAGCTTCACAACATGCTTAAAGAACAACTGAGCCGTCAACTCAGCTGAACATTGTTTCGGTGCGGCTATGAAGGTGGCGTATTTTGAGAATCGGTCGATGATCACCAAGATTGCTTTGAGTTCTCCTACCTTGGGAAGGTGCGTGATGAAATCCATGGACACACTCTCCCAAGGTCTGTTTGGTATGGGCAAAGGCTCGAGTAGACCCGACACTTTCGCCTTTTCTATCTTGTCCTGTTGGCAAATAAGGCAAGTCTTGGTGTATTGCATTACATCGTCTCGCATCTTGGGCCAGAAGTATCCTTTCTTTAAGAGTGCGTAAGTCTTGTACGCCATCCGGGATGTCCAAATTTATAGAGTGTCATGGCATTCGTGTAACAGTTTCTTCCTCAAGTCTCCTGCTCTCGGTACGTACAACCGATTTCCCTTTGTTGACAACAAATCATCCTCGACCCAGAATTGTCTTGTCTTCCCTTCTTTGGCCAATTCGATTACGGCTTTGGCCGAGGAATCTTTCTGTAGGTGTTCTTTGATGATGTCGCGAACCGAGCCATCAATCTTACTTGCGTGGATATGGGCTAACATGCACAGGGCTGCATGTTCGCCTTTTCGACTCAAGGCATCTGCCGCTTGGTTACTCTTCCATGTTTTATGCTCAAATTTGAAATCAAACTCGGCTAAGGATTCTTGCCAACGAGCTTGTTTCGAAGTCAGCTTGGGCTGGTCAAAGAAGTGGCAGATGGCACTATTATCTGTTTTTACTACAAATCGAGATCCCAGTAAATATTGTCTCCAGACTCTGAGACAATGCACAACGGCTAGCATTTCTTTTTCGGAGACAGTATACCTCCGTTCAGCATCATTTAATTTTCGGCTTTCGTAGGCAATCGGGTGACCCTCCTGTATGAGGACACCCCCGAGGGCAAAGTCCGAAGCATCTGCTTTACTCTACTTGACGACTTTGTCACATCGACCAATCCGGGACAGACCCTCATCATGGTTTGCTTCAAATCTTCAAAAGCTCCTTGGCATTCAGCGGTCCACAACCAAGGCTTGTCTTTCTTTAATAACTCTGTGAGTGGGGCGGCTCGTTTCGAAAATCCTTCGACGAACCGCCGATAATAATTTGCCAATCCGAGGAATGAACGTAGTTGGGTTACTGAGGAAGGAATTTTCCATTCTCGAATTGACTCCACCTTATCACTGTCCATACTGATTCGTCCACATTCGATTACGTGTCCGAGGAAGTTGATGCGCTGTTGAGCAAACGCGCATTTCTCTTTCTTCACAAAGAGCTTGTTCTGTCTCAACTTTTCGAAGACTAGTTTCAGGTGCACCTTGTGTTCTTCTAGGGTGGCACTATAGACCACGATGTCGTCGAGGTAGACTACGAAAAACTGGTCAAGATACTCATGGAACACTTGATTCATCAAGGTGCAGAATGTGGCAGGAGCATTTGTCAAGCCAAAGGGCATGACCAAGAATTCGAAGGCTCCATATCTCGTCACACAGGTGGTCTTTTGCTCGTCCCCCTCAGCAATACGAACTTGATAATATCCCGATCGCAGGTCCAGCTTGGTAAAGTATTTAGCTCCGTGTAGTTGGTCAAATAGATCGGATATTATTGGTAGTGGATATCGGTTGCGCACTGTTACTTTATTCAATGCTCTATAATCGATGCACAACCGCAGAGATCCATCCTTTTTTTTCTGAAATAGTACAGGGGCCCCATAAGGTGCTTTCGCGGGACGGATGAACCCTGCGCTCAAGAGCTCGTCTAATTTCTTTCGGAGTTCGGCGAGTTCGGGCGGTGCCATCCTGTATGCATTTTTCGCTGGGGGTTTGACTCCTGGTAGGAGCTCAATTTCATGATCGATCCCTCGACGAGTGGGCAGAGTCTTCGGCAAGTTGTCGGGCATTATTTCGATGTATTCTTGCAGGACTTCCTGGATTTCTGTTGGGACAGGATCGGTGGTGTTTGTATCCACGACCATAGGAATGGCCATGAATGTTGGTTCCTCTCGACTTAACCCTCTCTTCAACTGCATAGCTGAAATCATTCTCATGCCACCGGGTTGTTTGATGCTTGCAGAGATAACTGTGGGATTACTACAGGTGATTTACAATGCACTTTGCCGGGGGCATTGGGATGACTTTGTGCTCTAGAAGGAAGTCCATCCCAATGACCACGTCAAAAGTCATCCATACTGACTCACGACAAGGTCTATTTCTCCCGACCGGGACCCACTTGGGAGACTCTTTTGGAGACTCCTACACATAGGCGTGGCCTCGCACTGATACTTTCATCCTTCCTGTGTCTCTCTCTACTTTCAACTCTAGTCTTTGGCTTCTTGATCGAGATATAAAATTATGAGTTGCGCGAGTCGACTAAAGTGCTCTTAGCTCGGTGAGAGTTGATTATGGCTTCGGCGAACATCAACCCCTTCTCGGGCGTCTCTTCTGGTTCAACCTTCCTTTGTAGTGCGGAAAGGAATTTCAAATAGACCCATTCTAGGTGTTTCATTGCCTCTCTTCTTTGTCAACTTCAATTCCAGTCTCTGCCTCGCCCTTGCCTTGAACAGAAGCTTGGAGAGCTGTGAGGGCAGCCCTATGTGGGCAATCGTACAGTTTGTGGGCGCCTTTGCATAGGAGACACTGTAGGGGGCCTTGGTGATATCTCGGTTGGTAGGGTCCCCGAGGAGGCCTGGTGTTTGTGTTCTCGAGGCCTCCTTCGGTTCCCCCATTTGGTTTGTCTGTTCCCCCACTTGGTTTGTGTGGTCCATCGTAATGCTGATTCGTCGGTCGAGAGGGGTTGTTCCCACCCTGGTGGGGTGGAGTGTATTTCTTTTGTGAACTCGACTCACCTCCGTAGTCTAAGAGTCTTTCGGCCGCCGCGTAGGCTGATGTAAGGTCTTGGACCCTCTGTTCATACAATTTTGTTCTTGCCCACGGTTGTAATCCCTCGATAAAGCAAAACACCTTATCTTTTTCAGACATATCTCGAATATCAAGCATTTTACTGCCGCAAACTGTTTGACATAATCTCTTATGTTTCCGGTTTGTCTCAGTTCGCGAAGTCTTCGCCTTGCGATGAATTCTACATTCTCTGGGAAAAATTGAGTTTTCAACTCTTTCTTCAGGTCTTCCCAGGTCGTAATGGTGCATAGGCCATTTTGCATGTCATTGACCTTCGTGCGCCACCACAATTTCGCATCATCTATGAGATGCATCGATGCTACGGTGACTTTCAGCTCTTCGGATGTAGTACCTGTAGCCTTGAAGTACTGCTCAACGTCAAAGATGAAATTTTTGAGATCTTTAGCATCGCGGTTCCCTTTGAATGCTTTCGGATCTGGGATCTTTAGTTTGTTGGGCCCAACACTCGCTTGGTTCGGGGCTCGATTCTCTGACTCGCATAAGACGGACTTATGCGAGTACTCGGTCAACCATTTCGGTCCTCATTGCCTCTATCGCCATTCGTACGTCCTCTGTTAGGTCGTTGAACAGCTTCATCATTGTCTTTTGGGTGTTATCTAGCTCTTCCACACGTTCCTCTATGTGTGCGGCAGAGCCGGTGGAGCTATCTCCACGTTCGAAGCTACTGGGACGGGTAGCTTTGTCTTCTAGGGTGTCGACCCTCAGCGTCAGTTCTCTTATCGGTAACCCATCAAATCGGGCACTCAGGGCCCTTATCTCTCCCACCGCCTCTTGGACTTCTTTTATTTGGTCTTCGAGGAATCTCACCGTGTCAGGTGTTTCCCTCAAGTACAACAGCTGTTCTTCAATCTCGACTAGTCGGTCGACGTGCGTCTTGCTCAATTGCTTTGCCGCCGACATGATCGCAACTTTCTTACCGAGGAGCCAACTAGGCTCTGATACCACTTGTCACAATCAGATTCTTTGGGACGGGACAACGATTGTGCGACACTTGTTCTAATCCAGCGAACAAGTCAGCCGAACGAAAAAACGGAAGTCGCGGACAACTTTGATACAGGGTCTAGCCTCCGCTCACGTTTTGAGAGAAAATGGTTTTAGAAAACGTGAGAGAGAAAGCATTTGAAAACATCTTTGAAAAGTTTGTTATACACCAACAAGCAATATAAAGGGGCAACCACAGCTTGAGAGCATATAACCCGGGTAGGAAGAATTGACAACTAGTCGCATCCCCCTATCGTATATTATATGAAATTATAGCTTTGACAGGCATGTACATGAAGATGGCGAGGAGTCATACGCCAACAAAAATACAAGGAAAGTAAGCAACAAGCAACAACAAAGTAAATATATGAAAGCATAGTAAAAAGGGGGTGGAATGGGCATGCGGTCATGGGCAACACGCCCTGGACAAGCATGCCCGTGACACTACGCTCGCAGTGTTGCAACGCCGCCACTAGCGTCACAATGCTAAGCGTGCTCCACGCGCCTCCATGTCCCTCGGCGTTGCAACGCTTGCCTGCTGCAAGCCAGTCAACCGCACGGATGGTGTTGCAACGCTGATGAACAACCTCCCAAAGCTGTCCTCTGTCCAGCAACCCCATTTTGAGTTTTTCGCCCGTTTTCACTCCGTTTCTTCACAACAACTCATGCCACGAAGACCTGGACTTACAGACTCGATTTACATACAATACTGCCCAAAATAACGGGCCCTTACATCGATCTCATCAATGAAAACTGTAAATCTAGTATAAGTGCCAAAACAAAAAACATCTATTTCGCAAACCATTAACATTCATCTCATTAAATTAATGCTACCCACCTTAATTTTAAGAAATTACAGAACACACAATGAAGAGCAACGTTGGGCTCTAATACCAATTGAAGGGAATCGATTTCCCGCAGCGGAAGACATCGTGAAACGTCGTTGATTCGTTGTGTGTGTAATTTCTTAAAAACAGAGTTTATCTCATAAAATCTAAGTTAAGCATGTTGATTTGAGAATGAAAACAGAAAGTAAACTCTTTACTAACCTCTTGTAGACAACTTCTCGCAATTCCTCCTCGATCTCTCGCGATCCAACGAACCTCACGAACAAAGACACTTCTAAAAGTTCTTCTCGGTTGTTCTCGGGAGGTTGAGGGAGAGTTGTGGAACTCCCTATGGAATTTGGGATGGAGAAAGGTTTTTGAGAAAAATGAGACAGGCTAGAGAGAATTTGGTCTATCTCTTTGGATGGAATTCCAAAAATGAGAACCCTTGATCACTAAGTGCTTCACAAAATACCTATTTATAATGGTGAGTGGTGGAGTTAAAATCTCCACCAATTCACCATTTTACCACAACCATATGATATGCAAATCATATTTGCATATCACATAATGTAAGGTATCTCATACCTTATTATACAAATCCTATTTGCATAATTGTGGAATAATAAATTGAATCACATTCAATTTAATTTCTCTCAATTCAATTTTTCCAATTTACCACTAATTAATCAATTAGGCTATTCTATAGTTTATTATGAATCTAATTCACATCAAACTATATATTATGTCAACTATATCACATATAATTGACATAACTACCAAATTAATGAATTTGAACACTTCAAATCCACTCCAAACTATAAACCCTCAATTTGTCCAATTGAGCCAATCGAGGGACCTAATGGACCTACACCTAATGAGCTCTAATGATATGAGATTAACCGATCAAACTCTTTGATTTGGTCAATCACTATTCATTAGCTACGGTAACACTCCACTAAAATCCGTAGCTGAACTCCCACCACTGTAGGACAAGTTGTGTCCATCGATATAATCAATCCCCGCGAGTCGTCCCTTCACAGGTTGTTCGTAGCCACTGTTGGGTCAAATTATCGTTTTACCCCTGTGTCTACCTCTTGTTCCTTAAGTCCCACTGCTCCTCTAATGAAAAACTTTGTTGTATGGTCTAACCATAAACAATGTCCCTCTCGAGCCAGTGATAGGGCGGCGCCCGTTGTTCAAGCCCTGGAGACAACACTTTATTTATTTGATCAAAATTACATAAGTTTAGGGCACAAATCCCAACATTAATTTCCATGTCTAATTAGATTAGAAAGCATGTTTATCTCTGTTTATTTTTCAATGCATTGGTTTTTGCTTTTCAACCAAAATAAGCTTGCAATTACGATTCCAAACTCGTTTCCGCTGCTCGAGGGGATTAGATTTCCATCAATTAGTATCAGAGCAATGTTTGATTTGTTTTGGTTGAAACAAAATTGCATTGATTTGGTGGGAATTGCATTTGGTTTGCTGTAAAACTGTTTAGGAGTATTTGACCTTAGTTTTTTCTTTGATTTGATCAAATTAATTGTAAAGGCCCCTGTGTTTTTTGGGCAATTAAGTGCATTATCGAGTCTGTAATCGAGTTAAGAGTCGTTCGGGACTAGTTTTGTGCATTTTGGTTGAGTACCGAAGGAGAAATTAAAGATTGAAGTTGTTGTGTTCGAAGGAGAAAGTTGTTGCCGAAGCAGCAACGTTGCAATGCCGTTCATCAGCGTTGCAACGCTGAGGAACGACGTTGCAACGCCAGACCTCCCTATCGACGCGAGAGCTCCGAGGGTCAATAGCGTTGCAACGCCTTCGCACGTGCAACATACCCCCCGATAGCGAGCACGCCACACGCGACCAGTAGCTTTCTTAGTACTTTATGTGGATGATATCCTACTCATTGGGAATGATGTAGTATACCTTACTAACATAAAGAATTGGATGGCGACCCAATTCCAAATGAAAGATTTGAGAGAGGCGCAATATGTTCTTGGGATTCAGATCTTGAGAATCGCAAGAACAGCACGCTAGCTTTTTCTCAAGCCTCTTATATCGACAAAATGTTGTCTCGATATTCGATCACGAGAATTCCAAGAGGGCTTATTACCCTTCGGCATGGAGTTCATCTGTCTAAGGAACAAGTCCTAAGACACCTCAAGAAGTTGAGGATATGAGGCGTATTCCTATGCCTCTGCAGTAGGTAGCTTAATGTATGCTATGTTGTGCACGAGGCGGACATTTGTTATGCGGTGGGAATAGTCGGTGAGGTATCAATCAATCCGAGGTTAGACAAGCGACAACAAGATTAAAAATATCCTCAAGTATCTTAGGAGAGCGAAGAATCAGTACACTTGTGTATGGGACTAAGGATTTGATCTCATCGGATACACCGATTCGATTTTCAGACCAATAAGGATTCTAAAAAATCCACATCGGGATCAGTTTTCACAACAAGGATGAAATCCTTAGCGGTCTGAAAATCCCGATGAAATCCACTAAGGATGAAAATCAGAATCAGTCTGAAAATCAGAATCAGAATCAGTTTTATTTATTTATGTGGATTTCCGAGAATCCTTATCGGTCTGAAAATCAGAATCAGTGTATCCAGTAAGGATGAAATCCTTAGTCCCATACACAAGCGTATAGTCCCTCGTTCTCCTAAGATACTTGAGGATATTTTTAATCGTTGTCCAAATGGTCTAACCTCGGATTGGACTGGTACCTCTCTGACTATTCCCACTGCATAACAAATGTCTGGCCTCGTGCACAACATAACATACATTAAGCTACGTACTGCAGAGGCATAGGGAATACGTCTCATATCCTTAACTTCTTGAGGTGTCTTAGGACACTGTTCCTTAGACAGATGAACTCCATGTCTGAAAGGTAACAAACCCCTCTTGGAATTCTGCATCGAATATCGGGACAACATTTTTTCGATATAAGACGCTTGAGACAGAGCAGGCGATTTGTTCTTACGATTCCTGAAGATTTGAATCCCAAGAACATATTGCGTCTCTCCTAAATCTTTCATTTGAAATTGGGTCCAACCAATTCTTTATGTCAGTTAGGTATCCTACATCATTCCCAATGAGTAGGATATCATCCACATAAAGTACTAAGAAAGCTACTTTGTCGTTGATGATCATCTTGTAAACACAAGGCTCATCAACGTTTTGGTCAAAGCCATAAGACTTGATCGCAGTATTAAATCTTATATTCCAAGAGCTGGATGCTTGTTTCAACCCATAAATGGATCGATTGAGCTTGCAAACTTTTTGCTCCTGACGTTGGGTTATGAACCCTTCGGGCTGAGACATATAGATGCTCTCGTCAAGATTACCATTCAAAAAGGTTGTCTTCACGTCCATTTGCCAGATTTCATAATCATAAAACGCTACTATGGACAAGAGTATCCTTATAGATTTCAACATAGCAACAGGGGAAAAAGTTTGTTCATAATCAACTCCTTCTCTTTGGTAAAACCCTTTGCTACAAGACTAGCCTTAAAGGTCTGTACCTTTCCGGCTGCATCTCTCTTTCTCTTATAGATCCATTTACACCCTATGGGTCTAACCCCTTCAGGTTGGTTTACAAGTTCCCATACTGAATTGAAGTCCATTGACTCCATTTCAAGGTCCATGACTTTGATCCATTGGTCCTTGTCTACGTCATTCATTGTCTGTTTATAAGACAATGGATCTTCTACGCCGTCATCAGGTATGACGACTTGAGTTTCAGCTAAACCCAAGTAGCGGTCAGGTTAGAAAACAACCCTTCCACTGCGTCGAGGCATTCCTAACGATTGAGAAGGACGAGACTGACTTGAGGTGCTGGCTCCTCCATCAACTCTTGATGAAGGTCCAACTTGATCAACAACTCTTGTTGGTTCATGTGTAGCTTCATTTAGCACTAACTTACTATGCGGTTTGTGGTTCCTCATGTGATCTTCCTCCAAGAAAGTAGCGTTTGTCGATACAATCACCTTGTTTTCTTGTGGGTCGTAGAAAAGACCACCTCTCGTTTCTTTGGGATAGCCAACAAATTGGCATAATCTTTAACGAGGTTCCAGTTTCTTTGGGTTTGTCACTAGCACGTGTGCCGGACAACCCCAAATCCTGAAGTGTTGTAAACTAGGTTTACGCCCCTTCCACAATTCAAAAGGTGTTTCTGAAACACTCTTTGATGGAACAGTGTTCAAGATTTGAATCTGCGCTTTCTCGCTGCGTCTCCCCAAAACGAGGCAGGCAATTGAGCATAGCTGATCATATAACGAACCATGTCCAACAAGGTTCTATTTCTCCTTTCTGACACACCATTTTGTTGTGGTGTATTAGGTGCTGAGATTTGAGATTTAATTCCATGTTCTATCATATAGTTCTGGAATCTCAAATCCATATACTCTCCACCTCGATCGGATCGAAGTGTTTTAATGGTTTTCCCTAATGGATTCTCTACTTCAGCCTTATACTCTTTGAACTTTTCAAGAGCCTCAGACTTGTGATACATTAAGTATAGATAATCATACCTCGAATAATCATCTATAAAAGAGATGAAATATTCGTACCCTCCTCGAGCTTTAAATTCACCGGACCACAAAGATCCGAATGTACAAGTTCTAAGGGCTCTATGACTCTGTAACCTTTTCCAGTAAAAGGTCGCTTAGTCATTTTACCCTCCAAGCATGCTTAGCAAGGAGGTAAAGAATCATCTTCTAACTTGTTTAGAAGTCCATTCTTAGATAATCTCTCAATCCGGTTGAGATTTATATGACCAAGTCTAAGATGCCATAGATAGGTATAATTATGAGAAATTCTTTGCCTTTTACTTTGAGTATTAGCAGTTTTAAACATCTCATGATTTAAAATTGCTTTAGTTTGATTCAGTTTAAGTACATATAATCCATTTTTCAATTTAGCAGAACAAATATTGACACCCTCTTTTAAAATGAACGCTTCATTTAATGAAAAGGAAATATAATATCCAAGTTCTATTAAACAAGAGATAGAAATTAAGTTCCTCTTAATCTTAGGAACTATATACAGATGTTTTAATAAAAACAGCTTGGCATCTCCCTCTGCACGAGCTGAGACGACGTCTCTCGTTTCGACCCTTAGCGTCATCTCACCCTCTTCGAGCTCCTTGACGGAACTAGTTTCCTAAAACGAAGAGCAAACGTGATTAGTGACTCCTGAATCAAGTATCCAGGTAAAATCATCATTTTCCACTAAACAAGTTTCAAGAACAAGTAAATCTAATTTACCTTTCTTCTCTTTGAGCTCAGCAAGGTATTTTGGACAGTTTCGCTTCCAGTGCCCATCCACGTTGCAGTGGAAACACTTTCCTTTGTCTGCAACCTTGACTTTTCCCTTGCCTTTGTCAGCAGCAGAAGCCTTCCCTTTCTCTCCTATCTTCTTCTTTTGGGTCTTCTTAGGCCCAGAAGATGAACCACATGAGTTAGTCCCAGAGGATGAACCCTTATGGAACCTTCTGAAATGGGCAAACAGATTTGCCTCTCCTTCAGCCTGCCCCTTATTCTTCATAAGAGACTGGAAAGTTTGTAGTTCATTAAAAAGAGTAGTCAGGTTATACTCTATCTTGTTCATCACCGCATTGTTGCGAAATTGCAGGAAACTCTTCGGAAGAGATTCCAAGATGAACGAGACCTGACTTTGCTCGTCAATGACCGCGCCGTTCATCTCAGCCACGTTCAAGTGGACCATCAGATCGAGAATGTGTTCTCTCACCGATGACCCCTCCTTCATACGAGAGTTATAAACGTATTTGAGGGATTCGTGTCGGCCGCCCGCATTTTTGTCCAAAATATCCTCATGAACTAACTCATGATCTCATGAGCTGAGATCATGCCCTCGTGCTTTTTGGCTAGAACTTAAGAAACACTAGCCAAAATGTAAACCTTGGCCTTATCATTGGCCTTGATCCAGCGGTCATACTCCTCCTTAACAGATTGAGGAGCGTTTCGAGCAGGGACCTGAGGACATTCCTCAGTCAGTACAAATCGAAGGTCGTCAACAACGAGAATCGTATTCAGGTTGGACTTCCACGTAGTAAAATTCTCACCAGTTAAACGATCGTTTTTTAATAAGGCTATTATTCAGACGACATGCTGAAAATCCAAAATAGTTCTAATTAGTTAAGCCTTTTAACCCATTATAAAACCAATCAAATTTAGCAAAATTATTAAGGAACCCTAGCGTTTAAACTAAACCAGGTGTTTAAATTAAACCTTTAATTTTGCAACGATATTTCAAGGGTTTAGAACAAAAGCCTCCGTCGGGCGGTCAGTTATTCCTCCCCTGAATTGAGACTTTCTCAGCTAATTCTCACTACCAGAACATCTCATGCCCCAATGGTTTTTAGCTACCGTTTGTTTGGTTAAGGACTTGTTAACTAGCTTAACTCATCCTGTAAATGTGACCCTACCATTTTCAGATCCAATAGGTTTGAGCCAACAAACTACTATTAAGAAAGACAACTGTTGGCAAATTATCTAAGAGACCCTATCTATTTCTGGAGTTCACGATGTTCCGATCCCTATAGTCAGGCCCTCCGTAGGGTTTGTCTGTTCCAGGACAACCTAGCAGGCAGACTATAGAAATCTCACGGTGCGACGTAATGGAGGAGACCGTAGGATATGTTGACACGCGTCCTACTCCCATTTACTATGGATACTTCCCTCATTCACCTTGGTATTGAACCATGCAAACACATACCGTAAGGGGACACCCTATTGACGCCACGTAGCCGAGCATGGAACTGCGGTGTGAACTCTTGAGGACGTGAGAGTAAACTCGATGCGAACATCTCGTTTTCTCCCACTTAAGCTCCTAAGGTTAGGGTATAGGTTTAACTTAGTCGAATTCTGGCTAAAAGAATCTATCTAAGTCTATGCCTATTATAACTAGGTCTTTTAACCTTATGTATAGGTGAATAAACATTTTGATTACCTAGATATAAAATAGAATTAAGGTTAATTCAACTCAAGTTCTGGATCAGTTCCCAGGTAGGAGGTGTTCCATTAACCGTCAGCTTAAGTACCCCCAACCTTAGACAAAACTTCACCAGTATAGTTCCCTTATAACCAAAGTTCTAATGTCCTACTATATTTTAAACTATTTAAAATACTATGTAAGACTAATTTCTAATCCTATTAGAAATTAAAACTTAGGTCTAAATTAATTTTAAACAATTTAAAACTAATTTAATTTACCCAAGTTCCTATGTTTGCATGCATTTCTTTATTATAGGTTATGGTTTCTAAAACCCATTTAATTTATAACTTTTATAAATTTAATAATTAACCTATGACAAAGAACTATATTATAAAACCAATATTGAAATTATAAAAAAAATATTCAACTAATTGAATAACTAAATTACTTAAATAAAATAACATTTATTTTAAACTAAGTAATTTCATGCTCCATGCAATTTATTTTTCATATAATCTAATTATAACATTTATAAGTAATTACCCATAAAATAAATTAATCATGCATTTAAACCATATTTATATAACATTTATACAAATAAAAAAAATGCATGAACATGCTTATCCTAAGGTGGGAAAAAATCTAAATGACATTCATAAAGAAATACAGTTGTAAAACCGGAATAAATTGGCCCTTAAAGTGCAAAATAATAAAATCACTATAATTTTATTACATAAACCGGTCCAAAACTCCTTGAACCGGACATGAACCGCTCGAACCGGACCAAAAACCAACCTAAAACTTGAACCGGTCTGCTGCTGGTGTAATGTCATCACGGCGTTGCAACGCTGAAGATGACGTTACAACGACGACTTTGTCCGCGCGCGCGCCTTCTATCGGGGTAGCGTTGCAACGCTGAGGGGTAGTGTTGCAACGCTGTTGACCCCTTCCGCGTTGATCAGAGGTATGGTGTTGCGACGCGCCTTCGCCAAGCGTTAACGCCGATGATGAACGGCGTTACTGCATTCTTTGCTTCGACAACGATTTCTTTTCGAACACAGCAACACCAATCATCAATTTCTCCATCGATTCTCAATCGAAATGCACAAGACTGGTCCCGAACGACTCTTAACTCGAATACAGACTCGATAACACACTTAATTTCCTAAAACACAGGGGCCTTTACACTTAAATTGATCAAATCAAAAGTAAACTATGGCCAAAATATTCCTAAACTAGTTTTACAGCAAACCAAAATGAATTTCCCACCAAATCAATGCAATTTTGTTTCAACCAAAGCAAAACAAGCATTGCTCTGATACCAATTGATGGAGATCTAATCCCCTTGAGCAGCGGAAACGTGTTTGGAATCGTAATTGCTTGATCATTTTGGTCAGAAACAAAAATCGGTACATTGACAAAATGACAGAGATAAGCATACAAATCTAATCTAATAATACATGGAGATATACATGCAAACATGCTATAGAAATTTAGTAATAAACTAAAATAAACAAGGGATCCAAGAATACCTTTGTAGTTTCAGTTTCTAGCAACTCCTTGCTCCTATTACAGCAACACAGCAAGTAAGAAAACTTCTCTGTTTTCTTCAACAGGACAACACCACGAGGAAAATTCTCTATCCTCTGAGTACTTAGATCACCCTAGGTGGGAAGGGTTCCAACAATTGGAGAATGAGAATTGAGAGAGAGAGAGAGAATTCTACTGTGTATGAGTAATTCTCAATTGTAGTTTTTCAGATCCAATCGATTGTCCCCTTCTCACTTGGAGAAGAAGACCCTATCGATTAGGGAGTTGGGAGAGATGGGGAACGTGTCCTCTTGACACGTTCCCTATTTTTTATTTAATTATATTATAAAGTAAATAATCAATATTATTAATTAAATGATATAATTAATTAATCAAATCATATTTAATTAATTATAAATTAAATATCATATATTTAATTTGGATTCAATCACATTTAATCAGTTTTCCCTCTAACCTATAATTTTAATGTGCATCTAATGCACATTAAATTTTAAACTATAGTTTTCAAATATGAATCACATTCACATTTGAATTTAATATTTGAACTCTTTCAAACACTCAATTCTCTCATATAATTTAATATGAATCATATTCACATTAAATTTATAATATATAGTTCCAAAACTATATATTATATCGTATCTATATACATTAAATTTATTCCATTATGAATTTGAACATTTCAAATTCAAATGATCTAAGAACCCTTTACGAGCTAGAAGGTGGACCTAATGGACCTACAGATTAGAAGCTCCAACGATACGAGATTGCTCGGTTAATCTCATTAACCTCCCAATCAACATTCGTTAACTACGGGAACACTCCACTAAAGTCCCGCAGCTGCACTCTTCTCACTGTAGATATATTTTTGTGTCCACGGATATTGACCAATACCAGCAAGTCAATCCTTCACGAATATTCGTAACGCCAGCTGAGTCAAATTACCGTTTTACCCCTGGGTTATATCTTGTGCCTTAAGTACCAGTGCTCCTCCAATGAACAATTTATTTGTGGTCCTACCAACAAACAGAGTCTCTCTCTGGCCAATGAGAGGGTTTGACCCTTTGTTCAAGTCCCATAGACACCACTTAAGGAAACATTCCTCTACTTACCCTAGTAGGCGGGAAGGAGTGAACTCCATCTTGCTAAGTTAAGTTCCCAGCAGCTCACTCGGTCTTGTCCCCAAGAAGGTAGGCATATTGAGTCGGCGAATCTGGCCACTCTCACCCATACTAGTCAAAGGACAATCCTCGCGAATGTAAGTTCGTAACTGCTAAGGATTGAGATCAAGTTGCCTAGGTCATCCTAGTGAAATAGAAACCTAACTAGTCAACGGTTCTGACTAGAGGTTACTATTTCGTGGTCCGGTCTTATGTAATCTCATTACATAGGATATCCCCACTCACATGTCATCTACACGAACACGTTAGGATCACTGTGTTTGCATCATATACAAAGTGGGCCACATCCATAGTTTTACCAGGGTAAGGTACCCAAACCTTATCCCCTAACTATAGACCCTTTAGGTTGTATCTCGAATCGAGATTCTTTATATATACACTACATTCAGTTAAAGATACATTTTATAGCCTTTGATGTTTAGTTTATTGGATTTAGGGTTTAAACAAAGGCAATATTGTAAATAACGAATAATATCACTTTATTGAATTAATAACAATTTATTACAATAATTAAAACAGAAATACAAACTACGAGTTTTAGGGCACAAACCCCAACATACCCTTCGCTGTCATACATTCTAAACTTTTGGAGTATCATTGCAAATTATTATTGACTTAGGAATCATTAGATAATTAGCTAAAATGTGATTGGATTAGATAGTTATAGCGAGAAACTTATACAAGTTTTTTTTTTTAAATTTCAATAAAATGTCTAGCTCTATTATTTCCTTACTGGGAGCGAAAAAATTAACCGGAGAGAACATGATAACTTGAAAAAATAAACTTAACACTATTTTGGTAGTGGATGATCTTAAGTTTGTGCTAATAGAGGAGTGTCCTCAGGTGTCAGGCTCGAATGTTGCACGAAATGTTCGTGATGCATATGATCGATGGATCAAGGCCAATGATAAGGCCAAGGTCTATATGTTGGCAAGTATGTCTGACATATTAGCCAAGAAGCACGAGGGCATGATGATCGCTAAGGAAATCATGGATTCAATGTAGAGTATGTTTGGACAACAGTCTACACAGGCCCGACACAATGTCCTCAAGTATATATTCAACTCGAGGATGTCAGAGGGTTTATCTGTCCGGGATCATGTCTTGGATATGATGGTACACTTTATCATCGCGGAGTCGAATGGTACTTTTATCGATGAATCGAGCCAAGTCAGCTTCATTCTGAAAACTCTTCCAGATAGTTTCTTACAGTTTAGAAGTAATGTTGTTATGAACAAGCTTACTTTTAATCTTACCTCCCTTTTGAATGAACTCCAGACCTTTCAATCTTTGATGAAAATTCAGGGATCGAAAGGTGAGGCAAATGTTGCCAGTACGAGTTATCACAGAGGTTCGACCTCTAGATCAAAATCAGTGGCTTCATCTTCTTCTAACCTGAAAGGGAAGAAGAAGAACATGAAGAAGGTTGGTAAAGGGAAACGGGTTGATAAAATTGCCACCCAAAAGAGTAAGAAGGCCAAGGAAGTTGCTGACAAAGGAAAATGTTTCCATTGCAACGAGGATGGACACTGAAAACGGAATTGTCCAAAGTACCTGACCGAGAAGAAGAAAGAAGGTAAATATGATTTACTTTGTATAGAAGCGTGTTTAGTGGATAATGATAAAACTTCTTGGATACTTACTTGATTCAGACGCCACTAATCATGTTTGCTCTTCTTTTCAGAGAATTGATTCCTTGCAGCAACTACATAAAGGAGAGATAACACTCTGGGTTGGAAATGGAGATGTCGTCTCAGCTTTAGTAATTGGCACAATGAAGCTTATGTTTGGCAAGAAATATATGTTGTTAGACAATGTGCATATTATCTTCTAAACATGTTTCCAAGTGGATTTACACAAAGCATTCTCTAGAGGAAATCATACTTCCATAATTTAGTTTCCATACTTGGATATATAGTTACAAACTAACTCAAAATATGCTTAGGTTCCATCAAGAACATTATGTTAAAAACTCCATGAAACTATACATAATTAATTCAAGCAGGATTCAATGATCAATATTTATGTTTTTGAAGAAAAACAAAGGTCAAGTATAGTTCTAAAATAGAGTCACTCACAATCACCAAAAGAGTTCCAAGGATTATAAGCTATTCTTATCTCCGTTTACCCTGAAAATGAAATTGGTAACATTAATTCCTTTCCTTATGCACCTTAAAAACAGATCTAATTCAATCCCATAACTCAATTCAAAATAACTATACACACTTGGTTGTAAGGTATATAGAAATGGAAGAACATCTCCTTCAATCTCTTGCTAGCAGTTTTTCCTTTGCACCTAAAATTTGAGGTTCAAACTTCAGCTTGGGTTCCTCAAACTTTATCAACACAACCACCCAATATTTTTTGATAAACCTCAAGTACAACATCTTAGCTAACTTAGCTCAAAATTTTAGCTTATATTTCCTCCTCATGAGCTCAAAAGAGATTGATCTCTCCACACTGCTCTGTTATCGGCCGAGAATTTTGAACACCTCTCCGTGTTCTGCACTTTTTACCTTCTTCCTCTTCATATTTTCACAAAAACCGACCAGTTTCGTATTCGACACTCAATTTCTGAGATTTTGATTCAAAACTCATCGAATTTGGTTCAGTAAATTAAGAGATATGGTCATTTGAAATCGACCCATTTTCCAGTCACTTGCTGTTTTTCTATGAATTTGACAGCACCTACTTGATAATTTAACTTCGAGGCTTCACCTCCTTTGGCCAACTCCTACTACCATATTTACATCATAATCCCCTTTTTAAAACACCAAAATAAGTAAGTAAATAAACCCTAAGCATTTAGCCAACTTATCCTAAGTTTGTGAGATATGAGATCTTCCATTCAATACATATTGCACCTAAAATTTCTCCAATTTGCTAATGATTTTAACTTACTTCAATTCAACTTTTAATATGCTTATTTCAATGGCTTACCTATCTCCTTATGAAACTTCAAACACATTGTAGCCCCCAATTCTATAGATTTCCAAATTCGATGATGACATCCTTTAGTGCAACCTATATCATTTTGCATATTCAAAACATCATGTACGAGTGCAAAATGATAAAAGAAAATAGAGTTTATGGCTTATAATTTACTACCCCCTTAAGAGGAATTTCACCCTCGAAATTCAGCACGAGAAAAGTTGTGGGTACTTTTCTTTCATTTGGTCTTCGCTCTCCCATGTTGCTTCCTCGACGTTGTGATTTCTCCACAATATCTTTACCAATGGTATTGACTTGTTCCTATGTACCTGTTTTTTCCGATCAAGTACTTGTAGAGGTTCTTCCTCATAGGATAGATTTTCCTTAAGTTGTATTGGTTCTACCTTGAGCACATGCGATGGGTCAGAAATGTATTTCTTCAACATTGATACATGGAAAACATTATGTACCCGAGACAATTCTATAGGTAAAGCTAATCTGTAAGTCGATGGCCCTACACGTTCCAAAATCACGTAAGGCCCTATATATCTCGGGCTCAGTTTCCTTTCCTTCCGAACCGTAAAATACCCTTCCATGGGGACAGTCTCAAGAAAACTGTTTCTCTGATTTCGAATTCTAAATCTCTTATTCGCTTGTCAGCGTAGCTCTTTTGTCCATCTTGTGCTGTCTTCAGTCTTTCCCTGATAAATTTAACATTCTCCAAGGTAACTTGGACCAACTCTGGCCCTATAAGCTTCCTTTCTCCTACCTCCCCTCAGCAAATAGGGGTTCTACATTTCCTTTCATATAATGCTTCGTACGGTGCCATTCCGATGCTAGAATGATAACTATTATTGTATGCAAACTCCATCGACGATAGGTGAGTCTCCCAACTTCCTTTATATTGCAATACGCATGCTCGAAGCATGTCTTCGAGGGTTTGAATGGTTCTTTCTGACTTACCATCGGTTTGTGGATGAAATGTTGTACTAAAGTGCAACTGAGTTCCTAAGGCCTCTTAGAGACTCGGCCAGAACTTAGAAGTAAATCTTGAATCCCTCTCCGACACAATAGATATTGGGGCTCCGTATTGGCTTACAATCCTGTCAACATATAATTTAGCAAGTTTATCCAGAGTAAAAGTTACCTTGACGGGTAAGAATCGAGCAGTCTTAGTCAGCCTGTCTACTATCACCCATATCCCGTCATAACCGCTCGATGTCCGTGGAAGTCCAAATAAGAAATCCATGGTTACATGCTCCCACTTCCATTCATGTATTGGGAGTGGATTTAGAAGCCCTCCTAGTTTCTGTCGTTCAGGTTTCACTTGCTGACAAATTAAACATTTAGAGACATACTCTGTTATCTCTCATTTCATTCCTGGCCACCAATAATGGTTCTTTAGGGTATGATACATCTTTGTACCTCCTGGATGCATCGCATAGGCTGAACTATGTGCTTCCTCTAGTATTGCATTTCTCAAAGTTTCATCTTTAGGTACACAAAATCTACCACACTTCATCAACGCTCCATCACGCTTTACTTCGTAATCTGCTCTCTGCTTTAAGTTCACCTCTTCTATTATTTTTTTCAGGGCAGGGTCTTTGGCGTGAGTTGAGATAACATCATTAATTAAGGTAGGTCTTACCTGAAAATGAGCTAACAAATTCTCTTTATCACCAACATACACTTTTGCATTAGAACTCTTGAGTTCCACAAATAGAGCCACTCTAACACCATTAAGTGAACCCCTATGTTGCTTCGACTTCCTATTTAGTGCATCAGCTACAACATTAGCCTTTTCTGGGTGGTATTCAATCGTGCAATCATAATCTTTTATTAACTCAAGCCACCGTCGTTGTCTCAAATTCAACTCTTTCTGTTCGAAGATATATTTTAAACTTTTATGATCTGTGTAAATATAACACTTCTCACCAAACAGATAATGCCTCCAAATTTTTAAAGCTAACACAACTGCTGCGAGCTCCAGATCATGAGTAGGATAATTACATTCATGCTGTTTCAACTTTCTTGACACATAAGCGATCACTTTCCCATTCTGCATAAGCACACATCCAAGGCCCTGATGTGAGGCATCACAGTAAACCTCAAACTCTTTTCCCGTGGTGGGTAGAGTTAGTACTGATGTTGTGACAAGTCTGTTCTTTAACTCTTGAAAACTTTTTCCACACCCTTCACTCCACTCGAACTTCGTATTCTTCTTTGTCAAACTGGTTAATGGAAGAGCTATCTTCGAAAACCCCTCGACAAAACATCGATAGTATCTTGCAAGTCCCAAAAAGCTACGGACTTCCGATATTGAAGTGGGTTGTTCCCACTTAATTATAGCTTCTGTCTTCTGAGGGTCCATTTGAACTCCAGCTGCTGACACTGCGTGTCCCAAAAACACAACCTGTTCCAGCCAAAACTCACAATTACTAAATTTAGCATACAACTTCCGATTTCGTAATGTTTGTAGCACTATTCTGAGATGTTCTGCATGTTTCTCTTTACTTTCAGAATACACCAAGATGTCATCAATAAATACTATCACAAACTGATCAAGGTAAGGATGGAATACCTGATTCATGAGATCCATGAATGCTGTTGGGGAATTTGTTAACCCGAATGGCATTACCAAGAATTCGTAATGCCCATACCTTGTCCTGAAAGCTGTTTTTGGTACACCAGAATCATTAATCTTCAACTGATGGTAACCTGATCGTAAATCAATTTTGAAAAACACTGAGGCACCCTTTAGTTGATCGAACAGGTCATCTATGCGGGGCAAAGAATATTTGTTACGTATTGTTACCTTATTCAGTTGTCGATAATCAATACATAATCGTAATGTCCCATCCTTCTTTTTAACAAACAACAAATGTGCTCCCCACGGAGATACGCTTGGTCGAATATAATCCTTATCCACCAACTCTTGCAACTGAGTTTTCAATTCTTTCAATTTCTTCGGTGCCATCCTGTACGGGGCTTGAAATATTGGCATTGTTCCTAACATCAAGTCTATGGTAAACTCCACCTCTCTATCAGGTGGCAACCTTGTTAGCTCCTCTGGGAAGACATCGAAATACTCACATACTACTGGAATGTCTTCAGGTTTCAATTTACTCACTAGTGCACAAACTACATATGCAAGATATGTTGTACAACCTTTCTTCAATAATTTTCTAGCTTTACTAGTTGATATCATACAAGTAGGTAAATATCTTCCTATACCCCTTAAACACAACCTCAGTGTCGCCTGGCTTCCTCAACACAACTTCCTTCCTATGACAGTTCATTAAGACATGATACCTAGATAAGAAATCCATCCCCAAGGTAACGTCAAACTCTTGAAGATCTAAGGGAATCAGTTCAGTTGTCATAGTCATACCATTCACTTCCACCATACAATTAGTATAAACACTACAAACTATCGACATATCACCAATAGGAGTATAAATACACAGCTCCTCAGATAAAGGTTCTAACTTCGCAACAATGCTAGTAGCAAACATTTTAGAGATAAAAGAATGCGTAGCTCCTGGATCTAATAATGCATGTGCAGGTTTACCATAATAGAAAGTGTACCCGTAAAAACTTATGGTGCATCCTCTGCCTCCTGATGTGTCATGGCGTAAATCTTCTCCTGTTGTCGGGGTCGACCTACCTGTCCCTTCTGCTTAGCACTACTAGTGCCTTCTCCTCCAGCTACCCTAGTATTTTGTTGCTGGTTCACGGTCTGCGACGTGGCTCTCTATTCTACCATGCCTTCTTACATTAGCTGGGGGCATTCTCTTTTGAAGTGACCACCTAGCCCACAGTTAAAACATACATTTTCGCCACTCAAACATCGACCCCAATGATACTTTCCACAAGTGTTGCACAAAGGTTTCCTTGCTGAACTAGCTACTGACTCACTGGGTTACCCTGTACGGGAGTCCCTTGCTAATCCTATCAGAAAATTTGATCTTTGCTGCCTCTATCTTTCCCCACGTCCACCTGTACCAGTCCTTGGAATAGACTGCCCACCACGATGGGGTTTAAAGCTCCCCTTTCCATAAATACCTGGAGTGAATCTCCTATTATCTCCTCGTTGGAATCCGTCTCGTGATAAATCAATAGAATAAGTGGTATGACCACCACCTACAGCTCCTTTTCCCATTATGTCATCTACTAGGCTTCGCTCTACCCGTAATGTCGTCTCCACAAGCTTGAAGAACTCAACCCACTCCGAACTTGTTGTCACAGGCGTTCGGATCTCTGTTCATAGATCATCATTGAACCTCTTGCATCGATCTATCTCGTTTGCAACAATAGTGCTAGCATACTTTGATAACTCTGTGAACTTTTTCTCATATTCTGTTACTGTCATCGATCCCTGAACAAGTTTTAGAAACTCGTTCCTCTTTGCATCACGATAAGAGCTCGGATAATACTTATCTTCAAAGGCCTTTCGAAACTCTTTCTAGCTCCAAGTTTCCCCTTTTCTGCTCTCTGTTATCTTCCACCAACCATCTGCTCCTTTCTGGAGCAAGAATGCTGCTAAATCGACCTTCTTGTCTTCAGGGCATCGCATGACCCTAAAACACTTCTCAATCAGATTTAACCAAACTCAGCATCAGCGGGATCTGTCGTGCCTTCAAATTTTGTTGCACCTAAGGCCTTCAGTCTTTCGATGCCATACTTTTTTTTATGGATCTGCTTGTGCTGATCCAACACTTTCAGCTAATCTTTGAGTTATCCTTGTAAAGATCTGTTCCTCCATGTTCACCTCTTACTGAGGATGACTAGACTCTCCCTCTGATACCTCTCTTCCTCTATCACCAGTAGCTTCTTGAGTTCCGGCCTCCACTTTCCTGCCTCGTTTGCCACCTCGTGCCATGGTCCTAAATTATACAATCTTATTAAAATAGTTAAGACAACAAGCTCCTGGTTTAATGCATGAACCTGAAGGGAATCGTAGTCCCGCACCGGAAGCGATTGTGAATCGCGCGCTCTTGATTTAGTTACAACGATTTAACTCAAGAACATATATAACTAGATTAAGCATATGAACATAATGGACAACAAGAAAGTTACCTTTGAAAAACCTTTCTTCAAGTGCTCCTCCTCTCTCACGATCAAGATCTCAGCAACACGAACTCGTACGAACACCGACACTACCACCGAATCTGTAAAATTTGTGCATTATGTGAAAAATTTTGTTTTGTTTATGTTTTTTAGTTTGTTAAAGAAAATAAATCGTGAGGACAAAAAGAGCTACCTTCACTGTGATCAGTTAGGCCACTCATTGAGCGAGTGCTCTGGGTAAGGGTCCCTGCAGTGGATGTGTGAAAGCTAGTGTCCTTTCACAAAAAAAAAAATGTGACATCAAAATAGTGATTATGTGTTGAGTAAATTTGTTTATTTCTTGAATGTGTGGAGACTCAAGGATTAGAAACTATGACCAGTGTAGGGGGAAGTTGAATGAAGAACCTAATAAAGTTGTTCCAGGCTTAGTAGTGATTAAAGGAACGGAGGCTAATCACACACACACGTAGGAACACTTAGGAAAAGTTTTAAATTGCTTGTTGAAGTATCATGTTTGATTGTTACCCGTGATTACTGAAATTTCCTTTTAAATCTTTGAGACTTGAGTCCGATATATGCATAAGAAAGATCTTATAGTTTAATTTTGTTTTGCTCGGGTCTAGCAAAAGCTTAAGTGTGGGGGTATTTGACAGCATGCAAATATGCTATCATTTTTCTATATTTTAGCTAGTCTTTATACTTAAAACATGGGCATTCATGGTATTTTATGGTTAATTTCAGGAAATTGAGATCAAGTTGCCTAGGTCATCCTAGTGAAATAGAAACCTAACTAATCAATGGAGTTACAGCTGGAGGTTACTATTTCGTGGTTCGGTCTTATGTAATCTCATTAAATAGAATATCCCCACTCACATGTCATCTACACGAACAGGTTAGGATCACAGTGCTTGTATCAAATACAAAGTGGGCCACATCCATAGTTTAACTAGGGTAAGGTACCCAAACCTTATCCCCTAACTATAGACCCTTTAGGATGTATCTCGAACCGATATCCTTTTTATGTACATTACATTCAGTTAGAGATTTATTTAACAGCCTTGGATGTTTAGTTTATTGGATATAGGGTTTAAATAAAGGAAAACTCGTAGATAACGAACAATAACACTTTATTAAAATAATAACACTTTATTACATTAATTAGAACATAATTACAAACTACGAGTTTTAGGGCACAAATCCCAACAAACTCCCACTTGAACTAAAACTCTAGTGGAATACATGATAATCTAAAATAGTAGAAATACAATAAACTAGGGCATCCATATACCCGATTACATATCTCCCACTTGCCCTAGATTAGCTTATGTACATATCTCGTAGACCCAGACTTTCCAGACGACCCTCGAACACTTTAGCCGTGAGAGTCTTTGTAAACGGATCAACAATATTGTGCTCTGAAGCGATCTTCGTGACTGTCACATCTCCTCGTTGCACTATTTCTCGTATCAGGTGATACTTCCTCTCGATGTGCTTACCTCGCGCTTATGGTCTGAGGTTCCTTCAATTGGCTACCGCACCACTTTGTTGTCACAATATAAGGTGATGGGAAATTCCATATTTGGAACAACTTCCAAATCAGTAAGGAATTTCCTTAGCCAAACAACCTCTTTAGCTGCTTCACAAGCAGCGACATACTCAACCTCCATTGTGGAGTCAGCGATGCATCCTTGCTTGATGCTTCGCCATACTATAGCTCCCCCGTTAAGGGTGAAAACTGATCCCGATGTGGATTTACGAGAATCCTTATCGGTGCAAAATCGAAATCGGTGTATCCAATAAGGATCAGATCCTTAGACCCATACACAAGCATATAGTCCCTCGTTCTCCTTAGATACTTGAGGATATTTTTAACTACTGTCCAGTGGTCTAACCCTGGATTGGACTGGTACCTACTGACTATTCCAACTGCATAACAAATGTCCGGTCTCGTGCATAGCATAGCATACATTAAGCTACCTACTGCAGAGGCATGGGGAATATGTCTCATATCCTCAACTTCTTGAGGTGTCTTGGGACACTGTTCCCTAGATAGATGAACTCCGTGCCTGAAGGGTAATAAGCCCCTCTTGGAATTCTGCATCGAATATCTGAACAACATTTTGTTGATATAAGACGCTTGAGACAATGCTAGCGTTCTGTTCTTACGATTCCTAAAGATCTGAATTCCGAGAACATACTGCGCTTCTCCCAAATCTTTCATTTTGAATTGGGTCGTCAGCCAATTCTTTATGTCAGTTAGGTATCCTACATCATTCTCAATGAGTAGGATATCATCCACATAAAGTACTAACAAAGCTACTTTCTCGTTGACGTCCTTCTTGTAAACACAAGGCTCATCAACGTTTTGGTCAAAGCCGTAAGACTTGATCGCACTATCAAATCTTATATTCCAAGATCTTGACGCTTGTTTCAATCCATAAATGGATCGATTAAGCTTGCAAACTTTTTGCTCCTGACCTTGGGCTATGAACCCTTCGGGCTGAGACATATAGATGCTCTCGTCAAGATTACCATTCAAAAAGGCAGTCTTGACGTCCATCTGCCAAATTTCATAATCATAAAACGTGGCTATGGTCAAGAGTATCCTTATAGAATTCAGCATAGCAACAGGGGAAAAAGTTTCTTCATAGTCAACTCCTTCCCTTTGGGTAAAATCCTTTGCAACAAGCCTAGCCTTAAAGGTTTGTACCTTTCCGGTTGCATCTCTCTTTCTCTTATAGATCCATTTACACCCTATGGGTCTAACCCCTTCAGGTTGGTCTACAAGTTCCCATACTGAATTGAAGTCCATTTACTCCATTTCAAGGTCCATGACTTTGATCCATTGGTTCTTATCTACGTCATTCATTGCCTGTTTATAAGACAATGGATCTTCTACGCCGTCATCAGGTATGACAACTTGAGTGTCAGCTAAACTCAAGTAGCGGTCAGGTTGGGAAACAATCCTCCCACTGCGTCGAGGCATTCCCAACGATTGAGAAGGACGAGACTTACTTGAGGTACTGACTTTTCCATCAACTCTTGATGAAGGTCCAGCTTGATTAACAACTCTTGTTGGTTCATGTGTAGCTTCATTTAGTACTAATTTACTACGCGGTTTGTGGTTTCTCATGTGATCTTCCTCCAAGAACGTGGCGTTTATCGATAGAATCACCTTGTTTTCTTGTGGGTCGTAGAAAAGACCACCTCTCATTTCTTTGGGATAGACAATAAATTGGCACAATCTCGAACGAGGTTCCAGTTTCTTTGGGTTTGTCACGAGCACGTGTGCCGGACAGCCCCAAATCCTTGGCCTCATGTCATCTTCCTCCAAGAACGTGGCGTTTGTCGATACAATCACCTTATTTTCTTGTGGGTCGTAGAAAAGACCACATCTCGTTTCTTTGGGATAGCCAACAAATTGGCACAATCTTGAACGAGGTTCCAGTTTCTTTGGGTTTGTCACGAGTACGTGTGCCGGACATCCTCAAATCCTGAAATATTGTAAACTAGGTTTACGCCCCTTCCAAAGTTCAAAAGGTGTTTCTGAAACACTTTTGACTTAACAACTATTCAATATTTGAATCGCAGTCTCTCACTGCGTATCCCCAAAACGAGGCGAGCAATTGAGCATAGCTCATCATAGAAACGAACCATGTCTAACAAGGTTCTATTTCTCCTTTCTCGACACACCATTTTGTTGTGTGGTGTATTAGGTGCAGAGAGAGTTGAGATTTAATTCCATGTTCTATCATATAGTCCTGAAATCTCAAATCCATATACTCTCCACCTCGATCGGATCGAAATGTTTTAATGCTTTTCCCTAATGCATTTTCTACTTCAGCCTTATACTGTTTGAACTTTTCAAGAGGTTCAGACTTGTGATGCATTAGGTATAGATAACCATACCTCGAATAATCATCTATGAAAGAGATGAAATATTCGTACCCTCCTCGAGCTTTAACATTCACCGGACCACAAAGATCCGAATGTATAAGTTCTAAGGGTTCTACGGCTCTATAACCTTTTCCAGTAAAAGGTCGTTTGGTCATTTTACCTTCCAAGCAAGACTCGTAAGGCGGTAAAGAATCATCTTCTAACTTGTTTAGAAATCCATTCTTAGAGAGTCTCTCAATCCGGTTGAGATTAATATGACCAAGTCTAAGATGCCACAGATAGGTATTATTATTTGGAGAAATTCTTTGCCTTTTATTTTGAGTGTTAGCATTCTTAAACATTTCATGATTTAAAATTGCTTTGGTTTTATTCGGTTTCGATGCGTTACAAGCCATTTTTCAATTTAGCGAACAAATATTGACACCCTCTTTCAAAATGAACGCTTCACTGATTGAAAAAGAAATACAATAACCAAGTTCTATTAAACAAGAGATAGAAATTAAGTTCCTTTTAAGCTTAAGAACTATATACAAATTTTTCATTAAAATAAATCTATCTCCGAAAAATAACTTGGCATCTCCCACTGCACGAGCTGAGACGACGTCTCCCGTTCCGACCCTGAGCGTCATCTCACCCTCTTCGAGCTCCTTGAAGGAACTAGTTTCTGAAATAAAGAGCAAACGTGATTAGTGGCTCTGAATCAAGTATCCAGTTAAATCATCATTTTCACTAAACAAGTTTCAAGAACAAGTAAATCTAATTTACCTTTCTTCTCTTTGAGCTCAACAAGGTATTTTGGGCAGTTTCTCTTCCAGTGCCCATCAATGTTGCAGTGGAAACACTTTCCTTTATCTGCAAGCTTGGCTTTTCCCTTGCCTTTGTCGATGAGCAGTGCCTTCCCTTTCCTCCTATTTTCTTCTTTTGGGTCTTCTTAAGCCCGGAAGATGAGCTACTGAGACTTAGTCCCGGAGGATGAACCATACGGAACCTTTCGGAATGGGCAAACAGCAGTTTGCCTCTCCATCACCTGTCCCTTATTCTTCATAAGAGATTTGAAAGTTTGTAGTTCATTAAAAAGAGTAGTCAGGTTATACTCTATCTTGTTCATCACCGCATTGTTGCGAAATTGCAGGAAACTCTTCGGAAGAGATTCCAAGATGAACGAGACGACTACTCGCCACGTCGACCGCCTCCGTTCATCTCACCACGTTGAAGTGGACCATCGATTAAGAACGTGTTCTCTCACCGATGACCCTCCTTCATACGGGAGTTATAAACGTATTTGAGGGATTACGTGTCGAATGGCCCGCATTTGTTGTTGTCCAAACATTTCTCGCAACGAACTCATGATCTCACGGTGAGACCATGCCTCGTGCTTTTGGCGAGAACTTGAAAACACTAGCCAAAATGTAGACCTTGGCCTTATCATTGGCCTTGATCCAGCGGTCATACGCCTCCTTAACAGATTGAGGAGCGTTAAGAGCAGGGATCTGAGGACATTCCTTAGTTAGTACGAATCGAAGGTCGTCAACAACGAGAATCGTATTCAAGTTGGACTTCCACGTAGTAAAATTCTCACTAGTTAAACGGTCGCTTTTAAGTAAGGCTATTATTGAGGACGACATGCTGAAAATCCAAAATAGTTCTAATTAGTTATGCCTTTTAAACCCATTATAAAAACCAATCTAATTTAGCAAAATTATTAAAGAACCCTAGTGTTTAAACTAAAACCCATTGTATAAGTTAAACCTTTAATTTTGCAACGATACTTCAAGGGTTTAGAACAAAAGCCTCCGTCAGGCGGTCGACCATTCCTCCTTGAATTGAGACTGCTCTCGACCAATTCCCACTACCAGAACATCTCATGTCCCAATGGTCCTTAGCTACTGTTTGTTTGGTCAAGGACTTGTTATCTAACTTAACTCATCCCGTAAATGTGACCCTACCATTTTCAAATCCAATAGGCCCGAGCCAACAAAGCACTATTAAGAAAGACAACTCTGGCATGCAAACAACCTAAGAGACCCCTATCCATTTACTCGGTTCGCGTGTTCTGATCCCTATAGTTAGGCCCTCCGTAGGGTTTGGTTGTTCCACGACAACCTAGCAGGCGGACTATAGAAATCTCACGGTGCGACCTAATGGAGGAGACCGTAGGATACGTTGACACGCGTCCTGCTCCCATTTACTATGGATACTTCCCTCATTCACCTTGGTATTGAACCATGCAAACACATACCGTAAGGGGACGCCCTATTGACGCCGCGTAGCCGAGTATGGAACTCACGGTGTGAACTCTTGAGGACGTGAGAGTAAACTCAATGCGAACATCTCGTTTTCTCCCACTGAAGTTCCTAAAATTAGGGTATGGATTTAACTTAGTCGGATTCTGGCTAAAAGAATCTATCTAAGCCTATGCCTATTATAACTATTATAACTAGGTCTTAAAACCTTATGTCTAGGTGAATAAACATTTTAATTACCTAGAGATAAAATAGAACTGAGGTTAATTCAACTCGTGGTCCGGCCGCCTTCAGTGTAGAGGTGTTCAGTTAACCAGTCGACTTAAGTACCCTGACCTTTTTGATGTAACTTCACCCAGAGAGTTCCCTTATAACCAAAGTCCTAAAGTCCTACTATATTTTAAACTATTTAAAATATTACGTAAGACTTATTTCTAATCATATTAGAAATTGAAACTTAGGTCTAAATGAATTTCAAACAATTTAAAACTAATTAAATTTAACCCAAGTTCCTATGTTTGCATGTATTTCTTTATTATAGGTTATGGTTTCTAAAACCCCTTTAATTTATAACTTTTATAAATTTTAATAATTAACCTTTGATAAAGAAACTATATTATAAATCCAACCATCTATATTCAAATTGAAATTATAAAAGAAATTCAACTATTTGAATTATAAAATTACTTAAATAAAATAACATTTATTTTAAACTAAGTAATTTCATGCTCCATTCAATTTATTTTCCATATAATCTAATTATAACACTTATAATTAATTACTCATGAAAAAATAAATTAGTCATTCATTCAACCATATTCATATAACATTTATATAAATAAAATGCATGAACATGCTTATCCTAAGGTGGGAATAATCTAAATGACATTCATATAGATAAAAAGTCAGAAACTTAATAATTTGGCCCCTAAAGTGCAAAAAAAAAAAAATTACATTAATTTATTTCATGAAACCGGTCCAAAAATACCCTGAACCGGCCTTGAACCGCTCGAACCAGACCAAAAGCAACGAACCAGCTCGAACCGGTCTACTGCTGCTTGAATCGCCTCACGGCGTTGCAACACTAATGCTAGCGTTGCAACGCCCGCTTCAACCTCGTGCACGCCTGCTATCGGGATGGCGTTGCAACGCTGAGGAGCAGCGTTGCAACGCCGCTACCCTTGATCGCCGCGCGTCGATAGGGAAAAGCGTTGCGTTGCGCCAGTTTTCTTCACGTTACAACGCTTGCGGTAGCGCGTTACGTAACCATCGCTTTGCCAGGCAGCAACCTTCTTCCACAAACACAACACTTCGTTCTTCAATTTCTTCTTCGATTCTCAACCAAATTGAATGAGACTTGTCCCGAACGACTCGTAACTCAATTACAGACTCAATTTTGCACCTTTTGCCCAAAAATGCAGGGGCCTTTACATACTAATTGATCAAAATCAAAGTAAACTAAGGCCAAAACATTCCTAAACAAGTTTTACAGCAAACCAAATGCAATTCCCACTAAATCAATGCAATTTTGTTTCAAAACAAAACAATACAAGCATTGCTCTGATACCAATTGATGGAGATCTGATCTCCTTGAGCAGCGAAAACGTGGTTTGGGATTGTTAATTGCTCGATTGTTTTAATTGAAACAAAAACCAGTACATTGACAAAAAGAACAGAACAAGCATGAAATTCTAATCCTATTAGACATGGATTGTAGCAAACATGCAAACATGTGTTTAACAATTAAACTAAAGGGAAGAAGAAGAATATCTTTGTAGTTTCTAATTCTCCAACAACACCTTGCTCCAAGCTTTTCAGTAGAACTTCTCTGTATTTTCCAAGTAAGACACCACCAATTGGAAAACCTTCTATATCTCTAAATGCTTAGATCTTTCCTTTGTGGGAAGGATTCCAACAGTTGGGAGATTTTTGGGAATTCTAGAGATTGAGAGAGAATTTCTTCTGTGAGTTTCAATCTAATTGATCGATCATACAAGCTTCACCTCTCTCCAAAAGAAGTTAAACCCAGCAGATGGGAACTCCCACTTCCTATCGAATAGGGAGTTGAGAGAGAGGGGGAACGTGTCTTCCTGACACGTTCCTTATTTAATTTAATCACATTAATTAAATAATCAAAATATAAATTAAATATCTTATATTTAATTTACATTAAAACACATTTAATGAATTATCCCTCTATCCTATAGTTTAATGCACATCTAATGTACATTAAATTTAACCTACAGTTTTTAAATATGAATCACATTCACATTTTAATCTAATATTTGAACTCTTTCAAATATTTAATTCTCTCACATAATTTAATATGAATCATATTCACATTAAATTTATAATATATAGTTCCAAAACTATATATTATATCGTATCTAAATACATCAAATATATTCCCTAATAAATTTGAACATTTCAAATTCAAATGATCTAAGAACCCTTTACGAGATAGAAGGTGGACCTAATGGACCTACAGATCAGAAGCTCCAACGATACGAGATTGCTCGGTTAATCTCATTAACCTCCCAATCAACATTTGTTAACTGCGGGAACACTCCACTAAAGTCCCAGAGTTGCACTCTTCTCACTGTAGATGTATTTCTGTGTCCATGGATATTGACCAATAACAGCAAGTCAATCCTTCACGAATGTTCGTAACACCAGCTGGGTCAAATTACCGTTTTACCCCTGGGTTACATCTTATACCTTAAGTACCAGTGCTCCTCTAATGAACAATTTGTTTGTGGTCCTACCAACAAAAAGAGTCCCTCTGGGGCCAATGAGAGGGTCGGGCCCTTTGTTCAAGTCCCGGAGACACCACTTAAGGAAACATTCCTCTACTTACCCTAGTAGGCGGGAAGGAGTAAATTTCATCTCGCTAAGTTAAGTTCCCAGTCGCTCACTCGGTCTTGTCCCTAAGAAGGTAGGCATATTGAGTCGGCGAATCTGACCACTCTCACCCATACTAGTCAAAGGACAATCCCTCATGAACGGGAGTTCGTAACCTGCTCAGGATTGAGATCAAGTTGCCTAGGTCATCCTAGTGAAATAGAAACCTAACTAGTCAACGGAGTTACAGCTAGAGGTTACTATTTCGTGGTCCAGTCTTATGTAATCTCATTACATAGGATATCCCCACTCACATGTCATCTACACGAACACGTTAGGATCACAGTGTTTGTATCAAATACAAAGTGGGCCACATCCATAGTTTTACCAGGGTAAGGTACCCAAACCTTATCCCCTAACTATAGACCCTTTAGGTTGTATCTCGAACCAAGATCCTTTTTATGTACATTACATTCAGTTAAAGATTCAGTTAACAACCTTGGATGTTTAGTTTATTGGATTTAGGGTTTAAATAGGCAAACTCGTAGATAACGAACAATAACACTTTATTGAAATAATAACACTTTATTACATTAATTAGAACATAATTAAAAACTACGAGTTTTAGGGCACAAATCCCAACAAAACCGTAGGTCGTCAACAACGAGAATCGTATTCAAGTTGGACTTCCACGTAGTAAAATTTTCACCAGTTAAACGGTCGCTTTTAAGTAAGGCTATTATTGAGGACGACATGCTGAAAATCCAAAATAGTTCTAATTAATTATGCTTTTTTTAACCCATTGTAAAAACCAATCTAATTTAGAAAAATTATTAAAGAACCCTAGTGTTTAAACTAAACCCACGGTTTATGTTAAACCTTTAATTTTGCAACGATACTTCAAGGGTTTAGAACAAAAGCCTCCGTCGGGCGGTCAGTCATTCCTCCCTTGAATTGAGACTTTCTCAGCCAATTCTCACTACCATAACATCTCATGTCCCAGTGGTCCTTAGCTACCGTTTGTTTGGTCAAGGATTTGTTAACTAACTTAACTCATCCCGTAAATGTGACCCTACCATTTTCAGATCCAATAGGCCCGAGCCAACAGGCTACTATTAAGGAAGACAACTGCTGGCAAACAACCTAAGAGACCCTATCCACTTCTGGAGTTCACGGTGTTCTGATCCCTATAGTCAGGCCCTCCGTAGGGTTTGGCTGTTCTAGGACAACCTACCAGGCGTACTATAGAAATCTCACGGTGCGACCTAATGGAGGAGATCGTAGGATACATTGACACGCGTCCTGCTCCCATTTACTATGGATACTTCCCTCATTCACCTTGGTATTGAACCATGCAAACACATACCGTAGGGGGACGCCCTATTGACGCCACGTAGCCGAGCATGGAACTCACGGTGTGAACTCTTGAGGACGTGAGAGTAAACTCGATGCGAACATCTCGTTTTCTCCCACTGAAGTTCCTAAAATTAACTTAGTCGGATTCTGGCTAAAAGAATTTATCTAAGTCTATGCCTATTATAACTATTATAACTAGGTCTTAAAACCTTATGTCTAGGTGAATAAACATTTTAATTATCTAGAGATAAAACAGAACTAAGGTTAGTTCAACTTAGGTTCCGGTCGGTTCCTCGTGTAGAGGTGTTAGTTAAGCGTCGATTTAAGTACCCCACCTTAGATGAACTTCACCCCAGTAGAGTTCCCTTTATAACCAAAGTCCTAAAGTCCTCTGTATTTTAAACCATTTAAAATACTACCTAAGACTTATTTCTAATCCTATTAGAAATTGAAACTTAGGTCTAAATTAATTTTAAACGATTTAACACTAATTAAATTTTAACCCAAGTTCCTATGTTTGCATGCATTTCTTTATTATAGGTTATGGTTTCTAAAACCCCTTTAATTTATAAATTTTATAAATTTTAATAATTAACCTATGATAAAGAAACTATATTATAAATCCAACAATCAATATTCAAATTCGAATTATAAAAGGAATTCAACTAATTGAATTATAAAATTACTTAAACAAAATAACATTTATTTTAAATTAAGTAATTTCATGCTCCATGCAATTTATTTTCCATATAATCTAATTATAACACTTATAATTAATTACTCATGAAAAAATAAATTAGTGCATTCAACCCTATTCATATAACATTTATATAAATAAAATGCATGAATATGTTTATCCTAAGGTGAGAATAATCTAAATGACATTCATAAAGATAAATAGCTGTAAAACGGGAATAATTTGGCCCCTAAAGTGGAAAAAGAAATAAATTACATTAATTTATTTCATGAAACCGGTCCAAAAATATCCTGAACCGGCCTTGAACCGCTCGAACCGGACCAAAACAACCGAACCGGTCTGCAGCTGCTGGAATGCCCCACGGCATTGCAACGCCCGCTTCGTCGTCTTGCGCGCCTAGTATCGGGTAGCGTCGCAACGCTGCTGACCCCTTGAACGCCCGCGTCGATAGGGAATGCTGGCGTTGCGACGCTGTTCTTCTTCGTTACAGTAACGCTTCGCTTTCGCGGCGACTTTCTTCCACGAATCTGGCGACTTTCAAACTTCAATATCTCCTTCGATTCTCAATCGAATTGCATGAAATTGGTCCCGAACGACTCGTAACTCAATTACAGACTCAATTTTGCACTTTTTGCCCCAAAATGCAGGGGCCTTTACATCCAATTTGAACAAAAATCGAAGTAAACTAAGGCCAAAACATTCCTAAACAAGTTTTACAGCAAACCAAATGCATTTCCCACCAAATCAATGCAATTTTGTTTCAAAACAAAACAAATCAAGCATTGCTCTGATACCAATTGATGGAGATCTGATCTCCTTGAGCAGCGAAAACGTGATTGGGATCTTAATTACTTGATTGTTTTGCTTAAAACAAAAAACAGTACATTGACCAAAAATACAGAACAAGCATGGTATTTCTAATCCTATTAGACATGGATTAAATGCATACATGCAAACATATGTTAAGTTTAACAATTAAACTAAAGGGAAGAAAAATACCTTTGTAGTTTCAACTTGCAGCAACTCCTTGCTCCAAATAAGACAGCAACACAGGAACTTCCAAGATGCTTCTCTGTTTTCTTCAATTGGACAACACCACGAGGAAAACCTTCTATCCTCTGAGATCTTAGAACAAAAACCTTTGTGGGAAGGTTTCCAACAATTGGAAGGTGAAGGGAATGAAAGTGTGAGAGAGAGAGTTTCTACAGCAATCCTCAATTGCCAACCAATTGATCGATTGATTAAAAGCACACCCCTTCTCCCTGTTAAGCTATCGTTAGGGAGAAGAAAGGGGATTGTGGGAATGTGTCTGGAAGACACGTTCCCTTATTTTATTATAAAAATAATAATAATAATAATAATAATAATAAAATCAAATTTAATTATTAAATTATATAATACAAATTAAATATCATATATTTAATTTAGATTAAATCTCATTTAATCATATCACCCCTTTAACCTATGGTTTTAATGTACATCCAGTGCACATTAAATTTTAACCTATAGTTTTCAAATGTGAATCACATTCACATTTAATATAATATTTGAACTCTTTCAAATATTCAATTCTCTCATATAATTTAATATGAATCATATTCACATTAAATTTATAATATATAGTTCCAAAACTATATATTATATCGTATCTAAATACATCAAATATATTCCCTAATGAATTTGAACATTTCAAATTGAAATGATCCAAGAACCCTTTACGAGCTAGAAGGTGGACCTAATGGACCTCTGGATCGTAAGCTCCAATGATATTTGAGATTGTTCTTTTAATCTCATTAACCTCTTAATCAACATTCGTTAATTGCAGAACACTCCACTAAAGTCTCACAAATTGCACTCTTCTCACTGCAGATATATTTACGTGTCCATGGATATTGACCAATAACAGCAAGTCAATCCTTCACGAATGTTCGTAACACCAGCTGGGTCAAATTACCTTTTACCCCTGGGTTACATCTTGTACCTTAAGTACCAGTGCTCCTCTAATGAAAATTTTGTTTGTGGTCCTACCAAGAAATAGAGTCCCTCTCGGGCCAATGAGAGGGTGGGCCCTTTGTTCAAGTCCCGGAGACACCACTTAAAGGAACATTCCTCTACTTACCCTAGTAGGCGGGAAGGAGTGAATTCCATCTTGCTAAGTTAAGTCCCCAGCCGCTCACTCGATCTTGTCCCCAAGAAGGTAGGCATATTGAGTCGGCGAATTTGGCCACTCCCACCCATACTAGTCAAAGGACAATCCCTCGCGAACAGGAGTTCGTAACCTGCTCAGGATTGAGATCAAGTTGCCTAGGTCATCCTAGTGAAATAGAAACCTAACTAGTCAACTGAGTTACAATTTAGAGGTTACTATTTCGTGGTCCGATCTTATGTAATCTCATTACATAGGATATCCCCACTCACATGTCATCTACGCGAACACGTTAGGATCACAGTGTTTGTATCAAATACAAAGTGGGCCACATCCATAGTTTAACTAGGGTAAGGTACCCAAACCTTATCCCCAACTATAGACCACTTTTAGGTCAGTATCTCGAACCGAGATCCTTTTTATGTACATTACATTCAGTTAGAGATTCATTTAACAGCCTTGGAAGTTTAGTTTATTGGATTTAGGGTTTAAATAAAGGCAAACTCGTAGATAACGAACAATAACATTTTATTGAAATAATAACACTTTATTACATTAATTAGAACATAATTACAAACTACGAGTTTTAGGGCACAAATCCCAACACATAGAGGGTGGGGCCCCGTTGTTCAAGACCTGGAGTCAGTTCTTAAGGGAACAACCTATCTAATTCCTTAGTATAAGAATGAGTGAATTCCATCTTGCACAGCTAAGTTCCCAACTACCTACGTGGTTCTGTCCCTGAGAAAGTAGACTTATTGAGTCGGCTACAGGCCACTCTCACCCATACTAGTCTAAGGACAAACCCCTATAAGCAGGAGTTCTTAACTTTCTAAGGATTCAGGTCGAGTCACTAATGACCATCTATAAATTATTAGTCTTATCCAGTTAACGGTGTTACACTGGTTAGACTAACAATTTGTGATCCAGTCTTGTATGAACTCTTCATACAGGATGCCCCCACTCGCATGTCAACTACATGAATGAGTTGGATTACCTCATTTGTACTAATTACAAAGTGAGTTGCATCCATGGTGTTACCAGAATGAGGTTTCCAACCTTATTCATATACCATAAACTATTTAGGTTATATTCTTGAACTCAACCCAAATAGTGTCCACTACACTGATGTTCAAGATAAATGTTATAACCTTGGAGCTTAGTTTATTGGATTTATAAAGCAAGATTGTAATTCTATCAAAACAAATAACACTTTATTTAATTGATCAAAATTACACAAGTTTAGGGCATAAATCCCAACAGAACCTAGTTCCCTTCCCAAAACCTTTTGCTCTGATACCAAGTTGTCACACCCCGTCCCAGCCTACTTGCTTATCCTAGGAAGAGATGCAAAGACAGAGAAAATCGACCTTTTTATTGGCTCTCCCTGACTAACACAAGACTTAACCTAAAATTAAATGCAACACAACACGTTTGAACAAGCAAGATTGAACACTGAAATACACATATAAACGAAACACATTCACTTCCGGTACCATGTTCTTTAGCTAGTCATAAAGCTTTCAAGTTTATTACAACCCATCTAATATGTTCTCACTACAAACCATATACAAAAGAAAGTGTATATACAAGAAGCTAAAACGGCGTGGTGGCAAACATGTCTTGTCAAGGCTAAGCACCGAGAACTCGTCTGCTACCTGGGAAAAGTAAACATAATGAATACGTGAGCTGAGAAGCCCAGTGAGTGTCTATTTTTAGAACATTATAAGCTTAAGGGTGAAGCATAATAATGGGCAGACTATAAGTAGAAAATAACTTAACATTTGTTTGTAAACATAATCAAGCCATGCTTTCAATTTACAGGTTTAAGTCATCACTTATGTATAGCATAAAAACTCATAATGTAGTACTATAATGAGGGTAGATAGATCAACAACGTAGAAGCTCATAACAATAAAACTCATGGCATGATACCACTTTCGAACCTTAGCGGTGGTAGAGTTATATTTATACCAATAACGTTCATACCTCTCTCACATGCACGTGGAATGCCATTGGCACTTTGGTTTTCCCTAATACCTTCTCTATGTCCTTCAGTATTAAGGTATGACCATTTACTACCCGAATACCTTCTCATTGTCCTTCAGTATCGGGAAATCATGATTCATTCCCCCCAAAGTACCTTCTCTAATGTCCTTCACTATTCGGGGCTAACAACAAACATGGGCATCATTTGTTTGCCATGGAAATCATGTTTTAATAATACATACAACAATTTCTTAACATTTTCATATTATCTTCTAAACATGTTCCCAAGTGGATTTACACAAAGCATTCTCTAGAGGAAATCATACTTCCATAATTTAGTTTCCATACTTAGATATATAGTTACAAACTAATTCAAAACATGCTTAGGTTCCATCAAGAACATTATGTTAAAAACTCCATGAAACTATACATAATTAATTCAAGCAGGATTCAATGATCAACATTTATGATTTTGAAGAAAACAAAGGTCAAGTATAGTTCTAAATAGAGTCACTCACAATCACCAAAAGAGTTCCAAGGATTATAAGCTATTCCTATCTCCGTTTGCCCTGAAAATGAAATTAGTAACATTAATTCCTTTCCTTATGCACCTTAAAAACAGATGTAATTGCATCCTATAACTCAATTCAAAATAACTATACACACATGGTTGTAAGGTATATAGAAATGGAAGAACATCTCCTTCAATCTCTTGCTAGCAGTTTTTCCCTTGCACCTAAAATTTGAGGTTCAAACTTCAGCTTGGGTTCCTCAAAGTTTATCAACACAACCACCCAATATTTTTTGATAAACTTCAAGGACAACATCTTAGCTTACGTACCTCAAAATTTCAGCTTCTAATTCCTCCTCATGAGCTCAAAAGAAACTGATCTCCTCACACTGTTTTGCTACCCGAGAACTTTGAACACCTCTCAGTTTTCTGCACTTTTCTCCTTCTTCCGCTTCGTATTTTCACAAAAGCCAACCCGTTTCATATTCTACACTCAATTTCTGAGATTTTGACTTAAAACGCATCGAATTTGGTTCAGTAAATTAAGAGATATGGTCGTTTGAAATTGACTCATTTTCCAACAGCTTGTTGTTTTCTATGAATTTGACAACACCTACTTGATAATTTAACTTCGAGGCTTCACCTCCTTTGGCAAGCTCCTACTACCATATTTACATCATAAGCCCCTTTTTAAAACACCAAAATAAGTAAGTAAATAAACCTTAAGCATTTAGCCAACTTATCCTAAGTTTGTAAGATATAAGATCTTCCATTCAATACATATTGCACCTAAAATTTCTCCAATTTACTAATGATTTTAACTTACTTCAATTCAACTTTTAATATGTTTATTTCAATAGCTTACCTATCTCCTTATGAAGCTTTAAACACATTGTAGACCCCAATTCAATAGATTTCCAAATTCGATCATGACATCCTTTAGTGCAACCTATATCATTTTGCATATTCAAAACATCATGTACGAGTGCAAAATGATAAAAGAAAATAGAGTTTAGGGCTTACAATTAGTGATACCAGGGTTTACTAGAAACCTTATTTCAATTTCTTGCCTTATAGAACAATGTATTTATGTTTCATTTTCTTTAAATAAAGTGTTTATTTTAAAGAAATGTGTGGAAATATGTTCAGCTTCATTAGAAAATGGCTTGTATGTTTTAAGACCAAATTCAGTCAAAACTTTTTTGAACACTGAATTATTTAAAACAACAAACACACAAACTAAGAAACGTAAAATTTCTTCTAAAGAAAATGCTCACCTTTGGCATCTTAGATTGGGTCACATTAACCTCAATAGGATTGACAGGTTGGTAAAGAATGGACTTCTAAATGAGTTAGAAGAAAATACTTTACTTGTATGTGAATCCTGCCTAGAAGGCAAAATGACTAAAAGACCTTTAAGAACCTCTTGAGCTTATACATTCAGACCTTTGTGGTCCGATGAATGTTAAAGCCAGAGGAGGTTATGGATATTTCATCTCTTTCATAGATGATTATTCCAGATTTGGGCATATTTACTTAATGCATCATAAGTCTGAAGCACTTGAAAAGTTCAAGGAATTCAAGAATGAAGTTGAAAATCAATTAGGTAAAACAATTAAAACACTTCGATTAGATCGAGGTGGAGAGTACATGGATTTAAAATTCCAGAACTATATGATAGAACATGGAATTACATCCCAACTCTCAACACCGGGTATGTCCCAGCAAAATGGTTTATCGAAAAGGAGAAATAGAACCTTGTTGGACATGGTTCGATCGATGATGAGTTATGCTCATCTCTCTAATTCCTTTTGGGGTTACGCAGTAGAGACTGCGGTATACATTTTGAACAATGTGTCATCAAAGAGTGTTTCTGAAACACCTTTTGAACTCTAGAAAGGACATAAAGGTAGTTTATGTCATTTCAGAATTTGGGATTGTCCAGCACATGCGCTTGTGACAAATCCAAAGAAGTTGGAATCACGTTCAAAATTGTGCCTATTTGTAGGCTACCCAAAAGAGACAAGAGGTGGATTATTCTATGATCCTAAGGAAGACAAGGTACTTGTGTCGACAAATGTCACTTTCTTAGAGGAGGACCACATCAGGGACCACAAACCAAGAAGTAAAGTTGTGTTAAGTGAGTTAGACGGAACAATAACAAAGGTTGCTAATAATGCTAGTACATCAACAAGAGTTGTTGATACTAGCTTGTCTAGTCATGAGTGTCCATCTCAAGAGTTGAGAATGTCTCGACGTAGTGGGAGGGTTATAACACAACCGGACTGTTACATGGGTTTATCTGAAACCCAAGTTATCATACCAAATGACGACTGTGAGGATCCACTGACTTATAATCAAGCGATGGTTGACAAAGACAAAGACAAGTGAGTCATAGCCCTGGACCAAGAAATGGAGTCTATGCACTTCAATTCTGTTTGGGATCTTGTAGATAAACCTGATGGGGTAAAACCTATAGGTTGTAAGTGGATCTACAAGAGAAAGCGTGGTGTAGATGGAAAGGTGCAAACCTTTAAAGCTAGACTAGTAGCAAAGGGATATACCCAGGTTGAAGGGGTAGACTATGAGGAAACCTTTTCACCTGTTGCTATGGTAAAGTCTATCCGTATCCTACTTGCCATTGCTGCATATTATGACTATGAGGTATGGCAAATGGATGTCAAGACAACATTCTTGAACAATCTTAACGAGAACATCTACATGGACCAACCCAAAGGGTTCATTGTACCAGGACAAGAGCAAAAGGTTTGCAGGCTTAAAAGGTCAATCTATAGGCTGAAACAAGCCTCTAGGTCCTGGAATATAAGGTTTGATGAGGCTATCAAATCTTTTGGCTTTGATCAGAATGATGATGAACCTTATGTCTACAAGAAAATCGTCAATAGTTCTGTCGCATTCCTAGTTCTATATGTAGATGATATCCTACTCATTGGGAATGATGTAGGTTATCTTACTGACATTAAGAATTGACTAGCTACGCAATTCCAAATGAAAGATTTGGGTGAAGCGCAGTTTGTTCTTGGGATCCGTGTTTGTCCTAAGCCATAAAAATAAAACACTAGCCTTGTCTCAGACATCTTACATCGACAAAGTGTTGTTGAGGATTAAGCTGCAAGACTCCAAAAAGAGTTTATTGTCTTTTAGATATGAAGTTCATTTGTCTAAGGAACAGTGTCCTAAGACACCTCAAGGAGTTGAGGACATGAGACAGATTCCTTATGCATCAGTTGTTGGGAGTCTAATGTACGCCATGTTGTGTACTAGGTCAGACATCTGTTTTGCAGTTGGGATGGTGAGTAGATATCAATCCAATCCAGGACCTGAACACTGGACAACGGTTAAAACAATCCTTAAGTATCTTCGGAGAACAAGGTGTTGGGATTTGTGCCCTAAACTTATGTAATTTTGATCAAATAAATAAAGAGTTATTTGTTTTGATAAAATTATATTCTTGCTTTATAAATCCAATAAACTAAGCTCCAAGGTTATAATGTATCTTGAACATCAGTGTCAACTAATTACAAAGTGCGCCGCATCCACTTTCATTTCATGTAGTTGACATGCCCCCACTCGCATGTCAACTACATGAATGAGTTGGAAAACCTCATTTGTACTAATTACAAAGTGGGTCGCATCCATGGTGTTACCAGAATAAGGTTTCCAACCTTATTCTTATACCATAGACCATTTAGGTTATACTCTTGAACATAATCCAAATAGTGTCTACTACACTGGTGTTCATGATACATTATAACCTTGGAGCTTAGTTTATTAGATTTATAAAACAAGAATATAATTTTATCAAAACAAATAACTCTTTATTTATTTGATCAAAATTACATAAGTTTAGGGCACAAATCCCAACAATCTCCCACTTGACCTAAAGCTTGTGGAGTAATAAAAACATTACGGTAATGTAAATACAATAAACTAGGGCATTTTAAACCCTTTGTACAATATACTCCCACTTGTCCTAGTTGGGGAAGATTTGTAAACCTAGACCTTCTAGGTGACTCTCAAATATTTTAGTCGTGAGAGCTTTTGTAAAAGGATCAACAACGTTATGCTCTGAGGCTATCTTCGTGACAATCACGTCTCCTCGATGCACGATCTCCCGGATGAGATGATATTTCCACTCAATGTGCTTTCTCCTCTTGTGACTTCAGGGTTCCCTTGAATTTGCCACTGCACCACTGTTATCGCAATACAGCGTGATGGGCAAAGTCATATTTGGAACAATTTCCAAATTTAGCGTGAATTTCCTTAACCAAACGGCCTCTTTAGCTGCTTCACAAGCTGCTACATATTCGGCCTCCATGGTGGAATCAGCAATGCATCCTTGTTTGACGCTTCGCCATAATACAACTCCTCCGTTAAGAGTAAATAATGACCCTGATGTAGATTTTCGAGAATCTTTATCAGTCTGAAAGTCAGAATCCGTGTATTCTGTAAGGATCAAATCCTTAGCCCCATACACAAGCATGTAGTTCCTTGTTCTCCGTAGATACTTAAGGATTGTTTTAACTGTCCAGTGTTCAGTTCCTAGATTGGATTGATACCTACTGATCATTCCAACTTCAAAACAAATGTCTGGCCTAGTACACAACATGGCGTACATCAGGCTCCCAACAGCTGATGCATAACGAATCCGTCTCATATTCTCAACTTCTTAAGGTGTCTTAGGACACTGTTCCTTAGACAAATGAACTTTATGTCTAAAAGGCAATAAACCCTTTTTGGAGTCTTGCATCTTAAACCTCAACAACACTTTGTCGATGTAAGATGTCTGAGACAGGGCTAGTATTTTATTCTTGCGGTTCCGGACAATCTGGATTCCAAAAATAAACTGCGCTTCACCCAAATCTTTCATTTGAAATTGCGTAGCTAGCCAATTCTTAATGTCAGTAAGATATCCTACCTCATTCCCAATGAGTAGGATATCATCCACATATAGAACTAGGAATGTGACAGAACTATTGATGATTTTCTTGTAAACACAAGGTTCATCATCATTCTGGTCAAAACCAAAAGATTTGATTGCATCATCAAATCTTATGTTCCAGGACCTAGAGGCTTGTTTCAATCCATAAATTGACCTTTTAAGCCTGCAAACCTTTTGCTCTTGTCCTGGTTCAATGAAACCTTTGGGTTGGTCCATGTAGATGTTTTCCTCAAGATTTTCATTCAAAAAGGTTGTCTTGACATCCATTTGCCATACCTCATAGTCATAATATACAGCAATGGCAAGTAGGATACGGATAGACTTTACCATAGCAACAGGTGAAAAGGGTTCCTCATAGTTGTTCAACTTGGGTATAACCCTTTACTACTAGTCTAGCTTTAAAGGTTTGCACCTTCCCATCTACACCACGCTTTTTCTTGTAGATCCACTTACAACATATAGGTCTTACCCCTTCAGGTTTATCTACAAGATCCCAAACATAATTGAAGTGCAAAGACTCCATTTCTTGGTCCATGGCTATGACCCACTTGTCTTTGTCTTTGTCAACCATCACTTGATTATAAGTCGATGGATCCTCGCATTCGTCATCTGGTATAACAACTTGGGTTTCAGATATACCCATGAAACGATCAGGTTGCGTTATAACCCTCCCACTACGTCGAGGCATACTCAACTCTTGAGATGGACTCTCTTGACTAGACAAGCTAGTATCAACAACTTTTGTTGACGTACTAGTTTTATTAGCAACTTTTGCTATTGTTCCGTCTAACTCACTCAACACAATTTTACTTCTTGGTTTGTGGTCCCTTATGTGGTCCTCCTCTAAGAAAGTGGCATTTGTCAACACAAAAACTTATTTTCCTTAGGATCATAGAATAAAGCACCTCTTGTTTCTTTTGGGTAGCCTACGAATAGGCACAATTTTGAACGTGAATCCAACTTCTTTGGATTTGTCACAAGCACATGTGCTAGACAACCCCAAATTCTGAAATGACATAAACTACCTTTACGTCCTTTCCAGAGTTCAAAAGGTGTTTCAGAAACACTTTTTGAGGGCACATTGTTCAAAATGTATACCGCAGTCTCTACTGCATAACCCCAAAATGAACTAGGGAGATGAGCATAACTCATCATTGATCGAACCATGTCCAACAAGGTTCTATTTCTCCTTTCCGATACACCGTTTTTTTTGGGGCGCGTCGGGAGCCGAGAGTTGGGATGTAATTCCATGTTCTATCATATAGTTCTGGAATTTTAAATCCATGTACTCTCCACCTCGATCTGATCGAAGGGTTTTAATTGTTTTACCTAATTGATTTTCAACTTCAGTCTTGAATTCCTTGAACTTTTCAAGTGCTTCAAACTTATGTTGTATTAGGTAAATATGCCCAACTCTAGAATAATCATCTATAAAAGAGATGAAATATTCATAACCTCCTCTGGCTTTAACACTCATCGGACCACAAAGGTCTGAATGTATAAGCTCAAGAAGTTCTTTGGCTCTATAACCTTTTCCACTAAAAGGTCTTTTAGTCATTTTGCCTTCCAGGCAGGATTCACATACAGGTAAAACATTTTCCCCTAACTCATTTAGAAGTCCATTCTTTACCAATCTCTCAATCCTATTGAGGTTAATGTGACCCAATCTAAGATGCCAAAGATGAGCATTTTCTTTAGGAGAAATTTTACGTTTCTTAGTTTGCGTGTTTGTAGTTTTATATAATTCAGTGTTCAAAACCATTTTGACTGAATTAGGCTTTAAAACATACAACCCATATAAAGCAAGAAATAGAAATACATTGTTCCACACTTTTCTTCAAAATAAACACTTTATTCATTAAGAAAGAAACAGAAATACATTGTTCTATAAGGCAATAAATTGAAATAAGGTTTCTAGTAAACCCTGATATCACTAATATATTGTCTAATAACATATATTTCTTGCCAAAATAATGTTTCATCGTGCCTACTGCTACAGCCGAGATGACTTCTCCATTTCCAACCCGGAGCGTTATCTCTCATTTCTATAGCTGCTCCCAGGAATCAATTCTCTGAAAAGAAGAGCAAACATGATTAGTGGTGCCTAAATCAAGTATCCAAGAAGTTTTATCATTATCCACTAAACAAGCTTCTAAGCAAAGTAAATCATATTTACCTTCCTTCTTCTTTTCTGCAATTTACTTCGGACAGTTCCGTTTCCAATGCTCGTCTTCGTTGCAGTGGAAACACTTTCCTTTGTCTGCAACTTCTTTGATTTTCTTTCCCTTCTGGGCGGCAGCTTTGTCGGCTCGTTTCCCTTTACCAACCTTCTTCATGTTCTTCTTCTTCCCTTTCAGTTTAGAAGAAGATAAAGCCACTGTTTTTTATCCAGAGGTCGAACCTCTATGATAACTCCTACTGGCAACATTTGCCTCACCTTTTGATCCCTGAATTTTCATCAAAGATTGAAAGGTCTGGAGTTCATTCAGAAGGGAGGTAAGATTAAAAGTAAGTTTGTTCATAACAACATTACTTCTAAATCAGTGGGAAACTATCTGGAAGGGGTTCGAAATGAAGTCGACTGGCTCGATTCATCGATGGAAGCACCATTCGACTCCGCGATGTTAAAGTGTACCATCATATCTAGGACATGATCCCGAACATATGTACCCTCTGGCATACTCGAGTTGAATATGTACTTTAGGGCATTGTATCGGGCTTGTGTGGATTGTTGTCCAAACATACCCTGCGCTGATTCATGATTTCCTTAGCGGTTATCATGCCCTCATGCTTCTTGGCTAATATGTCAGACACATTTGCCAGCATATAGACCTTGGCCTTATCATTGGCCTTGATCCATCGATCATATGCATCACGAACATTTCGTGAAGCATTCGATCCTGGCACCTGAGGACACTCCACAGTTAGCACAAATTTCAAATCGTCCACTACCAATATAGTGTTGAGTTTGTTTTTCAACGTCATCATATTCTCTCCGGTTAACTTGTCCGCACCCAATAAGGAAATTATAGAGCTAGACATTTTGCTGAAAATTTACAAATAAAACTTGTATGAGTTTCTTGCTATAATTTTCTAATCCAATCATGTTTTAGCTAATTATCAAATGATTCCTAGGTCATTTATAATTTGCAATGATACTCCAAAGGTTTAGAATGTATGACACCGAAGGGTAATAAAAAACACTCCTCCTCTGGATCAAGACACTCTTGACCAAAACCTAATGCCAGAATAACTCTTATCCCTATAGGCTTTAGTTACCATTATTCAGTCAGGATACATACACTTCTTATGTACCTTGTGAGTGTAACCCTATGTCTTTAGACCCCAGAGTCCTCATCCAATAAAATCTACCGAAAGGAGGACTAGATTGAAAAATAGACTAAAGAAATCTTTATCCCTTTCGGGTGTCTACTGTGTTCGATCCCCTATGATCAAGCCTCCGAAGGGATTGTCTGGTCCAGGCAAAACTAGCAGGCTGACCATAGTGATCTTATGGTGTAAATCGATCAAGAGACCACCATAGGTTTTGTTTTCACTAAACTCGCTCCCACTCACTATAAGTACCCTCTCCATTCACCTTGATATTGACTCATACAAACACCATCCGAAGGGGGACGCTCTCGTTTGCGCCACGAGGCCAAGTATGAGTCTCACGGTGTGAACTTCCCGGAGATACGTAAGTGAAAAATATGTATCATATACACTTTTCCTCTCACTGGATATTTTAAATCTATAGGAATCTTACTTAGGCTAAACCCGGCTAATGGTTTTACCTAAACTATCAATATAACTCTTATATTGATAATCAATATAACTCTTATATTGATTTTATCCTAAGTTTGCTAATATAACTCTTTATATTAAGCCTAGGATTTCTAATTTATTAACCCCTTAATAAACATGTCGATGCTTACTATAATTTATAAACTCTCCGATTAAATTTCACTCCTGTGTCGGTTCTGTAGGGGTGTTTCCGCTTTAAACACCTTAATTACCCCACCCTAGAGCAGAACTTTCCTTAGACAGAGTTCCTCTTTTAATCATTGTTTATAAATTACTTGGTTCCTAATTCTAATCTAATTAGAACTAGATAACCTAAGGTCTATTAATTTCAAGTTCTAAACATTTTAAAACTAATAATTAACCTTAGGTGACATGCATACTATGTCATAGTGCTTGATCATTCATCTCATGAATAATAAAACATACATAGCATAATCATCTCATGAATTATAACGCATGTCAATGTTGTCCATAAATTAATATAACACTTTATATTAATTAATCATGCAAACTATATAATATAACTCTTTATATTATAAATGATGCATGGAAATGCTTAACCTAAGGTGGGATTTCTAAATTAAAAGCATACATTATGCATGGCAATAATGTTGGGATTTTTGTCCTAATCTCGTGTTTGTAAATTACTGTTTGAAATTAATAAGAGTTATTTATTTCATCACTTTGTGTCTCGCAATATTTATAAACTTTTCCAATAAACTAAGCTCCAGGGTCATTGAATTTATGAGAGAACTAGAACTTGAACGGTGTGTAGTGGACACACAGGGAGGATCACGTTCGAGTTAATGACCCGAACGGTCTACAGTATATGGATAGGGTTGGAGACCTAATCCTGGATACACTGTGGATGCGGCCCGCTTTGTATTAGATACAAATGAGGTGATCTGACTCGTTCATGTTGTTGACATGCGAGTGGGGGCATCCTGTGCAATGAGATTGTACAAGACCGGACCGTGAATTATTAGACCTCTCACGATGTAACACCGCTGACAAGATGGGACTAATAACTTCGTGAGATGACCATTAGTGACTCGACACAATCCTAAGCGTGTTACGGACTCCGCCCATGCGGGGGTATCCTTTGACTAGTACGGGTGAGGGTGGTCATAGTTACTCGCCCAATATGCCTATCTTCTCAGGGACAGGACCAAGTAGGGAGCTGGGAACTTAACTACGCGAGATGCAATTCACTCGTTCCCGCCTTTAGGGAAACTAGAGGGGTTGTTCCCTTAAGTGTTGTCTCCAGGGCTTGGACAACGGGCGCCCACCTTCTCACTGGCCCGAGAAGGGTGTTGTGTATGGTTGGACCATCACAATATGTTGTTCATTAGAGGAGCAGTGGGGACACTTAGGAACAAGAGGTAGACACAAGGGTAAAACGGTAATTTGACCCAGCCGTGTCTACGAACAACCTGTGAAGGGTCGACTCATGGGCATTGGTTATAACAGTGGACACGTAATATTCTCGCGCCGACGGAGTGCACTACGGGCTATAGTGGAGTGTTATCAGTAGCTAATGAATGTTGATTAACCGGTCAAAGTGTTTGACGAGGTTAATCTCGGATCATGGAGCCCGCCATCGTAGGTCCATTAGGTCCTCGGTTGGCTCAATCAAGTTAAAAGAAGGGTTAATGTTTTGGTATGAAATTGAAGTGTTCAATTTCACTTTAAGGGCATTTATGTAATTTATATGAGATATGAATGATATATTATATAGTTTAATGTGAATGAGATTCATAATAAACTATAGGTTAGCCTAATTGTTGAATTAGGGCTAATTGGAGAAATTAATTGAGAGGAATTAAATTAGATGTGATTCAATTTAATTAATCCACATTTATTGCAAATTAGATTTGCAATATGAGATATGAGATATCTTATATTATGTGGTTATGCAAATGAGATTTGCATAACCTATGGTTGTGGTAAAGTGGTAATAATGTGGAGATTTTAACTCCATCATTTCCACTATTTAATCCCTTCTTGCAAGAAGGAATTCAAGCTTTCACTCTCATTTTTTTGGATTTCACCCAAAAGAAGAGTTTTCTCTCAACCTTTTTCTCTCAATTCTCCTCCCTTTCCTAAACAAAAAGTCCCACCACTTTCCTTCTTCCTAAGGAAGAACAACCGAGAAGGCTGGTTGTGGTGTTCATTTTGTACGAGAGAAGCGATCGTTGAGAAGCACGAATTGTTCGTGACCGAAGAAGAAACCTTGAAGTTTTTGTCTACAACAAGTAAGTAAACTTCTCCTTACTGTTTTTCTTCCTCTTTTGCATGTTTAGCCTAGATCTAAGAGTTAGATCATTTTAACAAGATCAAGTAGCATAATGATACCTTGACGATTCGATCGTCTTCCGCTGCGCGGGGATTTTCATTCCTTCAAATGGTATCAGAGCCATTTCAATGATTTTTTGTTATGCACTGTTTTTGTTAAAATAGGTGGGTAAATTGCCTTAATTTATGTGATAAATTGTTGGTTTGCAAAATAGATGTTTCGGTTTTTGGCACTCGAATAGATTTGCAATTTATGTTGATGAGATCAATGTAAGGGCCCGTTGTTTTGGGGCATTTTGTTGTAAATCGAGTCTGTAAGTCCGAGTCGTTCGTAGCAAGTGTTGTTGTGAAGAAATCGGAGCGGAAACGAGCATTTTTCGAAGCACAAACAGCAAAGGTGTTTGTTGTATAGGCGACGGCGTTGAGACGTTGCTCCTTGTCGTCTCAACGATGTGCCAGCAGGAGCAAGGCGCGCTGCAGGACAGCGTTGCAACGTTGGACGTAGCGTTGAGAACGCTGGATCGACGCTGGAAGCGACAGCCTTGCAACGCTGCACGCGTTGAGGAGTAGTTCGCAAGGCAGTTTCGCATTAGTGGGCAGTTTGCTTCTTAGTGGGCGGTTTTTCCCGTTTTTATTTATTTATTTAATTATAAAATGTATTTTTATTTTGTTTATTTAATTATTTCATTAAATAATATTAATATAAGAGTTATATTAATGTTATTTAATTAAATAATTGCCCCTAGGTGCCAAAAACCGGTCCATTTTTGCTATTTAATTATTTTATGCATGAGATGTATGATTTAATTAAATTCTATGTGCATAATGTATGCCATATAGATTTAAAATCCCACCTTAGGTTAAACATTCATGCATCATTTATATTATAAGAGTTATAATATATAGTTTGCATGATAGGTTATATTATAAGAGTTATAATATAATTAAATGCATGTTTAATTTAATTAATATAAGTGTTATATTTTTTAGATTAAAGTATGCTCATGCATTTATATTCATGTGATGAATTATATTATGTTATAGTATATAGTTATTCATGTGATGAATGATCAAGCACTATAACATAGAAATGCATGCAACCTAAGTTAATTATTAGTTTTAAAGAGTTTAAAACTTGAATTATTAGACTTAGTTTTTCTTTTTCTAATGAGATTAGAAATTAGGAAATCAAAGTTTAGTCTATGAATGGAGACTCCATTAGTAACTCTGTCTAAGGAAGGTTTTGTCTAAGGTCAGGGTATTTAAGTTGACGCTTGCAGAACACCCTACACAGGAAACCGACACGGGAGTGAATTCGATGCGAGAGATTCTTAGATTATACTTATCGTGAGTGTCGCTAATTAAAAGTGTTTTAATTAACTCACATAGACCTAAGTTATAATGTGATTATAGACTTAGGTTAATACCATATAAGAGTTATATTGGTAGACTTAGGTAAATTTTAGCCGATTTATCTAGGTCATTCCCTATTAAAATTAAAGTGGTGAGTGGGAGAAAATATAGTGTATGAGATACATTTGAATTTCCAACCACAAATCTCCTTTAAGTCCGCACCGTGAGATCTATACTCGGCCTCGTGGCGCAAATGGGAGCGTCTCCCTTCGGGTGGCATTTGTATAGGTCAATATCATCGTGGATGGAGAGAGTACTTATAGTGAGTGGGAGCGGGACTTGTGAAAACGAGACCCATGGTCTCTTCTTTCGATTCACACCGTGAGACGCCTATGATCCGCCTGCTAGTTTGGCCTAGACCAGACAATCCCTTCGGAGGGCCTGATCATGGGAGTCGGAACACCGTGAATTCTCGAAAGGGATACAGTTCGTGGTTAGTTTTCCTTCTTGGTTCACCCTTCGGTGGCTATTGTTTGGACGGATGCTTGGAAACTTAAAGATTGAGGGTGACACTCACAGAATTCGTTAAGTGTTAATTAATTCGACCGAACAATGGTAATTGGACGCTTAATGGAATAAGAGTTATTCTGGAATTAGGGTCTGATCGAGAAAGTCTCGTCCTAGAGGAGGAGTGTTCTGTTCACCCTTCGGTGGCGGTCATTCTAAACCTTTAGGGTATCATTGCAAAATTTTGAATGACCTAGGGATCATGAAACAATTTTGCTAAAACTTGATTGGATTTCAAAAGTTTTTGCAGAGACTAACACAAAGTTTTCTTAATTTTCACTTAAAACATGTCTAGCGCAATAATAATCTACTCACGTCCCAATAAATTAGTGGGAGATAATTACCAAAGTTGGAAAAACAACATAAACACAATTTTGGTAACCGACGACATAAAGTTCGTGTTGTCTGAGGAGTGTCCTCAGATGTCGGGCTCGACTGCGTCGCGAAGTGTTCGCGATGCATACGATTGGTGGATCAGGGCCAATGAAAAGGTCAAGGTCTACATCATTGCCAGCATGTCTGATGTATTGGCAAAGAAGCATGAGCTGATGGTCTCCGCCAAAGAGATCATGGAGTCCTTGCAAGAAATGTTTGGACAACAGTCCTTTCAGGTCCGGCATGACTCGCTCAAATACGTCTTCAACGCACGGATGAAAGAGGGGTCGTCTGTCCGTGAACATATTCTAGACATGATGACCCACTTTTATCTGGCTGAGATGAACGGGGCTTCGATCAACGAGTCGAGCCAAGTCATTTTTATTTTTTAGACTCTCCAATCCTTGAACAGGGTCAAGGAATCTGAGGCAAATGTTGCCTACAGGTCTTATCACAGGGGTTCGACCTCTGGGACGAAACCTGTTGCTCCTTCACGCCCGAAAGGGAAGAAGAGGATGAAGAGGGGTAAAACTGACCGAGCTGTCGCCCACAAGGGCAAGAAGGTCAAGGACGTTGCAGAGAAAGTAAAGTGTTTCCACTGCAATGGGGCGGACAATGGAAGAGGAACTGTCCAAAATTCCTGGTCGAGAGGAAGAATCAAGGTAAATGTGATTTACTTGTGACAGAAACTTGTTTAGTGGAGAGTAGTGACTCTTCCTGGATATTGGATTCGGGAGCAACTAACCATGTTTGTTCTTCTTTTTCGTGATTGATTCTGGCAAACACGCGAGAGGGTGAGGTGACTCTGCGGGTTGGATCCGGGGATCTTGTCTCTGCTGCAGCGATCGACACGGTGAAGCTACATTTTGGCAGGAACTACATTTTGTTGGACAATTTGTACATAGTTCCAGGGTTTACTAGGAACCTAGCTTCTATTTCCTGCCTTTTAGAACAGTGTATTTCCATTTCTTTTTATGGTAATAAAGCGTTTATTTCCAGAAATGGTAATCTTATTTGTTCTGCTTCACTTGAGCATAATCTGTATGTTTTGAAACCTAATTCGGTCAAAAGTGTTTTGAATACTTAATTGTTTAAAACTGTAGAAACACGAACCAAGAAAACAAAAGTTTCTCCTAAAGAAAATGCCCATCTTTGGCATCTACGATTAGGCCACATTAATCTCAATAGGATTGAGAAACTAGTGAAGAGTGGACTTCTAAACGAGTTGGAAGAAAACTCTTTACCGGTGTGTGAGTCATGCCTTGAGGGCAAAATGACCAAACGTCCTTTTGGTGGAAAAGGATATAGAGCCAAAGAGCCTCTTGAGTTAGTACATTCTAACCTCTGTGGTCCAATGGATGTTAAAGCTCGGGGTGGTTATGAGTACTTCTTGTCTTTCATAGACGATTACTCCAGATATGGGTATATTTACCTAATGCACAAGAAGTCTGAAACTCTTGAAAAGTTCAAGGAGTACAAGACTGAGGTTGAGAACCTCTTAGGTAAATCGCTTAAAACACTTCGATCGGATCGAGGTGGAGAGTACATGGACACCGAATTCCGGACTATATATGATAGAACACGAATTACGTCCCCAACTCTCGGCCTGGTATGTCACGAAGAGAATGGTGTATCGCAGAGGAGAAACAGAACCTTGTTGGAAATGGTTCGGTCGATGATGAGTTATGCTCGTCTCCCTGATTCTTTTTGGGGTTACGCAGTGGAGACTGCGATCTATATTTTGAACAACGTTCCGTCGAAGAGTGTTTGTGAAACACCTTTCGAGCTCTAGAGTGGACGTAAAGGCGCTTTACATCACTTGAGAATTTGGGATGCCCGCCCACGTGTTGGTGTCAAACCCGAAAAAGTTGGAACCCCGTTCGAAATTGTGCCTATTCGTAGGTTACCCTAAAGAGACTATGGGTGGTCTGTTTTACAATCCTAAGGAAAATAGGGTGTTTGTGTCGACAAACGTCACTTTCCTAGAGGAAGACCACATCAGGGATCATTTACCAAGGAGTAAAATTGTGTTAAATGAAATGGATGCGATACATCGCCAAGAGAGTTGCTAATGGGGCTAGTACGTCAACAAGTGTTGTTGATCCTAACACGTCTAGTCAAATCCGTTCCCAAGAGTTGGGAATGCCTCGACGTAGTAGGAGGGCTGTGAGACAGCCTGATCGTTACATGGGTTTAGCTGAAACCTCAGTTGTCGCTCCTGATGATGACTGTGAGGATCCATTGACCTATGATCAGACAATGGTTGATGTTGACAAAGACGAATGGATTAAACCTATGAACCAGGAAATGGAGTCTATGTACTTCAATTCTATCTGGGAGCTTCTAGATCAACCGGATAGGGTAAAACCTATTGGTTGCAAATGGTTCTACAAGCGTAAACGTGGCGTAGATGGGAAGGTGCAGACCTTCAAAGCCCGACTAGTGGCAAAGGGTTTTACCCAGGTTGAAGGGGTTGACTATGAGGAAACCTTTTCACCTGTTGCAATGGTAAAGTCGATCAGGATCCTTCTGGCCATTGCCGTGTATTATGACTACGAGGTATGGCAGATGGACGTCAAGACTGATGGAGATCTGATCTCCTTGAGCAGCGGAAACGTGGTTTGGGATCGTTAATTGCTTGATTGTTTTAATTGAAACAAAAACCAGTACATTCATAAATAAAACATACAGAACAAGCATGCTAATTCTAATCTAATTAGACATGGAGAAAAGCATACATGCAAACATGTTAAGTTTAACAATTAAACTAAAGGGAAGAAGAATTACCTTTGTAGACTCACAACAACTCTTTGCTCCAAGCAAATTTCAGTAACTCAACAACACAACAACTCCTCTGTTTTTCAAGCAGGGACACTACCCACAGGAGAACCTCCTATGTCTCTGAGTTCTACTTAGATCTACCTTGGTGGGAAGGTAATCCAACAATTGGAAAGTATTTGGGAATTCTAAAATTGAGAGAGAGAGAGAATTCCTCTTGCAGCAATTCACCAATTGCTTCAATAATGCAAGTGATCGATCAATCTGTTATGCACACCCCTTCTACCTGTTAAGCTATCGATAGGGAGAAGGAAGGGGATAGTGGAAATGTGTCTGGATGACACGTTCCCTTATTTTATTATTAAAATAATAATAATTAAATCAAATTTAATTGTTAATTGCAAATTAAATATCATATATTTAATTTGGATTAAATCTCATTTAATCATATCATCCATTTAACCTATAGTTTTAATGTACATCCAGTGCACATTAAATTTTAACCTATAGTTTTCAAATGTGAATCACATTCACATTTAATATAATATTTGAACTCTTTCAAATATTCAATTCTCTCATAAAATTTAATATGAATCATATTCACATTAAATTTATAATATATAGTTCCAAAACTATATATTATATCGTATCAATATACATTAAATATATTCCCTAATGAATTTGAACATTTCAAATTCAAATGATCTAAGAACCCTTTACGAGCTAGAAGGTGGACCTAATGAACCTACAGATCAGAAGCTCCAACGATACGAGATTGCTCGGTTAATCTCATTAACCTCCCAATCAACATTCGTTAACTGCGGGAACACTCCACTAAAGTCTCACAGCTGCACTCTTCTCACTGCAGATGTATTTCTGTGTCCATGGATATTGACAAATAACAACAAGTCAATCCTTCACGAATGTTCGTAACACCAGCTGGGTCAAATTACCGTTTTACCCCTAGGTTACATCTTATGCCTTAAGTACCAGTGCTTCTCTAATGAACAATTTGTTTGTGGTCCTACCAACAAACTGAGTCCCTCTCGGGCCAATGAGAGGGTCGGGCCCTTTGTTTAAGTCCCGGAGACACCATTTAAGGGAACATTCCTCTACTTACCCTAGTAGGCGGGAAGGAGTGAATTCCATCTTGCTAAGTTAAGTTCCCAGCCGCTCACTCGGTCTTGTCCCCAAGAAGGTAGGCATATTGAGTCGGTGAATCTGGCCACTCTCACCCATACTAGTCAAAGGACAATCCCTTGCGAACAGGAGTTCGTAACCTGCTCAGGATTGAGATCAAGTTGCCTAGGTCATCCTAGTGAAATAGAAACCTAACTAGTCAACGGAGTTACAGTTAGAGGTTACTATTTCGTGGTCTGGTCTTATGTAATCTCATTACATAGGATATCTCCACTCACATATCACCTACACGAACACGTTAGGATCATTGTGTTTGTATCAAATACAAAGTGGGTCACATCCATAGTTTAACCAGGGTAAGGTACCCAAACCTTATCCCGTAACTATAGAACCTTTAGGCTGTATCTCGAACCGAGATCCTTGTTATGTACATTACATTTAGTTAAAGATTCATTTAACAGCCTTGGATGTTTAGTTTATTGGATTTAGGGTTTAAATAAAGGGAAACTCGTAGATAACAAACAATAACAGTTTATTGAAATAATAACACTTTATTACATTAATTAGAACATAATTACAAACTACGAGTTTTAGGGCACAAATCCCAACAAACTCCCGCTTGAACTAAAACTCTAGTGGGGTACATCATAATCTAAAACAGTGGTTACAAGAGATAGAAATACAATAAAGTAGGGCATCCATATACCCCATTACATATCTCCCACTTGCCCTAGATTAGCTTATGTACATATCTCGTAGACCCAGACTTTCCAGATGACCCTCGAACACTTTAGCCGTGAGAGTCTTTGTAAACGAATCAAGCAATATTGTGCTCGGCGATCTTCGTGGATCATCACATCTCCTCGTTGCACTATTTCTCGTATCGGTGATACTTCCTCTCGATGTGCTTTCCTCACTTATGGTCATGAGGTTCCTTCGAATTGGCTACGCACCACCATGTTGTCACAAAGATAAGGTGATGGGAGATTCCATATTTGGAACAACTTCCAAATCGATAAGGAATTTCCTTAGCCAAACAACCTCTCCCCAGCCGCTTCACAAGCGACAACATACTCAACCTCCATTGTGGAGTCGATGCATCCTTGCTTGATGCTTCGCCATACTATAACTCCTCGTTCGGGGTGAAAAACTCGATCCCGATGTGGATTTCTGAGAATCCTTATCGGTCTGAAAATCAGAATCAGTGTATCCAGTAAGGATCAGATCCTTAGACCCATACACAAGCATATAGTCCCTTGTTCTCCTTAGACACTTGAGGATATTTTTAACCGTTGTCCAGTGGTCTAACCCTAGATTGGACTGGTACCTACTGACTATTCCCACTGCATAGCAAATGTCCGGCCTCGTGCATAGCATAGCATACATTAAGCTACCTACTGCAGAGGCATAGGGAATATATCTCATATCCTCAACATCTTGAGGTGTCTTGGGACACTGTTCCCTAGACAAATGAACTCCGTGTCTGAAGGGTAATAAGCCCCTCTTGGAATTCTGCATTGAATATCTGGACAACATCTTGTCGATATAAGACGCTTGAGACAAAGCTAGCGTTCTGTTCTTGCGATTCCTAAAGATCTGAATCCCAAGAACATACTGCGCCTCTCCCAAATCTTCATTTGGAATTGGGTCGCCAGCCAATTCTTTATGTCAGTTAGGTATCCTACATCATTCCCAATGAGTAGGATATCATCCACATAAAGTACTAATAAAGCCATTTTGTCGTTGACGATCCTCTTTTAAACACAAGGCTCGTCAACGTTTTGGTCAAAGCCGTAAGACTTGATCGCAGTATTAAATCTTATATTCCAAGATCTTGATGCTTGTTTCAATCCATAAATGGATCGATTAAGCTTGCAAACTTTTTGCTCCTGACCTCGTGCTATGAACCCTTCTGGCCGAGACATATAGATGCTCTCGTCAAGATTACCATTCAAAAAGCGCAGTCTTGACGTCCATTTGTCAAATTTCATAATCATAAAACGCGGTTATGGACAAGAGTATCCTCATAGACTTCAGCATAGTAACAGGGAAAAAAGTTTCTTCATAGTCAACTCCTTCCCTTTGGGTAAAACCCTTTGCTACAAGTCTAGCCTTAAAGGTCTGTACCTTTCCGGCTGCATCTCGCTTTCTCTTATAGATCCATTTACACCCTATGGGTCTAACCCCTTCAGGTTGGTCTACAAGTTCCCATACCGAATTGAAGTCCATTGACTCCATTTCAAGGTCCATGGCTTTGATCCATTGGTCCTTGTCTACATCATTCATTGTCTGTTTATAAGACAATGGATCTTCTACGCCATCATCAGGTATGACAACTATAGTTTCAGCTAAACCCAAGTAGCGGTCAGGTTGGGAAAAAACTCTCCCACTGCGTCGAGGCATTCCCAACGATTGAGAAGGACGAGACTGACTTGAGGTGCTGGCTCTTCCATCAACTCTTGATGAAGGTCCAGCTTGATCAAAACCTCTTGTTGGTTCATGTGCAGCTTCATTTAGTACTAATTTACTACGCGGTTTAAGGTTTCACATGTGATCTTCCTTCAAGAACGTGGCGTTTGTCGATACAATCACCTTATTTTCTTGTGGGTCGTAGAAAAGACCACCTCTCGTTTCTTTGGGATAGCCAACAAATTGGCATAATCTTGAACGAGGTTCAAGTTTCTTTGGGTTTGTCACGAGCACGTGTGCTTGACAAATTTCAAATCTGAAGTGTTGTAAACTAGGTTTACGCCCCTTCTAAAGTTCAAAAGGTGTTTCTGAAACAATTTTTGATGGAACACTGTTCAAGATTTGAACTGCAATCTCTACTGCGTATCCCCAAAACGAGGCAGGCAATTGAGCATAACTCATCATAGAACGAACCATGTCTAACAAGGTTCTATTTCTCCTTTCTGACACACCATTTTGCTGTGGTGTATAGGTGCTGAGAGTTGAGATTTAATTCCATGTTCTATCATATAGTCCTGGAATCTAAGGAACAGTGTCCTAAGACACCTCAAGAAGTTGAGGATATGAGACGCATTCCCTATGCATCCGCCGCAGTCGGTAGTCGATGTATGCCATGTTATGTACTCGACCCGACATATGCTATGCGGTGGGAAATAGTCGGCAGATATCGCCTAATCCGAGGATATGATCACCGGATCGCCGTTAAGAACATCCTCAAATATCTTAGGAGAACGAGGGACTATATGCTTGTGTATGGTGCAAAGGATTTGATCCTTGCAGGATACATCGACTCGATTTTGATGATGTGGATTCGAGGAAATCCACATCGGGATCGATGTTCACTCTTAACGGAGGAGCTATAGTATGGAGGAGTATAAAGCAAGGTTGTATTGCCGACTCCACCATGGAGGTCGAGTATGTCGCAGCTTGCGAGCGAAAGCGGCGAAGGTCAGTATGGCTAAGGAAGTTCTTGACCGATTTTGGAAGTTGTTCCAAATATGAATTTGCCTATCACCCTTTATTGTGATAATAGTGGTGCAGCAATGGCAAATTCCAAAGAACCTAGAAGCCATAAGCGCGGAAAAGCACATAGAGCGCAAATATCATCTCATCGTGGATTGTGCAACGAGGAGACGTGATTGTCACGCAGACGCGCGGAGCACAACATTGCTGATCCGTTTACAAAGCCCTCACGGCTAAAGTGTTTGAGGACACCGGAGAGTCTAGGACTACGGGTTGTATAGTAGGCGCTTTTTCTTTGCTCAAGATGTTTTACCCCACGACGCTTTAGTCCAAGTGGGAGATTGTTGGGTTTTATGTCCTAAAACTCGTGGTTTTGTAAACCGAATGTATATTCTATATCACAATAAAGTTGTTATTGAAATTTATTCAAGAAAGGTGTTATTGACTATTGTGTATTATGTAACCTTAATCCAATAAAGAACCCTTGGCTATAGGATGAATACTTGAACTTTATGTGTGACATAAAAGTGGATCAAGTTCAAGTTATAGCCGAGCAGTCTATAGTATAAGGATAGGGTTGGGGACCTTATCCGGGGACACTATGGACGCGGCCCACTTTGTAGAGAACAAACGATGTGATTCTTAATCGTTCACGTGGAGACATGTGAGTGGGGGCGCCCTATGCAATGAGTTTGCATAAGACTGGACCGTGCAATAGCCATTTAGACTTTATAACTCCGTTTATTGTCTCAACTGACTATATTCATTCGATGACCTAGGTAACTCGATCTTAATCTCGGAGCGTTCTATGGACTCCTGTTTTATTCGAATTATCCTTAGATTTGCATGGGTGAGAGTGGCTCGAGACTGCAGGACTCAATAAGCTCCTTATTTCGTGATAAAACCGGGTAGATAGTGGGAACATAGTTCGCAAGATGGAATTCATTCCTACCCGCTTTAGGATTAGTAGAAAGGTTGTTCCCTTAAATCTCGACTCGGGTCTTGAACAATGGGCCCATCCTCTCTCATTGGCCCGAGAGGGATTTGGTTTCTTGGTTGGACCACAAACCAATTGTTCATTAGAGGATCGAGTGGAACTTAAGGAACAAGAGGTAATTACTGAGGGGTAAACGGTAATTTTGACCACCAGTAATTACGAATGACCTGTGAAGGATCGACTTACTAATCATGGTTATATCGAGTGGACATAAATATATCTCACATGAGGAGAGTGCACCACCACCGGGCTTTAGTGGAGTGTCCTTGGTTAACGAATGTTGATTAGCTAGGCTAAAGAGTTTGGCCTGGTTAATCTCGTATCGTTGGAGCTCATGATCAGTAGGTCCATTAGGTCCTCCTTACTAGCTCGGACTTAGCCTTATAACTTTTTGAGAGAAAAGAATTTGAATTGTTCAAATTCAAGTTTGGGAGAAAGCGTTATTTATATGTGATATATTTAACGAATCATAGCTTAATTATGAATTAAATTATGATTAATAAGAGGTGGATATATTTAAATATGATTTAAATATTGGGATCGGTTTATAGCATGAATAAGGATTCATGTTAAAAAATCGATCGAGATCGAACAATTTATTTAATTTAATATTTGATATTAAATTAAATTAAAAATTAATTAATTAAATTAATTTTGAATTATTTAATTAATTATATTAATTTTAATTAAAAATCAATTTAATATTGATTTTTGAATTAAAATTAAATGTAAAATGAGGGATTTTCATGATTTTCATGAAAAACTAGTTGCCAACTTGCCCAATCTTACTCATCTTCAAAATTCACCAAAATTGGCCACCTCCATCTCAAAGCATCCTCATCACCCTTGAGTTGTCACTCCATTGAAGCTTTTTGAAGCTTTATATAATGGTGATTTGAGGTGTTTTAAGAGAATTACACAGAAAATTTAATATTCCCGAATTAGTGACCTTTGAGGTCTTTTCTTCCAAATTCTCTCAACCAAGGATCCCACAATCCGTTCTAAGGCCTGAGGGTAGTAGTGAAGACTCTAACGGTTGTCCACGAAGTGTTTCGTCTTTGAAAACCATCAACCGGGTGAAGAGAATTTGATCTTCAAAGTTGAGTTTTCTATCCTCTGCTTTTTCCAACTTTGAGCATGTTTTTATTTTACAAAATTGATCAACTTAGAGTGTTCAAGATCCAAAATTGCTTCCGCTTTCTTAATCTAGACTCTTTCACTCATTTAATCATATCATCCCTTTAACCTATAGTTTTAATGTACATCCAGTGCACATTAAATTTTAACCTATAGTTTTCAAATGTGAATCACATTCACATTTAATATAATATTTGAACTCTTTCAAATATTTAATTCTCTCATAAAATTTAATATGAATCATATTCATTTAAATTTATAATATATAGTTCCAAAACTATATATTATATCGTATCAATATACACTAAATATATTCCCTAATGAATTTGAACATTTCAAATTCAAATGATCTAAGAACCCTTTACGAGCTAGAAGGTGGACCTAATGGACCTACAGGCATCGTAAGCTCCAACGATACGAGATTGCTCGCTTAATCTCATTAACCTCCCAATCAACATTCGTTAATCATGGGAACACTCCACTAAAGTCCCACACCGCACTCTTCTCACCGCAGCGATGTATTTACGTGTCCATGGATATTGACCAATAACAAAAAGTCAATCCTTCACGAATGTTCGTAACACCATCCGGGGTCAAATTACCGCTTTACCCCCTAGGTTACATCTTATGCCTTAAGTATCGGTGCTCTCTAATGAACAATTTGTTTGTGGTCCTACCAACAAACAGAGTCCTCTCGGGCCAATCGGAGGGTCGGGCCTTTTGTTCAAGTCCCGAGAGACACCACTTAAGGAACATTCCTCTACTTACCCTAGTAGGCGGGAATGAGTGAATTCCATCTTTCTAAGTTAAGTTTCCACCGCTCACTCGGTCTTGTCTCCAAGAAGGTAGGCATATTGAGTCGCGCGAATCGCCACTCTCACCCATACTAGTCAAAGGACAATCCCTTGCGAATGGGAGTTCGTAACTGCTCTGAGATTGAGATCAAGTTGCCTAGGTCATCCTAGTGAAATAGAAACCTAACTAGTCAACGGAGTTACAGCTAGAGGTTACTATTTCGTGGTCCGGTCTTATGTAATCTCATTACATAGGATATCCCCACTCACATGTCACCTACATGAACACGTTAGGATCACAGTGTTTGTATCAAATACAAAGTGGGCCACATCCATAGTTTAACCAGGGTAAGGTACCCAAACCTTATCCCCTAACTATAGACCCTTTAGGTTGTATCTCGAACCAAGATCCTTTTTATGTACATTACATTCAGTTAAAGATTCATTTAACAGCCTTGGATGTTTAGTTTATTGGATTTAGGGTTTAAATAAAGGCAAACTCGTAGATAACAAACAATAACACTTTATTGAAATAATAACACTTTATTACATTAATTAGAACATAATTACAAACTACGAGTTTTAGGGCACAAATCCCAACAAAGACAGCCTTTCTGAATGGCAAACTTGATGAAACCATCTACATGGACCAGCCCAAAGGGTTCATTGCCCATGGCCAAGAGCAAAAGGTTTGTCGGCTTCATAGGTCCATTTATAAATTTGAAAGCAGAGCTTAGGTCTTGGAATATAAGGTTTGATGAGGCGATCAAATCTTATGGTTTTGATCAAAATGTCGACGAGCCTTGTGTCTACAAGAAAATCGTTGATAAAACTGTCGCATTTTTGGTGTTGTATGTGGACAATATTCTTCTCATTGGGAATGAGGTAGAATTTCTTATTGACGTTAAGAAGTGGCTAGCTTCGCAATTCCAAATGAAAGATTTGGGAGAAGCTCAGTATGTTTTAGGTATCCAGATTGTCCGGAACTGGAAGAACAGAACGCTAGCCTTGTCTCAAGCGTCTTATATTGACAAGATGTTGTCTAGATATAAAATGCAGAACTCCAAGAAGGGATTGTTGCCTTTCAGGCATGGGGTTCACTTGTCTAAGGATCAGTGTCCTATGACTCCTCAAGATGTTGAGGATATGAGACGGATTCCATATGCTTCAGCTATAGGGAGCCTGATGTATGTCATGTTGTGTACTAGGCCCGACATCCGTTATGCAAAGAGGAATTGTCGGTGAGATATCACCCAATCCAGATTAGATCACTGGACGGCCGTAAAGGCAATCCTCAAGTATCTTAGGAGAACGATGAACTACAGCTTAGTGTATGGCAGTGGGGATTTGATCCTTACGGGATACACGAATTCTGACTTTAAGACCGATAAGGATTCTAGGAAATCCACTTCGGTCGTACCTTCGTTCAATGGAGGAGTCAGAGTTTGGCGAAAGCATCAAGCGAGGATGCATCGTTGATTCCACTATGGAAGCGGAGTATGTTGCGGCTTGTGAAGGCTGCAAAAGGAAGTTTGCTTTGCTTAGGATGTTCATGACGGATTTGGAAGTTGTTCCAAATATGAACTTGTCGATCACACTGTTCTGTGATAACAGTGGTGCAGTAGCCAACTCACGTGAGCCTCGGAGCCATAAGAGAGGCAAACACATTGAGCGCAAGTACCATCCGATACGGAGATTGTGCACCGCGAGACGTGGCGATCCACGCAGATAATGTCGAGCACAACGTGGTGATCCATTTACAAAGCCCCTCATGGCTAAGGTGTTTGAGGGTCACCTAGAGAGTCTAGGTCTTCGGGAGCTTCCTGACTAGGGCAAGTGAGAGATGTGTAAACGGGTATTCAATGCCCTAGATTATTGCATTACTTCATTGTAATTTATGTACATTTCAGAAATGTATTTTCCCCACTAGCTTAGTCCAAGTGGGAGTTTGTTGGGATTTTTGTCCTAATCTCGTGTTTGTAAATTACTGTTTGAAATTAATAAGAGTAATTTATGAGAGAACTAGAACTTAAACGGTGTGTAGTGGACACACAGGGAGGATCACGTTCGAGTTAATGACCCGAACGGTCTACAGTATATGGATAGGGTTGGAGACCTAATCCTGGATACACTGTGGATGCGACCCGCTTTGTATTAGATACAAACGAGGTGATCTGACTCGTTCATGTGGTTGACATGCGAGTGGGGGCATCCTGCAATGAGATTGTATAAGACCGGACCGTGAATTATTAGACCCTCTTCGTTGTAACACCGCTGATGAGGGACTAATAACTTCGTGAGATGACCATTAGTGACTCGACACAATCTCGAGCGCGTGTTACGCACTCACATCTGCGGTGTCCGTCCTTTGACTAGTGCGGGTGAGGGTGGTCACGCTTTACTCGCTCAATATGCCTATCTTCTCGGGGACAGACCAAGTAGTAGGAGGTGAGAACTTAACTACGCGAGATGGAATTCACTCGCTCCACCTTTAGGGAAACTAGAGGGGTTGTTCACTTAAATGCCGCTCCGTGGCTTGACAACGGCGCCCACCTTCTCACCGGCCCCAAGGGTGTTGTGTATAGTTGGACCATCACAATATGTTGTTCATTAGAGGAGTAGTTGGGACACTTAAGGAACAAGAGGTAGACACAGGGGTAAAATGGTAATTTGACCCAGCCGTGTCTACGAACAACCTGTGAATGATCGACTCATGGGCATTGGTTATATCAGTGGACACGTAATATTCTCGCAGCGACGGAGTGCAGCTACGCTATATAGTGGAGTGTTATCGTAGCCAATGAATGTTGATTAACCGGTCAAAGAGTTTGATAGGTTAATCTCGGATCATTGGAGCCCGTCACTGTAGGTCCATTAGGTCCCTCGGTTGGCTCAATCTGGGTTAAAAAAAGGGTTAATGTTTTGATATGAAATTGAAGTGTTCAATTCACTTTAAGGGCATTTATGTTATTTATAGTAGATGTGAATGATATATTATATAGTTTAATGTGAATGAGATTCATAATAAACTATAGGTTAGCCTAATTGTTGAATTAGGGCTAATTGGAGAAATTAATTGAGAGAAATTAAATTGGATGTGATTCAATTTAATTAATCCACATTTATTGCAAATGAGATTTGCAATATGAGATATGAGATATCTTATATTATGTGGTTATACAAATGAGATTTGCATAACCTATGGTTGTGGTAAAGTGGTAATAATATGGAGATTTTAACTCCATCATTTTCACTAACATATTCTTGCAAGAAGGAATTCAAGCTTGCAAGAAGGAATTCAAGCTTTCACTCTCATTTTTTTGGATTTCACCCAAAAGAAGAGTTTTCTCTCAACCTTTTTCTCTCAATTCTCCTCCCTTTCCAAAACAAAAAGTCTCACCACTTTCCTTCTTCCTAAGGAAGAACAACCGAGAAGGCTGTTGGTGGTGTTCGTTTTGTACGAGAGAAGCGATAGTTGAGAAGCACGAATTGTTCGTGACCGAGGAAGAAACCTTGAAGTTTTTGTCTACAACAAGTAAGTAAACTTCTCCTTACTGTTTTTCTTCCTCTTTTGCATGTTCAGCCTAGATCTAAGAGTTAGATCATTTTAACAAGATCAAGTAGCATAATGATACTTTGACGATTCGATTGTCTTCCGTTGCGCGGGGATTTTCATTCCTTCAAATAATTACATAACAATTGCATAATTTAAATAGCAAAATTAGACCAATTTTGGCGCCCTAAAATCAATTTTAATTAATATAATCTAATTATATTAATTAAAATTAAATAAATAAATATAAAATATTTTTATATTTATTATATATAATAAATCTGTTTTCTGCCCGTTGCTCCTTCGCGTGAAACGCCTGTGGCGTTGCAACGCTGATACCAGCGTTGCAACGCTGCGGTTTGTCATCTTCTGCTTGTTGAAGCACGCCTTAGCACCAGCGTTGCAACGTTGTCGTCTCCTCAGTCGCGCGCCTGCTGCAGTGGCGTTGCAACGCCAATGAACAGCGTTGCAACGCCATTCACAGAACAGCAACAATCTCCATTGTTTTGGCTCTTTTTTTTTTTGCTCTGTTCTTCTTGGAAACCACCTTGCCTCGATCGACACGGACTTACAGACTCGATTTACATAATAAAATGCCCAAAACAATAGACCCTTACATTGAACAATTCAACGAAATTATGTAAATCTAAGTGCCAAAATTGAAAACGTCTAAATTGCAAACCATTCATTCATCACATGAAAAACAGTAAATCCCCCCTCGTTCTAGATAAATCCATAACGACAATTAAGAACACAATTGGTCTCTGATACCAATTGAAGGGATCAAATCCCGCAGCGGAAGCGTTGGAATTCACTCATTCCCCCACTCGCATGTCAACTACATGAATGAGTTGGATTACCTCATTTGTACTAATTACAAAGTGGGTCGCATCCATGGAGTTACCAGAATAAGGTTTCCAACCTTATTCTTATACCATAGACCATTTAGGTTATACTCTTGAACATAATCCAAATAGTGTCTACTACACTGATTCCTATACTAAGGAATTAGATAGGTTGTTCCCTTAAGAACTGACTCCAGGTCTTGAACAACGGGGCTCCGCCCTCTATGAGGGTATGAGTCTATGGTAGGACCTTAGACTTGTTGTTCATTAGAGGATCAGTGGTGCTTAAGGAACAAAGAGGTAATCACAGGGTAAAACGGTAATTTGACCCAGCCGTGATTACGAACAACCTGTGAAGGGTCGACTCATGGGTAATGATTATATCAGTGGACACAATATAATCTACAGTGAGGAGAGTGCAGCTGCAAGTCTATAGTGGAGTGACTTGTGGTTAATGAATATTGATTAACTGGATCAAAGAGTTTGATCAGTTAATCTCACATCATTGGAGCTCATGAACTGTAGGTCCATTAGGTCCCTCCATTGGCTCAACATGGTAATATTGAGGGTATAAAATTAGGAGTGAAATTGAAGTGTTCAATTTCATACATGAGGTATTATATCAATTATATATGATATAATTGATATAATATATGATTTTAATGTGAATTAGGTTCACATATAAACCATATAATACTGGGAGAATAAAGAAGGGATAGGATGGTAATTTCCATCCTATTCCCTATATATATATAGATATATAGTTGCATGAGAGGCAACTTGATGAAAGCAACATCTTGGAAAACCCTAGATTGTAAGTGTTTTGTCTTGTTGGAAAAGTTCCACAAAACATAAACACAATCTCTCTCACAATCTCACCTCATCCTAAAGGAACCCACCTTCCTCCCTCACCTAGAGAACAACGGAGAAGATCCGGTGGTAGTGTCAGTGATCGTTCGGGTTCGTGTTGCTGAGATCGTGAACGTGGAGAAGGAGCACTTGAAGAAAGAGTTCTTCAAAAGTAATATCTTGTTGTCCATCTTGTAGAAATGCATGCTTAATCTAGTTAGATTAGTTCTTGATTGTAATCCATGTAACTAAATTAAGAACGCACGATTCACAATCGCTTTCGCTGCGGGATTCGATCCCTTCACAAGGAACTACATGCTTGTGTATGGGGCTAAGGATTTGATCCTTACAGGACACACGGATTCTGACTTTCAAACTGATAAAGATTCTCATAAATCTACATCAGGGTCAGTATTTACTCTTAACGAAGGAGTTGTAGTATGGCGAAGCGTCAAGTAGGGATGCATCGCTGATTCCACCATGGAGGCCGAATACGTAGCAGCTTGTGAAGCAGCTAAAGAGGTCGTCTGGTTAAGGAAATTTATGTTAGATTTGGAAGTTGTTCCAAACATGAGTTTGCCTATCACGTTGTATTGTGATAACAGTGGTGGCGTGGCAAATTCAAGGGAACCCCGAAGTCAGAAGAGGGGTAAGCATATTGAGCAAAAATATCATCTCATCCCGGAGATCGTGCATCGAGGAGACGTGATCATCACAAAGATAGTCTCCGAGCACAACATTGCTGATCCTTTTACAAAGGCTCTCACGGCTAAAGTATTTGAGAGTCACCTAGAAGGTCTAGGTTTACAAGTCTTCCCCAACTAGGGCAAGTGAGAGTATATTGTACACAAGGTTTAAATGGCCCAATTTATTGTATTTTACATTATTGTAATGTTTAAATTATGTACTCCACAAGCTTTAGGTCACGTGGGAGATTGTTGGGATATGTGCTCTAAAACTTATGTAATTTTGGTCAAATAAATAAAGAGTTATTTTGTTTGATAAAATTATATTCTCGCTTTATAAATACAATAAACTAAGCTCCAAGGTTATAATATATCTTGAACATCAGTGTAGTAGACACTATTTAGATTTTGTTCAAGAGTATAACCTAAATGGTCTATGGCATAAGAATAAGGTTGGAAACCTTATTCTGGTAACACCATGGATGCGATCCACTTTGTAATTAGTACAAATGAGGTAATCCAACTCATTCGTGTGGATGACATGCGAGTGGGGGCATCCTGTATGAAGAGTTCATACAAGACCGGACTGCAAGTTATTAGTCTGACCAGTATAACGTCGTTAATAGGATAAGACTGATAATTTCTAGATGGTCATTAGTGACTCGACCTGAATCTTGAGCAAGTTAAGAACTCCTGCTTATAAGGGTTTGTCCTTAGACTAGCATGGGTGAGAGTGGCCTGCAACCGACTCAATAAGCCTACCTTCTCAGGGACAGAATCTCGTAGGTAGCTGGGGACTTAACTATGCAAGATGGAATTCACTCATTCCTAAACTAAGGAATTAGATATGTTGTTCCTGATGGAGACCTAATCCCCTTGAGCAGCGGAAACGAGTTTGAAATCGTAATTGCTTGATTGTTTTGGTTAGAAATGCAAAAACCAGTACATTGACAAAAACAGAATAAACATGTAAATCCTAATCTAATTAGGGATTGAGATATACATGCAAACATTCTGTGTTTAATAGTTAAATTAACAAAAGAAAAGTTACCTTTGTAGTTCTTCCACACAGCAACTCCTTGCTCCAAGATTGCACAGCAAAGAGAAATCTTCTCTGTTTTCTCCAACAGGACAGCACCACTTGGATAACCTTCTATCCTCTGAGTATCCACTTAGATCAATTCCTTTGTGGGAAGGAATCCAACTTTTGGAAGAATACAAGAGGGAATTGGGAGAGAGAGAATTCTATCAAAGAGAACAATTCTCAAAGTGCAGCATCGATCAAATGATCCCTTCACACTTGGAAAAGAAGACCCTGTAGAGGGCATCTCCCACTCCCTATCAATTAGGGAGTTGGGAGAGATGGGGAACGTGTCCTCCTGACACGTTCCCTCTTTTTTATCTTTATTTAATTAAATAATCAAAATTATGAATTAAATAGTAATATATAAAATTAATTAAATCACATTTAATTAATCACAATTAAATATCATATATTTAATATAGATTAAATCACATTTAATCTATTATCCCTCTAACCTATAGTTTTAATGCACATCTAATGCACATTAAATTTTAACCTATAGTTTTCAAATATGAATCACATTCACATTTGAATTTAATATTTGAACTCTTTCAAATATTTAATTATCTCATATAATTTAATATGAATCATATTCACATTAGATTTATAATATATAGTTCCAAAACTATATATTATATCGTATCTATATACATTAGATTTATTCCCTAATGAATTTAAACATTTCAAATTCAAATGATCTAAGAACCCTTTATGAGCTAGAAGGTGGACCTAATGGACCTACAGATCAGAAGCTCCAACAATATGAGATTACTCGGTTAATCTCATTAACCTCCTAATCAACATTCGTTAACTGCGGGAACAATCCACTAAAGTCCTGCAGCTGCACTCTTCTCACTACAGATATATTTCTGTGTCCATGGATATTGACCAATAACAGCAAGTCAATCCTTCACGAATGTTCGTAACACCAGCTGGGTCAAATTACCGTTTTACCCCTGGGTTACATCTTGTGTCTTAAGTACCGGTGTTCCTCTAATGAATAATTTGTTTGTGGTCCTACCAACAAACAGAGTCCCTCTCGGACCAATGAGAGGGTCGGACCCTTTGTTCAAGTCCCAGAGACACCACTTAAGGGAACATTCCTCTACTTACCCTAGTAGGTGGGAAGGAGTGAATTCCATCTTGCTAAGTTAAGTTCCCAGTCGCTCACTCGGTCTTGTCCCCAAGAAGGTAGGCATATTGAGTTGGCGTATCTGGCCACTCTCACCCATACTAGTCAAAGGACAATCCCTCGCGAACAGGAGTTCGTAACCTGCTTAGGATTGAGATCAAGTTGGCTAGGTCATCCTAGTGACATAGAAACCTAACTAGTCAACGAAGTTACAGCTAGAGGTTACTATTTCGTGGTCCGGTCTTATGTAATCTCATTACATAGGATATCCCCACTCACATGTCATCTACACGAACACATTAGGATCACAGTGTTTGTATCAAATACAAAGTGGGCCACATCCATAGTTTTACCAGGGTAAGGTACCCAAACCTTATCCCCTAACTATAGACCCTTTAGGTTGTATCTCGAACCGAGATCCTCTATATGTACACTACATTCAGTTAAAGCTACATTTAACAGCCTTGGATATTTAGTTTATTGAATTTAGGGTTTAAACAAAGGCAAACTCGTTGATAACGAATAATAACTCTTTATTGAAATAATAACACTTTATTACATTAATTAGAACATAATTACAAACTACGAGTTTTAGGGCACAAACTCCAACAGTTCCCTTAAGAACTGAGTCCATGTCTTGAACAACGGGGCCCCACCCTCTAAACTAGTTTAAGAGAATTTGAGTTTATGGTAAGACCATAGACTTGTTGTTCATTAGAGGATAAGTGGTGCTTAAGGAACAAAGAGGTAATCAAAGGGGTAAAATGGTAATTTGATCCAACTGTGATTACGAACAACCTGTGAAGGGTCGACTCATGGGTAGTGATTATATCAATGGACACAATATAATCTACAGTGAGGAGAGTGCAACTACAAGTCTATAGTAGAGTGACTTCTAGTTAATGAATATTAATTAACCAGATCAAAGAGTTTGATCAGTTAATCTCACATCATTGGAGCTCATGAACTGTAGGTCCATTAGGTCCCTCCGTTGGCTCAACATAGTAATATTAAGGGTATAAAATTAGGAATGAGATTGAAATGTTCAATTTCATATATGAGGTGTTATATCAATTATATGTGATATAATTGATATAATATATAGTTTTAATGTGAATTAGATTCACGATTAACTATTGAGAGAATGAAAGAGGGATAGGATGGTAATTTCTATCCTATTTCCCTATAAATAGTTGCATAAGATGCAATTTTGAAGATAAGGTTTTACACATAAACCTTAGAGTTCTCTCATTTGTGTTGGAAAGAGTTCCAAACACATTTCCAAAAAGATCTCCTCACCTCATCCTAAAAGGAACCCACCTTCCTCCCTCACCTAGAGAACAACAGAGAAGATCTAGTGGTGGATCTTCACAAGGTTCGGGTTTGTTGCTGAGATCGTGATTGTTGGAGGAGGAACTCGTGAAGAAAGTATTCTTCAAAGGTAAATTCTTGTTGTTCTATATTTCGTAAAACATGCTTAATCTTAGTATATTGTTCTTGTATTTTAGATTTGTGTAACAAAATCATGAACACGCGATTCACAATCGCTTCCGCTACGGGATTCGATCCCTTCACTTGTTGTATATTAAATGTGGGGATGAGGCCCACGGATCAGGAGCATGACTTTAGTTTTTAGTAATGAGACTATATCTCGTAAATTATACCGTAGATGGAGCAGATTAAGTGGTCACGTAGCTAAGAGAGTGCAAAATTGGAGTAGAGTTAGAAGTTTGTTTGTTTGTGTGGAAAAGTGGGAGCCTTAAGTTAGAAGTTTGTTTGTTTGTGTGGAAAAGTGGGAGCCTTAGCCTTGAGTAGGCTACTTACTGAGTATTTTTATACTCATTTGATGCTACCTTGTTTTTCTTTGTAGGTGGCCAATAAACTCTAGAGGCACGTGGCACGAGACATTAGCTTAGCTAGGCTATGGAGATTGTGTTCCTTGTTTCTTAAGGTTATAGAGCTTTTCTGCTTTTAAGAGTTTAGCTTGTTATTTAAGCTGGTTTATTTTACGTCTTCCTGTTGTGATACTCTGAGCCTTTTGTTAAACTTTCTTGGATTTTATCTACACTATTTTTTTTTTGTTTATTTTAAGTTGGGATCCCGAGGTAAAGCATGTTTTTTAATAAAATGTTTTTAATTCTCGTTGGAAAGTTGTTTTAAAGCTCCCATTTATCTTAGTTAAGAGCGTGTAAAACAAACCTTAAGTATTGATCTAGGGTGGGTCATTACATTTGGCATCAGAGTGAAGCCTCTTCTAGTAAGATATGGTTCGAGGATGAACCAACGGAAAAGCTGGTGGGTATGTGATGTCCGAGTTTAGGAGGAGTACATGAATGAATCGAGACCACACTTGAATGTGAGGGATCCTGAGGATATGAAAGTATGGTCAAGAAAAGCTTCAAGTAATTGATAGTTACTACTTATACCAATAAGGTGCACCTTCCTTTTCAGTGACTCAATCATAAGAATTCCAAAGTTAAACAACTGTGTTTGGGTTGGAGCAGTCGTATATTGAGTGACCTCCTATGAATTTTACTAGGGAGCATGTGAGTGAGGACAAAATACACTAAAAGGACTCGTATTGGTTTGTGGGGGCATTTTTCACTCTCTCAAACAACTCAAGACTAGTGTGGTGATGTGGTTGAGTCAGATGCAAAAAAATGTAGGGTCTATCAAGTGCCAAATCCAGATTCCAAGTCATAGGCTTGAGGCGTTACAATATATATCATTAGTAAATCAATGATTTAATGCTAATATACTTCATTTTAGATATATCATTTGCTGATATACTTTATATGAAGTATATCAATAATATTATCGTACTTCATATTCAGTATATTAGACATATCTAAAATCAAGTATATCACTGATATATTTTATTTTAGGTATATTAGTAATATATCTCAAATATACTTTATTTTAAGTATATCAATGATTTATATTCCTAAAATGAATTATATTAGTGATATAATGAATATTGTATATTAATAGCATATCAATACTTCATATTAAGTATATCATATATAACTAAAATAAGGTATATTAGTAGTATACTAAATAAGCAAACTATTGATATGTTTCATACAGAGTATAATATTTAACTTATATATCTAAAAAGAAGTGTATACTACTAATATACCTCATTTTAGTTATATTAGGTATATATCAGTTGGTTGATATATCTAATATAAAGTATATCGTATATATTGATATATCTATTGATACACCAATGAAGATAAAATTAAAATAATAAAATAAATAGAAATCAGATTTAAAAACTTTTATTATATATGTAAATCTAAAATATCGGGCTTGGAATTGCAAATATCTTAATATTCTTTTTTTTTTCTACCCATTACAATTTTTCTAATAATAATCGTATAAAATTAAGTGCATTGTGTTTTGTACCACAACAAATTTCCGAATTACCAGATAAGGAACGAGTAGATGGAATCAATTCCAAGTGGCATTCAAAGACACTGAACATGAACTTGATAATCGATATGGCCGTTGCTTTCCCTTCATGAGAAACCCAAAAAATTGGGGGCTTTGGGAATTGGGATGGCTTCCTCTGTGGACGGCTTCTTATTACTCAATTTAAAACCATCCACCCTCCTCACTAATCCTAGAAACTTCTCTCTGTACTCTGCAAAAAGGGCACTCTCTCTTCGAATTCGAGCAGATTCTATGGCGACTGAGAGGCTGGGCATCAAAGTTGAGAAGAATCCTCCTGAATCCAAGCTTACTGAACTCGGCGTCCGTCAATGGCCCAAGTATTTTCATTTCGCTATCTCTTTTCTTGCTTGTTTTTCTCCATTTAATTGCTGCAATACCACTGTTTCCTGTTCTGCCCCCAAATTGTTACTGGTTGTTGATTGATGTTGTTGGTTGTTCTTTTGACTATCGTAAAATAGCCTTATTATAAGCGATGTTAGCGATTTGGGAATTGGGAATTGGGTTTCAATCTACCTCTTGAGTTGTTGAATGTTGATAAAGAGATGGATGATGACATGCTTAAGGAGTTGTTATTTTGATCTTTGACCTCTTCAAGCCTGTTCGTAATTTGGCGGTGGCTAAGAACCATTCAATTGGCTAGATGGTCAATAAGAGTGGATGTAAATAATAACATGCTTAAAAAGAATGAATTCAGGTCGTGATTAGACTCATGAATTGAAGTCATAACCCCCTAGTCAACCCACAAACAAAATTCCTAGTACTGTCTTGTCTTCTTTAAGATTGTTGGAACACATGTTAAAATACAATGGGCCAAAAGTACTCGAAAACACAAATAGAACAACGAATCAACACATATAAAATATTAATTAGTAAAAGTAAAACAAGGGCTTAGAATGGGTTGAGGCACATTTTTTAGTGCTATCCTCAGAGAAACGTGTCCCCCACTTGCACGGAGTTATTCGATCCACCACTTTCTGAATACAACACCTTTCAAGAGGCTTTGTGTGTAACTGAGTTTTCTAACCATCCTATTTCACTTTGTGTGCTCAATAAAAGAGAGAAAATGGATCACTTTCTGTGGGAGAGACTTTCATTGATAACTTGCAACTTTCTGTGAAAACTTATTTGAAACAAATCTCAGAACTCTACGTTTTGAGGATGACATTAAAAACCAACAAGGCCAACGTGCAGTGTGGAGTAACCACTCCTTTAAGAAGGAGAGGTGGTTTTCGACCTTTTCCTTTGGTTTTAATTTTGCAAACCAATTGAAAATAATAAATAATCACATAAATAACTAAATAAATGAATTTAAATTATATGATAATCACCCACAATTTACGATTTTCCAAACATAAAAGTGGAATGAAATGTATGGTTTTTTCCTCCTTTAAATAGAAAATAATAGGATGAACATCTATACTATATATGGTTTAAACCTCCACTCAGTGTAATTATATATTAGGAGGAGAAGAGTCTGACTGTGAAACCTAGGCATGTATGAATTACGGTGTTGGCCACAAACAACCCTGGACAGTTTCACCTATATGAGTGTTGTAGTTAGCTCAATACAATAGAGATATGGGCTACTCCCTTCATGAAATCAGAATATGTATGCATGATCATCTAAAGTGCAAAACATACTAGAATCCCTAAATTGGCGTGTACTATGTGTGGGGTAAATGAAAACTTCAATTGAAGGACCTAGTTCAAGACTTTGTTCACTATGGCTCCTTCAAATGTACACTTACCTTGACTTACCTTAAGTGGGGGTTCAAATTAGAAGGTGGTACCTACGCCTATTACATGATGCTCATCCCATTATTTTGTTTCTTTAAAAAAAAACTGCTCATTTCAGTCTGCTTTTACGTTTTGAAAATCTTAAATCATGTGAAGATTGTTAAATTATTTCAATTTTTATTTATTATTTTTATTGGTTTTTGATAGAAAAACAAAAGGAAGAGGTCTAAAACCACCCCTTTGGGCTTTCTCTCAAGGGAGTGGTTACTCCATAGTGGCTCTAACATCATTCTCAAAACACAGCGTTTCGAGATTTTTTCACGGAGAGTTTTCACCCAAAGTTGTTAGTTATCAATCAAAGCCCCTTCTTCATAAAATAATTATTATCATCTCTCCTACTACACACAAGCCAAACTAGATTCATAAAAGAACTTAACTGCACATAAGATCTCTTGAAGTGTGTTGTATTTTGGGGTGGAGTGTCGAATAACTCAGTGCAAGTAGGCACATCTTCTATAAGAACAACATAAAAAAATGTGCCTCAACCCAAACTATGCTTTCTAAACCCTTGTTTTTTACTAACTACTATTTTGTCTGTGTTGGTTAACTATGCTGTTTTTGTTTACAGTATTTCTGCTCTATTGTATTTTGGCATATGTTCCAATAATCTTAGAGAAGTTGTATTAAGATTTTAGAGTTTTGTTTGTCTGTTGTCTTGGGTGTTATGGCTTCCATTCATGAGTCTAGCAATAAGTATGATTCATGCAGACCTGAAAATTTTACTGCCCAAAATTTCAAATCTTGGCAACAAGAAATTTTAGCTCATTGCCTTAGACCTTCATTCTATGATCCCTATAGGTGAAAAATAAAAGGCTGGTTAAACTTCTAAAGCTAAGCGACTTTGATTCTAGTACTCTAGTAAAACTACTTTTGACCTATATCTTGAAGAAAAAGATACTTTATGTGATGGAAATATGTTGAGTACTTGTCCCACAGTGTGTATAAAATTACCCGTTCAACTAAAATTTCCATAATTATTTGAAGCTTTAGTAAGGACGTATGGGTTCGAAGAACTAAGCTTTTTACAAGGTATGTTGTTGAAAAATGAATTGATTTTAAAATAGTTGATATCAAATTTTGTGCATGACCAAATTCATAACTGACCCCTGAGAACTCTGCCTTTTGTTTTAATTTTACAAACCAAAAATGAATAATAAATAAATAAAACTTAAAAACATTAAATTGTCTTGTAGAAACTTGAAAACCTGAGCTGAAGAGATAATCAGATTTCTCATAGATACACATATATATATGTTGGATATTTGGTTGGTTTGATTGTAAAGTATTAAACTGAAAACTGGATGAAACTGTGAATCCATTAGGTGGGGATGTGGACCGAGCAAATTCCCATGGACATATTCGGACAAGGAGACCTGTTATCTGCTAGAAGGAAAGGTAAAGGTTACTCCTGCTGGGTCCGAGGAGTCAGTTGAGATTGGCGCTGGGGATTTGGTTGTGTTCCCAAAAGGAATGAGCTGCACTTGGGATGTCTCAGTTACTGTGGACAAGCACTATAACTTTGGTTAGTGCTACAATAAAACTTGCTGTATTATCTTCAGCCTTTGTATTTTGATGAACTCCATGACTGCCTTTCTTGTTCGATGACGGGCGTGTAGGGTTCTATAACTGATTTGCTTCCATAACAAATTCAGTCGATATGAATCCAGATCACATATGAGATTGAGGTTTCTAATGGGAACCTAAACTTTTTCTTGATATATATAAGCAGCGGTAAAAGGATAAAAATACACGAATACTAGGTTTATATGGATCCACTCCGACGCAGGGCTATGCCTTGTTGTTGGTAGACTTTGCAGCTTCATTAGTAATGTAGAGATGCAAAGGCATACACATCACTTTGTAACACATAACTAGTTAGGTTAACTGTGAGGGCGAAATTTGATTTCACTGAACGAAAGGACACCCCATCTCTCTTTGGATGTGTTGGTGTTGATATAATTAAATTTGCCATAATCTATCAGCTTAAACTTTTGGGTTAATTGGTGATTTACATGGTATCAGAGCAGAAGGTCCTGTGTTCGAACCCTGGTGAAGTTGTTTTCTCCCAATTAATATTAATAAATTTTCAAGCCCACAAGTGAGGGAGAGCTTAAGCTTTTGGGGTTAATTGGTGATTTACTGGATGATAGATTGTTAAGGAAAAGGTCCAAGAATCTGTCAAGAGAAAATTAGAGGAAACTAGGACTAGGGGGATTGTGGGATTTACAATTGTAAATTTGTTGAATTTAAAATTTGGCTAAATTATATAAAATGGTGTCATTTTAAACTTCAATCATTTGAAAAGTTCTTATTTTACTTCAAATGTTTTAATTAATTTAATTTTTTTGTTTTTAAAAAAAGACGACTGTGTTAGACAATTTCTGTTAATTGAAAATGTTAAAACGTCCAAGTATGCAGATTAAGGACAATTAAAACCAAGTAAATTATACAAAAAAGTGTTAAAGAAACAATTCAAACAATTGTGTATAAAAATGGAACTTTTAAAATGTGGAAGCAAAATTGAAACCAACCACATATGTTGGAAAAATATTTTATATACCTGTCGATTTTAATACGTTGTTTAAATTAACATAATAAATGTACTAGAAGAAAAAAAAAGGCTAGCATATATCCTCAACCTAAAGATAATCCCATCTTCACATGTTATTAAACTAAAATAAATAAATAAATTATCAAGTTTGTTCATACTTTTATTGGCACTGGTTTTTCCAAATCGCTTTAATTTGTTATTTCAAGGGCAATCAACCTGATAAATTTACTAATTATTAAATTGAAATTGTTTATTGAATGATAAAGATAATTGTAAGGTTAAAAATAGTTATTTATATTTCTTTAATCAAAATTTAACTTATTTAATTGATTTGATGTATTTATCTCTCAAAAGTACTGATTATGAGTAATAATATACTTATTCAGTCTAGATTTTCCATTTACCATTTTGATAATTTTTTATTTGTAGGCTATTTTTATAAGATTAATGTTTATATCAACCAACAAATACCTCGTAATCCTTCACTTTTAAAATATCTGAGCATATTCTAAGAAGTTTTTGGAAAGAATATATTATATATTAAAAAATCTAACATGAACTAAGTCACAAATATTATTTTATAAGATATAGCTGAATCAATATGTATAAAAAATTAGGAAAGGATGTTATAAACAAACATTAGCTCACTAAATTGACTTAACTTTTGTATCACATACACATCATGCCATATCAACATTTAAGTAATGTAATGGTACGTGTAAACAACAAAGGTCATAATTAAAATAAAAAAAATTCAAAGTAAATAGACAACATCGAAAATCAATGACTAAATTTATGATCTAATGAAAAATAAATGGAAAGACATCTTGATAGGCATCTATTTCCTTTTCATTTTACAGACTATTTAGATATAGATGATGTTAGCCTAAATGATGAATGCATTTTTCTTTCATCTTCCCTAATACAATGAACTTAACCTGAGCTATGTGGTGTTACAATGGGATAATTACACCATATATTATGAATGTTTTTTATTTTCTTTTCCCCCCAAAAAAATTAAACATAAACCAAAAAGGGAAAAAATGTATTTCATAAGAACTATCGTGGTTATCTTGACGTTTCTATATACTCACGGCTCTTGATGACAGCTCTGACTCACCTTCTGCTAACTCAATCACCTCCAAATTATCCTACAAACAAATTTTACCACAAGTAAGTTTCATAAGATGCTACAAAAAGATTAAATTCCAACTATTCTAAGGGCCAAGAGGCTATTTTTGAAACAATTTGAGAGGTGAAGAAGGTTAGAGACTTCTGTTTATATCAAAATCATTTGCCCTCCCAAAATGAAAGCCATATTTGAAAGAAAATTGTACCTGTGATTCTTTCAACTTGTTCTCAGCCAGATACCGCTCCAACGCTCCATCCCCACGAAGAATTTTCCCTCCGCAACCGCTCGAATTTACCGAGCCAATGGACTCTTCATCAACAACAACAGCATCTACTCTATCGTTTCCGGTCTTTACATCTGGAATCTAAACATTTGAGAATAGAAATGAGATTATGTCATAGACATAGTTGGTATACAAAAGGACCTCATTGTTATATTCAGGTGGAGGATTTTAGCCTCAATACCTCATACATGGCTTCTGTAAGAATGCTTTCCAGTATAGCTCTTAAGCCTCTGGCACCAGTATTTTTGGCCATTGCTTTCTGGGCAATCTGTCTAAGTGCTTTCTCTGTGTAATGCAGCTTCACCTGGAAATTGAATGATGGTTTTTCTACTAAGAGGGTCTACTCCACAATCATAGCAGAGATGGAAAGGGAGAGCGTTCGGTGTAGGAAAACATAGAAATCAGTGGCATGAGAAAGTAAATACTCACTTTATTCATGCCAAACAACTTCTTGTACTGCTTACCAAGAGCGTTCTTCGGTTCAGTGAGGACCTGTCAACAACAGCAGGTCCAAGGAAGCTTTCGTTTACACACATGGATAATGGATTGCAACAGGCAATGGAGGCTTAGGACTATCTTATATCAATATATGTGCAATGAGGACAATTCAGACAATTTCGAGTAAACATAATTCATAACTAAATATGAAGTTTATTGATATTGAGTAGTTACAATTTCTAATAAAATTCTTTCTTTTTGATGTAGTGTGACAGTGTCTAGATGAACAACTATAAACTATTATGAATTGATACCTGAACAAGCTGGTCCTCAGTTAAGGCTGATAAGCTAACAAGAATTGGAAAACGCCCAATAAACTCGGGTATGAGGCCATATGCTATAAGATCAGAACTCTCAGCCTGAAAAGCACCAAACAGAACTTTAATGGGATTCTGACTTTTATATGAAGGGGAAATGAGGTGTCATGTCAAAAATAAAGTACTATGCAATGGTTATAAATTTTTGCTAACAAATCCAAAGGGCTTTCGTTCTCACTGATTCCAGTAATGATGATGTAACTGCAGCACTTGTTACTCCGCCCATTCTCATGTTAGCACGAACAGGTGCTCCAAAACCAATGGAAGAATCTTGCCGTCTGATCAGTAACAAAAACCATTTTAGTACTGAGAAAGCACCCTTGAACGTTGAAACAAAATGAGAACTAATGGAAAATATTGAATAACCTACCTATCAGAGATTGTCTTTTCTAGATCTACGAAGGCTCCACCACATATAAACAAAATATCTTTTGTATCTATCTGCAGATTTTTTCAACTCGGTTAAGAGATGACATCTCCAAAACAATAACCAATATCAAACCCCAGAAAGGGGTTAGATGCACCGTAAGTTTAAAAGGTTAAAAGTGGGGCAAGATGTCTTGGAAACAATATTTGGTAAAAGGTAATCAATCCCCATCCACAAGAAAAAATGATTTCCAGTCACTCAGTACACAAATACAGCAGAGTGAGGGAGCCTAGCTGTTCAACCCTAAACCAAAAACCTCAAGTAATCAGTGAAATGTCTTCTGTCCTATATATAAAGTTATACTTTTATTAATTCTTCCAGTAACAAATTATGATGACAAGATATAAATCACTTCCTGAACTTTCATTGGTTATAACTTTGAAGGTACTTTGTAATCCACGAGGTACGCATGCTAGCTTGTTATCAGGCTCCCAACATTTTAACCATGGCAAACCAAGAGGCATCCATTGCCCCAATACTCTTTCTAGGGGCTTTTGGATCTGACAAACTTAAGGTGGGGTTCTTTTTTTAAACCAAACCCACTCAAATTTGATCACGGACTTGAGCAATCACCCACACTACAATACACAGTAAATCTCTCTTTACCCATCTTACCCAACCATGTATGCTATGCCCCTACGTACATCCTTGGCTTCTTACCTCAGGTATTTAGTCTTCTCTGTTTACTCAGTTTATGTGTGGACGTAATATGTGTAAAGCTCTCTCTAAAGAATGACACAAACAAATTTTTTTTTTCAGAATTATCTATCGAAGAAAAACAAAGGTGTGAAAACAAATAGAGTTCCCAAAAGAATACACACATGCATTTCATCATTACCATACTGATACTAAACTCAGCATCTAGAGATATTATCATGAAAATGTTGCAAGACACTAAAACACTAGCATATAGGTGAAGAAAAGAAATTTGAGAGAGTATTTTTTTAGTATATATTACCTGAATGTTATCACCCCGAGGATGTTTTCTTGCCCCCTTCTCAGGAACATTTACTATCTAGACAATATGATATGCAGAATTTAGGATGGGGAAAAATATAAAGCTAAAACTAGTATAATATGATCGTTAAAACTCAAGGACAGAGTTGTACAACCTATAGAACACAGATCCTGTTCAAGGTCATAACTAGTACAATATGAACCATATTCTTTTTCCCATTTCGTGGAAATTAAATTACAATTAATCACAGGGATAACAGAACAGAAAGGTCAGAATCAACAAGACTAACAAGGTAGAAATAACCATTGAATCATCGAGACCTGAAAAGTTAATGGACCTACACATGGACTGGTTACTCCAACAATTCTAATAGAAATGCATCACCCCTTGAAAGACTGTCTTGGAAATCTTCTATCGTCCTTATAAAACTCTTTCCAACTGTTTTGGTTTCTACGTTCTGGAACCATTACACAACTTCTGCCCACTGCCATCTAACTTGAATACCTCTGATGCGAACTTTTTGCCTACTGGGTGTAGTGTCGTTTCAATCCAAATGACAAGGTCATCAAAATGACTTTGTCTAAAGAAGCTATCTGACTTTGGATAGACAAGGATAACTCTGGATCAGTTCAATACCGAATCCAATGAAGAAAGCTTAAAGTCAAGGAGCACACATTACTTGATACCCACCTAAGATACACTCTTGCCTCTGTTCTGTTCATCAATATTCACACTGAAAGTTTTCCTCTCAACAAAACGAACTCCCACAGCATCTAAAAACATCTTTCAACTAAGGCATCCATCGTTAAAGAGAAGTATGCAAAAGAAAGAGAGCAAGAGGGAGGGGGAGAGAGGAGAGGGCCTATAACCCATCATCCAATGCTTTTCCTATACTCTTCATTTACCAGTACGTCAAGCTTCTCTCATGTTTGCTACAATTACAACTAGTAGAGAAGTAAGGTGCATGTTCCCATCCTGACTTCAAGTTTCCAAGTATAATTCAATCTCTGTAAAAGGTAAATGAAAATTCCACTTTATAATCATGGAATGCTTACAGCTTGATACCATGCATTTCTAATTTATGTTTTATACCTTTGAATTTTTAGAACTAGTTTAACACCCATTCGCTCATCCAAATCAAATAGAAATGACCATGTGATCACTTCAATTTTCTAGACAAAGGCCATGTAGCTTTCACTATTTCCCTCCAATTTAACTGGTTAAGTTGACAAAGGTCTACTAATTTCAAAAGCCTCAGGTCCAAAACTTCATAAATTAAGTACAAGGAATCAAGTTCAAAATTATAGTAAGCACTTACCATAACAATAGTGAAATTCTTGCACAAAAAGTAATAATAACAAAACTTGAATAAAAAGATAAAAACAATATGCAAAAACAAGACTTACTCAACCCCATGTGTTCGACAGAAGATTACACAGATAATTAAGCTCCAATAAGAAGGCAGTGGCAACAGGTTTAATCTACTCAGAGAAAATTTTCTAAAAACAAAAAGATGAGAAATAATGTAGTACATTACATGTAAACCAGTATACAAAAACCCTTACATATAAGCCAACCTACTACACACTAAGAAATTGCATGTCCAGGGACATATTATAATAAGCGTCTCCAGTTAAATTTTGGGTATAAATTAAGAAAAGATGAAGTACTAAAAAAAGAACAAAGAAATCACAACCGAAGTGGCATAACAATTTTTTCTTCAACACGTTAAATTGGTAAAACTAATGCATTGGAAGTGATAAAGTTTAATTGACTCACGGTTCCTTCTAGCATTTTCAATAATGCCTGTTGAACACCCTCACCAGAAACATCTCTGCTAATATTTAGACTCTCGGCCTGAGAAAAATAATAAGTTTACATTATAGGTGATCGCTATGAAGAAAAGAGATTGATTAAACGAAGAATCATGAAAACCTTCTTCGTTATCTTGTCAACTTCATCAATGTAAATCATCCCTTGTTGAGCTGCTTGTACATTGAATTCTGCTGCCTAAATCAATATAAAATGTGCATCAATTTTAGCTGCTCAATGGTTAAGAGGCCAGATCTGGATGATTATAAAGTAAACTGACAGTTCAATGGGGAGAGAGAATAGATAAGTAAGAACCAAATGTCTTGCACTGAGACTGTCAAGTCATTCAATCAGTTTAACAAAAAATGCAAGGAAATGGCATAGATCTATTTCTGTATACGAGAAAAGGCACATGATCTTGTGAAAGAAAAAAATTGCACTGACATCGAGTGTTAACCAGCATTGAAATCAAGAGCACTGACACACTTCATCAATTGTAAAGCAACATTGATAAAGGCGCGAGATTGACTAGCGTGAAGCAAATATTTGCCTAATTTCCAGCTAGCTGATGACAAAATCCAAATTATTGGTAGTTTCCTATTTAACTGGAAATAGAGGTGTCATTTGGGTATTAACTTTTTCTCCACAATAACACTTTCTCAGTTGAGCTGAATTGTCTTCATTACTACACCATGCCAACTCTCTGCTAATCGAATGAGATGATGAAAAGAAGGTTTGGCCAATTTTTCATTCCTTCATCTTCACAGAAATAGAACAATTTCTTGAGCTCAAAGTTTATCCGAGTTAATAAACACCCTTCTTAGAAACTAGCAACCTTTCATCAGTTAATTGTCAAGCATCATATTATTTACATTCTCTGTTAAGTTGAACAACATATATAATTTTTAAAAAATAAAACATAAAATAATAAAAAGAAAGAAAGAGAAATCAATCATTGTAGCAGAAATATGAAATAAATACAACTACTATACAAAGCACAGATGAATGACATGTCAAAATTCAACCACGACGTGATAAAACCAGCTAGCTATGAGGGAAATTGTTAACACAAAGTCTTTTTTCTTTAATAAAGGAAATTAAACATGAAACTTACAGCAAGTAGCTTGTACAAAATTGATTCAACGTCTTCTCCAACATATCCAGCCTGCAAAAAGTAAAAGCATCTCTCTTAATTCAATAAAAAACTTTCAGAGGTTATTTGGGGAATTGGTTGGGTTATAACAATATGGGTTATAATAGTCTGTGGAGTTATATAATTTGTGTTTAGGATGTAAAGTTATTTAGTTTGGGTTAATAGTATGTATTTGGGGTGCAAAGTTATCCACAGACTATTATAGCATGCACCCCAAACATGCCCTTATTATTTTGAGGAGAGGAGAAGCTAATATTGTATAGTTGAATAAAATGAATTATTCAAACTAGTATTGGAGGCTTGGGGCACATGAAAAACGAAGCAAATTAAAGAATGTGTCTTCAGGTTATCTATAACCAAATTAAAGGATTGAACATTTATTGTCCCACCTCCCTTTTGAGAAAAACAACTAAAAAGGCGCCCTTTAATGAAAAGCTTTAACCACATAGTTGGCTTTTTCAGATAAGGAGCAAGTGCAGGTATATGCTTAATAAAAAACTTCATTGAATATATATACACATAAGCAGATTAACAGCTTATGGGAGGGAAGAATTCTCCCCAAAGGCCAACCAAGGAAGTTACAGAAAGGCCTCCCAGTTGTGAGAGGCTTTGATAATCTTAATGCATATAGTTCCAGACATTTGATCTATCAGTTACCACAGAGTAGCAGCACGTACATCTCCCAAAGGGTTTTAGGTTTTCTTCTATGTAGGGTAGGAAAAAATACAGGTATAGGAGACCTTCTACCAACAAAGGAAGAAAGTCCAAGAACTCAAGAAGTGTTCCCATGACCTCCAAGCAAGGGTAAAGAAACAATCAAAGGTCTCCTTGGTTTTCTAACAACGAGTGCATATATTGAAATTTTTTATGGATAAACAAACAGTGAATCTAATGAAATTGATATCAGTGTCTTCTCTTCCTCCAAACAAACCGTGCAATTCCAAGACAATCTTGTTTTAGGCACCTCATACAACAATCAAGACATCTCTTCACAAAAAAGAAAATGGGCAAATCAAATAGAATTAGAAGCCCATAAATTGATTGTGAAGAGAAATGGATTAATACTGAAAAGCTTATTGATGCCATTTGAGCCACAGTACCCAACAGTTTAACCATACACTTTAACTGTGCAATTTCAGTTTGTGGGTTAGGCTAATTAATCATCCACCCAATCCCAATGGGGGTTATGAAAGAAAATACATAGATCATAACGAGTGGTCTATCTCCACTCTCCGCAACTTTCCTTCTAGTTCAAGTCAGACATCTTTCACACTAGTTACTAATTTAGTTCTTCTTTGGGTTCAAAGAAGTATTTATCATTCATAAAAGAAACTTTGGAAAACTTCTCAATCCTGGCTCCAAGGACTTCTGTGTGGAAGCAAAACTCGACACTCTCGATCTCAAAGGTCAGAATTTTGAAATAGAAAAGGAAAGTTTCTTAACATTTTTAAATCACATTTTCCACCTTCAAATATAGCTTAAAGCAGCCAATTATTAAGCTTACGGGTATCTCCATCGGACATGAAAGCTCTCTCCCATTCTTTACCCTTTAGTTGCTGCTCTCTTACCCTGTTGAGTTTCAACCTAAGCCCTACCCAGCCATCTCAAGAACTGTGCTGTAATTGAGCTATCCCTTTTTTCAAAAAGATAAATAACCGTATCAGCAAAACTGTAAACTGCCGTGAACATTCCTTGTCCCAAGAAACTATGAATTTTTATCAGTGTGGCAAGGCTCAAGTTCAGTTCTCAACAAGAAACGACTTCATTAAAAAATTACCAAGTTGAGGAAGTCATAAATAGGTGACCATGTAAATTATTCACAAAGGAAAAGGGGCTTAAGAAGATGGTTAGAACGTGTCAGGAATTGACAGTGAACATATGAACATCATATTTTACCGTTTCCCACAAATCATTCAGAGAGGAAAAAGTAGAAAGAAAGAAATTCACCTGTGTTAAAGTTGTAGCATCAGCAATGACAAATGGCACATTCACAAATCGAGCCAAAGTCTTTGCGAGTAGCGTCTTCCCTATTTTACAATTTACAAATTAGAACGGGTCTCTGAGACATTGTGTGTGCTTAATATCATGCCAATGACAACCAGTGTCAGTACATTGGAACTCGATAAGTGCGAGGTCATACCAGAGCCTGTTGGACCCATCAAGAGAACATTGCTCTTTTCTAGCTCCACGTTATCGTCATCATCTATCACATCTTGGGTTCCTGATTCAGTTCCTGACGTGCTACATGAATCCACAACAACAGTAACAGCTAGTTATTCATGGACATGAACTGAAGGGAAATATTTTTACCAAATAACAAGTTTGATACAAATATTATAGGAAAAACTAACCTTTTTTTCAAGGAAGCATGATATATTCGTTTGTAATGGTTATGTACAGCCACAGAAAGTACCTGAGAAAGATAAAGAAGGCTGTGTTTGAAATTTTACAATAGTTCATAGAATAATAATGCAATAAATCAGCGCATGATGATGTAACTTCTGGCTCATTACAACAATCACCTAAATTCTGGAAAATATATATCTTCAGCACTGCATATCATAGCTTACACTCATTCACTCCTGGTTATGAACGTGCTAGATGGTGGTCAAACTTCAAAGACCAAGAAACTGAAGATATGTAGAAAGAAATTAAAATATGACACGCTAGACATAATTAACTTTATGAGAATGATAGCTAATTTATTAGCCATATTACTTAAGAGCCTTTAAACTAAATATGTCCATTCTATTCTGATGCAGAAAAGCCACGATAAAATGCATGCTAATGACAAGTTCATCAGATCACCGAAAAAGCATATGCAGACCTTCTTGGCTTTTTCTTGGCCAATAACAAATTTGTCCAAGCCCTTGCAAATCTCTTTAGGAGTGGGTAGATCCTTTCCCAAATTCGATCCTCCCCACTCACTTTTCTTCCCATCACCAGCGCCATTTCCACCAGAACCCGAGGTGCTTCCACCAGGACCTGTAGCACGAATGAAGTTCACACCAGGAGCAAATGGCGGACCTGGAGGAGAATGCACCGCCAACCCATTAACGGGAGGCGGTCCAGGAGGCCAATTCTCAGGCGGTTCTCCACCATACGATCTCGCAGTTTCGAAAAAGGAGACTCTCAACCTACTATTCACATGATTTTCATCTGGAGAACCAGCGATGGCATTACCTTTACCATCTTTGGTAGTGATCCTTCTTTCTGAGGAATTCTTCGGTTTGGAATTCAGATTGCCAATCTCGATGAAGCTGCCCTGTAGAGGAGCGATCTTGTAAGGGCGGAAATAGTAAGCGGTTTTGCAACTGGGGCACAAATTAACGGCCTCGTAAGCTTCTTTTCGGTTCGGAGGAGCATCGCAAGAAGAGGGAAGAGAGGAAGCAGGGGGATTAAGGGTTGGAAAATGGCGGTTAGAGAAGAGAATATCCATATGCTTAGAACAACGTGGGCAATTGGCCTCGGCCCGAATCTTACGGATTGGGGTACTTGTGTTGTTGGACTGTGAATGGAAATCATCAGAACCGGACCCGCCGTTGTCCCATTTGTACCGCTCCTGAACGCCGATAAACGATTCCCGCCGGCGATGTCTCGAAACGTGAAGATAATTGAGATGGGTCGAAATGGGGCAAATCTGGGTCAAGCGGTGATTGTGATTTGAGAAACAGAGCAGCCTTATTGTCTTCAATTTCTTCCATTTGAAGATCGCACTTCCACCACTTCCAGACATGTATAAATTCGTATATAATTCAAAAAGCTAGAGAAATAAGATAGTTCGTCAAGAACCCAGATGAAATCCAATTCAGTACAAGCTCTAAATCTAGAGAAAAGATGGAGAAAGAGAGAGAGTGGGACAAAAAGAGGGAAAAGTGCGCCTAAAATGAAGAGTACAAACTTCGCTATTAGATTGTTAATTTATTGAGAGAGAGAAAGGTGTGGAATATTTTAAGATTGTGAGGATGAGAAGGAATGTGGGATTTGGGAAAGAAAACAGGGAGAGGAGTGAACGAGGAAGATAAAATTGGGAGAGTTTCAAGGAGAAACTCCCATCTTATTCAACTTCTCATCCACGCTCGATTTCAGTTCTGAAATGGATATTGTGGTTTTTTTCTCCTAATTTCTGTCTGATTTTTTTTTTTTTTTTTTCACGAACCTGATAAAGGTTAATTCTAATTTCTACCGTTAATCCCATGAACCCACTGTTTTAATATTGAAAAAGTTCCAACCCCATTTCGAATTTTATTCCAAATTTTCATGAGAAGCATATGTAATGTTCAACTATTTAAAGCATATTCTCTCTCTGTTTCTAGGCTTACCATTTTCTTTTCTTTTCTTTTGCTTCTCAAATGCATCATTAGAGACGGAGATTTTTCAAAAGAAACTTTACAAACCGGTCTCACTTTTCCCAAAACCAAAAACCCATTAGCAATTCCACTAAGGAAGAAACATGGCATCGGTTCAAATCCAACCTCATTTGAACCAATTAGTTCTAGCAGTGCTTGAAAAATGCAGTCATCACAATCACCTCAAGCAACTCCAAGGCTTTCTCATTTCACTTGGTCACTCACAAACACAGTTCTTCGCCTTCAAGCTCGTCCGCTTCTGTAACCATACTCTTACTGACTTATGTTACGCTCGGTTCATTTTTGATCATTTAACTTCCCCAAATGTCTATCTATATACTGCAATGATCACAGCTTATGCCTCTCAGCCCGATCCTAAAGCCGCATTTCTTTTATATCGTACCATGGTCCGCCGAGGAACTCCTCGACCCAACCATTTTATCTATCCTCATGTTCTAAAATCTTGCCCTGAGGTTTTGGAGTCCAATGGCACGCAAGTGGTTCATGCCCAGGTGTTGAAATCTGGATTTGGTCGATACCCAGTTGTCCAAACGGCCATTGTTGATTCCTATTCGAGATTCTGTTCGAATATTGGAATTGCAAGACAGATGTTCGATGAAATGATTGAGAGAAGTGTAGTGTCTTGGACGGCTATGATTTCGGGGTATGCGAGGCTTGGGAACGTTGATAGTGCAATAGCGTTGTTTGAAAGTATGCCGGAGAGAGATGTGCCTGCCTGGAATGCTCTTATTGCTGGATGTGCTCAAAATGGATTCTTCTGTGAAGCAATTTGGCTGTTCAAAAGAATGGTGTCAATGGCGCTGGAGGGTGATAAGGAGCGTGAAAACAAGCCGAATAAGATCACACTTGCTTCTGCACTTTCAGCTTGTGGTCATACTGGGATGCTTCATCTTGGCAAGTGGATTCATGGTTATGTTTTCAAAAGTTATCTTGGTCAGGATTCATTTATCTCAAATGCTCTACTAGATATGTATGGAAAATGTGGCAATTTGAAAATTGCAAGGAGGGTTTTCGACATGATTACTGTAAAAAGCTTGACATCATGGAATTCCTTGATAAATTGTCTTGCACTCCATGGCCATAGTGAAAGTGCAATTGATTTATTTGTAGAGTTGGTTCAATGTGGGGACGGCGTGAAGCCAGATGGGGTTACTTTTGTTGGTGTGTTGAATGCTTGTACTCATGGAGGATTAGTTGAAAAAGGTTACTCCTACTTCAAAATGATGGGGCGGGATTATGACATTGAGCCTCAGATTGAACACTTTGGATGCTTGATAGACCTTCTTGGCCGTGCAGGGCGGTTTGAAGAAGCGATGGAAGTTGTGAGGGGAATGAATATCGAACCAGATGAGGTTGTATGGGGTTCTTTACTAAATGGATGCAAAATCCATGGCCGTCCTGATTTAGCAGAATATTCGGTGAAAAAGTTGATCGAGATGGATCCAGAAAACGGTGGTTATAGAATTATGCTAGCAAACATATATGCTGAGCTTGAAAAGTGGGACGAAGTTCGCAAGGTTCGGAAACTTTTGAAGGAGCAAAATGCTTATAAAACACCAGGTTGCAGTTGGATTGAGGTTGATAATCAGGTTTATCAGTTTTATTCTTTTGACATGACACATCCTAGTGCAGAACAAATATACAAAACCTTAGAAAGTATGATCAGCTTTATGTGAAAAGCAAATGAAGATTTGACATCAGATGTGAGTATAGTCTACATTCCATACTAATGCTTTCAGTAGGTGAGAAGGTCGAACGACAAGAGGATAGTCAAGCTCTATCCTGCTCTTCTCTCCTTCCATTGGCAGTCTTGTTGAAGTCAATAAAAAACTTCATTAAAGATATCTCCTCTCTTTTAACATTGACTTGAGATATTGCTTCTGAATAGATCACAATTAACAACAGGTTCAATAGAGAGGCAGTTGGAGGCAACTGAGTGATATGCTTAGATTCGATGCAAACAAGTTCGAACGAATTGCCTCCTTTTTGTATATGCATATATTGACCCTTACACAACATAGAAGGTAGCATAGTGCAATAGCTGATGAAGAGAACAATGAGTGATGGAGAAGTTTTGGGAGTTTTTTTAACAAATCAGGGAGTATGAGCTGTTTCTATGAAAAGTTCAAAGGTATGTAACTGTTTTAGCTATGTCTACCAAGTTGTTCATGGAATCTGTTAGTTTATATGGTAGCTGTAGGAGGAATCTGTTACTTTATAAGTTGAAAGAATAACGATTCCAAATCAAGGACTAGTAATGGATACACTACTTTCACTATTAAATTAGATTGGAAGGTGTTTTTGTAGCCTTTCTCAAGTCCCTTTCCCTTTAGGTTGTTCCTTTTGTGGCCACCTTGTTTCTTAATGAAGTGTTTTTATGTCTCTTATCCCAAAAAAGGGCTATTCCAAAAGGGGGAAGTTTTCATTTAGGAGATTTTGTTTCAACACTTCTGATAAGTTACAAAGAAGGTTTTTGGCCATCACTCCAAATAGATGCATCATTTGTAAGTGCATTTTCACTCACTTGATGAAGCCACAAAGTTTTGGAACCTGCTATCTGTCAATCTTTTCTCTCCTCCTCATTCATCTTTCAAGTTTCAGCAAAAAGGCTTAAATTTTTTGGCTCAATTTTTTAGAGCCTTCTTTTGTGTTCTTGGAGGAAAAGAAACCACAAACTTTTTTAAACAGGAAAAGGGAGAAATTTTGTATCTTTTATGGATAATGTTGTTTATTGTTTCAAGCTATAAGCAAATCTTTATGTAATTATACTAATACTAATTATTGATATTTTGGTTAATTAGAAGGCCTTTCTGTAACCTCACTTGGCTGCTTGGTTGGCAGTGGCACTTCTCCCTTTTCTTTTATTTACTTTATTGATATGGTTGTGCTAGAATTCAAGTTCAATTTTTTGCCTATGAATTAGTGTTTTGACAAAAGACTTCCCAATAATGTAAATTTTCTTTTTACTTGAATTATTTAGGAGATATGCTCTTTTATTAGTTGGGCTAGCTCTATATGAAGATTTAGGTATGTTTTAGGATGAATTTTGTTAAGAAGAAAAATGCCCTTAACCTATCAGAAGCATTTTTCTCAAATTTTTTATTGTGTTTGGTTAAATAATCTTGATTGATTGTGAAATTTTTTTAAAACACTAGAAAAATATTTAAAACTTATTTCAAGAGAAACACTTGAGTATTTCTTTATCGTTGTTCAAGTAATTTTGCAAAGAGTCTCAAGTTATATTGTTTGTATAAAATTGAGGTTGAATATAGATGAATTTTAATCTAGATAAATCTACATTTTATATTGTTCTATTTATTTTATACATATTATATCAATTACATAGATATAATGTATGCATAGTGTCACAATCATACTAGAAGAACGTATGTTTGTGAACCTCCACGATGATAAGTCGTGCCATGATGCGATCGAGAGAGGACGATGCATCATCTAACACACCAAGATAGGTGGGCTCAAGGCATGTGAGATCAGGCCAACCGTGTCGTCGGAGGGGTCGATGTATGGGCGTATGACTCCTCGCCAAAATGACGTGCAAGGAGGAAGACCCAATATTTCACATAATATACTATAGGGGTACCATGGTGTCGACTCTCCACCACCCCGGGCTTGTGGGCCTAAGTGAGTCACCCCCGTAGCACGTTCGCGTGTCATGGCCGGGCGCGGCGCCTCAAGAGAAGTGTCTTGGGCGTTTCCTTTGTAACGGTTTTCAAGGGACGGTGTCGGACGGCGCAGTGTGTGCCGACATTGCGCCATTCCCATGGGCCGGAGGTTCCGTTCAGATAGGGCCGTTAGCGGCCAATGATCCGAGATTGTCCCGTCAAAGCCAACTCATGGGAAAGGCAAGTGCAAGCACACACGACGGCGGCGTGTGCGACCAAGTTATATTCCGCCGCTTATTTACTTGATGCTTGGTTGAGGATCAAGAACCTCGCCTAAAGACCCGACGAGGCCACAAAGCGTTGCGATCTTAACGATGGGGCGAGTTCCCCTTAAGGCCGGCCATGTTCGAGGATGAATCATGGCGCGCGCACGGTCCGAAGAGGCACGACCGTGACAATTGGTATCGAGAGCCAACCTTTGTGCGCGCAATGACAAGAGTCGAATGGGTCCGCTGTGACAATGAATGTAACTTTCGTGGGTTGAAACCACTTGGTGGCTTCGCTCAAATCAAGACCGTGTTGACATTGACTTTCGAGGCGATGCACTGGCAATGTTTAAGCACTTACACTTTCGAGGAAGGACTGGGGTGAAGTGTTGGTCGCCAGAGCCATTTTCGAGGAAGAACTCGGTGGTATCGGTTAAAAGACCTGGACGAGTCGGGAAAATCACTTTCGAGGAAGTACCTGGGTGATGTTTGTTCGAGTTGCCGAAATCGATGTTTTGTGAATTGAATTAACGTTAGCAAGAGAAATCATATGTTAAGCAAGTATGGACAACGATTTGGCGTGATGAGGACAATGTTGGCGTTGGCTCGGTTCGAGAGAGTTGTCCAAATGAGACGCGACTTCCACATGACGCCCAAGAGGGGCAGTTGATCGGGCTGGCATGTTTGCCAACGAGTTGTACGCGGCGGGTGCCCGAGAGTGAAGCGCAAGAATGTGCGTGTTGTGAGTTTGGCCGAGTGCCAACATTGAAGTACTCGTGCGGAGTGAGCACGTTGTGGAAGAGGAGAAGCGCCCGAGGCGCTTGTTGTGGAGTTGCCATGAAGTGTGGCTCTGTTGCGGTGAGTTGGCCAGCTGAGTGCCAACGGAGTGAGAAGCTTTCCGACTTTGCTGAAGTTATATGTCGCTCAGAGCATACGCGTGTTGTGGCCAAGGTGGCCGAGTGAGTTGGGACGGGTTCCCGTAACTAGGCGAGCGAAAGCCTAGGTTTGCTGTCGTGGTTTGTCTGGCGAGTCTCGTGCCAAAGCCCGTGAGTCGGGCGATGTGAGGGCGCGCGGGGGGATAGCCCACAAACCACCAGATAGTTGATGTGAAATTTCCGTATCCGTCCTCGGGCACATTTTTCAAGCAAGTCCGTTAGCATTGTGAAGGCATCGAGACGATGCCGAGTTTAAGTGGGGGAGAGTGTTACAATCCACTATGTGATGATTTGGATTGAACCCCCGAGTATGTCATCGAGGACGATGACGAGATTAAGTGGGGGAGAATGTCACAATCATACTAGAAGAACGTATGTTTGTGAACCTCACAAAGATAAGTCGTGCCATGATGCGATCGAGGAGGACGATGCATCATCTAACACACCAAGATAGGTGGGCTCAAGGCATGTGAGACCGGGCTAACTGTGTCGCGGAGGGGTCGATGTATGGGCGTATGACTCCTCGCCAAAATGACGTGCAAGGGAGGAAGACCCAATATTTCACATAATATACTATAGGGGTACCATGGTGTCGACTCTCCACCACCCCGGGCTTGTGGGCCTAAGTGAGTCACCACCCGTAGCACGCTCGCGTGTCATGGTCAAGGCGAGCGTCTCAAGAGAAGTGTCTTGGGCGTTTCCTTTGTAACGGGTTTTCAAGGGACGATGTCGGACGGCACAGCGGTGTGTGCCGACATTGCGCCTTTCCATGGGTTGGAGGTTCCGATATAGGGCCGTTAGCGGCCAATGATCCGAGATTGTCCCGTCCAAAGCCAACTCATGGGAAAGGCAAGTGCAAGCACACGACGACGAGGCGGCGTGTGCGACCAAGTTATATTCCGCCGCTTATTTACTTGATGCTTGGTTGAGGATCAAGAACCTCGCCTAAAGACCCGACGAGGCCACAAAGCGTTGCGATCTTAACGATGGGGCAGGAGTTCCCCTTAAGGCTGGCCATGTTCGAGGGATGAATCATGGCGCCGCACGGTCCGAGAGGTACGACCGTGACACATAGCAACCTAATCTTATTTCTATGCCTCAGAATTCATGTTTGAAAGATGCATATTGTTGATCGGAGGTTGAATCGATCCTTATAAGAAGAATTAGACAAAAAAAAAAAATACATTATAGAAAAATAAAACATAAAAGAGAAATTGAGTTCTTTTTTTTCTAAGCAGAGCGTGGATATTTCATTTTAGGTTTAAATTTTATTTTAGACTCTAAACTTTTACAATGTCAACTCTGATTCTTATAACTTTCAAGTTTGTTCTATTTTAATCTCTAAACTTTCAAAACGTCTATTTTAGTTCTTAAACTTTGAAAAATTAATCATTTTGGTTCTTGCTATGTTACTTTTCTGCCTTAATTCCATTTTGCACCTAAGTTTGTCTCTAACATATTTGAATTGAAATCATGCTCATATTAACATGTTCGAAAATATACTCGTAACTTCATTAAAATAAAGGTAAATACCAAAATAGTTATTTTTTGAAAGTTTGGTGACTAAAACAGACATTTTAAAAATTTATGGACCAAAATGGGAAAACTTGAAAGTTTAGGGATCAAAATAGATATTTTAAAAGTTTAGAAACTGAAATAGAATAAACTTGAAAGATCAATGATCAAAATAGGATTTAAACCTTACAAAAAGAATTAGATCAAAAATTAGGATACATTATGGAAAAAAAAAAAAAAAGCTTCCATGAAAGAGAAATTGAGTTTCCTTCTAAGCAAAGCCTAGATACTTCAATAAGTAAGTCTCATTATTTTGGGCACCTTCTTTTCGCTTTGTCTTCATCAAAGAGATTCCAACTATAAAATTTGTGTGTATATATTTGAATTATTTGAGACTATGTTATAATATAAATGCTTAAACTCAAAGTTTTTTTTTTTCTTTTTTTTTTTATTATGTTTGATGACTTGAATATTTGGTATGTTTAAACTTTAAACCAGTATGATTTAACATTTGAACTACATTTTTTTTGTAAGTATCTTAATTTGATACGCATATAGAATATTATTTTGTTTTTATTCAAGAACTTTCTCCTAAAATGTTGATTTTCCATTGAAATCTTTGAAGAGAATTTGTTTGATTTAATCGAGATTTTATCTTTTTTAAAAAAACCTCCAAGAACTCAATCCCCATGCAATTTAACTGAAAATGAAATGGGAGTAAGAGCGCCCATATTCTTATCCCCATATCTTAGGGCCTAATTAGGGCATAAGTTATAATAACTTGTGTTATTATAATCCGTAGAATACTTTGCACCCTAAATACAGACTATTATAGCCTCAAACTATACTACTTTGCATTTTAAATAATATTATATGATTTCACTAACTATAATAACCCACATACTATTTGTTGTTGCCAAATTTTGGACAGCAGAATTCACTTGACCTCCACGTGACAATAACTGTAAATTTATAGTTCTTTGGGGAAGAACGCAGCCTGCAAGACAAGGAAAAAAACCGGGCATCGATGTGGTGTAGGCCACACAAGCTCCGATGCTTAAGTCAGAGAGGATCTTTTGTGAATTAGGGGGAGAAGTTTTGGTGTTTAAGTGACTAGAATTAGTTTACCCTGCTCTTCCCTCTTGGGAGAGCTTAAATAGCTTTCTTACAGGGTTGTTCGTGAGTTTCGGTGGCCTATTGGGTAAAGGAAAGATCGAGAGAGGGTTGAATGTAAGCCTGTGAGCCGTATGGGATCGATGCAAGGCCCAAAGGATGACCTTGCATCTGGTCGGCCTCAGCCTAGGCCGAGGCTAACCACGGGTTTGGGCTTCGACCCAAGCCTAAATACAACTCTCGTGTTATTGGGTGAGGGTAAAGCCCAAATGAGGGAACTCTACCCTGGTCGACCTCGACCCCACGCGCTTGGGCCAAACCCAAACGCGTCTTCTCGTCTCTTCTTGTTTTGGTTCTGTCCCCGTCCGATTTTGGTTCGTTATGACTTCATATTGGGTTTTTTATCCCATTTGGCCCTTTGATGCAGCCATTTGTCCAACTAATTCTTATTGGTCCAATTTAACCCATAACACTAGCCCCCACTCCCTAGTCAGGATTTGAGATTAAAATCTTTCGAATTAATTGTATGGAGTCTGACTTCGGAGTTGTCTACTGAAATTTTCGAGGACTGCCTCAAATCCTCTCCAGTTATTGTTGTTTGTCCTTGTGAGGATATTCAGTCTTTCTGAGTGTCGATTTCTCGTGATTCAATTGGAATTTCAGGTTCTCGTTGCGCTTATCCTGCGTTTCGATTCGCCTTAATCAAATTTCTTCGGAGTCATTTCAAACATTTTGAGGGTTGCCTCGAATTCTCTCTAGTTATTGTTGTCCACCCTTATAAGGGTATTCAGTATTCTAGAGTGTCAATTTCTCCGGTACAGACTTCAGGGTTTCGTCATGCTTACTTCGTACTTCGATTCTCTAGATTATATTTTTTCGGAGTCATTTTAGACCTTTCGAGGGTTGCCTCGAATTTTTCCTAGTTCTCTCGTTGTCCATCATTATAAGAATATTCAGTCTACTAGGAGTCAGTTTCTCCATTTTCTAAGGGGTTTTCGGACCACCGTCATACTTATTCTGCATTTTGAATGTTCCTTTTTCCCTCAGACTCCATTCTAATGTGCTTACTATGCGTCTTAGACTATCCCTCAAAAGGGAGCTTAGGGCTCCAAGATATCCCTTAGATCATCTCAGGATTGTGTTTCTCGGGGTTAGGCTCTCATCCTGATCCACGACTTATGTCGTTCTCTTGGATGGAGTATGCTTATTGGGGGTTGTTACCTAACAATCACGTCGCTTTCAAAGCTTCAAAAAGTCAGATGTTGAACCTGACAGAAGGAGGTGAAAGTCGGATAATCGTCGCTACGAGAATATGAGGAACAATTTAAGAAAATTAGCTTTTTCTTTTTTTTTTTTGTCGGACCGATTCGCGTGAACCAGTTCGGATCGCCCTCGGCTAGACTGGCGCCAAGGCTGACGGTTGTAGGCCTGCCCTCTAGTGCGCCTAACACGTGCGGGAATCCTATCGCCGGCAGGGTCACGGGTCGGTCGAGGCCGACCCTTCCCATCAATCTTTTTGCTTTTTGCAATTCTTTTTTTTATATATATTTGAATTTCAAAGCCTAACTTTCAAATTTCTCTCCAATTTTGTCCTCTATTTTCCCTATAAATAGGGCCTCTTCTCCCTTCATTTTTCACGCTATTCTTCTCATCTCCTTCCTTTCTTTTGTTGGGATGTATGTCCTCATCTCGTGTAGTTTGTAACATTCCAAGTTGTAAATAAATAAGACTTATTTATTTGAACTTTGTGTCATAAATAAGAGTTATTTATTTGAACTTTGTGTCTCGCATATTTCATACACTTAATCCAATAAACTAAGCTCCAGGGTCATTGCATTATGAGAGAACTAAGAACTTGAACGGTGTGTAGTGTACACACAAGGAGTATCACGTTCGAGTTAATGACCCGAACGGTCTACAGTATATGGATAGGGTTGGAGACCTAATCCTGGATACACTGTGGATGTGACCCATTTTGTATTAGATACAAACGAGGTGATCTAACTTGTTCATGTGGTTGACATGCAAGTGAGGGTATCCTGTGCAATGAGATTGTACAAGATCAGACCGTGAGTTATTAGACTTACTGATGTAACACTATTAATAGTATAGGACTAATAATTTTGTAGATGACCATTAGTGACTCGACCTTAATCCTGAGTGTGTTACGGACTCATTTCTGCGGGGGTCTGTCCTTTGACTAGTACGGGTGAGGGTGGCCACTGTTGCTCGCCCAATATGCCTATCTTCTCGTGGGACGACCACGTGGGAGTCGGGAACTTGACTACGCAAGAAGGAATTCACTGCGTTCCCGACTTAGGGAACTAGAGGGTTGTTCCCTTAAGTGTTGTCTTGAGGCTTGAACAACGGGGCCCCACTCTCTCATTGGCCAGAGAGGGTTGTTGTTTATGGTTGGACCATGCAACGTAGTTGTTCATTAGAGGAGCAGTGGGACTTAAGGAGCAAGAGGTAGACACAGGGGTAAAACGGTAATTTGACCCAACATTGTTTACGAACAACCTGTGAAGGGTCGACTCATGGGTATTGGTTATATCGATGGACACAACTTGTCCTACAGTGATGAGAGTGCAGCTACGGGCTTTAGTGGAATGTTACCGTAGCTAATGAATGTTGAATAATCGGGTCAAAGAGTTTGACAGGTTAGTCTCGGATCATTAGAGCTCGTCATGTGTAGGTCCATTAGGTCACTCGATTGGCTCAAATTGGACAAATTGAGGGTTTACAGTTTGGTGTGAATTTGAAGTGTTGAAATTCATTATTTGGGTTTTTATGTCATTTATATGAGATATAGATGACATAGTATATAGTTTAATGTGAATGAGATTCATAATAAACTATATTATAACCTAATTGATTAATTAGTGCTAATTTGAGAAATTGAATTGAGAGAAATTAAATTAAATGTGATTCAATTTATAATTCCACATTTATGCAAATGAGATTTGTATAATAAGGTATGAGATACCTTATATTATGTGATATGCAAAGATGATTTGCATATCATATGGTTGTGGTAAACTTGTGATTTGGTGGAGATTTTAACTCCATCACACAATAGTATTTAAAGGCTTTGCAAGAAGATTTTGGTGAACCAATTGCCATTTTTTGGATTTTCATCCAAAAACAGCATTCACCTTTCTCTCATTCTCTCTCAATTCTCTCTCAAATTCTCCTCACCCAAAATCCAAACTGAGTCTCACATACTCTCCCTCAACCTCCCGAGAACAACCGAGAAGACGTTTTGGAAGTGTCTTGCAACACTGTTCGAGGTTCGATTCGAGGAGATCGTTGGTTCGAGAGAGATCGTGACTGAAGGAGGAAAGCATTGAATAAGTGTTTTTCAACAAGTAAGTACCGTGTAACCTTACTGTTTTTCTTCTCTTTTATGCATGTTTAGCCTAGAATTGAAGTTGTTTAGTTCGATTTTAAGATAGAATTTTACAACGGATCAACGACGTTTCACAATGTTTTCGGCTGCGGGAATTCCAAATCCCTTCAATTGGTATCAGAGCCAATCGTTGCTCTTTGTTGTGTATTCTGTAATATCTTAAAATTAGGTGGGTAGCATTAATTTTCATGAGATGAATGTTAATGGTTTGCATTTTTGGATGTTTTCAGTTTTTTGCACATAGTTTAGATTTACATTAAAGTTGATGAGATCAATGTAAGGGCTCGTTGTTTTGGGCATTTTTTTATGTAAATCGAGTCTGTAAGTTCGTGTCGTTCGTGGCATGAGATTCGTGAAGAAATCGGAGCGAAAACAGGCGAAGATCGACGAAAAACAAGCAAAGTGTTTGTTGTTCTGTCGACAGCGTTGAGACATTGTTCATCAGCGTCTCAACGCTATCCATGCTGAAGGATGCGCGCTGCGGGCACAACGTTGCGACGCCAGGCGCGGAATGCAACGCTCGGGTATTGAGAATGCTCTGTGCAACGCTGAAGGCAGCAACGTTGCAACGCTGCCGCGTAGTGGGAAGTTCCAGCGGCAGTTGCACGAGACGTGCGTGGAGGGGCTTAATGTGGCGGTTTGAGCTCCAGATGCTGCACGTTTTTCATATTTTTTTTTATTTTCTTGTAAAATGTATTTTATAAATGTATTTTATTAATTATTTTAATCAATATTAATATAAATGTTATATTAATGTTAATTAATTTAATTTTTATGTCCCTAGGGTGCCAAAAATCGATCCAATAATGTTATTTATTTATTTTATGCATGAGATGTATGAAATAATTATTCTATGTGCATAATGTATGTCATAGAGATTTAAAATCTCACCTTAGGTTAAACATATTCATACATCATTTATATTATAAGTGTTATAATATATAGTTTGCATGATAGGTTATATTATAAGTATTATAATATAATTATATGCATGCTTTAATTTATTTAAATAAAAGTATTATATTTTTTAAATTAAAAGCATGTTCATGCATTTAATTCATGTGATGAATGCATGTTAGAGTATAGTATTATTCCTGTGATGAATGATCAAACACTATAACATAGAAATGCATGTAACATAAGTTAATTATTAGTTTTAAAATGTTTAGAACTTGAATAATTAGACTTAGTTTTTCTAGTTCTAATAAGATTAGAATTAGAAAATCAAATATGACCTTTGAATGGAGACTGATAAGTAACTCTGTCTAAGGAAGGTTTTGTCTAAGGCTGGGGTATTTAAGTTGACGCTTGCAGAACACCCCTACCTAAAAACCGACCTGAGAGTGAATTCGGTCTAGAGATTCTTAGGTTATATTCTCATGAGTATCGTTAATTAATAGTTAATTAATTTACTCACATCGACCTAAGTTAATAATGTGATTATAGACTTAGGTTAATCCAATATAAGAGTTATATTGGTAGAATTAGGTAAATTTTAGCCGGTTTATCTAGGTCAATCCCGAATATTTTAAAGTGCTGAGTGGGAGGAAATAAAGTGTATGAGATACATTTAATTTTCCATCCACAAATCTTCGTTAAGTTCGCACCGTGAGATCCATGCTCGCCCTCGTGGCGCAAATGGGAGCGTCCCCCTACGGGTGGCATTTGTATGGGTCAATATCAACGTGAATGGAGAGAGTACTTATAGTGAGTGGGAGCGCGACCTGTGAAAACGGGACCCACGGTCTCTTCTTTCGATTCACACCGTGAGACGCCTATGAACCGCTTGGTAGTTTGGCCTGAACCAGACAATCCCTACGTAGGGCCTTGATCATGGGAGTCAGAACACCGTGAATTCCCGAATGGGATACGATTTCCTTGTTGGTTTTCCTTCTTAGTCCTCCCTACGGTGGTTATTGTTTGGACGGATACTTGGAAATTTAAAGATTGAAGGTGACACTCACAGGATTCGTTAAGAGTTAATGAATTTAGACCGAAAAATGGTAACTGGATGCCTAATGGAATAAGAGTTATTCTGGTATTAGGGTCTGGTCGAGAAAGTCTCGTCTTAGAGGAGAAGTGGCATTGTCTACCCTACGGTGGCGGTCATTCTAAACCTTTAGGGTATCATTGCAATTTTTAAATGACCTAGAGATCATAGGATAAAAATTTGCTAAAACCTGATAGGATTTTCAAAAGTTTTTGCGAGACTAATAAAAAGTTTTTTTCTATTTTTCAACAACAAAATGTCAAATGTTTTTAACGCCCCTTTAGCTTCCGTTAAGTTAGTCGGCAATAATATTTCGTGAAAAAACAATATTAACACGATTTTGGTAAATGACGACCAAGAGTTCGCGCTCACTAAGGAGGGTCCTCAGGTGCCCGGTTCAACACTCCTATTCAACGGTCTACAAACCTTCCAGTCTTTCGTGCAAACCAGGGGTCAGGAAGCTGAGGCAAGTGTTGCCTTTAGACCTTTTCACAGGGGTATGACCTCTGGAACAAAGTTTGTAGATTCTTCAGGCCCGAAAGGTAGGAAGGAGAGGTTGAAGGAGGTTAAGGTTGACCGCGATGCCGCCTTAAAGGGCAAAGAGATCAAGGATGTTTCCAGAAAGTGTTTCTACTACAATGGGGCGGACACCTGAAAAGGAGTTGTCCCAAGTTTCTTGATGAAAAGAAGATGACAGGTAAATGTGATTTACTTGTCACAGAAACTTGTTTAGTGGAGAGTAGTGACTGTCTGGATATTGGATTTAGGCGCCACTAATCACGTTTGCTCTTCTTTTCAAGGATTAAGTACTTGGCAGCGGGTGCAAGAGGGTGAGATAACACTCGTGGTTGGATCCTATAAGTTGTCTCAAATTTGCAACAATAGGCACTGTGTGAAGTTTGTTCTTTGGCAGGAAATACTTATATTGAATAATTTGTACATAGTTCCTGGGTTTACTAAAAACCTAGTTTCTATTTCCTACCTACTAGAGCAAAATATTTTCGTTTCTTTCAAGAGTAATAAAGCGTTTATTTCTTGAAATGGAAATTTAATTTCTTCTGCTTCGCTTGAGAGCAATTTATATGTTTTGAACCCTAATTCGGTCAAAAGTGTTTTGAACACTGAATTGTTTAAAATAGTTGAAACGCAAACTAAGAGATTAAAAGTTTCTCTAAAAGAAAGTGCCCATCTTTGGTATCTACGGTTAGACCACATTAATCTCAATAGGATTGAGAGACTAGTGAAGAGTGGGCTTCTAAGCGAGTTGTAAGAAAACTCTTTACCGGTGTGTGAGTCATGCCTTGAAGGAAAAATGACCAAACGTCCAATTAGTGGAAAAGGATATAGAGCCAAGAAGCCCCTTGAGCTTATACATTTTGACCTCTGTGGTCCGATGAATGTTAAAGCACAAGGTGGTTACGAATACTTCGTATCTTTCATAGATGACTATTCGAGGTATGGGTACATTTACCTAATGCATAGGAAGTCGAAACTCTTGAAAAGTTCAAGGAGTTCAAGACTGAGGTTGAGAACCTGTTAGGTAAATCGATAAAAACACTTCAATCGGATCGAGGTGGAGAGTATATGAACACTGAATTTCAGGACTATATGATAGAAAATGGAATTACATCCCAACACTCAGCACCTGGTATGCCACAACAGAATGGTGTATTGGAGAGGAGAAACAGAACCTTGTTGGACATGGTTCGGTCGATGATCAGCTATGCCCGTCTCCCTGATTCTTTTTGGGTTACGCAGTGGAGACTGCGGTATACATTTTGAACACAGTTCCGTCGAAAAGTGTTTGTGAAATACCTTTCGAACTCTGGCATGGTCGTAAAATCAGTTTACGTAATTTTAGAATTTGGGAATGTCCGACCCATGTGTTGGTGTCAAACCCAAAAAAGTTGGAACCCCGTTCAAAGTTGTGCCTCTTTGTAGGTTACCCAAAAGAGACGAGGAGTGGTTTGTTTTATGATCCTAAGGATAATAGGGTGCTTGTGTCGACAAACACCACATTCTTTGAGGAAGACCACATCAGGGATCACTTACCAAGGAGTAAGATTGTGTTGAATGAAATGGACAATTCATCAGCAAGAGTTGTTGATGGTGCTAGTACTTTAAACAAGTGTTGTTGATCCTAACTCGTCTAGTCTAGTCCGTTCCCAAGACTTGGGAATGCCACGACATAGTGGGAGGGTTGTGAGACAGCCTGAAAGTTACATGGGTTTAGCTGAAACCCAAGTCGTCACCCCTGATGATGACTGCGAGGATCCATTGACCTATGATCCGGTAATGGCAGACGTTGACAAAGACGAATGGATTAAAGCTATGGACCAGGAAATGGAGTCGATGTACTTCAATTTCGTCTAGGAGCTTGTGGATCAACCGGATGGGGTAAAACCTATTGGTTGCAAATGGATCTACAAGCGTAAATGTGGCGTAGATGGGAAGGTGCAGACCTTCAAAGCTCGACTAGTGGCGAAGGGTTTTACCCAAGTAAAAAGGGTTGACTATGAGGAGACCTTTTCACCTGTTGCCATGGTAAAGTCGATTAGAATCCTTTTGGCCATTGCCGCATATTATGACTATGAGGTATGACAGATGGATGTCAAGACCGCCTTTCTGAATGACAACCTTGACGAGACCATCTACATGGACCAGCCCAAGGGGTTCATTGCCCAAGGCCAAGAGCAAAAGGTTTGTCGGCTTCAAAGGTCTATTTATGGACTGAAACAAGCCTCGAGGTCTTGGAATATAAGGTTTGATGAGGCGATCAAATCTTATGGCTTTAATCAAAATGTTGACGAGCCTGTTGTCTACAAGAAAATCGTTAACAGTATTGTCGCATTTCTAATATTGTATGTGGATGATATCCTTCTCATTGGGAATGAGGTAGGATTTCTTATTGACATTAAGGAATGGTTGGCTTCACAATTCCAAATGAAAGATTTGGGAGAGGCACAGTATGTTCTAGGTATCCAGATAGTCTGGAACCGGAAGAACAGAACGCTAGCCATGTCTCATGCATCTTACATTGACAAGATGTTGTCTAGGTATAAGATGTAGAAGTCCAAGAAGGGTTTGCTGCCTTTCAGGCATGGGGTTCACCTGTCTAAGGATCAATGTCCTAAGACGCCTCAAGAGCTTGAGGATATGAGACGAATCCCCTATACTTCAGCTGTAGGGAGCCTGATGTATGCCATGTTGTGTACTAGGCCCGACATCTATTATGCAGTTGGGATTGTCAGTAGGTATCAATCCAATCCAGGATTAGATCACTGGACAACCGTAAAGACAATCCTCAAGTATCTTAGGAGAACGAGGAACTACAACCTTTTGTATGGGAGTGGGGATTTGATCCTTACGGGATACACAAATTCTAACTTTTAGACCGATAAGGATTCTAGGAAATCCACTTCGGGGTCAGCCTTCATTCTGAATGGAGGAGTTGTAGTTTGGCGAAGCATCAAGCAAGGATGTATCGTTGATTCCACGATGGAAGCCGAGTATGTTGCGGCTTGTGAAGCTGCAAAGGAAGCTTTTTGGCTTAGCAAGTTCATGACGGATTTGGAAGTTGTTTCAAATATGAACTTGTCTATCACATTGTTCTGTGACAACAGTGGTGCAGTAGCCAACTCGAGAGAACCTCGGAGTCATAAAAGGGGCAAGCACATTGAGCGTAAGTATCACCTAATACGGGAGATTGTGCACTGCGGAGACGTGACAGTCACGCAGATAGCTTCGGAGCACAACGTTGTTGATCCATTTACAAAGGCCCTCACGGCTAAGGTGTTTGAGGGTCACCTAGAGAGTCTAGGTCTTCGAATGCTTCCTGACTAAGGCAAGTGGAAGTATTATAAAGGGGTATTCAATGCCCTAGTTTATTGTATTACTTTATTGTATTACTTTACATTTGAGATGTATTTTGTACTCCACTAGCTTAGTCCAAGTGAGAGTTTGTTGGGATGTATGTCCTCATCTCATGTAGTTTGTAACATTCCAAGTTGTAAATAAATAAGAGTTATTTATTTGAATTTTGTGTCATAAATAAGAGTTATTTATTTGAACTTTGTGTCTCGCATATTTCATAAACTTAATCCAATAAACTAAGCTCCAGGGTCATTGCATTATGAGAGAACTAAGAACTTGAACGGTGTGTAGTGTACACACAAGGAGGATCACGTTCGAGTTAATGACTCGAACGGTCTATAGTATATGGATAGGGTTGGAGACCTAATCCTTGATACACTGTGGATGCGACCCACTTTGTATTAGATACAAACTAGGTGATCTGACTCGTTCATGTGGTTGACATGCGAGTGGGGCATCCCGTGCAATGAGATTATACAAGACCGGACCGTGAATTATTAGACTTACTGATGTAACACCGTTAACAGTATAGGGCTAATAATTTCGTAGATAACCATTAGTGACTCGACCTTAATCCTAAGCGTGTTACGGACTCCTGTCTACGGGGGGTTGTTCTTTGACTAGTACGGGTGAGGGTGGCCACTGTTGCTCGCATAATTTGCCTATCTTTTCAGGGGCAGGACCACGTGGGGAGCTGGAAACTTGACTATGCAAGAAGGAATTCACTCGTTCCCGACGTAAAGAAACTAGAGGGGTTGTTCCCTTAAGTGTTGTCTCCAGGGCTTGAACAACGAGGCCTCACTCTCTCAATTGCCTGAGAGTGTTGTTGTTTATGGTTGGACCATGCAACGTAGTTGTTCATTAGAGAAGCAGTGGGACTTAAGGAGCAAGAGGTAGATACAAGGGTAAAACGGTAATTTGATCCAGCAATATCTACGAACAACCTGTGAAGGGTCGACTCATGGGTATTGGTTATATCGATGGACACAACTTGTCTTACAGTGATGAGAGTGCAACTACGAGCTTTAGTGGAATGTTACCGTAACTAATGAATGTTGAATAACCGGGTCAAAGAGTTTGACAGGTTAGTCTCGGATCATTGAAGCTCGTCACGTGTAGGTCCATTAGGTCCCTTGGTTGGCTCAAATTGGGCAAATTGAGGGTTTACAGTTTGGTGTGAATTTGAAGTGTTCAAATTCATTATTTGGGTTTTTATGTCATTTATATGAGATATAGATGACTTAATATATAGTTTAATGTGAATGAGATTAATAATAAACTATAGTATAGCCTAATTGATTAATTAATGCTAATTGGAGAAATTAAATTGAGAGAAATTAAATTGAATGTGATTCAATTTATAATTCCACATTTATGCAAATGAGATTTGTATAACAAGGTATGAGATACCTTATATTATGTGATATGCAAATATGATTTGCATATCATATGGTTGTGGTAAAATTGTGATTTGGTGGAGATTTTAATTTCATCACACAATAGTATTTAAAGGCTTTGCAAGAAGCTTTTAGTGAAACAATTGTCATTTTTTTGATTTTCATCCAAAAAGGGCATTCACCTTTCTCTCATTCTCTCTCAATTCTCTCTCAAATTCTCCTCACCCAAAATCCAAAGGGAGCCCCACATACTCTCCCTCAACCTCCCGAGAACAGCCGAGAAGACGTTTTGGAAGTGTCTTGCAACACTGTTCGAGGTTCAATTCGAGGAGATCGTTGGTTCGAGAGAGATCATGACCGAAGGAGGAAAGCATTGAAGAAGTGTTCTTCAACAAGTAAGTACCGTGTAATCTTACTGGTTTTCTTCTCCTTTATGCATGTTTAGCCTAGAATTATAGTTGTTTAGTTCGATTTTAAAATAGAATTACACAACGGATCAACGACGTTTCACAACGTCTTCCGCTGCGGGAATTCCAAATTCTTTCATCTTTAAGGTAGTTTATCTTTCCTTGCTGTGCTTCTAGGTTTCTTTTTTCTCTTTTATTTTGCATTCAATGGAGGATGATTTGTCTACTACTTCTCCTGAGGCTGATGAGTCTTCTATTGGTGAGAATTCTTATGACACAAGTTGTTATGAGGCTTCTCAACCATCCGGTCATTCTTTCGAGGGGCCCCCTGCATGCCATGAGGTTATATCATCCTTGGTGATCGAAGCTCAACTTGGGTGATTACGGTAAAAGTATGATATTCCCTTAGACGTGCAAATTAGGGTCCCTGGGTCTAATGATCGAATCGATGACCCTCCTCTTGGTGAAGTTGTTCTTTACTCGGTGATGTTCAAATTATGTTTTCGTCTTCCTCTTCCCTTATTTTTACAAATCTTTTTAGTGTTGGTTGGGTTGGCGCCCGCCCAAATTGTCCCAAACAGCTGGAGTCATATCATTGGTTGTTACGTGTTATGGACAACTTATGGCAACGAGAGTCCACTCAGTCCACATGTTTTTATGTCTCTTTATATTTTGAGTCGTAATCCATCCTTTGGCAGCTTCTTTTATTATTTGAGTTCTTCTTGTGGAAAACTGATCAATAGGTCGAGCTCTGTCCATAATTTTTAAAACAAATATTTTTTAGTAAGTGAAAATTTGTTGGCTCGGCGTCCCCAAAATTCTACTTATGCAGTTTCCACTAAGTTTGGGAGTTATGGTGAGTTACTCTCTTTCTTATTCCATTTCTTTTTGGAAACTACATCCGTACGTTCTGCCTAACCATGTTGCATTTTTTCTTTTTCTTCAGCTCCTTTGGAATTTCATCCTCTGCCACTGTTCGAATGTTTGTTAGGGTTGTAAAGAGTTTGAAGGCTCCCTCCCGTTCTGGGCCCGTTCTTGTGAGTCAAGAGAACCTTGAAAGAGTTGGTTTTGCACCTCCTCCGCTCTCTGAAGGTTGGCTTTTTTTTTGTTTAGTCGTGTTGTTCGACCTCGACCGTGCTGGTCGACCTTGGTTGCGCTGGTTGGCCTCGATCGTGTGATGGTCGGCCTCGACCACTGATTCCCTTAGCTTGTTCTTCTCTTTTTGGCTTTTGTCTACTGGATTTTGATTAACTAATCACGTCGTTTTGTTTTCTAATAAATGCATCCACGAAGTGCTTCCTTGTATGAAATTATGAAGCAGAGGAAGAAAAGAAGACCCATGGTGGGGTTGGACCTTGGAGGGTTTAAGACTCTAGTCCGTCAAGAAGCGAGGTTCCACCCCCTCAATCTCATGATCTTCCCCCCGTCCTGTTGGTGTCAGCACGCGTCGTACCCGGAGGGGTGCTCCTTCTTCTTCAGAAGGGGAGAACCCTTGATTTCTTGGGGTTTTTACTCTTCCTCAGAGTTATACCTCTCCAGCCACTGAAGTTGAACTCCTATAGCAGAGCTTTGAGCTTTGGAGAGGGGTAAACCAAAACCACCCTACAGGATTTGTAGCCAATGACCCTATGAGGGGCTTTAATGAAGGGATTATTGAACTCCATCATGTAAGTCTTCTTCATTTGTGTGTTTTCCTTACTTTCTTACTTCTTGGTAACTCACTCTTTTGTTGTTTTCTTTTTTAGAGCTTTGGTCGCATTAGCATGGCTACGATGGCTATGGCGGAGACCATAAACAATCTCCAACATACTTCTGTTCCCAGATCTGAGTTAATCCAAGCTCAAACCAGCCTGAGCCAAGTCAATCGTCTCCTTGCTGAGAGTCAGGTTAAACTTAACTCTATAAGGGTTGAGCTTCAAATTGTTCGCAATCAACTGAGTGAAGCGCAAGCCCACTTGACCAATGTTGAATATTTGGCTGAAGGTTTAAGAAAACAGAAGAATTCACTACCCATCAAAACAACATCTTTGACGGTGAGTGTAGTTGGGTCATAAGGCGTGCTTCCAAGCGGTTTAAGGATATAGACTTTTGGGATCATTGAAGAGGAGTATGCCACCTTTAAGAATGACCCTACTGCCTTTCCTAAATCTGAGGATTCGAACAGTAGTGGTTGAGATGGAGTGGATGAATCTTAGTTTTTTATGTATCCATTTTTATTTCCTCTAAATTTGATGTAATGTCGATTTTTGAATCAATGAAAGCATGTCTTTTATTCATTCTCATCACCCCTCTTTTCATATATGGGAAAATTTCTTTTTTCCTAGAGATAGGCTTAAACGAAATAAAGTTGCTTGCCTTCATCAAACTTAGATGAAATAAATGGAATGCATTACTCAGTTGAGAAGAAAACGAGCCTTGGTCGCGTGTGGTCGGCCTTGACCGTTACGTGGTCGACCTCGGTCAATTTATGGTCCTCAGTTAGGAAGAAAATGAGGAAGAAACCGAGCCTCGGTCCTGGGATTGCATGTGGTCGGCCTCGACCATTATGTGATCGCTTCGGATGATTTGTGGTCCTCCTCAGCTTTTTTGCTCTTCCTTTTTTTTTTTGCAGTTTTTAGAGATAAAAAAGTAGAGTGTACGATTTATGAGGTATATCTCCACTGTAGCCCTCACTCAAGTAGGAGTTTCAAGTTGATAATCGTACTTGAGTCGTGTTTTGCAACTTCGAGAAACGAAAAGAATAACTTTCATTCATAAAAATTTTAATCTTTATGAAAATAAACTTATCTACTGGATAGAGACGATGTGACTACACTCGTCCCTTTTTTGAGTCAGCCTCGGCCTCGGCTTAAATAACGTCGGCCTCGACCATCTCATGCTCGGTCTCGGCTACACTAGGACCGAGGTCTCTTTCGAAGCTTCGTTTCCTTATTTCTTTCAACGATGTGAAGTAGCATTCTCTAGATGCTTTTTGTTACCCTTTAACGATCCCAACGCAATTTTCAGTTGGGAACTTCAATAATTGATGGTATGTGGAAGCAACCGCCTTTAATCGGTGGAGTGTGGGTCTCCTGAGGATTGAATTGTAGGTGGATGTGCACTCCACTACCAGGAAGTTGATCATTTGTGTAACTGAATTTGATCCTTCGCCAAAGGTGACTTGGAGCTCTATATTGTCTTCACGGGTAACTCTTACTCCTCCAAATCTTACAAGGGAGAGGGGGGATTAGATTTTCTTTTAGAAGTCCCCTTGCAAATCTCATGACATTGAAAGCCGTCAAAGATAGGATATCGGTCGAGCTCCCTCCATCTACGAGTACCCTATGGACCTTCACATTGGCTATAGCAAGAGTCGCCACCAAAGCATCGTTATGGGGTTGGTGGACCATTCTGGCTTCAGTCTCTGTGAACTATAGGGCTCGATCTTCCATGCTTGGGTGAACCGAGAAGATACTTGGGCAATAGGGATCCTGTCGGGCTTCACGAGCAATCGCTTTCCTCTTTCTGCTGAATTTGCTCTCTTCTGGCCCTCCAAAAATCGTCCTAATCTCTCGGGGTTGCTTGTCCTCGGCTCGGCCTCGACCATCGTCTGGTCGACCTCGACTTGATTCTAGTCGGCTTCAGCTACCTTTGGCTGGCGTCAATAGGGTCTCGTCTTGAACATATTCTTTCAGGTATCCCTCTCTAATTAGGGCTTCAATTTCGTTTAGGAGTTGATAACAATTGGAGGTTGCGTGCCCATGGTCCCTATGGAACATGCAATACTTGGTTGGGTCTCTTCTTCTTGGTGGAGCTCTCATCTTTTCAGGAAACATTACCAGATTCAAGTGGTGAATCCCCATCAAGATTTTCTCGGGTGGAAAAGTCGTGGGCGTGTATCTCACAAATGGTTGATTCGGGGTCATTCGATGATTTGGTCGGCCTCGACCACTCTGTTCAACTCTTTTTCTTTTGGAGCTTGACAAAGGATTGTCCCGCGCTCTAACTGATGGGATTGAATCCCGTAGCGGAAGCGATTTGAATCAGGTGTTCTTGTAATGTATTACATAGATCAAATCAAAACATTCATAAAATGATTAAGCATGCATATTAGATCATATGGACAACAAGTATATAACCTTTGTAGACAAAATAGCATGTGCTCCTTTTGATCCTCACGTTCTCACGATCTCAACGATCTCGCATACTCCACAAACTATGAAGTAGTTTTCAATCCGTCTGCTAGATCTTCTCCATTGTATCTCTAGGAGAGGGAAGGTGGTGGAACCTCTTTTGGAGTTGGCTGATATTGCAATACCGCAAGTGTACGGGTCAAGTTTTAGTATAGTGATTTGAGTACAGAGTATCGTCCTCAGGAATGGGTTTTTTATTTTAATTAATTACCAAGATACTTTTTCTTAATTTTAGCTAAAGCAACAAAACTTTGATGGATAGTGAAAAGCAAGATAGAAATAAATGTACAATTGGAGACACGAATATGATAGAATTGAAGGAAGATGATTTCACAAGATAATTCCTTATTTAAAACATGCAATGAACTAATATTATGAATTTATAAACAAGAAGTAAATTACTCAAGAAAGTCTCTCGATCTCTCAAGAGCCTCGCACATACAATAAATCCTATAGTCTCCATATAAAACCTAAGCATGCACGGCATTAAACAACTTCTTTATGCGTTTCCCAAAGATTTCTAGGTCATTCTCATGCCAAAATTCTGAGAGTTTTGACAACCTTGTTCTAATTTAAGCTTTTTCTCTCGAGTCCACTTAAACCAAAGATATAAATGAAATTAAGAATGAATTGCCAAAAATAAATAACATAACAAAGTTCAATACATAATCAAATAAATCTAAAACATGCTAATCAAATTCCAACTACAACGTTTAGCTACTCAAAATCACCATAAAAACAAGCTAAAGTCATAGGAAAAGTCTTTAAACTCAATTACAAACTAAAAGAAAGAGAAATAAACTTATGTGTCGATGTGGGTCTCTCTTTCCCGAGCTCCCGTCACGATCTCGAGCCTCCACAAACGCTTTAGCTCCCAAGGAATGCTCTTTTTTCTCCCCTTAGAGTGTGTATTTTGAAACTAGGGCTAAAAACTACCAAATTCGGCTCTCTTTGCAATGAAAACAACATGTTGTATTTATAGGGTTTTGCGGTACGGCGTTGCAACGCTGGTCATGGCGTTGCAACAACGTCACTGACTGCCTTTACCAAACAACCAGCGATCGCGACCATTTTTGTCATATCTTTTTGCTCGGGTGTCCAAATGACCTCCGGTTTGATGCGTTGGAATCGTGATTCGATGTAGAATCTCTCAGTATATTTCTTATACTCAAAATACATCTATATTTTTCTTGGGTCTTCAATTAAACACACACATGTTCCAAATTGCACCAAAATAACCTCAAAACAGTCAATTCTTGCTTCTCAAGCTCAGTTTCCTGAAATTAACCATAAAATGCCATGAAAGTTTATGTTTTAAGTATAAAAACTAGCTAAAATATAGAAATAAGATAGCATATTTACATGCTATCAAGGGATTTTTAGAAAGACAAGTGCTTTGGAACTTTTCCAACAAAAACACTTGTCAAAAGAGCACTAGGGTTGCCTTTTGAATTAGGTTAACAAATGTGCATCTCATGCACATATTTATAGAGAAATAGGATGAAAATGACCATCATACCCTTATAGTGCTCTTATGATATATTTCTCATGGATTAAACCATATGTTATATCAATTATATTATATATAATTGACATATCCCTTTAAACATGAAATTGAACATTTCAATCTCACTCCAAATTATAAACCCTTCTTATTTGCATGTTGAGCCAACGGAGGGACCTAATGGATCTACAGATCATGAGCTCCAATGATACAAGATTAATCGATCAAACTCTTTGATTCAATTAATCAACATTCATTAACTATAAGCCATTCCACTATAGACTCATAGTTGCACTCTCCTCACTGTAGACTATGTTGTATCTACTGTGATAGAGATCTGATCTCCTTGAGCAGCGGAAACGTGTTTGGGATCATAAATTGCTTGATTGTTTTAATTGAAACAAAAACCAATACATTGACAAAAATACAGAACAAGCATGAAATTCTAATCCTATTAGACATGGATTAATTGCATACAAACATACTAAGTTTAACAATTAAACTAAAGAGAAAAGAAGAAACAATTACCTTTGTAGTTTCAACTTGCAACAACTCCTTGCTCCAAACAATACAGTAACACAGGAACTTCCAAGAAACTTCTCTGTTTTCTTGAGTTGGACAACACCACGAGGAAAACCTTCTATCCTCTGAGATTCAACTTAGAACAAAATCCTTTGTGGGAAGGATTCTAACTTTTGGATAATTTTGGGAATTCTGAAAAATTGAGAGAGAGAGAATTCTTGCAAAATAATTGATCAATCGATCATCAAATGAGCAACCCCCTTCTCCCTGTTAAACTGTCGATAGGGAGAAGGGGACGGGTAGTGGGGAACGTGTCTGGATGACACGTTCCCTCCTTTTATTATTAAAATAATAATAATAATAACAACATAATTAAATCAAATTTAATTATTAATTTAAATCATATTTAAATAATACAAATTAAATATCATATATTTAATTTGGATTAAATCTCATTTAATCATATTACCCCTTTAACCTATTATTTTAATGTACATCCAGTGCACATTAAATTTTATCCTATAGTTTGCAAATGTGAATCACATTCACATATAATATAATATTTGAACTCTTTCAAATATTCAATTCTCTCATATAATTTAATATGAATCATATTCACATTAAATTTATAATATATAGTTCCAAAACTATATATTATATCATATCTAAATACATTAAATATATTCCCTAATGAATTTGAACATTTCAAATTCAAATGATCTAAGAACCCTTTACGAGCTAGAAGGTGGACCTAATGGACCTCTGGATCGAAGGAAGCTCTAACGATACGAGATTGCTCTTGCTTAATCTCATTAACCTCCCAATCAACATTCGTTAACTGCGGGAACACTCCACTAAAGTCCCACAGCTGCACTATTCTCACTGCAGATATATTTCTATGTCCATGGATATTGACCAATAACAGCAAGTCAATCCTTCACGAATGTTCGTAACACCAGCTGGGTTAAATTACCGTTTTACCCTTGGGTTACATCTTCTGCCTTAAGTACCAGTGCTCCTCTAATGAACAATTTATTTGTGGTCCTACCAACAAACAGAGTCACTCTCGGGCCAATGAGAGGGTCGGGCCCTTTGTTCAAGTCCAAGAGACACCACTTAAGAGAACATTCCTCTACTTACCCTAGTAGGCGGGAAGGAGTGAATTCCATCTTGCTAAGTTAAGTTCCCAACCGATCACTCGGTCTTGTCCCCAAGAAGGTAGGCATATTGAATCGCCGAATGTGGCCACTCTCACCCATACTAGTCAAAGGACAATCCCTCGCGAACAGGAGTTCGTAACCTGCTCAGGATTGAGATCAAGTTGCCTAGGTCATCCTAGTGAAATAGAAACCTAACTAGTCAACGAAGTTACAGCTAGAGATTACTATTTCGTGGTTCGGTCTTATGTAATCTCATTACATAAGATATCCCCACTCACATGTCATCTACACGAACACGTTAGGATCACAGTGTTTGTATCAAATACAAAGTGGGTCACATCCATAGTTTAACTAGGGTAAGGTACCCAAACCTTATCCTCTAACTATAGACCCTATAGGTTGTATCTCGAACCGAGATCCTTTTTATGTACTTTACATTCAGTTAAAGATTCATTTAACAACCTTGGATGTTTAGTTTATTGGATTTAGGGTTTAAATAAAGGCAAACTCGTAGATAACGAACAATGACACTTTATTGAAATAATAACACTTTATTACATTAATTAGAACATAATTACAAACTACGAGTTTTAGGGCACAAATCCCAACAAACTCCCACTTTAACTAAAACTCTAGTGGGGTAAATCATAATCTAAGACAGTAGAAATACAATAAACTAGGGCATCTATATACCCCATTACATATCTCCCACTTGCCCTAGATTAGCCTATGTATATATCTCGTAGACCCAGACTTTGCAGATGACTCTCGAACACTTTAGCCGTGAGAGTCTTTGTAAACGGATCATCAATATTGTGCTCCGAAGCGATCTTCGTGACTGTCACATCTCCTCGTTGCACTATTTCTCGTATCAGGTGATACTTCCTCTCGATGTGCTTACCTCGCTTATGGCTGCGAGGTTCCTTGGAATTGGCTATCGCACCACTGTTGTCACAGTATAAGGTGATGGGAGATTCCATATTTGGAACAACTTCCAAATCAGTAAGGAATTTCCTTAGCCAAAAAGCCTCCATGTGGAGTCAGCGATGCATCCTTGCTTGATGCTTCCCATACAATAGCTCCCCCGTTAAGGGTGAAAACTGATCCCGATGTGGATTTTCGAGAATCCTTATCGGTCTGAAAATCAGAATCAGTGTATCCAGTAAGGATCAGATCCTTAGACCCATACACAAGCATATAGTTCCTCGTTCTCCTTAGATGATTGGACTGGTACCTACTGACTATTCCCACTGCATAACAAATGTCCGGTCTGGTGCATAACATAACATACATTAAGCTACCTACTGCAGAGGCATAGGGAATATGTCTCATATCCTCAACTTTTAGAGGTGTCTTGGGACACTGTTCCCTAGACAGATGAACTCCATGCCTGAAGGGTAATAAGCCCCTCTTGAAATTCTGCACCGAATATTTGGACAACATTTTGTCGATATAAGACGCTTGAGACGATGCTAACGTTATGTTCCTGCGATTCCTGAAGATCTGAATCCCAAGAACATACTGCGCCTCTCCCAAATCTTTCATTTGGAATTGGGTCGCAACCAATTCTTTATGTCGATGGGTATCCTACATCATTCCCAATGAGTAGGATATCATCCACATAAAGTACTAACAAAGCTACTTTGTCGTTGATGATCCTCTTGTAAACACAAGGCTCATCGACGTTTTGGTCAAAGCCGTAAGACTTGATCGCAGTATCAAATCTTATATTCCAAGATCTTGACGCTTGTTTCAATCCATAAATTGATCGATTGAGCTTGCAAACTTTTTGCTCCTGACCTTGGGCTATGAACCCTTCGGGCTGAGACATATTGATGCTCTCGTCAAGATTACCATTCAAAAAGGCAGTCTTGACGTCCATTTGCCAAATTTCAGAATCATAAAATGCGGCTATGGACAAGAGTATCCTTATAGACTTCAACATAGCAACAGGGGAAAAAGTTTCTTCATAGTCAACTCCTTCCCTTTGGGTAAAACCCTTTGCTACAAGTCTAGCCTTAAAGGTCTGTACCTTTCCGGGTTGCATCTCTCTTTCTTTTATAGATCCATTTACACCCTATGGGTCTAACTTCTTCAGGTTGGTCTACAAGTTCCCATACTGAATTGAAGTCCATTAACTCCATTTCAAGGTCCATGGCTTTGATCCATTGGTCCTTGTCTACGCCATTCATTGTCTGTTTATAAGACAATGGACCTTCAACGCCGTCATTAGGTAGTTTCAGCTAAACCCAAATAGCGGTCAGTTTGGGAAACAACCATCCCACTGCGTCGAGGCATTCCCAACGATTGAGAACGACGAGACTGACTTAAGGTGTTGGCTCTTCCATCAACTCTTGATGAAGGTCCAGTTTAATTAACAACTCTTGTTGGTTCATGTGTAGCTTCATTTAGTACTAATTTACTACGCGGTATGTGGTTCCTCATGTTGAAGGGAATGAGAATCCCCGCGCAGCGGAAGACGATCAAATCGTCATGGTATCATCATGCAACATGTGTTTATTAAAACGATCTAACTGTTAGATCTAGGCTAAACATGCTAAATTGTACAGCAAGAAGAACATACTTACTTGTTGTAGACCAATTCAGCAATCTCTCCTGTAGATCACGAATTCTTCGTGCTCCTCGATCTCAACGAACTCTTCCCACGATCGGATCCCAAACACTACCAAAATAGATCTTCTTGGTTGTTCTCTTTTGGAGAAGGGAAGTTGGTGGGAACTTTTGTGTTTTGGAAGGTGAAGAGAATTGAGAGAGTAGAGAGAATTTCACTTTTGGATTCTTAGGGCAAAATCCAAAAATGACAACTTGGCTTCACAAAGCTTACCCAAAAATCCTTTTGCAAAGGGGTTTAAATAGTGGAATGATGGAGTTCAAAACCTCACATCCAATTTACCACAACTATAGGTTATGTAAATCTCATTTATATAATCACATAATATAATATATCTCATATCTCAATAATTGTGTTTGAAATTGAATCACATCCAATTTAATTTCTCTCAATTAATTTCTCCATTTAGCCATTGATTCAACAATTAGGCTAACATATAGTTTATTATAAATCTCATTCATATTAAACTATATATTATATCACCTATATCTCATATAAATGATATAAATACACTTAAAGTGAAATTGAACACCTCAATTTCATCGCCAAAATATTAACCCTTCTTTTATTCCAGATTGAGCCAACCAAGGGACCTAATGGACCTACAGTGACGGGCTCCAATGATCTGAGGTTAACTAGTCAAACTCTTTGACTCGGTCAACCAATGTTCATTAGCTACAGTAACACTCCACTATAGCCTATAGTTGTACTCCCATCAGTGTAGAATATTACGTATCCATTTATATAACCAATGCCATGAGTCGACCCTTCACAGGTTGTTCGTAGACACGACTGGGTCAAATTACCGTTTTACCCCTATGTCTACTTCTTGTTCCTTAAGTCCCCAGTGCTCCTCTAATGAACAACATATTGTGATGGTCCAACTATACACAACACCCTTCTCGGGCCAGTGAGAAGGTGGGCGCCCGTTGTCCAAGCCCTGGAGACAACACTTAAGGGAACAACCCTTCTAGATTCCCTATAGGCGGGAACGAGTGAATTTCATCTCTCATAGTTAGGTTCCCAGCTCTATACTTGGTTCTGTCCCTGAGAAGATAGGCATATTGGGCGAGTAACTAAGACCACCCTCACCCGTACTAGTCAAAGGACAGACCCCCGCAGACAGGAGTCCGTAATATGCTCAGGATTCAGGTCGAGTCACTAATAGTCATCTATGAATTTATTAGTCTTTACTGTCAACGGTGTTATATCAGTAAGTCTAATAATTCACGGTCTGGTCTTGTACAATCTCATTGTACAGGATGCTCCCACTCGCATGTCAACCACATGAACGAGTCAGATCACCTCGTTTGTATCTAATACAAAGCGGGTCGCATCCATAGTGTATCCAGGATTAAGTCTTCAACCTCATCCTTATACTATAGACCGTTCGGGTCATTAACTCGAACGTGATCCTCCTTGTGTGTCAACTACACACCGTTCAAGTTCTAATTCTCTCATATATTCAATGACCCTGGAGCTTAGTTTATTGGAAAGGTTTAAAATATTGCGAGACACAAAGTAAAGAAATGAATAACTCTTATTAATTTCAAAACAATATTTTACAAACACGAGATTAGGACAGAAATCCCAACACATGTGATCTTCCTCCAAGAACGTGGTGTTTGTCGATACAATCACCTTATTTTCTTGTGGGTCATAGAAAAGACCACCTCTCGTTTCTTTGGGATAGCCAACAAATTGGCACAATCTTGAACGAGGTTCCAGTTTCTTTGGGTTTGTCACGAGCACGTGTGCCGGACAACCCCAAATTCTGAAGTGTTGTAAACTAGGTTTACGCCCCTTCCACAGTTCAAAAGGTGTTTCTGAAACATTTTTTGATGTAACACTGTTCAAGATTTGAACTGCAGTCCCTACTGCGTATCCCCAAAATGAGTCAGGCAATTGAGCATAGTTCATCATAGAACGAACCATGTCTAACAAGGTTCTATTTCTCCTTTCTGACACACCATTTTGCTGTGGTGTATTAGGTGCAGAGAGTTGAGATTTAATTCCATGTTCTATCATATAGTCCTGGAATCTCAAATCCATATACTCTCCACCTCGATCGGATCAAAGTGTTTTAATGGTTTCTCTAATGCATTCTCTACTTCAACCTTATACTCTTTGAACTTTTCAAGAGCTTCAGACTTGTGATGCATTAGGTATAGATAATCATACCTCGAATAATCATTTATGAAAGAGATGAAATATTCGTACCCTCCTCGAGCTTTGACATTCACTGGACCACAAAGATCCGAATGCATAAGTTCTAGGGGCTCTACGGCTCTATAACCTTTTCCAGTAAGAGGTCGCTTGGTCATTTTACCTTCCAAGCAAGACTCGCAAGGCGGTAAAGAATCATCTTCTAACTTGTTTAGAAGTCCATTCTTGAAGAGTCTCTCAATCCGGTTGAGATTAATATGACCAAGTCTAAGATGCCATAGATAGGTATTATTATTTGGAAAAATTCTTTGCCTTTTATTTTGAGTACTAGCACTTTTAAACATCTCATGATTTAAAATTGTTTTGGTTTTATTCGGTTTCAGTACTTACAAGCCATTTTTCAATTTAGCAGAACAAATATTGTCACCTTCTTTCAAAATGAACACTTCATTAACTGAAAAAGAAATACAATATCCAAGTTTTATTAAACAAGAGATAGAGATTAAGTTCCTTTTAAGCTTAGGAACTATATACAGATTTTTTAATAAAAGAAATCTATCTCCGAAAAATAGCTTGGCATCTCCCATTGCACGTGAGCTGAGACGACGCCTCCTGCTCCACCCCTAAGCGTCATCTCACCCTCTTCGAGCTCCTTGAAGAAACTAGTTTCCTGAAATGAAGAGCAAACGTGATTAGTGGCTCCTGAATCATTCCACTAAACAAGTTTCAAGAACAAGTAAATCTGATTTACCTTTCTTCTCTTTGAGCTTAGCAAGGTATTTTGGGCAGTTTCGCTTCCAATGCCCATCCACGTTGCAGTGGAAACATTTTCCTTTATCTGCAACCTTGACTTTTCCCTTGCCTTTGTCAGCAGCAGGTGCCTTCCTTTTCCCTCCTATTTTCTTCTTTTGGGTCTTCTTAAGCCCAGAAGATGGGCTACAGGACTTAGTCTCAGAGGATGAACCCTTCTGGAACCTTCTGGAATGGGCAAACAGATTTGCCTCTCCATCAGCCTGTCCCTTATTCTTCATAAGAGACTGGAAAGTCTGTAGTTCATTAAGGAGAGTAGTCAGATTATACTCTATCTTGTTCATCACCGCATTGTTGCGAAATTGCAGGAAACTCTTCGGAAGAGATTCCAGGATGAACGATACCTGACTTTGCTCGTCAATGACCGCTTCGTCATCTCAGCCACGTTGAAGTGGACCATCAGATCAAGAACGTGTTCTCTCACCGATGACCCCTCCTTCATACGGGAGTTATAAACGTATTTGAGGGATTCGTGCCGAATCTGTCCAGACGGTTGTCCAAACATTTCCTAGAGCGAAATCATGATCTAATGAGCTGAGACCATGCCCTGGTGCTTTTTGGCCAGAACTTCAGAAACACTAGCCAAAATGTAGACCTTGGCCTTATCATTGGCCTTGATCCAGCGGTCGTACGCCTCCTTAACAGATTGAGGAGCGTTACGAGCAGGGATCTAAGAACATTCCTCAGACAGTACAAACCGTAGGTCGTCAACAACGAGAATCGTATTCAAGTTGGACTTCCACGTAGTAAAATTCTCAACAGTTAAACGGTCGCTTTTAAGTAAGGCTATTATTGAGGACGACATGTTGAAAATCCAAAATAGTTCTAATTAGTTATGTCTTTTAACCCATTGTAAAAACCAATCAAATTTAGCAAAATTATTAAAGAACCCTAGTGTTTAAACTAAACCCATTATTTAAATTAAACCTTTAATTTTGCAACGATACTTCAAGGGTTTAGAACAAAAGCCTCCGTCGGGCGGTCAGTCATTCCTCCCTTGAATGGAGACTTTCTCAGCCAATTCTCACTACCAGAACATGTCATGTCTCAATGGTCCTTAGCTACCGTTTGTTTGGTCAAAGACTTGTTAACTAGCTTAACTTATCCCGTAAATGTGACCCTACCATTTTCAGATCCAATAGGCCCGAGCGAACAGGCTACTATTAAGAAAGACAACTGTTGGCAAACAACCTAAGAGACCCTATCCATTTCTTGAGTTCGCGGTGTTTCGATCCCTATAGTCAGGCCCTCCGTAGGGTTTGGCTGTTCTAGGACAACCTAGCAGGCGAACTATAGAAATCTCACGGTGCGTCCTAATGAAGGAGACCGTAGGATACGTTGACTCGCGTCCTGCTCCCATTTACTATGGATACTTCCCTCATTCACCTTGGTATTGAACCATGCAAACACATACCGTAGGGGGACACCCTATTGACGCAACGTAGCTGAGCATGGAACTCACGGTGTGAACTCTTGAGGACGTGAGAGTAAACTCGATGCGAATCATCTCGTTTTCTCCCACTGAAGTTCCTAAGATTAGGGTATAGGTTTAACTTAGTCAGATTCTGGCTAAAAAGAATCTAAGTCTATGTCTATTATAACTATTATAACTAGGTCTTAAAAACTTATGTCTAGGTGAATAAACATTTTAATTACCTAAAAAAAAAGAACTAAGGTTAATTCAACTCAGTGCACGGTCAGTTCGGTGGAGAGGTATTCCGCTTACCAGTCACTTAAGTACCCCCAGCCTTAGACAGAACTTCACCGGTAGAGTTCCCTTATAACCAAAGTCCTAAAGTCCTACTATATTTTAAACTAATTAAAATACTACGTAAGACTAATTTCTCATCCTATTAGAAATTAAAACTTAGGTCTAAATTAATTTTAAACGATTTAAAACTAATTAAATTTAACCCAAGTTCCTATGTTTGCATGCATTTCTTTATGATCTGAATAGGCCCGAGCCAACAGGCTAGTATTAAGAAAGACAAGTGTTGGCAAAAAAACCTAAGAGACCCTATCCATTTCTGGAGTTCGCGGTGTTCCGATACCTATAGTCAGGCCCTCCGTAGGGTTTGGTTGTTCCAGGACAACCTAGCAGGCGGACTATAGAAATCTCACGGGGCGTCCTAATGGAGGAGACCGTAGGATACGTTGACATGCGTCCTGCTCCCATTTACTATGAATACTTCCCTCATTCACCTTGGTATTGAACCGTGCAAACACATACCGTAGGGGGACGCCCTATTGACGCCACGTAGCCGAGAATGGAACTCACGGTGTGAACTCTTGAAGACGTGAGAGTAAACTCGATGCGAATCATCTCGTTTTCTCCCACTGAAGTTCCTAAGATTAGGGTATAGGTTTAACTTAGTCGGATTCTGGCAAAAAAGAATCTATCTAAGTCTATGCCTATTACAACTATTATAACTAGGTCTTAAAAACTTATGTCTAGGTGAATAAATATTTTAATTACCTAGAAAAAAAAAAGAACGAAGGTTAATTCTGTTGGGATGTATGTCCTCATCTTGTGTAGTTTGTAATATTCCAAGTTGTAAATAAATAAGAGTTATTTATTTCAACATTGTGTAATAAATAAGAGTTATTTATTTAAACTTTGTGTCTCGCATATTTCATAAACTTAATCCAATAAACTAAGCTCCAGGGTCATTGTATTATGAGAGAAGTAAGAACTTGAACGGTGTGTAGTGGACACACAAGGAGGATCACGTTCGAGTTAATGACCGAACGGTCTGATATATGGATAGGGTTGGAGACCTAATCCACGGATACACTCGTGGATGCGACCCGATTTGTATTAGATACAAACGAGGTGATCTGACTCGTTCATGTGGTTGACATGCGAGTGGGGGCATCCTGTGCAATGAGATTGTACAAGACCGGACCGTGAATTATTAGACTTACTGATGTACCACTGTTAACAGTATAGAGCTAATAATTTCGTAGATGACCATTAGTGACTCGACCTTAATCCTGAGCGTGTCACGGACTCCTTTCTACGGGGGTCTGTCCTTTGACTAGTAAGGGTGAGGGTGGCCACTGTTGCTCGCCCAATATGCCTATCTTCTCAAGGGTAGGACAACGTGGGGAGCTGGGAACTTGACTACGCAAGAAGGAATTCACTCGTTCCCGACTTAGGGAAAGTAGAGGGGTTGTTCTCTTGAGTGTTGTCTCCAGGGCTTGAACAACGGGGCCTCTCTCTCTCATTAGCCTGAGAGGGTTGATGTTTATGATTGGACCATGCAACGTAGTTGTTCATTAGAGGAGCAGTGGGACTTAAGGAGCAAGAGGTAGACATAGGGGTAAAACGATAATTTGACCCAGCTGTGACTACGAACAACCTGTGAAGGGTCGACTCATGGGTATTGGTTATATCGATGGACACAACTTGTCCTACAGTGATGAGAGTGCAGCTACGGGCTTTAGTGGAGTGTTACCGTAGCTAATGAATGTTGAATAACTGGGTCAAAGAGTTTGACATGTTAGTCTCGGATCATTGGAGCTCGTCACGTGTAGGTCCATTAGGTCCCTCGGTTGGCTCAAATTGGACAAATTGAGGGTGTACAGTTTGGTGTGAATTTGAAGTGTTCAAATTCATTATTTGGGTATTTATGTCATTTATATGAGATATAGATGACATAATATATAGTTTGATGTGAATGAGATTCATAATAAACTATAGTATAGCCTAATTGATTAATTAGTGTTATTTGGAGAAATTGAATTGAGAGAAATTAAATTGAATGTGATTCAATTTATAATTCCACATTTATGCAAATGAGATTTGTATAATAAAGTATGAGATACTTTATATTATATAATATGTAAATGTGATTTGTATATTATATGGTTGTTGTAAAATTGTGATTTGATGGAGGTTTTAACTCCACCACAGAATAGTATTTAAAGGCTTTGCAAGAAGCCTTTGGGTGCCATTTGCCATTTTTTTGGATTTTCATCCAAAGAGAGCAAGGCAATTCTCTCTAAGAACTCTCTCAATTCTCCAAAATTCTCTCCTCACCCAAAACCAAAGGGAGTCCCACTCACTCTCCCTCAACCACCCGAGAACAACCGAGAAGACCCTTTGGAGGTGTCTCCCTGTTCGGATCATGGTTCATGTTCGAGGAGAACGTTAGATCGAGAGAGATCGTGACCGGAGGAGAAGAGGATTGAAGAAGTGCTCTTCAACAAGTAAGTAGCATTTTTCCTTACTGTTTTCTTCTCCTATTTGCATGTTTAGCCTAGGATCTATGAGATAGATTCAATTTTTAGACACGTTTTACACAACGGATCAACGACGTTTCACAACGTCTTCCGCTGCGGGAATTCAAAATCCCTTCAAATTCAACTCAGGTTCCGGGCCAGTTCCCAGGTAGGAGGTGTTCCGTTAACCGTCAGCTTAAGTAACCCAGCCTTAGACAGAACTTCACCGGTAGAGTTCCCTTATAACCAAAGTTCTAAATGAAGGGAATGAAAATCCCGTGCAGCGGAAGACGATTGAATCGTCGATATATCAATTACGCAAACCGTCTTTGTTAAAATTGATCTAATACATAGATCTAGGCTAAACATGCAATTAAGAAGAAGAAATACAGTAAGAAAGGATTTTACTTACTTGTTGAAGACTTTCTTCACAATATCTTCTTCAAATCCACGAACTCTTCGTGCTCCTCGTACACAACGATTTCTTCCAACAGTGATGAACCGAACACCACCAAAAGGCCTTCTCAGTTGTTCTCTTTTTGAGAAAGGAGGCTTGTGGGAACCTTTTTGGTTTTGGAAAGGGAGGAGAATTTGAGAGAGAATAGAGAGAGTTTCTCTTCTCTTTTTTGTGAAAAACTAAAAAATGAGAGAGTGAAGTATCATCCTTCTTGCAAGAAGGGTTTATATAGTGGGATTAGTGGAGTTAAAATGTCCACATTATTACCACTTTACCACAACCATAGGTTATGCAAATCTCATTTGTATAACCACATAATATAAGATATCTCATATCTCATATTGCAAATCTCATTTGCAATAATTGTGGGTTTATTAAATTGAATCACATCCAATTTAATTTCTCTCAATCAAATTCTCCAATTAGCCCTAATTCAACAATTAGGCTAACCTATAGTTTATTATGAATCTCATTCACATTAAACTATATATTATATCATTCATATCTCATATAAATGACATAAATGCCCTTAATGTGAAATTGAACACTTCAATTTCATACCAAAACTTTATCCCTTCTTAAATCCGGATGGAGCCAACCGAGGGGACCTAATGGACCTACAAAGGACGGGCCCAATGATCCGAGATTAACTCGCCAAACTCTTTGACCCTGTTAACCAACATTCATTAGCTACGGTAACACTCCACTATAGCCCGTAGTTGCACTCCCGTCGGTCACGAGAATATTACGTGTCCACTGATATAACCAATACCCATAAGTCGACCCTTCACAGATTGTTCGTAGACACGGTTGGGTCAAATTACCATTTTGCCCCTGTGTCTCACCTCTTGTTCCTTAAGTCCCCACCGCTCCTCTAATGAACAACATATTGTGATGGTCCAACCATACACAACACCCTTCTCGGGCGGTGAGAAGGTGGGCGCCCGTTGTTCAAGCCACAGAGACACAGACTTAAGGGAACAACCCTCTAGTTTCCCTAAAGCGGGAACGAGTGAATCCCATCTCGCGTAGTTAAGTTCCCAGCCTCCTACTTGGTTCTCGTCACGAGAAGATAGGCATATTGGGCAAGTAATCGTGACCACCCTCACCCGTACTAGTCAAAGAATGGACCTGCAGCATGACGAGTCCACAACACGCTCGGGATTCGGTCGAGTCACTAATGGTCATCTCACGAAATTATTAGTCCTTCATCACAGCGGTGTTACATCGGTGAGGTCTAATAATTCACGCAGTTCGATCTTGTACAATCTCATTGCACGAGATGCCCCCACTCGCATGTCAACCACATGAACGAGTCGATCACCTCGTTTGTATCTAATACAAAGCGGGTCGCATCCACAGTGTATCCGAGGATTAGGTCTCCAACCCTATCCATATCATCGTAGACCGTTCGGGTCATTAAGTCGAACGTGATCCCTCCTGTGTGTCCACTACACACCGTTCAAGTTCTAGTTCTCTCATAAATTCAATGACCTTGAAGCTTAGTTTATTGGAAAAGTTTATAAATATTGCGAGACACAAAGTGATGAAATAAACAACTCTTATTAATTTCAATCAATATATTACAAACACGAGATTAGGACAAAAATCCCAACACTAAAGTCCTACTATATTTTAAATTATTTAAAATATTACGTAAGACTAATTTCTAATCCTATTAGAAATTAAAACTTAGGTCTAAATTAGATTTAAAACTAATTAAATTTAACCCAAGTTCCTATGTTTGCATGCATTTCTTTATTATAGGTAATAGTTTCTAAAACCCCTTTAATTTATAACTTTTATAAATTTAATAATTAACCTATGATAAAAAAACTATATTATAAATCCAACAATCATTATTCAAATTGGAATTATAAAAGGAATTCAACTAATTGAATTATAAAATTACTTAAACAAAATAACATTTATTTTAAACTAAGTAATTTCATGCTCCATGCAATTTATTTTCCATATAATCTAATCATAACAATTATAATTAATTACTCATGAAAAATAAATTAATCATGTATTTAACCATATTCATATAACATTTATATAAATAAAATGCATGAACATGCTTATTCTAAGGTGGGAAAAATCTAAATGACATTCATAAAGATAAATAGCTGTAAAACTGGAATAATTTGGCCCCTAAAGTGCAAAAATAAAATTATATTAATTTTATTTCATGAAACCGGTCCAAAAACACCCTGAACCGACCTTGAACTGCTCGAACCGAACCAAAACCAATGAACCAGCCAAACCGGTCTGCAGCTGCTGGAATGCCCCACGGCGTTGCAATGTTAATGCTAGCGTTGCAACGCCCTTTTTGTCTTATGTGTGCCTACTATCGGGATGGCGTTGCAACGCCGAGGGGCAGCGTAGCAACGCCGCTGACCCCTTGAGCGCCCGCGTCGATAGAGAGCGCTGGCGTTGCGACACCGTTCTTCAGCGTTGCAACGCTGCTGCTTCGGCAGCAGCTTTTTTCTTCGAACACAACAGCTTCGTTCTTCAATTTCTTCTTCGATTCTCAATCGAATTACATGAAACTTCTCCCGAACAACTCGTAACTCAATTACAGACTCAATTATGCACTTTATGTCCAGAAATGCAGGGGCCTTTACATACAAATAGATCAAAATCAAAGTAAACTAAGGCTAAAAAATTCCTAAACAAGTTTTACAACAAACCAAATGCATTTCCCACCAAATCAATGCAATTTTGTTTCAAAACAAAACAAATCAAACTTGTCTCTGATACCAATTGATGGAGATCTGATCTCCTTGAGTAGCGGAAACGTGTTTGGGATCGTAAATTGCTTGATTGTTTTAATTGAAACAAAAACCAGTACATTGACAAAAATACAGAACAAGCATGAAATTCTAATTCTATTAGACATGGATTAATTGCATACAAACATACTAAGTTTAACAATTAAACTAAAGATAAAAGAAGAAACAATTACCTTTGTAGTTTCAACTTGCAGCAACTCCTTGCTCCAAACAATACAGTAACACAGGAACTTCCAAGAAACTTCTCTGTTTTCTTCAGTTGGACAACACCACGAGGAAAACCTTCTATCCTCTGAGATTCAACTTAGAACAAAATCATTTGTGGGAAGGATTCCAACTTTTGGATAATTTTGGGAATTCTGAAAAATTTAGAGAGAGAGAATTCTTGCAGAATAATTGATCAATCGATCATCAAATGAGCAACCCCCTTCTCCCTGTTAAACTGTCGATAGGGAGAAAGGGAGGGGTAGTGGGGAACGTGTCTGGATGACATGTTCCCTCCTTTTATTATTAAAATAATAATAATAATATAATTAAATCAAATTTAATTATTAATTTAAATCATATTTAAATAATACAAATTAAATATCATATATTTCATTTGGATTAAATCTCATTTAATCATATTACCCCTTTAACCTATAGTTTTAATGTACATCCAGTGCACATTAAATTTTATCCTATAGTTTGCAAATGTGAATCACATTCACATTTAATATAATATTTGAACTCTTTCAAATATTCAATTCTCTCATATAATTTAATATGAATCATATTCACATTAAATTTATAATATATAATTCCAAAACTATATATTATATCGTATCTAAATACATTAAATAAATACCCTAATGAATTTGAACATTTCAAATTCAAATGATCTAAGAACCCTTTACGAGCTAGAAGGTGGACCTAATGGACCTACCGATCAGAAGCTCCAACGATACGAGATTGCTCGGTTAATCTCATTAACCTTCCAATCAACATTCGTTAACTGCGGAAAGACTCCACTAAAGTCCCACAGCTGCACTCTTTTCACTGCAGATATATTTCTGTGTCCATGGATATTGACCAATAACAGCAAGTTAATCCTTCACGAATGTTCGTAACACCATCTGGGTCAAATTACCGTTTTACCCCTAGGTTACATCTTGTGTCAAGTACCAGTGCTCCTCTAATGAACAATTTGTTTGTTGTCCTACCAACAAACAGAGTCCTTCTCGAGCCAATGAGAGGGTCGGGCCCTTTGTTCAAGTCCCGGAGACACCACTTAAGGGAACATTCCTCTACTTACCCTAGTAGGCGGGAAGGAGTGAATTCCATCTTGCTAAGTTAAGTTCCCACCTGCTCACTCGGTCTTGTCCCCAAAAAGGTAGGCATATTGAGTCGGCAAATGTGGCCACTCTCACCCATACTAGTCAAAGGACAATCCCTCGCGAACAGGAGTTCGTAACCTGCTCAGGATTGATATCAAGTTACCTAGGTCATCCTAGTGAAATTGAAATCTAACTAGTCAACGGAGTTACTACTAAAGATTACTATTTCGCGGTCCGGTCTTATGTAATCTCATTACATAGGATATCCCCACTAACATGTCATCTACACGAACACATTAGGATCACAGTGTTTGTATCAAATACAAAGTGGGCCACATCATAGTTTAACCAGGGTAATGTACCCAAACCTTATCCCCTAACTATAGACCCTTTAAGCTGTATCTCGAACCGAGATCCTTTTTATGCTCTTTACATTCAGTTAAAGATTCATTTAACAGCCTTGGATGCTTAGTTTATTAGATTTAGGGTCTAAATAAAGGCAAACTCGTAGATAACGAACAATAACACTTTATTGAAATAATAACACTTTATTACATTAATTAGAACATAATTACAAAGTACGAGTTTTAGGGCACAAATCCCAACACACTGATATAATCAATACTTGTGAGTCGACCCTTCACAGGTTGTTTGTAATCACAGTTGGGTCAAATTACCGTTTTACCCCTGTGAATACATCTTGTTCCTTAAACTCTATTGATCCTCTAATGAACAATCAGTCTATGGTCCTACCATAAAACTTGATCCTTCTTAAGCTAGTAAGAAGGCAGAGCCCCATTGTTCAAGACCTGAATTCAGTTCTTGAGAGAACAACCTATCTGATTCCCTAATTCAAGAATGAGTGAATTCCTTCTTGCATAGTTAAGTTCCCAGTTACTTACAAAGTTATGTCCCTAAGAAGGTAGGCTTATTGAGTCGGGTACAGGCCACTCTCACCCATACTAGTCTTAGGACAAACCTCATAAGCAGGAGTTCGTAGCTTGCTCAGGATTCAGGTCAAGTCACTAATGATCATCCATGAATTATTATACCTATCTTGATAACGGTGTTATTCTAGTAGGTTAATAAGTTGTGGTCCGGTCTTGTATAATCTCATTATACAGGATGCCCCCATTCGCATGTCTACCACATGAACGAGTTGGATTACCTCGTCTGTACCAAATACAAAGTGGGTCGCATCCATGGTGTTACTAGTATAAGGTTCCCAACCCTATGCATATACCATATACCTTTTAGGTTATACTTGAACAACTTAATCCAACTTATGTCTACTACATAAATGTTCAAGATCTATCATTATAACCTTGGAACTTAGTTTATTGGATTTAGATTTATATGCGAGAATATAATAAATAACAAATTTATTTATTGTGGAATGATAATTCCAAAACTACACTTGTTTAGGGCATAAATCCCAACACTAACTTGATCTATATTTTTGTCGCTCCTTTCGTGGTCGGGCACCACTTTTGACCGCAACAAGTCTTCGACGCTCATGTACTTCTGTTCTCTTACTATGAACTCAACGTAAGAGGTTGGTTCTTTCTTGCCAATTGATCTTAGCAAGCCCTTGTCCTACAATCCTGCGACGACGACAATTAATGTCGTAATATCTGTGAAACCTTTTACCTATAAAGTCTCTTTATTGAACGAGAGACATAGTCGCGTAAGCTTTCCTTTGGTCTTTGTTTTATGGTGAGCAGGTGTATTTAGGGCTTACGTTGGTCTCGACCTCCCAGAAACTGTGACACGAATGCCCTAGTGAGTTCTTTGAAAGAACTGATGGACTTTCTCTTCAATTTTCTGTACCAATCTTGTGTTGGTCCTGTTAGTGTGGAAGAAAAAACCATGCATTTAAGTACCTCCGATGCTCCATGCAACTCCATGCACGACCTATAAGTGTCTAAATGTTCTACGGGGTCTGAGCTTCCATCGTAAGGGGTGATGGTTGGTACTTTGAATTTCTCTAGAACCTTTTCGTTCATGATCTTGTCGGTGAAGGGAGGATCATCCTGCTTGATGAGAGCTTCAAGGTCTCATCTTTCAACCTCTCGAACTTTCAAGAGGTTCCCTTGGAGATCAATGAATTCCTTTTGTATTTTGCGAATGTCCGCCTTCTAGGGGGAGTTGAAGTTTTCCTACCAAGCTTTAATTTTGGGTCCTCGGCTTCAGCTCTGCTCTCGTTGTCCTCGACTCTTTTCTGGTCGGCCTCGGCTTATGCTTTTTGCTTCTGGTTAATTAACTCTTGCAAGTCCGAGGTTGCTCCGGAGCTTTTCCCAGTTGTCGCTTCCGAGTTGCCTGGTCGGCCTTTGCGGTTGGTACGCGAACTTACCAGCATGACAGATTTTAATCTGCCCCGCTTTGCTTGCTTTACTCTTGGTCGAGGACTGGCGTGGTCTGTCGTTTCCTCCAAGGATCAGCTTATCGGTGCGCTTAACGGTTGAGGATTTTGATTCCCACATCCCTTCCGCGACCTTCACTTTTCCTTTGTGTTGGTCCTGCGTGATTGATGGTTCGCCTTTTCTTTGACTATTTTCCTGTTGGTCAAGATTTTCCAAGATTTTCCATAAACATTCGACCATCTTATTGATTTTCTCTTTCAATTCAACTATCCCCTTGTGTGGTCGGCCTGTGTCAGTATGAGCTCGAGGAGGGGAAGCTGCTCTGACTCGTCGAGGATGACGATCATGGTCGGACTCTTCTTCGTATTCACTTCGGTTCCCGTTCCTTGAGAATCGATTCATGCTTCTCTGGCTACCTGACTTAAACTCGCTGTTTTCCAAGCAAGCGTTGTCGTTCCCCACAGACGCGCAAACTGTTGTTGCCAAATTTTGGGCAGGAGAATTCACCTGACCTCCACGTGACAACGACTGTAAATTTATAGTTCTTTGGGGAAGAACGCAACCTGCAAAACAAGGAAAAAAAACTGGACACCAGTGTGGTGTAGGCCACACATGCTCCAATGCTTAAGTCAGAGAGGATCTTTTGTGAATTAGGGAGAAGTTTTGGTGTTTGAGTGACTAGAATTAGCTTACCCTGCTCTTCCCTCTTGGGGGAGCTTAAATTAGCTTTCTTCCAGGGTTCTTCGTGGGTTTCCGCGGCCTATTGGAAAAAGAAAAGATCGAGAGAGGGATGAATGCAAGCCTGTGAACCGTGTGAGATCGATGCAAGGCCCAGAGGATGACCTTGCATCTGGTCGGCCGAGGCTAACCATGGGTTTGGGCTTCGACCCAAGCCTAAATACAACTCTCGTGTTATTGGGCGAGGGTAAAGCCCAAATGAGGGGACTCTACCCTGGTCGGCCTCGGCCCCACGCGTTTGGGCTATCCAAGCGCGTCTTCTCGTCTCTTCTTGTCTTGGTTTTGTCCCCGTCCAATTTTGGCCCGTTATGACTTCGTATTAGGCTTTTTATTCCATTTGGCCCTTTGATGCATCCATTTGTCAAACTAATTCTTGTTGGTCCAATTTAACCCATAACACTATTATAACGCATGTTATTATAACTCACTCAGCACCCCAAACAATCCCTAAAACATCCTCCCTAACCAAGAGACTAAAATATATCTTCTTTCTACATAAAGATAAAACAGATTATTCACCATTTAATTCAACTCTGTATAGTTTAATCTAATCTCATATATCTTGTTATTTCCCAGGTTGCATAAGCACTTGTAAATAAACTTTTGAAACCTAGCTATTACCAATGTCTGCCTCTTGAGAAAAAAAAAATTATTTGCAATCATAACACAATAATTAGCTAAGTCATGCTTCCTTAAAGCATTTGGCCTTGTTAAAGAACCAGTTGAAGTTTTCTTGTTTGTGTACATCTGATAGCTAACCAGAGGAGACTCTCATTTACATTTCATAATAACATGTCTCCAAATAACATGTCTCCATCTTTCTTTATTCTTGTGTTTTTTGTTGTCATGAATCACTACTGCTCTCGTTCTACCGTCAACTCTCAGACTATACGAATGCAACGTCATGTAACGTCGTCATACCTATATCACTGACGGTATTTTACCGTTTCTGATGTAAATACTACCACTTTCGATCTCATTGTGGTTAACTCATATATACCGATCTCGATCTGGTCAACTCGGTAGTAGACCGAGAGTCTAGTCAGGAAAATTAAACCGATAATTGTTTTTCTCTCGCTCTCTTCGTTTATGTTTTTAATCGATGTCGTAAGTACTACCGAAACGAGAGTGTCGATTAGTGTGTGTCGAGATCTCTGCTTCTTCATTTATTTAACGTCTTTTATTTCATAGTGACTTCAATCAACCCTCTCGTAAACAATATTAGTACCGTTTACCTCTGTCGTCCCAGTTACCAAAAGTGTTGCTCTCTCGGTCTCTAATATATCATGGAAGGAATAAGGAATTTAAAAAAGATCAGAGTAATAGTAGTTAAAATGAACAACTAAGTTATTAAAAAAAATAAAATTAGTGAAATCAGAGAAATCATGTAAACTTCCATTGTAATATATACTAGGTTTATACTATAAGATTACAATATATTTTATTCGAAATCAGAGTCGGATGAGTCGATGATCACCAACGAAAGTCGACTGCTCGTACCCGAACGTGTGTCCAAACCCTTCCTCACGTCGTCCATGCTTCGCCTAGGAGGGGGCATGTTGACGAAGGAGAAAGATTGCATGATAGATGGTCGGGCATCTGGGTGATGGACAGTAGGTGACGAAATTGATCGTGATCTCCGGTGATGTTCACGATCATCTCTTAGTGGTGCACCGATTGATTTATGGAATGATCTTCATCATTCCATTCCTCCTCCAATTTGTCCAGCTCTCTTCCAACCATTGGACATACTTCATATATGTCCTTAGTTGTCTTTGACTTGATCCAGTGACGCGCTGACCCGCGACACTGTTCGCGTCAACATCTCCCACTCTTGATCCGACCATCTCTTCCAGACTTGATGAATTTGAAACGTCGTCGTCGGAAGGTATATCCATTGTTCATACAATGTTGCGAGGTTAGGGTTTACATGTTAACATTACGTATTTATTTATAGTGTGAATATGGTTGACCCATTAATAAATATTAATTACACCCCCAACCTTTCATCGAATCTCGATTATACATTGAATTCTAAACTCCCCGAGATTCACATACTCCTCGAGATTCACACCATGCTTAACACTAGTGTTCCCCACCTCATTTATGATGGACGCCACATAATTTTCAAAAAAAATAAATGTCTTCAGACGATAGTTTCTTCAACCTACCTGGTGAGCAACCATCACATTCGTCTGATGGTGATTCGTACGGGTATGACGAGAACCCCCATCACTTGCCCTCTGACACTACCAATACTCAAGTGACTTATCCAGTCACGAGGAACTGACTCTCACTTCAGCCTACACCTCAATGGATGAAGATGAAGATGAGGATGATGACGAGGAGTCAGAGGAGGAGGATGATGATGAAGATGAAGATGAAGATGAAGATGACGAGGACGAGGACTACGAGGAAGAAGAAGAACACGACAACGACGATGATGAGGATGAGGATGATGAGGAAGATGAAAACGAAGATGAAGAAGACGATGAAGTGTCTGACTCCCAACCAATAAGTCCTGACATGGGTGGTTTCCACAAGCGTGGTAACGGAGATAAATGCTCCAATACGACGGTCAATGGACCAAAACACCTTGGATCCGACGACGACGTCGTGGGTCCTTACACTAGGGAATCATCTACGTTGCCGATGAAAATATCGTCAGACTCAAACTGACGGTTTGACTGGCGTAGCGTTTAGGATTCAGTTTTCTTTTTCAAATTTTTTTGTATTTTTGTATTTTTTTTTTGTTTTGTGTAACTATCATATTTTTTTTAATGAATATATATATATATATATATATATATATAATTTTTTTTAATCCAAATGTGCCATAACATATTTATACAGTATTTAAATTAGATCGATTTACTAAGTTAACGAACCACTTTGATGCATACTAAATTAATTTAAGTTAATGCCTTATTAAGCGATAAATTTTAATACGAGAGTCTGTCGAACCAGTACGAGAGTCTCGATTTGACTGTTCAAATATGGTGTCCCGATTTCTCTGTTGACGAGAGTCTCGTTTTCTGGATGTTTAATTCCACATTTATCGAATACGGGATTCTCGATCTCGAACCCCCCATTTAATTTATACGTACGACAACTGTTCAAATATGGCGTCCCAATTTCTCCATTGACGAGAGTCTCATTTCCCAGATGTTTAATTCCAAATTTATCGCATACGGGATTCTCGATCTCGATCCCCCGTGTTATGTATACGCATGACAATTGTTCAAATATGGGGTCCCGATTTCCCCGTTGACAAGAGTCTCGTTTCTCGGATGCTTAATTCCACATTTATCGCATACGGGATTCTTGATCTCGATCCCCCATTTGATGTATACGTACGACAACTGTTCTGATGTAGATACCTAGAGCGAGAGCCTGACTGAAATACGTACGTGTATCGAGAACGAGAGCGATACAGATCTTTACTTAAATCTAGAGCGAGAGAGTCTCACTTAAATCAAGAGCGAGATTCAGACTGATTTCCTATCGAATCGAGATCGAGAGTTTTCTTTTTTGAACGCAACGCTCAACTACGATATTTAAAATTCGCGAAACTTAAATTTAAATCCCTAAAAAGCTTGTTTACCATACCCCCGAACGTGCTCGTGAGGTCAAAGCTGAGTAACGTCCAGCTTGAGTTATTCTGCAATACAACCATATTCGGACCCTATGTCGATTTGGATATGGTTTTTAACAGCCCGCTTGTTCACAATATGCTGCTAAGGGTGGTGGGCAAAACTATCGAAGGTGGCATGAAGTTCGAGGTTAGGGGAACAACCGTTACCTTCACCAAGGAGGAATTTCTCTTGATGACAGGGTTGTGGCACACCCCGTCTGGTACGGATAACGTTCAGGCAACTCATCATGAAGGTCAATATTTGAAGGCTAAATAATTCCTTGAGCTAACCGCCAATAGTAAGGCACAACTCCATCTCTCTACATTTGAGACGATGTACAAGGATATGAGGTTCGAGAACGATGACGATGCTGTCAAGATAACACTTGTGTACTATACGAAGATGGTTATGCTTGGTAAAGATAGGAAGAAGACTATTGTAGACCAGTCGCTCTTCGATGAAATTGAGCATCTTGATCGCTTCAATAATCTAGATTGAGGTACGAGAATATGGGATAGGTCATTGAAAGGTCTACAGATTGCTTTACACGGGAAGGTTGAGTTATATAAGAAGAATTTGATTAAGAATAAAGACTATATCGTGAAGTATAGTCTTCCAGGATTCCCACATGCATTTCAGGTAAGTTGTTATGTTTTGTGCTTCATACCATGTTCTTAATTTGCACCCATGATTCTCGATATAGTGGCTAACAGTACAATGTGATTTTAATATGTAGGTCTGGATATACGGGACATTGACCACGTTAAAGGACTCTGCCGCAAGACGATTGAATGATGATGCAATACCGCATTTATTTCGATGGTCATGCGAACGATCCATCACATTTAAATGGTTGAAGACAAATGTGTGTTGACTGTCCTGAAGTAAGTAAATTGACAATAATCTTCGTTTGATGTAATATATTTTTTGACTGTATTTAATTTTACAATCTAAGTACTGAAATTTGTTTGTATGTATGTGCGCAAAAAATTGTAACTACAGAACTTGTAATGTCAGAAGGAACGACGTTTTCGCTACGACGATGGGGATCAGCCTACAGGAACAGAAGGTGTAAGTGTCGTGCAGGAAGGCGCCAATCTATATCCAACGACAAACATTCAAACAACACGAACTCCCGAAATTCAACCTGTTGATGGACTTAATACAGAAATTGAAGTGTCAACTGTGGATGTTGCTGATGACACCTCTCGTAGAGAGGACGTGCCTCTGAACCATGACTGAGATCATATAAAGGGAATAGATAACAACAATGATATAGTGGTAATACAATGGTGCTAACGAGTACCGTAGGTGAGGCAAACACTTCCCACATAAGCATCGTGTAAGATGGTGAAGTACAACATGACCACCTAAGTATCCGTGGGATACCGACTGTGTTAACATGAGTTGCCACCCGGTTTGTCAACAATGATACAATCTCGTAAGCCCATACGTGCAAAAGCACAATGTATGTAAGTATTGCCAGTAAAATTTGGATGTTTGTGAATTAATGCACATACCTGAAGCGCATAAGGGAACCCATACAATGTGTATGTCTCCGGTTTCTTAACCTTTTTGTTTTTGAACGATGATGCCTTACCACGAATTGCATTTTTCAGTCCTTTCATCGTCCTATAAAAAACTAATTTTCCTCAATCCTTACTGTAGAATGAATCCCAATTATCAATGACACATAAAAGGTTCATGTCTACCAGTTGTTTCATCTCGCGACCAAACATCACAAGCTCGATAAGGTAGAACAGAGCCATCTTCACCGCTCATCGTCATTTTCGAAGTTCATCAACGGGAAAGTTTCATACATCTCCGAGCATTTCATACTTCTCGAATTCTTCAGGTATTTAACCCTTAGCCGGTTACTGGACACATCATCTCGCACATCCTGAACGGTATATCGCAGACTAGTCATCAAGTCGAACTCTGTCTTCCCAAACGATACTAACTTATCTATTATATGGAAACTTATTATATCTGGTCTGGCATCTACGACCTCTCTAAGGAGAAAGTAATGGATAACTTGTCCATTGAAAACTATAGAAGTGTCGAGAAAGTGTCCAAAGCAAGTTTGACGAAACAGGGCCATTTGAGATTGACTTAACTTCTGCTTTATAATGTTAAAGACTTTGTTAGGTGGGAACAACAAGTAATTGCAGTCGGGAAATGGTCCTCTGGTTGTCTTTTCAGAACAAATGTCATGATATGAACAGATAGTGTTTCACAAGGGCAAGAAGTAAATTGTTTATAAGAAAGTGGAAGAATGACCTTTTAGACGCGAACTCTAGTAGTTGATCAGGATGAATCGAACAGTGTTGAATGAAATCCAGTATCCTACAAAATCGAGAACTAAGGGGGACTATCGAAATGCTAGAGATTTAAAACGAGAATATAATGTGGGCGAGATTCAAGATCAATCAACAAGATCGATAGTCACACAATCAATAACGTATCTTTATCTAGACCGAGAGTCCCGATATCCCGTGATGAGATTAGAATACGCTTTCCTCCAGGACACGTTTTTCGAGAAGCCCGTTGCGTCATTTTGCGACCAGATCGAGATTGCGTTTAAAATATTATTCGGTTATCACGAGACCGAGAGTCTCGGCATACCGAGTTGCTAATCAAAAGGCAAGTATAATTGACATTATAAATATATGAACATAGTGAGTGTTACTTACTCTTTCGAATGTAATTCGAAGACAGTTAATCTCGACATCCGAGACTGATAGTCCCGAAACTCAGGATCTAAATATAACATGGCAGATTTATTTAAGATATAAAAAAAATATAAGATCTGCCTGACATCTGCCTGACTATCGTTCTCGTTCATATACCACAGGTAGGGTATAACTCTCGTTGTAGAGGGTAAATGTACGACTATCGCTCTGGATCAATATTTTACTCTAATACTCAGTCGCAATCTGCCACGTAACACTCTTATATCATATTTTACAATATCATTTATTTCTTCACCACCAAATGACCATGTGATACGATATTCGCCACACATACAATGCGTATAATCATATTAATGTCGTTCGGTTTCGATTGACAGCTGAACTGATAATCAAATTTAATAATAATATCTTTTAACTACCTAATTCTGATTTGGGAGCATTAAATTACATCCTTTAATCTCATTGAGATTAGAAATTATCATGTTTGTATGTAGTTGATGTTGTTTTCAAGTGAAGTTATCTTCAAGTTCAGTTGTTCAGAGTGAATCGTCATCTTCAATCTTAGTTGTTTGCACGGTCAATAGTTATTATCAACCATGGACAACAAGTGTGTTTTCATTAGGTTTGACGATGTACGGAAAGAGGATACATGTACTTATACCGGAGGTCAAATGACCGGTATCGTTGTGCCACTATCGATAACATACGAAGAATTACGATACGAGATTTATAATGTTACGTCTATAGACGAGCATTCTTATGACGTTGAAATGAGAGTAAAATTCAATACAGACTATCTATCACCACCAATGTAAATAAGCAACAATCGAGATGTTGTATTTTTTTTAATCATCCGAACGTTGCAAGAGTCCAAGTTTGGATAGCAATTGTACAGAAACAACTCGTCACTGACGGTGGAGAAACTGATGATGATACAGGTGAGGACCCGGAATATAACCCTTTACACGAAGTACAAAACGATGGTGTTGCGGAATTCGAAGAAGATGAAGATGAATACGAAGACGAATATGAGGGGGAACATCAGGTTGCAAAGTTCGAAGAAGATGAAGAAGAATTCGAGGATGATGAGGAATACGAGGAAGAAGAAATGGTACACAACGACGAGTACGAGACAGATACCACAGGTCAATCGGAAGACGAAGAAGAATGTAGAGACGATGGATACGTTCCAAATGATGGCCTTCATTTTGATAATGTGTTGGAAACGGACTGGTTTGGATTATCCGACAACTTAAATATATCTCAAGTGACTCAGTGTGACTTAAACCCCACTGTGGATGTAGTCGACCGATTTATAGGAGATGACTTGCACGAGTGGGGTGATTACTCAGGTCATAATGTCGATATACACGATGTCTAACCCAACTCCCAACCACAAGATTACACATAAATGAAGAAGAGTGACACCATTAACTTGGTGAGCCACGGGTCAAGCAGTCGTTTCGGTATGTCAACCGAACAATGTGGCAGAAATGGTACAGCAGGTCCATCCACTCTGGTAAATTTTGGAAGAATAGGCGACACCGTACTCCAAGGGGCGGAACTGGGCCAACTATTTTTCTCAAAGAAGGACCTGAAGGTTAGAATATTTATGCATGGCATGAACAAGAATTTCGAGATAAAGGTTCTAAAATCTACAAAGTTTCTCTACAATGTGTGTTGCATACACGATAATTGTAACTGGAGACTCCGTGTCATACAAATGAAAGGCTACAACATATTTCGGATCTCGAAATACACAAAGGATCACTCGTGTTCCATCAAAATGTTGAACCATGACCATAAGCAAGCTAGTGCTGAAGTTGTTGGTCATTTGATCAAGAACAAGTTTGCTGGTGTTGGTCGGTCATACAAGCCTAAACACATTATCGAAGATATTAGGCAAGAGCATGGTGTTAACATTAGTTATGGGAAGGCTTGGCGTGCGAGGGAGATGACACACACATTGGCAAAAGGCACTCCAGAAGAATCTTACGTTGTCTTACATAGATATGGAGAAGCTTTGAAGATTGAAAACTCGGAAACTATTTTTGAAGTGGAACTAGAAAATGAGTCCGTGCACCTCAAATATGTGTTCATGGCCTTGGGTGCGTGCATTAGGGGGCATGCGAAATGTCATCCGATGATCATCATCGACGGATCTCACTTGAATGGGAAATACAAGGGTTGTGGCGGTGACAATGGACGGGAACCAACAATTATATCCAGTCGCATATGGTGTCGTGGACAGAGAAAACAATAGATCATGGACCTGGTTTTTAACCAAATTGAAGAACGTCATTGGTCAACAAGAGGACATGGTCGTTGTATCCAATCAACACGTAAGCATCACCCATGCAGTCAATGTTGTATTCCCAATGCATTTCACACATTATGCACATACCACATCGAGCTGAATCTAACCAAACACTTCAAGAACAAGGGGCTGATCAAATTATTTAATGCGGTCGCGTGAGTGCATAGGATATTTGAATTTGAAAGTTATTGGAATCAGATCAGCAAAATAAAAAACGGTGTCGTCACATGTTACTTGATGGAAATTGGAATAGAACGGTGGGCACGGTGTTATCAAAATCACCGTCGGTATGATAATATGACCAACAATGCAGCAGAATGCTTCAATTCATTGACCAAGGATGCACGATTTCGGCTCATTACTTTGTTGCTCGAATACGTCCGAAACGACCTCAGCATAAGTCCCATGATCGTAGAGAGTTTTGGAACTCTCGCACAACTGCATTTTCTGACTACGTTGGGTAACGAATGACGAAACAATGCGATATGGATAGACGATTCCTCGTTGAACCCATAGACTATTATCGATTTAATGTGAAGGACGGTTTGTTTGGCGGTATCGTCGATCTGAACATGCGTACATGTACATGCATGGAGTTTCAGTGTTTTGAGATTTCATGTGCACATGCTATAACGACCGCCAGACACCGCAACATAAATACTCATAGTCTATGTAGCGCAAAATATGAGATCGATGTATTAAGGTCAGTGTATGAAGAGTCTATCAATCCAGTTGGACATATTACACAGTGGAAGAGGCGTCCGGATTACAATCTGTTGGTTATACTTCCACCAACAAGAATATTGAGGGTGGGTCGGAGACGAGTGAACAGAATCTCATCTGTCGGTGAATGGCGCTTGTATAAAAAATGCGGCAGGTGTGGTAATGCTGGTCACAATCGACAAAAGTGGACATGTCGACATTTCCATCGATATTTTCACATGTCTATAGGTTCGACATCAACATAAGGGGTGAATTGACATTTCCATTATACCGTACAAAATTGATGAAATATTTAAAAAATAGCAATAAAATGTAACATAATGTGAATATAATAATATAACAAGTATTTTAACTAATTTAAAAAGTGCAGAATGTTTATTTTATAATTTAAATATATATTTTAAATTTTTTTATTTTAAATTTTTTTTCCAGAAATATCCATTGAAATCGGCATTTTATCGATGTTTCCATAGACATTTCCATCAAATTGAGACCTCGGCATTTCTGTCGACATCGACATTTTAAACCTTGGTTATAATAACCTGTGGAATAATCTGCACCCTAAACACAGACTATTATAACCCCTGACTATACTACTGTGCATTTTAAATAATATTATATGATTCCACAGATTATAATAACCCACAGACTATTATAACCCCCTGTTATTATAACTCACTCAGTGCCCCAAACAACCCCTTAAGGATTTAACGGTGTTGACGTTCAAGTACTCAATTGAATTGTTTTACCAAATTAAGGGATTTGATTGTTCGATTTTGAAACTTAGAGACTCAATAGAAACTGACTTGCAAATCGAGAGACCAAAAATGTATTTTTTTTTCCTTTTGAAAAATATCCAAAAAAATATAATAATAAAACTAATGAAATATGGCCATTGTGTGTATCTCGTATCCTTCAAAATCTCTCATTTTTTCCATTTTTACCCTTATTCCCAAACTGATCACCAACCCCTAGAATTTGAATTTTATTTTTCAGTAATTTCAACTCTTAGATGGTCTCATTATTATTCTTTGATGATTTGATCATTTTAAAATTTGATGGCGTGTATCTTTTTTATATATGTAAATTAAAATTAACTTTTGATTTTTGATGTTGTTATCCTTTGGCCACTGTCAAAGAAGAAGACTTTACCACTCTCACACTCAAATATATTACACAATTGCTTGAACCTTTCTTTTAATCGAATTTCTCGTTGATTTCAAAGTTGGCTTTGGAACTGGAAGAAATTATTCGGTGAAACCGCCATAATGTGGCTGGTAGTTTTTTCACTGTTGGATGGAGAGAGAGAAGTATTTTGAATACATATGCGAGGGATATTAGGGGGCATGAAAATTATTGGATCCACATCCAACGGTTATTATGAGACAGGCACGTTGTGACGCCCTCATTGAATAATTTGTCTAACATAGGAGCTTCGAGTTAAGGCATATAGAGATGACTTGATGATGAAACATTATGAACGACAGATAAAAAGGAGGAGTTTTTGTACGGATGACCTCCTTTCGACTCGATTATCGACAGAAGACCCGCGATTTATATTTATCGATAGATAACCCTTTGATGTCGTCAGCCGCTCTCGATCTAGACATATTCTTGTGTTTTTTACTGTCATGAATCACTACCACTCTCGTTCTATCATCAACTCTCAGACTATGCGAACGTAACGTCATGTAACGTCGTCATACCTATATCACTGACGATATTTTAACGTTTTTGATGTAAACACTATTGCTCTCAATCTCATTGTGGTTAACCCATATATACCGATCTCGATCTGGTCAACTCGGTAGTAGACCGATAGTCTAGTCAGGCAAATTAAATCGATAATTGCTTTTCTCTCGCTCTCGTCGTTTATGTTTTTAATCGCGTCGTAAGTACTACCGAAACGAGAATGTCGATTAGTGAAATCAGACAAAGCATGTAAACTTCCATTGTAAAGGCAAACAAAGCATGTAAACTTCCATTGTAATATATAATAGGTTTATACTATAAGATTACAATATATTTTATTCGGAATCAAAGTCAGATGAGTCGATGATCACCAACGGAAGGCGACTGCTCGTACCCGGACGTGTGTCCAAACCCTTCCTCATGTCGTCCATGCTTCACCTAGGAGAGGGCATGTTGACTGAGGAGAAAGATTGCATGACAGGTGGTCGGACATCCGGGTGATGAACAGTAGGTGACGAAATTGATCGTGATCTCCGATGATGTTCACGATCATCTCTTGGTGGTGACACCGACTGATTTATGGAATGATCTTCATCATTTCATTCCTCCTCCAATATGTTCAACCTCTCTTCCAACCATTGGACATACTCCATATATGTCCTTGGTTGTCTTCAACTTGATCCAGTGTCGCGCTGGCTCGCGACACTGTTCGCGTCAATAGCTCCCACTCTTGATCCGATCGTCTCTTCCGGACTTGATAAATTTAAAATTTCGTCGAAGGAATATCCATTCTTCATACAATGTTGCGAGGTTAGGGTTTACATGTTAACATTACGTATTTATTTATAGTGTCAATATGGTTGACCCATTAATAAATATTAATTACACCACCAACCTTTCATCGAATCTCGATTGTACATTTAATTCTAAACTCCCTGATATTCACATACTCCCGGAGATTCACATCATGCTTAACACCAGTGTTCCCCACCTCATTTATGATGGACGCCACATAATTTTCAAATGGATGTTGATGTGGCAAACATTCAATGGGCGTAGTTGTATGGAAAATTCTCCATACTACCGTAGTACTTGAAATTCTCGTCCACAATACTATTATACCATGACGGGAAGAAAAATAATATTAGTAAAAATAAATAGTTGTTGGATTGTGTCAATGCGCGCATGATAATAATTGATGTTTTTTAACGTGTTAAATGCGACCACTAAAATGAAAGTCTTGATTTTGGGCGGTCTTATGGTGTCGTTTGGAGTCACCGATGACTTAATGCATCAAGTTCATTAAAATGAGAGTCTCGATTTGACTGTTCAAATATGGTGTCCCGATTTTTCCGTTGTCGAGAGTCTCATTTCTCGGATGTTTAATTCCACATTTATCGCATGCGAGATTCTCGATCTCGATCCCCCATGTTTTGTATACGTACGAAAACTGTTCAAATATGGTGTCCCAATTTCTCCGTTAATGAGAGTCTCGTTTCCCCGGATGTTTAATTCCATATTTATCGCATACAGGATTCTCGATCTCGCGTTCCTCCATGTTATGTATACGTACGACAGCTGTTCAAATATGGTGTCCCGATTTTCCCGTGGACGAGAGTCTCGTTTCCCGGATGTTTAATTCCACATTTATCACATACGGGATTCTCGATCTCGAGAGTTTTCTTTTTTGAACGCAACCCTCAACTACGATATTCGCGAAACTTAAATTTAAATCCCTAAAAAGCTTGTTTACCATACCCCGATTCCTCAGAACTCTCTCTCTCGGTTCACTCCCCGTTTTTTACTATTGAATTGACTCTGGTGTGCATTGTATACCTGCATCCCTCATGTCGTTACTGCCACATATCCAACGGTAGTCGAAATTTTGTTGTACTAGAACAAAGGTGTGGTTCTCGTTTATGCGTTTATGCGTTTATGGTTCATGAACTTTAGAGGTGCCCGGATTACAATTCGTTGGTTATACTTCCACCAACAAGAATACCTAGGGTGGGTCGGAGACGAGTGAACAGAATCCCATCTGCCGGTGAATGACGCTTGTATCGAAAATGCGGTAGGTGTGGTAATACTGGTCACAATCGACAAACGTGTAATATGTCATTGTCAACCAGTCAATTCACTTCAAATTAGTAACGTCTTCATCTTACATGTAATGTCCCATTATAATCACAACAGATTAATGGTATTCAGAATACATCGACACTCACGATTCGTGTTGGATTTCATACTCCTAAAGTGACTCTCTGTCACACAATGACTATTAATATCAGAACGAGAGCGGTAATACGATTGATAGTTCAACATAGTAGTCAAACTTATCTCATACAATGGATGTTGGTTGAGGTAATTAATAATCATTATTTCATACACACTAATCGACACCCTCGTTTCGGTAGTACTTGCGACGTCGATTAAAAACATAAAAGACGAGAGCGAGAGAAAAGCGATTATCGGTTTAATTTGCCTGACTAGACTCTCGGTCTACTGCCAAGTTGACCAGATCGAGATCGGTATATATGGGTTAACCACAATGAGATCGAGAGCAGTAGTGTTTACATCAGAAACGGTAAAATACCGTCAGTGATATAGGTATGACGGCGTTACATGGCATTACGTTTGTATAGTCTGAGAGTTGATGGTAGAACGAGAGCGGTAGTGATTCATGACAACAAAAAAACACAAGAATATGTCTAGATCGAGAGCGGCTGACGACATCAAAGGGTTATTTATCGATAAATATAAACCGCGGGTCTTCTGTCGATAATCGAGCCGAAAGGAGGTCATCCGTACAAAAATTCCAAAAAAAGAAAGTGATGGTTATTTGGATTTTGATGGGAGATTGTAAGGATAGAAGGACACTGAGGCAATGGAAGTGATGGTTGTTTTGAACATGGAGCTCTTATTTCTGGCTAATTTCTAGTTATTTGCTTATGGGGATTTGAGTTAGCAATGGTAATCAAGTGAGAAGTTTGTTATTATTTTAGGCAGCAATGTTATAAAAAAACAAGGGAAAAATACATTTTTGATCCCTCAATTTACAGGTGAGTTTTTATTGGGTCCCTTAGTTTTAAATTAAACAATGAAGTCCCTTAATTTGGTAAAATAGTTTGATTAAGTCTCTAAACATTAAACACCGTTAAATCTTTAACAGATTGCTGACGTGGCAAATTTTAATATTAAAATAAAAATAATAATTATTATAAAATAATAAAAATAATAATTTTTTTAAAAAAACATTCTTCTCTCTCCTTCCCCTTTCCCTCTGACACCCCTTCCTCTTCCTCTTTCCCTTTCTCTTCTCCTCCTTCTCTCTTCCTCCCTCACAGGTGCACGACAACAGATCGAAGAAAAAGCAAAAAAAAAAAAATGCTCCTCTGTATGATTCCGGGGCCGCCGAAGTACAAGACGTCGTTCAAGTGGCCATAGAATCGAGATTATGCTTGGTACGATAACATTCCTCACAGAGAGCTTACGAGCGGTGACAACTTGGAGTCGATGAAGGAAACTATGGAGTCGATGGAAGGCAGTTGTGGTAGTCGGCGACCAGATCTGTGAGTCTTTGTGAGCAACCGACGGTACGGATTAGAAGCTTCGTGGTGGTCAGCGACCGGATCAGAACCTTCGTGGTGGTCGGCGACTGGTTTCGTGAGAAATAGGCTCTTTTTTTTTGCTTTTTCCTCGATCTGACGTCGTGCACCTATGAGGGAGGGAGAGAGAAGGATGAGAAGGGAAAGGGAAAGAGGAAGGCGCGTCGGAGAGGGAAAGGGTACAGGAAGGAGAGAGAAGATTTTTTTTAATTAAAAAATTGATTATTTTTATTATTTTATAATAATTATTATTTTTATTTAAAAATATTATTTTAATATTAAAATTTGTCACGTCAACAATCGGTTAAAGATTTAACGTCGTTTAATGTTCAAGGACTTAATTGAACTATTTTACCAAATTAAGCGACTTGATTGTTTAATTTTGAAACTTAGGGACCCAATAGAAACTCAACTGCAAATTGAGGGACCAAAAATGTATTGTTCCCAAAAAAACAAAAAAAAAAACAAAAAACAAAAAACAAAAAACAAAAACTATACATTTGTGTTCTAAACATGGAACTCTACTTTTTTTTTACTAATTTCTACATATTTGTTTTGATTTGAGTTAGTCATTTATCGATTAATTAATCTATATAAATGAGTGAGAAGCTTGTGTTTTAAAATACAGTAACAAATATTATATATTTGTTTTCTTTTTAGACGGTGATGTGAAAGTAAAAATGCAAAAATACAAATATTATGTATTTACATCGAAATTCAATCAACATAAATACATTGTATTCTATTGATAGATATAAACAAAGTACAAAATCATAAAAGATAGATGGAGTAATGAAGTTTAAACGAAATAAAAGAACCAAGCAACCTTGAAGATTCGTGGAGAAGGAAATAAAATTTAAATGGCAAAAAAGATTATGATTCATGGTATTTTAGGAGCATAAAGTTAGAATTTAGAGTTTTGATTGGATATGCTTTAGAGAAAGAATACTTGCATATTGCATCACAGATTTTTAATTTATGACCCAAAAAAAAGTGCATCATGTTAGCATTTCTTCTGTTTCTTCATTCAACTACACCGGATTTAGGTAGCTAAATCACAAAATGTTCTTCTTGATTCTTTACTAACCTTTTAAATTTTGATTTTTTTTTTTTCATTTGCATTTTAATTTTTATTATGTAATTTTAGATTATTTTGTAGGTTTATCTTATTTTGAACCACACCATTCCCAAATTTATAGGTTTTATAATTTAGATAGATTTGGTTCTTTCCTCTCTTTGATTTGGTTGAAGATTCCTTTACTTTAAAAAGTAGTTTATAGTTTATTCTTGGCAAGCATAGCTTAGTTGGCATAAAGTAACACTTATGACCAAAAAGTCATGAATTTAAATTTAGTATGGGTGATCAACTGTCAGTCACTATCAGTTTTTTTTTACTAGCTCAAATCAATGGAAACCAACCGATCGACCGGTTCGATCGATTTTGTCGATTATTTTTTTAATTAGTTCTTATTTAATATATTTAAAAGATACAATATAAATATATAAAATTTTTACAATTTTTGTCTTTTTAATTATTATTATTATTATTATTATTATTATATATTTTTAAAAAAATAGTCAGTTTTGCCGGTTTGGGGCAAGACCGACCGATCGGACAAAACCGACCAACGGTTCAGTCGATTTTATCGAATCTGTTTTCGATCTTTTTTTGCTCATCTCTTCTGTCGAGAACTTGTATATTAAGTTTGATCAATCAAATCCAATAACTATTTGGCCCCACAATAAAAACTCTTTTTATGCATATTCCTTGCTTTCTTCTTATTTTACCCTTCACCTTTTATAATCGAGATGTATTATAAACATTTTTGCGTGTATTCAAGTTTAGTATTAACTTTTTTTAAGGAAGATTTATGTAATTAGTAATTGTTTTTGACTTTTTGTTCCCCCATAATTCAGGGAGAAAAACTACACAAACTTGGTTGTGGAGCAAACTTAACTAAACTATTGTACCAAAAACTTTAAGCGAATGGATTAAACTAAGTCTATAAATACTAGTTCCATCTATGAATTTTCATGCTTTATTCTCTACCTTTTACTTATGTTTTAAAAAAATCAAGTCAAGTTTTGAAAACAAAAAAAAATAGTTTTAAAACTTTTTTTTGTTTTTTAAATTTGACTAGAAACTCAAATATTTCCTTAAGAAAGATGGAAATCATTTTTAGAGAAAATGAAAATCATTGCAGAGAAATTGTGAGAAAACAAACACAATTTTCAAGAACCAAAAACTAAAAGATTATCCAACGGGGTCATAATTTTTGTTTTTTATTTTTGAAAATTAAGTTATAAACACTAGACAACCGGACCAACCCAACCCAACCAACCGACGGTGGGTTAGATTATAAATTTATTTGGGTTGAGTTTGGTTCAAATAAATGAAAATTTATGGGTTGGGTTGGTTCATGGGTTCACCTAAAATTACTTTGGGTTGACACATCAACCCGAACTTATTATTAATTTTAAAAATTATTTTTTTACCTACCATACAATTATATATACCTGTATTTAATTTATTTTTATTTCATTTCATAATTATTTATTCTTTAATAACTCTTAAAAATACATTTTTTTAAGTCTTTAGGGTTTAATTTTTCATAATATAAATTGAAACGAAGTAACTAATTTTATTTTAATGTTGGAAAAGTAAAATAAATAGATGATTTACTATTAACATTTTACTTTTTCTTAAAATTTTGAATAAATGATCCGAACCAATCCAAATATTTCATGGTTGGTTGGGTTGAGTTCATTATTTAATAAGAGTTGTTTGAGTTGAAGAAATTTACAACTCAAACAATTGGATTGGGTCTAAAAAGTGTCTCAACCCGACTCAACCCTACCCACAAACACCTTAATAAACACTTAGGTTTATTAATTTGTTATAAAAAGTAATTTTTGAATTTCTTTTATTGAAATTTAGTTAAGAATTCAAATCATTCTTCGAACATAAAAATAATTGTTAGAAGAAACTTAAAAAAATAAGTATAATTTTAAAAAACTAGATGAATTTAGATTGCTTTGAAAATTATGATTGAAATTTACTTCTTTTTTTTTAAGTTGGTTACAAATAGAGCCTCAATATTTTATCCGCTTAACCATGCTCAAGTTTGATTGGTTTGTTCTTTCATTCACTTGCCTACTTCCTTTTAGGTTCTTACTAGACTCCAATCGACGGTCTGCAGCTTCGAATCGACTTGAGGGTTTCGTCCAAGACATCGAATCGGTCGGAGGCTTCGTCTTCTTGGTGGCGCAGGGTCTGTAGATCCACGATTTCTCCCTCTCTAATCGATAAAGGAAAGGCACCCCAAAAATCGAGAACTCCAACACAAAAAACTCGACAACCCCTCTTTTCTTTCTCTTCCCTTTTCTTATTTTAGAATGAGAAAGGGATACTAAAGATATGGGATTTAGGAGATCAAAAATGACAACTTAAAAAAAGGGCTCTTTTATATTATTTGGGCGGGTTTTCAATTTAAGAACTAATTAACTAAAAATAAGTCCAAATTTAGATTAATCCCTAATTAAGCATTTTCTCAAGAAATTAATTAATTCTAATTAATCTAAATATTATTAGCTTAGGATAAATTGAAAGCAACAAAATATAACACAAAGCAACTTTGGTTGTAATTTGTCTCAACAAATTTCTTTTAAAATTTTAAAGTAAAAGTCATATAGTTAATCAATATAGTTCAATAGGTTAAGATATATATCTTAAACTAAAATCACAGTTACAACATATATCCTTGATTAAAATGTCATAAATTCAAATCCTCTTATCCTATATATTATTGAACTAAAGAAAAATAGAAGTAAAAACCTTTTATAGTTTATAGATTAAATATATACGAATTTAAAATTTCAAATATTAAACTTATAATTTAATAAAATTTATACATTAAAATTGTAATTTAACAATATATATAAAAACTAATGAAAAAAAAAAAAGCTCCAATAAATTTAGCAAGGTTTACCATAGCTAAGCTGATATCTTATAACCGATAGGTTAAAGTTCAAAATTAAAAATTAAAAAAAAAAAAAAAAAAAAACTGATATTTTTGCATTTTGCCCTCTAAAATTACATAAACTAATACCTCTAGAAAAAACTGGATCAGAAATGTCCAGAACCCGCCGGAGAAACCTCGGCCTCGGCAATCGAGCACTCAATTTCTCTGTTCCAACTTCGAATCGAATCCTGAACCTTCCATCTCCATCTTCACGAACTCCCCAGAAACCAAAAGAAAAAGCAAAACCCATTCCTCATTCCGTCTCTTCCACTTATAAAATACTCTGTTTTTCCCCCAAATCCACCTGTCTCAACACAGCACCAAAAATGGCAAAATCCAAAGCAATGGAACCAACAGACACCGTCATGTGCGCAATTTTCATCTTCACTTTTCTTCTTAGCTCATCAAAAGCTTCTCTTCTTCCATTCTTCGATCCATTTGGGGTTCTGGAACACACCCCATTTGGCTTCGACAAGGAAAACAGAGATGCTCTACAGCTCCAGCAGCCACTTCCGCCGGCGAGAGTGGACTGGAAAGAGACGCCGGAGAGCCATGTCATTATGCTGGACGTGCCCGGACTCAACAAGGACGAGCTGAAGATCGAATTGGACGACGAAAACAGGGTTCTCAAAGTGATCGGAGAAAGGAAAAGGGAAGAGGAAAAACAGAGTGATCATTGGCACCGAATTGAGAGATCTTTCGGCAAATTCTGGAGGCAGTTTCGTTTACCCATTAACGTGGATTTGGAGTCTGTTAGAGCTCAGCTTGAGAATGGGGTTCTGACGGTGACTTTGTCGAAGGTCTCGCCGGAGAAGATTAAGGGTCCGAGAGTTGTCAGCATTTTGGGTGAAGAATCGCCGACGGAGGTTACCAAATCCGGCGGGGGAAAGCAGGAGCTGTGAGGAATCAATGTTATTTTCTTCAGTTATGTGTTATGATGGCTGATGTTTTGAGTTTAAAGTTTGAATTCAGTGCAGTGTTACATGATGTAGGTGTATAAGAAGCAAGTTTGTGATGTTGAATAATGAAGAATAACATTGTTGGGAAAGGAACATAATGGCATGTGTTGGCAGTGATGAATTGAAAGAAAGAGGGGGTAAAAATTGTTTAACGAGCTCAAATAAATCCTCAACAAATTGTTACCAACCAATCTACCACGCTTGATAAGCGTCGAACTTGTTGGTTTAACAAAATTAGAGGTCGTTTTAGGATCTTTGTAAACCTTACGAATAAGGCTAACTTAACGAATTGATTCTAACCAAGAGTTTAGTTAGAAAATGAATCACTCTTAGATCCAACTTAACATCTATGATAGTTACTCATATATCTTCCCTTAGTATTAGCGTGATCCAGACTAATCCAAGGAATAATGAATCGATTAAACATCAAAGCTAAAACAGGATTTGAAAGAAGTTAACACCAAATGAGGTTAAACAAAACACACCTTTTTTCACAAAGGTTTAGCCTTTTTCATACCAATATAAGCTCTTAAATAGGCCAAAATGGTCGTGTAAAGCACCAAATACCAAAAGTCTTAAAAAAAAACATTAATGTGAAATGAAGAAAAATTTGACCTAGCAAATTAAAACTCGATTGCACAACGTTTGAAAGCTCTAAATACGAAACAAAAGAACATACAAATGCTTTAAATTGTCTTGATTATCTACTATAGGATTCACCGTGTATGATGATGTCGTTTGATGAGGTTTGACATCACGAAATTCCAAGAGGTGCAATTTGGACAACCACCTATTCACATTTTCTGCACACTTTTTTAATCATTCGTGTCATCTTTCAAACTAGACAACTTTTCTCATGTCATCTTCACTCCATTTTCATCTTGACTTGTTGAACTAACATTATAAAGTATTTTGGGCTAAAAAATCTTTGTCTTTCCTTGTGCATTAATGAGCTTTTGGAGATGCAATGTGAAAGTCTTTTAAATCTTCATTGTCTTGCTTCTTGTTATTGCTCCTTTAGGTACATGCAATGGATCAATGACTTGATTTTCATCATCCCCTTTCTTTAAAAGGTTTTGTTCTCAAATCAAAGTCTTCATTTCTTACATCAAAAGGAGTCAAATTAGCCACATTAAAAGTAAAACTTACATTGTACTCACCTTGGAGATCTAGTTTGTATGAATTGTCATCGATCCGCTCTAATACTTGAAATGGACCATCTCCCCTTGGATGAGGTTGAAGCTTAGACTTCCTTTGATCCCGACACCTTTCCTTTCGTAGATGAGCCCAAACCCATTCACCCAACATAAAAATCAATTTCTTTCTCCCTTGGTTGTTTTGAGTGACTAGCTTTTGATTCTTCTTTTCAATCCTTTCCTTGACTTCTTTGTGCAAATTTTGATGTATTCGGCTTTAGAAACAATTGCATCACTAGAAAACATATTAGGTGGTAAAAGTGATAAATCTAGAGGAGTTAAAAGATTAAATCCATACACAACCTTAAAAGGTGAACAATGAGTTGTGCTATGCATCACTCTATTGTATGCAAATTCTACAAAAGGTAGAGTCTCTTTCGAAGACTTAAGATTCTTAGAAATTAGTGAGAGTAGAGTAGATATTCTTTAACCACTATAAAAATCTTCAGTGTCATTTATTTTCTCTACTCTTTTTAATTTCCGCTATTTAATAATTTATTTAAGTAGATTGTATGCTTATAATAATTATTCTACATTTCAAACATTTTTAGGTTCTTATTCGATTAATTTTTTCATTCAATTATTTCAGTTTAATTTTAAGAAAAAATCTTATTTTTAGTAAACAACCCTATTCACCCCTCCCCCTCCCCTAGAATTGTCATATGATCCTCTACTAACTCGATTTTTTAATAGATTCATTTCACAAACTCTAACTCATGAAAATAAATTAAAGCCATTACAGTCAATGTTTAAAATGTCGATGTCGATGGAAATATCGATGTCTCAATTTCATGAAAATGTCGATGGAAATATCGATAAAATGTCGATGTCGATGGATATTTCTAGAAAATTTTAAAAAAACAAAAAATTTTAAAAATATATTTAAATTAGAAAATAAACCTTTAACCCTTTTAAAATAAGTTAAAATGCTCGTCATAATATTATATTCACATTATGTTACATTTTGTTGTAATTTTCTTTAATATTTCATCAATTTTGTACGATATAATGGAAATGTCGATTCACCCCTAGTGTCGATGTCGAACCCATGGATATGTAGAAATATCGATGAAAATATCGACATGTCGATGGAAATTTAATACCATGATTACAATTACCCCCGAGTTTGTGGGAGCTGAATAGATTTAAGACTTGAAGGACTCCGTCATAGGAAGAAGAAATTTCAAAGAGGGAGGAAAAGTTTCAATCGAGAATATGCAACGTGAGGAAAAACTGGGATATAAAAGTTTGGACCCTTTTGTATTGTGGTCATTTTGAGCTATTACCAACAATTATCCATTTAAAAGGTATCTAATAAGTTTTTAAACTTTCAAATTTTGTGTCTAATAAGACGTCTATGAACTTTAAGAATGTCAAATAGGTCATTAAATTTTTAATTTTGTACCTAATAGGTTATTACTATTCAACATTTTTTTAAAATAAATTTATTAGACATAAAATTGAATTTAGTGTTAATACATTTATTAGCACTAGAACAAATTTATGATACAATGACGGACATGAAAAACCACACCTGGGATACAATGACGGACATAAAAAAGCGCGTTGATTTTTTTTAAAAAAATGAAATTCATCTATAATGACGGGCATTGCCCGTATTATAGAGTACCTTCAATGACGGGTGAATCCCGACATTGAAGGTCTTTTTAATTTAATTTCTGACTAATACTATATATAGGCCACTCTCTCATCCCTCATCTAACCTTTACCCTCATTTCTTCTCTCTCACTTGCGCCGCCCCTTCGTCCACCATCTGTCTGTCGTTCGTTGTCAACGCAACTAACGTCGTTCGATGTGATATCGACATCGAACGTCCTTCGTTGGCCAGATCTCCACTGTCGTCGACCTTCCACCGAGCTTCCTTCATCGAGTGTTCCGTCGTGGACCTTCCATCGAGCATCCTTCGCCGACCAGATCTGAACTGTCGTCGTCGAGTCCACCGAAGCTTCATCGTCGCGTCTGTCGTCGTCGAGGTCACCGGTTAGGTGATAGTTCGTGGTTCCTTTTTCCTTTTTTATTTTTTTATTTATTTTTTTTAGATCTGATTTTTTTTTGTAGATCTGATATTTCTTGACTTCAAACCCTAATATTTTTGCTACTGTTTTCATACCGTAAGTTTCCATGAGCATGCCTTTTTATTGTTTTTTCCCTTTTTGTTTGAAAAGGAATTGCTTTTATTCTTCACAATATGGAAAATGAAGCAGCAGGATAGATCCATATGTTGGACGACAAATTTCTATTATAATTATCAATTAACTTACGTTTTTGGTTGTTGTACAAAAAGCTTCCCTATGGATTATTTGCCTTGATCCTTTGGATTTCCTCTTTGAAAATACATCATAAAAATTGAATTCAGTTCCTTAAAACTAACCTACATACAAAACTATTTTAAGAAAATAAATATATGAAGAAGGTTCTCTATATACAAAACTATCTTCTTATTCTTTTTTATTTTTTTAAAGATTTGAAGAGCAAAGTAAATGAATAATATTTTAAATAAGAAAAGAAAATAGAAGAAAAGAAAAAAGAAAGGAAAGTAAAATTATACTGACGTCGATTCACAACCCTTTTCTCTGTTGCATTTGTTGTTAGATGTAAAGGTTCCAAGATTAGTGAGGATGACATCAAAAAGTATATTTCAGATCAGGTTGGTATTTTTATTTTTTCTTTCTCTTAGATATTTAGAACTTTAAAGTATATCTCTATTTCGTTTGAGCTTTAAAAAGTGACTAATGCGAGCCTCTAAACTTTCAATTTTATGTTTAATAGGTTCATAAATTTTAAAAAAAGTCTTAATAAGTTCATGAACTTTCATTTTGTGTCTAATAGGTTGTACATATATTCAAAATTTCTAAAACTGTAAATTTTGAAACACTACAAGAAACGGGGGCTTTGCCGACGTTGATAACCGTCGGCATAACATACAACATACGTCGGCAGAAGCTTTACCGACGCACTCACCAGAGTCGGCAACGACGTCGGCATAGACGCGTCGGTAGAGGCTCTGCCGACGCGCCTGCTCGTATGCGTCGGCTGATCTTCTTGGCATACAGTCTGCCGACGCGTTGATCCGAGCGTCGACAAGGCCTCGATATGCCGACGCGGTCCACGTATGCGTCGGCATATATCATTTAAACACTATATGCCGACGTGACACTACCCGCGTCGGCATATCCTTGCATTGCCGACGCGATCCAATATGGCGTCGGCATAGATGAGTTATTTTGTTATAATTTTGCTATTTTATTGCTATTTTTTCCAATAATTGTTTTCCAATTGAATTCTAATCTTTAACCATGTTTTACAAATATAAAGTAAAACGTAATTTAAATTGCTTTTGAAACACAATATGCATTAAAATAAACAAACAAAGTTGTCTTTATATATAAAATACTAAAATTACATATTAAATTCGAAGTTTCTAACAATAATGATATTACATAAACAAAAAATAAAAGACACTTGTAGACCCCTCTCGGAATTCCGCCAGAATAATATTAACGTCGAAGTACCTAAAAATAAAAAAATAAATTGATTAATACTTTAATTTAGAGTAATTTATAGACAACAAACATATACTAATGATTTATAAAGTTCAAAAGTGTCATTAATTAAACAAAAGAGAGTTCAAGATTAGTTATTTTAGGTTAAAAACATACAAATTCAAACCCCAATCTAACATCTAATAGCTTTGTCAACCACACGAATGAAACACAAAAGGCATGAAAATATAATACCCTAAGTAGGTTGTAACATGACATTGGTCGCTACAAAAAAAAATCTAATTAAATTAAAGCTCACAAAAGATGCCCAACATAATCTAATTAAATTAAATTTTGGCATGAAAATTTCGGCAGCATAACAACGTAACTTGGACGTTCCCAAAATTTTTCCTTACACCTGATAAGCAATAAAACACACTTCTATAACCAGATTTCACACGACGTCCCCCAAACTACAAGTAAATAATGGGACTATCTCAGATTTGTAGACAAAATGAAACTTTGGATTTCATAACATCATGCTCAACAACACATATTCATAAAAACATGTTCAAAAAGTTTAAAATAATATTAAAGAGAATACAACTCATTCAATTATTGCATACCTATTTTGATGGTCCTCCTTGTGACTCCATCATCTTCTTAACCAATTTTTCCATTTCTGCTCGATGTTGCTGCATTTGAGCATTGAGAAGTGTCTGAATCCGTTCCTCCATCCTTTCTTCAACCCTTGTCAACTTATCAGTTGTTTCAGCCAATTTTGCTCTTAGCTCATCAACCTCTTGACTTGAGGATACACTTGATGAGCTGGCACTCGATTTTCTAGATGAGTGCCACACTTCTTGTAATGACGATGCAACTCGAATCTATACTCCTTAAATGACGTTTTCATTTGTCGATCCAGAAATGCAACAACTTCTGGCTAGGAGAAATCGAATGCAAAATGATTCTACACGGAAAAGAAATTTATTAAACTATTTATTTTGTACTTAAAATCATGACAAACAAATATCTTAACTTACCAACAAAGTCGCTTTAGTCAAGTCTATTGCAGCTTGTGGTACAGACTCGTATGTTGGGCAGCGAACAGGAAAGGTGTCCCTCACCGTGGCACCAATAGCCAAGCTTAATGTCGTGGCATGCGGTCCAACTGGCTTCATCAACGTAGGATTTATATCTATTCGAATACGCCCATGTGCGTTAACATACCGATCCAACTCCAGTTTACGCATATAACCACGTCGATTTCTACTAGTATTACTACCATCTAAGGAAGAAAATGTCATTAGTTTAATACAAAACATAATATTACATAATTAATCACGAGTAAACACAAACCTGAAGTGTCGCCCGTAGATGATCCTCCACCAAGCTGGTCAGTACCAAAATACTCATCTTCAGCATCGTTCATCTGCTCTTCGGGAGTACTCATCGTCTACATACAAGTATGAATATGATAGATTAAAAAGTGATATATATAGTTGTAAGAAAAAAAAAACATATATACATGTTAAATACAATTGCATCGCTATTCACTATCATAACAATGTTGATTGCCCTCTTCTTCATCATCTTCAAGAGATAGTTGTGCATCCTCTTCTTCGTCATTAATGAAATCATTATCATTATGCTGAAGAATTTGTTGATCTATGACTGTGGGATCAACATCATTTCTACACAATTCATTATCGTCAATGGATTCGTCAACTCTGATTCCACTGACAACTTGTATTAATTCAAGTTGGTCATTTTCAATATCTTCAGCTTCTGGCACGTCCCATACATGTTTATTTTGAACCACTTGAACCACCTTCCAGTTTAGACCATATTTTGGATCATCGATATAAAAAACCTGTTGTGCTTGATTAGCAAAAATGAAAGGATCATCAACATACCAAGATCGAGATATATTAATTGACCTAAACCCTAAATCCATATGTGATCTATTCTTTTTTGGTCCTGTGTCGAACCATCTACACCTAAACATAAGAATACGCCTTCTATGGGCAAATTCAAAGTCCAAAACTTCTTCTAATATACCATAGAAGCTACCCTCATCACCTCCACTTTCACTTACTCCAGACACCATGATGCCACTGTTTTGTGTAGTTCGACGATCATCACGCCTTGTACTATGAAAACGTACCCCATTACTAATGCACCCACTATAGGAACGCGCCTCGGAAGTCGGCCCCATTGCTAATGAGTACAAATCATCGGACGTATTTTCTTGTTCACGTAACGATAGAACCTGTGTGTTCATTATATGTTATTAATGAAACTAATGGCACTCATCAAAATAGATAAAGTATTGTGTCTTATTTTAAATAAACACTCACATGTGTTTTGAACCAATTAGGAAATGTTTGTTGATGTCTCTTCTACAAGTCCACAGAGCTCTGTGCTTGAGGGCGAAGTAGCCTTAGATGTTGTCTATTTGCAAGGAAAATCAAGAGTTGTGATTAAGAGTTTAAACCAAAATTGTATATCTTAATTGAACAATACATAGAATTTAAAACACACCTTCGGTAAGATTGTATCTCAGCACAATTATTCAACATATACCAATGTGTCATTCGTTTCTCATCCAAGGATAGAGTCCTCAATGTTGATCTTCCCAGTGGTCGTGCACTCTGTCTAAATAATTCAAATTCACTACACATCTCATTCTCAGGATTTCTATCATCATTTCGTTCGTCTCTGTTGAATCTCGTCTCAACTCCAGATAAATATAACGAACAAAAATTCAATGACTCATTCATAATAAAGGCCTCTGCTATAGAGCCTTCGGGTCGCGACCTGTTTCGTACATATTGTTTCAATGTTCGCAAACTTCTTTCAATAGGGTACATCCAACTATAAGTAACAGGTCCCACTACCTTCATTTCGTACGGTAAGTGAACTGCAAGGTGAACCATTACATCAAAGAATGCTGGGGGGAATATTCTTTCTAACTTGCAAAGGATGACTATAATATCTGCTTGTAATCGATCCAAATCACTAACACGCATCGTTTTCGCACATAAATCACGAAAGAACGAACATAGCTCAACAATAGCAGTAGAAATGTCCTTTCGTAAGTATGCTCTAATACCAATTGGAAGGAGTCTTTGGAGAAGAACGTGATAGTCGTGAGTTTTCATCCCCCACAGTTTTCCATCCTTCTCGCTCACACATCGCGATATGTTCGATACAAAACCATCTGGAAATTTCACTGATTACAAGAACTTGCAAAATTCTATCCGTTCACTAGTAGTCAATGTGTATGCAGCATGTGGTTTTACAACTCTGGTTCCAACCTCTTGCAAGTGCAAGTCCTTTCGTATCTTAAGATCTTTTAGATCCAAACGAGCATTTATCGTATCCTTCGATTTTCCTTCAATATTTAACAACGTCCCAATCAAATTCTCGCAAATATTCTTTTCAATGTGCATTACATCAAGTTTGTGCCTTAACAAAAGTTTTGACCAAGATGGGAAGTTGGAAAAAATACTTTTTTGTCCAATTTAAACTTCGCTTCCTTTTTTATCCTTTTTCGATTCATGCTTACTAAGAGTAGGAAAGTGTAATCCATTTAATTCTTGTAATATCTCTTCTCCACTCATCATCATCGGAGGAGGTCTATGGTCCACCTTCCCGTTATGTTGCTTACTCCGCCTCCAGCTATGATTCTCTGGAAGATAACGACGATGACCCATGTAAGAAATTTTTCCTCTTATTCTGAACGATGATGTATCTTCTTTACAGGTAGGACATGCTTGGTAACCCTTCGTACTCCATCCCGACAAGTCTCCATATGCAGGAAAGTCATTGATAGTCCACAACAAGCATGCATGTAGTTTAAAGAACTCCTCGGTTATACAATCATAAGTGTGCACACCATTAGTCCATAAAACTTGCAGCTCTTCTATCAATGGTTATAAGTAAACGTCAATTTCTTTTCCAGGAGATTTCGGCCCAGGTATAAGTAGCGACAAGAAAAAATTTGTCTCTTTCATGCATTTCCAAGGTGGTAAATTGTACGGAACTAACACTACAGGCCACATACTATATCGAGTACTCATGTTACCAAATGGATTAAACTCATCTGAAGCTAATCCCAATCGAACATTTCGTGCATCTGAAGCAAACTGCAAAAACTCCCGATCAAAATGCTTCCAACCTTCAGCATCTGCTGGATGTCGTAACATATCTTCCGTTTCAACACGTTTCTCTTTATGCCAACGCATTTCATGAGCAATGTGTTTCGATGAAAACAACCGTTTCAACCTTGGTATTAAAGGAAAATGGCGTACAACTTTATATGGAATCTTTTTACCATCTCCATTGTTAACTTCATACCGAGCCTCGCCGCATACTGGACATTGTTGGCAATTAGCATATTCTTTCCAAAATAATACGCAATCGAACTTGCAAGCGTGGATGGAGTCATAACCTAATCCTAAGTCACGCAACTGTCTCTTAGCTTCATAAAAAGAACTTGGTATGGATGCACCAGTTGGAAATGCTTCCTTTAACAATTCTAACAACATATCGAATGACTTATTACTCCACCCATTCAGAACCTTAATATGCATCAACCTCACTAAAAATTGTAATGAAGAAAATTTGGTACAACTAGGGTACAATTCAGTACGTGCTTCGGCCATTAAATCCTCGAATATGTTTGAAGTATCCCTATCGCTACCATTAGTGGGTAACTCATTTCCAAGGTCTACTTCATCTACATCCACCTCATCATCAATATTAGGATCATCAATAGGGACTTGTAAGTCATATAGAAGATTCAATACTTTATTATCTTCATTAACTAAATTATGTTCTATACTACTTGATTGACTTGTGTGATCCACAAACCCTCTGGACAAGTCAACTGGCTCTCCATGATATATCCAACAACTATATGAGGGAGACATTCCATTTGTGAATAAATGTCGTTCTACTCCATCTAATGACTGCCACACCGAATTCATACAATTTTTGCATGGACATCTTATTTTTCTTGAATTATTTACATGAAGTTTTGCCATTTCTAAGAATTGAGTCACTCCTTCTTTGTACTCAGTTGAGAATCTATCTCTTATTTTAATCCACTCTCTGTTCATTCTCAATCGTGTACCACAAGTCAAACCAACTCCTAATTCGTGAAATGTTAGAATCTGTATAATTAAATAAGAAGTAAATTAGTAAACATAAATTTTTTTTTAATTTAAGAGTTTTTGACGATCGATATTCTTAAAAGCACAATAACGTAATACTAAGGATCTTTTGAACCCACAATACCGTAATACTAAGGATCTTTTGACGTAATTCTTAGGACTACACAAAACACAATTTTTAGGACTACAGTAATTATCAAGAAACCCCAACAACAAATTTTTTGACGATCGATATTCTTAAAAGCACAATGACTAGCAATTTAGGACTACACAAAACACAAAACACGAATTTAATCTTTTGAACCCACAATACCGTAATACTAAGGATGAAAGCAAACAATAGGAACAAATTCTTAAACAATAAACTATTGATTTCATCACATCACCTCATTTGGAGCACAAGAGAGATCTTACCACGACGGTGATGCGAAACCGACGGCGGCGGTCGACGGCGACGGAAAACGATCTGGCGGCAAAAGAGAAACCACGGCGGCGGCGGTCGACGGCGACGGAAAAAGATCTGGCGGCAGAAGAGAAACCACGGCGGCGGTCGACGACAAGGTTGCAACTGACGGCAGCGGCGATCGGCGGCAAGGCTCCAATCGACGGCGACGGCGGCGACGACAAAAGCTCAATCGACGCGGCGGCGGCGGCGACGGCGAACTGGACGGCCACAGAGAGTGAAAAAATGGCGAGAGAGAGAAAGGGTTTCGTAATTTGGGGAAGAAAGGCCTCGGTTTTAACGGTGGCCTATGCCGACGCCGTTATTTACGGCGTCGGCATAGATTCTCTTTGCCGACATCGTGCATAACCGCGTCGGCATAGATGCAAAATTGGGGGGAAAGTAGAAATTGGGGGGGGGGGGGGGAAAAGATGATATATGCCGACGTGGCCATATAGCACGTCGGCATAGATGTGGTCTATGCCGACGCACTATGTATTCCGTCGGCAGAAATGAATCAATGCCGACGTGTCTATATATAGCGTCGGCATAGACCCATTATGCCGACGCTGTTATAGAGTCGCGTCGGCAATGTCCTGGGTTTCTGAATAGACCGACGCGCGGAAGTACGCGTCGGCATAATGGAACCTATGTCGACGCAGTTGTTGGCGTCGGATGTGTGGGCGTCGGCAAAGCACCATTTTCTTGTAGTGAAAAATGATGGATTAAAGACTTATTAGACACAAAATTGAAAGTTTATGATCTATTTTGTAGCAATGTTTTCAAGAAAGATGGAAGTTATTGTAGAGAAGATATGATAGCCATTGAATGGTATCTCAAACATCCCATTGAACCTGTAAGCATTAATGATTCTCTATGTTTTGAATTTAGCTTTTACATCGAATGTGTGCTTTCTAAGTTATGAGGTCTCAATTGATTCTATTTGTACCTGATTTGCTACTTTGGGCCTCATGGATCTCTTTCTTGATTTTTTGCATTTTGTTTAATAATTTATGTCCATGTTTAATGTTATGGCAGAGATTTTTGTCCTTAGTTCGAAGTTCAGTTTCCTCCCAGTTCATACTGCAAAACCTTTATACAAAAATTAAGCAGGAGTTTGTTCTACGTGGCTGATATCCAATATTAAACAGGATTTGATTATTTCAGTTGTTTCATTTCAGTTCAAGCTTTGATAGGTATAATAATGTCACAGGCTACAAGTGTTTTTTTCCTTGCTGACTTTTTCCCCTTTCATATTTTATAAGTTTAGTTTCGAGTGCTTTAGACCATTGAAATCGAGATTTGAGAGGTTAGAATTTATGTTCATATTTAATGGCTATGTAAGTCGCTACACTCATTGCTAACTAACCCAAACTATTTTCTAGATATTCATGGCTTGCTATTAAAGGTTCCTAATTGTGAAGTTCCAAAGCTAATATATAGGGAAATACATATTCTAATTTGTTATTCTTATTTGCTTCTAGATGATATATTTGTTTTGATGTAGCTAGAGGATTGTGAAATTTATGATATTATTACCTATATTGTTTGGGTATATTACCAACTGTTTGCTCTTTTTGTGGTTCATTTTTTTTAAAACTAAACATCATATAAATTAACCAACGGAGGACGAACCATCCTCACAAAAAAAACATCTAACCCAATCCGGGTAGTCTGAGAACCAAACAACCATGTCATCCTCCGAAGTGGAGGGGGGCAACCTGTCCACAAAAGTCAAGAGAGCCTTCCTAGCGAGGCTATGGGCAGGCCCTAGGACAAAAAGTACAACTAAAATTACACCATAAAGAAGATATAGAAACAATCTCATCTAAGATAGACTTAGTCTCCGAGATGTCCGAGCCAGGACAATTTCAAGCTGTCACAACCTCTAAGGAGTCATATTCCACCATAATCTCCTGGAAAGGGTTGTTAATCAATGCTTTAACGGAACGTAACCCTAAAAGGATTGCTGCTTCCAAAGCTTTTATGGGTCATTTCCTCCTCCAACATTTGTATCTAGCACAGATAGGAGATCCTCGAGAGTCACGAACTATCCACCCCAGCCCACCTTTCCCTGTTGCCTCGCACCATGCTGCGTCAGATCGTGCCCATTACATCGCTATCATCAAGGCTTTTCTCTATAGTTGCAACAAGTCTTCGAAAATCTGGAGAGAGAAAACCAGGAGACAACTTAGAGGAATGTAAAATTGTGTTTCTAAAAGTCCAGACAGTCCACATAATAATAATAGCCCTATGAATCTCATCAACATTTAAGTTATTTGTCATCCATTCCCAGTAATCCTTTGGCAACCAACCATCCCCTGCAACCAGAGAAAAAAGTTACTAAAGTTGGAAGAAAATGGAGCCACACATCAATCACATCTTTGCACTCCCATATTACATGGGAGGTTGATTCTATATATTTCCTGCAAAACAAACAACACAAGTTAGACTTTATGCCACGCTTTTGGATATTCTGGAGGGTGGGTAGGGCATCATTTAAAATTCTCCAAACACAAGACTTGGCTCTGGGAATTACTTGTGTCTTCCAAACTTTCCTCCAAAAGTTGTTTTCTCCCTGGGTATTCGAGGAGGAGGCCTCCTTGCTCGAAAGGAGATTGGAAGCTAAGTTGTAAGCGCTTTTAACAGTGAACAAACCATTATAATTAAGGCTCCAAATAATTTCATCTCTGGTGTTTGGGCTCCCCAAAGGAATGTTTAAAATGTCCTCGACATCTAAAGCTGTGAAGTTTTCCTTGACCACCGACTCCTTTCATCTATTCTGATCATCCAAAAGCACCTTAACTCTTATGTTTTTTAGCTCAGTCCTCACCCATACAAGGTATTTACTGCCTTTCCTATCTACTCAAGGGTCAGAGTCAGTCATAATAAGGTTTCCATTGCCTACTTTCCAGCGGTAGCCTTTTACAAAGAGTTCTTTTCCCCACAGGATACTCCTCCAAGTCAACGACGGGTTGTGACCTAACTTCACACCAATGAAATCTCCATCTTTACAATATCTCCCTCGTAGGACAGAGGCTAGGAGGCTCTTAGGGTTCTTCAGTATACGCCAGCTGTGCTTGGCAAGCATTGCTTGGTTGAAAAGAGCTAGATCTCTAAAACCTAACCCCCCGTTGTCCTTGCTTTTACACATCTTCTTCCAACTTGTCCAGTGCACCTTCTTTTTTTCAATAGAAGAGCCCCATTAGAATCCAGCACAACAACGATTAATATCATCACAAATTGAATGGGGCAAGCGAAAGCAACTCATGGTATACAACGGGATTACTTGAGCAATGGTGTTGATGAGAACCTTTTTTCCCCCTTGAGAGAAAAGTTTCTTTTTCCACATTTGGAGAGCCTTCCAGACTCTATCCCTGACTTTGAAAAAAATCTTTCTTTTGTTTCGTCCAGAGTGAGAAGGCATCCCTAGGTATTCCCCAAGAGTTTCCGTGTACCTGACCCCAAGGGCCCTTCCTAACTCTTGCACTTTTACCGTGGATACATTTTTGTTGGTCATGAAAGAAGACTTGTGCATATTTATTGTTTGCCCTGAAGCCCTTTCATAGGTGGCCAAGATCTCTTTAATTTTCCTACAGTTAGAAACCTCAGCTTTGAAGAAAATGAGGCTGTCATCTGCAAAAAAGAGATGTGTGAGCGAAGGACAAAAGTTATTTAAACGAAAACCTTTTAAGTTAGAAAGCGACTCCTCCCTGATAAGGGTCGCCGAGAAACCTTCCGCGCAAATGAGAAAGAGGTAAGGGGACAGGTCTCCTTGTGGTTCATTTGGAGTCTAGGGGTTTGAAAGATTTATGATCACTGTTCTTTAGTCTTTTATTACTGAACTGTACTAAAATGTTAGATTGTGGAAGAACTTTGTTGCAAATTAATTTTATTTGAAAGTCCTGGAGGGAAAAATTGAAAACGAATTTACATTTTTGCTATTTACAAACTTCTACCATTTAAGGTTAATGGTGACAATCTTAATTGATTTTTATGTCAATATCGTAGCTATTGCGAGATGGAAAGTTTCAGGCTTGAAGATCAATCGGTTGATGATAAGAGGAAGAAAAGCATGAAGTAGAATTTGAGTTCTTTATTTTGTTTAGAAATTTTTCTTATCTTTGTAAAGTAAATGTAGTTTGTATATATATTTTTCTGATATGTAATACACTTCTTTTAATACATACTTTATATTTTATTAATTAAACTTAAGTTGGTAAGATTACTTGTGTAAAAATATATTAGTATTGAGATTTTTTTTGTACAAAATTTGCGAAATATTAATATTTTTTGTTAGAACCATTGAGACAAACAATAATTTTTTTTCTTAAATTACGAACAAAACAATGACGAGCAATGTCTGTCATTAAAAGTGTCTGTCATTATAGGTTATAATGACAGACACTTTTAATGACGGCCAAAGGCCTTTAATGACAGGCATTGCCCGTCATTAAAAATGTTTGTCATTATATGTTACAATGACGGTCGCTTCTTAATGACGGGCAATGCAACAATTACAATTATAGAGATCATGAATGTTCTTCGAATCTATCAACCACATTATAACATCTTCTTCGAATAATTTCTCTCATTTAATTTCATTTGAAGTTTAAGTAATAGTTTAAAAACGGAAAAAAATCTCCTTAACTTTTAAGTTTGATTAGACAAATATCTAGTTCTCTGTTAGAAGTGCAGCTAAAGTCTCACATTAACTAGATAAAGGCAAGAGATTTTTTTAAACGGTTGTATTAGTCTCTTTTTCTAACTAGCAACAAGTGAAAAAAACATGTTTGTGCATCTATCTGAAAAAAAAAAAGACTTTTTTTTTTTTTATTGTATAGTTAAAATAGGATGCACAGACCGCACTTAAGTTGTGCTCTTAATTTATACTCTAAACGAGAAGAAAATGGTTTTATTGGTTAGATGGGTTTGAAACTCTTAAAATTTGATTTTTTTTTGCTGTTAATTATAGTATTTTCTCTTTCTATATGTAATAAAGTTTAATTAAATAAAAAAGTTTAGTAAATTAAGATGATATTTCCCTTGTGTTTTTTTTTGGGTGTTTGTTTGTTGACTTTAAGGGAGAGAAGGATTCTCCAATCTTTCCATTCACTATTTCAAACATGAATGTTCAATTTATCAATCATGATGGAATAAAAAAATATTCAATGCTACAATTACAATTATAGAAATCATGTGTGTGAGTCAATTCTCCATGAGTTTTTTCTACAAATTAAAAGAAAATTTGGGAAGAATGTTCACGTACCCTCTTTTCATTTTAATGTTACAATTACAACTAGATAGCAATATTATTGAGAATGTTGAACCAACAATTTTGCACAATCAATCAAGGTAAAATGAAAACGCAACAAATAAATCCATCCCAACTACATGCATGTCTTTTTCAGAATCAAGCCTCCTTTGGCCTTCTTCTATTTTGTTTCAATTCATATTATCACATATACGTCTTCAATAATTCAATCATAGCCATACATAAATTAACAACATTCTTCACTTATTTAGCGTACCCCCCAAAAGTCCATCTCTTCCCTCAATGAAAGTTGATTGATTTGACTCACCGACGACGACCCGTTTTCATCCTCAAACCTCACATCCTTAGACGAATCTTCATTCCCAAGATGAGAGGTAACGAGTCGATCCAACATGGCCCAAGGCTCGGCCATCCCGCCCGTCGATTGGCCAGTCTCGGGGTTCGACATCAGTTGCTTGACCATCAACGGTGTGTCCGGTGGCAGCGACGAGAGGGTGGTCGGGTAGTCGTAGGGAGCGGTTGCGGTGCCGAGGGGCTTGTGGTTGTTGAGGGTGGAAATGTTGGGGTGAAAGAGGGGATGATAAGGAGGGGTTGGCATGTAGTGAAGGGCTAGGTCGGATTTGTTGAGCTCGAATGTGGGCTGTGAGGCGTAGTTTTGTTGTGGTTGGCGGAGTTGGTATTGGGCTTCTCTGTGCATGAAGGTGCGAGATGTGGCCATTGAGGCTGATGACTGTACTGTGTTGTTTAGGTGCTGGTCGGAATTGGCGCTTGACCCTCCTCCTCCGTCACTTGTTACTTTGAAAAGATTCTTCTTCTTGAAAACTCGGCAAACCACCCACCCGTCCTCCTGCCACGTGTACATATTAATTAAAAAGAAATGACGTTACACCATTTGAAGGCATGACTCTTTCTTGTTTTGATACCACATTAAACTACGGAATTTAAAAACTTTAACCTTGCTTTGATAATTATTTAGCCCTCGTTTAGAAATTAGGTTCCGTTTGATAACCATTTTGTTTTTTTTTTTTAGTTTTTTTAAAGTTGCTTATTTTCACATTATTTCTCTACAATAGAGATTATCTCCCTTAACTAAACATTTGATCTTTTAGCCAAATTCTGAAAATAAACTCAAGTTTTTGAAAACTATTTTTTTTAATTTTCAAAAGTTAGCTTAGTTTTTGAAAATATAGGTACAAACTAGATAAAAAAACATATAAACTCATGGGTAGAAATAATATTTTTAAGTTTAAATTTCAAAAACTAAAAACAAGAAATAAAATGGTTATCAAACGGGGTTTTAGTTTTTGGTTTTTGATTTTTTATTTTTGAAAATCAAATTCAAAAGTACTATTCTACCAATAAGTTTCTATGATTTTATTATCTACTTTTGTATTTATGTTTTTAAAACTCAAGCTAAGTTTTGAAAACTAAAAAAAATAGTTTTCAAAAATTTGTTTTTGTTTTTGAAATTTAGTTAGAAATTTAAATGATACTTCAAGAAAGATAGATATTATTGTAGAGAACATAAAAAGAAATTTTAGAAAAACAAACATAATTTTCAAAAACGAAATAGTTATCAAACGGGATCTTAGTTTTAAATTGATTTTTTGTTTTTTTTAAAATTAAATTTATAAATACTCTACTTTCAACTATGAAATTCTTTCTCTTGTTATCTACATTTTAGGAGTGTTTTCAAATTTGAAGTCAAGTTTTGAAAACTAAAATGTTAGGGTGCAAACAAATGTCTCACATTAGCTAGGGAAGGGATTGATCAGGTATATAAGTGAGGACAATTATGTCCATTGGTATGAGGCCTTTTGGGAGAACTAAAAGCAAAACTATGAGGGTTGATACACAAAATAGACAATATCATGAGATATGTGGAGGTCCGTTGTGCTTAACATAAAAAGAATGATTTTTTAATAACTTTTTTCTTTGGAATTTGTCTAAAAATTCAAATGTTTTCTTAAAAAAAAACATAAATTTAAAAGAAATTAAACATAATTTTTAAAAATCAAATAGTTAGAGCATATTTAATCTCTTTTTTATATTATTTTTCATTAAGATATAGAATATTCTATTGGGATCGGAACAAAGTTGTTCATATAATGTGATGCTCAAACACAATGATAAATCACCACTAGAATTCAAAGTTAGGTTAAAAATGACCACATGCACATCGAGTATAAAAATGAAAGAGTTTTAGTATAAAACATTTTTCTATTGACTGGGTAGTATATTCTTTCTGCACACCACTAAAATTTTTGAAAAACAGGGAGAGAGAGGATAAAAACTTTTAATTTTTTTTTTAAAAGAAAAATAATACTTCTCTTCTCTATCCACTAACTAAGAAAACACTATTCATTAAAATGTTATAATATTCATTAAAATGTGATAATATTAAAAAAAAGAAAAACAAGAAAAGAAAAAAATTCTTTTTTCTCTCTCTTTCTTTTTCCATTTCTAGTTTTTATATGTCAGAAATTTAAGGTCATTTGAATTGAGGAGTTGGAGGAGTGGAGTTGAGAGAAGTTAAAGGCTTCTTTATCAATCTGAAAACAAGAGATTCAATGAAAAAAGAGTTGTATTTTCAGATATGTGTTTGATAACAAATTTAAAAATTTGATTATGTCTTAAAATATATTTATAGATCATGAAATTAGTTTGTAGTTGCATGCAAAACTAATTATTAAATTGAATATAAGTTATTATTAATTAATTTTTGAAATGATTTTGTAAATTTTATATCATATATTTATTAAGATTTTTATCTTTGTTTAATATAATTATACATTTTAAAATTTTAAATTTAGAATCGAGATACAATGAAAACATAAAAAATGTTGTTTTTCAGAATTTCTACTTAATCGAATCCGAAAAAAGAGAAGGGTTGGTTGGTGCTCACATTGTTATTGAGAAGAGGATCATGGGCATCTTCGAGACGATATTCGTGCATGATCCAGTCAGTTTTTTGACCGTGAGGAGCTCGGCCACGGTAGAACACCAAGGTTTTCCTCATCCCAATCTTCTTATATGAATTTCGAATGCATTTATCTCGTCCCGTTGCCTTCCAGAATCCCGCATTCGTAGCTCTGTTTGTTCTTGATCCTGTTGGGTATTTCCTGTCTTTGTGGCTGAAAAAATACCATTCATTTTGTGGCGTCGACCCTATCCTGCATTTCTCTGATCATACCATAACCAAATTCAACACTCACACTCATATTTATTTTTCTTTTAACTTTTATTTTCTATTCTCTTTAAATCTTCTTTTACCCAACACACACTCAAAAGGGTCGTTTTAAGTATATATTATAATGTTCAGGCCGCATATTATTTCAATTTATACTCCTTAGTTAGTTAGGGGTGTACTAATAATCCGACTACCCAACTCAATCATAGTTAGATTTTTTTTCAGTACCGAAAGTTCGGGTTCAAGGTTGACCCAACCCAACTCAAAGTTTATATATTTTTTAATTTTATTTTAATTACATATATACTTAAATGAGTTGAAGTTTGCTATTTGAATTTTATGTGATTTTAGTTATTAATTCAATAAAAAATATTTTAAATAATTAAAAAAAATTAACCCGAGTTAGGTTGGATTGAGTTACTCTCATAAACTTTTCGGTTGGTCCAAAAAAACTCTCCCAACCTAACCCAAAATCAGACTTATATGTCTATAAATAAAAAATCTAAACTAATAATTATATCAAATTAAATCCTAGATTTTGTATCAAGTTACACATTTTGTTAGATTATGTTTGAAAATCGTTAGTTTACACGTGTGCAAACTTAAGATTGATTTACTCATGACAATTTAGGAGGTTACTAAATTGGCATGAGTAAATCAATTTCGCCCCTCAATTTTAAGATTATCCATGTATCAATTTTCATATATCTGTAGACATCTTCAAAAATCTAGACTCCCCCATTTGAAAATCTTCAATTATTAAAAAAGTACGATTTAAATTGTCCCGTATGTTTAATTGATATAATTATAATTTTTTTTAAACAAAATCTAATGTAAGGGGTAAATATACTTACAAAAATTCACGATTTAAATTCACGTAGTTATTAATTCAAAATTTATATTGATACAAACTCTAGGAGTATAAATTATGTTTATCCTTACATTTAAATTATTTCATCAGCAACTCCACGAATTAAAAAGACATTGGAATTCACAACTTCCCTTTGACCACTAAAATCAATCCAAATGGTTTCAGTTTCAACCTAACAATTATTAATTTAAACATATTCTCATATCTAAAGCTTAGCTCAATGTCATTATTCTCGAATTTCATGGAGATAGAGATCATCTTTTTCAAAAGGAAACAAAAAAAAGTCAAAAACTAGAAATAAGAAAAGTAATGCATAGATAAAAGGGAAGATTTGAGATGCACATATTACAAGAAAATTATTAGGATATAGCCAATATAATTATAATTTATGCATCTTAATCCATAATTAATTAAGGAGTCAAAAAAATGAACTCGTGAGCAGCAGCAGTTTCTTTACGTTACTGCCGAGAATTAATACCCATCATAAATATACTACAAAAACGAGTTCCACCACCTCATCATTTTAATTTATTAATTTACGTACTTCCCTTCCAAAACTTACCCCTTTTCACACACGAACTTGAACACAAATCATCCATTTTCATGTTAATTTGTAATAATTATCACATATATATATTCATAATTTCTATCGAATAAAGATCTTCCGATTAGGTCAACTTCAACGTAGCACATATATTTTCAATTAAGAGATTAAAAGTTCGAATCATCCACTTTATAGGTTGTTGAATTAAAAAAGAAAACAAACAAATCTTTTCATCCAAAGTGGAGCTAGAATTTTTTATAGGAAGAAGGAAATTTTTTTGACATGTACCATCTTTCAATTTCAAAAATTGAACTAAGGAGAATTAAAGTTAAAATTTCAAAATTCTTTTAACTTTTGTCAATCTTTCTTTCTTCAACCATTTCTAGTTTCTGGTGGATCTCTCAATAAGATTCGAACTCATATGAAGTTCTGACTATTTGTCAGAGAAAAAAAACGAATGGATCTTGTAGGATTAATCTCGAGAAATTCTTCGATTTCTCCCTGGAGCGGATGACAATTTTGAAAATTTAACGGAATAAAATTAAAACAAAATTTCAAGTTCTTTTTAACTTTTTCGCTTTCCTTCCTTCTTTGCTCTACTCTTAGGTTCTAATCAACGGAGTAATATAGTTAATTACCTTGCAAGTCCCACGGTTCGATCTTGTTCAAGTCGACTTCACGTATGACCTCCATGTCGAACTTCTGAAACGACACCTTCTTCTTCAAGTAGTAATGAAGCAGCTCTTCATCGGTCGGATGGAATCGAAACCCTGGAGGAACACCGCCGCCGCCGCCACCCGAGGAGCCCATTTACATGCTCTAATGATAAGTATCCTTGTATTAGAATTTATCGAAGTTGCAATTAGGGTTGAGAGAATCGAACAAGAGATTGTAGATGAAGATGATGAAGATGTATAAATATGGATTGAGAGTCAAAAGGGGTGGAAGAAGTGAAGAGGGTTATAATGGAAAAGAGAAGCGTTGACCGGCGGAGACTACGGCGGCGGAGATGGTTAAAGCTATCGTAAAAGGGAAGCATAGGGAATGAGGGGATGGTTTTTCTCATTTGCTAGCTGTAGTTTACTACACAACGAACTGTATTTTATGTCATCTCTCTTCACCTCCACTTTAGGAGCGTGTGCCTCCAAACCACTTTCCCTAAAACCATTTTAATTAAGCACTCCTACTATATTATAAGTTACTAGGTTTTCTAATTAATAATTACCGGAGCTCAACTTGTTAAGGCATATACGTTCAATCAAGAGGTCAAAGATTAAAATGATACATTTTTAAGAAAGTTTAGGTAACGTTTGATAACCATTTAATTTTTTATTTTTTGTATTTGAAAATTAAGCCTATAAATATTACTTCCACATATTGCTTTCCATGTTTTCTTATCTATTTTTTAGATGTATTTTCAAAAATCAAGCCAAGTTTTAAAAAAATTAAAACCCCGTTTGATAACCATTTTGTTTTTGTTTTTTGAAAATTAAGCCTAAAAATACTACTTCTACCAATGAATTTCTATGTTTTCTTATCTATTTTATACATGTGTTTTAAAAAACTAAGCTAAGTTGTGAAAACTAAACAAAGTAGTTTTCAAAAACTTGTTTTTGTTTTTGAAATTTGGGCTAGAAACTTAAATGGTACTTTAAGAAAGATAGAAATCATTGTAGAGAAGATGAAGAGAAATTGTGAAAAATCAAGCAAAATTTTCAAAAACAAAAAATAAAAAATCAAATGATTATCAAACGGGACCAAAATAAGTAGTTTCCAAACACTTGTTTTTTGTTTTTAGAATTTAGCTAAGAATTCAAGTGTTTTCTTAATAAATATGAGAACTATGACAGGGAAGATAAAATCCATTGTAGAGAAATTGTGGTAAAACAAGTATCATTTTCAAAAATAAAATGGTTATCAAATAGGTCTTAAGTTTTTACTTATTTTCTATAATTAGTAATAACAGTTAGAAATGTCACCAAAGTCTCATATTGGTTAGAAATATAAAAAGATGTCGGTATATAAGCGAAGATGACCATGGATGGAATGTTATGTTTTGATACTCTTATTAGTCAAGCCTAGTTATATAGTTAGTTTTTAGGTTGTTAAATTATAATTTTAGTGCTTATTACTTTTTGTTTCAACTCGGTCTCCTTTCTTTGGAGAGTTTAATGTTATATAGTTCTCATCCTTAAATTAAAGCTTGTAAATGATTCTTTCATTATTGAGGAGTAATAATAGAAAACTAATGCATGTGATGAGTTATTTATGTGATGATATATTTTGTTTTAATGATGTGGTTAGGGTTTGTTTTTATTAATATAACATCAATTTGAGTCTTAAAATTGTAGTTTGACCGAAAAGTAGAAAGAAATTTAAGGCTAATATGCCCTATTTATAGTAAAATTTATGATCTGTTATTACTTTTTTTTACTCTTACCAAAATTTGGTAAGGTGAGTCAATTTTTATCCTTAACTTTTAATTTTCTAAATTCAATATTTAACAATTAGGGTTATATGATTCGAACCCATGACCTCTTGATTATAGGTCTTACTTGATGTCAGTCATGCTTCAGATGCTTCGCCATAGAATAGATCAACTCGATTCCCGTTCTTTTTCGGTGCACTCGCTTTATATCTCCGACACACAAGGAAGGACGTGGTGGGAAGAAAGCAGCCATAGCCTATGTCTGGCCGATCATTCCGCTGACATCTTGCATTCACGCCTCCGTTTGACTGCCGCTCGGGGATGTAGTTGTAGATACGTTAGTCTTAGTGGGTCGTTGGCTCCACCTGTTATCTCCTTCTACGACATGCAGTTGTCGTCGCCATATTCCATATGTAACTTAGTCATCTCTGCCTCGCTGCGAGTCAAATCAAATACCGCAAAGGATTGTTCATGGAACTACTATCGAGATTCTTTGGACCATTTTTCCTAGTATCATTCCGATGTTCATTGCTATACCATCCTTTGCTCTCTTATACTCAATGGACGAGGTAGTAGTAGATCCAGCCATGACTATCAAAGCTCTTAGACATCAATGGTATCGGACTTATGAGTATTCTGACTATAACCGTTGCTATATTCTTGTTGGCAATTTCTATCCTTTGGTTAATTAGAGAACTATTGCAAAGTTAATATGGCATGCATTCAAAAGTTTACAAAATAGAAGCTTTAGTACAAAATTGATGATATTTTTGAGAAAATCACATCATCATCACTGGATCTTGTTTTTTTTTTTTGGAGAATCTTTATTGGAATTGTTGAGTTTAAAGAGAACTATTCAATGATTGATATTATGTATTGATTTTTCTAGCTTAATTTTGTACATTAATTTGTTATGGCTTGATTTTTAATATGTTATGGCTTGATTTTCTATAAACTCAATGAGTTGTGAGATTTTTCCATTGGTTTGTATTGCAATTAGTGGGCGAGTGGAGAGGAAGTCAAACAAAAGGTAAAGTTGCAACATTTTTTTTTTATTTTATTTTAAAGGTTGAATTTGATGAGGTTGAAAGTTAAAAGGTAAAAAATAATTAACCATGCGTTAGATTAACCAATTTCAAGGGTAAAAGTTTTAATTTTTCTCAATAACCTATTGTGTTATATTTTGGTTCAATTGGTATTGTCTTTTTTAATTTTTAATAAAAAGTGGTTCATTTTGGGTGTTTGAAAAATTTTAATAAATCATAGGAACAATAATGAAACTTTAAAAAATATAGTAACAAAATTGAAGCTACAGTTAAAAATAAAATAAAAATTATAACTTTAACCTTAAATTTAAATTTAAATTTAAATTTATAATTGGCTTTATGTTGGGGACATAAATTCTGACGTAGTTGGTAACACAAGAAAACTGATAGAGAAGGGTGCATGAAGCAAAGAAATGAGTAAATTTCAATACATTATTTGAAATTTCAATAAATTTCAATACGTTATCCCCATGAGTTGGCAGCTCATTCATAGTAAAAAAAATCTTACTGATGTGATATTATTTTGATGATTGATTATATAATCTTAAAAATGTTTTTAATACTTTCCAATAACTACTTGACTAAAAGTTCTCTACAATTTTTTTTTTCACTAAAAAAATACGTACTTTATATTACTTTCTCAAACATAGAAATTCTGAGTGAAATATGCCATGAAAAATTAACTTAAGTTTTCTTAGTTCAAGAATGATAGAGTGGATAACTAACTATTGACCATAGAAATGGTAATAAGATGTCTTATTCAATAATCTATGTTCAAATTGGTAAAAGAAAAATTTTGGGCAAAGTTTCAATTTGGTTTTCAATTTAGTCTTGAGAGTTTAAACATAGTTTCAACTTGATCACTATAATTTCTAAACCCTAATACACAATACACAGTTACTAATATAGTTGCCCTAATAGAAAACTAGTATGTAAAAAATATTGTTAGTATGATGACCTAGGAACTAAATTGAAACTAAATCCAAACTATAAGTGCCAAATTGAAATTAAGCTCAAATTATAGAATTAAATCAAAACTTTTAGATCTATAGAAACCAAATTAAAATTTTACTCAAAACATGAGGATCAAATTTATAGCTTCACCCTGAAAAAAAAACTTAGGCCTCGCGTTTGATAATAATTCGGTTTTTGATTATTTGTTTCGGAAAATTAAACCTATAAACAATATTTTCAAGATTCACCTATGGTTTTCTATGTTATCTTATCTACTTTTAAGATGTATTTTCAAAAATTAAGTCAAGTTTTTAAAACTAAAAAAAAATAGTTTCCAAAAACTTATTTTTGTTTTTAGAATCTAATTAAGAATTCAAGTATTTTCTAAAAAAAATGGAAACCATTTTAAAGGAGATGAAAATTTATTGTAGAAAAATGGTGAGAAAACAAGTACAATTTTTAAAAACTAAAAATAAAAAATCAAACGGTTATTGATGGTTAGAGTCAAACTAGAGGCCCAAGTAAAAAAAAATGAGTAGCAACTTTAAGGTGGAGGGGATGCATGCATATAATATATGTATATCTATATGTATATTTAGATGAAAAAGAGAGAGTGGACACACGCGCCCGCTTGGGAATTAGGATTAAATGAGAATATATAATTATTAGGGTTTGGAATTTGAAAGGAGAACGAAGAAGATGGAAAAATAATAATTTAAAGCAATAAAACGATCCCGAGATAGGAAAATAATGAGAGAGGAATAAAATAAAGGATATATTAGGCGCATTAGATTGCTCCCAAAGCAATGTTACATTTATATAATATGATCTTGGGATATTCGCTACTACATATTTTCATATGGTTAATTAATTAACTTTATAATCTAATTTAGAAGGGGGAAGTGAAAAGAGGAAGAGCAAAATAATATTCAGCTGGCTAGGGTTTAGTTCTTTAGGTTATGGTTGCCATTGCCATTGCCATTTTGCTTGCACATGTGTGACAGAGCATTGAGGTTATGACCTCGATTTTGCCACTCTATTTTTTTTTCTTTCTTCTTTGAATTGATTCAATTTTACGCCTTATCTCCCCGGCCGTCCCACTCGTGCCCTCTCTCTCCTTTTGTCAACTCTTAATACATGTCTAGAAATGGGTTTGAGTTTGCAATCAAGTTTCGAAATTTAGATGGAGAGTTTTAAGAAATGTGAATTTTAAAAAAATTGAATAGAGAGTATTTTGATTTTACATCCGATGGTTATTAGGAGTCATATAAATTATTGGATACACCTCCCACGATTGAGCTGTTAGGATGCAAACAAAAGTCCCACATTGGCTAGGGATCAAGAGATTGATCATGAGTATATAAGTGAGGACAATTATCTCTATTTGTATGAGGTTTTTTGGGAGAACCAAAAGCAAAACCATGAGGGTTGAGATATCCAAAGTGGACAATTTCATTGAATAATTTGTCATTGTTGTGGGAGTTTGAATGACTCTACTTGTAATCAACTTCTATGTTACCCAAAACTTCTTGTGTCCTCTAACATATATATAAAATAGGCTAATGAATTATTCACTCAGCTAATATATTGAATTCCTTTCTCCATATTTGTTATAGAATATGATTGTATTATTAGAATTTGGTTAATGTCATTTCTATTTTTGTTTTTATCTTGCACTCATTTGACTAATATTATGAGACAAGTGTTTGACCCCATGCGTTTGATGTCAGAAAATACGTATCTATACTTAATTTAGGTAGGTGGTCACCATGAATTGAACTCATAAAGTGAACTCATTTCCTTTAAGTCCTTTTATTTTCGCTTTGACCCCTATTTCAGGTTCAAGGCAACCCATGATTGTGTACTATTCTTTTCTTAAATATCTTTTATATATTTTTAAATATAATATAAAACTTAAAAATTATGCTTGATTTGATAACCATCTAATTTTTAGATTTTAGTTTTTGAAAATTAAGTCTATAAATACTACTTTCACCTATAAGTTTACTTGTCATGCTATTTACTTTTACATATGTTTTTAAAAACCAAACTAGATTTTTGAAACTGAAAAAAAAAAATAATTTTCAAAAATATGTTTTTGTGTTTTAGAATTTGACTATAAATTTAAATGTTTTCTTAAGAAAGATAAAACTTATGGTACATAAATGATAAGAAAACATGTATAACTTTCAAAAAAAAAAAAAAAATTAAATAGTTTTCAAACAATGCTTTAGTTTCTTCTTCTTCTATTTGTGTGTGTGTGTGTTTAAAATTGGGGTTAAGATTCTCAAACGTGGTTTTGAAAAAGTGATCAACGGCGCTAAAATAAGGTATGATTAGATCAAATAAGTTTTATTAATGATTAAAAAATGAAAACTAAAGTCAATTTTTTTTTTATCATACAATAACTTTAACCAAATAAGAATTTAACGTTTTAATCGAATGGCAATGGATAAGTAGAATAAAAATAAGTTAGCATTGTAAATGATTAGGTATTAAATTGACAGAATTTTCTTAATTGTAAATTTCATTTTACCCCATTACTATATAGACATTGAAACACTAGCTCGTTCATACTTTAGCAAATATTGTTAGAAGGTAAAGGCAAAAATAATTAAATATTTATTTTAGAAAAAAATGGTTTGACAATAGTATTGAAAATATTTGATCCATTTTAAAAATATTACTTTCTAATTCTTACGAAAAAATTTCAAATGTTTGAACTAATATTTAACATACATTAACTTTATATATAAGTCATGCAATTTTGCAGATCAGTATTACAATATAATTTACATTAAGAACGTGGAAGTTTGAACTTGACGACCTATAAAGAAAGTTATTAAATAGCACCAATTAAATTCTATGAACTCAGTTAATCTATATGTAATCAGTAACTTTAGAAACAAAACAAATATTCTATGTTTAACCAAATTGCCTCGAAATTATATAATAGTTTGCAAAGGATCGAGAGATATTTGAATACCAATGATGGGATATGGAGTAGAAAGGTGAGATGATGGAGTCCTTTTTTTTTTTTTTTCCATTTAAATGGTGAAATTAAAATTAAATTTAGAAAATAAAATGAATTGAGTGATAAAAAGAAGCAACGGTTGAAAATTTCAATTACGTAAATAAGTGAGCTTCAACCGAACAACGGAATCAAGGAAGATACAGAGTGATGATGAGAAAATGGAATTAAAATTGACGCAAAGAATGTCAGCAACTCCAACTTTGTACGTATCAATTAATCCTTCATTTATTTATATATATATATATATGGCTCTTTAACACCTAAACGTTAACGAGGGGGATAACTTGTAATTTACTGCATATTTCGATTTTGGTTTTGTTTCCTTTCTTAAATTAGGTAAAACAAAAAAAAAACGTAAATTGTTGGGAGTGTTACCAAAGTCCCACATCGATAAGAGAAGAAGAAGATCAAGTGTATATAAGTGAGGAACAGTATCTCAATTGGTATGAGAGCTTTTAGGTAAAACTGAAAGCAAAACCATGAGAGTATATGTCCAAAGTGGACAATATCATACTAGTGTGGAGATATGCTCTTTTGCTTTAACAAAGGTGATGAAAAAGACCATTCCAAATGGAGTACTTGGGCAAGTGGATGAGGCAACTACCACAATAGAATTATGAAAGAAATTAGAGAGTTTTTATTTGACCAAGTCTTTGTCAAATAAATTTTATATAAAAGAGAAATTTTTTGAATATAAGATACATCACAATAAAGGCTTAGAAGAGAACTTGGATGATTTTCGAAAGATTGTGGTTGATCTCAATAAAAGCAACCATAAAATATGAAAGAGATTCTGTGACCATGGATATTGTGGTGGATGCTTTGAAAACAAGAAATCTCAAAATTAAGAAAGAACGCAGGGAAGAAGAGTTACTTATGGTCAGGGGAGAACTGAAAAGAAGAATTGGAAAGGAAAAAAATCTAGAAGCCCGTCTAAGACAAAAGGGAAGGCAAAAAAGTATTACTTGTGTCGTAAGGAGAGACATTTTAAGAAAGATTGTTCTTTGAACAAGAACAAAGAATCTTCTAATAATAAGAATGGTGAATCTAGTGCAGCTAATGTAACATATGGGTATGATTCAACAAATGTCTTAATGGTATCCAATAGAGATTTTTAAAAAGGAATGGATCATGGATTCTGGTTTTGCACATTTTACATGACTCCTAGGAGGGACTATCTGATCCATTTTCAAGAAGACAATAGGAGAAAGTAGGGGTGTACATAGGTCGGGTTGGGTTGGGTTGGAGGAATTTTTTGGACCAACCCAAAAATTCGGGTTGGTCATTCCTTCAACCTGACAAACCCTATTCATGAGAGTAACCCCACCCAACCCAACCCAAAATTTTCGGGTTGAGTTGTGTTGGGTCGCTGGGTTATTATTTTTTTTATAATTTTTATAATTATTTAAAATATTTTTTCTTGAATTAATAACTAAAATCACATAAAATTGAAATATCAAACTTCAAATTTCAAAACATCTTAACATTTATTAGAAGTTCAAAAGAAAAACATTAAAAATTGACAATTAATAATCCATTTATAAGTATATGTGTAATTAAAATAAAATAAAATAAATATAAACTTTGGGTTGGGTTGGGTCAACCCGAGCCTAAAACGCCTAACCCAAGAACCAACCTGAACTTTTTGGTTCTCCAAACTTCTAACCCAACCCAAACCGAAAAAAAAAACCTAACTCAACCCAACTCTTATGGTTTGGGTTAGGTAGTTCAGGTTGGTAGGGTTACCGGGTTATTTGTACAACCCTAGGAGAAAGTTTTATTGGGTGATAATGGCGTTTGTAATGTGAAAGGAATTGGGTCAATTCGGCTTGCAACACATGATGGCTTGATCAGAATGCTTACGAATGTAAGATATGTTGTAGAACTCACACAAAATCTAATTTCATTGGGTGAATTAGATAGATCAGGTTATTCTTATAAATCTGTGAAAGGAGTTCTAAAACTTTCCAAAGGGTTCTTGGTTAAATCGAAAAAAACCTTGAGGAATGGCCTGTATGTGTTGGAAGGTACTGCGATTACAAGAAACGCTGCAATTGCATCTAGTAAAGGAAGTGATATGTCTATGCTATGGCATAGGAGGTTGACTCACGTGAGTAAAATAGGCCTATCGACTCTTTCACAACAAGGCTTACTTTGAGGAGTTAAAGATATTGAACTACCATTTTGTGATCATTGCATAATGGGAAAGTCTACCAGAGTGAAGTTTGGAAAAGAGAAGCATACAACTAAAGGTTTATTGGATTATGTACACTCAGATTTGTTGGGTCCTACTAAGGTACCTAGTATGGGAGGTTCATGGTACTTCATGTCTATTATTAATGATTTTTTTAAGAAAAGTGTGAATTTATCTACTTAAACAGAAGGATGAAGCTTTTGGAAAATTCCTTGGATGGAAGAAGTAGACTGAGAACCAAACAGGTAGAAAGATAAAGTATTTGAGAACTGATAATGGTTTATAGTTTGTGAATAAAAATTCGACAAACTCTGCAAATCTGAGGGGATCACGAGACATTTTACTGTTACACACACTCCCCAACAGAATGGTTTAGCTGAGAGGTTCACTAGAACAATAATGGAGCGTACTAGATGTCTCTTGTCTAATATTTCGTTACCTTTGACGTTTTGGGGGGAAGCTGCCCAAACTGCCTATTATCTGGTAAACAGGACTCCTTCGTCTGCTATAGACTTTAAGACTCCTCAGGAGGTATTGAAAGGAGAAGCTCCAAGTCTTGATCATCTCAGGGTATTTGGTTGTTCAACTTATACTCATGTCAAGGAAGGAAAGCTGAATAACAGGGCATTGAAGTGTATGTTTCTAGGTTATTCTCCAAGTGTCAAAGGATATAAGCTTTGGTGCTTAGAAGAGGGTAGAAATAAATGTATTATCGGCAGAGATGTAACTTTTAATGAAGAAGAGATGTTGTTTTGCACTAAAAGCCATCCAAAACAGAAGTCAGGATTAATTTTGAAACAGAAGTCAAGATTAATTCTGAAACACGACCATCAGGTACTTCAGGTGAATCTAGTGATGAGTCTTCTCTAGTTCCACAAATAAAGTCTTCACAGAGATCAGAATATGATGGGGAACAGTATCAACAGGAGAGGAGTTTGATTAATGAGGGAGCTTTCACTGAAGAAAGTTCAGGTAACCATGACTTACAGGATTATCAACTTGCACGTGATAGATATCAGAGAGTGAGACATGCACCTATCAGGTATGGTTTTGCTGACCTAGTAGCTTTTGCTTTTAATTGTGCATTTGATAATATTGAGGCATAGCCTATTACATACTAAGAGGTTATTGTATCTGATTTGAAGGAACAATGAAAAGCTGCAATTGAAGAAAAATTGTTCTCTTTGCATAAGAATCAGACGTGGTCATTGGTTCCAAAGCCTCCTAAACATAAGCTCGTTCAATTAAAGTGGATTTATAAAATCAAGGCAGGTACAAGTGGAGACAACAAGCCTAGGTATAAAACTAGGTTAGTGGCTAAGGGCTTAACTCAGAAGGAGTGACTTGATTTTCATGAGGTTTTCTCTTCGATGGTGAGACATTCATCCATTAGATTGATTTTTTCTATTGTTGTTCATTTTGACATGTTACTTGAACAAATGGATGTCACCACAACATTCCTTCGTGGGGAATTGGAGGAGGTAATTTACATGGCTCAACCTAAGGGTTATGAAGTGAAGGGAAACGAAGATATGGTTTGTCATCTTACAAGTTCATTTATGGATTGAAGCAGTCAGTAAGACAATAGTATATTTAGTTTGATACTTTCATTCTAAAGTACGAAGTTTCACAGGAGCTCATATGATGCATGTGTATACTGGAAACTATCTTAGAAAGCTCTCCTTCATTGTGAACCTAAAGGTAGAGAGAGAAAGTAGTGTCACACGCCTATATACATAGTAGAGAGAGAAATGAGGAAGTCATTGAGGGAACTCGCACAGGGAAGAAAAATCACAGGTGTTTGTACTCATTTTTTCGACAGGTTGCACGTTGTAGGTCTCTTGTTCGTGGAATTGAACATCGATGTGTGTGGGATCTTCGTTCAGTGACTGTATACAGCAGTGAGAGTTTCAGCGTGGTCTTGTCGTGGGTCTCTATTTCAGGACTGCAGAATCGTGGGTCTTCGATTCTGGTGTGGGTCAGTGGTTTTTTTTGTTGTATCTACAAACGGTGATTGGTCTTGATTTAGGGGCCATTGCAGTCGTGGGTATTGATTTAAGATCGGTGCAGGTTCAGATCTGTGTATTCGATGTGGTTTAGTTCATTACTCGTCTTGTGCCTTGGGGTAGGAGCCTGAAAATGGGGTGGGTATTATCTCTCCGACAATATTGAAGGTTGTTTTGGCAGTGGTATTCGATACGAGCTCAGATCGGTACAAGAATTTAAGGTATTGGTCATTTTTATCGACTCAATTTGGTTTATGTTGCCTTTGTAAATTGTAATTATGACTTAATTGCTGCTTAATAAAATTCTCTCGAGTTGGTTCTCAAAGTGGATGTAGACCGAAAGGTTGAACCACTAAATATCTTGGTGTCATTTATCTCTTTTGTTTGCTTTAGTATTAAATTGCTTGTTGAATTGTGTTCTGAATTAGGCATATCCGAGTTCGATATTTTATAACAAGTGGTATCAGAGTCCTGCCCCTGAGCCATGATCGATAAAATCCTCGGGTATCGAATAAAAAAGGAAAGCCTTGAAGGTTTAGTCATGGTGGAGATCCGTGGTAGAGAGCTCTCTATCAGATAGGCGGCGTGCTCTGGGTAAAAGAGTTGCCTGGACTGGCGGTGTGCTCCGGGTAAAGGAGTTAGCTAGGATAAGAGATAGACAGATCGATGACTATTTGAGAGGAGGCTCGGTTGGTACTTTCTTCGAAGGGAGGATTGTTGAGAGTGCAACCAAAGTCCTATATCGGTTAGAGAAAGGGAAGATCATGGATATATAAGTGAAGGGCACTATCTTCATTGGTATGAGACATTTTGGGTGAAACTAAAAGCAACGTCATGAGGGCATATGCCCAAAGTGGAAAATATCATACCAATGTGGAGATATGTGGAGGGTAATTGTCCCTAACATAAACTATATATGATAATTGATGCTTAATTAATCAAACTTAAAGTCAAGATTACAATGAAACTAAAAAGTAAGTAATGAATAAGTGTGTGTTTGGATTAACTTTGTAATTGATTATGAAAGGTTAAACACGTTCTTCTAAAAAAAAATATAAAGTGTTTGGTGATAAAAAATAATGTTACTTTTGAAATGATTGAATTGATTAATAATCTGAAGGGATTTGGAATTCTCGCAGCGGAAGACGTTGTGAAACATCGTTGATCCGTTGTGTAATTCGTATCTTAAAATTGAATCTATCTCATAGATCCTAGGCTAAACTTGCAAAAAAGTAGAGAAAACAATAAGTATAATGGATACTAACCTCTTGAAGAACACTTCTTCAACGTTTTCTCCTTCTCTGGTCACAATCTCTCTCGTACCAACGAACTCCTCGAACTCGATCCTCGATCCGAACAGGGAGACACCTCCAAAACGTCTTCTCGGTTGTACTCGGGAGGTTGAGGGAGAGTGTGTGGGACTCCCTTTGGTTTTGGGTGAGTAGAGAATTTTGGAGAATTGAGAGAGAATTTGAGAGAGAATCACTAGCTCTCTTTAGATGGAAATCCAAAAAATGGCAAGATAGCACACCAAAGGCTTCTTGCAAAGCCTTTAAATACTATTGTGTGATGGAGTTAAATCCTCCACCAAATCACAATTTTACCACAACCATATAATATACAAATCATATTTGCATATCACATATTATAAGGTATCTCATACCTTATTATACAAATCTCATTTGCATAATTGTGGATTTTTAAATTGAATCACATTCAATTTGATTTCTCTCAATTCAATTTCTCCAATTAACACTAATTAATCAATTAGGCTATACTATAGTTTATTATGAATCTCATTCACATCAAACTATATATTATGTCATTTATATCTCATATAAATATCATAAATACCCAAATAATGAATTTGAACACTTCAAATTCACACCAAACTGTAAACCCTCAATTTGTCCAATTTGAGCCAACCGAGAAACCTAATGGACCTACACGTGACGAGCTCCAATGATCCGAGACTAACCTGTCAAACTCTTTGACCCGGTTATTCAACATTCATTAGCTACGGTAACACTCCACTAAAGCCCGTAGCTGCACTCTCATCACTGTAGGACAAGTTGTGTCCATCGATATAACCAATACCCATAAGTCGACCCTTCACAGGTTGTTCGTAGACACGGCTGGGTCAAATTACCGTTTTACCCCTGTGTCTACCTCTTGCTCCTTAAGTCCCACTGTTTCTCTAATGAACAACTACGTTGCATGGTTCAACCATAAACAACAACCCTCCTAGGCCAATGAGAGAGTGGGACCCCGTTGTTCAAGCCCTGGAGACAACACTTAAGGGAACAATCTCTCTAGTTTCCCTAAGTCGGGAACAAGTGAATTCCTTCTTGCGTAGTCAAGTTCCCAGCTCCGCACGTGGTCCTGCCCCTGAGAAGATTGGCATATTGGGCGAGTAATAGTGGCCACCCTCACCCGTACTAAGTCAAAGGATAGACCCCAGCAGACAGGAGTCCGTGACATGCTCAGGATTAAGGTCGAGTCACTAATGGTCATCTACGAATTTATTAGCTCTATACTGTTAACGGTGTTACATCAGTAAGTCTAATAATTCACGGTCCGGTCTTGTACAATCTCATTGCACACGATGCCCCCACACGTATGTCAGCCACATGAACGAGTCAGATCACCTCGTTTGTATCTAATACAAAGCGGGTCGCATCCACAGTGTATCCAGGATTAGGTCTCCAACCATATCCATATACTGTAGACCGTTCGGGTCATTAACTCGAACGTGATCCTTCCTGTGTGTCCACTACACACTGTTCAAGTTCTTAGTTCTCTCATAATGCAATGACCCTGAAGCTTAGTTTATTGGATTAAGTTTATGAAAAATGTGAGACACAAAGTTTAAATAAATAACTCTTATTTATTACACAATGTTGAAATAAATTAACTCTTATTCAACACGAGATGAGGACATACATCCCAACAAACTCCCACTTGGACTAAGCTAGTGGAGTACATGATATATTTCTCAAATGTACAGTAAAGTAATACAATAAACTAGGGCATTGAATACCCCTTTACAATACTCTCACTTGCCCTAGTCAGGAAGCACTCGAAGACCTAGACTCTCTAAGTGACCCTTAAACACCTTAGCCGTGAGTGCCTTTGTAAATGGATCACCAACGTTGTGCTCCGAAGCTATCTGCGTGACTGTCACGTCTCCGCGGTGCACAATCTCTCGTATCAGGCGATACTTACGCTCTATGTGCTTGCCCCTTTTATGACTCCGAGGTTCTCTCGAGTTGGCTACTGCACCACTGTTGTCACAGAACAGCGTGATCGACAAGTTCATATTTGGAACAACTTCCAAATCCGTCATGAACTTCCTGAGCCAAATAAATTTTCCTTCCTGCGACTTCACAAGCCGCAACATACTCGGCTTCCATCGTGGAATCGATGCATCCTCGCTTGATGGTTCACCACACTACAGCTCCTCCATTCAGAATGAAGGCTGACCCCGAAGTGGATTTTCTGGAATCCTTATCGTTCTGAAAATCAGAATTTGTATATCCCGTAAGGATCAAATTCCCACTCTCATACACAAGGTTGTAGTTCCTCGTTCTCCTAAGATACTTGAGGATTGCCTTTACGACTGTCCAGTGATCTAATCCTAGATTGGATTGATACCTACTGACAATCCCAACTGCATAACAAATGTCGGGCCTAGTACACAACATGGCATACATCAAGCTCCCTACAGCTGAAGCATAGGGGATTCGTCTCATATCCTCAACCTCTTGAGGCGTCTTAGGACATTGATCCTTAGACAACATCTAGACAACATCTTGTCAATATAAAACGCTTGAGACATGGCTACTGTTCTGTTCTTCCGGTTCCGGACAATCCGGATACCTAAAACATATTGTGCCTCTCCCAAATCTTTCATTTGGAATTGCGAAACCAACCATTCCTTAATGTCAGTAAGAAATATTACCTCATTCCCAATGAGAAGGATATCATCCACATACAATATAAGAAACGCGACAATACTGTTAACGATTTTCTTGTAGACACAAGCCTCGTCAACATTTTGATCAAAGCCATAAGATTTGATCGCCTCATCAAACCTTATATTCCAAGACCTCGAGGCTTGTTTCAGTCCATAAATAGACCTTTTAAGCCGGCAAATTATTTGCTCTTGGCCTTGGGCAATGAACCCCTTGGGCTGGTCCATGTAGATGGTCTCGTCAAGGTTGTCATTCAAAAAGGCGGTCTTGACATCCATATGTCATACCTCATAGTCATAATATACAGCAATGACCAGAAAGATTCTAATCGACTTTACCATGGCAACAGGTGAAAAGGTTTCCACATAGTCAACCCCTTCCACCTAGGTAAAACCCTTTGCCACTAGTCGAGCTTTGAAAGTTTGCACCTTCCCATCGACGCCACGTTTACGCTTGTAGATCCACTTGCAACTAATAGGTTTTACCCCATCCGGTTGATCCACAAGCTCCCAGACGGAATTGAAGTACATCGACTCCATTTCCTAGTCCATAGCTTTAATCCATTCGTCTTTGTCAACGTCTGCCATTTTCTGATCATAGGTCAACGGATCCTCGCAGTCATCATCAAGAGTGACGACCTGAGTTTCAGCTAAACTCATGTAACGTTCAAGTTGTCTCACATCCCTCCCACTACGTCGAGGCATTCCCAACTCTTGAGAACGGACTTGATTAGACGAGCTAGGATCAACAACACTTGTTGACGTACTAGCACCATCAGCAACTCTTGATGATGAACTGTCCATTTCATTTAACACAATCTTACTCCTTGGTAAGTGATCCCTGATGTGGTCTTCCTCAAGGAATGTGGCGTTTGTCGACACAAGCACCCTATTATCCTTAGGATCGTAAAAAAAACCACCTCTAGTCTGTTTAGGGTAACCTACAAAGAGGCACAACTTTGAACGGGGTTCCAACTTCTTCGAATTTGACACCAACACATGGGACGGGCATCCCCAAATTCTGAAATGACGTAAACTGGTTTTACGACCATGGTAGAGTTCGAAAGGTGTTTCACAAACACTTTTTGACATAACGGTGTTCAAAATTTAAACTGCAGTCTCAACTGCGTAACCCCAAAAGGAATCACGGAGACGAGCATAGCTCATCATCGACCGAACCATGTCCAACATGGTTCTGTTTCTCCTCTCCGATACACCATTCTGCTGTGGCATACCAGGTGCTGAGAGTTGGGACGTAATTCCATGTTCTATCATATAGTCCTGGAATTCAGTGTCCATATACTCTCCACCTCGATCCGATCGAAGTGTTTTAATAGTTTTACCTAATAGGTTCTCAACCTCAGTCTTGAACTCATTGAACTTTTCAAGAGTCTCAGACTTCCTATGCATTAGGTAAATGTACCCATATCTCGAATAGTCATCTATAAAAGATACAAAGTATTCATAACCACCTCGTGCTTTAACATTCATCGGACCATAGAGGTCAGAATGTATAAACTCAAGGGGCTCCTTGGCTCTATATCCTCTTCCACTAAAAGGACGTTTGGTCATTTTGCCTTCAAGGCATGACTCACACACCGGTAAAGAGTTTTCTTCCAACTCGCTTAGAAGTCCACTGTTCACTAGTCTCTCAATCCTATTGAGATTAATGTAGCCTAACCGTAGATGCCAAAGATGGGCACTTTCTTTTGGAGAAACTTTTAATCTCTTAGTTCGCATTTCAGCTGTTTTAAACAATTCGGTGTTCAAAACACTTCTTACCGAATTAGGGTTCAAAACATATAAATTGCTCTCAAGCGAAGCAGAACAAATCAAATTTCCATTTTGAGAAATAAACGCTTTATTACTCTTGAAAGAAACAAAAATATTTTGTTCTAATAGGCAGGAAATAGAAACTAGGTTTCGCGTAAACCTAGGAACTATGTACATATTATCCAATAATAAGTACTTCCCGCCAAAGAACAGTTTCACCGTGCCTATTGCTGCAGCTGAGACAACTTCTCCGGATCCAACCCTGAGTGTTATCTCACCCTCTTGCAGCGGCTGCCAAGAACTTAATCCTTGAAAAGAAGATCAAACATGGTTAGTGGCGCCTGAATCCAATATCTAGAAAGAGTTAATACTCTCCACTAAACAAGTTTATGTGACAAGTAAATCACATTCACGTGTCATCTTCTTTTCATCAAGGAACTTGGGACAACTCCTTTTCAGGTGTCTGTCCCTATTGCAGTAGAAACACTTTCTGGCAACATCCTTGATTTCTTTGCCCTTTAGGGCGGCAACGCGGTCAACCTTAACCTTTTTCAACTTCTCGTTCTTTCCCTTAGGGCCTGAAGAGTCACAAACTTTATCCTAGAGGACGAACCCCTGTGAAAAGATCTTAAGGCAACACTTTCCTCAGCTTCCTGTCCTCTAGTTTGCACCAAGGACTGGAAGGTCTGTAGATCGTTGAATAGGACTGTTGAGCCGAGCACCTGAGGACCCTACTCAGTGAGTGCGAACTCTTGGTCGTCATTTACCAAAATCGTGTCTATATTGTTTTTCCACGAAATACTATCGTCGACTAACTTAACGGAAGCTAAAGGGGCGTTAAAAGCATTTGACATTTTGTTGCTGAAAAAATGAAAATACTTTGAATTAGTCTCGCAAAAGCTTTTGAAAATCCAATCGGGTTTTAGCAAATTCTTATCCTGTGATCCCTAGGTCATTCAAAATTTGCAATGATACCCTAAAGGTTTAGAATGACCGCCACCGTAGGGTAGACAAACCCACTCCTCCTCTAAGACGAGACTTTCTACTGCACTCCTAATACCGTAATAACTCTTATTCCATTAGGCATCCAGTTATCATTTTTCGGTCTGAATCCATTAACACTTAATGAATCTTGTGAGTGTCACCCTCAATCTTTAAATTTCCAAGTATCCGTCCAAACAATAGCTGCCGTAGGGAGGACTAAGAAGAATAACCAACAAGGAAATCGTATCCCTTTCGGAAATTCACGGTGTTGCGACTCCCATGATCAAGGTCGTCCGTAGGGATTGTCTGGTCTAGGCCAAACTAGCAGGCGGATCATAGGCGTCTCACGGTGTGAATCGAAAGAAGAGACCGTGGGTCCTATTTTCACAGATCCCGCTCCCACTCACTATAAGTACTCTCTCCATTCACGTTGATATTGACCCATACAAATGCCACCCGTAGGGGAACGCTCCCATTTGCGCCACGAGGCCGAGCATGGATCTCACGGTGCAAACTTAACGGAGATTTGTGGATGGAAAATTAAATGTATCTCATACACTTTATTTCCTCCCACTCAACACTTTAAAATATTCGAGATTGACCTAGATAAACTTGCTAAAATTTACCTAAGTCTACCAATATACTCTTATATTGGATTAGCCTAAGTCTATAATCACATTATTAACTTAGGTCTATGTGAGTAAATTAATTAACTTTTAATTAACGACACTCACGAGAATATAACCTAAGAATCTCCGAACCGAATTCACTCCCAGGTCGGTTTCCAGGTAGGGGTGTTCCGCAAGCGTCAACTTAAATACAAGAGCCTTAGACAAAACCTTCCTTAGACAGAGTTACTTATCAGTCTCCATTCAAAGGTCATATTTGATTTCCTAATTTCTAATCTTATTAGAAATAGAAAACCTAAGTCTAATTATTCAAGTTCTAAACCATTTAAAACTAATAATTAACTTATGTTACATGCATTTCTATGTTATAGTGCTTGATCATTCATCACATGAATAATATTATACTATAACATACATTCATCACATGAATTAAATGCATGAACATGCTTTTAATTTAAAAATATAACACTTATATTAAATAAATTAAATCATGCAAACATTATATTATAACTCTTATAATATAATCCTATCATGCATACTATATATTATAACTCTTATAATATAAATATGATGCATGAAATGTTTAACCTAAGGTGGGATTTTAAATCTATATGACATACATTATGCACATAGAAAAAAGATTTCATACATCTCATGCATAAAATAAATAAAATTATTGGACCGATTTTTGGCACCCTAAGGGAATAAAATTAAATTAATTAACATTAATATAACAATTATATTAATATTAATTAAAATAATTAAATAAATACATTTATAAAACAATTTTACAAATAAATAAAAAAATAAATAAAATAAAACCGCAGTTGCAACAACTCCGGACTCAAACCACAGCCAACGTTCCACGCCCCCGCAATACTCGCGCTCCACGCACCACTACGCCAGGTTGCAACGCTGTAATGTATAGCGTCTTGCCTGGCGTTCTCAACGCTGTGACGTTGCAACGCTGTAATGTATAGCGTCTTGCCTGGCGTTCTCAACGCTGTGGCGTTACGCTGTAACGCCGCACCGCAAAGACTCTCCAAAGAAGAAGGATGGCGTCGCAACGCTGATGAACAGCGTCGCGACGCTGATGAACTTCCAACAAACAACTTTTGCTGTTTTTCACCAAAATCGCCTATTTTTGCTCCGTTTTCTTCACGACAACTCTTTCCACGAACGACATGGACGTACAGACTCGATTTACATTAAAAAATGCCTAAAACAACGGGCCCTTACAATGATCTCCACTAAAGCCCGTAGCTGCACTCTCATCACTGTAGGACAAGTTGTGTCCATCGATATAACCAATACCCATGAGTCGACCCTTCACAGGTTGTCCGTAGACACGACTGGGTCAAATTACCGTTTTACCCCTGTGTCTACCTTTTGCTCCTTAAGTCCCACTGCTCCTCTAATGAACAAGTACGTTGCATGGTCCAACCATAAACAACAACCCTCTCAGGCCAATGAGAGAGTGGGGCCCCGTTGTTCAAGCCCTGGAGACAACACTTAAGGGAACAACTTCTCTAGTTTCCCTAAGTCGGGAACGAGTGAATTCCTTCTTGCGTAGTCAAGTTCCCAGCTCCCCACGTGGTCCTACCCCTGAGAAGATAGGCATATTGGGCGAGCAACAGTGGCCACCCTCACCCGTACTAGTCAAAGGGCGACGACCGCGCATGCGAGTCCGTGACATGCTCAGGATTAAGGTCGAGTCACTAATGGTCATCTACGAATTTATTAGCTTTATATTGTTAACGGTGTTACATCAGTAAGTCTAATAATTCACGGTCCGGTCTTGTACAATCTTATTGCATAGGATGCCCCCACTCGCATGTCAACCACATGAACGAGTCAGATCACCTCGTTTGTATCTAATACAAAGCGAGTCGCATCCACAGTGTATCCAGGATTAGGTCTCCGACCATATCCATATATTGTAGACCGTTCGAGTCATTAACTCGAACGTGATCCTCCTTGTGTGTCCACTACACACCGTTCAAGTTCTTAGTTCTCTCATAATGCAATGACCCTGAAACTTAGTTTATTGGATTAAGTTTATGAAAAATGCGAGACACAAAGTTTAAATAAATAACTCTTATTTATTACACAATGTTGAAATAAATAACTTTTATTCATTTACAACTTGGAATATTACAAACTATACGAGATGAGAACATACATCCCAGCATAATCTTTTTCTCAACCATCAATTTTTGGTGATGGTAAAAAAAGTTCTTCATATTAAAAGATTCAAAATCCACATCAGTTTTTTTTTTTAAAAAAAGAAGACTAAAATTACAAAATTGCCGTTAAATTTAAAGTTTCTCTCTACTGCTTTTCTCTTTTGGTAATTTCATTTTTTTTACCATCTCTCTTGGTAATGAATTCAACATTAAAATTACTTTTAAGGAGATGCAACCAACACAAGTCTTTAATTTAAAACCGCTTTAATATAAAGTTGTTAAGATTTTTTTTTGAAACTGTTTAAACTTGTAGACATACTAAACTCATCATAATTACTATATCTCTCTTCTAGAGTTTCAATTTCATCTCTATGGATCAAATTCTGAGATCTTGTATTCAATGTATATATATAGTATATGATATTTAAACAATACATTAGAAACTTAGTGCATATAAGCATAATATATAAGCAATATATAGAATACAAAAATAGAAAAAAAATGAAAAAGGAATATATCATGAGCAAGTGTACACAAAAACCATAAATCGAGAGAAATCTCATTAACAATATATTTCATTTAGTCATGTTGGTGAGTAGACATACTTTAGACAACTCTTATTTAAATTGTTCTAAATTGTTTATGTACGAACCTGGCTCGACTAGAACTACACGGACTCAACTTAAGAAATAGAATAAGGCTACCTACAAAACAAAGAATTCAACGCAGAATTCAACGCTGGTGTGGTGCTAAACCACACACACTCCGATGCCTAAGTTAATAAGATTTTGTGAGAGATGTGATATGAACTAGGGTTTAGTTAGTATACTTAGAGGCGTGTTGCTTCCTGATATTTATAAAATAGGATTATAGTTTCAGAGGTGCACACTTGGGGGAGAACTGATGTTTATAAGATAGGGTTAAGATTAGGATTGCTTCCTGATATTTATAAGATAAGATTAGGGTAACTCATTTCCCTAGGTTAGCTTGCTTGAATATGTTTGACCAAGATTGCCCTAGCCTTATGTTATCACATGTAGCTTGCCCAACTCTCTTGGGTTAGGCCCTAAAAGAAGCATGATTGATTTCACCCATAACAGGTCTCCACTCTTGAGTTTGAATCCTTCAAACTTCTTCTCAAGATTATTGATTGTTTTTCTAAGCACTCCCACATCCTGACATAGTTTGATGTTTTCAAAATACACGAGTTAACCCTGAGGTTTTAAGGGGGACTGATTTAACCCATAACAATAGCTCCCCACCCCTGAGTTTGAAGCCCTCAAACTTATTCTCACTATTATTGATTGTTCTTCTCAGCACTCCTACCTCATGACATGGTTTGATGTTTTTAAAATACAAAAGTTAGCCCTAAGGTATTGCATTTGTTGGGGTTTATGCCCTAAAACTCGTAGTTTGTAATTTTTGTTCTAATTAATGTAATAAATAGTTATTATTTGCAATAAAAATTATTGTTCGTTATTTACGATATTGCCCTTGTTTTAACCCTAAATCTAATAAACTAACATTCAAGGCTGTAAAATGTCTCTTGAACTGAATGTAGTGTACATATAAAGGATCTCGGTTCGAGATACAACATAAAGGGTCTATAGTAAATGGATAAGGTTTGGGTACCTTACCCTGGTAATAGTATGGATATGGCCCACTTTGTATTTGATACAAACACATTGATCCTAGCGTGTTCGTGTAGACAACATGTGAGTGGGGATATCCTATATGATGAGATCGCATAAGACCGGACCGCGAAATAGTAACTGCTAGATGTAACTCCGTTGACTAGTTAGGTTTCTATTTCACTAGGATGACCTAGGCAACTTGATCTCAATTCTTAACAGGTTACGAACTCCTGTTTGCGAGAGATTGTCCTTTGACTAGTATGGGTGAGAGTGGCCAGATTCGCCGACTCAATATGCCTAGCTTCTAGGGGACAAGACCAAGTGAGTGGATGGGGACTTAACTTAACAAGATGGAATTCACTCATTCCCGCCTACTAGGGTAAGTAGATGAATGTTCACTTAAGTGGTGTCTCTGGGACTTGAACAAAGAGCCCGACCCTCTCATTGGCCCGACAGGGACTTCTGTTTGTTGGTAGAACCACAAACAAATTGTTCATTAGAGTACCACTGGTACTTAAGGTACAAGATGTAACCTAAGGGTAAAAACGGTAATTTGACCCAACTGGTGTTACGAACATTCGTGAACGGTTGATTTGTTGTTATTGGTCAATATCCGTTGACACAGAAAAATATCTGCATTAAGAAAAGTGTAGCTGCGGGACTTTAGTGGTGTGCTCCTGCAGTTAATGAATGATGATTAGGAGGTTAATGAGATTAACCGAATAATTTCATATCGTTGGAGCTTCTGATCTGTAAGTCTATTAGGTCCACCTTCTAGCTCGTAAAGGTTCTTAGATCGTTTGAATTTAAAATGTTTAAATTCATTAGGGAATAAATTTAATGTATATAGATACATTATAATATAAAGTTTTGAAACTTTATATTATAAATTTAATGTGAATATGATTCATATAAATTATATGAGAGAATTAAATATTTGAAAGAGTTCAAATATTAATTTAAATGTGAATGAGATTCATATTTGGAAAACTATAGGTTAAATTTAATGTGCATAAGATGTGCATTAAAACTATAGGTTAAAGGATTATAATTAAATAGTAAAATTAAACCTATGATGTTTGATTAATTAATTAAGGAGTTAGTTAAATACATTAATTAAATATGATTTAATTAATGATTATTTATAATATGATTTAATATGATTAAATTAATATTATTTTATTATTTAATTAATTAAAAATGGGAAACGTGTACTGTGAGACACGTTTCCTACTACCCTTCTATCTCTCCCACTCCCATCGATAAGTATGGGAAGGAGGGGAGAGTGATTTGATCGATCATTCTGAGGCAATTGGTGAATTGCTGTCAATTTCTCTCTCAAAAGATTTTCCCTTTCTCCTTCCAAACTAGTTGGAATCCTTCTCACCAAGGATTGGCTAAGTAGAAACTCAGAGAATAGAAAGTTTGTTGAGTGGTTGTGTCTTGCTGAAAACAGAGAGGAACTTGGTGTTGTTGTGTTGCTGTAAAATCCAAAAGAGCAAGGAGTTGTTGTGGAAATTCGAAACTACAAAGGTAATTAGTATCTTTTCTTTTAGTTTAATAATTATACATGTGTTTGCATGTCTAATATCTATGCTCTAATTAGATTAGAATTGCTTATTCTCTGTATGTTTTACCAATATATTGGTATTTGGATTAAACCAAAACAATCAAGCAATTGATCCATAAAACACGTTTTCGCTACTCACGGGGATCAGATCTCCTTCAGCCTTGCCTTCAAGGAATCTTTTGTCAGGTACGTAGGTTCCAGTATGATACTCTCGAATCCACCTTCAACTCTTGGATATATCATACTAAGCCCATTTGAAGGAAGTTCTCGATGGACAAAACGTAGATAGTTACTTACACTCTCTAAGGAAGAACGCTTGAGATGAGACCCACACATTTGCTCAGCATGTTGGAGGCTTTCTTGGGCGTGAAAAGTGAGTCTCTTGAGTCAACAATCATTTATTAAGCTAACGCCTAGTCCTATCGAACCTGGTTTAACTTCTATGCTCATTTTTCCTTGCATATCAATGGGTTAGTGACACAGGTAAGTACCAACATCAATTCACAACAAGAAAAAACCACTTTCAATGACACACAAAAATGTCGTTGAAAGAGCTAAAACGTGTTGCTAAATGTTTTAGCGACGTATTGACCTTTGACACTGCATCCATCAGTGTTTCCATGCAGTCTTATATTTTTGAAACGTGTCGAATTTACATCGCTAAAAAGCATGCTTTAACAACGCACGTGCATCAATGAAACATTGATTTAGCGATGCATGCAAACATCGCTAATAGATTTATTCAACAACATCAACAATGTGAGTCACAAAAGTGTATTTCACCGACGACTATACATCTTTTAGCATTGAGTTTCCTTTGTTGTTGAAAGTTTACCTTTGATTTAAGGAACAATTATTCTGCGACGTAAGGTGGACGTCCGTAAAAATGATATGGCGTGTCACTTTAAATTCAATGTTGCCTTTTATTTTTAGAATGGTTAGTTTTGATAAGATATCAAATAGGCACATCAAATTTTATGATTTACCGACATTATATAAAACGTCGTTAAAAATTATTTATTATTTAAAAAATAAATAGAGCTCAATTTATATATAAATCTATTATAAAATTATCATTATCATCTTATAAGAAAATTATACCGATTGACACAATGAGTCAAATAAAAAAAGATGAAAACATAATTTACCATTTAAAAGTTAGGAAACACATCTTCGTAACAATATTAACAAGAATAAGAAAAGAACAAGTCATAGTCTAAATACAATTTGATCATTTTATTCTAAAATAATTTTAAACTATTCAAAAATACAAGTTCAACAAAGTGAGTAGCATAGTCATATATTTGCATAATATGTTTTGAAAGCACAACATTGTAAGTGAAGTAGAAAAAACAAAAACCAATCTAAGTCCTTCAAATTTTTATTTAAACATGAGAAAATTTATACTCCAGACAATCGATGCAAACATCTGACAAATAAAAAGACGTAAAATATATAAGCATGAAAATAAAGAATTGAATTAAAGAAGACATAACTTAAATGCACATGAACAATTTACTCATCAAAACTTATGAAAATATGCTTATAACAACAAAATTTATGAACTTATCAAAAATCAAAGAATCTTTTGAACGAAACAATCAAATTTATATAAAATAATAAATACAAACAATTGTCCTACTTATAAAATAATAATGAACACAAACAATGGTACGATGGATCAATATGCATATATAGACATAACAACAAAACTTATCAACATGAACAACTAAACTTGTTAAAATGACTAATATAAGGAGTCGTTTGGTATAAGGATTTTGAGGATGAGAATGTGCAAGGGTTTTGGGTATTCTTGTTTGGTACAAGATTTTAAAGCATGGTCGTGAGAAATAACTTATTATTCCCATGGTCATGCTTTAAACCCTTGTACCAAACATTCTCATGGATTTTGTATGCCCATGAGTAAGGGATTTGATACCGTTGTAAAAACATGAGTTTTCTTTATGCCTCCCTCTTTCTCCCTCTTTCTCTCTCTAATATTTGTTAATATTAATCTTTCTTTTGAATATATTTATTTATTCGGTTAAAATTAAGTTAATTTATTTAGATTAATTTGTATAATAAGCCCGATTATATTAAAATTATTTTTTAATAATTATTGGATTAACTTAATTAATTATTTAATTGTCATGAATAAATTATAAAAAGTTCTAATAAATTAATTATAACTAGCTAATTGATTAATAAAAATATATATCCAACGAATCAACAATGTAACACAATTCATAAACATAACTCAATGGAAAACAAATTTATGAACATAACAAAATTCATAAACAAAATTTAGTGGAAAGAAAACTTATTAACACTAGTGTATTACCACGTGCAGATGCACGTGTAATTTTTTTCATTTTAAATTAGGGCAGTTGCACAAATGGCAATAAAATTTGTTCTATTTGCAGTCGTACTATTGATTAATTTTTTGCAGAAATAGCAAAATGTCCAAGCCCAACCCAACAACAGGAAAGAAAAAGTCCAAAATGTCATTCCGTGTTTTAGAAAATCAGTAGTCTATCAACCTTATATCTGATATACCGACGATATATCTAACCAAAAAGTAACTACACGAGTGATATACTATTGATACCAGTTGATTTCACTAACATGAAGTATATCAATAGTCTATCAGCCTTATATCTGATATACCGACGATATATCTAACCAAAAAGTAACTACACGAGTGATATACTATTGATACCCGTTGATTTCACTGACATTAAGTATATATCAGTAGTCTATCAACCTTATATCTGATATACCAACGATATATCTACCCAAAAGTAACTACACAAGTGATATACTATTGATACCCGCTGATTTCACTAACATTAAGCATATATCAGTAGTCTATCAACCTTATATCTGATATACCGACGATATATCTAATCAAAAAGTAACTACACGAGTGATCTACTATTGATACACGTTGATTTCACTAACATTAAGTATATATTAGTAGTCTATCAACATTATATCTGATATACCAACGATATATCTAATCAAAAAGTAACTACACGAGTGATATACTATTGATACTCGTTGATTTCACTAAACATCAAGTATATATCAGTAGTCTATCAACGTTATATCTGATACCTAGTATATCAACGATATTTCTATTTGACAGTAGTTGACTTTTCAACAAAATATATAAATCATTATTAATAACAGACATTCTGATGACATTTTTCAACAAAAATAACATAATAACATCTTTCATTTGAGAGCTAGTACTGTCAAAGTTAAAATAAAAACATAAATATCCAACTTCCAATATAAATCCAAAACATTCTTCAAAAGAAATTCAGTAGTTTCTTCACCTTCATTTCACCAAATGATTTTTTCACCTTCACTCATTTGGTGAAATTGTAAGATCAAAACTAGGTTGATCAAATTCAATAGTTTTCTTTCTTGGAGATTGCCTCATTTTCTTTGTGGATATTTCATATGATTTTGGGTCCACATACAAACTTAGGGCTTTTGTTGTTGGCTTTGTTTGTCTTTTTGGACGTACGGTGTCCACGTTTTGAACATTATCTGGATTTTTTTAACTTTCCCTTGTTTGCATCCGGTTTTGAACCTGAAAATTAATTATTAGACTTACATTGAACACATATATCACAATATAATAAGAAATACAATTCTACCACCTTGCTTTTTTCGTGAAGTTTTTTTGTCTTTTTCTGTGCATCAACCTATATCAATATATCACTTATAATGAATATCATATATAGAAAACATTAAACAGAACATGTTAGAAGTTAATTACACATTCATCATCAATAACTTCTTGATATGAAGCAGAAATATAACATCATGGAAATCCAACATAATATCACCAAAAAACTCAAACTGAATAACTGACTATGCAACTATAAATATAAAAAATATGAAGTTAAAAAAATCATTGTTTAATCCTAACACAAAAACTCAATAACTGACTATCCAACTATGCCCCCTCCTTCTCTACACTTACAATATCCTGACCATCTTTTTCACATTTATTTTTCATTTTGCCTTCAACATGTTTGTCTCTTTTTTCTTTATCTTCTTTAATGTTTCCTTGCTCTTCATGTCCTTCTTCAATCTATTATAAACACACAAGAAAGTATAGTAGTGAATAAAAAAGTACATAACGGAAACTCATAGAAGTCCAATAAAACTTTTATTAAAGAGTAGAAGTAAAAGAAAATATTATACTTTAAACTTGGGTTCTCGATTGAAAAATTTTCAAAAAACCCAAAATTAATGAATCAAGGGAATTGGGTAGACGAAATAAATCAAAACAAAAACACATGAATTAGAAATTTAGTCTAAGATCCTAGCAAGGTTTGTTGCTAATTCCATAGCTTCGTTAAGTTGAACGCTCCTCGTAGGTCTATGCACCATTTGAAATGGAAAGTAAGGTAGCATGGGTGAGTATAAAGTATACTCAGTAAGTAGCTCACTTGAGGAGTTGTAACTACAACAATCAAGAAAAAGAACATGGAACTTAAACAAAACTTGTGGGGTTATGCCTAGTTTTGTCATTCGAGTTATACTAATATTAGGAACCTTGAAGTAATGCATGAAAAGAGAAATCTCCCTGCATATTTGGGTCATACGATAAAGTGTTTCGAAACCTCAAGATTCTTAACTAAAAAATGAGAACATTATAACTTGGTAAACAATAAACCTATCCGCATTGAAACCAATTATGGTACTATGGGTGTCACTTTTATGAGGCAAACCCTATCAAAGGCTAGATGGTGTTTCCCTTTGGTAGACCTAGGCCTCTCACACTACAATACTTGTAGAAAATGTGTTGAAATACCAACTATGATACTATGCAGGTCAGTAGAGTAAGATCATGTACCATTAGGGATTACTTGGCAAAACCCTAATTATGTTGGACGTCGACACTCATTAAACATGGAGGGGAGCTACCTGATAAGATTGTTTGTAAGGGTATATTAGTAATTAGTTGGGGAGTTTTGATGGAGATCGGATCTCCTTGAGCAGCGGAAACGTGATTTGAAATCGATTTTGTTAGTTTGTTTTTGGTTGAAAGCGAATACCAATATATTGGGAAAAACACAGAGAATAAGCATACATTTCTAATCTAATTAGGCATGGAAATTAAACATGCAAACATGCTGAGAAGTGACTAAACTAAAAGTAAGAAATTCTACCTTTGTAGATTTTTCAAAAACAGCAACTTCTTGCTCCAATTGAATGCAGCAACTCAGCAACAAATTCTTCCTTTGTTCCAACAGGACACACCCAATACGTTAACCTCATATCCTCTGAGTATCTACTTAGATCTCTCGTTTGTGGGAAGGAGCCAACAATTTGGAAGGTGAATGAGAAGGGAATTGATAGAGAGAGAATTTCCAAGAGCAATTCACAATTGCACAATGATCGATTATCTAAAACCCCTCTTCCTCGAGAGTTTATTCCCATAGGAGTTCTTCCCCCCACTCCCTATCGATAGGGAGTTAGTGGGGAAGAAGGGAACGTGTCCTCATGACACGTTCCCATTAATTAATTAATTATTAATTAAATCAAATTTAATTAATTATTTAATTAAATATCATATATTTAATTAATCTTAAAATATCATATATTTAAATAAGATTAAATTATATTTAATCTATTTCTCCTCTAATCTATAGTTTTAATGCACACCTCATGTCATTAAATTATAAACTATAGTTTTTAAATATGAATCACATTCACATTTAAATTAATATTTAAACTCTTTCAAATATTAAATTCTCTCAAATAATTTAATATGAATCATATTCACATTAAATTTATAATATATAGTTCCAAAACTATATATTATATCGTATCTATATACATTAAATTTATTCTCTAATGAACGATCTAAGAACCCTTTACGAGCTAGAAGGTGGACCTAATGGACCTATAGATCAGAAGCTCCAACGATACGAGATTACTCGGTTAATCTCATTAACCTCCTAATCAACATTCGTAACTGCGGGAACACTCCACTAAAGTCTCGCAGTTGCACTCTTCTCACTGCAGATATATTTCTGTGTCCACGGATATTGACCAATAACAACAAGTCAATCATTCACGAATGTTCGTAACACCAGCTGGATCAAATTACCATTTTACCCCTGGGTTACATCTTGTACCTTGACTACCCGTGCTTTTCTAATGAACAATTTGTTTGTGATCCTACCAACAAACAGAAGTCCCTCTCGGGCCAATGAGAGGGTCGGACCCTTTGTTCAAGTCCTGGAGACACCACTTAAGAGAACATTCATATACTTACCCTAGTAGGCGGGAAGGAGTGAATTCCATCTTGTTAGGCTGAGTCCCCAGCTGCTCACTCGGTTTTGTCCCCAAGAACGTAGGCATATTGAGTTGGTGAATCTGGCCACTTTCACTCTAGTCAAAGGACAATCTCACGCGAACAGAAGTTCGTAACCTGCTCAAGATTGAGATCAAGTTGCCTAGGTCATCCTAGTGAAATAGAAACATAACTAGTACACGGAGTTACACCTAGTGGTTACTATTTCGCAGTCCAGTCTTATGTAATCTCATTACATAGGATATCCCGACTCATATGTCATCTACACGAACACGTTAGGATCACAGTGTTTGAATAATATACAAAGTGGGCTACATCCATAGTGTTACCAGGGTAAGGTAACCAAACCTTATCCCCTTACTATAGACCCTTTAGGTTGTATCTCGAATTGAGATCCTTTATATGTACACTACATTAAGTTCAAGATACATTTTATACCTTAGATGTTTAGTTTATTGGATTTAGGGTTAAAACAATGACAATATCATAAATAACGAACAATAACTCTTTATTGAAATAATGACATTTTATTACAATAATTAGAACATAATTATAAACTACGAGTTTTATGGCACAAACCCAAACAAGTTTGTTAGGGTATTTGGTTATAAATAGAGGGAGTGAGTTAGGAATAAGGAAAACATTAATTCAGTGAGTTTTGGTTTTAGGGCTTGAGTGAGAGTACTTAAGAAAGGGGTGGGTCCAAGTTTCTCAAATTACTTGTTTATCTTGTACTCAAGAAAGGGGTGGAGCCCGTAACTCGCTTAGGATTCAGGTCGAGTCACTAATAGTCATCTAAGAATTATTAGTCCTAATCTGTCAACGGTGTTACTACAATAGTCTAATAATTCTCGGTTCGGTTCTGTACAATCTCATTGCACAAGATGCCCCCACTCGCATGTCAACGACATGAACGAGCTGGATCGCCTCGTTTGTGTCAAACACAAAGTGGGTCGCATCCATAGTGTTACCAGGATGTGGTTCCCAACCCTATCCATGTACTATAGACCATTCGAGTCATTGACTTGAACATGATCCTATTTGTGTGTCCATTACACATTGTTCAAGATCTCACATATATGACTCTAGAGCTTAGTTTATTGGATTTAAGTTTTAATTGCGAGAGTACAATATTTGATGAAAAATAACACTTTTATTTATGAACATCAAACAATTACAAATTACACAAGTTTAGGGCATACACCCCAACAAAAAGTTGCCAAACGCTCGAGGATTAGAAACACGTACAAGCACAATAAAGGACGAGAATACCTTGGAAATAAGGATGAAGCATTCCAGAACCCAAGGAGGAAATCAAAGAAGAAAAAAACAAAAAAGAGTAGAACTCGGCTTAAGAAGCGAATTAAGGCAGACATGAGAGAAGAAGAAATTTGAAAACATGGCTACCAGAAAAAAAAAAAAAAAAACAACGAAGACTGTATGGAGAGGTTGATCGATAGTTTGTCGGTACTCGAAATCCTTGCACAAAGGGACTTGGAAGAAGTTCAAGGCGACAAATAAGAAAATTCTTGGGAGAGATGGTTGACAATTACTGCTTCTATGGTGGAGATGAAAAATTGGAGGAGACGCCAACAAAAAAAAATCAAGAGGAGACGGTGGATGATAGAGAGGGGGCCAATCTCGAAGGAAGAAGCCAAATCATTGAAAGAGGAGATTACTGTGGGCGACGATGAAAGGATCTTAAAGAGATGATGGAGGAATCGGAGGTGGGTGGACATGGGTTAAAAGTGAAACAGATGATCATTAGAAATGGTCACTCTCAACGATGGTTTGAGATGATTTCTTGCATATAGAGATGAGAATGTCTTTTTCGTAAAGAGGAAGATAAAATAACCCATAATCACGTGAAATGTCAGAAACGAGGCCATTGATTTGGAAAAAGTCCAACAACAACAGTTGGTTGATATTGGGTTGTTACTTAAATTCAGTGGGTTGATATTGGGTTGTTACTTAAATTTGTGAAAGTCCCATTTCATTTTAAATGGAGCCAAGGAGAAGAAAAATATGCAACTTGAGTTTATAAGCTTTGGGGATGAGCTGCCTTTTATTTTAAACCCATATTTAAACCCAACGTAGCAGTCCTATACACCATCGAACACCACTGTGCGCAGCTACTTAACATCTTCTGAGTTCTGACACAAGCACACCAACACACCTATTCAGCAAGGCTTAAAAAAAAAAAAGCTTTGTGGCTAATTTTGGTTCTTTTTTTCTTTACACACACCTTGAGGACAAGGTGTGTTTTAGGGGTGGATAATGATAGGATTGAATGTGAGGGTATATTAGTAATTAGTTATGGTATTTGGTTATAAATAGAGGGAATGAGTAGGAAGAAGGTAGGCATTAATTCAGGTTTTCGGGCTTCAGTGAAAGTACTCAAGAAAAAGGAGGGTCCAAGTTGCTTAAATTACTTGTTTATCTTGTAGTTTGGTTATCTTTTCATATTTCAATATATTCGGATTCTATCACTACCCCAAAGTTATAGTTTCTGTGTGGGTCAGTAATATAAACAAAGTGCCACTAGAGGTTAGTTGGAAACATCCAAATAGAACTAGACTCGTCCCAACAAGGTACTCTATGAAAACTTTTATAAAACATGCATAACACAAAAAGACAATTGACACTAGTAATATGATCAATTTAAATAAGCGTTCATCAAATTAAGACATTCTAATCTTATTGAAAACCATGCATTCAAAAGTGGGCACCTCCTAATCACACTCCTCCAATCCATAAGCTAACACACATTTTTGGCAGATCCATACTTAAGAGTTTAAATAGAGCAGATCATTAAAAAGCCACATGCTTTGAGCAATTAACTAAGAAAAACCATAAATCATAAAAGGTTATGCATTCCTAAAATTACACATTTTCACATCGGATGCCCATAAGAAATATCCAATTGGCTACTTGCCTTGTTTTTTTTTTTTAACCAAAACAAAAATGTTTAAAAGTTCTTTTTCCTAGAAAACCACTTGCACCACCTAAAATAATTTTCGAAGAAAAATTAATTCTTGGTATTCAAAAACCTTTGAACTAAAACTTCCAACCATCAACCAATTAAAAAATCTAACATACAATCCAAAACTTAGATATTTGAAAATTAGAAAATTTTCCAAATGATCCAAAGATCGAAGTCAATCTCGAATTTTAAATGTTCAATCCAAACTACATAAAAATGTTACAAAAAAAAACGTAAGATTAAACTCTAGCATTTAAATAAAGATTCGCTTGGGTTTAGAATGAAAATTTCACCTTAATTCTTACCAAAATAGAAATAATGTTGCTGGTTTGATGACGGATTGATTCGATTTCGACAATCCGACATCCAAATGTAATGGGTATTCTAAAACTTAATCCAAAACATTATGGGTTAACTTCAAACACAAAATATCCACATAAAACCTAATAAAATTCACCAATAATCTTAGAAATTCATGGGTTTTTGTTAAGTTACAAAAAAAATTACCTCAAGAGTAAAAAAAAAGCTTTGTTGGCAATGACTGTACTTGTGTGAAATTAACGATTTCAATTGGCATAATAGTGTAGGTGTCCTTAAGACGAAACCATAGGTCACAATTAACCATACTCATAACATAAAACACTTAGGGAGTGTTTGACTCCCTGAGTTGAGTTGAGTTGGATTGGGTATTAAACCCAACTTAGCGTTTGGCTGATGGATAAACTAACTCAACTCAACTCTGCCGACTTAGGATATTAACTCCAACGACTTGTACAATAACCCTATTAACATATTTTATCATCCCTTCTCCAACAACCGACGACCACCACGGGTGATCGATAACCACATCTGGCGACCATCTCCAACGATCGCAACCACCTCTGGGGATCAAAAACCTCCGACGACGACCATCTCCAGCGATCAAAAACTACATCTGACGACCATTTTTTGGGGATCGGTGACCATACTCGACGATCGACGACCGACGACCGAAAACTTCCTCCAACGACCATCTCTGACGACCGAAAACCACATCCAACGACCATTTTCGGCGATCAGTAACTATCTCTGGCGATCAAAAACCTCCTTTAGAACCTACAATCTTCTTTAGCAACTGACAACCACCTTTGATAACCTTTTCCGACGATTGAAAACCACCCCCGACGATCATCTTTGGCAATGAGTGACCATCTCTGATAACCAAAAACTACCTCCGAAGACCATCTCTGACAACCAAAAACTACCTCCGGCGACCATCTCTGGTGATCGATGACCATCTCCAGCGATCGACAACCATCTTTAACAACAAACAACCACCTCTGATGAGTATCTTCTCCGACGAGTATCACAAACAATAATTTCCAGCGACCAACGAGATTCTCATGGTTCAAAATAATATGAAATGCATATGTACTTAGTTGGTCTTACTTGAAGGGAATTAAAATCCCGTGCAGCGGAAGACGATTGAATCGTCGATGTATCAATTATGCAAACCGTGTTTATTAAAATTGATCTAACACTTAGATCTAGGCTAAAACATGCTTCTAAGAAGAAGAAAAACAGTAAGAACATTATAACTTACTTGTTGAAGACTTTCTTCAAGAATTCCTCTTCAAATTCACGAACTCTTCGTGCTCCTCGTACTCACCGAACACCTCCAATGATTATGAACCGAACACCACCAAAAATATTCTCGGTTGTTCTCTTTTGGAGAAATGAGGCTTGTGGGAACCTTTTGGTTTTGGAGAGGGAGGAGAATTTGAGAGAGAATTGAGAGAATTTCTCTTCTCTTCTTTTGTTAAAAACGAAAAAAATGAAAGAGTTGTCTATTATCCTTCTTGTAAGAATAGTTTATATAGTGGGATTAGTGGAGTTAAAATGTCCACATATTTACCACTTTACCACGACCATAGGTTATGCAAATCAAATTTGCATAACCACATAATATAAGATATCTCATATCTCATATTGCAAATCTCATTTGCAATAATTGTGGATTTATTAAATTGAATCACATCCAATTTAATTTCTCTCAATCAAATTCTCCAATTAGCCCTAATTCAACAATTCGGCTAGCCTATAGTTTATTATGAATTTCATTCACATTAAACTATATATTATATCATTCATATCTCATATAAATGACATAAATGCCCTTAAGGTGAAATTGAACACTTCAATTTCATACCAAAACTTTATCCCTTCTTAAATCCGGATGGAGCCAACCGAGGGACCTAATGGACCTACAAAGGATTTTGGCTCCAATGATCCGAGATTAACTCGCCAAACTCTTTGACCCAAGTTAACCAACATTTATTAGCTACGGTAACACTCCACTATAGCCCGTAGTTGCACTCCCGTCAGTGCAGAATATTACGTGTCCACTTATATAACCAATACCCATGAGTCAACCCTTCACAGGTTGTTCGTAGACACGGCTGAGACAAGGCTAGCGTTCTGTTCTTCCGGTTCCGGACTATCTGGATACCTAGAACATACTGAGCTTCTCCCAAATCTTTCATTTGGAATTGCGAAGTTAGCCACTTTTTAACGTCAGTAAGAAATTCTACCTCATTCCCAATGAGAAGAATATCGTCCACGTACAATACTAAAAATGCGACAGTTTTGTCAACGATTTTCTTGTAGACACAAGGCTCGTCGACATTTTGATCAAAGCCATAAGATTTGATCGCCTCATCAAACCTTATATTCCAAGAGCTCGAAGCCTGTTTCAGCTAAACCCATGTAGCGATCAGGCTGTCTCACAGCCCTCCCACTACTTCGAGGCATTCCCAACTCTTGGGAACGGATCAACAACACTTGTTGATGTACTAGCCCCATCAGCAACTCTTGCTGATGAACTGTCCATTTCATTCAATACAATCTTACTCCTTGGTACATGATCCCTAACGTGGTTTTCTTCTAGGAAAGTGGTGTTTGTCGACACAAGCACCCTATTTTCTCTAGGATCATAAAATAGACCACCTCTAGTCTCTTTAGGGTAACCTACGAATAGGCACAATTTCGAACGGAGTTCCAACTCTTTCGGGTTTGACACCAACACATGGGTCGGGCATCCCCAAATCTTGAAGTGATGTAAACTGCCTTTACGTCCACTCCAGAGCTTGAAAGGTGTTTCACAAACACTCTTCGAGGGAACGTTGTTCAAAATATAAACCGCAGTCTCCATTGCGTACCCCCAAAAAGAATCAGGGAGACGAGCATAGCTCATCATAGACCGAACCATGTCCAACAAGGTTATGTTTCTCCTCTCCGATACACCATTCTGTTGTGGCATACCAGGTGCTGAGAGTTGGGACGTAATTCTGTGTTCTATCATATAGTCCTGGAATTCAGTGTCCATGTACTCTCCACCTCGATCCGATCGAAGTGTTTTAAGCGATTTACCTAAGAGGTTCTCAACCTCAGTCTTGTACTCCTTGAACTTTTCAAGAGTTTCAGACTTCTTATGCATTAGGTAAATGTACCCAAATCTAGAGTAGTCGTCTATGAAAGACACAAAGTACTCATAACCGCCCAGAGCTTTAACATTCATCGGACCATAGAGGTCAGAATGCACTAACTCAAGAGACTCTTTGGCTCTATATCCTTTCCACTAAAAGGACGTTTGGTCATTTTGCCCTCAAGGCATGACTCACACACCGGCAAAGAGTTTTCTTCCAACTCGCTTAGAAGTCCACTATTCACTAGTCTCTCAATCCTATTGAGATTAATGTGGCCTAACCGAAGATGCCAAAGATGGGCACTTTCTTTTTGAGAAACTTTTGCTTTCTTAGTTCGTGTTTCTGCAGTTTTAAATAATTCAGTATTCAAAACACTTTTGACCGAATTCGGTTTCAAAACATATAGATTATTTCAAGTGAAGCTGAACATATCACATTCTCTTTGAAAGAAATAAACGCTTTATTCGATTCCAAAGAAACTGAAATACATTGTTCAATAAGGCAGGAAATTGAAACAAGCTTTCTAGTAAACCCTGGAACTATGTACAGATTGTCCAACAATAAGTACTTCCCGCCAAAGCTTAGCTTCACTGTGATTTATCATTGCAGCGAGACAAGCTCCCTGATCCAACCCGTAGAGTCACCTCACCCTCTCGCAATGCTTCCGAGAATCAATCACGAAAAGAAGAACAAACGTGGTTAGTGGCGCCCGAATCCAGTATCCAGGCAGAGTCACTACTCTCCACTAAACAGGTTTCAGTCACAAGTAAATCACATTTACCTTGATTCTTCTTCTCGACAAGGAATTTGGGTCAGTTTCTCTTCCAGTGACCGGGGGCATTGCAGTGGAAACACTTTCCTTTCTCTGCAACCTCCTTGACCTTCTTGCCCTTGTGGCGCGCAGACCTGATCGGTTTTACCCCTCTTCATCCTCTTCTTCCCTTTCGGGCGTGAAGGAGCAACAGGTTTCGTCCCAAAGGTCGAACCCCTATGATAAGACCTGTAGGCAACATTTGCCTCAGATTCCTTGACCCTATGCAAGGATTGGAAATTCTGTAGCTCGTTGAGGAGGGTAGTCAGAGTGTAGCTAATTTTGTTCACAACAAAGATTGCTCTGGCCAAGGAAACTCTTCTAAGAGTCTCCAAAATAAAATCGACTGGCTCGACTCATCGATCGAAGCCCCGCTCATCTCGGCGGATGGAAGTGGGTCATCATGTCTAGAACGTGTTCACGGACGCACGACCCTCTTTCATCCGTCGCGTTGAAAACATATTTGAGCGAGTCATGTCGGACTGAAAGGGATCATTTGTCCAAACATTTCCTGCAGGGACTCCATGATCTCCTTAGCGGAAACCATCAGCTGTGCTTCTTTGCCAAGACATCAGACATGCTGGGAATAATGTAGACCTTGGTCTTTTCATTGGCCCTGATCCATCGATCGTACGCATCGCGAACACTTCGCGACGCGGTCGAGCCCGACATCTGAGGACACTCCTCAGATAACACGAACTTAATGTCGTCTTGTACCAAAATTGTATTTATGTTGTTTTTCCAACTTTGATAGTTATCACTCACTAATTTGTCCGAAGCGAGTAAAACTATTATTGCGCTAGACATTTTTAGCTGAAAAACAAGAAAACCTTTGTATAAGTCTCGCAAAAAACTTGTGAAATCCAATCAAGTTTTAGCAAAATTGTTTCACGATCCCTAGATCAATCAAAATTTTGCAATGATACCCTAAAAGTTTAGAATGACCGCCACCGAAGGGTGAACAGAACACTCCTCCTCTAGGACGAGACTTTCTCGATCAGACCCTAATCCCAGAATAACTCTTATTCCATTAGGCGTCTAATTACTATTGTTCGGTCGATTTCATTAACACTTAATGAATTCTGTGAGTGTCACCCTCAATCTTTGATTTTCCAAGTATCCGTCCAAACAATAGCCACCGAAGGGTGAACCAAGAAGGAAAACCAATCAGGAAACTGTATCCCTTTCGGGAATTCACGGTATTCTGACTCCCATGATCAAGCCCTCCAAAGGGATTCTGGACCAGGCCAAACTAGCAGGCAGATCATAGGGGTCTCACGGTGTGAATCGAAAGAAGAGACCGTGGGTCTCGTTTTCACAAGTCCCGCTCCCACTCACTATAAGTACTCTCTCCATCCACGATGATATTGACCTATACAAATGTCATCCGAAGGGGGACGCTCCCATTTGCTCCACGAGGCCGAGTATAGATCTCACGGTGCGGACTTTAAAGGAGATTTGTGGTTGGAAATTCAAATGTATCTCATACACTTTATTTCCTCCCACTCAGCACTTTAATTTTTATTAGGGATTGACCTAGATAAACCGGCTAAAATTTACCTAAGTCTACCAATATAACTCTTATATGGTATTAACCTAAGTTTATAATCACATTATTAACTTAGGTCTATGTGAGTAAATTAATTAACACTTAATTAACAGTACTCACGTGAATATAACCTAAGAATCTCCTGACCGAATTCACTCCCGTGTCGGTTTCCGGTAGTAGGGGTGTTCATGCGTCAACTTAAATACCCCAGCCTTAGACAAAACCTTCCTTAGACAGAGTTACTTATCAGTCTCTATTCAAAGGTCATATTTGATTTCCTAAATTTCTAATCTCATTAGAAAATTAGAAAACCTAAGTCTAATTAATCAAGTTCTAAACACTTTAAAACTAATAATTAACTTAGGTTGCATGCATTTCTATGTTATAGTGCTTGATCATCCATCACATGAATAATACTATATACTATAACATAATATAATTCATCACATGAATTAAATGCATGAGCATGCTTTTAATTTAAAAATATAACACTTATATTTAAATAAATTAAAACATGCATACATTATATTATAACTCTTATAATATAATCCTATCATGCATACTATACATTATAACTCTTATAATATAAAAATGATGCATGAAATGTTTAACCTAAGGTGGGATTTTAAATCTATATGACATACAATATGCACATAGAAATTAATTAAAATATACATCTCATGCATAAAATAATTAAATAGCAAAAATGGACCGATTTTTGGCACCTAGGGGCAATTATTTAATTAAATAACATTAATATAACATTTATATTAATATTATTTAATAAAATAATAAATAAAAATAAATAAAATACATTTTACAAAAACAAATAAATAAAACGTGTGAAAACTGCCCAAGTGGAGCCTTGAACACACGACCTCGCGAATCGCCGCGAATCGCTTCTCTCAACGCGCATGCATTTGTAACGCCGCGCTGCGCCGTTGCAACGCTTTCGTCTCCAGCGTCGACCTGAGTTCTCAACGCCAATGCGTTGTAACGCTACGCCCAAATCGGCGTTAACGTTGTTTTGCAGCAGGGCTTCCAACCGCAAGGATAGCGTTGAGACGTCGTTGGGCAGCGTCTCAACGCCATCGACAGAACAACAAACACCTTTGTTGTTCTTCGTCGATTCCCGCCTGCTTCCGCTCCGATTTCTTCACAGCAACACTTGCCACGAACGACACGGACTTATAGACTCGATTTATTTTCTAAAATTGCCAAAAAACACAGGCCCTTTACATTTGATCTCATCAAACAGAAAATAAATCTAAAAGATGCCAAAAATCGAAACATCCATTATGCAAACTAAGACATTCATCTCATGAATTATGGTAAAACACCCACCAAATTTTAACAAAACAGTGCATAATTAAGAAACCATCGAAATGACTCTGATACCAATTGAAGGGAATTAAAATCCCGTGCAGCGGAAGACGATTGAATCGTCGATGTATCAATTATACAAACCGTGTTTATTAAAATTGATCTAACACTTAGATCTAGGCTAAAATATGCTTCAAAGAAGAAGAAAAACAGTAAGAACATTATAACTTACTTGTTGAAGACTTTCTTCAAGAATTCCTCTTCAAATTCACGAACTCTTCGTGCTCCTCGTACTTAACGAACACCTCCAATGATTATGAACCGAACACCACAAAAAATCTTCTCGGTTGTTCTCTTTTGGAGAAAGGAGGCTTGTGGGAACCTTTTGATTTTGGAGAGGGAGGAGAATTTGAGAGAGAATTGAGAGAATTTCTCTTCTCTTCTTTTGTGAAAAACAAAAAAATGAGAGAGTTGTCTATTATCCTTCTTGTAAGAAGGGTTTATATAGTGGGATTAGTGGAGTTAAAATGTCCACATATTTACCACTTTACCACAACCATAGGTTATGCAAATCTCATTTGCATAACCATATAATATAAGATATCTCATATCTCATATTGCAAATCTCATTTGCAATAATTGTGGATTTATTAAATTGAATCACATCCAATTTAATTTCTCTCAATCAAATTCTCCAATTAGCTCTAATTCAACAATTAGGCTAGCCTATACTTTATTATGAATCTCATTCACATTAAACTATATATTATATCATTCATATCTCATATAAATGACATAAATGCCCTTAAGGTGAAATTGAACACTTCAATTTCATACCAAAACTTTATCCCTTCTTAAATCCAGATGGAGCCAACCGAGAGACCTAATGGACCTACAGTGACGGGCTCCAATGATCCGAGATTAACCTGCCAAACTCTTTGACCCGGTTAACCAACATTCATTAGCTACGTAACACTCCACTATAGCCCGTAGCTGCACTCCCGTCGCGCACGAGAATATTACGTGTCCACTGATATAACCAATACCCATGAGTCGACCCTTCACGGGTTGTTCGTGAACACGGTGGGTCAAATTACCGTTTTACCCATGTGTCTACCCCTTGTTCCTTAAGTCCCCACTGCTCCTCTAATGAACGACATATTGTGATGGTCCAACCATACACAACATCCTTCTCGGGCGAGTGAGAAGGTGGGCGCCCGTTGTCCAAGCCCTCCCTGAGACAAAGACTTAAGGGAACAACCCTCTAGTTTCCTAAAGGCGGGACGCAGTGAATTCCATCTCGCGTTGTTAAGTTCTCGGCTCCTACTTGGTTCTCACACGAGAAGATAGGCATATTGGGCGAGTAATCGTGACCACCCTCACCCATACTAGTCAAAGAAACAGGACCTGCGCATGCGAGTCCGTAACACGCTCGTGGATTCGAGGTTTAGTCACTAATGGTCATCTACGAAATTATTAGTCCTTCATCACAACAGCGGTTTACATCGTGAGGTCTAATAATTCACGGTCCGGCCTTGTACAATCTCATTGCACAGGATGCCCCCACTCGCATGTCAACCACATGAACGAGTCAGATCACCTCGTTTGTATCTAATACAAAGCGGGTCGCATCCACAGTGTGTCTAGGATTAGGTCTCCAACCCTATCCATATACTGTAGACCATTCGGGTCATTAACTCGAACGTGATCCTCCCTTTGTGTCCACTACACACCGTTCAAGTTCTAGTTCTCTCATAAATTCAATGACCCTGGAGCTTAGTTTATTGGAAAAGTTTATAAATATTGCGAGACACAAAGTGATGAAATAAATAACTCTTATTAATTTCAATCAATATATTACAAACACGAGATTAGGACATAAATCCCAACATTACTCTCTTCTCGAACAATCTTTCTTCGTACATACAAACTCGACTCATTGTTGGTCATTACTTATATTTTGTGAACCATAATTATGTTTGTAAATCATGTAAATAGGTCCTTGATAACCTACTAATATTTTGTGAATATTTCACTTTTACATGACATTATTATTGAAATATATCGTCATTTTCATTTGATTTAACAAATGTAAACAAACAATGTTTCTTCAAAAAAAAAAAATGAAACGGTCATTGTATTTTGAAACGAACGGCCCTATTAGTACTTAAAAAATGTCATGATAAGTTCCTCATTTGTAAGTTTCAAATAAGTTCAATATATGTTTAGACAATGAAACCTTATATTTCTCTATTTTAATATAAGTTTAATTTGTGTTTAAAAAAAAAAATACTGGTACATTGTCTTTTTTCATTCATCAATTGCTATTTGTTGTTATGAGGGATACAATTTTAATTTGTATCAATTGAAAAGTAAGTCCAATGTGTATTAAAAATATGTGATTTCTATAAATTGAAATAAGGTTAATGTATATCAAAAAGAGGAAATAATGCTACATTGTGTATATTTTGAAAAAAAATCAATTTCTAAAAGAAAGAAAGAATGATATTTAAAAGAAAAACATCAATGTTGAAAGATATATTTTTTTTTTGTAGTAGACATCTGAATTCAGTGTTGCAAATATGAAAAAAAAAATATTTCTAGATGAATATTGAAAAAATTAAAAATAAAAGAAATAAAAATAGTCAACTAAAAATCAGTCTACACCGTATTAGAAAGAACTGCATCAGATACTCATGACAACTCAACTCAACTCTGTACCCCAAACACAGACTTTCTAACTCAACCCAACCCAACTCTACACCATAAACACAGACTTCTGAACTCACTAACAAACTAACTCTTCCTAACTCAACTCAACTCTGCGCGCAAACTGTTGGGATTAATGCCCTAAACTTATGTAATTTTGATCAAATAAATAAAGAGTTATTTGTTTTGATAAAATTATATTTTTGCCCTAAACTGTTGGGTTATAATGTATCTTGAACATCAGTGTGGTAGACGCTATTTGGATTATGTTCAAGAGTATAACCTAAATGGTCTATGGTATAAAAATAAGGTTGGAAACCTTATTTTGGTAACACCATGGATGCGACCCACTTTGTAATTAGTACAAATGAGGTAATCCAACTCATTCATGTAGTTGACATGCGAGTGGGGGCATCCTGTATGAAGAGTTCATACAAGACGCATCAAGAAATTATTAGTCTCACCAAAGATAACGCCAAGTTAATGTGATAAGACCGATAATTTATAGATGGTCATTAGTGACTCGACACAATCTCGAGCAAGTTAAGAACTCTTGCTTATAAGGGTTTGTCCTTAGACTAGTATGGGTGAGAGTGGCCTGTAGCCGACTCAATAAGCCTACTTTCTCAGGGACAGAAGCTCGTAGGTAGTTGGGGACTTAACTTTGCAAGATGAAATTCACTCATTCCTATACTAAGGAATTATATAGGTTGTTCCCTTAAGAACTGACTTCAGGTCTTGAACAACGGAGCCCGCCCTCTATGAGGGTATGAGTCTATGGTAGGATCTTAGACTTGTTGTTCATTAGAGGATCGGTGGTGCTTAAGGAACACGAGGGTAATCACGCGAGGGGTAAAGCGGTAATTTGACCCACCGTGATTACGAACAACTGTTAAGGGGTCGACTCTTGGTTAATGATTATATCGGTGGACACAATATAATCTACAAATGAGAGAGTGTGCACTGCAAGTCTATAGTGGAGTGACTTGTGGTTAATGAATATTGATTAACTGGGTCAAAGAGTTTGATCAGTTAATCTCACATCATTGGAGCTCATGAATTGTAGGTCCATTAGGTCCCTTCGTTGGCTCAACATGGTAATATTGAGGGTATAAAGTTAGGAATGAAATTAAAGTGTTCAATTTCATACATGAGGTATTATATCAATTATATATGATATAATTGATATAATATGAGATTTTAATGTGAATTAGATTCACATATAAACATATAATAGTGGGAGAATAACGGAGGGATAGGATGGTAATTTTCATCCTATTTTCCTATATAGATATAGTTGCATGAGATGCAACTGGATGTAAGCAACATCTTGGAAAACCCTAGATTGTAAGTATTTTGTCTTGTTGAAAAAGTTCCACAAAACATAAACACAATCTCTCTCACAATCTCACCTCATCCTAAAGAAACCCACCTTCCTCCCTCATCTAGAGAACAACGGAGAAGATCCGATGGTAGTGTCGGTGATCGTTCGGATTCGTGTTGCTGAGATCGTGAACGTGGGAGAAGTAGCACTTGAAGAAAGAGTTCTTCAAAGGTAATATTTTGTTGTCCATCTTGTAGAAATGCATGCTTAATCTAGTTAGATTAGTTCTTGATTGTAATCCATGTAACTAAATTAAGAACACGCGATTCACAATCGCTTCCGCTGCGGGATTCGATCCCTTTACAAACGCCCCCTTAAAGACCACCATAAATCTTGGAGAAGTCGTGCTTACTCAAAAATCGAACCCATGTTGGACGAAAACAATGTTCACTGACAAACTTCTGCAAAATCCACATCGTTTCACGTCCAAAACAATGCTCACAGTAGAGGGTAGTGGTGGCGACGAGCGCAACCATCAGTGGCAATGGCGGTGGATTCAACAATGATGATCGGAGTTTATGGAAAAAGAAGAAAAGGCCAATTATTGAGGAAGATGAGACTTGTTGTGAAAGCCAAGAGAGGGAGGAAAATGGGTCACATAAATGCCTAGGGTTGCATGATAGATCAAATGACTTGCCTAACCTTAAATAGAAAGAAAAATTATGGCTAACTCCTTCTTGGCTTGGGTTTGGCTAAAACTCAAATAAATAATAGAAGTACCCAAAATTCAATTACGCCTATTCTCCCTTCCAATTTGCTAATTTGCACTAATACAAGCCCTCAAAGTTCAATTTGTTGGGATTTATGCCCTAAACTTGTGTAATTTTGATCAATTAAATAAAGTGTTATTTGTTTTGATAGAATTACAGTCTTGCTTTATAAATCCAATAAACTAAGCTACAAGGTTATAACTTCTATCTTGAACATCAGTGTAGTGGACACTATTTGGGTTGAGTTCAAGAATATAACCTAAATAGTCTATGGTATAAGAATAAGGTTGGAAACCTCATTCTGGTAACACCATGGATGCGGCTCACTTTGTAATTAGTACAAATGAGGTAATCCAACTCATTCATGTAGTTGACATGCAAGTGGGGGCATCCTGTATGAAGAGTTCATACAAGATCAATCGCAAAATTATTAGTCTAACCAATTGTAACACCGTTAACAGGATAAGACTAGTAATTTATAGATGGTCATTAGTGGCTCGACCTGAATCCTGAGCAAGTTAAGAACTCCTGCTTATACGGGTTTGTCCTTAGACTAGTATGGGTGAGAGTGGCCTGTAGTCGACTCAATAAGCCTACCTTCTCAGGGACAGAACCTCGTAGGAATTACAAGGAATTACAAGCTCTCTCTTGTTGTGTTGTTGGAAGAGTTCCAAAGCACACATCTCTCTCAAAATACCTCACCTCTCCTAAAGGGAACTCACCTTCCTCCCTCACCTAGAGAACAACGGAGAAGATCCAATGGTCGTGTCTTCGTACGTTGGAGTTCCTATTGCTAAGATCGTGATCGTGGGAGAGAGGAGCACGTGAAGAAGGGTTCTTCAAAGGTAATTATCTTGTTGTCCATTCTATTTCACATGCTTAATCTAGTGTTTTATGTTCATGAATTAATCGTTGTAACTAAATCAAGAGCGCGCGATTCGCAATCACTTCCGCTGCGGGACTTCGATTCCTTTCACAATTTTTTTTTAAAACCAATATAGTCCAAAATTAAACCAACAAGTACTCCACTAGCTTAGTCCAAGTGGGAGTTTGTTGGGATGTATGTCCTCATCTCGTGTAGTTTGTAATATTCCAAGTTGTAAATGAATATGAGTTATTTATTTCAACATTGTGTAATTAATAAGAGTTATTTATTTAAACTTTGTGTCTCACATTTTTCATAAACTTAATCCAATAAACTAAGCTCCAGGGTCATTGTATTATGAGAGAACTAAGAACTTGAACGGTGTGTAGTGGACACACGGGGAAGATCACGTTCGAGTTAATGACCCGAACGGTCTACAGTATATGGATAGAGTTGGAGACCTAATCCTGGATACACTGTGGATCTGACCCGCTTTGTATTAGATATAAACGAGATGATCTGACTCGTTCATGTGGTTGACATGCGAGTGGGGGCATCCTATGCAATGAGATTGTACAAGACCGGACCGTGAATTATTAGACTTACTGATGTAACACCGTTAATAGTATAAAGCTAATAAATTCGTAGATGACCATTAGTGACTCGACCTTAATCCTGAGCGTTTCACGGACTCCTGTCTACGGGGGTTTGTCCTTTGACTAGTACGGGTGAGGGTGGCCACTGTTGCTCGCCCAATATGCCTATCTTCTCAGCGGCATGACCACGTGGGGAGGTGAGAACTTGACTACGCAAGAAGAAATTCACTCGTTCCCGCTTAGGAAAACTAGAGGGATTGTTCCCTTAAGTGTTGTCTCCAGGGCTTGAACAACGGGGCCCCACTCTCTCATTGGCCTGAGAGGGTTGTTGTTTATGGTTGGATCATGCAACGTAGTTGTTCATTAGAGGAGCAGTGGGACTTAAGGAGCAAGAGGTAGACACAGGAGTAAAACGGTAATTTGACCCAGTTGTGACTACGAACAACCTGTGAAGGGTCGACTCATGGGTATTGGTTATATCGATAGACACAACTTGTCCTACAGTGATGAGAGTGCAGCTACGGACTTTAGTGGAGTGTTACCGTAGCTAATGAATGTTGAATAACCGAGTCAAAGAGTTTGACAGGTTAGTCTCGGATCATTGGAGCTCGTCATGTGTAGGTCCATTAGGTCTCTCGGTTGGCTCAAATTGGATAAATTGAGGGTTTACAGTTTGGTGTGAATTTGAAGTGTTTAAATTCATTATTTGGGTATTTATGTCGTTTATATGAGATATAGATGACATAATATATAGTTTGATGTGAATGAGATTCATAATAAACTATGGTATAGCCTAATTAATTAATTAGTGCTATTTGGAGAAATTGAATTGAGAGAAATTAAATTGAATGTGATTCAATAATTCCACATTTATGCAAATGAGATTTGTATAATAAGGTATGAGATACCTTATATTATATAATATGCAAATGTGATTTGTATATTATATGGTTGTGGTAAAATTGTGATTTGGTGGAGGTTTTAACTTCATCACACAATAGTATTTAAAGGCTTTGCAAGAAGCCTTTGGTGTGCCATTTGCCATTTTTTGGATTTTCATCCAAAGAGAGCAAGTGTTTTCTCTCTAAGAACTCTCTCAATTCTTCAAAATTCTCTCCTCACCCAAAACAAAAGGGAGTCCCACTCACTCTCCCTCAACCTTCCGAGAACAACCGAGAAGACCCTTTGGAGGTGTCTCCCTGTTCGAATCGAGATTCGTGTTTTAAGAGTTCGTAGTTTCGAGAGAGATCGTGACCGGAGGAGAAGAGGATTGAAGAAGTGTTCTTCAACAAGTAAGTACTCTTTTTTCTTATTGTTTTCTTCTCCCTTTTGCATGTTTAGCCTAGGATCTATAAGATAGATTCAATTTTAAGATAAGAATTACACAATGGATCAACGACGTTTCACAACGTCTTCCGCTGCGGGAATTCAAAATTCCTTCAATTGGTATCAGAGCCAAGTTATTGCTCTTCGTTGTGTATTCTGTGATTTCTTAAAATTAGATGGGTAGCATTAATTTTCATGAGATGAATGTTAATGGTTTGCAATTTTGGATGTTTTCGGTTTTTGGCACTTTTTAGATTTACATTAAAGTTGATGAGATCAATATAAGGGCCCGTTGTTTTGGGCATTTTTTAATGTAAATCGAGTCTGTAAGTCCGTGTTGTTCGTGACAAGAGTTGTCGTGAAGAAAACGGAGCAAAAACGGGCGATTTCGGTGAAAAACAGCAAAAGTGGTGTTGCTGAAAGTTCATCAGCGTTGCGACGCCATCCATGCTGCTGGAGGCTGCTGCAGTGCAGCGTTGAGAACGCTGGGCACGACGCTATACATTATAGCGTTGCAACACAATAACAACGTTGCAACATCGTAACGTAGTGGTTCATGGAGCGCGAAAATTCTGGGGTCACATTAATCTCAATAGGATTGAGAGAAATTCTTTGTCAGTATGTGAATCATGTCTAGAAGGCAAAATGACTAAAAGACCTTTTAGTGGAAAAGGTTATAGAGCCAAATACCCTCTAGAGCTTATACATTCAGACCTTTGTGGTCCGATGAATGTTAAAGTCAGGGGAGGATATGAATATTTCATCTCTTTTATAGATGATTATTCTAGATTTTGGCATATTTACCTAATGCACCACAAGTCTGAAGCACTTGAAAAGTTCAAGGAATTCAAGACTGAGGTTGAAAATCAATTAGGTAAAACTGTTAAAACACTTCGATCGGATCGAGGTGGAGAGTACATGGATTTAAAATTCCAAGACTATATGATAGAACATTGAATTACATCCCAACTCTCAGCTCCCGGCACACCACAACAAAACGGTGTATCGGATAGGAGAAATAGAACCTTGTTGAACATGGTTCGATCAATGATGAGTTATGCTCATCTCCCTAGTTCCTTTTGGGGTTACGCAGTGGAGACTGCAGTATACATTTTGAATAATGTGCCCTCCAAAAGTGTTTGTGAAACACCTTTTGAACTCTGTAAAGGACGTAAAGGTAGTTTATTTCACTTCAGAATATGGGGTTGTCCGGCACATGTGCTTGTGACAAATCCAAAAAAGTTGGATTCACGTTCAAAAATATGTCTATTAGTAGGATACCCAAAAGAAATAAAAGGTAGTTTGTTCTATGATCCTAAGGAAGATAAGGTTTTTGTGTCAACAAATTCCATTTTCTTGGAGGAGGACCACATAAGGGACCACAAACCAAAAAATAAAGTAGTGTTGAGTGAGTTAGACGGAACAATAGCAAAGATTGTTAATAAGAACACTAGTATGTCAACAAGAGTTGTTGATACTAGTTTGTCTAGTCAAGAGAGTCCATCTCAAGAGTTGAGTATGCCTCGACGTAGTGGGAGGGTTGTAATACAGCCTGGTCGTTACATGGGTTTAGTTGAAACCCAAGTTGTTATATCAGATGACAACTGCGAGGATCCATTGACTTATAATCAAGCAATGGTTGATAAAGACAAAGACAAATGGGTCATAGCCATGGACCAAGAAATGGAGTCGATGTACTTCAATTCTGTTTGGGATCTTGTAGATAAGCTTTGCGATGGGGTAAAACCTATAGGTTGTAAAGTGGATCTACAAGAGAAAACGTGGTGTAGATGGGAAGGTGCAAACCTTTAAAGCTAGACTAGTAACAAAGGGTTATACCTGTGTTGAAGGGGTTGACTATGAGGAAACCTTTTCACCACTATATGGTAAAGTTTATTCAGATCCTTCTTGCCATTGCCGCATATTATGACTATGAGGTATGGCAAATGGATGTCAAGACACCTTTTGAATGACAATCTTGAGGAAACCATCTACATGGACCAACCCAAAGGGTTCATTGAACTAGGACAAGAGCAAAAGGTTTGCGGGCTTAAAAGATCAATTTATGGATCAAACAAGCCTCTAGGTCCCACGGAATATAAGATTTGATGAGGCAATAAGATCTTATGGTTTTGACCGAATGATGATGAACCTTGTGTCTACAAGAAAATCATCAATAGTTACTGCATTGCTTTCCTAATTCTCTATGTGGATGATATCCTACTCATTGGGAATGATGTAGGTTATCTTACTGACATCAAGGAATGACTTGCTACGCAGTTCCAAATGAAAGATTTGGGTGATGCGCAGTTTGTTCTTGGGATCCAGATTGTCTGGAACCGCAAGAACAAAACACTATCCTTGTCTCAAGCATCTTACATAGACAAAGTGTTGTCAAGGTTTAAGATGCAAGATTCCAAAAAGGACTTGTTGCCTTTTAGACATGGAATCCATTTGTCTAAGGAACAGTGTCCTAAGACACCTCAAGGAGTTGAGGATATGAGACGGATTCCTTACGCATCAGTTGTTGGGAGCCTGATGTATGTCATGTTGTGTACTAGGCCCGACATATGTTTTGCAGTTGGGATGGTCAGTAGGTATCAATCCAATCCAGGACTTGAACACTGGACAACGGTTAAAACAATCCTTAAGTATCTTCGGAGAACAAGGAACTACATGTTTGTGTATGGGGCTAAGGATTTGATGCTTACAAGATACACAGATTCTGACTTTCAGACTGATAAAGATTCTCAGAAATCTACATCAGGGTCAGTATTCACTCTTAACGGAGGAGTTATAGTATGGCGAAACGTCAAACAATGATGCATCGTTGATTCCACCATGGAGGTCGAATATGTAGTAGCTTGTGAAACAGCTAAGGAAGTCGTTTGGTTAAGGAAATTCATGCTAAATTTGGAAGTTGTTCCAAATATGACTTTGCCCATCACTCTGTATTGCAATAACAGTGGTGCAGTGGCAAATTCGAGGGAACCCCGAAGTCACAAGAGGGGAAAGCATATAGAGCGGAATCATCTCATCCGGGAGATCGTGCATAGAGGAGACGTGATTGTCACGAAGATAGCCTCAGAGCACGACATTGTTGATCCTTTTACAAAAGCTCTCACGGCTAAAGTATTTGAGAGTCACCTAGAAGGTCTAGGTTTACACATCTTTCCCAACTAGGGCAAGTGGGAGTATTTTGTACAAAGAGGTTTAAATGCCCTAGTTTATTGTATTTACATTACTGTAATGTTTTAGTACTCCACAAGCTTTAGGTCAAGCAGGAGATTGTTGTGATTTATGCCCTAAACGTGTGTAATTTTGATCAATTAAATAAAGTGTTATTTGTTTTTATAGAATTACAGTCTTGCTTTATAAATCCAATAAACGAAACTCCAAGGTTATAACTTCTATCTTGAACATCAGTGTAGTGGACACTATTTGGGTTGAGTTCAAGAATATAACCTAACTAGTCTATGGTATAAGAATAAGGTTGGAAACCTCATTCTGGTAACACCATGGATGCGGCTCACTTTGTAATTAGTACAAATGAGGTAATCCAACTCATTCATGTAGTTGACATGCGAGTGGGGGCATCCTGTATGAAGAGTTCATACAAGACTGGATCGCAAATTATTAGTCTAACTAGTGTAACACCGTTAACAGGATTAAGACTAGTAATTTATAGATGATCATTAGTGACTCGACTGAATCCTAAGCAAGTTAAGAACTCCTGCTTATAGGGGTTTGGCCTTAGACTAGTATGGGTGAGAGTGGCACATGGCCGACTCAATAAGCCTACCTTCTCGTGGACATAACCTCGTAGGTAGTGGGAACTTAAGCGTGCAAGATGGAATTCACTCATTCCTCTCTTGAGGAATTAGATAGGTTGTTCCCTTAGAATCGACTCCAAGTCTTGAACAACGGGGCCTCACCTCTGAGAGGTATGAGTCTAAGGTAGGACCTTAGACTTGTTGTTCATTAGAGGATCGGTGGTGCTTAAGGAGCAAAGAGGTAATCACGGTGGTAAAACGGTAATTTGACCCAAAGAAGGATTACGAACACAACTGTGAAGGGTCGACTCATGGGTAATGACTATATCGATGGACACAATATTATCTACAAGTGAGGAGAGTGCAACTACAAGTCTATAGTGGAGTGACTTGTAGTTAATGAATATTGATTAACTGGATCAAAGAGTTTGATCAGTTAATATCACATCATTGGAGCTCATGAACTATAGGTCCATTAGATCCCTCTGTTTGCTCAATATGGTAATATTGAGGGTATAAAGTTAGGAGTGAAATTGAAGTGTTCAATTTCATACCTGAGGTGTTATATCAATTATATATGATATAATTGATATAATATATAGTTTTAATGTGAATTAGATTCATATATAAACTATATACTAAATAGAGAATAAAAGAGGGGTAGATGGTCATTTTCATCCCATTCCCCTATATATATGGTTGTATGAGATGCAATTAGGTTAAGACATTCTAAGGAATTACAAGCTCTCTCTTGTTGTGTTGTTGGAAGAGTTCCAAAGCACACATCTCTCTCAAAATACCTCACCTCTCCTAAAGGGAACCCACCTTCCTCCCTCACCTAGAGAACAACGGAGAAGATATGGTGGTCGTGTCTTCGTACGTTGGAGTTCCTGTTGCTGAGATCGTGATCGTGGGAGAAAGAAACACGTGAAGAAGGGTTCTTCAAAGGTAATTATCTTGTTGTTCATTCTGTTTTACATGCTTAATCTAGTGTTTTATGTTCTTGAATTAATCGTTGTAACTAAATCAAGAGCGTGCGATTCGCAATCACTTCCGCTGCGGGACTTCGATTCCCTTCACAATTTTTTTTTAAAACCAATATAGTCCAAAATTAAACCAACAAGTAAAAAACAACCACTTGAACTTACAAAAGAAAAATAAAATTAAAACCCCAATTTTGGGGTTTTAACCAATATAATATAATACTTGAAAGTGTCGGTTACTACAACTCCATTCTTTGAAGTATTAATATGAAGTGTTGTCAAATTTTGGACAGAGAATACATATGACTTTCACGTGACAACCACGGTAAATTTGTATCTCTAGGGGGAAGAACGCAACCTTCAAGACAAGGAAAACCTGGATACCGGTGTGGTGTAGGCCCAAACGAGCTCTGATGCTTACGTCAGATATGGTTTGAGATAATTAGGGAGGAGTTCAGTGTTTAGGTGACTAGAATGAACTTACCTTACTCTCTCCTTCTGAGAGAACTTAAATAATATTCTTTTAGAGTTCTTTGTGGGTTTTTGTGGCCTGCTGGAAAAAGAAAAGACTGGGAACAGGTTGGAAACAAGTTTATGAGTCGCGTGGGACCGATGCAAGGCCCTGAAGATAACCTTGCATCTGGTCGCGGCCTTAGTCTCGACTCCTTTCTCGGGTTGTTGGGCGAGGGTAGAGCCCAAATGGAGGGTTCTACCCCCTAGTCGACCGAGGTCGACCACTTTGAAGGGAATCAATTTTCCGCAGCGGAAAACGTCGTGAAACGTCGTTGATTCGTTGTGTGTGTAATTTCTTAAAAATAGAATTTATCTTATAAAAACCTAAGTTAAGCATGCTGATTTGAGAAGGAATACAGAAGGTAAACATTTTACTAACCTCTTGTAGACAACTTCTTGCGTTTCCTTCTCGATCTCTCTCGATCCAACGAACCTCACGAACAAAGACACTTCCAAAGCTCTTCTCGGTTGTTCTCGGGAGGTTGAGGGATAGTTGTGGAACTCCCTTTGGAATTTGGGATGGAGAAAAGGTGTTTGAGAAATGAGAGAAGCTAGAGAGAATTTGGTCTATCTCTTTTGTTGGAATTCTAAAAATGAGAACCCTTGTCTTACCAAGTGTTTCACAAAGCACTTATTTATAATGGTGAGTGGTGGAGTTAAAATCTCCACCAATTCACTATTTTACCACAACCATATGATATGCAAATCATATTTGCATATCACATAATGTAAGGTATCTCATACCTTATTATACAAATCCTATTTGCATAATTGTGGAATAATTAATTAAATCACATTCAATTTAATTTCTCTCAATTCAATTTCTCCAATTTAGCACTAATTAATCGATTAGGTTATTCTATAGTTTATTATGAATCTAATTCACATCAAACTATATATTATGTCAACTATATCACATATAATTGACATAGCTACCCAATTAATGAATTTGAACTCTTCAAATCCACTCCAAACTATAAACCCTCAATTTGTCCAATTGAGCCAACTAAGGGACCTAATGGACCTACACCTGATGAGCTCCAATTATATGAGATTAACCGATCAAATTTTTTGATCGGGTTAATCACTATTCATTAGCTACGGTAACACTCCACTAAAGCCCGTAGTTGAACTCCCACCACTGTAGAACAAGTTGTGTCCATCGATATAACCAATTCTCGCGAGTCGTCCCTTCACAGGTTGTTCGTAACCACTGTTGGGTCAAATTACCATTTTACCCCTGTGTCTACTTCTTGTTACTTAAGTCTCACTGCTCCTCTAATGAACAATTATGTTGTATGGTCCAACCATAAACAATGTCCCTCTCAGGCCAGTGAGAGGGTGGGCACCCGTTGTTCAAGCCCCGGAGACAACACTTAAGGGAACAACCTCTCTAGATTTCCTAGGTCGGAAACGAGTGAATTCCTTCTTGCGTAGTCAAGTTCCCAGCTCCCCACGAGGTACTGTCCCCAAGAAGATAGGCATATTGGGTGTATCTAAACCACCTTCACCCGTACTAGTCAAAGGACAAACCTCCGTAGAGAGGAGTTCGTGACATGCTCAGGATTCAGAACGAGTCACTAATGGTCATCTACGAAGTCATTAGTCCTATTGTTAACGGTGTTACATCAGTAGGTCTAACGATTCACGGTCCGGTCTTATACAATCTCATTGCACAGGATGCCCCCACTCGCATGTCAACCACATGAACGAGATGGGTCACCTCGTTTGTATCTAATACAAAGCGGGTCGCATCCACAGTGTAACCAGGATGAGGTTTCCAACCCTATCCATATACTGTAGACCGTTCGGGTCACTAACTGAAACGCGGTTCTCCCCTTGTGTCAACTACACACCGTTCAAGTACTATAATATGACCCTGAAGCTTAGTTTATTGGATTAAGTTTTATAAAATGTTAGATACAAAGTTTTGAAAAATCAATAACTTTTATTCATTTAAAACAATTGTATTACAAACTTCACGAGATTAGGGCAAAAACCCCAACACACGTGCTTGAACTGAAGTCCAAGCGCGTTATCTCGTCTCTTTTCACCTTAGTTCAGTCCTCATTCGATTTCGGTCCGTTTTGACTTCACATTGGGCTTCTTACTCTGTCTGGCCCTTTGTCGCAGTCGTTTAACCAACCCATTATTCTTGTTGGTCCAATTTAACCCATAACATGAAGTTTTTTTTATTCTAATCTTTGTTCTTTTCTTTTTATTTATCAATTAAACCTTACTTTGGATCAATTCAAATATGTGAATGTCATAGAGAAAAGAAGAAACACTTTATATTGTAAAAAAGTAACTTTGCTCAACATCATAACATTGTATGCTTTTATTGATTTAACTTATCATTATTTAATCTAATTTGATCACCTAGATTAACATACAAGGATGGAGTCTAATACTAGAAAAGTTAGATGACATTTGGTTTCTATAAGAGCAATTGAGGAAAAGAGCTTAGAAGAAGACTTTGCTTTTTACCCAAGCCATAGGACAAAACCTTTAGAATCGAAAAAATATTGTGTTTGAAACTAACTAAGCTTAAATTAGCCATAAAAATATAGGATTAATTCCTTAAACTCCGGTAGATTTTTTACTTAAAGGTAGAATAGGTGTTGAATTCGGTTCTCTTTGCATTGATTTTGAGTCAAAGTCACAATGGCATATTAGGCTAGTCCCTCAAATGAGGTATAAGCATGTTTGAATCCCCTCCATTTTCATTATATCTATTCTTTTAAAAAATAAGCAACTTTCTCAACTTTGTTCATATTGCTTACTGAGGTTTACATATTAAGAACATCTTTGTTTGTCTTTTGATTTTTCTATATTTGTATTCTTGGGGTATGATACTTGGAATATTTTCACTTACTACTTGTTTGATATTGTGCACTTGCACTAGATTAAGAGCTTTTTATATTTAAATGTTGTCAACTATAAGATACACGTTTTTTATCATTCGACGACGACGACGCGCAGTGGTAGTAGTAGTGTTGAAGAAAAGATGAGAATGAGAAATAGGAAGGAGAGAGAATAGGGAGAAAATAGAAATTTTAACCCACAAAAATATAAATAAATAAAAAATATTATTCTTTTTAGCCATTTAATTCCCTATTTTGAGCCCATTCATTAAATATGTCACATCAACCCAGTTCAACTCCACAACATTTTGTTTCTAGCCGTCAACTAACAGTTAGAGTAGTTTAGAAATCATTTAGAATTATTTTTCAAACATTAGAGATTAAAGTGTCCATTTTAAAACTTCAAAAACCAAATATACATTAAGGTAGAATCTGAATGACCAAAAATATATTTTGTCCTAAATTTTAAATATTTTATTTAAAACTTATAAGTATTTATTTTTCTTAATTTAAAATACAAAAGAACCAGAAACAAGAAATTGTTTCCCATTTCTGCTTCATCTCTAGATATATATGAAACAAACCAAAAACAATATTCGATCAAACCTAGTTTAATTTTTCTATTTTTCAAAAAGTATAAACAATAAATAAGAAACGAAAAAAAAAAAAACTATTAAATGGAGCCTTAATGATAGATGCAAACACACACAAGGGATCACTTTTGCATACTCAATTGGGTGTTCATTGTTGTTATTTTAACTTAGCAACCATTTACTCTAAATGGAATACAATGCCATTAAACGTCGACGTTCCAAATAGCTCCATTGCCTTCCCCACATAACTTATGGACCTCCTTCATTTTGTCCACGGATTCACAAATCCCACTGCACGACCAATCAAAAGTGGCCACGCACATATTCCCACCATTTGATTTTGGTTCACAATCTATTTCACCCAAACAAACCATAATTAGAGGATTAATGCAAACAAAACTACCATATTATTTATTTTATTATTATTTTTTTTTAGACATATCATTTTAGTCCCTATATTTGAGTATTGTTCTATTTTAGTCTCGGTACTTTTAAATAATAAAACTTTAAACTAGCATTGTTACATTTTATTCCAAACATACCCTCAAACTAATAAAACTTCAAACCATGCCTTTATGTCTTACTACAAGATAATATTCTTAGTTATCAATAAACCAAATGAAAATTCATAAGAAACAAAATTTAAGATCTTGATTTTTAATATTATAGTTGTTCTTTTAAACTCTCAGCTGGCCCTTAATCTTTTGGTTGGATAAATAGATGTTATCATTATTTTCATTGACTTAAAAATAAGATGATGATAGAGGTCAAAACAACTCCAAAATATAAAAAAACGACAAAAGAAAAGAATAAGAGAAATGAGGGATCAAAATCAAAGTTTCAAAATTTTAAAAATCGAAATATGAGATAGTAGTAGTTTCAAAAAAAAAAAAAACAAGAAGAAGAAGAAAGTAGTAAAATATCAAGGAGAAAACTATATTTAAATGCTAGAGTAACATTCAATGCATTAGAGCTTTTGATTAAATTGTGAAGGCTTAAAGTAGGTTAAAATATCATTTTGGTCCTGTTGTTTGAGCTTTATTTTATTTTACTTCTTGTACTTTCAATAAAACTTAAAATTGATCATACTATTAGTTTATTGTTAATTTTTCGTAAAAAAAAATAATCTCTATTAACTTTTCTACAAAATTTGAAAGTATGTTCACATTGTACATTTCTTGTACTGAAACTATTATTATTATATAACCAATTTTGATAAAACTTAACTTCAAACTTATCATAGGGATACATTTTAAGTTTTATTAAAAGTATATAGACTAAAATTAAACATTTAAAAATACAAAGACTAAAATAAAACAAAGCTCAAACAACAGGTATCGAAATGATATTTTAACATATTTTAAGCCTTCACGATTTAATCAAAAACACTAATGCATTGAATATTACTCTAGCATTTAAATATGGTTTTCTCCTTGATATTTTACTACTTTCTTCTTCTCTTTTTTTTTTTTTTTACTATTTTCTTTTCTTTTTTTTTTGTTTTTTGAAACTTTGATTTTGATCCCTCATTTTTCTTCTTCTTTTCTTTTGTTGTCTTTTTATATTTGAATTGTTTTGACCTCTATCATCACCTTATTTTTAAGTCAATGAAAATAATGAGTTGCACGATATTAAAAAATGACTTGCTTTTTCATTTGGGGTGGAAGGATTCAAACTCATAACCTTTTGATCATAAGTCTTACTTAATGCGAGCTATGCTCTTGTTGATTTAAAAAATGATTCTATTAATTATAAATATGTTTTAATTTCTTACCACTTATTTTTAGGACTTCTAATTAATCACTTTAGAGTCATTTTTGGATAATCTATCTCTTTAAGCATTTTTTTTTTTTAAAAAAGTTTCTTAATTAATCCAATTTTTTAAGTATTTTTTTTTGTATATTAAATTTTTTTAAAAAATCACTTTTTATCATCCAAAATTACTCAATAAGCTATATTAAAATCTTTTAAATTATTATTATTTTTTTCAAAAGTGCTTAAAAATTGATTTTATTAAAAAAATATATATTCAAAAGTTATTTCAAACCCACTATAATCTTCCTTCAGTGACAATTTTGTTTTAGTTTTCTATTTTTGAAAAAGGCCTACATAAACTATTCTATGAGACATTTTTTTTATTAATATTGTAAGTTTGCAAACTTAATGTAAAAATATAGTATGTTTCAAACTATTTAGAAAAAATATTGCAATTTTAATTAGGTGGCGGAAAATCGTCTCTTCAACAGATTTTTTGCCATGTGGCAACATGTGAAGAGACAAAAAGAGACAATATGTTGTCAACTGTCGTAAATTAAAAAATAGGTTGTCTTTTCAAGACACAAGCTTCAAAAAAATTGTGTAAATCACTTCATTAGTGGTTTAAACATTACTTTCATTTGATTTATTTAAAATCAGCTTAAAATCACCTAAATAAAGTTATTCTATTTTAATAATGTGATGCCTTTCTTTACTATTTCGATAAGAATTTGGGAGGAGAACAATTTTTTTAAGGTGATTTTAAGTTGATTTTAAATTAAATCAAAATAAAGTATGTAAAAAAGGGGGAAAAAAAAAGCCACGCCTTCATGCATATAAGTTGAATGCTTAAGCTGGCTAGAGCGATTTACATAAAATTAGTGGAGATAATAATTTAGTTTTCAATTTACGACCGTTGGCACAACATCAACATTTTGCCACCAGATTAAAATTGTAATATTTGTCTAAATAGTTTGAAACGTGTTATATTTTTATCATAAGTTTGCAAACTTACAATATACAATATTAATAAACAAGGTTCCTATTCCATGTGTCTTTTCTATTTAACTATTTTTAAAGAAAAATAGTCAAATTTAGAATGAAGAGCAAAGTTTTCAAACCTATCATTTAGTCTTCAAAGTGTAGCTAGGATTTTAAAAACATTCTTGAAATTAGGTTAGAAAAATAAAATTTAAAAAACCCAGCAAATAAACATGAATTTTCCAAGTGAAAGAACAAAATAAAAAAAAAATGTTATCAAACAAGTCTAAAAGTTCAAAAGATAAAAGAGATAAAAATTTCAAAAATCAAAATAAAGCTATTGAAAAGTTAAAATACTAGTAAAACTTCAATTACCAAAATTAATTTTGCATTAAATGTAAGGTCACCTGGAGGTGTGCCACAACACATTGAACGATCATCAACATGTTCAACTTCTAAACCGATGAACCAAGCTCCCAACGACACGTCTTCATTTGCATACCTATGTAGTATTGGACTAAGCCAAAAGAGAAAAAAAATTGATGGTTTAGTTGATTGATCATGTTAGTATGAAAAGAAAAGGAAAAAAATTAAAATAAAATAGGGGTTGAATTGGCTTACAAATTAAGGGAAATGTAGTTAGCAAGGTCTTTAGAAATGGCATAAATTTGGCCAGTGGCGTGCCTGAAATACTCGTTCCCTTCTTCTCCAAATTTCCAGTACTCTGGCTCGTGATACTTCAATCCCCTATTCATATCCATGCTTCCATTTTTTAATCCACTTTGCTAAATTATAGCACATAATCTCATGGTTTTCAATTTTGCATGTCCTTACTATTTTATTATATACACACGTATCTGTATTTGTTAGGACCTGTTTAGAACATTATTATAACATGTAGAATACTCTGCACTCTAAATACAGACTATTATAACTTCATAAAATACTACTCTGCATTTTAAATAATATTATATTGTTCAAACTATTATAACTCAATGTTACTCATATTTCATGTCAGTTGAGGTATGCTCTTATTATATATATATTAGTATAATAGTGATTAGAGAGATTGAGTCATTTAGGACCTGTTTAGTATGTAATCCAGATTTTGTTTTATGTTTTCGAATTCACTGAATTCAATGAATGTGTGTTTGATAAATGTGTTTTTTAAAACTGTTTTCGGATTTTGTGATCCAAATAATACAAATTATGAAAACAACATTTTTATATTTTCATTATATTCAAATTCTGAATTTAAAATTTTGAAATGCATATTTATATTAACACAAAGATAAAAATCTTAATAAATACAATATTTCATGTTATAAACTCAATTTACTTTTGTTAATATATTATAAATTATATAATATTATATTATAAAATGATAATTCTATAAAATTTATAAAAATCATGTCCATAAATTAATTAATAATGACTTATATTCAATCTAATAATTAGTTTTACAACTATAACTAATTTCACGATCTATAAATATGTTATGTGATACACTTTAAACAACTGTTTAGAATAAAATCAAATTTCTAAATCTGCTACCTAACACATATCTGAAAACATGAAATATAACCATGTTTGATTGAATTTCTTGTTTTCAAATCTATGTTTTAAGATTGCTTATCAAACAACTCTAATATATTCAATACGTCAGTTGAGTTATGCTCTCTTTAAATTTTAAATTTAACTGTCACCATAATATTAACTTTAAATTTTAACTATAACCACATTATTAACTTTCAATTTTCTTTTCAATAAAAAAAAATATGTTGAATAATTTTGAAAGTAGAATATAGTAACTCACTTTTGAAAGAGAACTGGGCCTGACTTCATGCAGCCCATGTAAATCCTGGGCTTGGACCGATGCCGTTCTAGCGCTGACACCAATGCACCTTCACACAACGAAACCAAAATTATTCTAATTCCAAATTTCCAATGAACAAATATCAAAGACCCCATTTTATTTTTTATTTTCTCCCAATTTTTAACCCTCTAAGTTAAATTTTAAAAATTAAAACAATTTTTTTTAGTTTCCAAAATTTGATTTGATTTTTAGAACGTTTTTAAAAAGTAAGCAATAAAACGAGAAAACTATAAGGGAAAGCCATTTTTATAACTTCAATTTTTCAAATAAATTTATAATAGCGAGATTTAAATTAGAAGTTCTCTTCTAAATTTGTCTTAAGTTGCTTAATCATTCCTAAATTTTAAATATAATCTAATAAATTTCTATCCTCATTTTTTTTTTCAATTTAACAACTGCAAGATGAGAGAATTAAACCATCAACCTCTACAATGACAATGATTAACCTATCTATAATGTTTAGGTTGCCAATATTAGACACAAAATTAAAAAATTGTTTTCTCTAATACAAAACTTAATATTAGTCTAATAGAGCAATAAAAAAAGTCAATAGACTTGTTAGTTTAAAAAAAAATATAGAATACATTACTTAAACACATAATTAAAAAAGTTCTTTATTTCAATAACATTTAACGTACTTTGAAGCTATTTTGTAAGACACGTATTATAAACAGTATAATACTATACTTCAAACACAAACTATTATAATTTCAAATTACACTACTTTATTTTTTAAATAATATTATATAATTCTACAAACTCTAATAACTCAATTTTGGAAAATTTTTAATGGGTTAAAAGTGAGTTGAGAAAGTTATACACTCTTGAGTTTGATTTAAGACCGTTACGTATACAAACGAACTCGAGGACTTTTTTGATTTACCCAAATTCACATGAACGTCGTCGTCAACCTTCACGTAGAAGTCCGCCGCCCACAGCGCCGCCGCCGTGGTGAAATACAGCCGCGTCTTCGTCGACAGCTGATGGTATTCTTCCACATGCCTCAGCCGCAGAAAGTCACCGTGCTCCTCCTCCTCCTCGTCTATCGCTCTGTCCAATGCTCCACCAGGCCTTCCGCTCTTTCCTATGACGAATCGGATCACTATCCCCTTCTCTTTCTCCATTTTCTTCAGCGATTCTCCTGCGCCGATCATCAATTGCTCAATCCGATGCCGATTTCTGAGTAAGTTTGATTTTGTGTTAGGGTTTTGGTTTTACGGACCTCGAGGCATCCATGTCTCTCGAATCGAGTCTCGGCGTTTCTTGCTGCTGAAGGCCGTGTTGATTCCGATCACCACGAACGCCTTCTCCGGCGGCGGTCTCTGATTCCTCCCGTTCGTTCGAGATAGGGCCATTTCCGTCTCCCAATTTTCGAACGTTTTCTCCAGAGATCTGGTGAAACAAGGCCTCACAACACAAACACAAAGAGGAAGAGAATTGAACAGAAAAGAAGAAACATCGGTAAGATCGATTGGCCTTACTGGAGAGCTTGATGCGTTTTTGTAACTTCCACCATAATGTCCTGATCATTTGATTCTACTAATTTCTGCAGGAAAAAAATAATAATGAAAGAATCACATTACGTTGCGATTTTGGATTGTGGAATATGAGTGCAAATTAGGAAACTGACTCGTTTGTGGTCACAATCTGTAGTAGCTTCAAGATTCTCAAGATGGTTGAGAAACTGAGGGTCTTTGGTCTGAATTCTGGTGCGAGCAGTGAAGAGCGTACCGGCAAGAAAGCTCCCAAAGCAGAGAACCAAGGTGAGTTTACCAGTCACTGGCTTTCCCCTCATTCTTCTGCCTGTCTGCTTCCTGTTTGGCAACTAAAAACATTCAGCCACAACCAAAATCATAAACTACACATACACATTGCTTGCATTTGTGTTGCTAATTGCAATGGCTACTCAGAATTTTATTTATCTGCATAGATATACTATAGAGTTGAGGGATTATGTCTTCGCTTAGCATGCATGGTTTATGAAGCAATTAAAATAACTTCTGGGTTGTGGTGGGATGTTTGAACATATCATATGGAGGAGAGATGGAGGGTCTTTAAGATGGGAAATTAAGGAAAATGAACATGGTTGAAAATTGATTTGAATTGGTTGAGTGAGAAGAGCAACTAATGGGGAATGCCCACAAATTGAATTAAAGTTGAAGTAAATGCGATTAGGCATAGAATAAGGATGTTAGGTTTGGCAAGTGGGAAGGTAAAAAAGGAACAAACTATCTTTGAAGGTTTGGAAAATTAAAAGCTTTGAAATTTGCCCAAAACTGAAAAGTGTAATGTAACACACAAGTAATTAGGTAGTATACCTCGAAGAGAAATGATGGGGATTGAATTGAGGAGTTAGAGAGAGAGGGAGGGAATATTGAAGTTTGAGTTTGGGAATTGAATGATTGAAGATTATAAGTGGAAAAGAGTGGAAGGAAGATCTAAGAAGAGGGTGGAATTGGGATTGGGGCATAAAGTGTAGAGAGGTAGTTAAGTCATGTGTAGTGTGTTGCCCAACAAACTGTCTGCTAAACCTTAACATTTGAACTTCTAAGCCAATTCTTCTGTTTTTGGACTTCTGGTTTTGGGCAGCACCGACATCCACACTCCTCTCTGCAAGTCTCTTTCCCCGTGTTTGAGCTAACGTGCACACATTCGACCTGGCCGATGGACGAATACGCAAGATTAAACTTAATAGACAAAAATTTACTCTTACAACATTTGGTTGTGAAAAAAACGAGTAGAATTTAAATATTTTAAGCAGATAGTCATAGCAGGGATTGAATCTTATATTAGTAATTACAATTTTAGGATGATTCTATTTTAGGCTTTAAAGTTCGATTCGACTTTAAAGTTGGTTTAGTTTTGATTCCTAAACTTTTACAATATATATTTTAGATCTTGAACTTGTTATTTTTTTAAGAAAATCATTTAGCTCTAGCTATTGTTTTGTTCTGAATTGTTTGAAGGGTAATTAAATTTCCTTTTGAATGTGTATTAATGTAGGGCAGGCTTGCATCGTGAGACATATGGGTTAGCTAAGAGCGGTATTGGATGGATAATTGTTAGGTGAAAATATTAAAGTAACTATTTTTTTTTTGAGGCAGATATGACAAATAGACCTCGGGAAAGTTGAATAACGAAAATAGAATAAACTTGAATTTAAATCAATAAATATTGTCTAGTTTTTTTTAGATATTTATAGATAGATGGGGGTGTTCTTAGGTAGGATGAAACTATTATATTTTAAATCTCTTTACTAAACGCATAAGAATTTTAACTAAAACTATTCTTATAAAAAGTGTTTTAAGAAAAAAAGGGGTTAAATTACAAATTTTGTTTTTATGATTTTGAGAAACTTAGAATTTAGTCGGTATAATTTTAAATGTTAGATTTGTCTTTGTGGGTTGATAAAATCCTTGAGATTTTATCAAAGTATGGAAACTATTTATAAGATTTTATAAAATTATAAGGACGAAATCTAAATTCTTAAAACCATAGATATTAAATTATAATTTTCTCCAAGCGATAGGGAGTAAATTTATAATCTAACAAAAAAAAATTATTGTAAAAAACGTTAAATTAAGAAAGAAGGTCAAACTAGTGTTTTCATTATAATTTTATTTCCTTGTAAAAAAAAGAAGAGTGTTTTCATTATTATTGAGTTTCCAACGGTATTTGGAATTGAATTTGGGTACTTAGTAGTTGACAATTTTTTACAAAATTTTTGTAAGAAATGAAATAATTTTAAAGCTTAGTTATTGAATTTGAACTTTCAAAAGAGAAAAAAAAAATGAATTTGAAATAAGCAGAGCGTCACAGCGCATTTCGGCTTAGCCACTGACTGAGGAGGTTGAAACGGAAGTGGGTAGCAAATGCATGGCGTGCTGCTCTGTTCTAATTTTTTATTTTTCCTTAGAATGCTTTGCTTCTCCATAAAATTGTTTCTCAATACATAAAACATGTTTCCCCCCCCCTTTTCAAAATAAGGTTTTGAATGTAAATACAAACTCCTAAATATGGAACGAAAATTTGGAAAAAAATTAATACTATTGCAGTACTGAAGTCTTTATTAATAGGCCATGTAAATAGTTAGAGTTACCAGTGATAATTAATTAATGGCTTCTACGTGATTGGTTCTAATTTTAGAGTTTTTTTTTTGTTAGCTTATAGATCGTTCTTCAATGAATTCAGCGTCACTAAATAGTTATACATGAATAGTATAGTAAAGATGAAAGGATACAGACCTCCCCTTCCATTTTGCAAAATAAATTCATTAGAATTGGGACCATACTTGTTTGATTGATTAATAAAATTGTGAGTTCAATATTTGTATTTATAAACATCCTTGTTTAGGATGGAATAATTCGTAGTCCATTCCACTTTATTTTGATTCTATGAATTAAATAATGATAGTAATTAAGTTATATTAGAGTTCACTTGTCACGGTAGCTGAGCTGGGATTCTCTCAGACGATCGTTGGTGAAGAAGATAAGATTGCTTAATGGAGGCTGTGTGGTTAGCAGAGAGGTGAGTCCGTAGGTTCTTTCCTCATAAACGTAAAAACTTTTAAATCCATGCATTACCAAAAATCTGGAATATGGAGGACAAGCGGACTATAGAAAATATGGGACGAAATTTGTACCTTTGCAACTTTCGAAATGAGAGAGAGAAAATATGGAAGATGGATCCAATATATTCTCCTGTGTTAAGAGCGCAGTTATGGGTTTTTAGTGGAATGAGCCACAGTTAATGAATGTTGATTAATTTAATTAAAGAGTTTAATTAATTAATTTCGAATTATTGAAATTTATAATTCGCAGGTCTATTTGGTCTCCTGCTAGCTCACAACGGGAAAACAAGGATAATTTGTTTTGGAAGAAATTTGAAATGTTCAAATTGATTAAGGAAATGTATATTAATTATATTAGATATGATTAATATAATATAAAGTTAATTTTGAATAAGATTCAAAATTGAACTATATAGTATACTTTAATTAGATTCAAATATTAATTAATATATATATATATATATATATATATATATTTTTTTATAAGAAACCGAGCTTTCATTGAGAAAGAATGAAAGAATACAAGAGCATACAAAAACACAAGCCCAAATATTAATTATATGAATTGGGTTCATATTAAAATTGTAGGGAAAAATTGGTATTAGAGCCATAGTACCCCCACTCACATGTCTCTACATGAGTGAATTGGATCAATTTGTTTATACCAAGTAGACTGTATCCATATTGTTATCAGGATAAGGTACCAAACCTCATCAGTGTACTATACACTCTTTAGATAGAAATTTATAAAGAAAAATAAAAACAAAAGACAACAAGCAAAATAGCTTATAACACTAAAGAGAAAAGGGAACAAGGTCTCCCTCTTTTGCTCTAGTAGTAATCCTCCTCGTCTTCCTCTTCTTGGGCTTCCTCCTCTTTCTCGTTGTTCACCTCATCTCCTTCATCATCACCCGACGGCATCCAAGGTTGTAAAATGGAGTGGGGGAATTCGGGGAAATTTGGGTAGGGGTTTGGAAAATTGGCTTGCATAGCGGCTTGGTGGGCTAAGTCCCTTTCTTGGGCACACTCCCAATAACAATGGGATTGATCTTGCATATGGTGTATCATGCTCATCATCACATTGTTTTGGTGTATGAGTTGGTCCATTCCTACCATTAACCCCATTCCTTTATTTGAACCAACTTGGGTGTGATGGTCTAGAATGGTGTCTAAAGGCTTGCTAGTTAAGATTTTATCTTCCCAAATATAATAAGGAACCCCGACCCTAATGCCATTGTTGGCTGGGTAGAAATTTTTGATTAATGCCATTGTTGAATTTATGAAATTTTATTGAATTTAACGTTAAATGAGAATTAGAATTGGCCACTTTAATTTCTCTAGGATTCATGAACTTGAGAGAGCTACTGAATTAGAAAACTAAAATTTAATTATAGGATTCTTGAGTTGATTAGAGATAATTAACTCACCTAGAACCTAAAATCATGAGCATAATTTAGATCTCAATTGAGAAGTTGTAGGTTTTAAAACTTAGTGATTTTGAAAGAAATCCATTTGAATATATGTGTAGGTGAATTCAAGGAATCAACCACATCTTTATTCCAATTAAAGCATGGGAACTCCAACCTAACCCGAGCCAATTTTCATTAAGAATCTCGTCTCTTACATCTTCCCTATTGTTTGCATTCTCTTCTCCCCTCATTTAAATTTAGTTAATTTTCTTGTGTCTTGTCCTGTCTTCTCTCACTTACCACATCAGTTTATTTATTTTCAACAGTAAATTGCGCACTCATGCATTGCACTAAAATAAGTAAAATTTGTTAGGACGCTCATTCATTTAGGTCTAGCTAGTCCTCGTGGGATCGATACTTTAACTTATCACTTGCTGCTCTTGACCGTGTATACTTGCACGTGGTAGAAGTGTCGGAGTCTTATTCTAATTTACATTAGTTTAGGGCACTTGATATTTTCGCATCAAGTTTTTGGTGCCGTTGCCGGGGACTAGTCTTGCATCTTATTTGTGAGTTCTGTGAAATTTTCTTTTCTTTTAAGCTTGGTTGGATTTTAGTTTTTTTTTAGAATATTGTTTGAGTTGGGTTTTTTCTGTGTTTCAGGTACCTGAGGATAGTTTATGAATGTTCTTCGTTAGTTAGAGTTTGACTTTGACCCAGAAATAGATAGGACCTTTAGGAGGCGGTTGAGAGAGCAAAAATTAGCCATGACTAACCAGAACCACCCTAGAGACCCTATAGATCATCTAGCACAGCACAATGACCCTAGAGCACCCCAAGATATTAGAGATAATCCACTCTTTAACCTTCCAGCATGGGGTCCTACCAATGTGATAGAGCTAGCCAATGACCGAGAGCGAGCCATTAGGACCTATGCCAACCCTTTAGTGGATGAATTGAACCCAGTGATAATCAGACCTGTTATACAAGCTACTTCTTTTGAGCTAAAACGAATTATGTTTCAAATGCTCTAAACGATTGGGCAGTTCCATGGCTTACCAGCTAAGGATCCTCATCTCCATTTGAAATCATTCCTGGGAGTAAACGGTTCCTTTATCATGCCAGGGGTCTCTAGTGACGCCATTAGATTGAGCTTCTTCCCTTATTCCCTTAGAGATGTTGCAAAGAACTGGTTGAATTCACTTCCGCCAGGTGCATTAGATTCCTGGAACTCCTTGGCAGAGAAATTCCTAATAAAATACTTCCTACCTACTAGGAATGCGAGATTTAGGAATGAAATAGTAGCTTTCCAACAGTTTGATGAGGAAACCCTGAGCGAGGCCTGGGAGAGGTGTAAGGATCTTTTGCGTAAATGTCCCCACCATGGATTGCCTTACTCCATCAAGAGATATTCTACCATGGTTTGAACACCTCCACTAAGCAAGTGGTGGATGCCTCTGCTAATGGAGCCTTGTTGGCCAAAACTTACAATGAGGCCTACGAGATATTAGAGAGGATCTCATCCAACAATTGCCAGTGGTGGATGTGAGGAGAACCCCGGTAGGAAAAGCGAAAGGAATCCTTGAGTTGGACACGTTGAATTCGATAAATGCTCAAATCTCTTCCATGGCTTCCATGTTGAAGAATTTGACTATGGGTAACGTGAACCAAATCTCTTCTAATGCCCCAACCCCATCTTTTACACCTTAAGAGAGTTTAGAATCCAGTGTCTACTGTGGTGAGGGACACACTTTTGAGTTACGCCTAGTAACCTGCATCGATGCATTATGTAGGAAACTCAAACCAGGGTCAATCTAAGAATAACCCATATTCGAACACCTATAATCTAGGATGGAGGAATCACCTAAATCTATCTTGGGGAGGCCAAGGCTGAAAGAGTGTAGATTAAGAAAGCGGAAACAATTTTGGATCTTGAATACTCTAAGTTGATCAATTTTACAAAACAAAAAGCATGCTCAAATCTGGAAAAACAGAGAATAATAACTCATACCTTTGTAGCTCAAAATTCTCCTAATCCGTGGGCAATTTCTTGTCACAGACACTTTGTGGACAACCTCTAGTGTCTTCCTTACTATCCTCAGGTCTTGGAACAGATTGTGGGATCTTTGATAGTGAGAATTTGAAGAGAGATGAGAGAAAGGTCTGAAAAACGTGAATCAGAAAAATTCTGATAAATCCTTGAAAATTCATGTGTTTCTTTTTCAATTAAAGCAAACCAAAAGCTTCTTCAAGCTAGGAGAAGATGACAACATGAAGATGATGAAGATTTAGCAAGAAGGAGGTGCTCAATTTGTGTGAATTTGGAAAAGTAGAGAGGTGCATCATACTTTTGATTTTGGTCCAATTGAAAACCCAAATTCAATTTTGAATTTTCATTTATTTTTTAATTCAAAATTAATATAAAATTAATATAAAATTAAAATCAATTTATTAATTTAATTAATTAATTTTAAATAATTTATTTAATTTAATATCAAATATCAAATTAAACAATTGGACCAATCCCGATTTCTTAAATCGACTGTTCAAACATGAATCCCTATTCATGTTATAAACCGAACAAATATTTAAATCATATTTAAACATTTCCACCTCTTATTTATTATAGTTTAATTCACACGTTAAGTATATCACATATAATTAATGTTTTCTCCCAAAATTGAATTTGAACAATTCAAATTCTTTTCTCTCAAATGTTACAAGGCTTAATCCGAGCTAGTAAGGGGGACCTAATGGACCTACAGATCATGAGCTCCAACGATACGAGATTAACCGACCAAACTCTTTAGCCTAGCTAATCAACATTCGTTCACCACCGAGACACTACTAAAGCCTAGTGGTTGCACTCTCCTCACTGTAGATATATTTCTGTCCACTCGATAGAACCATGATTAGTAAGTCGATCCTTCACAGGTCGTTCGTAATTACAGCTGGGTCAAAAATTACCGTTTTACCCCTGTAATTACTTCTTTTTCCTTAAATCCCACTGATCCTCTAATGAACAATTGGTTTGTGGTCCAACCAACATACTGAATCCCTCTCGGCCAATGAGAGGGGTGGACCCTTTGTTCAAGACCCGGAGTCAGCACTTAAGGGAACAATCTCTCTACTAATCCCTTAAACGGGTAGGAGTGAATTCCATCTTGCAGAATTATGTTCCTAGCTATCTACCCGGTCTTATCCCTGAAGTGGGAGGCTTATTGAGTCGACAATCTCAGACCACTCTCACCCATGCAAATCTATGGATAATCCAAATAAACTGGAATTCATGGCACGCTTAGGATTAAGATCGAGTTACCTAGATCATCATATGAATATAGTCGATTAGGGCGATGGCGGAGTATAAAGTCTAAGTGACTATTTCTGATCTAGTCTTATGCAAACTCATTGCATAGGGCGCCCCACTCGCATGTCTCCACATGAGCGATTCGGGGATCATATCGTTTGTACTTTACAAAGTGGGCCGCGTCCATAGTGTCCCCAGGATAAGGTACCCAACCCTATCCTTATACTATAGACTGTTCTGGCTATAACTTGAACCTGATCCACTTTTATGTCACACATAAAGTTCAAGTATACATTCTATAGCCATGGGTTCTTTATTGGATCAAGGTTTCAAAATATACAATTCACTTTATTCAATAACACCTTTACTGAATAAATCTCAATAACAACTTTATTGCAAAATAGAATATACATTCAGTTTACAACACCACGAGTTTTAGGACAAAAAAACCCAACAAAGGCAACAATGCCCAAGCCCCTCAAACTAAGAAGCACAGATACTTTAATTTGGCTAGCGTGTCCGTGTCCGACACGTGTCGGACACTTAGACACTCTGACACTTGTTGGACACGTATCGGACATTTGTTAGCATTATAGATGTGTTAGAAACTAGTTGTACAAAGTCAATATAGGTCCATTATTTGTTAGGCACATAATGAACACTAGTCAAGTATACTAAAATACATGTAATATAGGACAAAAATAATGAAGTTTGAGAACGAAATACATCAAAATCATTTTTTTAAGCATATAGATACATAAACTTATCAACTTTAAATTTCTTTCTATATAAAAATGATATATATTTTAAAAAATGTATATTTAATAAACGTGTCCTAGCCGTGTCTGTGTCCTAGATTTTAAAGAAATGACGTGTCGCCGTGTTCGTGTCGTATCGTATCCGTGTCTCGTATCCGTATCCGTATCCGTGCTTCTTAGCCCTCAAATGAAGAATAGAGTGAATCAACCACCTGGTTTTAGGAATCAAGGGTATCAGAATTATGGGAATCAGAAATCTATTCTTCAACCACAGCAGAAGGCTATACCCCCCCCAACAAGTTCCAAGTGATTCTCTAGAAAGTTTGTTCAAAAAATATATAGCTCGCAATGATGCTATTATTCAGAGTTAACAAGCTTTTCTAAGAAACCTCGAAATGCAAGTTGACCAATTAGCAAATGAGCTAAAGACAAGGCCACTAGGTAAGCTTCTTGCAGACACAAAGAACCCAAAGAGAGATGGAAAGGAGCATGTTCTAGCAGTAGAATTAAGGAGTGGGAAGTATTTAGGAGAGGGTAGATGTGAGAAGACCCAGAGAGATGAGCGAACTGACTCTGTTGATGAGGAAGGGCAAGATGAGAAAATGGTAGGTCCAAAACCTCGGGGAACCGATGGGATTAAGGATAAACCAGAATCTCAACAAGCCTCAAATTCCAAGGAAACAATAGTGGCAATGCCTGAGACCACCCCCACCATCCTATCCTTAAAGACTGAATAGGAAAAAGAAGAAGGAAACCCATTTTGAAATATTCCTGGATATGCTAAATGAGGTCAACATCAACATATCACTGATTGAGCGTTGAAGCAAATGCCGAACTACTTGAAATTTCTCAAGGACATCCGTTCTGAAAAAGAGAAGCTCCAAGAGTTCAAGGTGGCATCGTTGAGTGAGGAGTGTAGTGCGGTGTTCAGAAATAGGATACCCTATAAGGAGAAGGATCCTGGATCTTTTACCATACCTGTGTCTATTGGTGGAAGACAGTTAAGGAGGACTCTATGTGATTTAGGAGCTAGCATCAACTTGATGCCTCTCTCTACTTATAAGGGATTAGGCATTGGGGAGGCGAGACCCACCATAATGGCCCTGCAGCTAGCAGATAGATCCATAGCCTACCCTGAAGGAAAAATAGAGGACATCCTAGTTCAAGTGGATAAATTCATATTCCTAGCTGATTTTATCATCCTGGATTATGAGGCTAACAAGGATGTTCCTATTATCCTAGGGCGACCTTTCCTGAAAACAGGTAGATCTGTGATAAATGTTCACGCAGGGACCATTAAGCTAAAAATGAATGATCAAGAGGTCCAGTTTAGCATCTATGATATAGTGAGGTATCCTGATGAGATAGAGAGTTGTTTTGTCATCCATGTCTTAGATGGAGTAATTTCTGAAACCGCCAGTGAGGAATTGAAGGGGATCCATGAGATGGGATTTGGAAATCTGAGTGAAAGTGAGTTAGAGAAGTTAGGAATGGAGGAGTTGACTCAGGGTTTGGATGAACAAGCAGAAACAACTATGTTTAGAAAAATCTTTGAGTCACTAGATTTGAAGGAAGGAGAGAGACCCTCTATGTTACCCTCAGTTCAAGAACCCCCAACATTAGATCTGAATCCCTTACCCCAACATTTAAAGTATGCATTCTTGGGTGATATGGAAACTCTTCCCATTATTATATCAACAAGTCTACCTCCTAAGGACGATCTTCAGTTGTTGCTTAATGTCCTTAAGCAACACAAGAAGGCCATAGGATGGACTCTAGCTGATATTCAAGGGATTAGTCATTCTTATTGCATGCACAAAATCACCTTAGAGGAAGGGACTTTCAAATCCATAGAGCCCCAAAGAAGACTTAACCCAACCATGAAAGAAGTGGTGAAGAAAGAAGTCATTAAGTGGCTGGATGCTGGAATTATCTACCCCATAGCAGATAGCAGTTGGGTCAATCCGGTCCAATGTGTTCCCAAAAAGGGAGGGATGACAGTAATTATTAATGAAGCTAATGAAATCATCCTTCTGGGGTAGTGAGCGGTTGGAGAGTCTGTATGGACTATAGGAGGCTAAACAAAACCACCAGGATAGACCATTTTCCTCTCCCGTTCATAGATCAAATGTTGGACAAACTGGCAGGTCAGGCCTTCTATTGTTTCCTTGATGGCTACAGTGGTTATAACCAAATAACCATTGCGCCACAAGACCAAGAGAAAATGACATTTACATGTCCATATGGTACCTTTGTCTTTCGAAGGATGCCATTTGGACTGTGTAATGCTCCTACGACCTTTCAAAGGTGCATGATGGCGATTTTCTCTGACTATGTAGAAGACATCATGGAGGTTTTCATGGATGACTTCTCGATTTTTGAAAACTCATTTGAGGCTTGCCTAGAGAATTTGGGGAAAGTACTCTAGCATTGTGAAGAGACACACCTAGTTCTAAACTGGGAAAAGTGTCACTTTATGGTTAGAGAGGGGATTGTGTTGGGACATAAGATATCATGCAAGGGTATAGAGGTAGATAGGACAAAGATGGAGATTATTGAGAAATTGGAACCACTCACAAATGTCAAGGGAGTGAGAAGCTTCCTTGGACATGCGGGGTTCTATAGAAGGTTCATCAAAGACTTCTCAAAAATCTCAAAGCCACTGTGTTCTCTCCTGAAAGTCAACAAACCCTTTATATTCAGTGAGGAGTGTCTCCATGCCTTTAATGTCCTCAAGTCAACTCTGGTCATTGCACCCATTATGTCCTCACCTGATTGGCAATTGCCATTCGAGTTGATGTGTGATGCAAGTGATTATGCGGTGGGAGTCATGCTAGGACAAAGGCAAAAGAAAGTAATACACCCGATTTATTATGCGAGCAAAACTTTGAATGAAGCTCAGATGAACTACACGACTACTAAAAAGGAGTTGCTAGCGGTAGTCTTTGCTTTTGAAAAGTTTCAGCCATATCTGGTTTGTACTAAGGTGGTGGTCTACACAGATCATGCTGCCATTAGGCATCTGCTGGCAAAGAAAGACGCCAAACCCAGGTTGATTAGATGGGTATTACTTCTTCAGGAGTTTGAAGTGGAAATTAGGGATAAAAAGGTGGTGGCAAACCATTTTTCTAGGATTGAGAATCATAAACCCTTACCCTTCCACTCCCATGAGCAGCCTTGTTGGTTGGCGAGGTCTAAGACACCAACCCCCCTTGGTTCGCGGACTATGCCAATTACTTGGCTTGCAATATCCTCCCCCCTGATTTTTCAGCACAACAGAAAAAGATGTTTTTGCATGAATCCAAATCTTTTATGTGAGACGATCCATGTTTATATAAACAGTGTGTAGATGGTATGATTAGGAGATGTGTGACTAAAAGTGAGATACCATCTATTCTAGAACATTGTCATTCGTCCCCCTGTGGAAGCCATTTTGGTGGCCAAAGGACTGCAACAAAGGTATTCCAGTCTGGCTATTATTGGCCATCTATCTTTAAGGATGCCCATATTTTTAGCAAGACTTGTGATACATGCCAGAGGAGAGGCAATATAGGCAAGAGAGAGGAAATGTCATTGACATACAACTTAGAGGTGGAGCTCTTTGATGTATGGGGAATTGATTTTAGGGTTAGAGGCCCTTTTCCTCCTTCTAAAGGGAATTTGTATATCTTAGTGGCAGTAGATTATGTCTCTAAGTGGGTAGAAGCCATGACATGTCAGAATAATGACACCAAAACAATGGTTAGATTCTTGCAAAGGCACATATTCACTAGATTTTGGACCCCAAGAGTCCTAATCAGTGATGAGGGCTCTCATTTTGTCAACAAGGCAATGAATACCCTTTTGGCGAAGTATAATGTAAAACACAAAATCTCCACCCCATCCCATCCACAAGCTAATGGACAAACTGAGGTGTCCAATAGGGAGATTAAGGGAATCCTTGAGAAGGTTGTCAAACCTCAAAGGAAGGATTGGTCTTACAGGCTGGATGAAGCCTTGTGGGCATATAGGACCGCCTTTAAGACCCCCATTGGAATGCCCCCATATAGACTTGTGTTTGGGAAGGCTTGTCACCTACCTTTTGAATTAGAGCATAAGGCATTCTGGCCCTTAAAGGAGCTAAACCTAAATCTAATTGCTGCAGGAGATCTGAGGTTGCTTCAATTGAATGATTTGGATGAGTTTAGGAGATTTTCTTATGAAAATGCAAAGTTTTATAAAAAAAGAACTAGAACTTGGTATGATGGGAAACTCATTCTAAAGATTTTCGAAGCAGGCCAAAGAGTTTTATTATTCAATTTCCGCCCCAAGATTTTTCCTGGTAAGCTTAGGTCTTGATGGTCAACCCCCTTCACAGTGATCGAAACTCTCACCCACGGTGCTATAAAGCTTCGTTGTGAGCAGGATGAAACAAAATTTCTAGTTAATGGACAACGTCTGAAACACTATTGAGGTGACAACTTCCAAAGGAATATTTCCACATGGGAGTGGAGTGATAACTGAGTGCAGTAAACCCTTCCTAAAAAAGAAAAAAAACTTAAAAAAAAACACAAAATTTGTACGTAGGTTGTTTTTCCCTTTATTCGTTGTCTAAGCATGTTAGAAGATTTAGTTATTTCATTCATTCTTTGATTCAGTTGTTTCATCTTTTTGTTCTTTTTTTTTTTTAATTATATCTAGTTATTGTTCGATTAAGTGTCGTTAGGTTGTAGAATGAAACATGCAAAGGTTGAAGGTATGAATTCTTTCTTCCATATCTCTGATGCCAAGCATGATTGTTCATCTTTTGTGGCTAGATTAAAGGTGGAATTTATGCTTCTCCCTCTTGAAATTTTTTCCAGCATACTAGTATAGGTTAATTTCTGTTTTTAGTAGAATAAAAATCTAAAGCATTTGAATTTTCATTGTAGCATGTAATCTAGGGTGAATGGAAACATGTGAAAACCTAGGATACAATTCTCTCTATTGTTTTAGGATAATAAGGGCCTGTTTGGTATGCAATCCGGATCCTGTTTTATGTTTTTGGATCATTGAATTCAGTGAATATGTGTTTGGCAGATGTGTTTTCGAAAACTGTTTTCGGATTCTGGGATTCAAATAGTAGAAATTCTGAAAACAACATTTTTATGTTTTCATTGTATCCAGATTCTGAATTTAAAATTTTAAAATACAGAATTATATTAAACAAAAATAAAAATAATAAATACAATATTTCATGTTATGAATTCAATTTACTTTTGTTAAATTAAAAAATATATAATATAATATATTATAAATTATAAAATATTATATTATAAAAAGATAATTCTATAAAATTTACAAAATCATTTCATAAATTAATTAATAATGACTTATATTCAATCTAATAATTAGTTTTGCAACTACAACTAATTTCATGGTCTATAAATATGTTATAAGGCACACTTTAAACAACTGTTTAGAATGAAATCAAATTTCTAAACCTGCTACCAAACACATATCTGAAAACATGAAATACAACTCTGTTTTCATTGAATCCCTTGTTTTCAAATTTCTGTTTTCAGATTGCGTACCAAACAAGCCCTAATATTCCTTGTTTGATGCTTCCCATTAATTTTTAATTGCATGCCTTAAAAAGAACGAGTAAATGTTGACTTTTTGCTTTATTTTTGTTTTGCAGGTTGATCTCTTTTAGGTTAGATGTTGTTGACCTTTAGGTTAGGTAGTTGGATAAAAGATAGGAGCTAGTTGGAAAAGGGAAAAAGATAAGAAAAAAGTTGCTTTGGGGATTAGTTGTGTTTTAGGGTAAAAGGGAATCCTAGACTTGGAAAGAAGCTAATATTCTAAAGTCAATCACTTCCTTAGGAATAAAAAAAACAGCAACATGGGCAATTTATGTGGCTTGACCATGCATGTGATGACTTAGTGGGGGACAAGAGTTGTCTTTTAGTGGGCAATTGTCTTGTGACCCATCTTTGCATGAATAGACCCTTTTAAATGCACCCAATGCATACTTGTTTCTTCAAATTACAAAGAGGGAAGTGTAAGTGAGAAACCCTTCTAACTTTGAGATCAAAAAGAAAAAAAAAGACAGCATCAAGTTAATCTCTTCTTCTCCCATTCCCTTAGCATTTTTCCTTGTAGGAACTCTTTTTCTTTTTCTTTTTGTTATCTCTTGCTGATTTCTTCATTTGCCAAGTTGCTTTTGCAATTCTTTTGGTTCATTGTGGAATCATAGGGGATACGAAAAAGATTTGAGCTAGGAGAAACCAATCTAGATAAAAATCTAGTTTAGGGAGAGTATTTCTTAGCTTAGGAAGCTTGCTGTCCATTCCTTAGAATTTTTCCAGTACCTTTCTCTCTTTTGCTTCATATTTAATTATGTAGCTACGAAGAAACAAAAGCAAGAAAGAGACCGAAAAATCGAAGAGTGCGATGATAGAAGTAAGCCCATCCAATCCTAGATCATCCACCCATTCTTCCTCTTCCTCGCGGAGTAAAGGAAAACAGGTGGTTAGTGAATGACCCTTAGAGGATGTACTTTGTAGGCCCCTGAACCACCAACACCTAACTCCAAAGATAAGAGAGAAAAGAAGAAGAAAGGGTACACTAGGGAAGAAAATCCTGAAGTGATGAAGGAAGTAATGTGTGAGGAAGATATCCCTGAGAGATTCATTAGTGAAAGAGCTAGAACAAAATATGAGGAGTTGAAGCAAAGAGCTCTTTTGCTAGAAAGAGGTTTCAACTTATGCTCAAGAGAGATTCCTCCCTTTCAATCCCAAAACATAGTAAATCTAGGTTGGGAAACGTTTTGTAAAGAACCCGAGGCTGCCATCCCCACCATAGTTAGGGAATTCTATGCGAACATCTATTTAGAGGAAAGGGTGTCCATAGTAAGGGGTAGATATGTTCATTGGGACATGGATACCATTAACTCCATGCTCGAATTGCCTTGCCAACTTTATGGTAGGATAAACGAGTTGTTAATGGCCCCATCCGACACTCAAATGAATGTCGCCCTAAGAACGGTGGGGATCAATGGGGCGAAATGGATGGTAAGCTCAACGGGAGCGAGGACTATGTTAGCTTCCTATTTAGCTCCCGAAGCGCACATGTGGCTCCCTTTCGTGAAGTTGAATCTCATGCCCACTTCGCATGATTCATCGGTCTCGAGGAGTCGAATCATGCTTCTTTATGGCATCCTCTCGGAATTGCAAATCGATGTAGGAAACCTAGTGGCTGGGGAAATAGAAGGGTGTGCGAAGAAAAAGAGTGGAAAAATCTTCTTCCCTAGTTTAGTAACTTCCCTTTGCATTAGAGTCGGGGTTCCTTATTATATTTGAGAAGATAAAATCTTAGCTAGCGGACCTTTAGACACCATTCTAGACCATCACACCCAAGTTGGTTCAAATAAAGGAATGAGGTTAATGGTAGGAATAAATCAACTCATACACCAAAACAATGTGATGATGAGCATGATGCACCATATGCAAGATCAATCACATTGTTATTGGGAGTATGCTCGAGAAAGGGACTTAGCCCACCAAGCCGCTATGCAAGCCAATTTTTCAAACCCCTACCCAAATTTCCCCGAATTCCTCCACTCCATTTTGCAGCCTTGGATGCCGTTAGGTGATGATGAAGGAGATGAGGTCAACAACGAGGAAGAGGAGGAAACCCAAGAAGAGGAAGACGAGGAGGATGACTACTAGAGCAAAAGAGGGAGACCCTGTTCCCTTTTCTCTTTAGTATTATAAGTTGTTTTGCTTGTTGTCTTTTGTTTAACAAGTGATAAGATAACACATGCTTATAAAAGGGAAATAAATCAACAAATTGCAAAAAGGGACAACAACAAATTATAAAAAAAAATCTTTTTCGTAGGGAGGCCAGGTAACTCCCCCAAACTTGAAATGATCACAAAATCAAAGTTTACTAATTTTGGAGCGCTCTTAAAAGATGTATAGGTTACCTAACTTGTCATGGCTTCTAGCTTTTGAAATCTTTGGCCTAGGAGTTGAATCCTAACTAGTTTGATTGACATACTAACCATAACCGCACTAGAGAACCCTTATGATAAACTTGACCTTGAGAAACACCAAACAAGATAGCATACCCTTGCCTCAAACACAAGCAACAACTCTTATTTTTATTCACCCTAAGATTTTTTCTTAACTTTTCAGTTTTAATGTGTTTCAAACCAAGTTTCTACAAAAGACAACACACTTTTTACCATTAAAAACATGCAAAAACTTAGTTTTTATGAAAGGGACAACAACCATGTTTCTTATTTTTACTTGCTCAAACATAGTGAATCAACTAACTACCTACATCATGCATAACCAAGACCATGAAAATCAGCGACTAAATATGGTTTTCAGTAGTCAAAACAGAGCATTTAGAAGTCCTAAAGCAAGTAAATATCAAAGAATTCTCAGCAGAAACCATTACAACCAACAAAACCAACACATGCTTATAAAGAGGAAATAAATCAACAAATTGCAAAAAATGACAACAACAAATTATAAAGAAAAATAAAAACAAAAGACAACAAACAAAATAACTTATAATACTAAAAAGAAAAGGGAACAAGGCCTCCATTTTTTGCTCTAGTAGTCATCCTCCTCGTCTTCCTCTTCTTGAGCTTCCTCCTCTTCCTCGTTGTTCACCTCATGTCTTTCATCATCACCCGACGGCATCCAAGGCTGCAAAATGGAGTGGGGGAATTCGGAAAAATTTGGGTAGGGGTTTGGAAAATTGGCTTGCATAGCGGCTTGGTGAGCTAAGTCCCTTTCTTGGGCATACTCCCAATAACAATGTGATTGATCTTGCATATCGTGCATCATGCTCATCATCACATTGTTTTGGTGTATGAGTTCGTCCATTCCCACCATTAACCCCATTCCTTTATTTGAACCAACTTGGGTGTGATGGTCTAGAATGGTGCCTAAAGACCCGCTAGCTAAGATTTTATCTTCCCAAATATAATAAGGAACCCCGACCCTAATGCAAAGGGAACTAACTAAACTAGGGAAGAAGATTTTTCCACTATTTTTCTTTGCATACCCTTCTAGATTTTTTCACTCTTTTTCTTTGCACACCATTCTATTTCTCCAATCACTAGGTTTCCTACATCGATTTGCAATTCCGAGAGGATGGCATAAAGAACATGATTCGACTTCTCGAGACAGTTGAATCATGTGAAGTGGGTATGAGATTCAACTTCACGAAAGGGAACCACATGTGCGCTTCGGGAGCTAAATAGGAAGCTAACACAGTCCTCGCTCCCGTTGAGCTTACCATCCATTTCGCCCCATTGATCCCCATCGTTCTTAGGGCGACATTCATTTGAGTGTCGGATGGGGCCATTAACAACTCGTTTGTCATATCATAAAGTTGGCAAGGCAATTCGAGCATGGAGTTAATGGTATCTGTGTCCCAATGAACATATCTACCCCTTACTATGGACACCCTCTCCTCTAGATAGATGTTCGCATAGAATTCCCTAACTATGGTGGGGATGGCAGCCTTGGGTTCTTTACAAAACGTTTCCCAACCTAGATTTGCTATGTTTTGGGATAGGAAGGGAGCAATCTCTCTTGAGCATAAGTTGAAACCTCTTTCTAGCAAAAGAGCTCTTCGCTTCAACTTCTCATATTTTGTTCTAGCTCTTTCACTAATGAATCTCTCAGGGATATCTTTCTCACACATTACTTCCTTCATCACTTCAGGATTTTCTTCCCTAGTGTACCCTTTCTTCTTCTTTTCTCTCTTATCATTGGAGTTAGGTGCTGGTGGATCAGGGGCCTCCAAAGGATATGCATCCTCTAAGGGCCATTCACTAACCACCTTCTTTCCTTTACTCCGCGAGGAAGAGGAAGAATGGGTGGATGATCTAGGATTGGATGGGCTTACTTCTATCATCGCACTCTTCGATTTTTCGGCCTCTTTCTTGCTTTTGCTTCTTCATAGCCACATGATTAAATATGAAGCAAAAGAGAGAAAGGTAATGGAAAAATTCCAAGGAATGGACAACAAGCTTCCTATGCTAAGAAAGACTCTCCCTAAGTTAGATTTTGATCTAGATTGGTTTTTCCTAGCTCAAATCTTTTTCGTATCCCCTATGATTCCACAATTAACCAAAAGAATTGCAAAAGCAACTTGGCAAATGAAAAAATCAGCAAGAGGTAGCAAAACAAAAAAAAAAAAAAAAAGAAAAAGAGTTCCTTCAAGGAAAAAATACTAAGGAAATGGGAGAGGAAGAGATTAAATGGTTGCTGTCTTTTTTTTTTCTCTTTTCTTTGATCTCAAGGTTAGAAGAGTTTTTCACTTATACTTCCCTTTTTGTAAGGTGGACAAACATGCTTGCATTGAGTGCATTTAAAAGGGTGTATGCATGCAAAGATGGGTCACAAGACAAGTGCCCACTAAAAGACAACTCTTGTCCCCTACTAAGTCATCACATGCATGGTCAAGCCACACAAATTGCCCAATGCATGTTGTATTTTTTTTTTTTATTATTCCTAGGGAAGTGATAGACTCTATAATATGGACTTCTTTCCAAGTCTATGATTCCCTTCTACCCTAAAAGACAACTAGTCCCCAAGACACTTTTTTAATCTTTTTCCCTTATGAACTAACTCCTATCCTTTCTCCAACTACCTACCCTAAAGGTCAACAACATCTAAATCTAAGAGAGGTCAACCTGCAAAACAAAAATAAAGCATAAAGTCAACATTTACTCATCCTTTCTAAGCCATGCAATTAAAAATTGATGGAAAACATCAAACTAGGAATATTATTATCCCAAAACAATAGAGAGAATTGTATCCTAGATTTTCACATGCTTCCAGTGAATATGTGCCTTTGCAAGAATCTAACCACTGTTTTGGCATCATTATTCTGACATGCCATGACTTCTACCCACTTAGAGACATAATCTACTGTCACTAAGATGAACAAATTCCCTTTAAAATGAGGAAAATGGCCCATGAAATCAATCCTCCATACATCAAAGAGCTCCACCTCTAAGATGTATGTCATGGACATTTCCTCTCTCTTGCCTATATTGCCTCTCTTCTGGCATGAATCACAAGTCTTGCTAAAAATATGGGCATCCTTAAAGATAGATGACCAATAATAACCAGACTGGAATACCTTTGCTGCAGTCCTTTGGCCACCAAAATGGCCTCCATAAGGGGGGGGGGGGGGACGCATGACAATGCTCTAGAATAGATGGTATCTCACTTTTAGTCACACATCTCCTAATCATACCATCTACACACTGTCTATATAAACATGGATCGTCCCACAGAAAAGTTTTGGATTCATGCAAAAACCTCTTTTTCTGTTGTGCTGACAGATCAAGGGGGAGGTTATTGCAAGTCAAGTAATTGTTAGTCTGCGAAACAAGGGGGTTGGTGTCTTCGACCTCGCCAACCAACAAGAGCTGCTCATCAGGAATGTCATCTCTTATGTGGGAGTGGGAGGGTAAGGGTTTATGATTCTCAATCCTAGACAAATGGTCTGCTACCACATTTTCTGAACCCTTTTTATCCCTGATTTCCACTTCAAACTACTGAAGAAGTAATACCCATCTAATCAATCTGGGTTTGGCGTCTTTCTTTGCCAACAGATACCGAATGACAACATGATCTGTGTAGACCACCACCTTAGTACCAACCAGATATGGCCGAAACTTTTCAAAAGCAAAGACTACCGCTAACAACTCCTTTTAAGTAGTTGTGTAGTTCATCTGAGCTTCATTCAAAGTTTTGCTCGCATAATAAATAGGGTGTATTACTTTCTCTTGCCTTTGTCCTAGCATGACTCCCATAACATAATCACTTGCCATCACACATCAACTCGAATGGAAATTGCCAATCAGGTGAGGGCATAATGGGATGGGTGCAGTGACCAGAGCTGACTTGAGGACATTAAAGGCATGGAGATACTCCTCATTGAATATAAAAGGCTTGTTTACTCTCAGGAGAGAACACAATGGCTTTGAGATTTTTGAGAAATCTTTGATAAACCTTCTATAGAACCCCGCATGTCCAAGGAAGCTTCTCACTCCCTTGACATTTGTGGGTGGTTCCAATTTCTCAATAATCTCAATCTTTGCCCTATTTTTAAAGATGCTCATTTCTATAGTAAAACTTGTGATGCACGTCAAAGAGTAGCAACAATAGAGAAAATGGATGAAGTGCCTGAATTACTCGATGTTTGGGTATAGACTTTATGAGTCCATTTCCTCCTTCCTTTGGCAACATTTACACTTTGATGGTTGTTGATTATGTGCCCAAATTGGTGGAAGCAATTGCTTGTTCTATGAATGATGCTAGAACTGTTTTACAATTTATGCATTAACACATTTCACTAAATTTGGTACACCGAGAGTCTTGATAGAATGCTTAGTAATTTGCTTGCTAAATACCATGTTAAACATAGAATTTAAACTCCTTATCACCCTCAGTCTAATCACCAGACTGAGTTGTCATACAGGGAAATAAAAGGGATTTTGGAGAAAGTTGTGCATCTAATTAGGAAGTATTGGTCCAATAGACTAGAAGATGCTTTGTGAGCTTATAGAACAACTTTTAAAACACCTCTAGCAATGTCTCCTTATAAATTAGTTTTTGGAAAAACTTGTCATTTACCATTTGAACTGGAACATGAAAAATTTTGGGATATTAAGGAGCTAAACTTTAGTTATGCTGATGATGGAGCATTAACATTGATGCAACTGAATGAAATGGATGAATTCAAAAAGAGAAGGAACGGAGCAAGTCCAAGCCATTGAGCTAAGAAGTGGCAAATCCTTAGTATCTAGAGAGATGAATGTTGAGACCGGACAAAAGGAAAAAGACCTAGAAGAAGAGATGAGTGAGAGGTTGGAAAAACCAACAATTAGGGAAACTGAAGGAGTTCAAGAGAAATCCGAAAGTTCAAACCCTAAGGTTGCGAAGGGAGCAACAGTTGTTGTTCTTGAGTTTAAACCACCACCACCTCTTTACCCGCAGAGTCTGAACAAAAAAAAAGCCAAAGAAGCTCATTTTGAGTTTGGCAGCTTGCTCAATGGTCTTATTCACAATCTAATGCCAGAAAAAATTTGACTCATATCACATGTAACAAGTACTAAAGCTAATGTCAGCAACCTAATGTTAACAACCTATTGTTAGCAAAAATTTGACTCATATCACATGCAACAAGTACTAAAGTTATATAGGGAAGAGGTTTTGACCAAAGAGTTAGCCTAGCTATCCCATCCTAGCTGAAAAAGACCATCATGACAACAGTTTTTATGACAGTAATTTTGTACTTGACAAGTTGTTTTCTTGTTATTCTAAGGCTAGGAAAAGACAATTGATGCTCTTATTCATGTTCCAAGCTTACCCATGATCTAACTATATAGGAGAAGTGTGGATAGTAAGTGGGCAAGTTTGAAGAGTTGAAGAAAAATTGAAGGCAAAGGCCGAGAACACCAAAAGCCGAGAGCTTAATTAAGGTTATTCTTTGCTTCTCTTTTGCATGTTTTTTTTCTTCTTTCTTTCTTTTTCTACCTCAAGCTATCCTCCCCAAGCTTAATCATATAGAAGAGAGGAAAAGGTAGAGGTAAAAAGGCTAAGGAGGCCAAGAACCTTAAGTCTCATGAAGGGATTGGAAGCCAAGCTGAAGGAGCCTTTACTTCTATGATGTAGGCTTATATTAGTCAAGGATTTAACATTGTATTTAGAATCATTTTTTTATTAAACAGGTTACTGTTTAACCGTGGGGTTATTATAATTACCCTTCATTTAAGTTGTTTCTAGATTTTAATAAGCCTTAGGCTAAATTCGGGCTTCCCACTTGTATAAATAGGTGGGCTCACCTATCTTTGAAGGCAATAGAAAAATTTTGTTTGAGTTTCATGGAGCATTTGATACATCAAGTGGTATCAGAGCACGCCCGGTCCAAGCGTGGAAAATGTTTTTTGGGCTATTTGATAATTCAACCCTACTGGACACATATCGTAGATTGAATTCCATGGAATCGACCATGGAAGAAGTCAAACAAGAAGTTCGAGAATTAAAACAGATGATGGGGGCAATTCATTCAACAATTGAATTTAACAAACACACACCCTCAGTTTTGGGAAAACCCAACAAATCTTGGAACTAATAATCAAGTTCAAGAAAATCAAGAACTTCATCAAAATCCTCAAAGAAGAGAAGAAAATCGACTGCCTAGGAGAAGTTTAGAAATAAGAATTCCAAGATTTATGAACCACAATTCTGAATCCTCGGGAGAAGATGAGTTTGTTAATTAGAGACATCAAGATTATGAAGCTGGATTGATTAGAAGACAACGACGGTTCAACAATGAAGTTCAAGATTGAAAATGAAGATAGATTTACCTAGTTTCAATGGGAAGGATGGATGTTGAAGCCTTCTTAGATTGGGTAAAAGAGGTTGAAAGCTTCTTCGAATACACATACCCCAAAGGATAAAAAGGTAAAACTTGTAACTTTCAAACTTCAAAGTGGGGCATCGGCTTGGTGGGATCAATTACAAAATAACCGAGGATATTATGGCAAAGAACCCATCAAGAAATGGCCAAAGATGCTGCGTTTATTGAAGAAGTGTTTCCTTCCTCTCAACTATCAACAAATACTCTAATGGGCCCTTTTCTCCCCTCTAATGGAAATATATATATTTTGGTGGCTGTGGACTATGTCTCCAAATGGATTGAAGCAATAGCCTGCCCAGTGAATGATGCCAAGACAGTCATGCGGTTCTTACATAAGCATATCTTCACTAGGTTTGGAACTCCTCGAGCCTTAATTAGTATTGAAGGCTATCATTTTGTGAATAAAGGCATGACTGCACTCTTAGGTAAATATAATGTCAAACACAAGATCTCAACTTCATACCACCCGCAGGCCAATGGACAAGCCGAAATCTCTAATAGGGAAATCAAGAAGATTCTGGAAAAAGTAGTAAATCCTAGCAGGAAGGATTGGTCCTTTCGGCTGGAAGACTCTTTGTGGGCCTATAGGACAGCTTTTAAAACCCCCTTGGGCATGTCTCCTTATAGGTTGGTTTATGGAAAGGCCTGCCACTTACCTCTTGAGTTTGAGCATAAGGCATTTTGGGCCCTGAAGGAGCTTAATCTGGATCAATCCGCAGCCGGAGCCTTCAAGTTGCTTCAACTTAATGAATTGGAAGAGCTCAGATTATTCTCCTATGAAAATGCTAAGTTTTACAAGGAGAAGGTTAAGCTGTGGCACGATAGAAAAATTGTGCACAAACATTTTGAAAAAGGACAGAAGGTGTTGTTGTTTAACTCCCGGTTGAAATTGTTCCCTGGTAAATTAAAATCCAAGTGGTCTGGTCCCTTTACCATCATGGAGGTGTTCCCCCATGGTGCTGTTATGCTTAGGGATGAGAGGAACAGACGGGACTTCAAGGTTAATGGTCAGAGATTGAAACATTATTGGGGGGAAGAATTCCAAAGAAGTATAGCCTCCCAGAGGCTAGCTGATACTTAATCATGTTCTAAGCACGTTTTAATAATGTGGAGTGCACTTCCAACCTCAGCCTTTCTCTCATTTTCTTATCCTTCGTTCAAATAGTTTTTCTTATTTACGTTCATTTCATTAATTAATTTCTTGGTTGATTTGTTCTTTCCTTTTTTAGCTTTCTATCGGTAGATAAATTAAGAGGTTATTTCATACCACCTCTGGTGTCAGGCCCCAATGCTCGACAGCTGCAGGCCATTGCTGAAATGCATCCTCTTTGCTAGAGCTTTTATTGTGACGTTGACAACACTGGCAAAAAGGGAAAGGAATCTGAATTGTATCAGACCTGTCTCCTCGGTAATAAATGAAGCCTGCCGGCAATTGGCTAAAATACAAATTAAGAGATTTGGACTGATTTGGTTGAACTCTCCACGATTGCGCCACATAGACCCTTGCTCGAGGATTGAAGTCTTTAAATTGCCCAGCTCATTAAGAGTTTTTCATCTGCCCAAGAAGCACCTTGCATGCTTTAGCTTCTGTACTCCAAGTTGCTGCGAGCATTCCCTTCCCATGGCTCCGAAGAAGGCTAAGATTAAGAAGGCTAAAGCGGTAGCTCCTGTTACAGCATCGGACGACCACGTACAGAATGAGCCTGCTCCAGTTCTGTTGCCTCCCCCTCCTCAGCCTAAGGCTTCTAAGCAACCCAAATCAAAGGGCAGGAAGAAGAGTGTTGTAGCTACAAAGCCAGCTGCCGAATCACCTGAGGAATCTATCCCTCAGTTGGCAGGAGGAGAAATTGCTGAGGAAGCACCCGTCGGATCGCCTGAACCTTCCAACCCTCGTAGGAAGTCCTCAAAGAAGAAGGAGAAAACTTCCCATGTCCGCTCCAACCAGTCTCCACCACGTTTTATAACTGAGCAAGCTAGAGAGCGGTTTGCCATATTACAATCCAAGGAGCTCTTCTTAGAAAGAGGTTTTGCTGCTCCATTCGTCGATCTTCCTCATTTTATCAAGGCCAACATCATTAATCATGGGCGGATTTTTTTACAGAAACCACGGTAACCCAGTGGCTTGGCTCTCTGTCTCGGTAAGGGAGTTTTACGCCAACTTTGAAGATACGGGTGAATTTCGCGTCATCGTTCGTGGAAAATTGGTGGATTGGTCTCCTGAAGCCATCAACAAGCTGTATGAGCTACCCGATATCCCTCGGGCCAACTATAATGGGATGGTGTTGAATCCTTCCACCGCTCATCTGAATGCAGCCCTGCGGCTGATAGGGTTGAAAGGTGCTCGACCGGTTCGAGATCTTTTCAAGCAGCTTATCGGACGGATGAGGCGAATGTGTGGCTTTCCTTCCTCAAGAACAGACTACTTCCAACAACACATGATTCCACTGTCTCAAGTGAGCGAATGTTGCTTACCTATGCAATTTTGAAGGTTCTGAGCATTGATGTAGGACGAATCATTGCGGAGGAAATTCGGACGCACGCCAAGAAAACTGCTGGCAAACTCTTTTTCCCTAACACTATCACTAAGCTTTGTCTGACTGCAGGTGTAGATGTTGATCCTTCTGAGAACAGGCTGACTGATTCCTCTATGTTTGATAATGCTGCTATTGAGAGAGTGAGTCGAAGAGATCACAAGGGAAAGGGTGGTTTTGCTGCGGGGCCCACGAAACTTCTTGAACAACAAGAGATCATGCTGAAGCAAATGGAATACTCCAGTGCACGCACTGACAGCTAACTTCCCTGCTCACCATACTGATTTTCCTACCTTCCCAGAGACTGTCTTAAATCCTTGGGCACCCTCATCGTTTGTGGTGGATGAGGAAGTGGACACTCAAGATCGCATCCCTGGAGATGAAGACTGATCCAACAGGGAAGTTCTGCCCTTTTTGTTCAGCTGGTAGTTGTCTCTTTGGTAGTTAGTGTGTTGTGTTTTTCATGTTCTGTCTGCCCTATGTGTACTTGCTTGTTGTTGCTTTGTCAGTCTTTAGTCTAGACAAAGTGTGCTTTGTCCGTCTTTTCCATTTTGTGACTTCTTTTGTGCTAGTTTAGGTGGTCGGTTGTTGTGAATTTCATTAGGTTATCCACCGGCGTAAGGAAAAAAAATTTCAAACTAATGGTTGTTGGTGAGCTCGCCACCATAGTGAAATGAAACTTATGGTTTGACTAGTGTGTCCCTCTTCTTTTTCTTGCTTCGATGCGCTTAATCGTGCTTTCAAATTGCTTGCCATAATCCCTTTAATTTAACACAATGGTTGTAGCAACCTTATGGTGCCCCTAGCTTGCTAACCACCAACTCTTGAGAATTTGCTCCTTTAAACTTAGATTAAAAAGTTTGGATGCTCATTGCCTTTAGTTTTCCAGAAAACTAACTAAGTTTGGGGGGACCTTCCCTTGCTTCTTTACTCATTGGGGACAATGAGCACATTAAGTTTGGGGGTAAGGCTCCCTAGTAATAAAAGTTATCACTCCTAGGAGCATTCCTCTTCTCTTTATGACTCGTGTGGGCCCTCTTAAAAAAAAAGAGAAGAAAAGAAAAGTGAAGTTTGAGAGTTATTCCTCTACCCTAGTTTCCTATTAAACCAGAGTTGGACATGACACCCATGCTCACCTTTGAGTTGAACAGTAATAAAGAGATATGAATATGCCTAGGCAACCCAATTTAGTAGCAGGGCTCGTTGTTAAGTAGCCTTCATCACAAATGTTGGTGCTTAAATCGAAGGTTCTGTTTACAAGAAGGGTTCTCTCTAACTTCTTTAGTAAAATAAGTTCAAAAAAAAAAAATAAAAAAAAAGAGAACTAAGTTAAAGCCTAGTATAAGTTCTCGTTGCTTAGGTGAGTTGCATCATCAATGTGGCCATTCTAAGAACTAAGGAGAAGTTTATGCATAGGTGAGTGGCTAGGAGAACCTAAGGGAATGAATGTTTGCCTACTTAAGCATAAGGTTAGCTTTGTAGGATTCTTAGGAGTGATAACTCTTGTTGCTGAAAAAAAAATGCTTGCTGAAAAAAAAAAAACTAAGGGCAGTAGAACTCATTCTTATTTTTGTGAGTTTATGGGGTGCATAGTGAAATTCGAAGATGGATTAAGTGCTAGTGAGTTGTGGGGTTGTTTTGTGAAGCTTGCTACTTTTGATTTGAAAGAAAAAAAAATTGATTATGGCAAATCTTGTGAAGACTAAGTTTTGAGGAACTTTGGAAAGAAAAAGAAATGAGACTGCTATATCAGTAACCATTTGTATCATTTGACTGCTCAATCATTTTCTTTTGAGCTTAGTGGTGATTGTTTTTTCTTAGTGGGATTAGAATGTTTAAGCATTACTCAGGGACGAGTAATGATTTAAGTTTGGGGGTTTGTTAGCTCTTAGAATGAGAGCTAAGATTGAGCTTTTATTGTGATCATTCCTTGGTATTTCGAGATTTTTTGACTGTTTTAACCCCTTGATTAAGTACTTTTGTGCGTTAATATCTACAGATTACTTTTGAAGTACCATAAGGTCATTAAAGTACTTTTCATTGTTGAATGCTATCTTTTGGCCATATTTTCAGGAGTTTTGGGTAGATGGATGCTTTGAAGTGTGGAAGGTCTGCTTCGAGTCAGCAGAGTCGTGCAATTGCCAAGGATAAAGATTGCTGGAGCTCAATTCTGATATCAGATGCAGAATGCACACGTGGACAAAATTCATTAATTGAGCTGGATAGAAAATGCCCTATCAACTGGTGTGAGCCAATGAGAGGCCTTCTTGTCATTACCCTTTTGTCTATTCAACCCTTAATTCGAGGTGGATACGGTATAAATGTCTCTTTTTGGCTGTATTAGAGAGGGGAGGAAAAAGAAGAAGAAGAACCCGATTTGGAAAGAAGACAAAGAGCGGATTTGTAGCAAGCCGAATTCGAGGAAGCTTTCTCATTCTGGAATGAAGCTGGGGAGGACCGAGAAGGGCTTGAGAACTTCACCAATCTGTTTATTCTTCATTCCTTTTACTCTTACTCTTCTATTTTGTAACTAAGACCACTTTAAGTATGTTTAGTATTAGTTTTACTGCTTTATTGTTGCCCCTTCTTAATACCATGAACTAATCACCTTTGGGTGAGGATTAGGAGAATTTATGTGAATGCAATTTTAATGAAAAAGTAATTTACTCCAACCTCACTCTTGTGCCTTGTGATTTTATTGCTTAACTAAGGTTTGTTTGACCATCTCATCTTAGTATTGTTTATTCCAACTTGGGAAAGGGAAGAATAAACCGATTTCAAGGCATGACACTAGTTCTGATTAAGAGATTCACTTCTCTCAGGTGATTGAGGAGTCTAGGAATTGTCACTCACCTAGTGTTAACGGTAGGAGCTAAAATTAAGGTGTGTAATGAAAATTAAGTGCCTAAATCGCGAGGAAATCTGGAAAGATTCCGTGAATTATACTGTTTTGAGCTCTGGTGCAGTTTTAAGCTCTAGCATTAAGATTGCTGAAGCATAATTTCATCCCTAATCCTATCCCCTTTTTACTATTTTCGTTAAAACTTGTGTTGCTGCTGTCTTGCTGTTTTTAATCCTCTTCTGCATTACTTGAGCATTTCAATTGTTACTTTTAATTTCGGATTTCAATATTCATTTCATTTATGTTGGTTACCCTTACTCATTAAACTCAACTCACCCCTGTGAATTTCCTACAACTAATCCCTTAGGAGACGATTAAAATACTTATCACTTGCTGCTTAGATTGTGTATGCTTGCACAGTTTAGGAGTGTTTTCTTAATAATTTACACACCCCTTTTAAGCAAACAGGAACTTAACTTGGCAAGATAGAATTCACTCCTTCCCGCCTACTAGGGTAAGTAGAGGAATGCTCCCTTAAGTGGTGTCTCCGGGATTTGAACAAAGGGTCCGACCCTCTCATTGACCCGAGAGGGACTCTGTTTGTTGGTAGGACCACAAAAAAAATTGTTTATTAGAGGGGCACTGGTACTTAAGGTACAAGATGTAACCCAGGGGTAAAACGGTAATGTGACCCAGCTGGTGTTACGAACATTCGTGAAGGATTGAGTTGTTGTTATTGGTCAATATCCGTGGACACGTAAATATATATGCAAAGAGAGAAGAGTGCAAATTGCATGGACTTTAGTGGAGTGTTCCTGCAGTTAACGAATGTTGATTGGGAGGTTAATGAGATTAACCGAGCAATCTCGTATCGTTGGAGCTTCTGATCTTTAGGTACATTAGGTCCACCTAGCTCGTAAAAGGGTTCTTAGATCATTTGAATTTGAAACGTTCAAATTCATAAGGGAATAAACTTAATGTATATTGATACGATGTAATATATAGTTTTGCAACTATATATTATAAATTTAATGTGAATATGATTCATATTAAATTAGATGAGAGAATTAAATATTTGAAAGAGTTCAAATATTAAATTCAAATGTGAATATGATTCATATTTGAAAACTATAGGTTAAAATTTAATGTACATTTGATGTGTATTAAACTATAGATTAAGGGGTAAAATGATTAAATAAGATTTAATCATTTTTATATTTAATTAAATTAGATTAAATTAAATGTATTAATTACTTAATTTATTAATTAATTTGGGAACGTGTCATGATGACACGTTCCCACTACTCACCAACTCCCCCTCGATAGGGAGTGGAGAGTTATCCACTGTGATGTCCTTCTCCTGGTGAGAAGGGTAGGAAGATAGAATTGATCGATCAATTCAATTGACTGAAAAAAAAATTCTCTCTCTCTCACACTCTCTAGAATTCCCAAAAATTCTTTCAATTGTTGGAATCCTTCCCACAAACGATTTTGATCTAAGTTGTACTCAGAGGATAGAAGGTTCTCCTGTTGGTGGTGTTCTGTTGGAGAAAAGCAGAGAAGCAGAGAAGTTCCTGCGTTGCTATTTATCGTGGAACAAGGAGTTGCTGTACCTGGAAAAACTACAAAGGTAATCTTTTTTCTTCTTTTAAGTTTAAATTGTTAAACTTTAGCATGTTTGCATGTATTTATCCATGCCTAATTAGATTAGATAAACATGTTTGTTCTGTTTTGTCAATGTACTGGTTTTTGCATTTCAACAAAAATAAACTTGCATATTATGATTCCAAATACGTTTCCGCTGCTCAAGGAGATCAGATCTCCATCATAAACTTAATCCAATAAACTAAGGTCCAAGGTCATATTATTAGAGAGAACTTGAACAGTGTCTAGTGGACACACGAGGGGGATCACGTTCGAGTTAATAACCCGAACGGTATACAGTGGACGGATAGGGTTGGGCATCTCATCCTTGTGACTGTGGATGTGACCCGCTTTGTATTAGATACAAACGAGGTGATCCAGCTCGTTCATGTGGTAGACATGCGAGTGAGGGTATCCTGTGCAATGAGATTATGCAAGACCGGACTGTGAATTATTAGACCTACTAATGAACATCGTTAATAGTATAAGACATATATCTTCATAGATGACCATTAGTGACTCGTCCTTAATCTTGAGCGTGTAACGAACTTCTGTCTGCGGGGGTCTGTCCTTTGACTAGTACAGGTGAGGGTGACCTGAGTCGCTCGCCCAATATGCCTATCTTCTTGGGGACAGGACCACGTGGGAAGTAGAGAACTTAACTACGCGAGAAGGAATTCACTCGTTCCCGAGCTAGGAAAACTAGAAAGCTTGTTCCCTTAAGTGCTGACTCCAAGGCTTGGACAACAGGCACCAACCCTCTCACTGGCTCGAGAGGGATGTTGTTTATGGTTGGACCATGCAACAAAGTTATTCATTAGAGGAGCAGTGGAACGTATTTAACAAGAGGTAGACACAGGGGTAAAACGATAATTTGACCCAACTGTGACTACGAATAACCTCGAAGAGTCGGCTCACGGGCATTGGTTATATCGATGGACACAACTTGTCCTACAGTGAAGAGAGTGCAACTACGGGCTTTAGTAGAGTGTTACCGTAGTTAATGAATGTTGATTAACTAGGTCAAAGAGTTTGATCGGTTAATTTCGTATCATTGGAGCTTGTCATTTGTGTTGGGGTTTGTGCCCTAAAACTCGTAGTTTGTAAATTTTGTTCTAATTAATGTAATAAAGAGTTATTATTTTCAATAAAAAGTTATTGTTCGTTATTTACGATATTGCTCTTATATTAACCCTGAATCCAATAAACTAACATCGAAGGTTGTAAATGAAAGAGTCTAGATTAAGAAAGCGGAAGCAATTTTGGATCTTGAACACTCTAAGTTGATCAATTTTGTAAAATAAAATGCATGCTCAAAGTTGGAAAAACTGGGAGTTAAGAGACTTACCTTTGAAGATCAAATTCTCTTCACCCGGTGGATGATTTTCAACACGAACACTTCGTGGACAACCGTTAGAGTCTTCCCTACTATCCTCAGGCCTTGGAACGGATTGTGGGATCCTAGGTTAAGAGAATTTGGAACAAAAAACCACAAGGCCACTAACTCGGGCCAGAAATGTTTACTGTAAAATTCTCTCAAAACACCTCAATGTTGGGATGTATGTCCTCATCTCGTGTAGTTTGTAATATTTCAAGTTGTAAATGAATAAGAGTTATTTATTTCAACATTGTGTAATAAATAAGAGTTATTTATTTAAACTTTGTGTCTTACATTTTTCATAAACTTAATCTAATAAACTAAGTTTCAGGGTCATTGCATTATGAGAGAACTAAGAACTTGAACGATGTGTAGCGGACACACAGGGAGGATCACATTCGAGTTAATGACCCAAATGGTCTACAGTATATGGATAGGGTTGGAGACCTAATCCTGGACACACTGTGAATGCGGCCCGCTTTGTATTAGATACAAACGAGGTGATCCAACTCGTTCATGTGGTTGACATACGAGTGGGGGCATCCTGTGCAATAAGATTGTACAAGACCGGACCGTGAATTATTAGACTTACTGATGTAACACCGTTAACAGTATATAGCTAATAAATTCGTAGATGACCATTAGTGACTCGACCTTAATCCTGAGCGTGTCACAAACTTCTGTCTGCGGGAGTCTGCTCTTTGACTAGTACGGGTGAGGGTGACCACTGATGCTTGCCCAATATGCCTATCTTCTCAGAGGCAGGACCACGTGGGGAGCTGGGAACTTGACTACGCAATAAGGAATTCACTCGTTCCCGACTTAGGGAAAGTAGAGGGGTTGTTCCCTTAAGTGCTGTCTCCAGGGCTTGAACAACGGGGCCCAACTCTCTCATTGAACTGAGAGCGTTGTTGTTTATGGTTGGACCATGTAACGTAGTTGTTCATTAGTGGAGTAGTGGGACTTAAGGAGCAAGAGGTAGACACAGGGGGTAAAACGGTGCTTTGACCCACCGTGACTACGAACAACCCGTGAAGGGTCGACTCATGGGTATTGGTTATATCGATTGACACAACTTGTCCTACAGTTATGAGAGTGCAGCTACGGGTTTTAGTGGAGTGTTACCGTAGCTAATGAATGTTGAATAACCGGATCAAAGAGTTTGACAGGTTCGTCTCGGATCATTGGAGCTCGTCACGTGTAGGTTCATTAGATCCCTTGGTTGGCTCAAATTGGACAAATTGAGGGTTTACAGTTTGGTGTGAATTTGAAGTGTTCAAATTCATTATTTGGGTATTTATGTCGTTTATATGAGATATAGATGACATAATGTATAGTTTGATGTGAATGAGATTTATAATAAACTATAGTATAGCCTAATTGATTAATTAATGCAAATTGGAGAAATTGAATTGAGAGAAATTAAATTGAATGTGATTCAATTTAAAATTCCACATTTATGCAAATGAGATTTGTATAATAAGGTATGAGATACTTTATATAATGTGATATGCAAATATGATTTGTATATCATATAGTTGTGGTAAAATGGTGAATTAGTGGAGGTTTTAACTCCACCACACCCCATTATAAAAGGATGCATTCAAAGGGATCTCAGGGGCTTCTTGCCATTTTTTGGATTTTCATCCAAAGAGAGCAAGCAATTCTCTCTCAATTCTCCAAAATTCTCTCCTCACACAAAACAAAAAGGAGTCCCACTCACTCTCCCTCAACCTCCCGAGAACAACCGAGAAGACCCTTTGGAGGTGTCTCCCTGTTCAGATCGAGGTTCGTGTTCGAGGAGTTCGTAGTTTCGAGAGAGATCGTGACCGGAGGAGAAGAGGATTGAAGAAGTGTTTTTCAACAAGTAAGTATTGTTTTCCTTACTGTTTTCTTCTCCTTTTTTGCATGTTTAGCCTAGGATCTATGAGATAGGTTCGATTTTAAGATAGAATTACACAACGGATCAACGACGTTTCACAACGTTTTCCGCTGCGGGAATTTCAAATCCCTACACTCAAAACACCATTAAATAATGCTTCATCAAGCTTCATTTGAGTGACAACACAAGGGTGATGAGGATGCTTTGAGATGGAGGTGGCTAAATTTGGTGAATATGAAGATGAGAAGGATTTAGCAAGTTGCAATTTGGATTTCATGGAAAATTCATGAAAATCCACTATTTTTCATGTAGTTTTTATTAAAAAATCAATATTAAATTGATTTTTATATAAAATTAATTAAATTATTAAATAATTAATTTAAATAATTTTTAATTTAATTTAATATGAAATATTAAATTAAATAAATTGTCTGATCCCGATCGATTTTTCGAACATGAATCTTTATTTATGCTATAAACCGATCCAATATTTAAATCGTATTTAAATATATACACCTCCTTTTAATCATAGTTTAATTCATAATTAAGTTATGATTTGTTAAATATATCACATATAATTAACGCTTTCTCCCAAACTCGAACTTGAACAATTCAAATTATTTTCTCTCAAAATGTTACAAGGCTTAGTTTGAGCTAGTAAGGGGGACCTAATGTACCTACAGATCATGAGCTCCAACGATACGAGATTAACCGACCAAACTCTTTAGCATATCTAATCAACATTCGTTAACCACCGAGACACTCCACTAAAGCAAAGTGGTTGCACTCTCCTCATTGTAGATATATTTCTGTCCACTCGATACAACCATAATTAGCAACCCGATCCTTCACAGGTCATTCGTAATTACAACTGGGTCAAAATTATTGTTTTACCCCTGTAATTATCCATTGTTCCTTAAGTGCCACTGATCCTCTAATGAACAATTGGTTTGTTGTCCAACCAGGAAACCGAATCCCTCTCGGGTCAATGAGAGGGGTGGGCCCTTTGTTGAAGACAAGAGTCAACACTTAAGGGAACAATCTCTCTACTAATCCCTAAAACGGGTAGGAGTGAATTCCATCTTGCAGAACTATGTTCCCAGCTATCTACCCGGTTTTATCCCTGAAATGGGAGGCTTATTCAGGCGGCAATCTCAGGCCACTCTCACCCATGCAAATCTAAGGATAATCCGAATAAACAGGAGTTCATAGAACGCTCAGGATTAAGATCGAGTTACCTAGGTTATCATATGAATATAGTCAATTAAGACAGTAAATGGAGTTATAAAGTTGAAGTGATTATTTCGCGGTCCAGTCTTATGTAAACTCATTGGATAGGACGCCCACACTCACATGTCTCCACATGAACGATTTAGGATCATATCGTTTGTACTCTACAAAGTGGGTTGCACCTATAGTGTCCCCAGGATAAGGTACCCAACCCTATCCTTATACTATAGACCGTTCTGGCTATAACTTGAACTTGATCTACTTTCATGTCACACATAAAGTTCAAGTATTCATCCTATAGCCAAGGGTTATTTATCTGATTAGTGTTACACAATACACAATTCACATTATTCAATAACATCTTTACTGAATAAATGTCAATAACAACTTTATTACAAAATAGAATATACATTCAGTTTACAAAACCACGAGTTTTAGGACATAAAACCCAACTGTAAAATGTCTCTTGAACTGAATGTAGTGTACATATAAAGGATCCCAGTTCGAGATACAACCTAAAGGGTCTATAGTAAGGGGATAAGGTTTGAGTACCTTACCCTTGTAATACTATGGATGTGCCCACTTTGTATATGATACAAACACTGTGATCCTAACTTGTTCTTGTAGATGACATATGAGTCGGGATATCCTATGTAATGAGATTGCATAAGACCAGACCGCGAAATAGTAACCACTAGGTGTAACTCCGTTGACTAGTTAGGTTTCTATTTCACTAGGATGACCTAGGCAACTTGATCTCAATCTTGAGCAGGTTACGAACTCTTGTTTGCGAGAGATTGCCCTTTGACTAATATGGGTGAGAGTGGCCAGATTCGCCGACTCAATATGCCTACCTTCTTGGGGACAAAACCGAGTGAGCAGTTGGGGACTTAACTTAACAAGATTGAATTCACTCATTTCTTCCTATTAGGGTAAGTAGAGGAATGTTCCCTTAAGTGGTATCTTCGGGACTTGAACAAAGAGTTTGACCCTCTCATTGGCCCGAGAGGGACTTCTGTTTGTTGGTAGCACCACAAACAAATTGTTCATTAGAGGAGCAGTGATACTTAAGGTAAAACATGTAACCTAGGGGTAAAACGATAATTTGACCCAGCTGGCGTTACGAACATTCGTGAAAGATTGACTTCCTGTTATTGTTCAATAGCTGTGAACACATAAATATATATGCAGTGAAAAGAGTGCAGCTGCGTGACTTATTGGAGTGTTCCCGCAGTTAACGAATGGTGATTAGGAGGTTAATGATATTAACCGAATAATTTCGTATCGTTGGAGCTTCTGATCGATAGGTCCATTAGGTCCACCTTCTAGTTCGTAAAGGGTTCTTAGATCATTTTAATTTGAAATGTTCAAATTCAAATAGGGGATAAACATTAATGTATATAGATACATTATAATATAATGTTTTGGAACTTTATATTATAAATTTAATGTGAATATGATTCATATTAAGTTATATGAGAGAAATAAATATTTGAAAGAGTTCAAATATCGAATGAGATTCATATTTGAAGACTATAGGTTAAAATTTAATGTGCATAAGATGTATATTAAAATTATAGGTTAAAAGGGAATATGATTAAATGTGATTTAATCATATATATATAACCTAAATGAAATATAAGATATTTGACTTAATTAAGTAAGAATTAATTAATTGATTTAATTAAATTCGATTTAATTAAATAGGTTATATATAAATAAATAAATAATTATATTATTAAATTAATTATAGGGGAACGTGTAGATGACACGTTCCCCACTTCCCTGCTTTGTCTCCACTCTCTATCGTTAAATGTAGGAGTTGGGAGATGAAGATCGATAAATCGATCAGAGAGTAATTGTTGAATTGCTTAAAAAAATATTCCTCTCAACTCTCTCTTAGATATTCCCATTCCTCTTGTCCAATTGTTGGAATCCTTCCCACCAAGGATTGATCGAAAGAACTCAGACGATAGGAGGTTTTCACTAGTGGTGTTGCCCTGTTGGAAAGGAAAAACAGAGGATTTATTTGGTTGCTGAGTTGTTGTGCAAGAGCAGCAAGGAGTTGCTGAACTGTGAAACTACAAAGGTAATTTCGAATTAGCTCATTAGTTTAAAAGAATACAACATGTTTGCATGTCTAGAATCCATGCCTAATTCGATTAGATTTAATGCTTATTCTCTGTTTTTTCAACTAATGTACTAGTATTTGGAATAAATCAAAACAAGCAAGTATTTGATCCTTTAAACCACGTTTTCGCTGCTCACGGTGATCCAATTCCCTTCAATTGGTATCAGAGCCAGGTTTGTTTTGTTTTGGTTGAAACAAATTTGCATTGGATAGATGTGAATTGCATTTGGTTCGCTGTAAAACTAGTTTAGAAAATTTTGGCCTTAGTTTTATTTTTGATTTGATCAATTAAATGTAAAGGCCCCTGTGTTTTGGGCAATAAAGTGCATATTCTAGTATGTAAAGTTTTTTTTGAGTCGTTCGTGACAAGTTTGAAGCAATTCGGATGAGTATCGGGTGAGAAATTGCCAATTGAAGCTACTGTTTTCGAAGGAAGAAGCTACTGGTAGAACCAGTAGCGTTGCAACACCGTTCATCAACGTTGCAATGCTGACTAACGGCGTTGCAACGCCGAAGCCCCTATCGATAAGGAGATCCAGGGGTCAACAACGTTACAACGATCTCTCTCAGCGCTGCAACACTACCCTCATACCTGAAGCGGGCGCATAAAGAGGCGACGTTGCAATGCTCTCCTCAGCGTTGCAACGTTGTGGCAGCAACTGGATTAAGCAGACTGGTTTAGAGGAAGTTTGAGCAGTTCCGGTCGTGGTTGGTCCGATTCGAGCTGTCTGAGCCTGGTTCAATGAGATTTTGACCAGTTTTGTAATAAAATTTGTGTAATTTTATTATTTTTTGCACTTTATGGGCCAAATTGTTCCAGTTTTACAGTTATTTTCTTTATGAATGTCATTTAGAATTTTTTTCACCTTAGGATAAGCATGTTCATGCATTTTATTTGTATAATTGTTATATAAATGCAATAGAAATGCATGATTTAATTTATTTTTGATGAGTAATTGATTATAATTGTTATAATTAGATTATATGAAAAATAAATAGCATGCAACATGAAATTACTTAGATTAAAATAAACTTTTATTTTATTTAAGTATTTTGCATAATTCAATTACTTGAATATACTTCCAATTTGAAATCGTTTGTTGGTTTTATCATATAGTTTGTTGTCATAGGTTAATAATTAAAATTTATAAAAGGGGTTTTAGAATCCATAACCTATAACAAAAAAACTGCATGCAAACATAGGAACTTGGATTAAATTAAAATTAGTTTTAAATTGTTTAAAATTAATTTAAACCTAAGTTTAATTTCTAATAGGATTAGAAGTTAGTCTTACATATTATTTTAAATAGTTTAAAATATAGTAGGACAATAGGACATTGGTCATAAGTGAACTCTACCGGTGATGTTTTGTCTAAGGTTGGGGGTACTTAAGTTGACGGTTAACGGAACACCTCCTACAGGGGAGCTGACTTGGAGCTTGAGTTGAATTAACCATAGTCCTGTGTTATATCTGGGTAATTAAAATGTTTATTCACCTAGACATAAGGTTAAAAGACCTAATTATAATAGTTATAATAGGCATAGACTTAGATAAATTATTTTAGCCAGAATCCGACTAAGTTAAACCTATACCCTAACCCTAGGAGCTTAAGTGGGAGAAAACGAGTTGTTCGCATCGAGTTTACTCTCACGTCCTCAAGAGTTCACACCGTGAGTTCCATGCTCGGCTACGTGGCGTCAATAAGGCGTCCCCCTACGGTAAGTGTTTGCATGGTTCAATACCAAGGTGAATGAGGGAAGTATCCATAGAAAATTGGAGCAGGATGCGTATCAACGTATCCTACGGTCTCCTCCATTAGGTCGCACCGTGAGATTTTTATAGTCCGCTTGCTAGATTGTCGTGGAACATTCAATCCCTACGGAGGGCCTGACTATAGGGGTCGGAACACCGCGAATTCCAGAAATGGATAGAGTCTCTTAGGTAATTTACCAACAGTTATCTTTCTTAATAGTAGCCTGTTGGCTCGGACCTATTGGATCTGAAAATGGTAGGGTCACATTTATGGGATAAGTTAAGCTAGTTAACGAGTCATTGACCAAACAAACAGTAGCTAAGAATCATTGGGACATGAGATGTTCTGGTAGTGAGAATTAGCTGAGATAGTTTCAATTCAGGGGAGGAGTGACTGACCACCCGATAGGCTTTAGTGGAGTGTTACTGTAGTTAATGAATGTTGATTAACCGGGTCAAAGAGTTTGATCGGTTAATCTCGTATCATTGGAGCTTGTCATTTGTTGGTCCATTAGGTCACTCAAATTGGACTAAATGAGAGTTTACAGTTTGGAGAGGATTCGAAGTGTTCAAATTCATTAAAATGGTATTTATATCTTTTATATGTGATATGATTGACATAATATAAAGTTTAATGTGAATGAGATTCATAATAAAATATAGTGTAGTCTATTTATCTAATTATGGCTAATTTGGAGAAATTGGATTGAGAGAAATTAAATTGAATATGATTCAAATTTAAATTCCACAAATATACAAATGTGATTTGTATAATAAGGTATGAGATACCTTATATTATACGATATGCAAATATGATTTACATATTATATAGTTGTGGTGTGTTGGTGAATTGGTGGAGATTTTAACTTCACCACACACCATTATAAATAAGTAATTGGAGAAGCACTTTTTAAGACACTTTGCCATTTTTTAGAATTCAATCCAAAAGAGCAATTCTTTTCTTTCTAGAACTCTCTCAATTCTCTACATTTTCTCCAACCCAAAATCCAAAGCGAGTCCCAAAACTCTCCCTCATCCTCTCGAAAACAACCGAGAAGATCAAGTGGAGGTGTCCCCTGGCATCGGTTCATCACTTTCGTTGGAGAGATCGTTGGATCGTTGAGATCGTGATTGAAGAAGGAAAACTCGAAGAACGATTTTTCAAGAGGTATTTATCGATTACATTTATGTTTTTCTTCTTAAAAGTATGCTTAGCCTAGATTGTATGTTGATACTTTTAATTTTAAGAAAATTAGAACAATAACGAAATAACGACGATTCACATCGCTATTCCGCTTCGAAAAATCTATTCCCTTCATTCGGGGCTTGTTTTCATATTATTATTGTAATAATTTAGTTAATTGTTTGTTTAGGATGCCAAAACTAGTCCAATTTTATGTTTTGTATTATTTTATGCATTATGAATGTGTTTAATTGTTTAAATCTTTGTTGTGTATAAAGTATGTCATGTAGATTTAAACTCCCACCATAGGTTACCATGCATATGCATTGAAAGTATGTTATAATGGATATAATATATATAGTATGCGCGTTGGATTTCATGAATTAATGTAAAAGTTATATATAATTTATGACTTCTTTAAGTGACTTAATATGGTCATTTAAGTAAATGTTTAATTAATTAATTTAATTTGATTAAATTTGATTTGGTTAAGTTAAGTATATTAAATCCTTATTATTTTTTTTATTATATAATTGTTATGTAATGAATGTGGAAGGTATGTTATAGTTTTGTCAATTTTTTTTTAAGTGTTATAAAATCAATTAGACTTTTTAACTCTATAACAAAGATAAGATGCATGCTCACTTAGGGTTAACCATCGGACAATCCTTTTTTTCATAGAAAATAGATCGATATCTTGTAAAACCGAAGTTACAAGAAAACTCACCCGACAAGATCTTGGCAAAAAGTCAGATAAGATTACTAAGGTTGAAAGGTTTTTAAGTTGAAGGTTCACGAAACACCTACTACCTGGAGATTGAGCTGAAGTCTAAGTTAGGTTAAATCGGTTTTATGAGCATGCGTGAGCGGTGTGAGGTAAAATTTGTTTATCACCTAAACATGGTAGGTTAAAATCCAGTATAAAAGTTATACTCAGATGTATCACCTAGACTTAGGATATGTTTAAGTTAGCCGAAATGTGTTGCTAAGTAATTTATACCCTAACCGTCTAGAACACTTCAGCTAGAGAAAAGTAATGTACTTTTTACTCTAGCGTCCCTAAGAGGAGATTCATGCTTGGCTTGGGCCGCCCTGGGAGCGGACTCCATTCAGAGAGTGTTTGCATGAGTCAATATCAAAGTGAAATGGGGAAATCGTTCATAGTAAGTGGGAGACGGAAGTGTGTTAACGCATCCTACGGTCTCTTCCACTAGGTCGCACCGTGAGATTCCTATAATGCACCTGCATGTCTGCCCTAGAGCGACCTTAGCAATCAGAGGGTTTTATTATAGGATTCGAAACACCGCGAACTCCAGAAATAGATAGGGTCTTCGTTTTCATTCTTGTCTTTCCAAATTCGGAAGCATAATAATCCTAATTTTTGAAGTCTGAAAATGGAAGGTTACACTTACAAGAATTACTATGTGTTTATAAATTCTCTACCAAAGTAGCGATAACTAAGTTACTATAGGAATAAGAATTATTCTGGTGATACTATTTAGTCAAGATGGTCTTGGTTCAACGGAGGAATAGTCGGTCACCCCTCGGTGAAGGTTATTCTAAATCGTGGAAATATCGTTGCAAACGTAATAATGATGGGTACATTATTTTTGCTAAACATGATTAGATTGTAAAGGTTAATGTTTTTTACTAAGAATGATATGTTTTTTTCAGCATGACTAGCTCTTTAGTTCAACTATTAGCTTCTGAAAAACTTAACGACGACAACTACACAACATGGAAAACAAATATGAATACAATACTAGTAATAGATGACCTGAGATTTGTCTTAACTGAGGAATGTCCTCAGGCCCCTGCCTCAAATGCTAACCAAACTAGTCGGGAAGCTTATGATCGATGGGTTAAGGCTAACGATACAGCTCGTGTCTATATTCTTGCCAACTTGATTGATATATTGGCAAAGAAATACGAATCTTTGGGCATAGCTAAGGCTATCATGGATTCGTTAAAAGAGATGTTCGGGAAACCGTCATCAGTTCTAAGACATGAGGCTATTAAGTACATTTACAACAAGCGTATGAAGGAAGGGACCTATGTTAGAGAACATGTCCTGGACATGATGATCCACTTCAATATTGCTGAAGTAAATGGTGGCACCATCGACGAGGCAAATCAAGTTAGCCTTATTATGGTGTTTCTTCCGAAGAGCTTTATACCATTTTAGACGAATGCTTCTCTGAATAAGATAGAGTTTAATCTGACAACCCTTCTTAACGAGCTCCAACGTTTTCAAGCTCTTACAAAGTCTAAGGGGAAAGAGGTAGAGACAAATGTTGTCACCATAAAGAAAGTTTTAAGAGGATCGTCCTCTAAAACTAAAGTTGGGCCTTCAAAAAAACATGAGTGTTCAAATGAAAAAGAAGGACAAGAGGAAGAGCCCTATGACAAACAAGGGAAAAAAAGTTGTACAAAAAGGAAATATTTTCACTGCAACCAAAACGGGCACTGGAATAGGAACTGTTCGAAGTATCTTGCTGAGAAAAAAATAGATAAAGAAGCACAAGGTAAATATGATTTACTAGTTGTTGAAACATGTTTAGTGGAGTATGATACCTCAACCTGGATATTTGATTCAAGGGCCACTAATCATATTTGCTTCTCTTTTCAGGAAACTAGTTCTTGGAAAAAGCTAGAAGAAGGCGAGATCACCCTCAAGGTTGGAACAGGAGAGGTTGCCTCGATCGACGCAGTGGGAGACTTGAAGTTGTATTTCGACGATAGATATATCATACTTAAAGATGTTTTGTATGCAACTAAAATGAAACAGAATTTAATATCTATCTCATGTATATTAGAACAAATGTATTAAATATGCTTTGAAATCAATAAAGCGTTCATTTTCAGAGAAGGTATTCAAATTTGTTCTGCTATACTAGAAAATAACTTATATAAGTTAAGACCAAATAAAGCAAAATTTGTCTTAAATACTGAGATGTTTAGAATAGCCAAAACTCATAATAAAAGACAAAAAGTTTCTTCCAATTCCTATCTATGACACTTAAGACTTGACCACATAAATCTCAATAGGATTGGAAGATTGGTTAAGAATGAACTCCTAAATTAGTTAGAAGACAATTCTTTACCTTCATGTGAGTCTTGTCTTGAGGGAAAGATGACTGAGAGATCTTTTACAGGAAAAGGTCTCAGAGCCACAATACCCTTAGAGCTCGTACATTCGGACCTCTGTGGACCAACGAATGTCAAAACTCGAGGTGGGTATGAATATTTCATCAGTTTCATGGATGATTATTCAAGGTATGGTCATATTTACCTAATGCATCACAAGTCTGATTCTTTTGAAAAGTTCAAAGAACATAAGATTGAGGTTGAAAACCAGTTAGGTAAAACAATTAAGATACTCCGATCAGATCGAGGTGGGGAGTACATGTACTTAAGATTCCAGGACTATGTGATAGAACATGGAATCAAGTCACAACTTTTTGCACCTAATATGCCTCAGCAGAACGGTGTATCTCAAAGAAGAAACATAACCTTGTTGGACATGGTTCGCTCAATGATGAGTTTTGCTAAGTTACCTGATTCCTTTTAGGGACATACATTAGAAACTGTTGTCTATATTTTGAATAGCGTTCCCTCTAAAAGTGTTACAGAAACACCTTATGAACTATGGAAAGGGCGTAAAGACAATTTACTTCACTTTAGGATTTGGAGATGCCCGTCAAACGTGCTGGTGTAAAATCCTAAAAAATTAGAACGTCGTTCAATGTTATTCCTATTTGTAGGTTATCCAAAAGAAATAAAAGGTGGTCTGTTTTACGATCCTTAAGAGAATAAGGTGTTTGTGTTGACAAATGCCACATTCTTAAAGGAAGACCACATTAGAAGTCATCAATCTTGCAGTAGACTAGTATTGAATGAACTTTCCAAAGACGCTACAGATAGAGCTAGTTCATCAAACTAGTTCATCTGGTCAATCACATCCTTCTCAAGAGTTGGGAATACCTCGACGTAGTAGGAGAGTTGTTCATCAGTCTGGTTATTACTTGGGTTTAACTGAAATTCAAGTCGTCATACCTGATGACGACACAGAGGATCCATCGACCTATAAACAAGCGATGAAAGATGTGAACTGTGACTAGTGGGTTAAAGCCATGAACCTTAAAATGAACTTGATGTACTTCAATTCTGTCTGGTTACTTGTAGATCAACCAAATGACGTAAAACCAATTGGTTGTAAGTGGAGCTATAAGAGAAAACGAGACCAAACCGGTAAAGCACAAACCTTTAAGGCTTGACTTGTGGCAAAGGGTTATACCAAGAGAGAAAGAGTGGACTATGAAGAAAATTTTTCTCCTGTTGCCATGCTTAAGTCGATTAGAATACTCTTATCCATCACCATTTTTATGACTATGAAATTTGGCAGATGGATGTCAAGACAACCTTTCTAAACGACAATCTTGAGGAGAGTATCTATATGACTCAACAAGAAGGGTTTTTTTTGCACAGGTTCAAGAACAAAAAGTTTGTCAGCTTCAGAAATCCATTTATGGGTTTAAACAAGCTTCTAGATATTGAAATATAAGATTTGATACCGCGATCAAATCTCATGGTTTTGAACAGAATGTTGACGAGCCTTGTGTGTACAATAAGATCGCCAATTCTACTATAGCGTTCTTAGTTTTATATGTTGACGACATTCTACTCATTGGGAATGATGTAGGTAACTTGACTGACATCAAGAAATGGCTAGCTACAAAGTCCCAAATGAAAGATTTGAGAGATGCACAATATGTTCTAGGGATTCAAATTGTTCAGAGCCACAAGAACATAACACTAGCCATGTCTCAAGAAAATTATATAGACAAAATGTTGTCTAGGTATAAGATGCAGAATTCCAAAAGAGGTTTTTTACCTTACAGATATGAAATTCATTTCTCAAAGGAATAATGCCCTAAGACACCTCAAGAGGTTGAGGATATGAGACGCATTCTCTATGCTTTCGCAATTGGGAGTCTAATGTATGCAATGGTATGTATTATACCTGACATATGCTACACAATAGGGATAGTCAGTAGGTATCAATCCAATCCAGGATTTGATCATTGGACTGTCGTTAAAAATATCCTCGAGTATCTTAGGAGAACGAGGAACTACATGGTCATGTATGGTGCTAAGGATTTGATCTTTACTGGATATACTGACTCTGATTTCCAAACCGATAAAGATGCAAGAAAATCCACATCGGGATCAATGTTCGTTATGAATGGAGGAGAGTAATGTGGAGAAGTGTGAAGCAAAACTGTATTGCAGACTCACAATGGAAGTTGATACGTAGCTGCATATGAAGCAACAAATGAAGTAGTATGGTTGAGGAAAGATTTGGAAGTCGTTCCAAATATGCATCTGCCTATTACCCTATATTTTGATAACGGTGGTGCAGTTGCAAATTCAAGAGTGAGGGGAATGGATTTCCCGCAGCCGAATTGCGACGTGAATCGTCGTTGTTTCGTTGTTGTTCTAATTTTCTTAAAATTGAAGGTATCAACATAAAATCTAGATTAAGCATGCTTTTGAGAAGAAATAAAGAAAGGTAATAGAAAAAATACCTCTTGAAGAACTCTACTTTGTGAATTTCTTCTCCGATCACGATCTCAACGATCCAATGATCTCTCCAAAAACTGAACCACGAACTCGATCATTCGAACACCTCCACTTCTCGATTATTCTTAGGAGGATGTGGGAGAGTGGTGGGTCTCCCTTTGGATTTTGGGTTGGAGAGAATGTGTAGAGATAGAGAGAGAGTTGAGAGAGAATGCTTTCTCTTTGGATGGAATTCCAAAAATGAGAGAATGAGCTTGTGGAATGTCTTATATTCCACCAATATATAGTGTCATGTGGTGGAGTTAAAATCTCCACCATTTACCATTTTACCACAACTATATAATATGAAAATCATATTTGCATATCACATAATATAAGGTATCTCATACCTTATTATACAAATCACATTTGCATAATTGTGGAATTTTAAATTGAATCATATTCAATTTAATCTCTCAAATCAATTTCTCTAAATTAACCCTAATTAAATAATTAGGCTACACTATAGTTTATTATGAATCTCATTCACATTAAACTATATATTATGTCCATTATATCATATATAAATGACATAAATACCCTTTTAATGAATTTGAACACTTCAAATCCACTCCAAACTATAAACACTCATTTAGTCCAATTTTAGCCAACCGAGGGACCTGATGGACCTACAGATGATGAGCTTCAATGATACGAGATTTACTGATCAAACTCTTTGACCTGGTTAATCAACATTCATTAACTACAGTAACACTCCACTAAAGCCTGTAGTTGCACTCTTTTCACTGTAGGACAAGTTGTGTCCATCGATATAACCAATGCCCGTGAAGGTTGTTCGTAATCACAGTTGGGTCAAATTACCGTTTTACCCTTGTGTCTACCTCTTGCTCCTTAAGTTCCATTGCTCCTCTAATGAACAACTATGTTGCATGGTCCAACCATAAACAACATCCCTCTCAGGTCAATGAGAGGGTGGACGCCCGTTGTCTAAGCCCTAAAGACAACACTTAAGGGAACAACCTCTTTAGTTTCCTTACCTCGGGAACGAGTGAATTTCTTCTTGCATAGTTACGCTCTCAGCTCCCTACGTGGTTCGTCCCCAAGAAGATAGGCATATTGGGCGAGCAACTAAGACCACCTTCACCCGTACTAGTCAAAGGACAGACCCCCACTGATAGGAGTTCGTAACACGCTCAGGATTAAGGACAAGTCACTAATGGTCATCTACGAAGTTATTAGTCCTATACTGTTAACGGTGTTACATCGATACGTTTAATAATTCACGGTTCGGTCTTGTACAATCTCTTTGCACAGAATGCCCCCACTCGCATGTCAACCACATGAACGAGCTGGATCACCTCGTTTGTATCTAATACAAAGCGGGTCGCATCCACAGTGTTACCAGAATGAGGTTCCCAACCCTATCCGTATATTGTAGACCGTTCGGTTCACTAACTCGAACGTGAGTCTCCCTGTGTGTCCACTACACATCGTTCAAGTTCTCTCATAATAATATGACCCTGGAGCTTAGTTTATTGGATTAAGTTTATAAAATGTGAGATACCAAGTTTGATGAATAAATAACTTTTATTTATTAAATCAACTGTATTACAAACTACACGAGATTAGAGCATACACTCCAACAAAAATAACCAATAAGCCATAAGCGCGACATGCATATTGAGCGCAAATATCATCTTATCCGGGAGATTGTACATCGTGGAGATGTTGTAGTGATCCACATATCTTCTGAACAAAACATTGTTGATCCTTTAACAAAGACCCTTACGGCTAAAGTATTTGAAGGTCACTTACAGTCTCTAGGTCTAAGAAGTTAGGAAACTAGGACAAGTGGGAGAACTTTTGGGCATATGCCCTAGTTTTTTATATTCACATGTTTATTATATGCGTATGTTTGTCACTTAAATTCAACATTGTGATATTCCACTAGAAGTTTTAGTCCAAGTGAGAGTTTTTTAGATTTTATGTCCTAAAACTCGTAGTTTGTAATTAATAAACATTTTTTTTCTTTTTTTCGATAAAATTGTTATTGAATTAGTATACTATAATCTTGAATCCAATAAACTAAGGTCTCGAAGCTATTTAATGTAGACTTGAATTTTATGTGATGACGTAAAGCATGGATGAAGTACGAGTATATAGCCCCACTCTCTCACTAGGCTGAGAGGGACTAGATTTGTTGGTTGGACCACAAATCAATTGTTCTATAGAGGTTCAGTGGGACTTAAGGAACGAGAAGTGTTCTCAGAGGTAAAATGGTATTTTGACCCAACCGAGACCACGAATAACCTGTGAAAGATTGAATTACTTGTTACGATTATATAAGGTGGCCATAAATATATCTACAGTGAGGGGAATGCAACTATGGGATTTTAGTGGAATGACCTGTTAGTTAACAAATGTTGATTAATTAGGTTAAAGAGTTTGACCGACTAAACTCGGATTGTTGGAGCCTCTATAGGTCCATTAGGTCCTCTTGCTAGCTCATATGGATTAAACTTCAAACAATATGTTGGATTAATTCGAATTATTCGAATTAGGAGAGGAGTTTTAAACCGACAAGTCTATGTGATATAACTATAAATTTTTGTAAGACATTCTATATTCAAATGTGATTTGAATTTCGAAAATATGAATGCAGATTCATGTTCGGGAGGGCAAAATTATCAAAAGGGTCAAAACCGTAAAAAGTCAAAGGGTAATTTTTTTTGCTCGGGAAAAGTCAAAGTTTGACTTTGACCAAATGGAAAAGACTATTTTGCCTTTGACTAGAGTTAGTGGAATTATCCAACATTTTTGTTGGATAATCCCACTAACTTAAGTGGACTATGAATAAACATAATAGAATGACACATAACCCACTTTGGTTAGTGTTGTGTGAGGTGTAGCATTTTTGTGAGCTTTTACATCCATTAGATGCATGTAATTGTTTTATTAATAGGAATGGTTTTAAAAAACAAAAGCTTCTTCTTGCTGTTTTTTTTACATTTTTCCCAAATAGTCTCACCAAAATTCCATTTTCCTCACAAAAACATATGAACGCCCCTTTCTTCCTTTTCATTCCTTCATTCACCGAGTCCACAACCTCATTTTGTGTCTAGAGGATAGTGAGGAAGCTCTAGTGGTGACCCTGTTGTGTTCGGATTGTGCTTAGGCAAGGAGATCCTGAAGAAATCGAGCTCAAACGTTGTACTCTCTTTTTTTTAGTTCATTGTTTTTTGTATGTTTGCATGTTAATTTCTATTAAGTTAAATGAAATTAGAGTGTCATTAGATCTTTTTTCCACTTCGTATGTCTCGTGTTCTATCAGTTATATCGATGAATACAACTTGTCCTACTGTGAGGAGAGTGCAACTACAGGTCTTTAGTGGAGTGACCCCGTAGTTAATGAATGTTGATTAATAGGATCAAAGAGTTTGGTCAGTTAATCTCGAATCATTGGAGCTCTTGATCTGTAGGTCCATTAGGTCTCTCGGTTGGCTCAATTATGAAATTAATGAGGGTATAACATTTGGAGTGAATTTTAAGTGTTCAAATTCACATAAAGGGTATTTATCTCAATTATATGAGATATGATTTGAAGGGAATCGTAGTCTCGCAGCGGAAGCGATTGCGAATCGCGCGCTCTTGATTTAGTTACAACGATTAATTCAAAAACATTAAATATTAGATTAAGCATGTTAAATAGAATGGACAACAAGAAATTACCTTTGAAGAACCTTTCTTCGAGTGCTCCTCTCTCCCACGATCACGATTTCAACAACAGAAACTCCAACGTGCGAAGACACGACCACCGGATCTTCTCCGTTGTTCTCTAGGTGAGGGAGGAAGGTAGGTTCCCTTTAGGAGAGGTGAGGTATTTTGAGAGAGATGTGTGCTTAGGAACTCTTCCAACAACACAACAAGAGAGCTTGTAAAATTTTCTTAGAATGCCTTCATCTAGTTGCATCTCATGCAATCATATATAGGGAATGAGATGGAAATGTTGGGTTTTATGTCCTAAAACTCGTGGTTTTGTAAACTGAATGTATATTATATCTCACAATAAAGTTGTTATTGAAATTTATTAAGTAAAGGTGTTATTGAATACTGTGTATTGTGTAACCTTAATCCAATAAAGAACCCTTGGCTATAGGATGAATACTTGAAATTTATGTGTGACATAAAAGTGGATCAAGTTCAAGTTATAGCCAGAACAGTCTATAGTATAAGGATAGGATTGGGTACCTTATCCTAGGAACACTATGGACGCGGCCCACTTTGTAGAGAACAAACGATGTGATCCTAAATCGGTCATGTGGAGACATGTGAGTGGGGGCACCCTATGCAATGAGTTTGCATAAGACTTGACCGCGAAATAGTCACTTAAACTTTATAACTCCGTTTACAGTCTTAACTGACTATATTCATACGATAACATAGGTAACTCGATCTTAATCCTGAGCGTTCTATGGACTCCTGTTTATTCGGATTATCCTTAGATTTGCATGGGTGAGAGTGGCTCGAGACTGCCGACTCAATAAGCCTCCCATTTCAGGGATAAAACCGGGTAGATAGCTGGGAACATAGTTTTGCAAGATGGAATTCATTCCTATTCGCTTTAGGGATTAGTAGAAAGGTTGTTCCCTTAAGTACTGACTCCGGGTCTTAAGCAATGGGCCCACCCCTCTCATTGGCCCGAGAGGGATTCGGTTTGCTGGTTGGACCACAAACCAATTGTTCATTAGAGGATCAGTGGAACTTAAGAAACAAGAGGTAATTACAGGGGTAAAACGGTAATTTTGACCCAGCTGTGATTACGAATGACCTGTGAAGGATCGGCTTACTAATCATGGTTATATCGAGTGGACAAAAATATATCTATAGTGAGGAGAGTGCAGCCACTGGGCTTTAGTGGAGTGTCCCGGTGGTTAACGAATGTTGATTAGCTAGGCTGAAAAGTTTGGCCAGTTAATCTCGTATCGTTGGAGCTCATGATCTGTAGGTCCATTAGGTCCCCCTTACTAGCTCGGACTAAGCCTTGTAACATTTTGAGAGAAAAGCATTTTAATTGTTCAAATTCGAGTTTGGGAGAAAGCGTTAATTATATGTGATATATTTAACGAATCATAGCTTAATTATGAATTAAACTATGATTAACAGAAGGTGGATATATTTAAATATGATTTAAATATCGGATCGGTTTATAGCATGAATAAGGATTCATGTTCGGAAAATCGATCGGGATCGGACAATTTATTTAATTTAATATTTGATATTAAATTAAATTAAAAATTAATTAATTAAATTAATTTTGAATTATTTAATTAATTATATTAATTTTTAATAAAAAATAATTTAATATTATTTTTAGAATTAAAATTAATTGTAAAATGGGGATTTTCATGATTTTCATGAAAATCAAATTGCCAACTTGCCCAATCCTACTCATTTTCAAAATTCACCAAAATTAGCCACCTCCATCTCAAACAATCCTCATCACACTTGAGTTGTCACTCAAATGAAGCTTGATGAAGCTTTATTTAATGGTGCTTTGAGGTGTTTTGAGAGAATTTTGCAGAAAATTCTAAATTCCCAAATTAGTGACCTTTGAGGTCTTTTCTTCCAAATTCTCTCAACCTAGGATCCCACAATCCGTTCCAAGGCCTGAGGATAGTAGGGAAGACTCTAACGGTTGTCCACGAAGTGTTCGTGTTGAAAACCATCCACTGGGTGAAGAGAATTTGATCTTCAAAGTTGAGTTTTCTATCCCTCTGTTATTCCAGCTTTGAGCATGCATTTTATTTTACAAAATCGATCAACTTAGAGTGTTCAAGATCCGAAATTGCTTCCGCTTTCTTAATCTAGACACTTTCAGGAAATGACCATCATACCCCTCTTTTTATTCTCTTTTTAGTATATAGCTTATATATGAATCTAATTCACATTAAAACTATATATTATATCAATTACATCATATATAATTGATATAACACCTCAGGTATGAAATTGAACACTTCAATTTCACTCCTAACATTATACCCTCAATATTACCATATTGAGCCAACGGACGGATCTAATGGACCTACAGTTCATGAGCTTCAATGATGTGAGATTAACTTATCAAACTCTTTGATCCAGTTAATCAATATTCATTAACTACAAGTCACTCCACTATAGACTTGTAGCTGCACTCTCCTCGATGTAGATAATATTGTGTCCACTGATATAGTCATTACCCATGAGTCGACCCTTCACAGGTTGTTCGTAATCACAGCTGGGTCAAATTACTGTTTTACCCTTGTGATTACCTCTTTGCTCCTTAAGCACCACTGATCCTTTAATGAACAATAAGTCTAAGGTCCTACCTTAGACTCATACCCTCATAGAGGGTGGGGCCCCGTTGTTCAAGACCTGGAGTCAGTTATTATGAGAACAACCTATCTAATTCCTTAGTGTAGGAATGAGTGAATTTCATCTTGAACAGTTAAGTTCTCAGCTACCTACGAAGTTCTATCCCTTAGAAGGTAGGCTTATTGAGTCGGCTACAGGCCATTCTCACCCATACTAGTCTAAGGACAAACCCCTATAGGCATGAGTTCTTAACTTGCTCAGGATTCAGGTCGAGTCACTAATGACCATCTATAAATTACTAGTCTTATCCTGTTAACGGTGTTACACTGGTTAGACTAATAATTTTTGATCCACTCTTGTATGAACTCTTCATACAGGATGCCCCCACTCGCATGTCAACTACATGAATGAGTTGGATTACCTCATTTGTACTAATTACAAAGTGGGTCGCATCCATGGTGTTACCAGAATGAGGTTTCCAACCTTATTCTTATACCATAGACTATTTAGGTTATATTCTTGAACTCAACCCAAATAGTGTCTACTACACTGATGTTCAAGATAAAAGTTATAACCTTGGAGCTTAGTTTATTGGATTTATAAAAGCAAGGCTGTAATCTTATCAAAACAAATAACACTTTATTTAATTGATCAAAATTACACAAGTTTAGGGCATAAATCCCATCATGATTGATATAATATATAGTTTGATGTGAATGAGATTCATATTAAACTATACTATAGCCTAGTTATGGAATTAAGGCATGGTTGGAGAAATTAATTTGAGAGATATGTAAAATTGAATGTTATTCAATTTTAATTCCACATTGCGCAAATGTGATTTGCATTATAAGGTATGTGATACCTTATACTATATAATTATGCAAATATGATTTGCATATTATATAGTTTGTGGGGTAAATAGGTGGAGATTTTCTCTCCACCCCATACCATTATAAAAGGATGCTTGGAGAAGCAATCCTTAAGCCATTTCGTCATTTTTTGGAAATCTCACCAAAAGATCATTCTCCCTTCTTTCAATCCTCTCTATGCTCTCCAGCACCCAAATCAAAAGGGAATCCCACAATTCTCCTTCATCTGCCAGAGAACAACCGAGAAGCCCTTGTGGAGGTGTCGAATTCTTTATTCGGTTCGTGAGATCAGAGAGATCGTTGAGATCGTGGTTGATACGAGAGAAGGAACCCGAGAAGAAAAGGTTCTTCAAAGGTATGTAGTTGTTGTCCTTTTTCCTTCTTCCTCATGCTTAACCTAGATTACAATTGTTGTATGTTTAATTTAAGTAGTTTTTTAGTAACACTACGGAGCAACGCGATTCAGTCGCTTCCGCTGCGAGATTCAATCCCATTAGAGAGGTATTTGCCTTAAGTGCTAACTCTTGGTCTTGAACAATGGACTCACCCTCTCATTGGTCCGAGAGGGATTCTGTTTGTTGGTTGAACCATAAACAAATTGTTCATTAGTGGATCAACGGGACTTAAGGAACAATAAGTAATTATAGGGGTAAAATGGTTTATTTAACCTAGTCATAATCAGGAACGACCTGTGAAGGATCAACTTACTAATCATGGTTATATTAAGTGAATAGAAATATATCTACAGTGAGGAGAGTGCATCCATTGAGCTTAAGTGGAGTGTCTCGATGGTTAACAAATGTTGATTAGTGAGGCTAGAGAGTTTGGTCGGTTAATCTCGTATCATTGGAGCTCATTATATATTACTCCATTAAGTCCCCCTTACTAGCTCGAACTAAGCCTTGTAACAAAATTTGAGAAAAGAATTTGAATTGTTCAAATTTGGTTTTGGGAGAAAACATTAATTATATGTGATATACTTAACGTGTCATAACTTAATTATGAATTAAACTATGATAAACAAGAGAGATGACATGTTTAAATTTGATTTAAATATTGGTCGGTTTAAAACATAAATAGGGTTCATGTTCAGAAAATCGATTTTGAGATCGGGATTGGTCAAATTATTTAATTTAATATTTGATATTAAATTAAAATTAATTATATAATTAATTAAATAAAAAATTTATTTTAATTTAAAATTGATTTTATACTAAATTTGAATTAAAATTCATTGAAAATTCAAGAATTAATCTTGAATTTCAAGTTGCACAAGTTGGCAACTTGACCCATCCTTCTCAATCTCAAAATTCACCGAAATTGGACACCTATTTGCTGACCAATCTTCTTAATTTTGTGTTGTCACTCTTACCAAACCTAGTGAAGCTTGTTGATCGCTTTAATTCTCAAAGACTAACACAAATTTGATAGAATTTTGCAGAAAATTCACAACTCTATTTTTTGACCTATCCCTCTTCTTGTTCCGAATTCTTTCAATCAATGATCCCATAATCAGTTCCAAGGCCTGAGGATTGTAGGTAAGACTCTAAGAGTGGTCCACAAAGTATTTGTGACAAGAAATTACCAACGGATTAGGAGAATTTTGAGTACAAAGGTATGTATGCTTATTCTCTATTTTTCTAGATTTGAGCATCCTTTTTGTATGGTAAAATTGACCAAATTAGAGAGCTCAAGATCTAAAATTACTTCCGCTTTCTTAATATTAACTCTTTCACTCAGAAGCTCGACATTCTAGAATAATTGTAACAAAAATACATACCATACATACAAAATTGACTACCTTTGGATTTACATTTTTTTTTATCGCAGTTTCTCATACTCACATAACAATGTAAATAATGAGGAAGACCATAATCAAAATACCAAGCAACAATTTATTGCTAGACATTCAACAATAACATAGTAAAAGTACAATAAATAAAAGGTTGACCCTAATTGACACTACATTAGATTTTTTGCATTCATTTTTTCTTCTAGAATGTCTCATACTTAGAAACCGATACAATAAAGAGCACAAAAAAACTAACAATCAAATATTCGTAATTAAATACTTCCAAACAACAAAAATTTTAAAAAAAAACCAACAAACAACAAAATTTTGTTCCTCATACAATAATATTAAAAAAAAACCCAATTTTTTTCATCAAAGCAACAATGTAAGAAGTTTAAACTATGAAGAAAGTTTGTCAAGCCAACCCAAAGAGAAATTTTAATAGATGGCGTGGAGGTCGTTGTCTTCGTTGCATGCGTGAATGAGGAGTTACTTGAGAGGTGAGGAACGAACCAATGATAAAACTAGGGACTTTTTAAAAAGTATAGAAATGAATAATTTCATATCTTTAAAAGTCTCGTTAGTCTTTAAATTAAAAAAAAATCCCAAATCTCTTTAACACCCTTTTATTTGTCTCATTTTTTGCAATTTGCTCTATATCTCATGCATTTTTTATTTTTATAATTTTTTAAGAAATATCCTTCCGCATCGATATTGTATCTATATTTTCATCCATTATTCTTCAAAATTGAGGAGAAAGTTGGACATGTTAAAAATTTATTTCCTTTTCTTTGACTAAATTAAATCAGTGAATCTTCTTTCACAATCATCACAAAAGGAATTCAATTAATATCGCATTGTCAAATGTTTGTCAACTTAATAACACTCAAATTACTTGGGCTATTTCTCGCTCACAATCTATTAGAAGTTTAGAAATAGGAAGGTAACAACAAGATGTCTTCTTCATCCGATGCTGGTCCAAATCCAAGCGACCCCAACCTCAATGGACTCAACAATGGCGCTTCCTTCACCTGCTCAAACTCTGTCCTCTCTGCTGGACTCCATCCGCTACTCGTCAACCGCTCTCCGGCATCCATCTCCCTCATTTGTGCTGCTGCCTTCGCTGCTGCCGATTGAATGTGTTCTCTCGAGCACGACTCCGGTCGGGGGAGTGAGCCTACAGAGTCAGGGAAGTTGAGCACAGCGGAGCCACCTCTTAGAAACGCAGCTGCCGAGTCGTAGGCACGTGCTGCCATCTCTGGGGAGGCGAAGGAGCCAAGCCACACACGCATCTTCTTCCCTGGCAATCGTATCTCTGAGACATAGCGACCCCAACTCCGCTTTCGAACGCCTCGAAATGGCTTCGAAACCGAATTGTTAGCTCCGAGATGCGACCGGGGAGGTCCCCGTTGAGCTTGAGTCATTGAGAGAATAGATTGAAGAAGAGCCAAAGTAAATTAGTTGAAATTTGAAGGAAGAGGTGATGCATTGTTAGTTCAATATATTGAGGTTTACCAACTTAAAGCTTGCGAATATAAATGGTGAGTTTTGTAATGGAAATGACTGGCCTCCTTTTTGTCTTCTTATGTTTTGACATGGTTAATTTTTAGGTTATATTTGGTAACTTATATAATGAGAAACGCGTTTATTAAATGCAAAACTCTGCATGAGTTGTATGCGAAAAAGGATTACATCAACACGGTGCCTACTTGACTTTGATCTCGTTCCTTCTTCTAGAGACCCGAATAAGGTTAGAGAGTAATAGTTTAGGGGAATTATAATGGGTAGCAAAAAATATTGAGATAATTATAATTTTAGTTATTGTTTTTGGAGATTTACAAATATAGTAAAAAATTTAAAACTAATTTCTATTTTTTTATTATTCAATTTTACCATCATTAGTGAAACAATAGATATATCAATAATATATCTGATATACTTTATATTTAGTATATCAGTAATGTATCTAATATACTTTTCACTTTTGATATATAAATCAACTCATATTTAGATAGTTTGCATAGTTGGTATATAACTAATATACCCAACACTGAGTATATTCGCAGTCTATGATTAATATGATTCATTTAGTGATAAGATTCGTTATTTTTTTAATAATAATTCATTACTTTAAGTGATGAATATTGTATCATTCATTCACTATTAATATAGTGCATCAACAAAAAAACTAGTGACAAAAAATTATTAATAAAATCAAAAACAAAATTAAGGTATATTAGTGGTATACCACTAGTATACTTACCACATATATATCTTATATTACATATATTTTATTTTACTGATTTACTTAAGTAAAGTATATCAAGAGTTTGTTAATAATATTCATGTTAGATATATCTGATATACTGAATATAAATTATTGTTAATACTATTTCATATTAATTATATTTTATATAGGGTTAATATTTTGAATATTGAGAAATTCAACTTCATTGATATATTTAAATAATATACTTAAATAATGTACGTCAATAGTATATAACTGATACACTTTATACTAGATATATAAGAGATATATCAATAGTTTATCATTGATGATATACCCCTGATAGACTATTGATAGACGTCATATTGCAAACACGAGCCTGAAGGTTATTTTGGATATTTTGCAAAACAATTGACACACCCACAATTTTTAAAAAACTGATGACACGCCCACAATTGAACTTTTTTCTCTTGCTAATGATGCAACTCCCCCAATAGTTTAATATTGACATTTATATAAAGTGTATAAATATTTATTCATTAATCAAGCATAAGCAACACGATTATTCAATCTCTATATGCAATTGTTAAACTAGAAAAAAGTATAATTATCTAAATATTTAAAATTTTTAGCTTCGACATTCATTAATTCAGCATGAAAAGGAACTCATTCATTTTTACATTTTACATAAAAAAATGTAACAACCTTTTGCTAATTTACTGAATGAAAAATGATAATATAATGAATACGTACAATATAAAGAATTTTAGGGATGGATGTGTTTGTTGGGGAAAACAATGCAAGTTTGACTTCCAATTCTTAAATTCACTTGAAAAGAAACTGTATCTATAGTTGTGTTCTTTGTTAGATTAAGAACCTTACATCTCATTTGAATTGAGTACGGTGATTTTATTTTTATAAAATAAAATCGTAGATTTCAAATTTACTTAAAAAACAGAAAAATGTTAACATATTGTCAGTTTTACTCACTACTACAAATTTGGCATTTTATTACACCATAGCTAAGCCAAATAAGAGAGAGGGAGAAAAAAACTGTCATAAATTGTTGAAAACGTATTTTTGGTGAGAAAAAATAGAGATTTTTGAATTTTCGAAAACTTATGACACTTTTTCAATATTATAAATTTATGACAGTTTTTCAACATCATAAATTCATGACTTAGATAAAAAGTTGTCATAGATGGTTGGAAGCACGTTTTTTGGCAGGAAAAATAAGAGATTTTCATGTTTTTGAAAATTTATGACAGTTTTTCGACATTACAAATTTATGACAGTTTTCCAACGTCATAAAAACTCCATTTGTCCCACATTGAAAAATTTGTGTTTTGGACAACCATCTCTCCTATAAAATGTCTCACTCCTTCAGTTTAGCATCAAGTTAACATGAGTTTCTTACTGGCTTATTTATCTTAAGTAAATTAGGCCTAGAGTAAATTTTTTTGTTGCCAACTACAAACTATCATAGCACACAAATGCTTGACACAAAAATATTGTCATTAACATTTTTTTGTTGTCATAGAATCAATATGCTTGTGACACTGAGATTCTGTCATAAACGATAGAATTTCTATGACGTTTAAAAATTATCGTTAATATATATATCTTGACGGAAACGTTAGTTTTAGCAGGTATTTATTGACAATGTTTAATTGTCATAAAAAGTTTTTCATGACTTTTAACAAATGTCTTGAATACATTTTTTTACAACCATTAATTGTCATAAAATAATTAATTATGACAGATTTTTTAATGTGTCATGTATAGAGTTTTCTTTAATGGTGGTTTCTACCACTGAAAAAAAAAGTCATAAAATGTGTTTATGACAATTTTTCAATGTCATAAAATCCCAAAATTGTACTAGTGACTTTATATTAAAGAGAAATTAAAGTACGTATACCGATAAATACTTTGTTCTTAAGAAAATATATATTTTTTAAAAAATAATCATGAGAAAATTTCTCTGAAATATCGTTCTAAAAAAAAAAGAAAATCGAACATTTGAATCTCAATCTTCTTATTTGAATTATAAGAGTAGGTATAGGATGTTAGTGCATGCGATGCGATATTAGCGTGAGAGATATTTTTTAGCTTATTTGCTTTAACATAATGCATTACTGAATTTAAAAAAAAAAAGCATTACTATTTTTTTTAGTACATCAACCATTGGTGGTGGGAGATTCAAATTCACGACCTCTTAATTATGCTCTTATTGAAGGAAAGAAAAAACATTACTATTTTGCATAATAGTATAGTTTCTAATACATCTCAAAATACATGTATCACAATTTCCATAAAATTAGCAAAAACTCCACGATGGTGAAAGGTAAAAAGTGAACGAACAATAAAACAATGTGTTTTGCTGAAGTTGTGTATGGAGGCCAATTATCAAAACCGTTCAATTTTGATTTCTTAGTTCAACAACCATAGAGTGAAGGATTGATTCATTAACTTTTGAACTTGGTAATATGTACCCATATCCAACGAGGTATACTCGTTCGAATTGACTATTAAGGGTTGAGTTTATTATTTTAAAGGTAATGTCATTCATTACATCATCTACACTGGGATGATGGTTGAATCTTCCACTCACGTGTGTCGCTAAGTTATTTAGTGTGGACGTTGGATTAATGTAGCCGATATTTTTTCACCACAAAAGAAAGATTAAGAAAAATATATTTTAAAAAAAAGTTGAATTATTAGGAGAGATCATAACCAAGAAGAATTGTAAAAATGTTCAATGTAATTTTCTAACTCGTTATATATAAATAATCTTTGTATTCTAACTCTTTATATCCGGGCGAAACATAATTTATATTCTAACTCTTTATATATAAATAATCTTTAGATTCTAAAAAAGTTCAATGTAATTTTCTGTATTTTATTGATATATATAATGTTCATGATACAAGGGAATATATACATATTACATGAATACTGATAAGGAAATGATACTAATAAGGAAAAATATTAACAAGGAAATGTAGCCTAATTCCAGCCTAAAATATAGATTAACACCCTTCCTCAAACTCATGGTGCAACCAACTTGAGTTTGTAAAGTAACTGAGCAAACCGACCCGGGGATAATGCTTTTGTAAAAATGTCAGCTGGTTGCTTTGTAGTGGAAATAGAACGCAATAAGACAGTGTTGCTTTGAATATGATGACGAACAAAGTGACAATCATTCTCAATGTGTTTGGTGCGTTCATGAAAGACATCATTGTGAGCAATCTGAATAGCACTGTGATTGTCACAATGAAGTATAGTAGGTGATTGTTGAGGAACTCTCATATCAACGAGAAGCCATCGAAGCCATAGTAACTCAGAAGTGGCATCAGCAAGTGATGATATTCTGATTCTGTACTGGAACATGAAACCACCGTTTGTTTCTTACTTCGCTAAGAAATGAGAGAATCGCCTAAGTAGAAACAATAATCGGTGGTGGAACGTCGATCAATAGGATCATCTGCCCAATCAACATCAGAGTAACCAGATAACACCAAAGAAGACTGGGAAGAGAACTGAAGTCCATGACCAAGGGTGCCTTTGATATATCGTAGAATGTGAAGGACAACGGTAAAATGTATCGTTCGAGGAGCAAACTGACTAACAATATGCACCGCATATGAAATATCTGGGCGAGTCACGGTCAGATAAATAAGGCTACCAACAAGTTGTCGATATAGATTAACATTTTCAAGCGGCACACCATCAAAGGGGTCAGGCAAACATTCAGATCTAATGGTGTTGTTGATGTGATGAAATTAGTAAGACCTGATCGAGCTAGAAGATATGAGACATTTTTTGTTTGAGATAGATAGTACCCATCAGAGCGAGATGAGACCTCAAGGCCAAGAAAGTAACTGAGTGATCCTAAGTCTTTCATCTCAAAGCGTTCTCCCAGATAGTGTTTCAAATCAGAGATATCCAGCAGATCATCTAGCCAGCAGATCATCACCTGTAATAATCATGTCATCAATATACAAAAGGAGAATAACCATACCCTGAGAGGTCTGACGAGTAAATAGTGCAGTGTCATGAGAACTAGATGTAAACCCAAGTTGAGGTATGGTGGAACTGAATGTGGCAAACCAGACACGTGGAGTTTGCTTTAGACCGTACAAAGCTCGACGAAGGAGACAAACTTTCTGAGGTGGAGGAGAAGCACTAGGTGGGGGTGTCATATATACTTCTTCGGAGATAGTACCGTTGAGAAATGCATTTTTAACATCAATCTGAAAAAGTGGTCACTGTTTAGCTGCTACAACAACTAACAAGCTACAAACAGATGACATTCGAGCAACAGGGAAAAATGTTTCTTCATAGTCAATACCATACTCCTGAGAATAATCTTTTCCAACAAGACGAGCTTTATATCGCTCATTAACACCATCAACATTAGTTTTAATTTTGTAAATCCACTTACAACCAATAGGTCGTTTTCCAGAAGGTAGATCCACGTACTCCCAAGTATGAGCCTTTTCTAAAGCTTGTAGTTCCTCCTTCATTGCTTGCTACCAAAGAGGGTTAGTACTGGCCCCACGATAAGATGAAGGTTCAACTAATGACATAATGGTGGAAAAACAATGATAATCTTGAAGGTGATGAGGAGTTTCTCTTACCCGAGTGGAGCGACAGATGAGAGTGACAGGTGCAGGTTCAAGTTTCCCAGAGGTAACAAATGTTTGATCTGGGACAACAAAGATAGGAGTAGATTGATCAAGCTCGAGTGTATTCAAAGGATCATGAGTGATACTCTGATCATTTGTAGGTAAGGCCGAGTCCAAAGAAGAGTCAGGGGCTAGGTGATCAGACAATAGAAAAAGATCATTCGAGGGATGAAGGAAATATGGTTGAGAACTTGAGTGAAAGGTATGAAATGAGGAGAGTCTGGAGAACATACTATGTTCCCAAAAAGTAACATGACGCGAGATATGTAACCTGTTAAAAATGGGATCCCAACAATGATAACCTTTGTATTTTAGTGCCATAGCCAAGAAAGCAAAATAGGCGAGCACGAGGTTCAAGTTTGGTATGCTCATGAAGTTGAAGAAGAACAAAACATGCACAACCGAAGACTTTAAGATGAGAGTAAGAAGGTGGAGTACCATATAGACGTTCAAATGGAAAAATATTATGAAGAGCACAGGATGGAAGGCGGTTGATGGTATAGACAGAGGTGAGAGCGACCTCCCCCCAAAACTTCTCAAGCAAGATGCAGAGAGAAGTTGAGCACGAACGGAGTCCAAAATATGGCGATATTTGTGTTCTGCTCGACCATTTTGTTGGGAGGTGTGTGGACATGATTGTTGAACAAGAGTGCCCTGTTGGGTGAAAAAAGAAAGGAGGTTGGAATCCTTATATTCCATAGCATTGTCAATTCGGAGGATTTTAATGGTATGAGAAAATTGTGTTTGAATCATGTTGGTGAAAATAATATAGATTTGAGAAAAGACTGAACGATTTTTCAAAAAATAAATCCATGTAAAGCGAGAATAATCATCAATGAATAATACGAAGTAACAATAGCCATTGACTGTAGGACTAGGAGCAGAATCCCAGATATCATAATGAATTAAGCCAAAAGGTGTATCAGATAAAGAGGATGAAATGGGAAAAGACAAGATAGGTTGTTTCACAACTTGCAATTTAAACAGTCGAAAGAAGTAAATTTTGAAATATTATTTAAATTGCCAATAACAACTAACTTGCGGAGTTTGTTAGAGGAAGCATGCCCAAGACAAAGATGCCATTAATATGTAGCAGAATTAGTGATTGCGACCGAGATAGACGAAGAAGTTAGAAGTTGAAGAGATGTAAGCTCAAACAATCGCTCTACTTTGGTACCCATACCAACAATCTGACCTGTTTGCGGATCTTTATACCTGGCAACCATTAGAGGAAAAACAAACAGTGAAGCCAGGGTCACAGAATTGACCAACAAATACAAGGTTAAAATTTAGACTGGGGACATGGTAAGTATTGGGAAGAGTTAACGAGGATGTCATAGCAGTGCCAATATTTGAAATAGACATACAATTTCCATTGGCAGCATGAACAGGGGGAAGTGTAGGGGCAGGTTTTGGGGGGAAAAAAATGAGATATTGGAGGTCATGTGGTTGCAACAAGAAGAATCAAGAAGTCAATAGTTACCTAGTGTGACTGCAAGAGTTGAGGAACTGGAGGATATTACTTGTTTCAATAACTTCTGAAGGTCACTGATTGAAATTTTGGCAGGAGAATTTTCTAGGGAGGCAGCAGTAAGTTCAGAGGAAGAACTGAATTTAGATAAACTTCTTGGTTTAGTGGATTGATTTGGAACACGAAATGGTCGTGTAGGACAAGTTTTCAAAATATGACCACGCTTGTGGCAATACCTGCACTCAATTGTAAGACAGTTAAAATAATGATGACCATGTAGGTTACATTTTGTGCAGGTGAGAAAGATATGTACTGTTGTCATGATGAAAAATAATTGAATTAAAATAACCAAATCGATCTTGAGCAAGCTGGTGTGGTCTGCCTAAACCGATCTAAATGAACAAAGTCGGTCTGATCAAACCAAAACGAATCGATCTGCGAGATCTGAGCGGAAATGATTTGGACGGGCAACAAGGTGGAATTGATTTGGACGGATGACGATGAAAGGATCGGATCTGAGTGGTAACAACCACGGATCGGAGCTTGTTGTTTGAATGGTCGTCGGATCTTCGACGGATTCGAGCTGAAGACGAAGAGAGGGTGAATGGGCGTCAGATCTTAAGGTACGGTCGGATCTAAAGATGTTGAACAGAAGATGAACGGGCGTCGTATCTGATCGAGCCTAGTCGAGCAGGCGTCAGATCTGGGTGTCGGATCGGAACTGTCGGATCTGACGGATCTGAGCGAATGAAGATGCGGGTTGAGGGATCTTTCGGATGAAGAAGATCAAGAGATCCGGTGAGGATCGAATCTAACGGATCAACGAGCGGCGATCGGATCGAGGACCGAACGCAGGCGATCGATGAAGGATCCGAACGGTCTTGGCGAAGAGATCCGAATGACGCGACAGACAGAATCCGATCGGGCGACGGACAGAAGATGCAGGCGAGCAGACTTGGGCCCTATACTGAAGACGAAGGTCTGAAGCAGTGATCGGAGTGGCAGACGGGTGACGGTAAAGGAGAAACCTAACTTAAGGCTTTAATACCATGTAATTTTCTGTATTTTATTGATATATATAATGTTCATGTTACAAGGGAATATATACATATTACATGAATACTGACAAAGAAATGATACTAATAAGGAAAAATACTAACAAGGAAATGCAACCTAATTCCAGCCTAAAATATAGATTAACATTCAAAAAGAAAAATCTTTCAATTCTAAAATTTTAAAGCAGAAAGTTAGAGTAAAACTACCCAATCCTAATTATTTTATACATTTTGATTTTACGATAAGCTAAGAGGGAGATATCTTTCTTAGCTGGACCCCTGGGATAACCATTTTGTGACGTCGCATATGCTTTCTTTTTCGGATGCTATCTTTTCAATTTTATTTCTCATATAATCATTTATAATAACTAGTTTTTTCTCACTTGCATTCCACATGATTTTTGTTTTTTTTATAAATTAAAATTAATCAAATAACTAAAAAATTATAATTGATGATTATATTACTTAGATCTATATAAAAACATAAAAATACATGATGTAATTTAGAGTTTATGCTTATTAAGTGTTTATACTTTTTCGTATATTTAGTTTTGATGTAATATAAATAATTCATTCAAAAAAGTTTAACCAAGATTTAAATACAAAATGCTAAAAAAGAGAGAAAATTTTAATCATTAGAACAATATTTAGAAAAGATAATTAAGTAAAAAGAAAAAAAAATCATCAATTAAAATAAATACAATATTTTTGTTAGACTCCAACCATCTCATATTTATATATATTAGATTTATTGAATAAAAAATAAGAAAATAAATAGTTTAATTAAAAAATTAATTAAAAGTCATGAAATTTAAAAGTCATGTTTTAAGTGGGAAAAAGTAAGAATATTTATTTTATTGGTCAATGATCCCAGAAGCTTTGAAGTTTGGAAATCAATTGAAATTTTGTGAGGAAATAAAGAAAAAAAGAAAATGCTAGAATGGATCTTGATTTTGAAATATATTTCTTTCTCCCAATAGTGTTTTCAGTTTTAATTTTTATTGTACTACAATGATAACTCATTATTTCCTTTAATTTTGAGGTTTTTTTTAAGAATACTTTGGTTTTTGTTTAAATTATCGTTAATAATTTTGGAGTTTTTGTTTTAATTTTAGATAATGAATCATAACATCTTTTCTTATTGGGGCAATTGGGTTAGTAGCAAACAGACCCAATATAATTGTCCATATAGCAAATGACTCAATCTATTTGCAAAAATAGCAAAAATTTAAAATGAGAAATTGAAATTACTAAAACACTACGCCATCACTTCTATCGATAATATCACTGATAGAAGTCTGTTTATTTAATAACTAATTTTTTTGCCTGTTTACTTAATAACTAATTTTTTTCTTATAATTTTGATAAACTACTATTGTAATATCTATCACTGATAGAAGTGATAGACTTCTATCAGTGATAGTTGTCTGATAGACTTCTACAACAATTGTCTATCTATTACCTATTACCTATTACTCATTCGACTTCTATCACTGTCTATCACTGATAGAAGTGATATACTACTATCCTGTTAATGATTAACAAAAGTTAATGAAAAAGAAGTGATAGACTACTATCACTGATAGAAATCTGATAGACTTCCACCTATCTATTACCTATTACTCATAACTTTTCTATTAGACTTATTGTTCTTCATGATTATTAACTTCTTTCTTCTATCCGACTTCTATCAGTGATAGATGTCTATCACTGATAGTTGTCTATCAATCATTAACTTCTTTCCAGTGATAGTCTTCTATCAGTGATAGATGTCTATCATTGATAGAAGTGATAGCCTTCTATCAGTGGTAATTGATCAGTATCACTGATAGTTGTCTATCTGTTAGCTATTACTGTTTGTTGTGTGGTCATCAAACTTTCACATCAGATGCCAAAGTTCTTGTGTTCATAGTATTGATATTAAACTTTTGAAACAATCACAAACCTTGTATTTATAGTATGAATAGTATGATAACAACAATATTGAGTTCTATCTTGAAAAAATATATCTAAAACCAATTGTAAAAAATTACATCAGGGTAAAAATGGTGAAAATTTACATGTCCTACGATTGTGACCAACACGATGACAATGATTACATTTTGTGTGACTTCTTGCTTCACCAATCGACGGAATCCTTTGCTTTTGGGGTCTTCCTACTTGACGTTTAACAATTGGAGGCAATGCATTCATGTTAACATCTATCGAACTCCATTCAGAATGATTCCCAACTGGGTGGATTACACCTTCATAAGTTGTCACTCCCATCACTAATTGCACAAGAGAAGCCATCAAAACAAGCATCATTAATATGAGCAACTAAAGGATATCTTGTATTTTGATCTTTCACTAAAGTTAAAAACCAAGCAACATCTTTGTCTTCTTGAATTTTAACCACATCCTGAGCACCATTCATCCCATAACCTAATAACATCGACAATTCTATAGAAGAAATAGAACTATCCATTCGAACTTCTTTCATAATCATATTAATAAAATTATCAAAACACATCATCTCAAGATTCCAATGGTCTTGTAATTCTCATAGAAAATTTTCTCATTCCATTGCCCACTATGAAAAAAAACTATTGGAAGCTTCATCATAGTTCCTACGAAAAGTAATAACAACATTAACAACATTAAGTAATATAGAAACCGATCACCACAATAGTCACTCGTGTATCATTGATTAATGATATCACTGATATCATATCTATTGATCAATGATATCACGATATCATTGATATCTAGAAAACAATGATAGATATCACTGATATCACTGATGTCATGTGTATTCACTAGCATATCTAGAAAACAAAACAATCACCAAAATCAGACTTGCGACTCCAAAACATTGCAGAAAAACAGTGATATAACAAAATGAACAAAAGAAATACCCACGAAAAAAGCTCCGGTTGATTGAAAAACTCAAATACCCACGAAAAAAGCTCCAACAGAAGATCGTATATCACTAATTGGAAGCACAATAGTCACTCGTATATCACTAATATCATTGATATCTATTGATTACTGATATCACTGATATCATTATCTATTGATCACTGATATAACTGATATCTATTGATCATATCTAGAAAACAATGATAGATATCACTGATGTCACGTATATCGTCGACCATCTAGAAAACAGTATTGCTGATAGAACAAAAAATGAAGAAGACTTGCGACTCCAAAGTAGAAAAACAGTGATGTAACAAAATGAACATAAGAAATACCCACGAAAAATGTTGATTGAAAAACTCAAATACCCACGAAAAAAGCTCCGTTGGACTTCGAAAAGATCGAATTGGAAGATACTTCGACCGAATAAGAAGATACTACAATGCGATCGAATTGGAGAAGATAATCAGACAAACTTGCGACTTTGATCAAATTGGAGAAGATAATCAAACAAACTCGATGAAAATTCATGGACTGCAATTCAACAGATTGAACTGGAAGATACCCGATCGAATAGGTGAAGGCCTGTGACTCTGATTGAATTTGAGAAGATACTCAAACTTGCGACTCGACAGAAGATTGGACTGGAATTGAGAAGAGTTTGGGAAGATTGGACTGGAATCAAGAAGATGTTGTCGCAAAAATCGGAAGAAGAAAAATATCGTGAAGAACAAATACCAATTGAAAAATAAATACCAATTAAAAAGGAAATAGGTTTAAGCCAAGGGTATAATTGGAATTATAAAAAAATTAAAGATTTTTGCCATATTTGCAATTCTTTTAAAATGTTGCTATATCTACAAATACTAAAACCATAATTGCTACCCATTACAAATTCTCTAAAAAATAGGTATATTAAATAAATTATAATACATCTCATTTGATTTGGCTGTGAATTTAGAGCCTTACAAGTAGTTAAATATTTATTCATGTTTGAGAATCTAGAAAATTGAAATGTTTAAATGCTTAAAATTGTAAAATAATAAAAAATATAAATGTCGGGCATAATCATGTTTGTTTTGAATATAAAAATATAAAAATAACAAGGAATATTTAAGTAACTGTGAAAAATAAATACCGTGAAGAACAAATACCAATTGAAAAATAAATACTAATTAAAAAGGGAATAGGTTTAAGCCAAGGGTATAATTGGAATTATAAAAAAAATTAAAGATTTTTGCCATATTTGCAATTCTTTTAAAATGTTGCTATATCTACAAATACTAAAACCATAATTGCTACCCATTACAAATTCTCTTTCTTATTTAGATAATAAGTATTGTCCGTTCTATTTTGGATTTTGGTTTTAAATTTAATATAATTACACGATAATTAGGGAAACTTTTAGAATCCTCCAATTTTCTTTGAAAGATATTTTTCTCCTAAACAGTGTTTTCAGTTTTAGTGTAAGTTTGCATGTGATACTATTGGTTGGTTAATTATTTTTTTCTTTTTGTTATATAGTCATTTTTTAATTACTGTGTATTTTTTCATATTAGGAAGATTTTGTTCCGTTTATCTTTAAGAATTTAGAGTAGTATAATTTAAATTATATGAATTCTATTTTGAATTTTGAATTTTGAATTCTATTGTATTTGTTTGTTTAGATTACGTGATTGACTCATTTTATTTTTAGATTTTGAATAATTAAATATAACTACCCTACAATCTGCTAGGCATAATGGAGCCAAAAATTTAAAAAAAAGAAAAGAAAAGAAAAAACAACCTACGACCCATCACTTACTTAACCTAAATTATATCTATCTATATATATATATATGGTTGCGGCAGTTTAGGGAGATGGGCGGAGAGGGAGTGGCGGGCAGTTGGAGGAAAAATCAGTAGAGGAAGCTTGCGACTGTGGAAAAGAGGGAAAAGTGTCGTGAGGTGTTTCCTTTTTTTTGGGTGTTGTTGAAAGAGCGATTTTTTCTCCATTGAAGAGTTTTGTGAGCTAGAGTGACTCGTGAGCCTTTTCCTTAAGAGAAAAGTGAGAGAAATCACCATTGAGCATTGTAAACTCTTGTAATTTCCTCCCCGACAATTTTAGTAGAACCTGCATCGGTAGAAGAGAACTGGACATAGCCATCATTGGGTGACTCAGTATAAATTTGGTGTCAATTTCTTTTTCCCTTAAACTTTTTATTTATCGTTCTTGTAGCTTAAAGGTTTAGGTTGGTTTATCTATTCTTTTAGGCTTGCTAATTCAAATTGATTATTCTGCAAAATATTTGGAATCATAACTTGATCTGGGATTTGAGATAAAATATATATTGTCTGAAACTTGTAGAATTTAGATTGATTGTATTTTGTCGTCACACTTACACCTAACAAGTGGTATCAGAGCTTTTGAGTTGTAGAACGATGTTAGGAGGAGATAAGAAATTGGTTACTTTCAATGGATCTGATAATTTTTTGTTTTGGAAGTGTCAGATATTAGATTATTTGCATTCCAAGGAATTGGACTTCCCATTAGAAGGAAAACTTGAAGACATGGGAGAAGCTTAATGGAAAAAGTTAGACAGAAAGGTGTTGGAGACTGTTCGTTTAAGTCTGACAAAGAATGTGCAAAGCAGTGTAGCAAAGGCCACGACCACAGCAGAGCTAATGGAAGCTTTGTCTAACATGTATGAAAAACCCTCTATAAACAACAAGGTAGATCTCGAAATCAAATTCTTTAATTTGAAGATGGTTAAAGGTGCATCAGTTACTGCCCATATTAATGAATTTGATTTGTTGATAAACAAATTGGTTGCTGTTGAGTTAGAATTTACTGATGAACTAAATGCAATTTTGTTGTTGAGATCTTTACCTGATAGCTGGGAAACCATAAAAGCTGCACTTTCTAATTTATTCTGGGAAAGAGAAATTACAGTTTTCACAGGTTAGAGATTCTACAATTGCAGAAGAGATTCGTAGAAAGAACTTAGGTGTTACTTCTACTTCGGGTTCAACATTGAATGTGGATAGAGGGATGAGTAATAACAGAAGTCACGGGAATCGAGGTAAATCGAAAAACAACAGATTAGAATGTTGGAACTGTGGTAAGACTGGACATCTGAAAAGGAACTGCAAGGCTTCAAAGAAAACTGAGGGGAATGAACCTGGTGCAAATGTGGTTGCTAATGAGACACAAGAAGCTCTAGTTCTGGCAGTGGAAAGTGCCCATGACCCGTGGGTGATAGATTCAGGTGCGTCATTTCATACTAGAACATAACGTGATATTCTTGAAAATTATGTTGTAGAAAATCATGGAAAACTGTATCTAGCTGATGGAGAGCCTTTGAACATCATTGGGATCAGTGATGTGAAATTAAAAATGGCAAATGATTCAGTTTGAAAAATTCGCAAGGTACGTCACGTTCTAAATATGATGAAAAACTTGATTTCTGTAGGGTAGTTAGACAGTGAAGGATGTGAGGTCTGTTTTGGCCAAAGAATCTGAAAGGTTACTAAAGGTGTCATGGTAGTTGCTCGAGGAAGCAAACTAGGGACTCTATATGTCAACAACAATGATAAAGATATGGTAGCTTTTGTGGATAATTCGAGTCAGACTGATTTATGGCATAACAAGTTGTGACATATGAGTGAAAAAGATATGAAAATTCTTCACTTTACAGGGAAGTTACAGGGACTAAATGCAGTTGAACACAAGTTGTATGAGTGCTATGTATTTGGGAAACAAAAGCGTGTCAGTTTCTCAAATACATGAGCAAAGTTAAAATCCATGAAGTTGGAGTTAGTTCACACTGATGTGTGGGGGCCTTCTGAAGTATCTTCCATTGATGGTTCCAGATACTATGTGACTTTCATTGATGACTCAAGCAGGAAGATATGAACTTATTTTCTCAAACAAAAATCTGATTTATTTTCTGTTTCAAAACTTGGAAGGCTATGGTTGAGAATGAGACAGGTTTGAAACTTAAAAACTTAAGATCAGACAACGGTGGTGAATATATTGATGGGCATTTCAAAAGATGTTGTGCAGATAATGGAATTGTGATGGTAAAGACTATTACAGGGACACCGCAACAAAATGGTGTGGTTAAGAGAATGAATAGTACACTGAATGAGCGTGCTAGAAGCATGAGATTACATGCAGGATTGCCTAAGATGTTTTGGGCAGAGGCAGTCAGCACGACAACCTATCTGATCAATAGGAGCCCGACCACATCACTAGACTTCAAGTTGCCTGAAGAAGTATGGAGCGACAAATAGATAAATCTTCCTCATCTAAAGGTTTGTGGTTGTTTGTCTTACATTCACATTGATGTTGCAGATAGGAGTAAACTAGATGTCAAATCCAAGAAATGTTATTTTCTTGGGTATGGTAGAGCTGAGATAGGCTATAAATTTTGGGATGACCAAAATAAGAAGATGATCAGAAGCAAGGATGTGATCTTCAATGAGGAAGTTCTGTACAAAGACCGAACAACAGTTAATACAGAGTCAGATGAAAGTACAGAAAAGAAGACTCAGTATATAAGTCCTCATAAAGTTAAGATCAGGATAGTGAGAGTTGAAGATCAGAATACAATAACTCCTGATGAAACAGTTGTGGAATCTGATAAACCAGTTGTGGGACCAAATGAACAGACTGTAGAGTCTAATGAAGTTCAGAGAACGCCACCTACAACAATCAGGAAGTCTATCGGGACTATCAGATCACCCCAGAGGTATTCCCCTACTTTAAATTATATATTATTGACTGACAGAGGTGAACTTGAATGTTATGATGAGGCAGTTCAACTGGAAGATTCTGTCAAGTGGGAGTTGGCAATGAAGGATGAGATGGATTCTCTTATGACGAATCAGACATGGCAATTGGTTGAGTTACCAAGAGGTAAGAAAGCTTTGCAGAATAAATATGTTTATAGAATCAAGCAAGAGCCTGATGGTAGTAAGAGGTAGAAAGCAAGGCTTGTAGTCAAAGGCTTTCAACAGAAGGAAGGTATTGACTTTAATGAGATATTTTCTCCTGTAGTTAAATTAACTATTATTAGAACTGTGTTGTCAATAGTGGCAGAAGAGGATCTCTTTCTGGAACAGATGGATGTAAAGACAACTTTTCTTCATGGTGATTTGGAGGAAGAAATTTACATGGTACAACCACCGGGTTTTACAGCTTACGGATAGGAGAAAATGGTTTGCAAACTTAAGAGAAGCTTGTATGGTCTAAAACAAGCTCCCAGAAAGTGGTATAAGAAGTTTGATAGTTTTAAGTGTAATAGTGGATTTCAGAGATGTCAGGTAGATCACTGTTGCTACATAAGGTCTCAAGGTAACTCATGCATTATTTTACTGCTATATGTTGATGATATGTTGATAGCAGGTACAAACAAACAGGAAATTCTAAAGATAAAGACTGAATTATCTAAAGAATTTGATATGAAAGGTTTGGGAGTTGCCAAACAAATCTTAGGAATGAGGATTGAGAGAAAAGATGGTGCATTGACTTTGTCACAGGAAGAATATGTGAAAAAGGTTTTGAACAGATTTCACATGAAAGATGCAAAACCTGTGAGTACTCATTTAGCTTGTCATTTTAAATTATCTAAGGAGCACTCACCCACTACTGAGCAGGAAAGAGATCACATGGCTAGAGTATCATATGCTTCAACTATAGTAGGTGCAAACCATCGACCTGTCGGCGAGCTGCAGTGTGATTGTTGTGGGGCAAGTCTTGTCAATTCCTAATCTCCGGAATACTGATAAAGGCATCAAATTTATGCTTGCCCCTAGATCACATAATGCCCTCCCAATGTCAGTGTTCCCAATTACACAAGGGATTGTGAAACTTCCTGGATCTTGTAATTTATGTGGCACTTTCCTGGTGAGTAGAGCACTGCAGTTCTCTGTTAATGCAACCGTCTCAAATTCCCTCAGCTTCTTTTCCAGGATGTCTTTAAAAAATTTTACGTAATTGGGCATTTGCTCAAGTGCTTCCACCAAAGGAATGTTATATGAATCTGCTTGAGGATATCTAGGAACTTATTGAACTGTACATCCTGGTTCTATTTTTTCAACCGTTGAGGAAACGGAGGAGGCAGTTTGCACTCTGTTGCCTCGTTTTGCCTTGTTTTGCCTTTTCGATCAACTTCTGCCTGCTTGTCTGGCTCTACATCCTTTGCAATTTCCTTTTCTTTTGCGGGTTGATTTCCTTCCTCAATCCTTGGGGGTTCCTTGCCTTCATATTCTCGACCACTTCTCAAGGTAATTGCATTGCATTGCTCTTTTCCTTCTCGATGTGGAGTTTTCGTGTTGCTTGGGAACATGCCCTGTGGCCTGCTTTTCAACTCATTTGCCATTTGCCCCACCTGTATTTTCAAATTTCTAATGGATGTCGTCTGACTTTGAATGAGGGCCTCATTTTTTATCATGAACACTTTCATCATATTTTCTAATAAGGTCCCTGTCGATGTTTGACCTTGATGTCCCTGATTTCCTAGATGCATACTGCTGTTGTGAAGTATTATTAAATCTAGGCGGGCCTCCCTGTTTGGTGTATTGACGCTGACTTGTGCTTCCAGAACTCTATCCTCCCCAAGAAAAGTTTAGGTGTTGACGCCATCCTAGGTTATAAGTGTTTGAGTATGGATTCATTCTGTTTTGTCCAATATAGAAAACTGATGCAGAGTTGTGAGGGCAGTTGTCATATACATGGGCTTCTTGGTAGTAAGAGCATAAGGGTGTTGATGTTTGGCTAACCATCGCTACTGATGCTTGGTTTCCTACCGTCAGGTTTTTCAACATGTTATTCATGGTTGCCATCTGGGCACTGAGGTTGGCAATTGCATCTACCTCATGCACACCTGTAGCGCCACACACATGACTTACATCATCCTCTCCCTACTGGTTGTTGCTCGATACCATGGTGTCGAGGATCTCGTGTGCTTCATTCACTGTTTTTGTTAATAATGATCCATATGCTGAAGCATTGACCAGTGTTTTGGACGCTTGTGTTAGTTCGTTTTACAAATGTTTTATAAGGAGACAGACGGGCAATCCATGGTGCAGACACTTCCTGGCCAACTTCTTAAATCGCTCCCATGTCGTGTCTAATCCTTCACTAATGCCCTGTTTAAAAGTGATAATCTCCCCTCGAATTTGTGCGTTTTTTTGTGGGTGGAAAAGATTTCAAAAGAAAATTTTTCACTAGTTCATCTCATGTCCTTATTGAATCCGGAGGGAATGAGTCCAACCAAGCCTCTGCATTTTCCTGTAATGAAAAAGGAAATAGTTTCAGCCGTAAAGCTTCCATCGAAATCCCAGTGATGATGAATGAGCTGCAGATACGTAGGAAGGTCTTTATATGCTTATGGGAATCCTCATTTGGTAGTCCTGCGAATTGTCTCATAGTGTTCAGCATCTGGAACATCACTGGTTTGAGTTCGAAGTGATTTGCCTCGATGTTGGGCTCCATTATCCATGTGTTCAAATTCTGAAAGGTTGTAGCTTCATAGTCCTGTATGGCTCGATTCCTTTCATCTGTAATGAAAATTGGGTTGGCCATGAGAGCTTGTTGCTGCCCGTTATTCACATTTTGTGGTTGTCCTCCGTTCATTTGTGCCATTCCTGGATTTTGCAGAGGTCTGTCTTCGCCGTTGATCTACGTGTTCACGTTCTGCACTCCTTTCCTTCTCCGCTGTCTTCGTCGTAAGTGGAAAGTCCTTTCTATCTCTGGATCTTGCTCCAAGCGACAGAGCTCTTTTTGCATACACCGTGCTTGATCCTGCAATTTCCTGCAATTAAACAGAGTGTTTCTGGAGAGAGAGAGAAACTGCCACTGCCAGGTAATTGCGTTGGGCTAACCCGATGTAATTGTGTTGAATTTCAAACTGTCCTCTTCTGTGTATCTCTGATAAATTTTATTATAAATATCGTTCTCCGACAACGACACCAAAAACTTGATAGGGCGAAAACGCGCAAGCGCACACGATCAAAGTAATATAAAACTGGAAGTATTCCAGAGTATTGAGTCCAAGGGAATGGAGAAATAAAACTGATCAGTAGTGAAACGAGATGTGGACTGAGTGCAAAAGGTAACCAAAATGTGATAAGTAGTGTAGTGATTATATCTAAAGATAAATGCAATAATGAAAAGAAGGGATTTAGAATGATAGCCCACTAACGGGAGACAACGCAACTCGAGGCAATCGCCTCGCTTAACAGTTACGGCTTGCAGTGCGGTGCGACAATGGCGTGGCAGCGGTTGTACTAGCCCACGAAGGCAAAACAGCGCAATTGCGTCGCATTGCCTGCACTTGTGCGAGAAGGAAAGACAAGACAATTGTGTCGAGCTGCCTTGTCGCTTAGTCACAAATTTCTTCTGCCGCAACGCAATTGCGTAACACTGCCTCAGCGCTCAGTTGATAAGCGATGTGATTCAACTAACCTTCCAAATTGAAGTAAACTGAGCCCTACTCCCATTTGGCATTCTATGAAGCATCGTTTGGAGGTTGAGTGACTAGACCTAACACTTTAACCATTATTGCATTAATAAAATTATGTTGTAAGGTATCAACTACAGACAGTGACGAATACATAAGCTAAACACATGGGAAACTGAAATTGAAACAACTTGCAACATTTTTGAAGTGAACAATACCTACTTATACGAAAAACTAAATAAGACTGACTAAATGAAACTACAGACTGACTGACTAAGGAGTTGAACCAAATCGTTGAAGTTAAAATCCGAAAACTGCAACTTGCGAACAAAACTACAACTGTGAAATATTGGCAGCGTAATGGCATAAAAACATGGAGTGTAAAATCCTCTCTCGCCGTCCCCTTTATCGAGTACTTGTTCACTTATTTATAGAGTAGCCTGTCATTAGGGTTTTTATCAACCAACTCAGATTATTTTCCGTGAATTTCGGCTTGATTTTCGTGCTTTAATCTTTTCCTTGATTCCCGCGTCTTTTCCTTCTTCACTTAAGTGACTGCGGTGACCGGTTCCCCGAAAGCTAGGCATTTGCATCATTTTGCGTTTGTCGGCCAATAAATTGCCTCATTTTGCCTTCCTGCAGCCAAATAATGATATGTGAGTTTTCTTATTAACTTTAGGAAAATGACGTAATTCTTGAACAACTACTCATACTTTCGCCTACTTTTCGATCAATTTTAATAATAAGATATCAATAATGGTCTTAAATAACTCTCATAAATGAGAGTTATCAGTTACTAGGATGAAGTTCCCAACCTTATCCATGTACTATAGACCGTTCGCGTCATTGTCTTGAACTTGATCCTAGCTATGTGTCAACTACACACGGTTTAGGATCTCCTAAATGTGACCCTGAAGCTTAGTTTATTGGATTTAAGTTTGTAATGGTGAGAATACAAGGTTTAAGGGAAAAAAATAACACTTTTATTCATTTTCTTGAGAAATTACAAATACATGAGTTAAAGGCATAAATCCCAACACAGGTACCTTAAAAATGAAGAAACTCACACTTGCCCTGAAACTTCAAATATTTGAAATCATAGCCCGAAACACTACATAACTTCCACTAGAGCCGGAGAATTATCTAAATTGCACTAAAAATTCAAACCCAACATACCTGATTTAGTTGAGCATCACAAAAAGAGTAGTCAGTCGGTTTAGTTCTTACACTAAGAAGAACGTCACAATAAAATATCCAAGAAAGAGACTTGGGGAGTGGAGTAGGGATTTCCAAACCATTATAAAAAGTTTTGGTAGTATCCCTTCTTTTCTACTTTTTTTTTTTTTACTTTCTTTTGTTTAATTACTTGTTGAGTATATTAAATTATTCTACATTTCTAGCCTATTTTAGGGTGCTTAATCAACTAGTTTTTATTGAATGATTTTAGTTTTTAATGTTCTTTTAAATTTTTAATTTTATTCAGCAACCCTATTCACCCATCTAGTTTTGCGATACGCTCCTACACTTATACATTTGAGAAGGTTGGATTTTACATAAATGAATGAAAGAGCCTCTGAGCCTTTTTCTTTGCTCCAAACTGGGAACATATCGTGTGCATTTTCTTACTTTAGATCTTGTGTGTCCTAAAAACCTTCAAGTTTGATTGGTTCTCAAATTGTTTAGGAATTTTGACTTTGAATTGTGAATAAGTTCTCTTTATTCAAAGTGCTTTGACCATCAAAATTAGGGTATGTTTGGGAGTGATTTTGGTATGGCCAAAATCACTTTTGTTATTGTCAAAATCACTTCCATTTGAAAATAGTGATGTTTGGCAAGATGCACAAGTGATTTTTCAAAACTACAAAATCATTATGTAGTAATTCCCGGTCAATCACTTGAAAGGTGATTATTGTACAAGTGATGAGTTAAAAATCACTCCAAAAAATAACAATTAATTTTTATTTATAAAAAACCCAAAAATTAGAAATACTATATTTATAACATTTGCCACCATGAGCAGTATATTGAGTCTCGCTGTGGTGGTCTTGTCGTTCAATCTCATCGATGTTAACAAGTAGCACTGTCCGAGTTCAAGCACCCACATACGGGTTTTGGTGGTTTTTTTTTTTATTTTTAAAATAGTATTATAATTATTTGTTTTTTCAAATTTAGTAAATTTTAAAACTAGGAAAAATTTAAAAATTAATTTCTTTCTCAAGTTTGACTAAAATTTTAAAACTTTTGTTTTTAAAATTAAATAAAGAAAACATAAATATAAATAATATTGGTTATAAACCATTTTTTTTTGGACAATATAAATAATATTTCCTAAGCTTAATATTAAAGAACCAAAAGAAATATTATTATCAAAAAAGACTTTTTAATACTTAAACTTTTCATAAAATTTTGCAAGCAAATGAAAAATAAATTGATAAAAATAGATATTTTAAAATAATAAATTGAATGTAAATTGTAATGATATTAATTATAATAATAATTAAATACAATTAGTTATATAAATACTTTTTCAATCCTAATTGCTTATAATTAATAATGTTACATAATTTTTAAAAAATAACTTTTTGATAATTTAATAGTTTTAAAATTACTTTTTAAACCAAACATTAATCATTCAAAATCACTTTTTATTATATGAAAATCACTTTAAAAAAGTTTGGAACCAAACATTAAAATAATTGTATGAAAATTGATTTTAGAAATCAATTGTAATTAAATCTTTTTTTTTTAAAATCACTAGTTGAATAATCATTCCCAAACATGCCTTTAGTCTTTTCTTTTTTCTCTTGAGTGGTTGTACCTTGTGTGTGTACGTACTAGGAAGTTGTTGGGTGTATTTAGGAAATGCTTGTTCATACAAGCTCGGCTCCCTAAGCCACTTATAGTAGGGTGAAGTATATATCATTTGTATAAGAGCTTTCTCGGTGCTTTAAATTTCGTATCATTTGGTATCAACACTTTCTTGTACAAATGATATAATTTTAATCTTCAGTGAAACAATTTAATAAAAACATATTAACATGATTGTTAGTGAAATTTATTGAATGTCATTCTCTAATTGGGTTTAAAAATAGTACTTTCTTTGCAAAGTTACAAGTACTCCTAGAGAGAATCTAATCAAATTAATTTTAGATGACAACTTTAGATTAAAGGTGCTCGACTTTATAAGTTGAGTTATTTGACTAATAGGATGACATTATAAACCATGCCTTTAGATGAATCATAACATTAATTTTTACGGGTCATTTGATCACTATACTTTAAAATGAATTTAAAAAATAAAAGTAAAACGAAATCCTATCATTATAGTAGAGATGTTGATGGTTGGGCTTTTGAAAACCAACCAAAAAAGCATAATCCATTGCCACTACTTTTCCTTAGGGTCCTCCTTCTTCCCCACATAAATCATGATGATCACTAACACACACTCATCATTACACAGTTAATTTAACTATTGCAATATTATATTATATGCTAATTTTTATTTTTATTATTTTACAAATTTATTATTATTATTATTATTATCTTTCTTTCTTTTTCTTTCTCACACAAACTTATTTTGGTAGTCCATACCGTCTTTACAATATTCAAATATTGGTCAAACAAAAACCTACACTCTCACTTCTATATGAAATCAATATAGCTAGCTAGCTACCACACGTGTCTTGTTTACCTTTCGCCATCCCTATCGTAATCATAGCATCATCATGAACAGTAGACGAGTAGATCACACTAAAATTTTTTTGCTACTAAAAATATACCACATCAAAAAGTTAGTTTAATAAGGACATAAGTTGAACTATTTCTATTATCTATTCTTATTATTTTCAATAGATAAGTAGGTTCTACTAAAAATTTGTAGCTGCCTAAAAATACACCATATTAAAAAGTCAGTCAAAAGGAGTTATGAAGGTTTGGAGGTCTGGTTTTCAAGGTCCATAGCCACATGTTCTTGAGAATATCTATTGGCCCAAAAGAGGTAGTTGAAGAAATTGACAAAGCTGAGACCCGCTAGCAACCAATAGAACAGATCCAATCTATCATTGTTTAGGTCATTATGGCTAAGCCACCCACCACCAGAACTCCCACGAGTGATCTTATTAACAAGAGACACCAATAAAGAGCTCAAGTAGAAGCCAAAGGAGTAGGAGCAGTATGTCATGGCAGTTAAAAACGACTGCATCCCTTCCACAGATTGCTTGTAGAAAAACTCGACGAGGCCGACTGCGGTGAAGAGCTCCGAGATGCCAAAAATGATGAACTGCGGTGCGATCCAGAGGATCGAAAGGGAGGAGCCTGAGGCAGAGGAGTTTCGGCGCTTTTGCTCGACCAATGCGGCGGAGACCATGGAGAAGGTGGCGACGAAGAGGCCAGTGCCAACGCGTTGGAGAGGGGAGATGCCGGAGTCGGTGAGGGTGAGGCGGCGGGCGAGGGGGACGAAGGCGGTTTCGTAGAGCGGGACGAGGAAGATGAGGATGAGGTAAGGGATGGATTGGAGGGAAGCAGGGGGGATTTGGAAGGAGTTGGTGAGCCATGTGTTCATGGAAGCTCCTTGTTGGACTGAGAATGTTTGGAGCTGTGCTAAAATGGTGTTGAAGATTATGGTGCAGGCAAATATAGGGATCACTGATAGAATTATTTTCACTTGTTCCACTTGTGTTACTGTGCAGAGCTTCCATGGACTTTCTTCTCTAAGTCCAACTCTCCCTTCTTCACTTTTTATGCAAGCCTTATCAAGGAATCTGTAAATATAATATATATATATATAAAATCATGTTTACATTTCTAGTTAAAGTTCTTAAACCAACACCACTTGACAAAACATTAAAGTTTAGATCATTTTGGAGGGATAAAAATGCAAGGGTGGGGTTAGAAATTTTAACAAGGACAATTTTACCATCTAAGTTCTATGTATTAGTAACATTTCAGTATTGAAAATTGAAGGAGGTGAATTAGATAAACAACTTTAAAATCTTTTAACTTTTTTCCCTATCACACTTCTATCTTCTTTCATTCTGCCATGAAAAGTTTTTAGTCTAATAAAAATGTTATTTAAATTTTTTAATGTTGGGTTAGATGATGATCTAGAGGGAGTTTGAAAATTTCAAAAATACTAACAAGCATATTAAGTACTTTTAATAAAAGAAAAATACTTACTCCACTCAACTAATTTGCAATCTAATGGAGAGCAAAAAAAAAAAAGAAAAAATGTTTTTTCTTTCTCCTTTTATAAAAGAAATTTTTATGGTTAGAAAATCGACCCACACACTATATGTAAGTGTAACGGGGACTAACAAGAACATAGCTCAACTGGTATCAAGTATGACTCATGACCAAGAAGTCATAGATTCGAATCTTCACTTCTAATTGTTGATGTACTAAAAAAAGTTCAGTGAGACATCCCTGAGTAAAATATACTTAATAAGTCAATCTTGCAAAATTTGTTTTATAAAAGAAGTTTAAAAAATTCAACCTAAGCCCCATCCTTGAGCACTATACAAACTTAAAAGGAAAAACAATAAAAAGAAAAGAACAAAAACATAATTTGATGATCTAGAGGGAGTTTGAAAATTTAAAAAATACTAACAAGCATATTAAGTACTTTTAATAAAAGAAAAATACTTACTACACTCAATTAATTTGCAATCTAATGGAGAGCAAAAAAAAAAAAAAAAAAAATGTTTTTTCTTTTTCCTTTTATAAAAGAAATTTTTATAGTTAGAAAATCGACCCGCACACTATATGTAGGTACAACGGGGACTAACAACAACATAGTTCAACTGGTATCAAGTATGATTCATGATCAAGAAGTTATAGGTTCGAATCCACACTTTCAATTATTGATGTACTAAAAAAAAAGTGCAGTGGGGCATTCGTCAGCAAAATATACTTAATAAGTCAATCTTCCCAAATTTGTTTTATAAAAGAAGTTTAAAAAATTCAACCTAAGCCCCATCCTTGAGCACTATGCAAACTTAAAGAAAAGAAAAAAAAAGAAAAGAACAAAAACATAATTTGATTCTGACAAGAGAACCCACACACCTGAACTTGTCGGTATGGAGGAGTTTGACAACGCCATTTTGACTTCCATGGAGCATCTGAGAGTTCGAAGGACAGATTTGCTTCCTCTTCCTAAATGCAGCAACAAAAACCTATCCCAAGAAAAAATACATAAACAAATCAAATATAACAAAGATTCCAATCTCTTTTTAACTCTCTAGTCCGAATTATAATATTTTAACTAGTAGGACAACATCCATATTAATTAATTTATCAAAAATCTATTAACTTTTAATTTTGATTAAGTGTATTTAATATAATATAAAAGCATAAGAGATCTAACATTGAAAAAATGAAAAATCCTTACATTCTTAAAAAAAAAATGCACCAGTTACTCCTCTCATAACTAATTAGTTTCAAGAGATGAAGGACTCATAAAATCCTACACGTATTTTGTCCTAAAATTTAAATTAGGATCCCATTCAAGAATGATGAAATATGGAAAGAGGCATCATCTTAAGAAGTTATATTTAGAAGACCTCATATATTCTTATTTAGACACTACTTGGGTATTTGTGTAGTTATTAATGAGACTTATTAGATTATATGAGATTCCATCTCAAAACTAATTGGTAATGAGAGAAGTAGCCCACAAATCTTATAAGATGTGAGGTTTCTCTCCACTTTTCCAATATGAGATCCTCAACATGCCCTTTCAAAATGGTGCCTCTTTGGGATCATCATTCTTGGATCGGATCCCAATTTCAATTTTTTTTTTAGATCGAATACCCGTTTAATAGACTCTGATACCATATTAGATTATATGAGATTCCATCTCAAAACCAATAGGTAATGAGAGGAGTAGCCAACATATCTTATAAGATGTGAGGTTTCTCTCCACTTTTCTAACGTGGGATCCTCAACAAGGTTGCGGTTGCACCAAAGTGTTTTCGAGTAGTGAGTTAAGATGATAGGAAAGCAAGAAAGAAATTAAAGTGGTATAGAGAGAGGGATAATTACTTGAGCGATGGGGGTGAAGATGGTGCCTTGAGGAGGGTTGTTTCTAAAGAAGGAGGTGCCAGAGAGCAAGGAGATCAAGGCAAGGAGCATGGCGGCAGTGGAGACACCAAAGCCAAGGTCCATACCAGAGTGGGTTTGGACCCAAACAAGAAGAGTTAAAGCAATGAGCTCGCCAATGCAGAACGCAAAGTAAGCAGAATTGAAGAAAGTGGAGAGCTTTTTGAACTGTTTAGGGTCTTGTTTTCGAAATTGGTCAGCCCCATGTGAAATGATGTTTGGTTTTAAACACCCACTTCCTAATGCCACCAAATACAGTGCTCCATAGAACATTAAAGCCTCGTACCCTTTCACTTCCAAGCACTCTTCTTCCCTTGTTCTCATGTCGCATCTTGCTGGCCTTAGCCTTGGATAATGGGCTTGCACTGTTAGAATACTAAATCCCTGCACCAATTTCAAACACACTAAACTTACTCACCATCATCACCAATAATAATATTAGTTTTCTACAACATCCATCACTACTTGATTAAATTTTAATCACATCCACTTATCTATTAAATGTCCTAAACATAGATCAATAAAAAATACACCAAGTTAAAAAGTTAGCAAGAATTCTGTCTTGATTGATGTATGAGTAAGTTTTATGGACAATGAATAATAATACTTAACTTGATTAGCATTAATTAAGGTCTCATTCTTTAACCATTCAGTTTTGGATTATATGTTTTTGAAAATTAAGTTTATGAATACTACTTCCACCTATCACATTTCATGTTTTCTTATCTACTTTTTTCATGTGTATTGAAAAACGACCGAGTCAAGTTTTGAAAATTAAAAAATGTAATTTCCAAAAACTTGTGTTTTGTTTTTGAAATGTAGCTAAGAATTCAAGTGTTTTATTAAGAAAAATGAAAACGATGGTAGAGAAGATGAAAACCATGTAAAGAAAGGGTGAGAAAATAAGTACACTTTTAAAAAACGAAAAATAAAAAATCAAATGATTATTAAATGAGACCTAAGCTTTTGACACATAGGGAAAAAAATATATATATATATATATATATATATATATTTATAAAAGGAAAAGAACTTGGGTGCAGGTCGACTTTAACACCACACAATTTTTTTTTTTAAATTTTTTTTTTTTTTTGTGTTACTGAAGTAGGTTGTGCTCTTAATCGAAAAAATAAATAGTTGTCAAATTTTTAGTAGTGGTGTTTGGGAAGATTTGTGCTCTCCATTAGGAAGAACATTCATATTAAAATAGATACATTTTAGTAGTATTGTTCATGAATAATCCTATTCTCCACTTCAATTTTGTATTGTAGAGAGAGGAGTTGGGGAAGATAAAATAGATACATTTTCTTATTTTGGAAAAAAAAAGGCACGAATTTTCTACTTTCGGGCCATTAGGAAAGTATATTCCAAGAATTTATTCAATAAAAAAAAAAAATACTTGTCTAAAATCTTATATTGAAACTCGATTGATTTTTTTGAGATGGTGTATCCATTCGTGTATTAAATAGGGTGTAGAATTAAAAAAAACAAGAAAATTTCATATAGGGGATAAATTTAGAAGAAAATTTTTTAAAAATTTTTGAACTTTCTTATATTGTTGTTTTAAATACAAGACGAACTCATGAGGCAATGGTGTCTCTTTCTTCTTTCCTTCTTCGCTCTGTCCTAAACAATGATTTAGAAGAGACTTACAAATAGCTCGACGAAGCCAAAGATGAGCATAGTTCGAAAGCTACCAAGATAAGAATCCGAGAGGAAACCACCAAGGAGAGACAAAAAGAAAACAGTTCCAACAAAGTTGGTAACAACGTTTGCAGATTTAGACAGAGGAAAATGCATCTGACTAAAAACGTATGTTATGAGATTATTCCCAACTGCTGCTATAGCCATCATCTCAAATGCTTGAAGCCCTTCATCACAACAAACAAAACAAAACAAAACACAAAACAAATATTAAAAATATTCAACAAACTCTGTTTCAAAGACAAAAACAAGAACAGAGAGAAACAAACCAAGAACAAAAGCAGCAGCAGTCATTCCACCATGTTTGTTGGAGTTACAAGGTCGGCCTCTCCAATCAACAGATGTGTCCTCAGACATGGAATTGATTTCTTTGCACTTTGTTTTTGTCTTCTCTAAAACATCCCCCATTTCAAAGATATGGCCTTATTGAAATCTTACCCAAAAGAAAGAAAAAGCAAAAACAAAAAAAAAAGTGTTTAATTTTGAAGCACTAATATGTGATTTCTCATATGCAATACAAGTGTTTGGAATTGGTTTGTATTTATAGCGGTAACGAGCTCGACTCGTGGCAGCAATGGTAGTGGAAAATGGGACCAAAATTTGCTTAAGAAACAGAGAAAAGTTAAGTCAAACAACAAGTCGAAGAAGTTGATGGTTTGTTACATTATTAAATTATTCAAGTTATATTGTAGCTTTCATCCTTTGCCTTACACTTTCAGAGTGGTGTCTCTACTTCTCTACTTTTACTTGACTTTTTAATTATTGTTGTTTCTAATAAATTCATATCATTGATAGGTTGGAGGTTGACTCTCACCCTGATAATTGTATTATTTAGGAGTTGTTTGAGACATTGAACAAGTTATAATAGTTTGTAGAGGTATATAATCTATGTTGGGAATGTAGAGTTATTTAACCTGGAGGTGCAGAGTATTTTATAGACTATTATAACAGTTTATAATATGCACCCAAACAAACATTTAAGGATTATTGATAGGTTGATTTTACATATTAGCCTATGTTAGGGTGTTAATATGTAAAGATGCCTTGAATCTGTTATCTGCCGGTTCGAATGACCAAAATGCGGGGTCTCATTGGTGGGGGTTTGGGGGCAACGCCCCCGAAACCTAAATCAGTTTACATTGTTCGTATTTTGGGCCTATTGGGCCGTTTCTGTATTAGGGTTTAGGAGGGGTGCCATATATAAACCCTCTAAACACCTATCTGTGCATGATTTTTTATTTCTGTTCTGTGTAATTTTATTCTCTCAGTCAATAAAATTACTCTCTCCCTCTGCCCGTGGATGTAGCTAACACAACGTTAGTGAACTACGTAAATACTGTGTGTGATTTTCTTCTGTGATACTCTTCGATTATCTGCTGCTTTAGGTTTAACATAATATAATATTAAATTTATTATAACCCTTCAGGTTAAACTTTTGAGTTGATAGTTAATTCAACATAATATCGAAGCAGGAGATCGTGTGTTCGAACTCGTATGAAATCATTTTTTCTCAAATTAATATTGATTCTCCACTTATGAGTCTTCTACAGAATTCAAATCCACAAGTGAATGAAAGTGTTAAGATTATTGATATAATAATAAATTTACTATAACCTTTCAACTTAAGTTTTCGAGTTCATGGGTGATTTAATCATCAGGTTTCGTAAGTTTAAACTACGGTATACATGACATAACATATATATAAAATTAAAATTTTAAGAATCTATATAGAATCATTTCTTTAGAGGGACTAATTTGAAAAATTAAAAACTTAAAAATTCTAGAATCTATTAGAAACTTTTTAAATTAGGTAGTTTAAGCTTTTGAAAGAGATGATGAGTGATTCTAGAGCCATTAGCCAAAGTCATGCACATCCACATATATCAAGAAAGCTCTAATGTATTGAAGATCCCAGTTTGATAGCAACTCTGCAAAATGGCATTTGATATTATATGTGGTGGGCATAGCCCACTTAGCCATCAAGTGTGGAGCACTTACTCATAGCAACCTTAATTGTGTTTTAAGAATTAAATTAAAACAGGTTAAAAATAATAATAAATCAATAAAGCTTTGTGATTTTTTCCAATCTCTAAATCCCTCTGCCTTTGAAAACTTTAATCACCCCATGTCTATTATAATATTTGTCATCTTCATTTGCTTGTCTTAGGCAAATGAAATGATCATATAAGTTTAATGGGTTTTGATAGAAAATGAGGATTTGATTGGTTCTTTTCTACATCATTGATTCAAACTTGAAAAACCAACCCCTATTGCCTATATATTGACACTACTACAAAAACTAGTTTTCTTGACGCTTATAAAATGTCGAATATTGCTTTACTTGACGTTTTTCAAACCGTCAAGGAATCCACCGTCAAGAATAATACATTATACTTGACACTTATAAAGTGTTATGTATACTCTTTTTTGACGCTTATAATGTGTCATTTAAAACATAAATTCTTGACACTTTTTATTCGTCAAATATAGTTTTATCTTGACTCTGAAAAAGTGTCAAATTTATTTTAATACTTGACATTTCCTCTGTGTCAAACATATGTTTATCTTGACATCGTGGAAATGTCAAATAAAAGTTACTTGACGCTTGAAATATGTCAAATATGAGTTTATCCTTGACAATCTTAAAACGTCAAATTGAAGGTAAACTTTGACAATTTTAAAGTGTCAAATGTAATGTTCTTTTTTGACGTTTGAAAAGTGTCAATTTGAATTAGATCTTGACACATTGTGATTTTATTTTTCAATCAATTATTCCCTAAAATCTGGAATTTTCTGCATTGCATTCCAATAAATTATATATTCAAGATCTATAAAAATAAAATTTCATCAATAATATCCAAACAAAAATTCAAATCTTCTTCCCATATGAACAATTCTAAAATGACAAGTTCAAACCTTTAACAATTCCAACATTAGTAACTCTCCATCATAGTTATACATTCAAAATGTCAAACTACACTTATCTCACACCATATATGTTCAAACACTAATCATCCAAAAAAATTGACTATCAATCCTATCTCAAGCAAACATCTATATAAAATATTTGGCACCTTCATGTAGCCATCCAAAAAATGTCACTATTTATCCTATGTCAAACCATATTTACACAAAAAGAATATTTGACACCTTCATATGTAGCCACCCAAAAAGTTGACATGAACAATCCAAAGTAGTATCCACCCAAAAATTCATCATATGTATCCACCCACTCGCACTTCATCTAACTCCGGTTGCAGTATGCGTTTCTTGTATCAATCACAAACATTAAGAGTCAAATATTATAATTAATAATGTTTTGTCAAGTGTAACAATTGGAATGCAAAATAAATAAAGATGCTTAAGCATTTTTGAGGCAAAAACTAACTCAAAACAAAATAAGAATTTCTACTTTGCCTCTTGTAACCTAAAAGTTGCTAAAAAGAATTTAAGTGTCACTTGGCTCTTAAAGAAACCTAGAAAGTGCCTAAAGTGAACCTTAACCACACACCAACCATTGGATGCTACAAAAGTGTCTTAAGGTACTTAAGCGTACTTTGAGGACAAAAACTAACTCAATAGGACCAAAAGTGTCAATTTTTTCCTTTGGATCTTACAAAATGCCAAAAAGTGCTAAAAATACTTGAAGTGTCATTACGACTCTTAAAAAAATTTAGAAAATTCCTAAAGTGAACACACAACCACCCCTCGATGCTACAAAAGTGTGACTTAAAGGAACTTAAATTCATTTTGAGGCTAAAAACAACTCAAAAAGACCTAAACATGAAGTTTGTCCCTTCAAACCTACAAAGTAGCCAAAAAGTGTGTAAAAAAGAGTTAAGTGTCATTTTTACTCTTAAAGAAACGAAAAAGGTGCCTAAAGTGAAACTATAGCACAAACCAAACTATAACAAAAACTATAGCACAAAACACAAAAAGAATCAAAAAATAAAAACTAAGAGAAATTTGTCTTCAAAACACAAAAAGAGAGATTTATCCCCAATCTCATGTGATTTCATTTGTGTACAAAAATATAAGCTTCAATCTTCTTCATATACATTTTGAGTGTGTGTGTGTTTCAGTAAATAACACAAATTTTAATGAACGAAGTAATCTAGCATATGCAGAACATCTAAAAAGAATCAAAAAATAAAAACTACAAGGGATCGAAACATTGACCAATGATGATTAAGACGATTAATATACTTACAACACTTACCAAAATGGCTCAAAGCTTCGCTAGTTGATGCTCAGATCAACTTCCTTTTGCTAAATCGACTTCCATTACTGAAATTGATTTGAGAGAGATTTAAAAACATGCAAAGTCTAACGACCCTAAATTCTGGGGGTAAACCTAACTTGAGCATTGCTTAAGACACGTCGTTCACTCCGAAATTTTGGCAGCATAACGACGCTACTAGGACTTTTCCAAAATTTCAATGACCTATTTTAACATTAGAAACACTTCAAAAATAAACCATTCTTCCCAGCCACCCACTATCTTCAAATACACAAGGGTTGGGGTTCAACAATCAGATATTTCTCAAGAGAACAAGACCAATTTCATAAATGCTCAAAACACGACTTATGACTTAAAACATGCCAAGAAAGTTCAGCAGAATAAGCAATCCTAAGTCTCATATTCCTAAGGATAAGATTGAAATTAGAGAAACAACTTACTAGAGCAATTGTTCAACGTTAGCAACCTAAGAGTTACAAAGTTAGAATAAGCGAGAAGGAACTCACAATTAAACATCAACCGACTTTTAAAAATTCTATCACAATATAGCAAGCTCATAATCAATATTCAAAATATGCATTCAAAGGAATCATGAACACTAGCATCAAACAGAAACATAGTTTCAATATTGTACCTCTCACGAAAACTCCCACAAAATAAGGCATCAAGTTGGAAAACGATAAGGAGAATCCATGCCCTCTTCTAATATTGCTTACAACCTTGCATGAACTGAAAAAAGATATCTTAGAAGTACCTTTTCTCTTGCTTAGAAATACAACACCTAAAGGTTAGAAATCAATTCATAACCTTAAATCAAAACTGCGAGAGTGGTCAAGAAGGACTTTCTTACCCAAAATACGCTTTGGACCTTAATCGAACACTCCGAACTTAGTTCTAATTTACAAACACAAGCTTCAAAGGATTAGAGATTGATCTAAAACATCCAACTTGAGTTTAAAGTATTTTAGAAAGTATTGTTAAAACTTGTGAATCCTTGTGTGGTCGTCGTTGTCCAAATTTGTGCTCTACAACAAAACCAAAACAACTTTGACTTGTAAGTAAGATTTAGATTTACTAGATTAGAAGATAGGCTAGAACATCTAAAAACACAAAACTATAGCAACCCATATTCAAATAAGACTACATAGGAAAATTCTAAATAAAGCCAATACCAACTAAAGCTCTAAAGATGACTAAAAAACCAACTAAGCCCCTCGAATCTTCAAATGTTGCAAACGTTTCTTCTAGGTGATTAAAAACAACCTAAAAGTTTCTAGTTCTCGTTGTGGAAGCTACAAAGTGTGAAAAAAATAGCTAAAAAGAGTTTAAGTGTTGTTTTGAAACTTAGAAAGTGCCTAAAGTGAGCACACAACTAACCTCCGCATTGCAACAAAAGTATATTCAAGGTGCTTAAGTATTTTTGACGGTGAAAACTAATTTAAAACAAAATAAGAGTTACAAACTTAGCAACCTAAGAGTTACAAACTTAGAAGAAGCGAGAAGGAACTCATAATTAAACATCAACCGACTTTTAAAAATTCGATCGCAATATAGAAATCTCACAATCAAGATTCAAAAAATGCATTCAAAAGAATCACGAACACTAGCTAACATCAAATGCGAAACACAGCTTTCAATATCGTACCTCTCACGAAAAACTCCACATCAACAAAGCATCAACTTGAAAAACGATAAGGAGAATCCATGCCCTCTTCTATCAACTTTCTCCAAATGGAAAACCCAATTTTGATGATTGTGTAAGAACCCCGATTTCATTCCCTGCAGTTTCAATATACATACAAAAGAATCAAGAACACTAGCATTAAACAAAAAATCATTTTCAAAAATCAGTTTCAAAAGACGACATCATTTCTTATAAGAATTTTTTTAGTATTAAAATGAATTGGTTCCACACCTTGCGAAATCATACATCGAAAAGTCTCCAAACCATCATATATCTTTCTATTCTCAACAATACTCAAAATGATGGAACTCCAAGAAACCAAATCTCTCATAGGCATTTCATCGAACACCTTCCAAGCACGGTCTAAGTAGCCCAATTCACCGTACATACTCAACAACGAGATGTCCACAACAGGATCCAAATCAAACCTAGATTTAATAATCCTTCCATGAACCCTTTCGCCAGAACCTAGATCGCGAATTTGAACAAGCTCTCAAAACAATATATCGACTAAAGGTTATGAGTAGTCAAGATTTTTACTTGATCGGAGGAGAAAATTTTGAGAAGAAGAGGAAAGAGCTATAAAATCGATATGGTGTGAGAGAACTAAAATTTTGTTTTGAGAAAACTCACCGCGATGAGGCTACAACGATAGGTTTCGCGAGAGAAGGCGGCCGAGGCGAGTCGACGGTGGAAGAAGAAAGAAAATCGAAAGAGGGGCCGACGAAACACGAAGAAACCGATCGGCGAGGGTTGTTCTTTGTGCGAAACACGAAGAAGAAGGCATTGGCGTGCCGTCGGCGGTGGAACCCGAAGAAGAAGAAGAAGAAGGCGAGTGGGGAGGGTTTCGCGCGCGAGGAACTCTGCCCCGTTTCTCTCTTTTTTTTAAGCAACATGTGTATTATAACCCTAGTGTTTTTTAACTTTAAAAATTTTTTAACTTGACGTTTTTAAAGCGTCAAGTTTTATCATAGTTTGAAAAAATCCGAAAAAGTCCGTCAAATCCCTCCGCATTTTTTCATTTTCTTGACGTTTTTTTGTAAAATTCATTTTACTTGACGTTTTTTCATAAAAACGTCAAGTAATTAGAAGTTGCAAGCGTCAAGTAATGTGGTTTTTGTAGTAGTGTGATGTGTTCATGTTTTAGATTAGATCATAGGGAATATCTCTTTTTCTTTTTCTTTTTCTTTTTAATTTATTCAATGACTTATCATAATTTAGGAGATAATAAAGCGCAAAGCACATGAGCTAAATTATTAACATGACATATGTAAATCAATGTTCTTTATTGTATATTTTATGAATAATACTAGGAAAAAAATATATATACAAAAAATAGAAAGTAATAAATACAAAAAAAGGAAAGAGCTCAACATGGTAAGCCTATAAAGAAAAGGAAACAGCTAAATATGGTAAACCTAAATTACATCATAATGAACCATAAATCACATTAACACCCTCCCTCAAACTCAAGGTGGTAAAAGTAACAACCAACTCGAGTTTGTGAAGTAACTAAATGAAGCGACTGGGTGATAATACTTTAGTAAAGATATCAACAAGTTGCTCTGTGGTGGAGATGAATTGTAAGAAGATGGTATTATTCTGGAGATGATGTCTAACAAAGTGGCAGTCATTCTCAATTTGTTTGGTGCGTTCATGGAAGACATAATTATGAGCAATTTGAATAGCACTGTGATTGTCACAATAAAGTGTAGTGGCAGAATGTTGAGGAACACCAAAATTAGTAAAAAGTTAGCAAAAACCATAATAACTTAGAAGTGGCATCAACTAGTGTACGATATTCAAATTCTGTGTTGGAACATGAAACAACCGTTTGCCTCTTACTTTGTCAAGAAATTAGAGAATCACCTAGTAGAGAGTAACCTATGGTGGAACATCGATCAGTAGGATCTCTAGCCCAATCAACATCAGAATAACCAGATAACACCAATGATGACTGAGAAGAAAATTGTATTCCATGACCAAGAGTGCTTTTAACATAGCGAAGAATACAAAGTACAACCGTAAAAAGTATAGTCCGAGGAGTAGTGTGAACTGACTAATAATATGTATGGCATATGCAATATCTGGACAAGTCACTACCAGATAAATAAGACTAACTAATAAGTTGACGATACATAGTGACATTTTCTAGAAGGAACACCATCGAACGGGATCAAGTGAACATTTGGATCTAGGAGCGTTGAGGGCGTGGCGAGATCTGTAATACTAGAATGGGCCAAGAGATCAGAAGCATATTTTACTTGAGATAAATAGTACCCATCAGAGCTAGAAGAAATCTAAAGGCCATGAAAGTAAATGAGCAGTCCCAAATCTTTCATCTCAAAGTGTTTTCCAAGGTAGTTTTGCAAATGAGAGATAACCTGATTATCATTACCTGTGATGATTATGTCGTCAACATAAAGAAAGAGAAGAACCATATCTTGAGAAGTCTGACGAGTAAATAGGGTTGTGTCGTGAGGACTTGAATTAAACCCAAATTGAGCAATGGTGGAACTGAATGTAGCAAACCAGACTCGTGGAGCTTGCTTAAGGCCATATAGAGCTCAAAGAAGAAGACACACTTTTTGAAGTGAATGAAAAGTGTCAGGTAGTGGTTTCATATGCACTTCTTCAGAAAGAGTGTCATTGAGGAATGCATTTTTAACATCCATCTGAAGAAGAGGTCATTGTTGGGCAGCGATGACAACTAAAAGGCTACAAACATATGACATTCAAGCAATTAGAGAAAATGACTCTTTAAAATTAATACCATATTCCTGAGAATATCCTTTTGCGATAGGACGAGCTTTATACCATTCAATGGATCCATGTGCGTGTGTTTTAATTTTGTAAATCCATTTGTAGCCATTGAGTCATTTTCCAGGGGTAGATCAACGTAGTCCCAAGTATGAGTCTTTTTAAAGCCTATAGTTCTTCATTCATTGCATGCTACCAAAGAGGGTTGGTATTGGTCTCATGATAAGATGAAGGTTCAACTAGAGACATGATACTATAGAAACAATGGTTTTCTCTTACCCTAGTGAATCAGCGAACTATAGTGTCAAGAGTAGCTTCAGGTTCTACAAAGAAGACAGATGTTGGATTCGAGATAACAAGGAAAGGAACATATTGATCAAGCATAAGAATGTGAGGAGGATTAGAAGATGGGACAATATCATTGGAAGTCAATGATGTCAAGTCTAGAGAAGCAAAGTTTGGGGCTATGTGATCAAGATTGAGGGCACATGGAGTGTTAGATGGTAGAAAAAATCATTGGAGAGATTAGGAAAAAATTGTTAAGGACTAGAGAGAGATGCATGGAAGGAAGAGAGACTAGAGAAGATACAATGCTCCCAAAAGGTAACATGACGAGAGATACGCAACCTTTTGGAGGTAGGATCCCAATATCGAAAACCTTTGTGTTTGAGAAGATACAATGCTCCCAAAAGGTAACATGACGAGAGATATGCAACCTTTTGGAGGTAGGATCCCAATATCGAAAACTTTTGTGTTTAGTGTTGTAGCCAAGAAAACAACATAGGAAGGCATGTGGTTCAAGTTTTGGTATGTTCATGAGGCTGAAGATAGACAAAACATTTATAACCAAAAACTTTAAGATGAGAGTAGGAGAGAGAAGTACCATATAAATGTTCAAAATGAGAAACATTTTGACTAACAGATGATGGGAGACAATTGATGACAAAGACAGAAGTGAGAGCAGCCTCCTCCCAGAATTTCTAAGGACAAGATGCAAAGAGAAGTTGGGCACAAATAGAATCTAAAATATGGCGATGTATGCATTCTGCTCGTCCATTTTGTTGGGACGTAAGTGAATAGTGGTGTTGAATGAGAGTGCCTATTGAGTAAGAAAAGAGAGAAGGGTAAAATCTTTATACTCTATGGCATTGTCTATGTGAGAACTTTTAATAACTTGAGAGAATTGTGTTTTGACCATATTGGCAAAAACAATATAAACTTGAGATAAGGTAGAGAAATTTTTCAAAAAATATATCTAAATAATACAACGAGAATAATCATCAATGAACAGAGCAAAATAATGGCAATCGTTAATGGTAGGAGTAGGAGCAGGACCCCAAATATTAGAGTGAATCAACCCAAAAGGGGCATCACAGAAAGATGAGAAGATAAGAAAAGATAGAGCAGGTTGTTTTGTATGTTTATAATTTAAACAATCAAAAGGAGTAAGTTTTGAAACATTATTTAAATTGTCAACTAACTTCCAAAGTTTTTCGGAGGAGGCGTGACCAAGACAAAAATACCATTGATACATAGTAAAATTAGTGACCGTGCAGAAATCAAAGGAGAAATAGGGAGCTGAAGAGATGTAAGCTCCAACAATCTTCTCACTTCGCGTCCTGTACCAACTATCTCGCTTCTTCGTCTCTTCTCGTCCTTTGTTGGCACCCTGTCGATTCTGATTCATTTTGATTTCGTATTAGGTTTCTTTCCTCGTTTAGTCCTTCATTGCAACCCCTTGTCCAATCCATTCTTGTCAGTCTAATTTCACTCATAACATTAGTCCCCACTCCCTAGTTAGGATTCAAAATTAGGAACGTGTAAAGTAATTGCATGGAGCCTGACTTGGGAGTAGCCTATTAAGTTTTTTGGAGTCATTATTGACATTTCGAGGTTTGCCTCGAATGATCTATAGTTATTGTTATCCGTCCTTACAAGGATATTCAATCTTCTAGAGTGTCGGTTTCTTCGATTTGTTTAGGAATTTAGGGCTCCAAGATTATCCTTGGATCATCCAAAGATTTTCTTTCTCGGGGTTAAGTGTCTGCTTTGGATTTGGGATTTGTGTCATTTTCCTGGAGACAGTATATAAATTTGATGTCGTTCTCAAATATGTAGCTTCACCTCTTCTCCTAAGAGGAGTTTTCCGACTATTTAGTAGCCTTGTAGCTTCACGCTTTTCGTAAGTGTTTCTTGGACAAATGTAGCTTCATCTCAAGCTGATTTCAAGAGAGAGGAGGAGAAAAGAAACTAGCCTATGAAGTGAAAGTCAAGGGATGCCTCGGCCTCGACCAATCTCTTGCGCGCATCGTTCATCTATCATTTACAGGTTCTCCTCAGTCTCTGTATCTTCTTTTTTTGTGTTTTTGAAATTTTCTCAGTGAATCAACTTGATCTCTGTTTCTATGTTTTATGCTTCTCATTTTATTTTATAAATCTCATCGTGAGTCATACCTCAGATTTGAAGAGAATTGAATCCCGTGCGGAAGCGATTGATCGCATTTGCTCTCAATTGTGTGACGTAGAAACACTCAAAAACAGAAAATTTAAGCTAAGCATACATATTGAAAGCATAAATCGATTAGATGATTATCTTTGAAGACCAATTCTTCACATGGTTCCTCGTCATCTACGAGCTCCTCTTCTCTACGAACGAATCCTCGAACACCGCCAAAATACTTTCTTTGTTGTTCTCTAGGAGAGGGAGAGAGGTGGGATCTCCTTTTGGATTAGGGATGTTTGTAGAGAGATTTTGGAGAGAACTCTTGTGTTTGCCTAAGATGCAAAACCACACAAATGGTTCAAGTGTACCAAAATGCATCCAAAAGAATGCTTTTATAGGAAATGTGGGTGGAGACAAATTCTCCACCCATTTTGCCACTAACTCCACATATTATGCATAAATGCATAATATAAGGTGTCAAACACCTTATTATATGAATCATATTCACATAATGTGGAGAAATTGGATTTAATTAAATCCAATTTCATCGCTCCAAAATTCTACCATTAGTTATGTCCTAATTCCATAATTAGACACAATTAAAGTTCAATATGAATCATATTCACATTGAACTATATATTATATCAATCATATCACATATAATTGATATAATCTCTAAATTTGAACTTGAACATTTCAAATTCATTCCAAAACTTTATACCCCTATTAATTTCATGTTGAGCCAACCAAGGGACCTAATGGACCTACAAATCATGAGCTCCAACGATACGAGATTGACTAATCAAACTCATTGATCCCGTCAATCAACATTCATTAACTACGAGTCAATCCACTAAAGACTCGTAGTGTTGGGTTTAATGTCTTAAAACTCGTGGTTTTGTAAACTGAATGTATATTCTATTTTGCAATAAAGATGTTATTGAGATTTATTCAGTAAAGGTGTTATTGAATGTTGTGTATTGTGTAACCTTAATCCAATAAAGAACCCTTGGCTATATGATGAATACTTGAACTTTATGTGTGACATAAAAGTGGATCAAGTTCAAGTTATAGCCAGAACAGTCTATAGTATAAGGATAGGGTTGGGTACCTTATCCTAGGGACACTATGGACGCGACCCACTTTGTAGAGTACAAACGATGTGATCCTAAATCGTTCATGTGGAGACATGTGAGTGGGGGCGCCCTATGCAATGAGTTTGCATCAGACTGGACCGTGAAATAGTCACTTAGACTTTATAACTCCGTTTACTGTCTTAACTGACTTTATTCATACGATGACCTAGGTAACTCGATCTTAATCCTGAGCGTTCTATGGACTCCTGTTTATTCGGATTATCCTTAGATTTGCATGGGGTGAGAGTGGCTCGAGACTGCCGACTCAATAAGCCTCCCATTTCAGGGATAAAATCGGGTAGATAGTAGCGGGAACATAGTTCACGCACGATGGAATTCACTCTACTACCGCCTTAGGGATTAGCGAGAGAGGTTGTTCCCTTAAGTCTTGACTCGTGTCTTGAACAATGGGCCCACCCTCTCACACTTTGGCTCGAGAGAGGATTCGGTTTCTTTGGTTGGACCACAAACCAATTGTTCATTAGAGGATCAGTGGGACTTAAGGAACAAGAGGTAATTACAGGGGTAAAACGGTAATTTTTACCCAGTTGTAATTACAAACGACCTGTGAAGGATCGACTTACTAATCATGGTTATATCGAGTGGACAGAAATATATCTACTGTGAGGAGAATGCAGCCACTGGGCTTTAGTGGAGTGTCCCGGTGGTTAACGAATGTTGATTAGCTAGGCTAAAGAGTTTGGCCAGTTAATCTCATATTGTTGGAGCTCATGATTTGTAGGTCCATTAGGTCCCCCTTACTAGCTCGGACTAAGCCTTGTAACATTTTGAGAGAAAAGAATTTGAATTGTTCAAATTCGAGTTTGGAAGAAAGCGTTAATTATATGTGATATATTTAATGAATCATAGCTTAATTATGTATTAAACTATGATTAATAAAAGGTGGATATATTTAAATATGATTTAAATATTAGATCGGTTTATAGCATGAATAAAGATTCATGTTCGAAAAATCGATCGGGATCGGGCAATTTGTTTAATTTAATATTTGATATTAAATTAAATTAAAAATTAATTAATTAAATTAATTATTTAATAATTAAATTAATTAAATTAATTTTAATTAAAAATCAATTTAATATTGATTTTTGAATTAAAATTAAATGAAAAATAGTGGATTTTCATGGAAAACAAATTGGCAACTTGCCCAATCCCTCTCATCTTCATATTCACCAAATTTGGCCACCTCCATCTCAAATTATCCTCATCACTATTGAGATGTCACTCTAATGAAGATTAATTAAGCTTTATATAATGGTGATTTGAGGTAATATGAGAGAATTTGACAAAAAATTTAATATTCCCGAATTAGTGACCTTTGAGGTCTTTTCTTCCAAATTCTCTCAACCTAGGATCCCACAATCCGTTCTAAGGCCTGAGGATAGTAGGGAAGACTCTAACGGTTGTCCACGAAGTGTTCGTGTTGAAAACCATCCACCGGGTGAAGAGAATTTGATCTTCAAAGTTGAGTTTTCTATCCCTCTGTTTTTCCAGCTTTGAGCATGTTTTTTATTTTACAAAATTGATCAATTTAGAGTGTTCAAGATCCAAAATTGCTTTCGCTTTCTTAATCTAGACTCTTTCACGTAGCTACACTCTCTTCACTGTAGGACAAGTTGTGTCCATTGATTTAACCAATGCCGATTAATCAACCCTTCACAGGTCGTTCGTAGTCACAGCTGGGTCAAATTACCGTTTTACCCATGTGACTACTTATTGCACCTTAAGCACCATTGATCCTCTAATGAACAACAAGTCTATGGTCCGACCATAAACATTATCCCTCTTGGGTCAGCAAGAGGGAGGGGCCCCGTTGTTCAAGACTTGGATTGAGTTCTTATGAGAGCAACCTATCTAGTTACGCTAGAACGGGAACGAGTGAATTCCTTCTCGCGAAGTTGAGTCCCCAACTCCCTACAAGGTTTCATCCCTAAGAAGGTAGGCATATTGATTCGGCAACTCTGGCCACTCTCACCCGTACTAGTCAAAGGACAATCTCCGACAGACTGGAGTTCGCAACTCGCTCAAGATTCAGGTTGAATCACTATTGGTCATCGTTTGAATTATTAGCCCTAACCTATCAACGATGTTACTGGATTGGTCTAACAATTCTTTGTCCCGTCTTATACAAACTCTTTGCACAAGATTCCCTCACTCGCATGTCAACTACATGAACGAGCTAGATCACCTCGTTTGTATTAAATACAAAGTGGGTCGCATCCATAGTGTTAATAGGATGAGGTTCCCAACCTAATCCATCTACTATAGACCATTCGGGTCACATTCTAAATGTGACCCTATAGCTTAGTTTATTAGATTTAAGTTTGTAATTGCGAGAATACAAGTTTGAAGGAAAAATAACAACTTTATTCATTTACTCAAATAATTACAAATACACGAGTTTATGGCATAGACCCCAACAAACTACCATTTGTCCTAAAGCTAGTGGAGTACATAGAACATTACAATAATGCAAATACAATAAACTAGGGCATTGAATACCCTTTGATACAATACTCCCACTTGCCCTAGTCAAGTTCTAATGTGTAAACTTAGAGTTTCTAGGTGACCCTCGAACATCTTAGCCGTGAGAGTCTTTGTAAATGGATCAACAACGTTGTGCTCTGATGCTATCTTCGTGACGATCATGTCTCCTCGGTGCACAATTTCTCGTATTAAGTGATACTTCCATTCGATGTGGTTTCCCCTTTTGTGACTACGGGTTCTCTCGAGGTGGCCACGACATCGCTGTTATCACAATAAATGGTGATCGGGAGGTCCATATTTGGAACGACTTCGAAATTAGTCATGAACTTCCTAAGTCATACTGCCGCTTTAGTTGATTCACAAGCTGCTACATACTCAACCTCCATAGTGGAGTCAACAATTCATCCTTGCTTGATGCTTCGCCAGACTAATGCCCCTCCATTAAGAGTAAACGTTGGCTCCGAAGTGGATTTCCTAGAATCCTTATCGGTTTGGAAGTCAGAGTCCGTGTATCCTGTAAGGATCAGATCCTTAGCCCCATACACGAGCATATAGTCCCTTGTTCTTGAAGGGAATACAAATTCCACGCAGCGGAAGGACGATTGAATCGTCATGGTATCGTTGTGAAAAACGCTTTCTTAAAATTGAAACTATCACATAGTAACTAGGCTAAACATGCAATTAGGAAAAAAAAACAGTAAGAATTACTTACTTGTTGAAGAATCGGTCTTCACGTTTTCCTCCTCCAGTCACGAACCCTTCGTGATCATGATCTCAACGAACTCGATTTCCACGAACAGTGAGTACCCTGGACACCTCTGATAGCCTTCTCGGTTGTTCTTTCTTAGGTAGAAGGAGAGTAGGTGGGACTCCTTTTTAGTGAAAAGGAGGAGAGATTGAGAGAGGAGGTTGAGAGAATTTTCTAAGCTCTTTTGCTGAGAAATCCAAAAAATGAGCCCTCAAGTGAGAAATCCTTCTTGCAAACGAGTTTAAATAATGGTGATAGGTGGAGTTGAAATCTCCACCTATTTACCATTTAACCACAACCTTAGATTATGCAAATCATATTTGCATAACCACATATAATAAGATATCTCATATCTCATTTTACAAATCAAATTTGTATAATTGTGGATTTTTTAAATTGAATCGCATTCAATTTAATTTCTCTCAATCCAATTTCTCCAAATTAGCCCTAATTAGACAATTAGGCTAACCTATAGTTTATTATGAATCTCATTCACATTAAACTATATAATATGTCAATCATATCTCATATAAATGACATAATTACCCTTTAATGAATTTGAACACTTCAAAACCACACCAAAACTGTAAACCCTCTATTAATCCAGTTTGAGCCAACCGAGTGACCTAAAGGACCTACAGATGACGAGCTCCAATGATCCGTGACTAACCTATCAAACTCTTTGACCCGGTTAATCAACATTCATTAGCTACGGTAACACTCCACTAAAGCCCGTAGCTGCACTCCCATCACTGTAGGACAAGTTGTGTCCATTGATATAACCAATGCCCATGAGTCGACCCTTCAAAGGTTGTTCGTAGACACTGCTTGGTCAAATTACCGTTTTACTCTTGTGTCTACTTTTTGCTCCTTAAGTCTCCAATGCTCCTCTAATGAACAACAACATTGTAATGGTCTAACCATATACATGTTGGGATTTATGCCCTAAACTTGTGTAATTTTGATCAATTAAATAAAGTGTTATTTGTTTTGATAAGATTATAGTCATGCTTTTATAAATCCAATAAGCTAAGCTCCAAGGTTATAACATTTATCTTGAAATCAGTGTAGTGGACACTATTTGGGTTGAGTTCAAGATTATAACCTAAATAGTCTATGGTATAAGAATAAGGTTGGAAACCTCATTCTGGTAACCCCATGGATGCGACCCACTTTGTAATTAGTACAAATGAGGTAATCCAACTCATTCATGTAGTTGACATGCGAGTGGGGGCATCCGGTATGAAGAGTTCATACAAGACTGGATCGCAAATTATTAGTTTAACCAAAGATAATAACACCGTTAACGAGATAAGACTAGTAATTTATAGATGGTCATTAGTGACTTGACTGAATCTGAGCAAGTTAAGAACTCCCGCTTGAGGGTTTGTCTTTAGACTAGTATGGGTGAGAGTGGCTGTGGCCGACTCAATAAGCCTACCTTCTCGGGACGTAACCTCGTAGGTAGCCGGAAACTTAACTGTGCAAGATGGAATTCACTCATTCCTCTCTGAGGGAATTAGATAGGTTGTTCCCTTAGAATCGACTCGGTGTCTTGAACAACGGGGCCCCACCTCTATGAGGGTATGAGTCTAAGGTAGAACCTTAGATTTGTTGTTCATTAGAGGATCAGTGGTGCTTAAGGAGCAAAGAGGTAATCACAGGGATAAAACGGTAATTTGATCCAGCTGTGATTACGAACAACCTGTGAATGGTCGACTCATGAGTAATGACTATATCAGTGGACATAATAATATCTACAGTGAGGAGAGTGCAGCTACAAGTCTATGGTGGAGTGACTTGTAGTTAATGAATATTGATTAACTGGATCAAAGAGTTTGATCAGTTAATCTCACATCATTGGAGCTCATGATCCGTAGGTCCATTAGATCCTCCGTTGGCTCAACATGGTAATATTGAGGTATAAAGTTAGGAGATAAATTGAAGTGTTCAATTTTATACATGAGGAATTATATCGATTATATATGATATAATTGATATAATATATAGTTTTAATGTGAATTAGATTCATATATAAACTATATACTAAAGAGAGATAAAATGAGGGGTAGGATGGTCATTTCCATCCTATTTCCCTATATATATGGTTGCATGAGATGCAACTAGGTTAAGTGATTTTGGAAATCATTCTAAGCTATTCCTAGCCTCCTTGTTGTGTTGTTGGAAGAGTTCCAAAACACACATCTCTCTCACAAAATACCTCACCATCTCCTAAAGAGAACCCACCTTCCTCCCTCACCTAGAGAACAACGGAGAAGATCCAGTGGTCGTGTCTTCGCACGTTGGAGTTCTTGTTGCTGAGATCGTGACCGTGGAGAGAGGAGCACTTGAAGAAAGGATCTTCAAAGGTATATATTTGTTGTCCAAACTCTTATTTTATGCTTAATCTATGTTTTACGTTCTTGAATTTTTCGTTGTAACTAAATCAAGAGCGCGCGATTCGCAATCGCTTCCGTTGCGGGGACTTCGATTCCCTTCAATTGGTATCAGAGCCCAATTGCATTCTTGATTTATGTTCTGGATTTTTCAAGAACAAGGTGGGATTTACTATTTTTGCATGAGATGTATGAACGGTTTTTTGCGAAATTAGATGTTTTCAATTTTTCGCACTTAGATTTATAATTTCCATTGAAATGTTCAATGTAAGGGCCCAGTGTTTTGGGCAAATTTAATTGCAAATTGAGTCTGTAAGTCCGTGTCGATCGAGGCAAGGCGGTTGTTGAGAAGAACGGAGCAAAAACGAGCAAAGGAATGGTGATTCTCAATGTTGTCTGTGTGCATCGTTGTTACACTGCTCATCATCGGCGTTAACGCCGCGCTTCTTGCGGGAGAAGCGCGCGCGAGAGGCGTTACCAGCGCGTAACGCAGCTGTGGCGTTACTGCACAACGCCGACGTAAAAACGACTAAAGCAGCGTTACCGCCTTGCTATCGCTGTTACAACGCGGATACGTTTCCACGAGGAGTCAGTCACCTGGCGAAACGTTTTTATTATTTATATTAATTATAAAAATATTTTATTTTAATATATTTAATAATTTAAATTTTAATTAATATAATTATATTATATTAATTAAAATTATTTCTAGGGTCCCAAAATTGGTCTAATTTTTGCTATTTTAATTATGCAATTGTTGTGTAATTATTGCCATGCATAGTGTATGCTTGTATTTTAGAAATCCCACCTTAGGTTAAGCCTTTTCATGCATCATTTATAATATAAGGAGTTATATTATATAGTTTGCATGATTAATTAATATAAGGTTGTTATATTAATTTTTGGACAACATTGACATGCATTATTTTTCATGAGATGAATATGCTATGAATGTCTTATTATTCATGTGATGAATGATCAAACACTATAAGATAGTATGCATGTCACCTAAGGTTAATTATTAGTTTTAAAGTGTTTAGAACTTGGAAATAATAGACCTTAGGTTATCTAGTTCTAATTAGATTAGAATTAGGAACCAAGTAATTTATAAGCTATGATTAAAAGAGGAACTCGTCTAAGGAAAGTTTTGTCTAGGTTTGGGGTATTTAAGTTTGACTGGAAGCGGAACACCCCTACCTGGGAACTGACCTGGGAGTGAAATTTAATCAGAGAGCCTTATAAATTACAGTAGCGTCAGCGGGTTTATTAAGGGATTAATAAACTAGAAATCCTAGGTTTAATATAAGGAGTTATATTAACAAACTTAGGATAAAATCAATATAAGAGTTATATTGATCATCAATATAAGAGTTATGTTGATAGAGTTAGGTAAAACCATTAGCCAGGTTTTAGCCTAAGAAAGATTCCTATAGACTTAAAGTATTCAGTGGGAGGAAAAGTGTATGAGATAGATATTTTTTCACCTACGCTATCTCCGGGAAGTTCACACCGTGAGACTCATACTTGGCCTCGTGGCGCAAACGGGAGCGTCCCCCTTCGAATGGTGTTTGTATGAGTCAATACCAAGGTGAATAGAGAGGGTACTTATAGTGAGTGGGAGCAGGTTTAGTGAAAACAAAAACCTACGGTCTCTTTTGTCGGTTTACACCGTTAGACCACTATGGTCAGCCTGCTAGTTTGGCTTGGATCAGACAATCCCTTCGGAGGGCTTGATCATAAGGGATCTAACAAAGTAGACATCCGAAAGGGATAAAGATTTCCTTAGACTATTTTCTAATCTAGTCCTCCCTTCGGCAGAATTTATTGGATCGAGACTCTGGGATCTAAAGACAAAGGGTTACACTCACGGGGTACATAAGTTGTGTATGTATCCGGGCCAGAAAAAATGGTAACTAAAACCTATAGGAATAAGAGTTATTCGGTATTAGGTTTTGGTCAAGAGTGTCTTGATCTAGAGGAGAGAGTGTTTTTATTACCCTTCTTCGGTGTCATACATTCTAAACCTTTGGAGTATCATTGCAAATTATAAATGGCCTAGGAATCATTTGATAATTAGCTAAAACATGATTGGATTAGAGTTATAGCAAAAACTCATACAAGTTTGTTTGTAATTTTTCAAAGAAAAATGTCTAGCTCTATAATTTTCTTATTGGAGTGCGGAAAAGTTAACCTGAGAGAATATGATGACATGGAAAAACAAACTCAACACTATTTTGGTAGTGGATGATCGAAGTTTGTGCTAATCGAGGAGTGTCCTCAAAGCGGGCTCGAATGCGTCACGAAATGTTCATGATGCATATGATCGATGGATCAAGGCCAATGATAAGGCCAAGGTCTACATGCTGGCAAGTATGTCTGACATATTAGCCAAGAAGCATGAGGGCATGATTACCGCCAAGGAAATCATGGATTACTGCGGTATGTTTGGACAACGATCCACAAAGCCCGCCATAATGCCCTAAAGTACATATTCAACTCAAGGATGCCAGAGGGTACATCTGTTCGGGATCATGTCCTGGATATGATGGTACACTTTAACATCGCAGAGTCGAATGGTGCTTCCATCGATGAGTCGAGTCATGTCAGCTTCATTCTGGAAATCCTTCCAGATAGTTTCTGCTTGATTTAGAAGTAATGTCGCAGTTATGAACAAGCTTACTTTTAATCTTACCTCCCTTCTGAATGAACTCCGGACCTTTCAATCTTTGATGAAAATTCGAGGATCGAAAGGTGAGGCAAATGTTGCCGATGGGAGTTATCACGAGAGGTTCGACCTGCAGGACAAAAATAAGGGCTTCATCTTCTTATAACTCGAGAGGTAAGAAGAAGAACATGAATAAGGTTGGTAAAGGGAAACAAGCTGACAAAGCTGCCGCCTAGAAGGGCAAGAAAGTCAAAGACGTTGCTGACAAAGGAAAGTGTTTCCACTGCAACGAAGACGGGCATTGGAAACAGAACTGTCCGAAGTACATTGCAGAAAAGAAGAAGGAAGGTAAATATGATTTACTTTGCCTAGAAGCTTGTTTAGTGGATAATGATAAAACAGACTTGGATACTTGATTCGAAGCGCCACTAATCATGTTTGTTCTTCTTTCGTGGAATTGATTTCAAAGCAGCTACTACAACAAGGAGAGATAACGCTTCGGGTTGGAAATGGAGAGGTCGTCTCAGCTTTAGCAGTAGGCACAATGAAGCTTTATTTTTGCAAGAAATATGTATTGTTGGACAATATATTAGTGATACCAGGGTTTACTAGAAACCTTATTTCCATTTCTTTCCTTATTGAACAATGTATTTCTGTTTCCTTTTCTATGAATAAAGTGTTTATTTTGAAGAAAGGTTTAGAAATATGTTCAGTTTCATTAGAAAATGGATTGTCTGTTTTAAGGCCTAATTCAGTCAAAATGGTTTTGAACACTGAATTATTTAAAACTGCAAACGCACAAACTAAGAAACGTAAAATTTCTCCTAAAGAAAATGCTCATCTTTTCCATCTAAGATTGAGTCACATTAATCTCAATAGGATTGAGAGATTGGTAAAGAACGGACTTCTAAACGAGTTAGAAGAAAATTCCTTGCCAGTATGTGAATCCTGCCTAGAAGGCAAGATGACTAAAAGACCTTTTAGTGGAAAAGGTTATAGAGCCAAAGATACTCTAGAGCTTATACATTCAGACCTTTGTGGCCCGATAAATGTTAAAGCCAGGGGAGGATATGAATATTTCATCTCTTTTATAGATGATTATTCCAGATATGGGCATATTTACCTAATGCACCACAAGTCTGAAACACTTGAAAAGTTCAAGGAATTCAAGGCTGAGGTTGAAAATAAATTAGGTAAAAGAGTTAAAACACTTCGATCGGATCGAGGTGGAGAGTACATGGATTTAAAATTCCAGAACTATATGATAGAACATGGAATTACATCCCAACTCTCGACTCCCACACACCACACAAAAAATGGTGTATCGGAAAGGAGAAATAGAACCTTGTTGGACATGGTTCGATCAATGATGAGTTATGCTTATCTCCCTAGTTCCTTTTGGGGATATGCAGTGGAGACTGCAGTATATATTTTGAATAGTGTGCCCTCCAAAAGTGTTTTTGAAACACCTTTTGAACTCTTGAAAGGACGTAAGGGTAGTTTATGTCATTTCAGAATATGAGGTTGTCCAACACATGTGCTTGTGACAAATCCAAAGAAGTTGGATTCACGTTCAAAGTTGTGCCTATTCGTATGATACCCAAAAGAAACAAGTGGTGGTTTATTCTATGATCCTAAGGAAGATAAAGTCTTTGTGTCGACAAATGCCACTTTCTTGGAGGAGGACCACATAAGAGACCACAAACCAAAAAGTAAGGCAGTGTTGAGTGAATTAGACGGAACAATAACAAAGGTTGCTAATAAGAACACTAGTACGTCAACAAGAGTTGTTGATACTAATTTGTCTAGTCAAGAGGGTCCATCTCAAGAGTTGAGTAAGCCTCGACGTAGTGTGAGGTTGTGATCTGACTGACCACTTACATGGGTTTAGCTGAAACCCAAGTTGTTATACCAGATGACAACTGCGAGGATCCATTGTCTTATAATCAAGCAATGGTTGGCATTGACAAAGACAAATGGGTCATAGCCATGGACCAAGAAATGGAGTCTATGCACTTCAATTCTATTTGGGATCTTGTAGATAAGCCTGATGGGGTAAAACCTATAGGTTGTAAGTGAATCTACAAGAGAAAACGTGGTGTAGATGGGAAGGTGCAAACCTTTAAAGCTATACTAGTAGCAAAGGGTTATACCCAGGTTGAAGGGGTTGACTATGAGGAGACCTTTTCACCTGTTGCTATGGTAAAGTCTATCCGTATCCTTCTTGCCATTGCCGCATATTATGACTATGAGGTATGGCAAATGGATGTCAAGACAACCTTTTTGAATGACAATCTTGAAGAAACCATCTACATGGACCAACCCAAAGAGTTCATTAAACCAGGACAAGAGCAAAAAGTTTGCAGGCTTAAAAGGTCGATTTGTGGACTGAAACAAGCCTCTATGTTCTGGAATATAAGATTTGATGAGGCTATCAGATCTTATGGTTTTGACCAGAATGATGATGAACCTTGTGTATACAAGAAAATCATCAATAGTTCTGTCGCATTCCTAATTCTCTATGTGGATGACATCCTACTCATTGGGAATGATGTAGGTTATCTTACTGACATCAAGGAATGGCTAGCTACGCAATTCCAAATGAAAGATTTGGGTGATGCGCGATTTGTTCTTGGGATCCGTTTGTCCTAACCGCAAGAATAAAACACTAGCCTTGTCTCAAGCATCATACATAGACAAAGTGTTGTCAAGATTTAAGATGCAAAGATTCCAAAAAAGGCTTGTTGCCTTTTAGACATGGAATCCATTTGTCTAAGGAACAGTGTCCTAAGACACCTCAAGGAGTTGAGGATATGAGACGGATTCCTTACGCATCACCGTTGGGAGCCCCGATGTACGCCATGTTGTGGTACTAGGCACGCATCTGCTTTTGCGCTTGGGATGGTCAGTAGGTATCAATCCAATCCAGGACTTGAACACTGGACAACGGTTAAAACTATCCTTAAGTATCTTCGGAGAACAAGGAACTACATGCTTGTGTATGGGGCTAAAGATTTGATCCTTACAGGATACACGGATTCTGACTTTCAGATTGATAAAGATTCTCGGAAATCTACATCAGGGTCAGTTTTCACTCTTAACGGTGGAGCTGTAGTATGGCGAAGCGTCAAGAAAGGATGCTTCGTTGATTCCACCATGGAGGCTGAATATGTAGCAGCTTGTGAAGCAGCTAAGGAAGCCGTTTGGTTAAGGAAATTTATGCTAAATTTGGAAGTTGTTCCAAATATGACTTTGCCCGTCACACTGTATTGCGATAACAGTGGTGCAGTGGCAAATGTGAGGGAACCCCAAAGTCACAAGAGGGAAAAGCACATAGAACGGAAGTATCATCTCATCCGAGAGATCGTGCATAGAGGATACGTGATTGTCACGAAGATAGCCTCAGAGCACAACATTGTTGATCCTTTTACAAAGGCTCTCACGGCTAAAGTATTTGAGAGTCACCTAGAAGGTCTAGGTTTACAAGTCTTCCCCAACTAGGGCAAGTGGGAGTATTTTGTACAAAGGGGTTTAAATGCCCTAGTTTATTGTATTTACATTAATGTAATGTTTAGTACTCCACAAGCTTTAGGTCAAGTGGGAGATTGTTGGGATTTATGCCCTAAACTTGTGTAATTTTGATCAATTAAATAAAGTGTTATTTGTTTTGATAAGATTACAGTCTTGCTTTTATAAATCCAATAAACTAAGCTCCAAGGTTATAACATTTATCTTGAAATCAGTGTAGTGGACACTATTTGGGTTGAGTTCAAGATTATAACCTAAATAGTCTATGGTATAAGAATAAGGTTGGAAACCTCATTCTGGTAACACCATGGATGCGACCCACTTTGTAATTAGTACAAATGAGGTAATCCAACTCATTCATGTAGTTGACATGCGAGTGGGGGCATCCTGTATGAAGAGTTCGTATAAGATGGATCACAAATTATTAGTTTAACCAGATAACACCGCTAATGGATAAGACTAGTAATTTATAGATGGTCATTAGTGACTCGACACAATCTGAGCAAGTTAAGAACTCCCGCTTATAGGGTTTGTCCTTGACTAGTATGGGTGAGAGTGGCACTGTGGCAGACTCAATAAGCCTACCTTCTCGGGGACGAGAACCTCGTGAGGTAGTCGGGAACTTCATCATGCAAGATGGAATTCACTCATTCCTCTACCGAGGAATTAGATAGGTTGTTCCCTTTAAGAACCGACTCGTGTCTTGAACAACGAGGCCCCGCCTCTATGAGGGGTATGAGTCTAAGGTAGGACCTTAGACTTGTTGTTCATTAGAGGATCAATGGTGCTTAAGGAGCAAAGAGGTAATCACGGGGGTAAAACGATAATTTGACCCACCGTGATTACTGAACAACTAATGAAGGGTCGACTCATGGGTAATGACTATATCAATGGACACAATAATATCTACAATGAGGAGAGTGCAAAATACAAGTCTATCGTGGAGTGACTTGTAGTTAATGAATATTGATTAACCGGGATCAAAGAGTTTGATCAGTTAATCTCACACCATTGGAGCTCATGATCTGTAGGTCCATTAAATCCCTCCGTTGGTTCAACATGCTAATATTGAGGGTATAAAGTTAGGAGATAAATTGAAGTGTTCAATTTTATACATGAGGAATTATATCAATTATATATGATATAATTGATATAATATATAGTTTTAATGTGAATTAGATTCATATATAAACTATATACTAAAGAGAGATAAAAGGAGGGGTAGGATGGTCATTTCCATCCTATTTCCCTATATATATGGTTGCATGAAATGCAACTAGGTTAAGTGATTTTGGAAATCATTCTAAGCTATTCCTAGCCTTCTTGTTGTGTTGTTGGAAGAGTTGCAAAACACACATCTCTCTCACAAAATACCTCACCATCTCCTAAAGGGAACCCACCTTCCTCCCTCACCTAGAGAACAACGGAGAAGATCCGGTGGTCGTGTCTTCGCACGTTGGAGTTCTTGTTGCTGAGATCGTGACCGTGGAGAGAGGAGCACTTGAAGAAAGGTTCTTCAAAGGTATATATTTGTTGTCCAAACTCTTATTTTATGCTTAAATCTATGTTTTACGTTCTTGAATTTTCCGTTGTAACTAAATCAAGAGCGCGCGATTCGCAATCGTTTCCACTGCGGGAACTTCGATTCCTTTCAATACAACACTCCTCTCAGGCCAGTGAGAGGGTGGGAGCCCGTTATCCAAGCCCTTGAGACAACACTTAAGGGAACAACCCCTCTAGTTTCCCTAAAGTCGGGAACGAATGAATTCCATCTCGCATAGTTAAGTTCCCAGCTCCCCACGTGGTCATGTTCCTTAGAAGTTAGACATATTGGGCAAGTAACTGTGACCACCCTTACCCGTACTAGTCAAAGGACAGACCCCCGCAGACAGGAGTCCGTAACACGCTTAGGATTAAGGTCGAGTCACTAATGGTCATCTACGAAGTTATTAGTCCTATCATGTCAACGCGGTGTTACATCGATGGGTCTAATAATTCACGATGCGGTCTTGTAAAATCTCATTGCACAGGATGCCCCACTAGCATGTCAACCACATGAACGAGTCAGATCACCTCGTTTGTATCTAATACAAAGCGGGTCGCATCCAGAGTGTATCCAGGATTAGATCTCCAACTCTATCCATATATTGTAGACCGTTCGGGTCATTAACTCGAACGTGATCCTCCCTATGTGTCCACTACACACTGTTCAAGTTCTAGTTCTCTCATAAATTCAATGACTCTGGATCTTAGTTTATTGGACAAAGTTTGTAAAATTGCGATACACAAAGTGATGAAAGAAATAACTCTTGTTTATTTCAAAGGTAATATTACAAACAAAACGAGATTAGGACATACATCCCAACAAACTCCCACTTGGACTAAGCTTGTGTAGTACATATACATTTCTCAAATGTACAATAAATTACAATAAAGTAATACAATAAACTAGGGCATTGAATACCCTTTACAATACTCCCACTTGCCCTAGTAAGGAAGCACTCGAAGACCTAGACTCTCTAGGTGACCCTCAAACACCTTAGTCGTGAGGGCCTTTGTAAATGAATCAACAACGTTGTGCTCCGACGCTATCTGCGTGTTTGTCACGTCGTCGCGGTGCATAATCTCCAGTATCAGGTGATACTTTCGCTCAATGTGCTTGCCCCTCGTATGACTCCGAGGCTCTCTCGAGTTGGCTACAACACCACTGTTGTCACAAAACAGCGTGATCGACAAGTTCATATTTGGAACAACTTCCAAATCTGTCATGAACTCCCTTAGCCAAACAGTTTCCTTTACAGCTTCACAAGCCGCAACGTACTCAGCTTCCATAGTGGAATCGACGATGCATCCCTGCTTGATGCTTCGTCACACTACAACTCCTCCATTCAGAATGTAGGCTGACCCCGAAGTGGATTTCCTAGAATCCTTATCGGTTTGAAAGTAAGAATCTGTGTATCCTGTAAGGATCAAATCCCCACTTCCATACACAAGACTGTATTTCCTCGTTCTCCTAAGATACTTGACGATTGCCTTTATGGCTGTCCAGTGATCTAATCTTGGATTGGATTGATACCTACTGACAATCCCTACTGCATAACAGATGTCGGGCCTAGTACAAAGCATGACATACATGAGACTCCCTATAGCTGAAGCATAGTGGATTCGTCTCATATCCTCAACCTCTTGAGGAGTCTTAGGACATTGATTCTTAGAAAGGTGAACCTCATGCCTGAAAGACAACAAGTCCTTCTTGGAGTTCTGCATCTTATATCTAGACAAAATCTTGTCAATATAAGATGCCTGGGACATGGCCAGCGTTCTGTTCTTCCGGTTCCGGACTATCTGGATACCTAGAACATACTGTGCTTCTCCCAAATCTTTCATTTGGAATTGCGAAGCCAACCATTTCTTTACGTCAGTAAGAAATCCTACCTCATTCCCAATGAGAAGGATATCATCCATGTACAATATAAGAAATGCGACAGTGATGTTGACGATTTTCTTGTAGACACAAGGCTCGTCAACATTTTGATCAAAGCCATAAGATTTGATCGCCTCATCAAACCTTATATTCCACGAGGCTTATTTCAGTCCATAAATAGACCTATGAAGCCAACAAACCTTTTGCTCTTTGCCTTGGGTAATGAACCCTTTGGGCTGGGCCATGTTGATGGTCTCGTCAAGGTTGCCATTCAGAAAGGCGGTCTTGACATCCATTTGCCATACCTCATAGTCATAATATGCGACAATGGCCAGAAGGATCCTGATCGACTTTACCATGGCAACAAGCGAAAATGTTTCCTCATAGTCAGCCCCTTCAACCTGGGTAAAACCCTTTGCCACTAGTCGTGCTTTGAAGGTCTGCACCTTCCCATCTACGCCACGTTTACGCTTGTAGATCCATTTGCAACCAATAGGTTTTACCCCATCCAGTTGATCCACAAGCTCCGAGACGGAATTGAAGTACATCGACTCCATTTCCTAGTCCATAGCTTTAATCCAACGTCTGCCATTGCCTGATCATAGGTCAATGGATCCTCACAGTTATCATCAGGGGTGACAACTTGGGTTTTAGCTAAACTCATGTAACATTCAGGTTGTCTCACATGATGGAGATCTCATCTCCTTGAGCAACGGAAACGTGTTTGGAATCGTAATATGCAAGTTTATTTTGGTTGAAATGCAAAAATCAGTACATTGACAAAACTGAACAAACATGCTTATCTAATCCTAATTTGGCATGGAGATCTATCATGCAAACATGCTAAAAGTTTAACAATTAAACTAATAAAGGGAGAGAAGGTAATTACCTTTGTAGTTCTTCCACACAACAACTCCTTGCTACAAGGATCACAGCAGGACAACAAGCACGAACAAGGACTTCTCTGCTTCTCGATTTTTCTCCAACAGAACACTACCAAAAGAGAAAACCTTATATATCTCTGAGTTCTTAGAACAAATCCTTTGGTGGGCAGGATTTCCAACAATTTGGAAGAGAGTAAGAGGGAATTTGAGAGAGAAAGAATTTCTTCTATGTTCAATCGTATGAATCCAATATCGGAATCATCTCTTCTCACCAAGAGAAGAAAACCTGTGCGGAGGGCATCTCCCACTCCCTATCGAATAGGGAGTTGGGAGAGAGAGCGAGAATGTGTCCTCCTGACACGTTCCCTATTTTATTTTAATTAATTAATCGTATTAATTAATAAATCAAATAAAACTTATTTAATTAAATTAAATATCTTATATTTAATTTAGATTAAATCACATTTAATCAATTATCCCTCTATCCTATAGTTTTAATGCACATCTAATGCACATTAAATTTAACCTATAGTTTTCAAATATGAATCACATTCACATTTGAATTTAATATTTGAACTCTTTCAAATATTTAATTCTCTCATGTAATTTAATATGGATCATATCCACATTAAATTTATAATGTATAGTTCCAAAACTATATATTATATCGTATCTGAATACATCAAATTTATTCCCTTATGAATTTGAACATTTCAAATTCAAATGACCTAAGAACCCTTTACGAGCTAGAAGGTGGACCTAATGGACCTACAGATCAGAAGCTACAACGATGCGAGATTGCTCGGTTAATCTCATTAACCTCCCAATCAACATTCGTTAACTGCGGGAACACTCTACTAAAGTCTCGCAGCTGCACTCTTCTCACTGCGGATATATTTACGTGTCCATGGATATTGACCAATAACAACAAAGTCAATCCTTCACGAATGTTCGTAACACCAGCTGCGTCAAATTACCGTTTTACCCCTGGGTTACATCTTGTGCCTTAAGTACCAGTGCTCCTCTAATGAACAATTTTTTTGTGGTCCTACCAACAAACAGAGTCCCTCTCAGGCCAATGAGAGGGTCAGACCCTTTGTTCAAGTCCTGGAGACACCACTTAAGGGAACATTCCTCTACTTACCATAGTAGGCGGGAAGGAGTGAATTCCATCTTGCTAAGTTAAGTTCCTAGCCGCTCACTCGATTTTGTCCCCAAGAAGGTAGGCATATTGAGTCGGCGAATCTGGCCACTCTCAACCATACTAGTCAAAGGACAATCCCTCGCGAACAGGAGCTCGTAACCTGCTCAAGATTGAGATCAAGTTGCCTAGGTCATCCTAGTGAAATAGAAACCTAACTAGTCAACAGAGTTACAGCTAGAGGTTACTATTTCGTGGTCCGGTCTCATGTAATCTCATTACATAGGATATCCCCACTCACATGTCATCTACACGAACACGTTAGGATCACAGTGTTTTTATCAAATACAAAGTGGGCCACATCCATAGTTTTACCAGGGTAATGTACCCAAACCATATCCCCTAACTATAGACCCTTTAGGTTGTATCTTGAACCGAAATCCTTTATATGTACACTACATTCAGTTAAAGATTCATTTAACAACCTTTGATGTTTAGTTTATTGGATTTAGGTTTAAAACAAAGGCAATATCATGGATAATGAACAATAACACTTTATTAAAATAATAACACTTTATTAAATTAGAACATAATTACAAACTACGAGTTTTAGGGCACAAACCCAACAAACTCCCACTTGAACTAAAACTCTAGTGGGGTACATCATAATCTAAAACAGTGGTAACAGAGATAGAAATACAATAAACTAGGGCATCCATGTACCCCATTACATATCTCCCACTTACCCTAGATTAGCCTATGTACACATCTCGTAGACCTAGACTTTCTAGATGACCCTCGAACACTTTAACCGTGAGAGTCTTTGTAAACGAAACAGCAATGTTGTGCTCCGAAGCAATCTTCGTGACTATCACATCTCCTCGTTGCACTATCTCTCGTATCAGGTGATACTTCGTCTCGATGTGTTTACCTCGCTTATGGCTGCGAGGTTCCTTCGAATTGGCTACCGCACCACTGTTGTCATAGCATAAGGTGATGGGAAATTCCATATTTGGAACAACTTCCAAATCAGTAAGAAATTTCCTTAGCCAAACAACCTACTTAGCTGCTTCGCAAGCAGCGACATACTCAACCTCCATCATGGAGTCAGCGATGCATCCTTGCTTGATGCTTCGCCATACTATAGCTCCCCCGTTAAGGGTGAAAACTGGTCCCGATATGGATTTCCTAGAATCCTTATCGGTCTGAAAATTAGAATCAGTGTATCCAGTAATGATCAAATCCTTAGTCCCATTGATAGCACACAAAATGTGCTATCCTTAGGCTTAATGATTGCTAGTTTTATGATGATTTCATGACTTTTACGTGGTTAATCCATTCAATTTCAGGTTAAGAGCTTAAACGGAGCTATTGGAGACAATTTGGATCACTCGGGATCAAAATGGGGCTATTTGGAGCTAAAGATAACATCAATTGGAAGAAAAAGAACCAATCCAAGCATGATGACCGAGGTGATGGCGTTGCAACGCCATGCGCGAGGGTTTGCAACGCCATGCTTGCTTTGTTTAAAAAACTTTGAAGACTCGGGCGATAGCGTTGCTGCACGCCGCCTTAGGCGTTACAACGCTATCTCAATGAGAAGCCACGAATGAGAGCCGCACGAGAGGCGTTGCAACGCTGTCCTAGTGTTGCAACGGCTGGCGATAGTTTCTATATTTACCACGCGCGTTTAGGAGTGCAGCGTTGCAACGCTGTCCCCTAGCGCGCTACGCAACGCCGCCCATTGATGCCTATAAATATAACCTTATGATTCTTGCAAAAAGGGAGCACAATTTGGTAGAGTTTTGCCTAAATTCGAAATACACCTTGTAAGAAGAGAGAAAAGAGTGATTTTGGGAGCCAAAGCATTCGTGGAGGTTCGAGATCGAAGACGGAGCTCTGAGACGAAGGACCGACATCGACACCTAAGTTTATTTCTCTTTCTTTCAATTTGTAATAGCGTTCTAAGACGTTTTCTACTTGTTTAGTTTGTTTTTCATGTGATTTAGAGTAGCTAAACATAGTAGTTAGGATTTGAATTACTTGTTATGACTTTCTTGTGATGTATTGAAGCATGTTATGTCGTCATTTTTGGCAATTCGTTCTTTACTTTTTCATTTGTTGATTTAAGTGGACTCGAGAGATAAAACTTGAATTAGAGCAAAATTGTCAAAACCCTTGGAAGTCTGGCATGAGAGTGACCTAGAAATCTTAGGGAAACACATAAAGAAGTTGCTTAATGCCATGCATGTTGTAGGTTCATATGGAGACTATGAGTTTATTGCATGTGTGAGGCTCACTAAGAATCGAGAGATTTTCTTGAGTATTTCACTTCTTGTTTATAATTTCATCTCATTGGTTCAATGCATGTGCTAGTTAGGTCTTTAACTTGTAAAATCACTTCCTTTAATTCTATCAATTCGTGTCTCCACATGTTTGTTCGTTTGTTTGTATTTACTTCAACCAACTATCCATGTTATGTTTCTTTAGCTAAAATTGAGAATTAGTACCTTAATAATTAATTAATCTAGAAACCCATTCCCGAGGACGATACTTGGACTCATAAATCACTATACTAAAACTTGACCCGTACACTGCGGTATTGCAATATAATCCTACGCAACAAGTTTTTGGCGCCGTTGCCGGGGAATGGCGATTATTTAGATTAATTAATATTATGAGAAAATTTAAAATTTTAGACTAAAGTTTGTTTGTATGTTTTTCCTTATTTGTTTGATTGTTGTTTCCTTGTTTGCTTTATTTTAGCTTTATGTGTTGTTTGTTGTCTTTGTCCCCTGCATTTGGTTGTGTTGCTATTGTGTGAAGTCTTGTTGAGAAATTACTGATTTTAAAAGCATGACTTTGCATGATTTCAATTTTCCACCATTCTATTGTCCATCCCGGGACCCTAGGTATGTGCACCCTGATTTCTCTGAATCTCATATGTCTAATTTTTACCATTTTGTACCTGAAATTGATGAACATTCATGTAATGGTAGTTATCTAGGCAGTTGGAACCATAGTTCTTCATACCTTGACCAACCCATAGAAAAATCTTCTCTTGTGGACCAATTGAGGGAATATACTCTAGAATTGAAAATTAAAAATTTGGTTCATGAAGAGTTCGAAAGGTTGAATAGGTTAGAAGCTAAAGTGGTAGAACTGTGGGAAATAGTACAGGATAGAACCCAATATCTTAACCAGCTAGTAATTTCCCTTAAGGCCTTACAGGAACAATTTATTATCCTTACCACTAAGAGGGTGCCACCTAGGAGGGTCTGTTCACATGATAGTGAGGATAGTTTGGGGGAGATTGAGACACACCATAATCAGGTTAGTGAGGTAGACATCGGTATTATAATCGCTTCCACAGAGGAAACCCAGGTAATAGGGTTAGAGGCTGAGAAATATTCTCCCCTTTATTCTCTAGAAATTTCCTTAATTGTTGATAACCAATTTTCATACACTCACGAGTCATGTTTTGATTTCAGTTCTTTCATTTTATTAAACAAAAATACAAAAAATAATAATGTCTCTAGCACCCATGAAAAACAAGATAGCCTTTTAGACTTAGAGGGCTACATTGATTCAAGCAAGAAGGACCCAGAGAAGTATGAGCAATTTTATGTGCCCTGATAAGTCACCGTCTAGCTAAAGATGTTAAACAAAGCGCTTCTTGGGAGGCAACCCAAGTTTTACTTACTTTTGTTTTCCTGTCTTTAGCTTGCTTTAGTTGTTTTTGTTGTTTTTCAATTCTTAGTTAGTTGTTGTTTTACTTCGTAGGTTGTGGAGATGCCCTTCTTCGTTGAAATCCATGCTCCCATTCAGAGGAACTCTAACACACATGCTTTGGCTATCCAAGGAACTCAGAAAGATCTCCATCACCCAGGACAGTATCGTTCACTTCTACCCTTATACTTACCTCATGCTTATTTCTACAAACATTGGGGACAATGTTTAGTTTAAGTTTGGGGGTGAGATTGTGTTTATTTGTTGTGACTGTCCTGAGTATGTGCTGAATTGTTGGTTGATCTTTTACATAAGTATGAGTATGATAGCCTAGGATGAGATATAATTGAAAATCTTTGTGATTCTGCTGAAACCTGAAAGCATGACATGAATTTGAGTTAATTTAAAAAAAAATTCTTGAGTTTTTCCTGCATTATATGCACATAGCCTTTGTTACTATAGTTTTGAAATGCTTAGAACAAAGTTATTAGGTTTAGAAGTTTGATGTCACCTCGATAGTCTCGAGAACCGATTTGAGAGTTAAAGCTGCGAGGATAGGGTGAACACATATGAAGTGCATAATCAGTATAATATGTGCATTATGTGAAAGGGTTGTCATCTGCTTTTTGATTTAGAAAAAAAATTGTGAGGACAAAAGAGTTACCTTCACTTTGTGATCGGTTAGGCCACTCATTGAGCAAGTGCTCTGGAGTGCGGTCCTCGCGGTGGATGTGTGAAAGCTAGTGTCCTTGCACAAAAAAAAAAGAAGAAAATAGAAAAAGTGGCATCAAAAGAGTGATGAAGTCTTTGAGTAAAGTTGTTTATTTCTTGAGTGTGGAGAGGCTCAAAGATTAGTAATTAAGACCGATGTAGGGGAAGTTGAATGGAGAACCTAATAAAGTTGATCCGGGCTTAGTAAAAATGAAGGGAACATAGGCTAATCACACACACATGTAGGAACACTTAGGAAAAGTTTTAAATTACTTGTCGAAGTGTTATGTTTAAGTGTTTCCTGTGATTGCAAAATTTTCTCTTAATTCTTTGAGGCTTGAATCAAATGTATGTTTAAGAACAACCTAATGTTTAACTCTGTTTTTGCTCGGGACTAGCAAAAGTTTAAGTTTGGGGGTGTTTGATAGCACACAAAATGTGTTATCCTTAGGCTTAATTATTGCTAGTTTTATGATGATTTCAGGACTTTTACGTGGTTAATCCATTCAATTTCAGGTTAAGAGCTTAAACGGAGCTATTGGAGACAATTTGGATCACTCGGGATCAAAACGGGGCTATTTGGAGCTAAAGATAACATCAATTGGAAGAAAAAGAACCAATCCAAGCATGATGACCCGAAGTGATGGCGTTGCAACGCCATGCAGAGCGTTGCAACGCCATGCTTGCTGTTTAAAGGCTTTGAAGACTCGGCGATAGCGTTGCAACGCCGCTTGCTTAGGGCGTTACTGCGCTATCTCGATGAGAAAGCCACGAATGAGAGCCGCACAGAGGGCGTTGCAACGCTGCCTTGCAGCGTCGCAATGCCAGATCGATAAGGGCGCGTGTTAAGGTAGCAGCGTTGCAACGCTGTCCCTAGTGTTGCAACGCTGCTGATAGTTTCCATATTTACCACGCGTTTAGGGTACAGCGTTGCAACGCTGTCCCTAGCGTTGCAACGCTGCCCCATTGATGCCTATAAATACAACCTTATGATTCTTGCAAAAAGAGAGCACAATTTGGTAGAGTTTTGCCCTAAATTCGAAATACACCTTGTAAGTTAAGAGAAAAAGAGTGATTTTGGGAGCCAAAGCATTCGTGGAGGTTCGAGATCGAAGACGGAGCTCGGAGACGAAGGGACCGACATCGACACCTAAGTTTATTTCTCTTTCTTTCAATTTGTAATAGCGTTCTAAGACGTTTTCTACTTGTTTAGTTTGTTTTTCATGTGATTTAGAGTAGCTAAACATAGTAGTTAGGATTTGAATTACTTGTTATGACTTTCTTGTGATGTATTGAAGCATGTTATGTCGTTATTTTTGGCAATTCGTTCTTTACTTTTTAATTTGTTGATTTAAGTGGACTCTTAGAGATAAAGCTTGAATTAGAGCAAAATTGTCAAAACCCTTGGAAGTCCGCACGAGAGTGACCTAGAAATCTTAGGAAAACATAAAAGAAGTTGCTTAATGCCATGCATGTTGTAGGTTCATATGGAGGCTATGAGTTTATTGCATGTGTGAGACTCACTAAGAATCGAGAGATTTTCTTGAGTATTTCACTTCTTGTTTATAATTTCATCTCATTGGTTCAATGCATGTGCTAGTTAGGTCTTTAACTTGTAAAATCACTTCCTTTAATTCTATCAATTCGTGTCTCCACATGTTTGTTCGTTTGTTTGTATTTACTTCAACCAACTATCCATGTTATGTTTCTTTAGCTAAAATTGAGAATTAGTACCTTAATAATTAATTAATCTAAAAACCCATTCCCGAGGACGATACTTGGACTCATAAATCACTATACTAAAACTTGACCCGTACACTGCGGTATTGCAATATAATCCTACGCAACACCCATTCACAAGCGTATACTCCCTCATTCTTCTAAGATACTTGAGGATATTTTTAACTGTTGTGCAGTGGTCTAACCCTGGATTGGATTGGTACCTACTGACTATTCCCACTGCATAGCAAATGTCTGGCCTCGTGCACAACATAGCATACATTAAGGTACCTACTGTAGAGACATAGGGAATACGTCTCATATCCTCAACTTCTTGAGGTGTCTTAGGACACTGTTCCTTAGACAGATGACTCCATGCCTGAAGGGTAATAAGCCCCTCTTGGAATTCTGCATCGAATATCGGGACAACATTTTATCGATATAAGACGCTTGAGACAGAGCTAGCGTTCGGTTCTTGCGATTCCTGAAAATCTGAATCCCAAGAACATATTGCACCTCTCCCAAATCTTTCATTTGGAATTAAGTCGCCAGCCAATTCTTTATGTCAGTTAGGTATCCTACATCATTCCCAATGAGTAGGATATCATCCACATAAAGTACTAATAAAGCTACTTTGTCGTTGATGATCCTCTTGTAAACACAAGGCTCATCAACGTTTTGGTCAAAGCCATAAGACTTGATCGCAGTATCAAATCTTGTATTCCAAGATCTGGATGCTTGTTTCAACCCATAAATGGATCGATTGAGCTTGCAAACTTTTTGCTCCTGACCTTGGGTTATGAACCCTTCGGGCTGAGACATATAGATGCTCTCATCAAGATTACCATTCAAAAAGGCAGTCTTGACGTCCATTTGCCAAATTTCATAATCATAAAATGCGGCTATGGACAAGAGTATCCTGATTGACTTCAACATAGCAACAAAAGAAAAAGTTTCTTCATAATCAACTCCTTCCCTTTGGGTAAAACCCTTTGCTATAAGTCTAGCCTTAAAGGTCTGTACCTCTTCGGCTGCATCTCTCTTTCTCTTATAGATCCATTTACACACTATGGGTCTAACCCCTTCAGGTTGCTCTACAAGTTCCCATACTGAATTGAAGTCCATTGACTCCATTTCAAGGTCTATGGCTTTGATCCATTGGTTCTTGTCTACATCATTCATTGTCTATTTATAAGACAATGGATCTTCTATGCCGTCATCAGGTATGACGACTTGAGTTTCAGCTAAACCTAAGTAGCGGTCAGGTTGGGAAACAACCCTCCCACTGCGTCGAGGCATTCCCAACGATTGAGAAGGACGAGACTGACTTGAGGTGTTGGCTCCTCCATCAACTCTTGATGAAGGTCCAGCTTGATCAACAACTCTTGTTGGTTCATCTGTAGCTTCATTTAGCAATAATTTACTACGCGGTTTATGGTTTCTCATGTGATCTTCCTCCAAGAAAGTGGCGTTTATCGATACAATCACCTTGTTTTCCTGTGGGTCGTAGAAAAGACCACCTCTCGTTTCTTTGGGATACCCAACAAATTGGCGCAATCTTGAACGAGGTTCCAGTTTCTTTGGGTTTGTCACTAGCACGTGTGCCGGACAACTCAAAATCTCGAAGTATTGTAAACTAGGTTTACACCCCTTCCACAATTCAAAAGGTGTTTCTTAAACCTCTTTGATGGAACAGTGTTCAAGATTTGAACTGTAGTCTATACTGCATATGCCCAAAACGAGGCAGGCAATTGAGAATAGCTCATCATAGAACGAACCATGTCCAACAAGGTTTTATTTCTCCTTTCTGACACGCCATTTTTCTGTGGTGTATTAGGTGCTGAGAGTTGATATTTAATTCCATGTTCTATCATATATAGTCCCGGAATCTCAAATCATATACTCTCCACCTCGATCGGATCGAAGTGTTTTAATGGTTTTCCCTAATGCATTCGCTACTTCAGCCTTATACTCTTTGAACTTTTCAAGAGCCTCAGACTTGTGATGCATTAGATATAGATAACCATACCTCGAATAATCATTTATGAAGGAGATGAAATATTCGTACCCTCCTCGAGCTTTAACATTCACCGGACCACAAAGATCCGAATGTACAAGTTCTAAGGGTTCTATGGCTCTGTAACCTTTTCCAGTAAAAGGTCGCTTGGTCATTTTACCTTCCAAGATGGATTCGCAAGGAGGTAAAGTATCACCTTTTAACTTATTTAGAAGTCCATTTTTAGATAGTCTCTCAATCCGGTTGAGATTAATATGACCAAGTCTAAGATGCCATAGATAGGTATTATTATTTGGAGAAATTCTTTGTCTTTTACTTTGAGTATTAGCATTTTTAAACATCTCATGATTTAAAATTACTTTAGTCTCATTCGGTTTAAGTATATACACGCCATTTTTCAATTTAGTAGAACAAATATTGACACCCTCTTTTAAAATGAACGCTTCATTCAAAGAAAAGCAAATACAATAACCAAGTTCTATTAAACAAGATATAGAAATTAAGTTCCTCTTAATCTTAGGAACTATATACAAATTTTTTAATAAAATAAATCTATCTCCGAAAAATAGCTTGGCATCTCCCACTGCACGAGCTGAGACGACGTCTCCCGTTCTGACCCTGAGCGTCATCTCACTCTCTTCGAGCTCCTTAAAGGAACTAGTTTCCTAAAACCAAGAGCAAACATGATTAGTGGCTCCTGAATCAAGTATCTGAAGGAAATGAGAATCCCCGCGCAGCGGAAGACGATCGAATCGTCATGGTATCATTACGCTACTAGATTTTGTCAAAATGATCTAACTATTAGATCTAGGCTAAACATGCAAAAGAAAGAAGAAATTACAGCAAGATAAAACTACTTACTTGTTGAAGACTCTCTTCAAGGTTTCTTCCTTGGTCACGAACACTTCGGGCTTCTCGATCTCAACGAAAACTTTCTCGAACAAAACCCGAACACCACCAACGACCTTCTCGGTTGTTCTTCCTTTGGAAGAAGGAAAGTGGTGGGACTTTTGGTGTTTTGGAGAGGGAGGAGAGTTGAGAGAAAATGAGAGAGAATTCTCTTCTTTTTGGGTGAGAATCCAAAAAATGAGAGATTGGCTTGAATTCCTTCTTGCAAGAAGGGATTATATAGTGGAATAATCATGGAGTTAAAATCTCCACATTATTACCACTTTACCACAACCATAGGTTATGCAAATCTCATTTGCATAACCACATAATATAAGATATCTCATATCTCATATTGCAAATCACATTTGCAACAATTGGAGTTTAATTAAATTGAATCACATCCAATTTAATTTCTCTCAATTAATTTCTCCAATTAGCCCTAATTCAACAATTAGGCTAACCTATACTTTATTATGAATCTCATTCACATTAAACTATATATTATATCATTCATATCTCATATAAATGACATAAATGCCCTTTAAGTGAAATTGAACACTTCAATTTCATACCAAAACATTAACCCTTCTTTTAACCCAGATTGAGCCAACCGAGGGACCTAATGGACCTACAGTGACAGACTCCAATGATCCGAGATTAACCTGTCAAACTCTTTGACCCGGCTAATCAACATTCATTAGCTACGATAACACTTCACTATAGCCCGTAGCTGCACTCCCGTCAGTGTAGAATATTACGTGTCCACTGATATAACCAATGCCCATGAGTCAACCCTTCACAGGTTGTTCGTAGACACGGCTGGGTCAAATTATCGTTTTACCCCTGTGTCTACCTCTTGTTCCTTAAGTCCCCACTGCTCCTCTAATGAATAACATATTGTGATGGTCAACTATACACAACACCCTTCTCGGCCGGTGAGAAGGTGGGTGCCCGTTGTCCAAGCCCTAGAGAGACGACTTTAAGGGAACAACCCTCTAGTTTCCCTAAAGCGGAACAGAGTGAATTCCATCTCGCATAGTTAAGTTCCCAGCTCCCTACTTGGTCCTATCCTGAGAAGATAGGCATATTGGGCGAGTAACTGTGACCACCCTCACCCGTACTAGTCAAAGGACAGACCCCCGCAGACAGGAGTCCGTAACACGCTCAAGATTCAGGTCGAGTCACTAATGGTCATCTACGAAGTTATTAGTTCTTCATCACAACGGTGTTACATCGTGGGTCTAATAATTCACGGGTCGGCCTCTTGTACAATCTCATTGCACAGATGCCCCCACTCGCATGTCAACCACATGAACGAGTCGGATCACCTCGTTTGTATCTAATACAAAGCGGGTCGCATCCACAAAGTGTATCCGAGGATTAGGTCTCCAACCCTATCAATATATCAGAGACCGTTCGGGTCATTAACTCGAACGTGATCCTCCCTGTGTGTCCACTACACACCGTTCAAGTTCTAGTTCTCTCATAAATTCAATGACCCTAGAGCTTAGTTTATTGGAAAAGTTTATAAATATTGCGAGACACAAAGTGATGAAATAAATAACTCTTATTAATTTCAAACAGTAATGTACAAACACGAGATTAGGACAAAAATCCCAACAGTATCCAGGTAAAATAATCATTTTCCACTAAACAAGTTTCAAGAATAAACAAATCTAATTTACCTTTTCTCTCTTTGAGCTCAATGTCTGCAGTGGCAGAAGCTTTCCCTTTTCCTCCTCTCCTTTTCTTCCAAGTCTTCTTAATCCCAGAAGAAGAACCGCAGGGCTTGGTTCCAAAGGATGAACCCATCTAGAATCTTTGGGAATCGGCAAACTGATTTGCCTCTCCATCTACCTGTCCCTTATTTTGCATAAGAGACTGGTAAGTATGCAGTTCATTTAGGAGGGAAGTCAAGCTATACTCCTTTTTGTTCATCTCCGCATTGCTATAGAATGGTAGGAAACTCTTCGGAAGAGATTCCAGGATGAAGAATACCTGACTTTGCTCATCTAAGACTGCTCCGTTCATTTCGGCCACGTTGAAGTGAACTATAAGATCGAGAACATGTTCTCTCACTGAAGTTCTCTCCTTCATGCGCGCATTATAAACGTACTTGAGGGATTCATGTCGAATTTGTTCAGATGGTTGTCCAGACAAATTCTGCAGATAACCCATGATCTCACGAGCTGAGACCATACCCTCCAATTTCCTGGCTAAAACATCAGATATGCCAGCCAGGATATAGGCCTTGGCCTTTTCATTGGCCTTGGCCCAACGGTTAAATGCATCCTTAACTGATTGAGGTGCGTTTTGAGCAGGGATCTGAGGACATTCCTCAATTAGTACGAACCGAAGGTCCTCAACAACAAGAATCGCATCCAGGTTGGACTTCCACGTAGTAACGTTTTCACCAGTTAAACGTTCCTTTTTGAGTAAGGCTATATATGAGGACGACATGCTGAAAATCTAAAAAGTTCTAATTAGTTATGCCTTTTTAACCCATTATAAAACCAATCAAATTTAGCAAAATCATTAAAGAACCCTAGTGTTTAAACTAAACCCAGTGTTTAAATTAAATCTTTAATTTTGCAACGATACTTCAAGGGTTTAGAACAAAAGCCTCTGTCGGGCGGTCAGTCATTCCTCCCCTGAATTGAGACTTTCTCAGTCAATTCTCACTACCAGAACATCTCATGTCCCAATGGTCCTTAGCTGCCGTTTGTTTGGTCAAAGACTTGTTAACTAGCTTAACTCATCCCGTAAATGTGACCCTACCATTTCCAGATCCAATAGGTTCGAGCCAACAGGCTACTATTAAGAAAGACAACTGTTGAAAAATTACCTAAGAGACCTTATCCATTTCTGGAGTTCTCGGTGTTCCGATCCCTATAGTCAGGCCCTCCATAGGGTTTGGCTGTTCCAGGACAACCTAGCAAGAGACCGTAAGATACGTTGACACGCGTCCTGCTCCCATTTACTATGGATACTTCCCTCTTTCACCTTAGTATTGAACCATGCAAACACATACCGTAGGGGGACGCCCTATTGACGCCATGTAGCCGAGCATGGAACTCACAGTGTGAACTCTTGAGAACGTGAGAGTAAACTTGATGCGAACATCTCGTTTTCTCCCATTGAAGCTCCTAAGATTAGGGTATAGGTTTAACTTAGTTGGATTCTGGCTAAAAGAATTTATCTAAGTCTATGCCTATTATAACTATTATAACTAGGTCTTTTAACCTTATATCTAGGTGAATAAACATTTTAATTACCTAGATATAAAATAGAACTAAGGTTAATTCAACTCAAGTTCCGGTCGGTTCCTGGTAGGAGGTGTTTCTGTTAACTGTCACCTTAAGTACTGAACCTTAGACAGAACTTCACTGGTAGAGTTCCCTTGTAACCAAAGTTCTAATGTCCTACTATATTTTAAACTATTTAAAATACTATGTAAGACTAATTTCTAATCCTATTAGAAATTAAAACTTAGGTCTAAATTAATTTTAAACAATTTAAAACTAATTTTAATTTACCCAAGTTCCTATGTTTGCATGCATTTCTTTATTATAGGTTATGGTTTCTAAAACCCCTTTAATTTATAACTTTTATAAATTTAATAATTAACCTATGAAAAAAAACTATATTATAAAACCAACAATTATTTTTCAAATTGGAATTATAAAAAAAATATTCAACCAATTGAATAATTAAATTACTTAAAATAAAATAACATTTATTTTAAACTAAGTAATTATATGCTTCATGCAATTTATTTTCCATATAATCAAATTATAACAATTATAATTAATTACTCATGAAAAATAAACTAATCATGCATCTAAACCATATTCATATAACAATTATACAAATAAAATGCATGAACATGCTTATCCTAAGGTGGGAAAAATCTAAATGACATTCATAAAGACATATAGCTGTAAAACCGGAATAATTTGGCCACTAAAGTGAAAAATAAATAAAATTACACTAATTTTATTACATAAACCGGTCCAAAATACCTTGAACCGGGCTTGAACCGCTCGAACCGGATCGAAAACCACTGAACCGCCTGAACCGGTCTGCAGTTGCTGGAAAATCATCACGGCGTTGCAACGTTGATGAGAGCGTTGCAACACCCGCTTCGTCCGCGCGCGCGCCTTCTATCGGGGTGGCGTTGCAACGTTGATGGGCAGCGTTGCAACGCCGCTGACCCCTGGAACTCCCGCGTCGATAGGGATGTTGGCGTTGCAACGTTGATGGCTGCGTTGCAACGCTGCTGCTTCAGCAACAACTTTTCTCTTCGAACACAGCAGCTTCAATCATAAAATTTTCCTTCGATTCTCAACCGAATTGCATGAAACTAATCCTGAACGACTCATAACTCGAATATAGACTCGATAATACACTTAATTGCCTGAAACATAGGGGCCTTTACATACAAATTGATCAAATCAAAAGTAAACTAAGGCCAAAATATTTCTAAACTAGTTTTACAGCAAACCAAATGCATTTCCCACAAAATCAGTGCAATTTTTCTTCAACCATAACAAAACAAGCATTGCTCTGATACCAATTGATGGAGATTTGATCTCCTTGAGCAGGGAAAATGTGTTTGGAATCGTAATATGCAAGTTTATTTTGGTTGAAATGCAAAAACCAATACATTGACAAAATAGAACAAACATGCTTATCTAATCCTAATTAGGCATGGAGATATATCATGCAAACATGCTAAAAGTTTAACAATTAAACTAATAAAGGGAAAGAAGGTAATTACCTTTGTAGTTATTCCACACAGCAACTCCTTGTTACAAGGATCACAGCAGGACAACAAGCACGAACAAGGACTTCTCTGCTTCTCTGTTTTTCTCCAACAGAACACTACCAAAAAAGAAAACCTTCTATATCTCTGAGTTCTTAGAACAAATCCTTTGGTGGGCAGGATTTCCAACAATTTGGAAGAGAGTAAGAGGGAATTTGAGAGAGAAAGAATTTCTTCTATGTTCAATCGTATGAATCCAATATCGGAATCATCTCTTCTCACCAAGAGAAGAAAACCTGTGCGGAGGGCATCTCCCACTCCCTATCGAATAGGGAGTTGGGAGAGAGAGCGAGAATGTGTCCTCCTGACACGTTCCCTATTTTATTTTAATTAATTAATCGTATTAATTAATAAATCAAATAAAACTTATTTAATTTAATTTAATTTAATATCTTATATTTAATTTAGATTAAATCACATTTAATCAATTATCCCTCTATCCTATAGTTTTAATGCACATCTAATGCACATTAAATTTGACCTATAGTTTTCAAATATGAATCACATTCACATTTGAATTTAATATTTGAACTCTTTCAAATATTTAATTCTCTCATGTAATTTAATATGGATCATATCCACATTGAATTTATAATGTATAGTTCCAAAACTATATATTATATCGTATCTGAATACATAAAGTTTATTCTTGTCTGAATTTGAACATTTCAAATTCAAATGATCTAAGAACCCTTTACGAGCTAGAAGGTGGACCTAATGGACCTACAGATCAGAAGCTCCAACGATGCGAGATTGCTCGGTTAATCTCATTAACCTCCCAATCAACATTCGTTAACTGCGGGAACACTTCACTAAAGTCCCGCAGCTGCACTCTTCTCGCTGTAGATATATTTCTATGTCCACAGATATTAACCAATAACAACAAGTCAATCTTTCATGAATGTTCGTAACACCAGCTGGGTCAAATTACCGTTTTACCCCTGGGTTACATCTTGTGCCTTAAGTACCAGTGCTCCTCTAATGAACAATTTGTTTGTGGTCCTACAAACAAACAGAGTCCCTCTCGTGTCATTGAGAGGGTCGGGCCCTTTGTTCAAGTCCCGGAGACACCACTTAAGTGAACATTCCTCTACTTACCCTAGTAGGCGAGAAGGAGTGAATTTCATCTTGCTAAGTTAAGTTCCCAACCACTCACTCGGTTTTGTCTCCAAGAAGGTAGGCATATTGAGTCGGCGAATCTGGTCACTCTCACCCATACTAGTCAAAGGACAATCCCTCGCGAATAGGAGTTCGTAACTTGCTCAAGATTGAGATCAAGTTGCCTAGGTCATCCCAGTGAAATAGAAACCTAACTAGTCAATGAAGTTACAGCTAGAGGTTACTATTTCGTGGTCCGGTCTTATGTAATCTCATTACATTGGATATCCCCACTCACATGTCATCTACACAAACACGTTAAGATCACAGTGTTTGTATCAAATACAAAGTGGGCCACATCCATAGTTTTACCAGGGTAAGGTACCCAAACCTTATCCACTAACTATAGACCCTTTAGGCTTTATCTTGAACCGAGATCCTTTATATGTACACTACATATAGTTAAAGATTCATTTAACAACGTTGGATGTTTAGTTTATTGGATTTAGGGTTAAAACAAAGGCAATATCATGGATAATGAACAATAACACTTTATTAAAATAATAACACTTTATTAAATTAGAACATAATTACAAATTACGAGTTTTGGGGCACAAACCCCAACATCACAACCCTCCCACTACGTCGAGTCATTCCCAACTCTTGGGAACGGACTTGACTAGACGTGCTAGGATCAACAACACTTGTTGACGTACTAGCCCCATCAGCAACTCTTGCTGATGTACAGTCCATTTCGTTTAACACGTTTTGCTTCTAGGTAAATGATCCCTGATGTGGTCTTCCTCAAGGAAAGTGGCGTTTGTCGACACAAGCACCCTATTTTCTTTAGGATCGTAAAACAGACCACGCCTAGTCTCTTTTGGGTAACCTACGAATTGGCACAATTTTGAACGGGGTTGCAACTTTTTTCGGGTTTGACACCAACACATGAGTCGGGCATCCCTAAATTCTAAAATGGTGTAAACTGCCTTTACGTCCATTCCAGAGTTCGAAAGGTGTTTCACAAACACTTTTCGACAGAACGTTGTTCAAAATATAGACCGCAGTCTCCACTGCGTAACCCCAAAAAGAATCAGGGAGACGAGCATAGCTCATCATCGACCGAACCATGTCCAACAGAGTTTTGTTTCTCCTCTCTGATACACCATTCTGCTGTGGCATACCAGGTGCTGAGAGTTGGGATGTAATTCCATGTTCTATCATATAGTCTTGGAATTCTTTGTCCATATACTCTCCACCTCGATTTGATCGAAGTGTTTTAATAGTTTTACCTAACAGGTTCTCAACCTCAGTCTTATACTTCTTGAACTTTTCAAGAGTTTCAGCCTTCTTATGCATACCCATACCTTGAATAGTCATCTATAAAAGATACAAAGTATTCGTAACAACCTCGTGATTTAACACTTATCGGACCACCGAGGTCAGAATGTATAACCTCAAGGGGCTCTTTGGCTCTATATCCTTTTTCACTAAAAGAACGTTTGGTCATTTTGCCTTCAAGGCATGACTCACATACCGGTAAAGAGTTTTCTTCCAACTCGTTTAGAAGTCCACTCTTCACTAGTCTTTCAATCCTATTGAGATTAATGTGGCCTAACTGTAGATGCCAAAGATGGGCATTTTCTTTAGGAGAAACTTTCACTCTCTTAGTTCGTATAGATTAGACTAAAGTGAAGCAGAACAAAGTAAATTGTCTTTGAAAGAAATAAACGCTTTATTAGATTCAAAGGAAACTGTAATACATTGTTCAATTAAGGAGGAAATAAAAACAAGGTTTCTAATAAACCCTGACACTATATACAAATTATCTAATAAAATGTTATTCATGTCGAAAAAGAGCTTCACCGTGTCAACTGCTGCAGCAAGGACAACCTCCCCGGATCCTACCCGTAGAGTCACCTCACCCTCTCGCAGCTGCTGCACGAAATTAATTTCCTAAAAAGAAGATCAAACATGTTTAGTGGCGCTCGAATCCAATATCAGGGTAGAGTCATTACTCTCCACTAAACATGTTTCAGTTACCAGTAAATCACATTTACCTGTATTCTTCCTGTCGGCAAGCAACTTGGGACTGTTACGCTTCCAGTGGTCGTCCCCATTGCAGTAGAAACACTTACCTTTCTCTGCAATTTCTTTGACCTTTTTTCCCTTTTGGGCGGCAGCACGGTCAGCTTTGCCCTTTTTCATCTTCTTCTTCTTCTCTTTTGGGTGAGGAGGAGCCACAGATTTTGTCCCAGAGGTCGAACCCATGTGATATAACCTGAAGGCAACATTTGCTTCAGCTTCCGGTGTCCTGATCCTCATCAAGGACTTGAAGTTCTGTAGCTCGTTCAGAAGGGTGGTCAGTGTGTAGCTAATTTTGTTCATAACAACATTGCTACGAAACTGAAGGAAACTCTTCGGAAGAGTCTCCAGTATAAAGCTGACCTAGCTCGACTCATCGATCGAAGCCTCATTCATCTCCGCCAGATTAAAGTGGGTCATCATGTCTAGAACGTGTTCTCGGACAAACGTCCCTTCTTTCATCCGGGCGTTAAAGACGTGTTTGAGCGAGTCATGCCAGACCTAAAAGGACTGTTGTCCAAACATTTTGTGCAAGGACTCCATGATCTCCTTGGCGGTGATCATCAGCTCATGCTTCTTTGCCAAGACTTCAGATAAGCTGGCAATGATGTATACCTTGGTCTTTTCATTAGCCTTGATCCATCGATCGTATGCATCACGAACACTTTGTGGCGCGGTCGAGCTCGGCAATTGAGGACACTCCACAGTGAGCACGAACTTAAGGTCGTCAGTTACTAGAATCGTGTTTATATTGTTTTTTCAAGTTTGGTAGTTATCTCCCACTAATTTATCGAAAGCAAGTAAAGCTATAATTGAGCTAGACATTTTGCTGAAAAAACAAGTAAAACTTTGTGTCAGTCTCGCAAAAAACTTTTTGAAATCCAATCAAGTTTTAGCAAAAATTTATCCTATGATCCCTAGGTTATTAAAATTTGCAATGATATCCTGAAGGTTTAGAATGACCGCCACCGAAGGGTGAACAGAAACACTCCTCCTCTAGGACGAGACTTTCTTGATAAGACCCTAATACCAGAATAACTCTTATTCCATTATGCGTCCAATGACCATTTTTCGGTCTGAATCCATTAACTCTTAATGAATCCCGTGAGTGTCACCCTCGATCTTTAGGTTTCCAAGTATCTGTCCAAACAATAGCCACCGAAGTGAACCAAGAAGGAAAACCAACAAGACAACTGTATCGCTTTTGGGAATTCACGGTGTTCTGACTCCCATGATCAAGGCCCTCCGAAGGGATTGTTTGGTTCAGGCCAAACTAGCAGGCGGATCATGGGCGTCTCACGGTGTGAATCAAAAGAAGAGATCGTGGGTCCCGTTTTCACAGGTCCCACTCCCACTCACTATAAGTACTCTCTCCATCCACGTTGATATTGACCCATACAAATACCATCCAAAGGGAGACGCTCCCATTTGCGCCACGAGGCCGAGTATGGATCTCACGGTGCGGACTTTAGCGGAGATTTGTGGTCGAAAATTCAAATGTATCTTCTACACTTTATTTCCTCACACTCGGCACTTTATATTATTCAGGATTGACCTAGATAAATCGGCTAATATTTACCTAAGTCTACCAATATAACTCTTATATTGATTTAACCTAAGTTTATAATCATATTATTAACTTAGGTCTATGTGAGTAAATTAATCAACTTTTAATTAACGGCACTCGCGATAATATAACCTAAGAATCTCTGGACCGAATTCACTCACAGGTCAGTTCCCAGGTAGGGGTGTTCTGCAAAGCGTCAGCTTAAATACCCCAGCCTTAGACAGAACCTTCCTTAGACAGAACTACTAATCAGTCACCATTGAAAGGTCATATTTGATTTCCTAATTCAAATCTTATTAGAACTAGAAAACCTAAGTCTAATTACTCAAGTTCTAAACATTTTAAAACTAATAATTAACTTAGGTTACATGCATTCTATGTCCTAGTGCTTGATTATTCATCACATGAATAATACTATACTATAACATTTATTCATCACATGAATTAAATGCATGGGCATACTTTTAACCTAAAAATATAACACTTAAATTTAAATAAATTAAAACATGCATACATTATATTATAACACTTATAATATAACTTATCATGCATACTATATATTATAACACTTATAATATAAATATGATGCATGAAATATTTAACCTAAGGTGGGATTTTAAATCTATATGACATACATTATGCACATAGAATAAAATATTTCATACATCTCATGCATAAAATAATTAAATAGCAAAAATTGGACCGGTTTTGGCACATAGGGGATATTAAATAAATTAATTAAAATTAATATAACTATTATATTAATATTAATAAATAAATTTAATTTAATAAAATAAAAAATACATTTTACGAATTAAAAAATAAAAAAAAAACAATTTCAACTGCCCCACAATGCAACAAAAAGCTTCATGCCCACGACCCGCACGAAATCGCCTCGTGAACTGCTCCTCAACGCACGCAGCGTTGCAACGCTGCAACACTTAGAGTCGCACGCCGCGTGCTCCACGCCTCGGCGTTGCAACGCTACGCCTAGCGTTGCAACGCTGCTCTGCAGCACAACCTCCGCCCGCGCAGACATCGTTGAGACGCCGAAGAACAGCGTCTCAACGCCGTCGACAGAACAACAAGCTCCTTTGTTGTTGTTCTTGCCCGTTTCTGCTCTGATTTCTTCACAGCAACTCTTGCCGACAAAGACATGAACATACAAACTCGATTTCTTTTCTAATTTGTCCAAAAACACGGGCCTTTACATTGATCTCATCAACAGAAAATAAACCTAAAACTAGTACCAAAACCTAAAACATCCAGTTTATGCAAACCACAAATACATCTCATGAATTGAAGTAATACCCACCAAATTTTAAGAAAATCATTTGCACAATGAAAAGCCAACAATTTGTCTCTGATACCAATTGAAGGGAATGAAAATCCCACGCAGCGAAAGGACGATTAAATCGTCATGGTATCGTTGTGAAAAACGCTTTCTTAAAATTGTAACTATCACATAGTAACTAGGCTAAACATGTAATTAGGAAGAAAAACAATAAAAATTACTTACTTGTTGAAGAACCGGTCTTCACGTTTTCCTCCTCCAGTCACGAATCCTTCGTGTTCACGATCTCAACGAACTCGATCTCCACGAACAATGAGTACCCCGGACACCTCCGATAGGCTTCTCGGTTGTTCTTCCTTAGGTAGAAGAAGAGTAGGTGAGACTCCTTTTTGGTGAAAGGGATGAGAGATTGAGAGAGGAGGTTGAGAGAATTTTCTAAGCTCTTTTGCTGAGAAATCCAAAAAATTAGCCTTCAAGTGAGAAATCCTTCTTGCAAAAGAGTTTAAATAATTGTGATAGGTGGAGTTGAAATCTCCACCTATTTACCATTTAACCACAACCTTAGGTTATGCAAATCATATTTACATAACCACATATAATAAGATATCTCATATCTCATTTTACAAATCACATTTGTATAATTGTGGATTTTTTAAATTGAATCACATTCAATTTAATTTCTTTCAATCCAATTTCTCCAAATTAGCCCTAATTAGACAATTAGGCTAACCTATAGTTTATTATGAATCTCATTCACATTAAACTATATAATATGTCAATCATATCTCATATAAATGACATAATTATCCTTTAATGAATTTGAACACTTCAAATCCACACCAAAACTGTAAACCCTCTATTAATCCAGTTTGAGCCAACCGAGGGACCTAATGGACCTACAGATGACGAGCTCCAATGATCTGAGACTAACCTGTCAAACACTTTGATCCGGTTGATCAACATTCATTGGCTACGGTAACACTCCACTAAAACCCGTAGTTGCACTCTCATCACTGTAGGACAAGTTGTGTCCATTGATATAACCAATGCCCATGAGTCGACCCTTAAAGGATTTGAAATTCCCACAGCGGAAGACGTTGTGAAAAGTCGTTGATCCATTGTGTAATTCTACCTTAAAATCGAACTTATCTCATAGATCCTAGGCTAAACATGCAAATAGGAGAAGAAAACAGTAAGGAAAACGATACTTACATGTTGAAGAACACTTCTTCAATCCTCTTCTCCTTCGGTCACGATCTCTCTCGAACCAACGATCTCCTCGAACTTGAACCTCGATCTGAACAGGGAGACACCTCCAAAGGGTCTTCTCGATTGTTCTCGGGAGGTTGAGGGAGAGTGTGTGGGACTCCCTTTCGTTTTGGGTGAGGAGAAAACTCAGAGAATAGAGAGGGAGTTCTAGAGAGAAATCCCTTGCTCTCTTTGGATCAAAATCCAAAAAATGGCAAGAAGGGTTATGAGATGCCTTTGAATGCATCCTTTTATAATGGTGTGTGGTGGAGTTAAAACATCCACCAATTAACCATTTTACCACAACTATATGATATACAAATCATATTTGCATATCACATATTATAAGGTATCTCATATCTTATTATACAAATCTCATTTGCATAAATGCGGAATTTTAAATTGAATCACATTCAATTTAATTTCTCTTAATTCAATTTCTCCAAATAGCACTAATTAATCAATTAGGCTATACTATAGTTTATTATGAATCTCATTCACATCAAACTATATATTATGTCATCTATATCTCATATAAACAACATAAATACCCAAATAATTAATTTGAACACTTCAAATTCACACCAAACTGTAAACCCTCAATTTGTCTAATTTGAGCCAACAGAGGGACCTAATGGACCTACACGTGACGAGCTCCAATGATTCGAGAGTAACCTGTCAAACTCTTTGACTTGGTTATTCAACATTCATTAGCTATGGTAACACTCCACTAAAGCCCGTAGCTGCGCTCTCATCATTGTAGGACAAGTTGTGTCCATCGATATAACCAATACCCGTGAGTCGACCCTTCACAGGTTGTTCGTAGACACTGATGTGTCAAATTACCGTTTTACCCCTGTGTCTACCTCTTGCTCCTTAAGTCTCACTGCTCCTCTAATGAACAACTACGTTGTATGGTCCAACCATAAACAACAACCCTCTCAGGACAATGAGAGAGTGGGGCCCCGTTGTTTAAGCCCTGGAGACAACACTTAAGGGAACAACCCCTCTACTTTCCCTAAGTCGGGAACGAGTGAATTCCTTCTTGCGTAGTCAAGTTCCTAACTCCTCACGTGGTCCTGTCCTTAAGAAGATAGGCATATTGGGCGAGGAACAGTGGCCACCCTCACCCATACTAGTCAAAGGACAGACTCTTGCAGACAGGAGTACGTAACATGCTCAGGATTAAGGTCGAGTCACTAATGGTCATCTACGAAATTATTACAGTAAGTCTAATAATTCACGGTCCGGTCTTGTACAATCTCATTGCACAGGATGCCCCCACACGCATGTCAACCATATGAACGAGTCAGATCACCTCGTTTGCATTTAATACAAAGCGGGTCGCATCCACAGTGTATCCAGGATTAGGTCTCCAACCCTATCCATATACTGTAGACCGTTCGGGTCATCAACTCGAACGTGATCCTCCCTATGTGTCTACTACACACTGTTCAAGTTCTTAGTTCTCTCATAATACAATGACCCTGGAGCTTAGTTTATTAGATTAAGTTTATGAAAAATGCGAGACACAAAGTTTAAATAAATAACTCTTATTTATCACACAGAGTTCAAATAAATAACTCTTATTTATTTACAACTTGGAATATTACAAACTACACAAGATGAGGACATACATCCCAACAAACCCTTCACAGGTTGTTCGTAGACACGCTGGGTCAAATTACCGTTTTACCCCTGTGTCTACTTCTTGCTCCTTAAGTCCCCACTACTCCTCTAATGAACAACAACATTGTAATGGTCCAACCATATACAACATTCCTCTCGGGCCAGTGAGAGGGTGGGCGGCCGTTGTCACAAGCCCTGGAGACAACACTTAAGGGAACAACCCCTCTAGTTTCCCTAAAGTCGGGAACGAGGGAATTCTATCTCGCGTAGTTAAGTTCCCAGCTCCCCACGTGGTCCTGTCCCTGAGAAGATAGGCATATTGGGCGAGTAACTGTGACCACCCTCACCTGTACTAGTCATAGGACAGACCCCCGCAGACAGGAGTCCGTAACACGCTCAGGATTAAGGTCGAGTCACTAATGGTCATCTACGAAGTTATTAGTCCTATACTGTCACGGTGTTACATCAGTAGGTCTAATAATTCACAGTCCAGTCTTGTACAATGTCATTGCATAGGATGCTCTCACTCGCATGTCAACCACATGAATGAGTCATATCACCTCGTTTGTATCTAATACAAAACGGGTCGCATCTACAATGTATCCAGGATTAGGTCTTCAACCCTATCCATATACTGTAGACCGTTTGGGTCATTAACTTGAACGTGATCCTCCCTGTGTGTCCACTACACACCGTTGAAGTTCTAGTTCTCTCATAAATTCAATGACCCTAGAGCTTAGTTTATTGGACAAAGTTTGTGAAATATCGAGACACAAAGTGATGAAAGAAATAACTCTTATTTATTTCGAAGGTAATATTACAAACAAAACGAGATTATGACTGATGGAGATCGGATCCCCTTGAGTAGCGGAAACGTGTTTTGGAATCGTAATTGCGAGTTTATTTTGGTTGAAAAACAAAAACCAGTACGTTGGAATAAATATAGAGAATAAGCATACATTTCCTAATCTAATTAGCCATGGAACTAATCATGCAAACATACTTTAAAATTTAACTAAACTAAAAGGCGAATTGAGAATTTACCTTTGTAGTTTTAATCTCCCAGCAACACCTTGCTCCCTTTGCACAACAACTCAGCAACACCAAGAGGACTTCTTTGTTTTTCCAACAGGACACAACCAGTAGGGACATACATCCCAACAGTTCTCCTAAGATACTTGAGGATTGCTTTTACTGTAGTCCAGTGATCTAATCCTGGATTGGATTGATACCTACTGACAATCCCAATTGCATAACAGATGTCGGGTCGAGTAACCCGCATGGCGTACATGAGGCTGCCTACAACTGATGCAGAAGGGATTCGTCTCATATCCTCAACCTCTTGAGGTGTCTTAGGACATTGTTCCTTAGACAAATGAACCCCGTGCCTGAAAGGCAATAAACCCTTCGTGGAGTTCGACATCTTATATCGAATCAACATTTTGCGATACTTGAGACAAGGCTAGTGTTTTGTTCTTGCAGTTCCGGACAATCTGGATCCCGAGAACGAACTGCGCTTCTCCCAAATCTTTCATTTGGAATTGTGTAGCCAGCCAGTTTTTAACGTCAATGAGGAATCGTACATCATTCCCAATGAGTAGGATATAATCTGCATACAACAATAGAAAAGCGACAATACTGTTGATTATCTTCTTATATACACAAGGTTCCTCAACATTTTGATAAAAGCCATAAGATTTGATAATCTCATCAAACCTTATATTCCAAGACCTAGAGGCTTGTTTCAACTCATAAATGGATCGTTTCATCCTGCAAACCTTTTGCTCATGGCCTTATTCAATGAACCCTTTGGGTTGGTCCATGTAGATGTTATCGTCAAGATTACCGTTCGGAAAGGTCACCTTGACATCCATTTACCATACTTCATAGTCATAATATGCAACAATGGCAAGAAAGATCCGTATAGACTTGATCATGGCAACAGGAGAAAAGATTTCCTCATAGTCAACCTCTTCTCGTTGGGTATAGCCCTTTGCCACGAATCTAGCTTTGAAGGTCTGTACCTTCCTATCTACACCACGTTTTCTCTTGTAGATCCATTTATAACCTATGGGCTTAACCCCATCAGGTTGATCCACAAGATCCCAAACAAAATTGAAGTACATAGACTTCATTTCTTGGTCCATGGCTTTTATCCATTCGTCTTTGTCAATGTCATCCATAGCTTGATCATATGACAATAGGTCCTCGCAGTCATCACTAGATGTGATAACTTGGGTTTCAGTTAAACCTATGTAACGGTCAGGCTGTGTAACAATCCTCCCACTACGTCGAGGCACTCTCAACTGTCGAGATGGACAACTTTGACTAGACAAGCTAGGGTCAACAACTTTTGTTGGTTTCTTAGCATTGTCAGTAACTTTTATTGACATACTGTCTAATTCTTTTAACACGATTTTACTTTTAGGCTTGTGATCCCTGATGTGGTATTTCTCAAGAAAAGTGGCGTTTGTCGACACAAACACTCTGTTTTCTTTAGGATCGAAAAATAGACCACATCTCGTTTCTTTAGGGTAACCCACAAACAAACACAATTTTGAACGAGATTCCAATTTCTTCGGATTTGTCACTAGCACATGGGTTGGACATCCCCAAATTCTGAAATGACATAAACTGCCTTTACGTCGTTTCTAGAGTTCGTAAGGTGTTTCAGAAACACTTTTCGAAGGAACATTGTTCAAAATGTATACTGCAGTCTCCACTGCATAACCCCAAAAAGAGTCAGGGAGATGAGCATAACTCATCATCGACTGAACCATGTCCAACAGGGTTCTGTTTCTCCTATCCGATACACTGTTTTGCTGTGACATACAAGGTGCTAAGAATTGGGACATTATTCCATGTTCTATCATATAGTCCTGGAATTCATGATCCATGTACTCTCCACCTCGATCAGATCAAAGTGTTTTGATTGATTTACCTAAAAGGTTCTCAACTCAGTTTTATATTACTTGAACTTTTCAAATGCCTCAGATTTCTGATACATTAGGTGAATGTATCCATATCTTGAATAATCATCTATAAAAGAGATGAAGTATTCATACCCACCTCGGGTTTTAACACTCATCGGACCACAAAGGTCTGAGTGCACAAGCTCCAAGGTTTCCTTGGTTCTATAACCTTTTCCAATAAAAGGTCGTTTGGTCATTTTGCCTTCAAGGCATGATTCACATACAGACAAAGAACTTTCTTCTAACTCGTTTAGAAGTCTCAATCTTATTGAGGTTTATATGACCTAATCTTAGATGCCAAAAATAGGCTTTTTGTTTAGGAGAAACTATTTGATTTTTATTAGTTCCCGTATTTGCTGTTTTAAATAATTCAATATTTAAAACCATTTTAGCTGAATTAGGTCTTAAAACATACAAACTATTTTCAGGTAGAGTTGTACACAATTTTAAACCTTTCAATGAAATAAACGTTTTATTAAATTGAAACGAAATTGAAATACATTGACTAATAAGGCAAGAAAAAGAAATGAGGTTTCTAACAAACTCTGGAACTATATACATGTTATCTAATAACAGTATTTTCTTGCCAAATAGTAACTCCACCGTGCCTACTGTCGCCACGTACCTGCGACGCGGAGCGACCGACATCCTCGAAATAGGGATATTTAAAAGGAGTCGCCACCAATCTTTTTTATGGTGTGTTTGGGCACCAAAATAGCATAAAATATAACTTTTTTAAAAAAAAAATGGTATGCGAAAATCAGATTTGGGTTCGGGAGTTGTTTGTGTATGAGGAAGGTGTTAGCACCTCACAACACCTATTTAAGACGTGGCCAAATTTAATCTTGAATTGCAAAAAAAAAGGAAACAATACTTATATATATATATTATTATTATTATTCTTATTTGAATCTTATGATATTATTATTAATAATATTATTTTATATATATATATATATAACTGTGCCGCCCATCCTTTTCTTGCGTCAGTTTTATTTATTTATTTATTTAAGATTTCAACTTTTTGCTTATTTTATTTTATTTTTTATTTTTTCGTTTTATTTCTTTTTTATTTCTTTTTTCAGTTTTTTTTAATTTAGTCAGTTTGTAATTAGTTTTTTTTAAAAAAAAAAAAATAGTGGTAAGGATAATACTTACTTTAGTTAAAGAATTGTGTTATTATCATTAGTGTTATTCTCATTGTTTTTTTTTTCTTTCTTTTGTGTTATGTTTGTGTGTTTAAAATGTAAATATTTTTTTATCCATTATAGATGAAGTTTTGATATAAGCTTTTTCTTTCTCTACTTTTTTTGTTGTAAGATGGTTGTGGATGAGATGTGGAGAATGAGTTTTTTTTTCTGTTTTTCTTTTCTTTCTTGGAATTCCCCCCCCCCCCCCCCGAGAGTTTTGAAAAACAAAGACTAAAAGGAACACTTGCACCAAAAAATGAAAAAAATTTGAAAAAACTAGAATTTGACCTAAAAGTTTAGTTTAAAAGAAAATAACATCTTCCTCACTTCTTTTAAAAAAACCCAACTTCTCACACTTGCAAAAATGAGCAAAAATGCCACAAACACACATTATAAGATTAAAGCTCTAATAAATTTAATTAACCAATAATTAAAACCAATAAATAAAATAAGCAAGCCGGACAAAAATAGGTGGCTACACCCACTGCTACAGCTGAGACAACATCTCCATTTCCAACTCTGAATGTTATCTCCCCTTCTTGCAGTTGCTTCCAGGAACTAGTTTCCTGAAAAGAAGAACAAACGTGGTTAGTGGTCCATGAATCCAATATCCAGGTAGAGTTATCACTCTCCACTAAGCATGTTTCAACACAAAACAAATCAAATTTACCTTCTTTCTTCTTATCAACCATGTATTTGGGGCAGTTACGCTTCCAGTGACCATCTACGTTGCAGTAGAAACATTTTCCTTTTTCTACAGCGTCCTTGACATTCTTGCCCTTCTGGGCGGCAGGACGGCTAGCTTGGTTTATTGGATTAAGTTTATGAAATATGCGAGCCACAAAGTTCGAACAAATAACTCTTATTTATTTACAACAATTAAATGTTACAAACTACACGAGATTAGGGCATACATCCCAACAAACTCCCACTTGAACTAAGCTAGTGGAGTACATAATACATTTCTCAAATGTACGGTAATACAGTAAACTAATACAACAAACTAGGGCATTGAATACCCCGTTACACCTTCGACTATCCATATGAGACCGAGGTGAAGCACAAATTTAGGTTGTATCATATGGTCGGCCTCGGCTGACCACGAGCTTAAGCTTTGGCCCAAGCTCGCTTCTTCGTCTCTACTTGTCTTGGGTCGGTCCCCTATCGATTTCAGTCTGTTTTGATTTCGTATTGGGCTTCTTTCCTCATTTAGTCTTTTGTTGTAGTCCTTTAGCCAACCCATTCTTGTCAATCCAACTTCACCCATAACAAATATATCTTCGTATACCTAATTTTTGTTGACGAAGTTGATTATCATTTCTAGAAATAGGTAGATTATAACAGATGACCATTTTATAGGGCTAGTTACGCATTTAGCATTTTATCCGCTGAACCATTTTATTTTGACACCTAATACTCCTAACAACTACTGAACTTTCTTTCACTCGAATTTTAAAACTCATAAAAAAAAATGTAATTATGTAAATTGTAAGCATGAAAAGGGTACTAATACCCTACTAATACTCATCTTTAACCACAAAAGCTAACATAAATCTTGAGCATTAAAATTGAAAATGTGCTTTAATCAAAATTATAATATTGAACTATAACATTTCGAATTTTTGGATTTTAGACTAGTTAAGAATGTCGTTACTGTATAAATCCTATACATTGGATTTTAGTTTTAGAGAAAAAAACTAAAAAAAAAAAAAATTATAGCTCAATATAATTTTCTAGAACAATCAAAAACATTATTTGGAAACACGTAAGAAAACTTACATAAATAAAAATAATAAAATCAATCAATTGATTAATAACTTCTGATAAATAATTGAGATTAAAAGTAAACATGAAAGCTAATGAAAATTAATGTGGAAGCGAAAATCATGACACAACTTATCGACATTTTCATCACTCGTCTTGTATGTAGTCCCAATAATAGAGTTAACAATGCATACATACACTAAACATGATTTGTGACATCATAAAATATGGTATATGACTTTAAGACTTGTCAATACGTTAAAATATGGCCAAAATAGATAATTAACTAATTCTAAATTAAAACTTAGTTGTGGAGTGATAGACAGGCTAGTTTTATGTGAGATCCAACTAAGAGTGATACAAATAAGCAAGAATTGAAGAAACCAAACCAAAAATATTTTGAGAAACAAAAGAATTTTTGCTTTGGTACAGTTTAATCTGTCATTCGAGGTATGGAGGCATTAGTTTGATTTCTCTTTTAGCCAATTCAATCAATTCTGTTCGATTTTCAATTTGATCCAAAATGGAGAAAAATCGAATCGATATCACCCCTAGTTGGTACCTAGTTAACAGAGTTGGATCCATTCATTAAGGTGTTTGTGTTTTGATAAGATGTACTCATCGTTATTAACTCCGTTTGTACTATGTAGAATTTGTGCGAGATCAAACCCATTGGATGATAATTGATACCAAATTAGCAGTGGAGAGTCTCATCACTCATCCAGAAGAGTAACTATATTTCATATGTATCACTATTATAAGAAGAATCTAATTGTCGCTATCTTTTATAAAACTTACCTACAATCATATACATGCATGAAGTTCTAACCTCAGATGCAACATGAGTAATATATATCAATTCAAGCATATACATCATATAGCTCTAATGCATATCAAAAGTTGAGCCACCCACTAATAGCAAACAAAAATACAATATTTCCTAGAATATCAAGGTTACTAAGGCTCCGTTGATAACGCTTTTATTTTTTTGTTTCCTGTTTCCTGTTTCTTGTTCCTTGTTTCTCATTTTTTAAGATAAGAAACAAGTATATATTTGATAATTATTTTTGTTTCTTGTTTCTTTGAAAACAAGAAACAAAAACATAAACTTGTTTGATAACCTTTTCTTGTTTCTTATATATATAAATATACAATTAATTATAAAAAAAATTATATTATCAAATACGAACAAATCTCGATGCAAAATTAACTAATAATAAAAATAAATAAATAAAATTATTTTATCTTTTAAATGTTGTTCATCTTAAATGATGTTAACTCAGATCAAACTCAATTATATTGTTAAATGTTGTAGTTGTAAAATATTAAAATGAGGCTAAAGATATGTTTTAGTGAACAAAATTTATTTATTGCAAAATTACAATAATATATAAATATAAGATTGATTAAAATTCAAAATTCAAATAATGCATATATATAAAATTTCAAATTTTAATATAAATACACATATGATAAAATTAAGAAATGAAATAAAAATAAAAAAAGTTATATAATAATAATATAAATTTATACATATATATTGCAAAAATTGGAAATTGATAAAAAAAAAAAATAAACAACCATATGTACTCACCCGGGATTAAACTCGAGACCTGTAAAGAAAGGAAAAAGGGTCAAGCATACATTTTACCAACAAGTTGAAGATTGAGTTTAACAAAAAATGGAACATTTAAAATAAAAAGAAACGGAGCAGAAAAAAACTACTTTATGTAGTTTCTAAAATTTAGTCCAAATTTAGAAACGTTTCTCAAATTTTAGGAACAAGAAATATGATAGATTATCAAACAAGTCTGTTTCTTAAAAAATGAGAAACAAGAAACAGCAAACGGGAACGTTATCAAACGGGCCCTAAAAGGCTACTTTTTTTTAATATTAAAAAGATTCTTAACTATAAATAGATAATTGGTTATTATGTCGTAACCATAGACAAAGCATTGTTTGATTAATTCTACACACATGTATAATATATATGTTGATAAGTATTATTTTGTACTAGTCAATCACAACAAAAAGTACTTTTGTAATTAAAGAGGATATCTATCACACACTCAATCAAACCTACAAAATTAATTTCATCTAATTTGGTTGCATTCCTGATTTACCTGAATTAACTATTTCAATTTTAGACAAGCTTCAATTGACTTTTAAAGCGAACGCCCCTTTAATTAATATACATGCAACTATGGTTCATTTTTTGTCTACACAAACTTTAAAAGTATACCTTTGTTTTATTTACCATCTCCATTAGATATCTCACCTATTATCATATATATAACAAATAAAATACCAAAAGATAATAAATTTTCACACATTTAAATTAAAATTTTACCTCTTAACTATGCACACATTATTCATATTTAATTTGATTAATTCTATATACACATAGTATACGTTTGTAGATAAACAAACAATATATGTTTCAATTGGTGATAATTAAACTTTCACATCTTAAAAGTTAACTCTCAATTGGTGAAATGTAATAGTGAAAACGAAAAATAAAATAAAAATAAAATCATTTCGAATCATCCATCCAATGTAGAAATAGTGAACAATAGATACTTAGCTAGGCTTTAAGAGGGCCTTGAATTTTTTAAAAAAGAAGTTGGGTCAGCAAGGGTTATCTTTATAAAATTGTCAATATTTTCATGATTGGTGTATCTGATATTCCAATTGTGTGGTACCTTTGATATTATTTCTAAACCTTCAATAATTTTATACCAATGTAAAATGTTCATGTTTTATCATAGGACAGATTAATTTCCTCATTAAACCATTTATGAAAATATTACCCTAGTTGGTTTAGTGGAACCAATGAAAGTTGTAATTTTTGGCTTCTACTTTTTAAACTTTATATAAATATATATATATATATATATGTATATATATTTATTGTACTGTTCAATTTTATTTTATTTTATTTTTGTTTTAAATAATGCCACTTTGTGTACAAGAGAAAAGACAAAATTTTCACCAACTCATTGGACAATATTGGATGCCAAAACCAAAAAAAACACAGTTTGATGGTCAAAAAGGTAGAATTTGTTGTAAAAATAGGATGAAAACCGGGTATAATTTTACCAATATTAAAATACTAATATAATAATATATTTATAATAATAATATAATTTAATAATAATAATAATAATAATAATAATAATAATAATAATAATAATAAAAGTGTTTGGAAAGTGGGGGCAATATATATAATATAAATAAAGAGATAGTGGAAATTTATGAAAATTAAATAAACAAAAACTAAATAGAAAGTGGGAGAGAAGAAATTGAATTGGAGGGAATTTCACCAATGGTTCATCTTATTCTTCCACCAAAAGCCACTATTTATAGGCAATTTGGCAAGGGATGAGTTGGTACATTTGGACACTAAGCATTGGTAAGAAATTGACACATGGAGGACACTATGGCTAAGGATAATTTGCCACATGGCATGAGTGTTAAAGGACATGTGGAAATGGGCATTTACATCATCATATTTATAATACTCCCCCTTAAATGCCCATTTATATAAAATATGCCTCGTTAAAACCTTACTAGGGAAAAACCCAATGGGATAAAAACCCTAGTGAAGGAAAAAGAGTACATATTTTATATAATACATTTACTCCCCCTCATGACGACATCACTTGAGATCTCTGAGTCTTCGCATCCCAATACTGTGAACCAATTTCTCAAATGTTGTAGTTGGTAATGCTTTTGTAAATATGTCCGCCAAGTTATCTTTCGAACAAATTTGTTGTACTGAGATGTCACCATTTTCTTCAAGGTCATGAGTGTAGAAAAGTTTCGGAGAGATATGCTTTGTTTTATCTCCTTTGATATATCCTCCTTTGATTTGAGCTATACATGCTGTGTTGTTTTCATATAATATTGTTGGAGGATGTTTACTTGAAGACCATCCACATGTCTCACGAATGTGTTGTGTCATCGATCTTAGCCATACACATTCTCGACTTGCCTCGTGGAATTGCGAGAATTTCAAAGATGATTCGAAGAAGTGGCCGTGATGATCTGCTTTCACCGATCGCCATGATATAGCGGTTCCTCCACAAGTAAATAGATAACCTGTCTGAGATCTAACTTTGTGTGGATCAGATAGATAACCAGAATCTGCATAACCAACTAGATCAAAGCAAGATTTGTTAGAATAAAATAAACCCATATCAATCGCCCTCTCAAGATATCGAAGTACATGCTTAACTCCGCTCCAATGTCTTTTTGTAGGACATGAACTATATCTAGCTAATAAATTTCATCAAAATGCAATATCCGGTCTTGTGTTATTAGCTAGATACATAAGTGCACCAATTGCACTTAGATATGGTACTTCAGACCAAGAAGTTCTTCATTATTATTTCGAGGTCGAAATATATCTTTCTTTACATCCAAAGTGAACGAACTTCCATTGGAATGTTCAATGGATGTGCTTTATCCATATAAAATCTTTTTAAGATTTTCTCTCAGTATAAGTTGATTGATGAACAAATATCCCATCCGCTAAATGTTCAATTTGCAAACCAAGGCAAAATTTTGTTTTTCCAAGATCTTTCATCTCGAATTCTTTCTTAAGATATTCTATTGCCTTGGATAACTCTTCAGAGTTCCAATTATATTTAAGTCATCAACATATACAGCTTATAATAGCAAATCATCGAGATTTCTTTATAAAAACACACTGGACATATTGGATTATTTTGATATCCTTCTTTCAATGTATATTCACTCAAAGCGATTATACCACATTCGTCTCCGATTGTTTTTAATCCATATAATGATCTCTCAGAACTTTATTGAATACAATTCCCAGAACTTGATTCATATGTTTCTCAGTATTTTAAATCCTTCCGGATTTTCATATAAATGTCATTATCCAGAGATCCATATAAATACGCCGTGACTACATCCATTAGATGCATATCAAGTTTTTCATATACAATCAAAGCCAATCAAATATCTTAACGTTATTGCATCCACCACGTGAGAATATGTCTCTTCATAATCTATACTGTGCCTTTTGCGAGAATCCTTGTGCAACAAGTCTCGCTTTATATCTTGTGACATCATTCTTTTCATTTCTTTTCCTTACAAATACCCATTTGTATCCCACAAGTTTAACACCTTCCGGTGTTAGGACTATCGGTCCAAAACCTCACGCTTTTGAAAGTGAGTTCAACTCGCTTGGATTGCTTCTTTCCACTTCAACCAATCCTTTCTACGCTTACATTCATCGATAGATTTTGGATCAAAATCGTCACTTTCATGAATAATATCGTGAGCAATATTATAAGCAAAAAAATGTTGTCAATAATAATATCATTTCGGTTCCATCTCTTTCCTTGTGTAACATAGTTTATAGAAATTTTATTATTATCCTCAAGCGCTTGATTTTCATCAATACTCTTTTGAGTAGTTGTATCTTGGATTTCTTCTGAACATCCATACCTTTTATCGAATCATTTTGATTCTCAACTACTTTTCTTTTTCGAGGATTTTTATCTTTGGAACCTATTGGTCTACCACGCTCGCGTGCTCTGCACTCATTATTGACAACTTGTTCCCGTGGAATATCAATTTTTGATGGAGCATTTGTTTGTGGTATATATGATTTAGTCACCCTTTTAGCATCTCAGAATGCATCTGTAATTGATTTGCTATATTTTGCAAATGAATTATCTTTTGAACTTCAAATTCACATTGATCTCTTCGAGGATCTAAATGAGATAATAATGATGCATTCCACGTAATTTCTTTTTCCAACTTCTTAATTCCTCCCTAATGTTGGAAAATTTGTTTCATTAAAATGACAATCAAAGAAATCGTGCGATAAATACATCACCCGTCGTGAGTTCAAGATATTTAATAATTGATGGGAATCATATCCAACATATATTTCTAACCTCCTTTGAGGACCCATCTTAGTACGCGTTGTGGTGGAGCAATTGGAACATATACCGCACATCCAAAAATTCTCGGATGGGATACATTTGGTCACGCCATAAGCTAATTGCATGGGGAATATTTATTATAGGCTACCGCCTAATACATAATAATGATGCAAAGTGTAAAATAGCATGACCCTGCACCGATGTAGGGAGTTTAGCTCTCATAAGCAATGGTCTTGCAATTAATTGCGGACGCTTTTATAAATGATTCTCGCTAGACCATTTTGTGTATGAACATGGGCTACCTGGATGTTCAACACTTATCCCAATTGACATACAATAATTATTAAAAGTTTGGGATGTAAATTCACCAAAGATTATCAAGTCGAATTGTCTTAATTGTATAATCGTGAAATTGTGCTCTTAACTTAATTATTTGAGCAAGTAATCTTGCAAATGCAAGCTTTCGACTTGATAATAAGCATACATGTGACCATCTCATTTGGATGCGCCAATTAATACCATAAAATATCTAAATTGACCACTCGGTGAGTTAATGGGTCCACAAATATCACCTTGAATTCGCTCTAAAAATGTAGGTGATTCAATGCCCACTTTAGCTGGTGATGGTCTAATAATTAATTTCCCTTGAGAGCAAGCATCACATGACAACTCATTTGATTGAAGAATCTTCTGTAGTTCTTTAAAGGATGTCCATGTGAATTTTCAATAATTTTCCTCATCATTATTGATCCTGGATGACCCAGTCGATCATGCCAAACACTGAATATTTCTGGATTCATGAACTTCTGGTTCATTGTTGCATAACTTTCGATTACTCGTATATGAGTATAATATAATCCAGAAGAAAAAGCTGGCAAAGTGTTTCCAATATACGTTTTTCATGTGAAACAATAGATGTGATATAGAGATACTCTATATTATTTTTACGATCAGTTTCAACATGATAATCATTATTACGTATATCTTTGAAACTCAATAGATTTCTCTTTGATTTGCTAGAGAACAAAGCATTATTAATTGAAAATTTTGTTCCTTTAGGCAAGATAAAACTTGCTTTTCCAAAACCTTCAATCAGTGTCCGGAGAACTCGATATAGTATTGATTTTGCTTCCCAAAGATTGTCAATTTAGAAAAATATTTTCTGCTTATGAGTATCGTGTGCGTAGTTGCATGCAATCGCTAGACATAAATCCTCATTGCTCATTTTCTAAGTTACTCAACATATTGAAATTGTCCATATTTCTTCATTGATAAGAAAAGGAAAAACGATTACAAAAAGTTCTAAATATATATACAAAAACAAGAAAAACATATTATAAAATAAAGATTTAATTATATATCTTCATACAAAACATCCTCTACTTGTTTGATTGCATCAATTTTCTCTCCGGGGAGATTCAAAATAATCACCACATCAAGATGCACCATATTGGAGGGATCGAACACATCATCTTTTTGAATGGCAAGATTTACCTCCACATTCTTCCCTTTTCCTTTTTCCTTCAAGGAAGCTTGATAGAGATCGACAAGGTGTTTTGACGTCACAGTGCACGTGACTAAAGGCTCAGTCATTCCGCACCTAAACATTTATGTTCATCACCTTTTGAACTCCTATCTTGTGGAGCTTTTCCTTTATGATCATCGGTTCGTGTGGGTTTCTTAAAATTATAATGCCCACCACGAAAATAGGTATTTCTTCCTCTACCATGGTCCCGACTGACCACGACCACGACCTCGACCACGATTATTGAAATTCACAAAGATTCACTTGAGGAATGGTGTTGCTCTAGTTGGTCGAGATTCATGATTTTTCATTAATAGCTCGTTATTTTGTTCAAACACGAGAAGACATGAAATTAATTCTCGGAATATTTTTTAAAGCCTTTCTCTCGATATTGCACTGCGAGAGCATATTCGAGACATGAAAAGTAGAGAATGTCTTCTAACATATCAACATCGCAAATTTTTCTCCGCATAATTTCGGTTTTGAACTAATTCGAAGAGTGCGAGAATTATATTCACTTCATCGATTTGAAGTCCTGCAACCTCAGTGCATCCAATCATAACGAGCTTTCTAAGAATAACTGTTTTTGATGATCATACCTTTCTTTCAAGCCTTGCCATAGAATGTAGGGATCTTTTATTGTAAGATACTCCATTTTCAATCCTCTCGTGAAGATGATGGCGAAAGAAGATCATAGCTTTGGCTTTTTCTTGATTTGATGCATCATTTCCTTCTTTAATTGTTTCTCCAAGATTCATGGAGTCTAAATGGATCTCAAATCAAGGACCCATGACAAGTAGTTATTTCCATTAATATCCAGTATGCAAATCTAGTTTTGCAAGATTTGCCATAGTAATACTATATACAAAGAAATTGCATTTACATTAGGAAATTAATTAAACATGCAAAATAACATTTAATTATTAAAAATGGCTTACTCTTGAGGACCTACCTTGATGGAAAAATCGCAGAGCTTCGTGGCTGATAACTTGTTGTAAAAATAGGATGAAAACCGGGTATAATTTTACCAATATTAAAATACTAATATAATAATATATTTATAATAGTTATATAATTTAATAATAATAATAATAATAATAATAATAAAAGTGTTTGGAAAGTGGGGGCAATATATATAATATAAATAAAGAGATAGTGGAAATTTATGAAAATTAAATAAACAAAAACTAAATAGAAAGTGGGAGAGAAGAAATTGAATTGGAGGGAATTTCACCAATGGTTCATCTTATTCTTCCACCAAAAGCCACTATTTATAGGCAATTTGGCAAGGGATGAGTTGGTACATTTGGACACTAAGCATTGGTAAGAAATTGACACATGGAGGACACTATGGTTAAGGATAATTTGCCACATGGCATGAGTGTTAAAGGACATGTGGAAATGGGCATTTACATCATCATATTTATAATAGAATTAACAGTACTATAAGTGATATTTTCCAAAATCACATTAGTGCTTAAGTAATTTGGATAGTTAGACAACAAAGATAAAACGAAAATTCAACAGAATTTAATTCTTTTGAAGAATATGTATCTCAAATACCTGTGAATATTTTATTTGTGGATGAAATATTTGATTAGTGTTGAATCTCCCCCAAGTATGATCCTTTATCAGAATAAAATTGAGTTAAATTTGTGTTTAGCGACTAACCTTTTAGGTTGCGTCTAATAAGTCGTGGAACTTTAAAATTTATCCATTAAATGTTTGTACTTTTTAATTTTGTATCTAATAGAGGTTTATGAAATTTAAGAGTATCTAATAAGTTTCTAACTTTGAAATGGTATGTTTGATAAGCCCCCGCCTAACTTTTATTAAATTTTGTTGACCTATTAGATATAAATTTGAGTTTTATGTGTAATAGAACCCTTATTTTTCAATTTTGTGTTTAATAAATCTATGATATTAAAAGTGTCTAATATGTCAAGGAATTCGACACAAAACTAAAGGATAAAAAATTTATGATACACAAATTGAAAATTTAAGGATTTATTAGATGCGATAAAAAGTGCATGAGATCTATTAAACAAAACTTTGAAAGTTTAAAAACTTACTCGTCCCTTCTAAAAATTTGGGGAGCTTAAATATAATCCTACAAGTTTAGTCTCGTTTGATAACCGTTTTGGTTTTTTGTTTTTAAAATTAAGCCGATAAATACTACTCACACCTAAGGATTTACTTGTTTTGTTATCTAATTTTTACCCATATTTAATTTTGAAAAACCAAATCATATTTTGAAAATTAAAAAAATAGTTTTCAAAAAATAGTTTTTGTTTTTAGAATTTAGCTAAGAATTGAAATGTTTCATTAAGGGGAAGAAAACTATGGCAGGAAAATTTAGAGAAAACAAGCTTAATTTTAAAAACCCGAAAATACTAAAAACTAAATGATTATCAAATAGAGCCTTAGAAATTATTTGTAATTTAACTTTACACATTTAGTCTCTGAATTTTGAGATTTGTATCAATTTTATTCTTGAACGTCTAAAGTTATAAATTTAGTCCTCAAACTTTTGAATATTCTAAAATTCACAAATCTTCTAGACAAAAAATTAAAATTTTAGGAGTCCATTAGACATAATATTTAGAGTGATATCAATTAGTTTTTAAAAGTTTCAAATTTAACAATGACCTTTTAGATATAAATTCCAAAGTTTAGTAATTTATTAAGCACTTTTAAAAGTTGGATCGAATAGACACAAATCTCAAAGTTTAATGTCTAAACTTTTAATTTGACAAAAAATTTATCAAAAAAATCATGATATGTCTGGTATAAAAATTGTTGGATTTTATATAATAAAATATTTCAATTGATGTTCATGTTACTTACTTTAAATTTAAAAGTTTCAAAATGGTTCGAAATATACAAATGTGCTGATGTTTTTTATACAAATTTAACTTAAAAAGTTAAGTTTATAAGTTTTGTTTGAATTTCAACAAGCAATTGAGTTACTTTTTATGTATGTTTTACATTCTTCATATATATTAATTTGATTTTAGAGAGTTACTAAGTTGCTAGCCTATAAATAGCAACTTGTTTCTTCATTTGAAGTATCTCATTCCATTTTTTAGTATCTCATTCCAAGTGAAGAGTTTTCTCTCTTTTTTTTCCTTCTCTTTAATCTTGAGTCAAGTTGAGAGCAAGTGTTCAAGAGTTCTGCCAGATCCGAGTAGTTTGAGTTTGTTGTTCTATCGGAGTTAGTCGTTGTATCCTGTTGAGACGATCGTTGTAGTCTGCTTGCAACTCGTGCATAGTGAATAATTGTCTTCAAGACAGCGCTTTGTAAGCGTGCCTCGACTATTTTAATTCTGTGTTCTTGAGTTTTGAGTTGTTATATACAATACATTGTAATTGTTTGTAGTTAGTTAAGTTGTAATCTATTTGCTAGTGTTACTTAGTTTTATACACAACAAAGTAGAAATATTTTTCCAACAATCTGAAGACAATTAGCAAAATTGTTGCAAGCTCCTCCACTAATGGTGTTGCTCCTACAATGATGGGATCGACCATCCTCAAAACTCAAGCTGAAAAACCAGAGAAATTCAAGGGAGAAAACTTCAAGAGATGGCTACAGAAGATCTTCTACCTAACAACATTGAACCTTGCCCAAATCCTAAAGGAAGAATATCCAATTGCCCCACCAGAAGTTGTCACTCCTGAAACTGAAGCTGTCAAGTAAGCATGGATGCATTAAGACTTTTTATGCCGCAATTATGTACTAAGTGGTCTTGAAAACACCTTGTATAATGTCTACTGCAATGCCTATAATACATCAAGGCAATTGTGGGAGGCATTAGACAAGAAGTATAAGCTGGAAGATGCTGGTACTAAGAAATTCCTTGTAGGAAAATTCTTAGATTATAAAATGATTGATGCCAAATTGGTAGGCAATCAGATGCAAGAACTGCAAATTATAATTAGTGATTTGCAATGTGAAGGATTGGACATTAGTGAACCATTCCAAGTTGCTGTTGTGATTGAGAAGTTGCCTCCTTCCTTAAATGACTTCAAATGCTATCCCAAACACAAGCGAAATGAATTATCCATAGAGAATTTTGTTGTTAAACTCCGAATAGAAGAGGATAATAGAAAATGAGATAAAGCTTCACTAGAAGTTGAAGCCAAAAGCTCATGTTGCTGAGGCTTCAAGGCATGAACCCAAGAAACAACAATCCAAGAAGAAAAATGTGAATCTTGGACTGAGGAATGACTTTAACAAACACATTTGTTGAAATTGTTGGGTGTGTGGTAAGTCTAGCCATACAGTTGCAGCTTGTCGACAAAAGAAAGGAAAAAGCTCCAATGATCAGACCAATGTTGCAGAAAATGACGATATAGTTGCTGTCATTTCCGAGGTAAATATGGCTTCTGACACCAAAGGTTGTCGGATCGATACTGGTGCTACTTGGCACATTTGTAAGGACAAGTCATTGTTCACCTCGTATGAGAAGCTAGATGGTAGCAATAAGTTATACATGGGAAATGCTTCGACTGCCTCTTTGGAAGGTAAAGGGAAGATCTTGCTGAAATGGACTTCTAGAAAGATACTTACCCTCAATGATGTGTGGCATGTGCCAGAGATTCGAAAGAATCTAGTGTTAGGAACTCTACTTAATAACAATGGGTTCAAGCTTGTATTTTTGTCAGAGAAATTTATTCTGACAAATGGGGGTATGTATGTAGAAAAAGACTATCTGAATGATGACATGTTCAAACTGAATGTATTGATGTCCATAACGGAAAATCATGACATATAAGACATAGACATAATACGATAAGGCAATTGCTCTCTAATGGAGTTATTTCCATTGATTATGTGAAATCAAAAGAGAATATTGCAGATCATTTAACGAAAGGATTGTCAAGAGAGACATATACATCGAGGGAAATGAGGCTAAAGCCTATGAAATGAATTATCTGATAGTAACCTAACCTAGTTGACTGGAGATCTCAAGATTTAGGTTCAATAGGCAAAGTTGTTGGATAATTTATAGTTAACACACTAAGAAACTTATGGTTTCTTCCCATTTCTATAATATTGTAGAGTGTGTGATCTGCTGATATTGAGGTCGTGTTGATATCTTGTTTACAAGAGGAGTAATGATAGAATATTCTTAATCAACATCACCTATGTGAGAGTAGAAGTGTGGTCGCTTCTAATGAGGACTTTTAAAATTGTTTATGTTCTCTAAAGCTCTAATGAATTCAGGATTTTGTCCAAGATCAAAATGGTCACAAATGTATAGGACTCAAAGATACAAGATAAGCTATGTGTGATGTCTATTGTCTCAATTTATCAATGAGAAAGATAGCAGTTGATCTCACTATTTCTTCGATAAGTTCGATAGTTATTCACTAAGGAAGGTTCAAGTCCAGAAGACACCTACTCTGATGCATAGCTTATTTGTTTGCTCTCAGCGATTTTGTTTTGATTTTCAAACTATCTTTCATGTGGGGGATTGTTGGATTTTATATAATAAAAAATGTGAAAGAAAGTGTTGATTTTGATGTTCATGTTACTTGACTTTAAATTCAAAAGTTTCAAAATGGTTTAAAACATCCAAATGTGTTGACGTTTCTTATACAAATTTAACTTAAAAAGTTAAGTTTGTAAGTTTTGTTTGAATTTCAACAAGTAACTATACAATTGAGTTACTTTTGATGTATGTTTTACATTCTTCATATTAATTTGATTTTAGAGAGTTACTAAGTTGCTAGCCTATAAATAACAATTTGTTCCTTCATTTGGAGTATCTCATTCCATTTTAGAGTATCTCATTCCAAGTGAAGAGTTTTCTCTTTTTTCTTTATTCTCTTTAATCTTGAGTCAAGTTGAGAGCAAGTGTCCAATAGTTCTGCCAGATCCAAGTAGTTCGAGGTTGTTGTTCTATCGGAATTAGTCGTTGTATCCTACTGACACTATCGCTGTAGTTTTCTTTAATTTGTCTTTAGGACAACGCTTAGTAAGCGTGCCTCGACTATTTGTAATTTTGTGTTCTTGAGTTTTGAGCTATTATATACAATACATTGCAATTGTTTGTAGTCAGTTATGTTGTAATCTATTTGCTAGTGTTACTCAGTTTTATACAAAGTGAAGTAGCAATATTTTTCCAATAAAAATTTGTGTGAGAATTCTTGAAGATTAAAATGTGAATTTGAGGAGGGCATGTGTCAGAATAATTTAGTTCCTCAAAGCGATGGGGTTGTTCATAAATAGAGATAGAATCATTGCCAAAGTGACTCCTGAAAAGGGGACTTTTGCCAAAAAATCTAGCTCAAGATATATTTTTGGTTAAATTAAAATTTTGATCCATGTCGATATAGTTTTTGTTAAGTTTTATGGTTTTAAAAGTTTAAATTTAGTCCATGTGATTTTAACTTAATTTTAATTTGATTTTTATAATTTGGACTTACTTGAATTTGATCTTGACGGTCTATTTAAACCTCACAAGCTATCTCTCAATTGTGTTTTCGCTCACTTAAACAATATAGCTTTTTTCATTTATTTCTTACTTCATCTTAAACTGTAATAGAATCAACTAATATGTATATATAGTTATCTAAATAGAAAATTATCGAGTGAAACAATTTCTTATTATTATAGTAAAGACAAATATAATTCGTGAAGTTTCACTAAACTATTTTTCATTAAATTAAATTTTAAAACCATGACATCTAAATTGAAACTAAACTCAAATCTGGAGAAAAAAATTGAAATTAAATTGAAACCATAAAAACTAAATTGAAACTTTAAAACTATTTCAACCATATTCAAATTTAATCAAAATTGTAATTTAACTTACCTTTTTTAAAAAAATAATATTTTAGTTACAGTTTAGATATAAATACAAAAATAAAAAATATTTATAAAATAGAATTGAGGAAGACACTATTGGGGATATGCACAGTAATATTTGGTAACTGGTATTGCATTGCGCCATCAATGCACAGCCTTCAACGCAATCTCCTCCCTATGTTTTTGTTTGTTTATTTTAATCCATAGTGGTAGTGGATGTTCCATTTGGGTGTCATATCTATTTATTTATTTTTCAAACCCCTCAACGTGTTTCTTATTTTTAGGCATTATTCTCTCCCTTCGTATTTTAGGGCTTGTTTGGTATGGGATTCAGATTCACTAAATTAAGTTAATATGTGTTTGACACATGTGTTTTCGAAAATTGTTTTCAGATTCTGTAATATAAATAGTAAAAATTTTAAAAATAACATTTTTATGTTTTCATTGTATCCCGATTGTGAATTTAAAATTTTAAAATACATAATTATATTAAACAAAGATAAAAATCTTAACAAATACAATATTTCATGTTATAAATTCAATTTACTTTTGTTAAATTAAAATATTTATAATATAATATATTATAAATTATATACTATTATATTATAAAATGTTAATTCTATAAAATTTATAAAAAACATGTTCATAAATTAATTAATAATAACTTATATTTAATCTAATAATTAGATTTGCAACTACAACTAATTTCATGATCTATAAATATGTTAGAGGAGATACTTTAAACAACTATTTAGAATAGAATTAAATTTCTAAATCCGTTACCAAACACATTTCTGAAAACATGAAATACAACTATGTTTTCATTGAATCCTTTGTTTTCAAAATTTTGTTTTCAGATTGTTTACCAAACATACCCTTATTTTCGAATATACTAATTTTTTTATTTATTTATTTTTAGTTCAACCATATAGATTTAAATTTCCGACTTTTAAGGATGTAAGTCATATCTTGACCAATTAAAAATGTTTATGGTGTAAAACTTAGGTACATAAGTGGTGACTAGTAGACTATATGCTGCATATCAATTTTTACCATGAAATTTGGTACTGTGTATCAATTTTACCTTAAACTTTTTATTTTATCAAATTGTATTTTAAACCTAGAAAAGAATTTCAGTGTTTTCTTTCGACATGAATAAATATTACAATTTTTATTTTCAGGTATTACATGTTTGCTTTGAATTTGCACTTGCACTAAGTGCAGGGTAGAAAGGTTTCATTAGGATACCATGCCTTTAACCTATTCTTATGTTCATATGCTCGACGTATGCTTTTAAGTTGGAACAACCGTATATGTTTTATAAACACCCAATTGAAATCAAATAAAAAGCAAGCACAGACCTAAGACATAAAAAATCTCTACCATGTAATCATCCATTCCCACATCAAAAGAAATCATCTAATAGTGAAATAGAACTTTCAACAATTTAAGAACTTTTGTGAGATTTTATTTTCAAAAAGTAAAGATCTTGAATTTCAAAGAGGAAAGAAAAAGAATAAAAAACAAATCATGAAAAAAAGTGCAAGGAGTTGTTGAAATAGGTTGCCTTTTTTAAAAAAAACTTCCCTATTGGAAACATCATCATGTCATACATTGCTTATATAGGATGCATATTGATTTTTTTTTCATTAATAACATGTGTACACTTCTTGATATTCTTGAGAAAAGTAGAGATGGATTGAATCCTAAATGTGATTTAGTCCACTTAAAGATTCGACTAGAGCTTGCACGTGTTAGTGAGGACCAAAAAAATCTTTATATAGCAAGCAGGAGAAAAACGTTGTGTTTTGAAGACATTCTCACAAATGAACGCTCTTGAAGGTTACTCTTCCAATGTTAAAAACTTGCGTTAATCGCATATTTAAAAGTTAATAATTTCAAATCTCATGACTATTACGATGAAATTTGCACTATCAAAATATGTCCAGTATTCCATAACTCAATTGGTGTATATTTTTTTTAAAAAATTATATATAACATAGTCATAAATGTTATAGAATTAGAAAAGTTGCAAGAAATATAATGGAGAAATATTTTCCTCCTTTATCTTTCATAATTATGGTGCATCTCATAGTACACATTGTTAGAGAAATAAAACTTATATTCACAACAGATGCGCCTTTAAAAGATACATGCAAGTTATTAAAAACTCTATGAGAAATAGACATCGTTCAAACGATTGTATTATTGAAAGTTATATAGTAAAAAAAGTTGTTGAATTTTATTCATATTTTCTATTGGGAATAAATCTATTGTGGTTGACAGTTTAGTGATGTGGAATTTTAGATTCATTTGGATTCTCAATGAATGGAATGAAGGTTAGAGAGGAGAATATGATGAAATAGCATACAAATTAAGGGATGTGGCAATATGTGCTGAGAGCACTCCTCTTTAGTTTTAGGTTGTCGAAATCCAACTGTACTACCAAGTAGTACTTAGATATTCCAAGGTTAATATCCACAGGGAAGGCACATCACAATTTAAGTTCACAATAGTTGATAACAACATGTTCACAACATTAGCGTCAGGTAACCATTGATGAGAATGATGATGAGTAGGTTTGAGAAGTACAAATGTAAAATAATAATACAAAAGAAAAATAAATGACTTATAGCATGCATATATGCTATCTTATTTCTTATATTTCAACTAGTTTTTATACCTAAAATGTGTGCTTTTATGGCATTTATGATTTATTTTAGGAAACTAAGCTTAAGAAGCAAAAATGGAGTGTTCGAAATTATTTTAGTGCAATTTAGAGCCTTTGTTTCCTTAATTGAAGATCCAAATAAAAATTAGATGTAATTTGAACATAATAAATATTCTCAAAGACTCTACATCGAATCACGGTTCCAACGCATCCAACTAGAGGTCATTCAAACACCTGAGCGAATAGATATGTCAAAAATGGCTACAATGGGTTGTCTGGTCGCAAGGGTAGCGCTTAGACGTTGTCCCTAGCGCCTCAATGCTACGAGAAATGCCAAAAGGCGTCGTTTTATGCGGCACAATGTTGTGACACATAAAACGACGCCTACGTTGTCCCTAGCATCTCAATGTTGTGTCGATTTCCTATATACATCTTTTTTATGCCATTTGAAGGGGAGAGTCGATTTTTGAGACAAATTTCACCCTTCTACAATACTGAGGGGGACTTGAAGACTATTTTGGGAGGCCACAAACGATAGTTGAGGCTCGAGATCGTGACGAGGCTTGGATATGAGGACCGTCACTGACAACTAGAGTTCTTTCTTCCTTTTCTCTTAGATTTGTAGTTTGATATATGAATCTTAAATACGAACTTAGCATGTTTTTAGTGATGATGAGTAGCTAATTTCGTAGTTAGGAGATTGATATAGTCGTGTTTTAAAATTTTAGCAATTAAGTCAGACTTTGTTGTGTTAAATTATTTTTGGTAAATTATGCTTGATATTCTAGGAATTGCATGTTTGATTGGTTTAATTTTTATTTGAGAAAATAGTTTTGAACTAGGATTACCAAGACTTTTAGTAAATTATTGCACAAGAGTGAAGGGTTCTTTAAGAGGAAATTAAAAAGAAGGTTTTTAATGTCTTGCATGCTATTAAAATTTAAATGGAGACTCTAGGTTTATAGTTATGCTTGAGATCAATTGAATTCGAGAGTTTTCTAATTAAATTTACCTTCTTGGTTATAATTTCACAAGCAAAACTAAATTAACTAGCTAAGATAATAAATCGATTGGTGAAATTAAATACCCTAACGTTCCTCTCATTAACGTTTCTTTACATCTTTTTTTATTTCATAATTTCATCTTCATTGAAAATTAGAAAGTTTTTTAGATAAAATTGGAAGTGAATATTCTAGAAATCAACTAATCTAGAAAACCATTCGTGAACACAATACTTGGAACTCAAAATCACTATATTAAAACTGTTGACATTGTACACTTGCGGTTTTGCATGGTTAAATATATGTGCACCAACTTTTTGACGCCGTTGTCGGGGAATGAAAATTATTTAGATTAGTTGATACTAAGTAGAAAATTTATGGTTTTAGTCTAGAGTTTTGTTTTATTTATTTGTTTTATTTTCTTTATGTTTTATTTTATTTACAGTGACTGTGAGGTGTATGCGAAAGGATAAGGGTGCAAACCTTAGACCTTTTGACCAAGAGATTGAAAGGACCTGTAGGAAACTTTTAAGAGATAAGAAAGTCCTTAATGTCCAAATGGTTCATCAAGGAAGAGATAATGACCCAAAGCCTATCAGGGAGTACTTTCAGCCGGTATTCAATGTTGAACAGGCTAGAATAGTCCAAGCACCGATCAATGCTAATAATTTTGAACTGAAAACAAGGCTTATTCAAATGGTCAGGGAGAGTGCATTTAGAGGACTAGCCACAGAGAATCCTAACTCCCATTTGCAAAATTTTATGGAAATTTGTGGTACAGTAAAGTTGAATGGTATTCCTGTTGATTCTAATGGTCGTCTTTCCCTTTTTCTTTGTTGGACAAAGCTAAAGATTGGTTGAGATCTCTTCAGCCTGCAAGTATCACTTTTTAGGAGGAGTTGGCCCAAGCATTCTCGACAAAATTCTTCCCAAATAGTTTTTGAACTAGAATAGGATTACCAAGACTTTTAGTAAATTATTGCACGAGAGTGAAGGGTTCTTTAAGAGGCAATTAAAAGAAGGTTTTTAATGTCTTGCATGCTATTAAAATATAAATGGAGACTCTAGGTTTATAGTTATGCTTGAGATCAATTGAATTCGAGAGACTTTTGATTAAATTTACCTTCTTGGTTATAATTTCACAAGCAAAACTAAATTAACTAGCTAAGATAATAAACCGATTGGTGAAACCAAATCTCCTAACATTCCTCTCATTAATGTTTCTTTACATCTTTTTTTATTTCATAATTTCATCTCAATTGAAAATTAAAAGGTTTCTTTAGATAAAATTGGAAGTGAATATTCTAGTAATCAACTAATCTAGAAAATCATTTGTGAGGACAATACTTGGAACTCAAAATCACTATATTAAAACTGTTGACATTGTACACTTGCGTTTTTTCATGGTTAAATATATGTGCAACAAGTTTTTGACACCGTTGTCGGGAAATGGAAATTATTTAGATTAGTTGATACTAAGTAGAAAATTTATGGTTTTAATCTAGAGTTTTGTTTTATTTATTTCTTTTATTTTCTTTACGTTTTCTTTTATTTACAGTTGATAGCACACAAAATGTGCTATCCTTAGGCTTAATTATTGCTAGTTTTATGATGATTTCAGGGCTTTTATGTGTTTAATTCATTCAATTTTAGGTTACGAGCTTAAACGGAGCTATTGGAGACAAATTAGATCACTCGGGATCAAAACGAGGCTATTTGGAGCTAAAAATAACATCAATTGGAAGAGAAAGAATCAATCCAAGCATAATGATCCGAGGTGATGGCGTTGCAACGCCATGCTTGCTGTTTAAAGGCTTTGAAAACTCCAGGCGATAGGGTTGCAACGCTGCCTTAGGGCGTTGCAACGCTATCTCGATAGGAAGGCACATATGAGGAGCCACACGGGGCGTTGCAGCAACGCCGCGCTTGCAGTCCGCAACGCCATTTCGATAAGGAGCGCGCGCGTTAGGGTAGCGGCGTTGCAACGCTGCCGACTGTTTCCTTATTTACCACGCGTATATGGTACAACGTTGCAACGTTGTCCCTAGCGTTGCAACGCTGTGCCGATTATGCCTATAAATATAATATTATGCAATTGTGTAAAGGGAGCCGAATTTGGTAGAGTGTTGCCCTAATTTCGAAATACACTTTGTAAGAAGAGAGAAAAGAGTGATTTTGGGAGCCAAAGCATTCATGGAGGTTCGAGATTGAAGACGGGAGCTCGGAGACGAAGGACCGGCATCATAAGTTTAATTTCCTTTTCTTTCAATTTGTAATAGCGTTCTAAGACGTTTTCTACTTGTTTAGTTTGATTTTTATGTGATTTAGAGTAGCTAAATATTGTAGTTAGGATTTGATTTGCTTGTTATGACTTTATTACTATGTATTGAAGCATGTTTTGTTCTTATTTTTGGCAATTCGTTCTTAACTTCTTAATTTGTTGGTTTAAGTGGACCCGAGAGATAAAGCTTAAATTAGAGTAAAATTGTCAAAACCCTTAGAAATCTGGCATGAGAATGACTTAGAAATCTTAGGGAAACACATAAAGAAGTTGCTTAATGTCATGCATGTCGTAGGTTCATATGGAGACTATGAAGTTATTGCATGTGTGAGGCTCACTAAGAATCGAGAGATTTTCTTGAGTATTTTACTTCTTGTTTATAATTTCATCTCATTGGTTTAATGCATGTGTTAATTGAGTCATTAACCTGTATAATCACTTCCCACCATTCTATCAATTCGTGCTCCATGTGTTTGTTTGTTTGCTTGTTTTTACTTTCAAATCAACTATCCATGTTATGTTTCTTTAGCTAAAATTGAGAATTAGTACCTTAGTAATTAATTAATCTAGAAACCCATTCCCGAGGACGATACTTGGACTCATAAATCACTATACTAAAACTTGACCCGTACACTGCGGTATTGCAATATCATAAATATTATTTTACGCAACAACAGTGATTGTGAAGTGTATGCGAAAGGATAAAGGCACAAACCCTAGACCTTTTGACCCAGAGATCGAAAGGACCTGTAGGAAACTTTTAAGAGATAAGAAAGTCCTTAATCTCTAAATGGTTGATCAAGGAAGAGACAATGACCCAAAGCCTATCAGGGAGTACTTTCAGCCTGTGTTCAATGCTGAACAGGCTAGAATAGTCCAAGCACCCATCACTGCTAATCATTTTGAACTTAAAACATGACTTATTCAAATGGTCAGGAAAAGTGCATTTAGAGGACTGGTCACAGAGGATCATAACTCCCATTTTCAAAATGTTCTGGAAATTTGTGGTACAGTAAAGTTGAATGGTATTCCTGTTGATTCCAATGGTTTACGTCTTTCCCTTTTTCTTTGCTGGATAGAACTAAAGATTGGTTGAGATCTCTTCAGCCTGGAAGTATCACTTCTTGGGAGAAGTTGACCCAAACATTCTTGAAAAAATTCTTCCCACATTTGAATGGTGTCAAGATGAGGACAAAAATTGGAACGTTCAAGCAATATGAGAGAGAACAACTATTTGAGACCTAGGAGCGTTACAAGGAGTTATTGAGAAAATGTCCAGGACATGGATATCCTGATTGGTTGCAGATTCAGTTGTTTTACAACCGACTTTCAGGAAATACAAGATCTATTTTCGATACAACTATTGGAGGCTCAATAATGGCCAAAACAGTCGACGAAGCTTGATCCTTGTTAGAGGAGATGTCTACTGCTAGCTACCTGTGGCCTAGTGGACGAGAAAATCATAGACCAGTAGCTGGACTATACGAGAGAGATGATTTGAGTGCTCTTAAATCTCATATAGCATCTCGTACTCATGTTTTATCTAAACTTGCAAGATCAAGAACCTTTGAACCAGTAGCTTCTATGGCTATACCCCAATGCTTCCCATCTAATGGAGAATTTAATATGGAGCAAGTGCATTATCTAAACAACAGAGGCGTTAACCATGGAGGTAACAAACTCAGAGATATATTCCATCGCATTATCATCCAGGTTTGAGAAATCATGAAATTTTCTTTTATGCTAATAATAAGAATGTTTTGAATCCTCGTTCAGGTTATGCCTCCATCTCATACCAAGTTGAGAGGAAGCCATCACTGGAAGAGGTGGTAGGGTAATTTGTGACGGAATCTAGAAATCGAGCAAACTAGTTCAAAAATGTGTTGACTAGCTTGAGTAGTACAGTTAATACTCATGGAGCTGCCATTAAGAACATCGAAATGCAGATGATCCAGATGGCCACCACGATAAAAAATTTTCAAAAAGGTAAGTTCCCAAGTGACACAGAGATAAATCCAAGGGAAGCATGTAAGGCCAACACACTAAGGAGTGGAAGAGAATTAAACAAAGAGAAGAGCGAGCAGAAAAAGGAACCACTCCTTGATATGGAAAAAGAAAAATCATAGGTTGCCAATGACACCACTCAGGATAATATGACTAAGACTTCTATCCATTTTATTCCTAATTCAATTCCTGACTCATACTCTCTTCGAGGGCGGGGCCACGTTGTTCAAGACCTGGAGTCAGTTCTTAAGGGAACAACCTATCTAATTCCTTAGTGTAGGAATGAGTGAATTCCATCTTGCATAGTTAAGTTCCCAGCTACCTACGAGGTTCTTTCCCTGAGAAGGTAGGCTTATTGAGTCGGCTACAGGCCACTCTCACCCATACTAGTCTAAGAACTAATCCCTATAAGCAGGAGTTCTTAACTTGCTCAAGATTAAGGTCGAGCCACTAATGACCATCTATAAATTATCAGTCTTATCCTGTTAACGGCGTTATACTAGTTAGACTAATAATTTGCAGTCCGATCTTGTATGAACTCTTCATACAAGATCGGACTGCAAATTACAGGATGTGTAGGGAATCGAATCCCGCAGCGAAAGCGATTGTGAATCGCGCGCTCTTGATTTAGTTACAACGATTTCATTCAAGAACGAAAACAACTAGATTAAGCATATAAAACTAGATGGACAACAAGAAATTGTACCTTTGAAGAGCCTTTCTTCAAGTGCTCCTCTTCTCTCACGATCAAGATCTCAGCAACACGATCCACGAACGGACTAAGACACGACTACTGGATCTTCTCCATTGTTCTCTAGGTGAGGGAGGAATGTGGGTTCCCTTTAGGTAAGATGAGATTTTGTGAGAGAGAGATTGTGGTCTTTGGAACCTTTCCAACAACACAACCAAATGGCATACAATGTGTCTTCCCCTAGTTGCATCTCATGCAACCATATATATAAGGAAATAGGATGGAAATGACCATCCTACCCTTCCTTTATTCTCTCATTAGTATATGGTTTATATGTGAATCTAATTCACATTAAAACTATATATTATATCAATTATATCATATACAATTGATATAACACCTCATGTATGAAATTTAAACACTTCAATTCCATTCCTAACTTTATACCCTCAATATAACCATGTTGAGCCAACGGAGGGATCTAATGGACCTACAGTTCATGAGCTCCAATGATATGAGATTAACTGACCAAACTCTTTGATCCAGTTAATAGTTATTCATTAACTACAAGTCACTCCACTATAGAGTTGTAGCTACACTCTCCTCACTGTAGATAATATTGTGTCCACTGATATAGTCATTACCCATGAGTCGATCCTTCACAGGTTGTTCGTAATTACAGCTGGGTCAAATTACCGTTTTACCCCTGTGATTACCTCTTTGTTCCTTAAGCACCACTGATCCTCTAATGAACAACAATTCTAAGGTTATACCTTAGACTTATACCCTCATAGAGGGCGGACCCCGTTGTTCAAGACCTGGAGTCAGTTCTTAAGGGAACAACCTATCTAATTCCTTAGTGTAGAAATGAGTGAATTCCATATTGCACAGTTAAGTTCCCAGCTACCTACGAGGTTCTGTCCCTGAGAAGGTAGGCTTATTGAGTCGGCTACAGGACACTCTCACCCATACTAGTCTAAGGAAAAACCCCTATAAGCAGGAGTTCTTAACTTGCTCAGGGATTCGTGTCGAGTCACTAATGACCATCTATAAATTACTAATCTTATCCTTAACGGTGTTACACTGGTTAGACTAATAATTTGCGGTCCGGTCTTGTATGAACTCTTCATACAGGATGCCCCCACTCGCATGTCAACTACATGAATGAGTTGGATTACCTCATTTGTACTAATTACAAAATGGCTCGCATCCATGGTGTTTCCATAATGAGGGTTCCAACCTTATTCTTATACCATAGACCATTTAGGTAATATTCTTGAACACAATCCAAATAGTGTCTACTACACTGATGTTCAAGATATATGTTATAACCTTGGAGCTTAGTTTATTGGATTTATAAAGCAAGACTGTAATTCTATCAAAACAAATAACCCTTTATTTAATTGATCAAAATTACACAAGTTTAGGGCATACATCCCAACAATCTCCTACTTGACCTAAAGCTTGTGGAGTACTAAAACATTACAGTAATGTAAATACAATAAACTAGGGCATTTAAACCCCTTTGTACAAAATACTCCCACTTGCCCTAGTTGGGGAAGACTTGTAAACCTAGACCTTCTAGGTGACTCTAAAAAACTTTAGCCGTGAGAGCCTTTGTAAAAGGATCAACAATGTTGTGCTCTGAGGCTATCTTCATGACAATCACGTCTCCTCTATGCACGATCTCCCGGATGAGATGATATTTTCACCCAATGTGCTTTCCCCTCTTGTGACTTCGGGGTTCTCTCGAATTTACCACTACACCACTGTTATCGCAATACACCGTGATGGGTAAAATCATATTTGGAACAACTTCTAAATTTAGCATGAATTTCATTAACCAAACGACCTCTTTAGCTGCTTCACAAGCTGCTACATATTCGGCCTCCATGGTGGAATCAGCGATGCATCCTTGCTTGACGCTTCGCCATACTACAGCTCCTCCGTTAAGAGTGAATACTGACCCTGATGTAGATTTCCGAGAATCTTTATCAGTCTGAAAGTTAGAATCCGTGTATCCTGTAAGGATCAGATCCTTAGCCCCATACACGAGCATGTAGTTCTTTGTTCTCCGAAGATACTTAAGGATTGTCTTACCGCTGTCTAGTGTTCAAGTCCTAGATTGGATTGATACCTACTGACCATCCCAACTGCAAAACAGATGTCAGGCCTACTACACAACATGGCGTACATCAGGCTCCCAACAACCGATGCATAAAGAATCCGTCTCATATCCTCAACTCCTTGAGGTGTCTTAGGACACTATTCCTTAGACAAATGGATTCCATGTCTAAAAAGCAACAAGCCTTTTTTGGAATCTTGCATCTTAAACCTTGACAACACTTTGTCTATGTAAGATGTTTGAGACAAGGCTAGTGTTTTATTCTTGCAGTTCCGGACAATCTGGATCCCAAGAACAAACTGTGCATCACTCAAATCTTTCATTTGGAACTGCGTAGCTAGTCATTCCTTGATGTCAGTAAGATAACCTACATCATTCCCAATGAGTAGGATATCATCCACATAGAGAATTAGGAATGCGACAGAACTATTGATGATTTTCTTGTAGACACAAGGTTCATCATCATTCTGGTTAAAACCATAAGATTTGATTGCTTCATCAAATCTTATATTCCAGGACCTAGAGACTTGTTTCAGTCCATAAATCGACCTTTTAAGCCTGCAAACCTTTTGCTCTTGTCCTGGTTCAATGAACCCTTTGGGTTGGTCCATGTAGATGTTTTCCTCAAGATTGTCATTCAAAAAGGTTGTCTTGACATCCATTTTCCATACCTCATAGTCATAATATGTGGCAATGGCAAGTAGGATACGTATAACCCTTTGCTACTAGTCTAGCTTTAAAGGTTTGCACCTTTCCATCTACACCACGCTTTCTCTTGTAGATCCACTTACAACCTATAGGTTTTACCCCATCAGGTTTATCTACAAGATTCCAAATAGAATTGAAGTGCATAGACTCCATTTCTTGATCTATGGCCATGACCCATTTGTCTTTGTCTTTGTCACTCATTGCTTGATTATAAATCAATGGATCCTCGCAGTTGTCATCTGGTATAACAACTTGGGTTTCAGATAAACCCATGTAACGGTCAGGTTGTATTATAACCCTCCCACTACGTCGAGCCATACTCAACTCTTGAGATGGACTCTCTTGACTAGACAAACCAGTATCAACGACTCTGGTTGACGTACTAGTTTTATTTGCAACCTTTGTTATTGTTCCGTCTAACTCACTCAACACAACTTTACTTTTTGGTTTGTGGTCCCTTATGTGGTCCTCCTCTAAGAAAATGACATTTGTCGACACAAAAACCTTATCTTCCTTAAGATCATAGAATAAACCACCTCTTGTTTCTTTTGGGTATCCTACGAATAGGCATAACTTTGAACGTGAATCCAACTTCTTTGGATTTGTCACAAGCACATGTGTTGGACAACCCCATTGATGGAGATCGGATCTCCTTGAGCAGCGGAAACGAATTTGGAATCGTAATATGCAAGATTGTTTTGCTTGAAACAAAAACTCATACATTGACAAAATACAGAATAAGCATACATAATTTAATCTAATTAAAGGCATGGAGATAGCATACATGCAAACATACTAAAGTTCAACAATTAAACTAAAGGGAAGAAGAAGAATACCTTTGTAGTTTCTAATCCTCCAACAACACCTTGCTCCTAGCTTTTCAACAATACAGCAGAACTCCTCTGTTTTTCTCCAAGAAAGACACTACCAACAGGAGAACCTTCTATGTCTCTGAGTTCTACTTAAATCTACCTTGGTGGAAAGGTAATCCAACTCTTGGAAGGTTTTGGGAATGAGAGTGAGAGAGAGAGCAATTCTCCAAAATGTCAAAAGATCAAAATGATCGATCGATTACAATGAGCAACCCCCTTCTCCCTGTTAAACTGTCGATAGGGATAAGGAGAGGGGTAGTGGGGAACGTGTCTGGATGACACGTTCCCTTATTTTAGTATTAAAATAATAATAATAATAATAATAATAATTAAATCAAATTTAATTATTAATTTAAATCATATTTAAATAATATAAATTAAATATCATATATTTAATTTGGATTAAATCTCATTTAATCATATCACCCCTTTAACCTATAATTTTAATGTACATCCAGTGCACATTAAATTTTAACCTATAGTTTTCAAATAAGAATCACATTCACATTTAATATAATATTTGAACTCTTTCAAATATTCAATTCTCTCCTATAATTTAATATGAATCATATTCACATTAAATTTATAATATATAGTTCCAAAACTATATATTATAACGTATCTAAATACATAAAATATATTCCCAAATGAATTTGAACATTTCAAATTCAAATGATCTAAGAACCCTTTACGAGCTAGAAGGTGGACCTAATGGACCTCTGGATCGTAAGTTGCAACGATCACGAGATTGCTCGGCTTAATCTCATTAACCTCCCAATCAACATTCGTTAATCTGCGGAACACTCCACTAAAGTCCCGCAGCAAAGACTCTTCTCACCGCAGATATATTTCGTGTCCATGGATATTGACCAATAACGACAAGTCAATCCTTCACGAATGTTCGTAACACCAGCTGGGACAAATTACCGTTTTACCCCTGGGTTACATCTTGTACCTTAAGTACCGTTTTACCCCTTTGTTCAAGTCCCGGAGACACCACTTAAGGGAACATTCCTCTACTTACCCTAGTAGGCGGGAAGGAGTGAATTCCATCTTGCTAAGTTAAGTTCCCACCGCTCACTCTGGTCTTGTCCCCAAGAAGGTAGGCATATTGAGTCGGCGAATCGCCACTCTCACCCATACTAGTCAAAGGACAATCCCTCGCGAACAGGAGTTCGTAACTTTGCTTTCGAGATTGAGATCAAGTTGCCTAGGTCATCCTAGTGAAATAGAAACCTAACTAGTCAACGGAGTTTCTGGTAGAGAGGTTACTATTTCATGGTCCTGTCTAATGTAATCTCATTACATAGGATATCCCCACTCACATGTCATCTACACGAACACGTTAGGATCACTGTGTTTGCATCAAATGCAAAGTGGGCCACATCCATAGTTTAACCATGGTAAGGTACCCAAACCTTATCCCCAACTATAGACCCTTTAGGTCAGTATTTGAGCCGAGATCCTTTTATATGTACATTACATTCAATTAGAGATTCATTTAACAGCCTTGGATGTTTAGTTTATTAGATTTAGGGTTTAAATAAAGGCAAACTCGTAGATAACAAACAATAACACTTTATTGAAATAATAACACTTTACTACATTAATTAGAACATAATTACAAACTACGAGTTTTAGGGCACAAATCCCAACAAACTCCCACTTGAACTAAAACTCTAGTGGGGTACAACAAAATCTAAAACAGTGGTTACAGAGATATAAATACAATAAACTAGGGCATCCATATACCCCATTACATATCTCCCACTTGCCCTAGATTTAGCCTATGTACATATCTCGTAGACCTAGACTTTCCAAATGACCCTCAAACACTTTAGTCGTGAGAGTCTTTGTAAACGGATCAGTAATATTGTGCTCCGAAGCGATCTTCGTGACTGTCACATCTCTTCGTTGCACTATTTCTCGTATCAGGTGATACTTCCTCTCGATGTGCTTACCTCGCTTATGGCTGCGAGGTTCCTTCGAATTGGCTACCGCACCACTGTTGTCACAGTATAAGGTGATGGGATATTCCATATTTGGAACAACTTCCAAATAAGTAAGGAATTTTCTTAGCCAAACAGCCTCTTTAGCTACTTCACAAGCAGTGACATACTCAGCCTCCATCGTGGAGTCAGCGATGCATCCTTGCTTGATGATACACCATACTATAGCTCCCCCGTTAAGGGTGAAAACTGATCCCGATGTAGATTTCCGAGAATCCTTATCGATCTAAAAATCAGAATCAGTGTATCCAGTAATGATCAAATCCTTTGACCCATACACAAGCGTATAGTCCCTCGTTCTCCTTAGATACCTACTGACTATTCCCACTGCATAACAAATGTCCGACCTCGTGCACAGCATAACATACATGAAGCTACCTACTGTGAGGCATAGGGAATATGTCTCATATCCTCAACTTCTTGAGGTGTCTTAGGACACTGCTCCTCCTGACGGATGAACTCCTGCTCAAAGGGTAATAAGCCCCTCTTGGAATTCTGCATCGAATATCTTGACAACATTTTGTCGATATAAGACGCTTGAGACAGTGCTAGTGTTCTGTTCTTGCGATTCCTGAGGATCTGAATCCCAAGAACATATTGTGCCTCTCCCAAATCTTTCATTTGGAATTGGGTCGCCAGCCAATTCTTTATGTCAGTAAGGTATCCTACATCATTCCCAATGAGTAGGATATCATCCACATAAAGTACTAACAAAGCTACTTTGTCGTTGATGATCCTCTTGTAAACACAAGGCTCATCAACGTTTTGGTCAAAGCCGTAAGATTTGATCGCAGTATCAAATCTTATATTCCAAGATCTTGACGCTTGTTTCAACCCATAAATGGATCGATTGAGCTTGCAAACTTTTTGCTCCTGACCTTGGGCTATGAGCCCTTCGGGCTGAGACATATAGATGCTCTCGTCAAGATTACCATTCAAAAAGGCAGTCTTGACGTCCATTTGCCAAATTTCATAATCATAAAATGCGGCTATGGACAAGAGTATCCTTATAGACTTCAGCATAGCAACAGGGAAAAAGTTTCTTCATAGTCAACTTCTTCCCTTTGGGTAAAACCTCTTTGCTACAAGTCTAGCCTTAAAAGGTCCATACCTTTCCTGGTTGCATCTCTCTTTCTCTTATAGATCCATTTACACCCTATGGGTCTAACCCTTCTGAGTTGATCTACAAGTTCCCATCACGAATTTAAGTCCATTGACTCCATTTCAAGGTCCATGGCTTTGATCCATTGGTCCTTGTCTCGCCATTCATTGCCTGCTTATAAGACAATGGATCTTCTACGTCGTCATCGGTATGACAACTTGAGTTTCAGCTAAACCCAAGTAGCGGTCAGGTTGGGAAACAACCCTCCCACTGCGTCGAGGCATTCCCAACAATTGAGAAGGACGAGACTGACTTGAGGTGCTGGTTCTTCCATCAACTCTTGATGAAGGTCCAGTTTGATCAACAACTATTGTTGTTTATGAGTAGCTTCATTTAGTACTAATTTACTACGCGGTTTGTGGTTCCTCATGTGATCTTCCTCCAAGAACGTGGCGTTTGTCGACACAATCACCTTATTTTCTTGTGGGTCGTAGAAAGGACCACCTCTCGTTTCTTTGGGATAGCCAACAAATTGGCACAATTTTGAATGAGGTTCCAACTTCTTTGGGTTTGCACGAGCACGTGTGACGGACAACCCCAGATCCTGAAGTGTTGTAAACTAGGTTTACGCCCCTTCCATAGTTCAAAAGGTGTTTCTAAAATACTTTTTGATGGAAGACTGTTCAAGATTGTACTGCAGTCTCTACTGCGTATCCCCAAAACGAGGCAGGCAACTGAGCATAGCTCATCATAGAACGAACCATGTCCAACAAGGTTCTATTTCTCCTTTCTGACACACCATTTTGTTGTGGTGTATTAGGTGCTGAGAGTTGAGATTTAATTCCATGTTCTATCATATAGTCCTTGAATCTCAAATCCATATACTCTCCACCTCGATCGGATCGAAGTGTTTTAATGGTTTTCCCTAATGCATTCTCTACTTGACCTTTTATATACTCTTTGAACTTTTCAAGAGCTTCAGACTTGTGATGCATTAGATATAGATAACCATACCCCGAATAATCATCTATGAAAGAGATGAAATATTCGTACCCTCCTCGAGCATTAACATTCACCGGACCACAAAGATCTCAATGTACAAGTTCTAAGGGTTCTATGGCTCTGTAACCTTTTCCTGTAAAAGGTCATTTGGTCATTTTACCTTCCAAGCATGATTCGCAAGGAGGTAAAGAATCATCTTCTAACTTGTTTAGAAGTCCATTCTTCGAGAGCCTCTCAATCCGGTTGACATTAATATGACCAAGTCTAAGATGCCATAGATAGGTATTATTATATGGAGAAATTCTTTGCCTTTTATTTTGAGTACTAGCATTTTTAAACATCTCATGATTTAAAATTGCTTTGGTTTTATTCGGTTTTAGTACGTACAGGCCATTTTTCAATTTAGCAGAACAAATATTGACACCTTCTTTCAAAATGAACGCTTCATTAATTGAAAAAGAAATACAATATCCAAGTTCTATTAAATAAGAGATAGAAATTAAGTTCCTTTTAAGCTTAGGAACTATATACAGATTTTTTAATAAAAGAAATCTATCTCCGAAAAATAGCTTGGCATCTCCCACTGCACGAGCTGAGACGACGTCTCCCGTTCCGACCCTGAGCATCATCTCACCCTCTTCGAGCTCCTTGAAGGAACTATTTTCCTGAAATGAAGAGCAAACATGATTAGTGGCTCCCGAATCTAGTATCCACGTAAAATAATCATTTTCCACTAAACAAGTTTCAGGAACAAGTAAATCTGATTTACATTTCTTCTCTTTGAGCTCAGAAAGGTATTTTGGGCAGTTTCGCTTCCAATGCCTATCCACGTTGCATTGGAAACATTTTCCATTATCTGCAACCTTGGCTTTTTTCCTTGCCTTTGTCAGCAGTGGGTGTCTTCTCTTTCCCTCCTATTTTCTTCTTTTGGGTCTTCTTAAGCCCAGAAGATGAGCTACAGGACTTAGTCCCTGAGAATGAACCCTTCTGGAACCTTCTGGAATGTGCAAACAGATTTGCCTCTCCATCAGCTTGTCCCTTATTCTTCATAAGAGACTGGAAAGTTTGTAGTTCATTAAGGAGAGTAGTCAGGTTATACTCTATCTTTTTCATCACTGCATTGCTGCAGCATTGCATGAAACTCTACGGAAGAGATTTCAGGATGAACGATACCTGACTTTGCTCGTCAATGACCGCTCCGTTGATCTCAGCCACGTTGAAGTGGACCATCAGATCAAGAACGTGTTATCTCACCGACGACCCCTCCTTCATACGGGAGTTATAAACGTATTTAAGGGATTCGTGCCGAATCTGTCCAGACGGTTGTCCAAACATTTTCTGCAGCGAACTCATGATCTCACGAGCTGAGACCATGCCCTCGTGCTTTTTGGCCAGAACTTCAGAAACACTAGCCAAAATGTAGACCTTGGCCTTATCATTGGTCTTGATCCAGCGGTCGTACGCTTCCTTAACAGATTGAGGAGCGTTACGAGCAGGGACTTGAGGACACTCCTCAGACAGTACAAACCGTAGGTCATCAACAACCAGAATAGTATTCAGGTTGGATTTTCACGTAGTAAAATTCTCACAAGTTAAACAGTCGCTTTTAAGTAAGGCTATTATTGAGGACGACATGATGAAAAACCAAAATAGTTCTAATTAGTTATGCCTTTTAACCCATTGTAAAAACCAATCAAATTTAGCAAAATTATTAAAGAACCCTAGTGTTTAAACTAAACCCACTGTTTAAATTAAACCTTTAATTTTGCAACGATACTTCAAGGGTTTAGAATAAAAGCCTCCGTCGGGCGGTCAGTCATTCCTCCCTTGAATTGAGACTTTCTCAGCCAATTCCCACTACCAGAACATCTCATGCCCCAATGATCCTTAGCTACCGTTTGTTCGGTCAAGGACTTGTTAACTATCTTAACTACTCCCGTAAATGTGACCCTACCATTTTCAGATCCAATAGGCCCGAGCCAACAGGCTACTATTAAGAAAGACAACTGTTGGCAAACAACCTAAGAGACCCTATCCATTTCTGGAGTTCGCGGTGTTCCGATCCCTATAGTCAGGCCCTCCGTAGGGTTTGGTTGTTCCAGGACAACGTAGCAGGCGGACTATAGAAATCTCACGGTGCGACCTAATGGAGGAGACCGTAGGATACGTTGACACGCGTCCTGCTCTCATTTACTATGGATACTTCCCTCATTCACCTTGGTATTGAACCATGCAAACACATATCGTAGAGGGACACCCTATTGACGCCACGTAGCCGAGCATGGAACTCACGGTGTGAACTCTTGAGGACGTGAGAGTAAACTCGATGCGAACATCTCGTTTTCTCCCACTGAACCTCCTAAGATTAGGGTATAGGTTTAACTTAGTCGGATTCTAGCTAAAAGAATCTATCTAAATCTATGCCTATTATAACTATTATAACTAGGTCTTAAAACCTTATGTCTAGGTGAATAAACATTTTAATTGCCTAGAGATAAAATAGAACTAAGGTTAATTCAACTCAAGCTCCGGGTTAATTCCCAGGTAGGAGGTGTTCTGTTAACCGTCAGCTTAAGTACCCCTAGCGTTAGACAGAACTTCACCGGTAGAGTTCCCTTATAACCAAAGTTATAATGTCCTACTAGATTTTAAACTATTTAAAATACTACGTAAGACCAATTTCTAATCCTATTAGAAATTAAAACTTAGGTCTAAATTAATTTTAAACGATTTAAATCTAATTTAAATATTAACCCAAGTTCCTATGTTTGCTTGCATTTCTTTATTATAGGTTATGGTTTCTAAAACCCCTTTAATTTATAACTTTTATAAATTCAATTATTAACCTATGATAAAGAAACTATATTATAAATCCAACAATTAATATTTAAATTGGAATTATAAAAAGAAATTCAACTAATTGAATTGTAAAATTACTTAAATAAAATAACATTTATTTTAAACTAAGTAATTTCATACTCCATGCAATTTATTTTCCATATAATCTAATCATAATAATTATAATTAATTACTCATGAAAAATAAATTAATTATGCATTTGATCATATTCATATAACATTTATATAAATAAAATGCATGAACATGCTTATCCTAAGGTGGGAAAAATCTAAATGACATTCATAAAGATAAATAGCTGTAAAACCGGAATAATTTGGCCCCTAAAGTGCAAAAAATAAAATTACATTATTTTTATTTCATTAAATCGGTCCAAAAATACCATGAACCGGCCTTGAACCGCTCGAACCGGATCAAGAGCAATGAACCAGCCGAACCGGTCTGCAGCTGCTGGAATGTCCCACGGCGTTGCAACGCTGATGCGAGCGTTGCAACGCCCGCTTTGTCCTTTTTCGCACCTACTATCGGGGTAGCGTTGCAACACTGAGGGGCAGCGTTGCAACGCCGTTGACCCCTTGAACGCCCGCGTCGATAGGGAACGTTGGCGTTGCGACGCCGTTCTTCGTTACGTTAACGCCCGATGAACGGCGTTACAACGCCATGCTATTCTTTAAGCGACGACTTTCTTCCACGAACACAGCAGCTTCAACATGCATTTTCTCCTTCGATTCTCCTCCGAATTGCTTGAAATTGGTCCCGAACGACTTGTAACTCAATTACGGACTCAATAATGCACTTTAATTCCCCAAAAACACAGGGGCCTTTACAAAAATTTGATCAAATTAAAAGTAAACTATGACAAAAAAACTCCTAAAAAGTTTTACAGCAAACCCAATGCATTTCCCACCAAATCAATGCAATTTTGTTTCAAAAGAAAACAAATCAAGCATTGCTCTGATATCAATTGATGGAGATCGGTTCTCCTTAAGCAGCGAAAACGAGTTTGGAATTGTAATATGCAAGATTGTTTTGCTTGAAACAAAAACTCATACATTGACAAAATACAGAATAAGCATACATAATTTAATCTAATTAAAGCATGGAGATAGCATACATGCAAACATACTAAAGTTCAACAATTAAACTAAAGGGAAGAAGAAGAATACCTTTGTAGTTTCTAATTCTCCAATAACACCTTGCTCCTAGCCTTTCAACAATACAGCAGAACTCCTCTGTTTTTCTCCAAGAAAGACACTACCAACAGGAGAACCTCCTATGTCTCTGAGTTCTACTTAGATCTACCTTGGTGGAAAGGTAATCCAACTCTTGGAAGGTTTTGGGAATGAGAGTAAGAGAGAGAGAGCAATCCTCCAAAATGCCAAAAGATCAAAATGATCGATCGATTACAATGAGCAACCCCCTTCTCCCTGTTAAACGATCGATAGGGAGAAGGAGAGGGGTAGTAGGGAACGTGTCTGGATGACACGTTCCCTTATTTTATTATTAAAATAATAATAATAATAATTAAATCAAATTTAATTATTAATTTAAATAATATTTAAATAATACAAATTAAATATCATATATTTAATTTGGATTAAATCTCATTTAATTATATCACCCTTTTAACCCATAGTTTTAATGTACATCCAGTGCACATTAAATTTTAACCTATAGTTTTCAAATGTGAATCACATTCACATTTAATATAATATTTGAACTCTTTCAAATATTCAATTCTCTCATATAATTTAATATGAATCATATTCACATTAAATTTATAATATATAGTTCCAAAACTATATATTATAACGTATCTAAATACATAAAATATATTCCCTAATGAATTTGAACATTTAAAATTCAAATGATCTAAGAACCCTTTACGAGCTAGAAGGTGGACCTAATGGACCTAGAGATAAGAAGCTCCAACGATACGAGATTGCTCGGTTAATCTCATTAACCTCCCAATCAACATTCGTTAACGACGGGAACACTCAACTAAAGTCCCGCAGCTGCACTCTTCTCACTGCAGATATATTTCTGTGTCCATGGATATTGACCAATAACAGCAAGTCAATCCTTCACGAATGTTCGTAACACCAGCTGGGACAAATTACCGTTTTACCCCTGGGTTACATCTTGTACCTTAAGTACCAGTGCTCCTCTAATGAACAATTTGTTTGTAGTCCTACCAACAAACAGAGTCCCACTCGGACCAATGAGAGGGTCGGGCCCTTTGTTCAAGTCCCGGAGACACCATTTAAGGGAACATTCCTCTACTTACCCTAGTAGGCGGGAAGAAGTGAATTTCATCTTGCTAAGTTAAGTTCCCAGTCGCTCACTCGGTCTTGTCCCCAAAAAGGTAGGCATATCGAGTCGGTGAATCTAGCCACTCTCACTCATACTAGTCAAAGGACAATCCCTCGCGAACAGGAGTTCGTAACCTGCTCAGGATTGAGATCAAGTTGCCTAGGTCATCCTAGTGAAACATAAACTTAACTTGTCAACGGAGTTACAGCTAGAGGTTACTATTTCGTGGTCCGGTCTTATGTAATCTCATTACATAGGATATCACAACTCACATGTCATCTACACGAACACGTTAGGATCACTGTGTTTGCATCAAATGCAAAGTGGGCCACATCCATAGTTTAACCAGGGTAAATTACCCAAACCTTATCCCTTAACTATAGACCCTTTAGGCTGTATTTCGAACCGAGATCCTTTTTATGTACATTACATTCAATTAGAGATTCATTTAACAACCTTGGATGTTTAGTTTATTGGATTTAGGGTTTAAATAAAGGCAAACCCGTAGATAACGAACAATAACACTTTATTGAAATAATAACACTTTATTACATTAATTAGAACATAATTACTAACTACGAGTTTTAGGGCACAAATCCCAACACCCATATCCCGAAGTGACATAAACTACCTTCACGTTCTTTCCAGAGTTCAAAAGGTGTTTCAGAAACACTTTTTGAGGGCGCATTATTCAAAATGTATACTGCAGTCTCCACTGCGTAACCCCAAAAGGAACTAGGGAGATGAGCATAACTCATCATTGATCGAACCATGTCCAACAAGGTTCTATTTGTCCTTTTCGATACACTATTTTGCTGTGGCGTGCCAGGAGATGAGAGTTGGGATGTAATTCCATGTTCTATCATATAGTTCTGGAATTTTAAATCCATGTACTCTCCACCTCGATCTGATCGAAGTGTTTTAACAGTTTTACCTAATTGATTTTCAACCTCCGTTTTGAATTCCTTGAACTTTTCAAGTGCTTCAGACTTGTGGTGCATTAGGTAAATATGCCCAAATCTAGAATAATCATCTGTAAAAGAGATGAAATATTCATATCCTTCCCTGACTTTAACATTCATCGGACCACAAAGGTCTGAATGTATAAGCTCTAGAGGGTCTTTGGCTCTATAACCTTTTCCACTAAAAGGTCTTTTAGTCATTTTGCCTTCTAGGCAGGATTCACATACCGACAAAGAGTTTTCTTCTAACTCGTTTAGAAGTCCGTTCTTTACAAATCTCTCAATCCTATGGAGATTAATGTGACCCAACCTAAGATGCCAAAGGTGAGCATTTTCTTTAGGAGAAATTTTACGTTTCTTAGTTTGTGCATTTGCAGTTTTAAATAATTCAGTGTTCAAAACCATTTTGACTGAATTAGGCCTTAAAACATACAATCCATTTTCTAATGAAGCTGAACATATTGCTATACCTTTCTTCAAAATAAACACTTTATTCATTGAAAAGGAAACAAAAATACACTGTTCTATGAGGCAAGAAATGGAAATAAAGTTTCTAGTAAACCCTGGTATCACTAATATATTGTCCAACAATACATATTTCTTGTCAAAATAAAGCTTCATCGTGCCTACTGCTACAACTGAGATGACTTTTCCATTTCCAACCTGAAGCGTTATCTCTCCTTTCTGTAGCTGCTGCCAGGAATCAATTCCCTGAAAATAAGAGCAAACATGATTAGTGGCGCCTGAATCAAGTATCCAAACAGTTTTATCATTATCCACTAAACAAGCTTCTAGGCAAAGTAAATCATATTTACCTTCCTTCTTCTTTTCTGCAATGTACTTCGGACAGTTCTGTTTCCAATGCCCATCTTCGTTGCAGTGGAAACACTTTCCTTTGTCAGTAACTTATTTGACTTTCTTGCCATTCTGGGCGGAAGCTTTGTCAGCCTGTTTCCCTTTACCAACCTTCTTCATGTTCTTCTTCTTCCCTTTCAGGTTAGAAGAAGATGAAGCCATCGCTTTTGTCCCGCAGGTGAAACTCGTGATAACTCCTACTGGCAACATTCGCCTCACCTTTTGATCCCTGAATTTTCATCAAAGATTGAAAGGTCTGAAGTTCATTCAGAAGGGAGGTAAGGTTAAAAGTAACCTTGTTCATAACAACATTACTTTTAAACTGCAGAAAACTATCTGGAAGGGTTTCCAGAATGAAGCTGACCTGGCTCGATTCATCGATGGAAGCACCATTCGACTCTGCGATGTTGAAGTGCACCGTCATATCCAAGACATGATTCCGAACAAATGTACCCTTTGGCATCCTTGAGTTGAATATGTACAAGAGCATTGTGTCGGGACTGTGTGGACTGTTGTCCAAACATACCCTGCATGGAATCCATGATTTCCTTGGCGGTAATCATGCCCTCATGCTTCTTGGCTAATATGTCAGACATACTTGCCAACATGTAGACCTTGGCCTTATCATTGGCCTTGATCCATCGATCATATGCATCACGAACATTTCGTGACGCATTCGAGCCTGGCACCTGAGGACACTCCTCACTTAGCACAAACTTTAGATCATTCACTACCAATATAGTGTTGAGTTTGTTTTTCCATGTCATCATATTCTCTCCGGTTAACTTTTCCCCACCCAATAGGAAATTATAGAGCTAGACAATTTTGTTGAAAATTTACAAACAAACTTGTATAGGTTTCTTGTTATAACTCTAATCCAATCATGTTTTAGCTAATTATCAAAATGATTCTTAGGTCATTTATAATTTGCAATGATACTCCAAAGGTTTAGAATGTATGACACCGAAGGGTAATAAAAAACACTCCTCCTCTGGATCAAGACTCCCTTGACCAAAACCCAATACCAGAATATCTATTTTTCCTATAGGTTTTAGTTATCATTTTTCGGTCAGGATACATACACAACTTATGTACTCCGTGAGTGTAACCCTCTGTCTTTAGATCCCAGAGTCTCCATCCAATAAAATCCGCCGAAGGGAGGACTAGATTGAAAAATTGTCTAAGGAAATTTTTATCCCTTTCGGGTGTCTACTGTGTTCGATCCCCTATGATCAAGCCCTCCGAAGGAATTGTCTGGTCTAGGCAAAACTAGCAGGTTGACCATAGTGGTCTAACGGTGTAAACCGACAAAAGAGACCGTAGGTTTTCTTTTCACTAAACCTACTCCCACTCGCTATAAGTACCCTCTCCATTCACCTTGATATTGACTCATACAAACACCATCAGAAAGGGGACGCTCCCGTTTGCGCCACGAGGTCAAGTATGAGTCTCACGGTGTGAGCTTCCCGGAGATAGCGTAGGTAGGAAAATATGTATCTCATACACTTTTCCTCCCACTGAATACTTTAAAGTTATAGGAATCTTACTTAGGCTAAAACCCGACTAATGGGTTTACCTAACTCTATCAATATAACTCTTATATCGATAATCAATATAACTCTTATATTGATTTTATCCTAAGTTTGTTAATATAACTCTTTATATTAAACCTATGATTTCTAGTTTATTAACCCCTTAATAAACCCGCTGACGCTACTGTAATTTATAAACTCTCTAATTAAATTTCACTCCCAGTCGGTTTCAAGTAGGGTGTTAGTTTTAAAGTCAAACTTAAATACCCCTGACCTAGATGAACTTTCCTTAGACAAAGTTCCTCTTTTAATCATAGCTTATAAATTACTTGGTTCCTAATTCTAATCTAATTAGAACTTGATAACCTAAGGTCTATTATTTCCAAATTCTAAACATTTAAAAACTAATAATTAACCTTAGGTGATATGCATACTATGTTATAGTGCTTGATCATTCATCACATGAATAATAAGACATTTATAGTATAATCATCTCATGATATATAATGCATGTCAATGCTGTCCATAAATTAATATAACAACTTTATATTAATTAATCATGCAAACTATATAATATAACTCCTTATATTATAAATGATGCATGAAAATGCTTAACCTAAGGTGGGATTTCTAAAATAAAATCATACATTATGCATGGCAATAATTACACAACAATTGCATAATTTAAATAGCAAAATTAGACCAATTTTGGCATCCTAAAATTAATTTTAATTAATATAATTTAATTATATTAATTAAAAATATAAATTAAATATAAAACGTTTTTATATTTAATATATAATAAAAAATTCATTTCTACCCGTTGCTGCTTTGCGCGTTAGCGTTGCAATGCTGCGGGTTTTCCTCTTCTGCCGGTTGAAATGCATCTCATCAGCAGCGTTGCGTAACGCTGTCGTCTCCTGCGCGCTCCTTCTGCAAGTGCAGCGTTGCAACGCCAATGAAAAACGTTGTAACGCTACACACAGACAACAAAGTGAAATCTCTATTTCTTGCTTGTTTTCGCTCCGATCTTTTCAGCAACTACTTTGTCTCGATCGACACGGACTTACAAACTCGATTTACAATTAAAATTTGTCCAAAAACACCGGACCCTTACATTGAACGATTTAATGGAAAAAATTGTAAATCTAAGTGCCAAAATCGAAAACATCTAATTTACAAATTGTTCATACATCTCATGCAAAATAGTAAATTTCACCTCGTTCTTGAAAAATCCAAAACGCAAATTAAGAACGCAATTGAGCTCTGATACCAATTGTAGGGAATTGAATCCCGCAGCGGAAGCGATTGTGAATCGTGCACTCTTATTTAGTTACAACGATTTCATTCAAAAACGAAAACAATTAGATTAAGCATATAAAACTATATGGACAACAAGAAATTGTACCTTTGAAGAACCTTTCTTCAAGTGCTCCTCTTCTCTCACGATCAAGATCTCAGCAACACGAACCACGAACAGACTAAGACACGACTACTGGATCTTCTCCGTTGTTCTCTAGGTGAGGGAGGAATGTGGGTTCCCTTTAGGTAAGATGAGATGTTGTGAGAGAGAGAGATTGTGGTCTTTGGAACCTTTCCAACAACACAACCAAATGGCATACAATGTCTCTTCCCCTAGTTGCATCTCATGCAACCATATATATAAGGAAATAGGATGGAAATGACCATCCTACCCTTCCTTTATTCTCTCATTAGTATATGGTTTATATGTGAATCTAATTCACATTAAAACTATATATTATATCAATTATATCATATACAATTGATATAACACCTCATGTATGAAATTTGAACACTTCAATTTCATTCCTAACTTTATACCCTCAATGTAACCATGTTGAGCCAACGGAGGGACCTAATGGACCTACAGTTCATGAGCTCCAATGATATGAGATTAACTGACCAAACTCTTTGATCCAGTTAATCAATATTCATTAACTACAAGTCACTCCACTATAGGCTTGTAGTTGCACTCTCCTCACTGTAGATAATATTGTGTCCACTGATATAGTCATTACCCATGAGTCGACCCTTCACAGGTTGTTCGTAATTACAACTGGGTCAAATTACCATTTTACCCCTGTGATGACCTCTTTGTTCCTTAAGCACCACTGATCCTCTAATGAACAACAAGTCTAAGGTCCTACCTTATGGTTAAGTTTCCAGCTACCGTTGTTCAAGACCTGTTGTTCAAGACCTGGAGTCAGTTCTTAAGGGAACAACCTATCTAATTCCTTAGTGTAGGAATGAGTGAATTCCATCTTGTACAGTTAAGTTTCCAGCTACCTACGAGATTCTGTCCCTGAGAAGGTAGGCTTATTGAGTCGGCTACAGGCCACTCTCACCCATACTAGTCTAAGGACAAACCCCTATAAGCAGGAGTTCTCAACATTCTCAGGATTCAGATCGAGTCACTAATGACCATCTATAAATTACTAATCTTATCCTGTTAACGGTGTTACACTAGTTAGGCTAATAATTTGCGGTCCGATCTTGTATGAACTCTTCATACAGGATGCTCCCACTCGCATGTCAACTATATGAATGAGTTGAATTACCTCATTTGTACTAATTACAAAATGGGTTCCATCCATGGTGTTTCCAGAATGAGGTTTCCAACCTTATTCTTATACCATAGACCATTTAGGTTATATTCTTGAACACAATCCAAATAGTGTCCACTACATTGATGTTCAAGATATATGTTATAACCTTGGAGCTTAGTTTATTGGATTTTTAAAGCAAGACTGTAATTCTATCAAAACAAATAACCCTTTATTTAATTGATCAAAATTACACAAGTTTAGGACATAAATCCCAATAGGATGCCCCCACTGTTGGGATTTGTCCCTTAAAACTCGTAGTTTGTAATTATGTTCTAATTAATGTAATAAAGTGTTATTATTTCAATAAAGTGTTATTGTTCGTTATCTACGAGTTTGCTTTTATTTAAACCCTAAATCTAATAAACTAAACATCCAAGGCTGTTAAATGAATCTTTAACTGAATGTAATGTACATAAAAAGGATCTCGATTCGAGATACAACCTAAAGGGTCTATAGTTAGGGGATAAGGTTTGGGTATCTTATGGTTAAACTATGGATGTGGCCCACTTTGTATTTGATACAAACATGTGATCCTAACGTGTTCATGTAGATGACATGTGAGTGGGGATATCCTATGTAATGAGATTACATAAGACCGGACCACGAAATAGTAACCTTTAACTGTAACTCCGTTGACTTGTTAGGTTTCTATTTCACTAGGATGACCTAGGCAACTTGATCTCAATCCTGAGCAGGTTACGAACACCTGTTCGTGAGGGATTATCCTTTGACTAGTATGGGTGAGAGTGGCCAGATTCGCCGACTCAATATGCCTACCTTCTTGGAGACAAGACCGAGTGAGCGGCTGGGAACTTAACTTAGCAAGACGGAATTCACTCCTTCCCGCCTACTAGGGTAACTAGAGGGATGTTCCCTTAAGTGGTGTCTCCGGGACTTGAACAAAGGGTCCGACCCTCTCATTGGCCCGAGAGGGACTCTGTTTGTTGGTAGGACCACAAACAAATTGTTCATTAGAGGAGCACTGGTACTTAAGGCACAAGATGTAACCCAGGGGTAAAACGATAATTTGACCCAGCTGGTGTTACAAACATTCGTGAAGGATTGACTTGCTGTTATTGGTCAATATCCATGGACGCAGAAATATATCTGCAGTGAGAAGAGTGCAGCTGTGGGACTTTAGTGGAGTGTTCCCGCAGTTAACGAATGTTGATTGGGAGGTTAATGAGATTAACCGAGCAATCTCGTATCGTTGGAGCTTCGGATCTGTAGGTCCATTAGGTCCACCTTCTAGCTCGTAAAGGGTTCTTAGATCATTTGAATTTGAAATGTTCAAATTCATTAGGGAATATATTTAATGTATATTGATACGATATAATATATATAGTTTGGGAACTATATATTATAAATTTAATGTGAATACGATTCATATTAAATTATATGAGAGAATTGAATATTTGAAAGAGTTCAAATATTGTTTTAGATGTGAATGTGATTCACATTTACAAACTATAGGTTAAAACATAATGTGTATAAGATGTACATTAAACTATAGTATAAAGGGTAAAATGATTAAATATGATTTAATCATTCAATTAATACTATATTTGAATTAAATATGATTTAATATAATGAAATTAATTAATTAATTAATTAATTTATATATTATTAAATTGGAACGTGTCAGGAGAACACGTTCCCACTATTCCCCAACTCCCCCTCGATAGGGAGTGGAGAGTTATCCACTGAAGGTTCTTCTTGTCCTAGTGAGAAGCAGAAGACCGATGGATTGATTTCCAATTGAAAGAATTCTCTCTCTCTCACACTCTCATTCCCAAATTTTCTCAATTGTTGGAATCCTTCCCACAAAGGAGGATCTAAGTAGAACTCAGAGATATAGGAGGTGATCCAAGTGGTGGTGTTGTTTCACAAAGAAAACCAGAGAACTTTTGAAGTTTCTGTGTTGCTGATTTCTTTTGGAGAAAGGAGTTGCTGTGCTGGAGAATTGGAAACTACAAAGGTATTCCTTCTATTCTCTTTAGTTTAATCGTTAAACTTAGCATGTTTGTATGCAATAAATTCATGCCTAATTAGTTTAGAATTAGCATGCTTGTTCTGTTCTTTTTGTCAATGTACTGGTTTTTGTTTTAAACAAAACAATCAAGTAATTAAGATCCCAAACACGTTTTCGCTGCTCAAAGAGATTAGATCTCCATCAATTGGTATCAGAGCAATGCTTGTATTGTTTTGTTTTGAAACAAAATTGCATTGATTTGGTGGGAAATGCATTTGGTTTGCTGTAAAACTTGTTTAGGAATATTTTGGCCTTAGTTTACTTCAAATTTTGTTCAAATTGGATGTAAAGGCCCCTGCGTTTTTGGGCAAAAAGTGCAAAATTGAGTCTGTAATCGAGTTACGAGTCGTTCGGGACAAGTTTCATTCATTTCGGTTGAGAATCGAATGAGAAATTGAAGTTTGAAGCTGCTGTGTTCGTGGAAGAAAGCTAGCTGCTTTGAAAAGATCGTTGCAACGTTACCATATTCATTCATCAGCGTTAACGCTGAAGAACAGCGTCCGCAACGCCAGCGCCCCTATCGACGCGAAAATCAAAGGGTCGTGGCGTTACAACGCCACCCCGATACCAGCGCGCAAGATGATGAGCGGGCGTTACGCGTAACGCTGGCGCATCGGCGTTACAACGCCATGGGGCATTCCAAAGCAGAAGCAGCCGGTTCGGTTGGTTCAATTATTTTGGTCCGGTTCGAGCAGTTCAAGGCCGGTTCAGGGTGTTTTTGGACCGATTTCATGAAATAAATTAATGTAATTTATTTTTTTTTTTGCACTTTAGGGGCCAAATTATTCCGATTTTACAACTATTTATCTATGTGAATGTCATTTAGATTATTCCCACCTTAGGATAAGCATGTTCATGCATTTTATTTATATAAATGCTATATGAATATGGTTGAATGCATGACTAATTTATTTTTTCATGAGTAATTAATTATAAGTGTTATAATTAGATTATACGGAAAATAAATTGCATGGAGCATGAAATTACTTAGTTTAAAATAAATGTTATTTTGTTTAAGTAATTTTATAATTAAAATAGTTGAATTTCTATTATAATTCCAATTTGAATATTGATTGTTGGTTTTATAATATAGTTTCTTTATCATAGGTTAATTATTAAAATTTATAAAAGTTATAAATTAAAGGGGTTTTAGAAACCATAACCTATAATAAAGAAATGCATGCAAACATAGGAACTTAGGTTAAATATAATTAGTTTTAAATCGTTTAAAATTAATTTAGACCTAAGTTTAAATTTCTAATAGGATTAGAAATAAGACTTACGTAGTATTTTAAATAGTTTAAAATATAGTAGGACTTTAGGACTTTGGTTATAAGGAAACTCTACCGGTGAAGTTACATCTAAAGGCCGAGGGTACTTAAGGCGACGGTTAACAGAACACCTCTGCACCTGAACCGACCGGAACACGAGTTGAATTAACCTTAGTTTTGTTTTATCTCTAGGTAATTAAAATGTTTATTCACCTAGACATAAGGTTTTAAGACCTAGTTATAACTTGATTATAATAGGCATAGACTTAGATAAATTCTTTTAGCTTGAGAATCCGACTAAGTTAAATCCATACCCTAATTTTAGGAACTTGGTGGGAGAAAAGCGAGATGTTCGCATCGAGTTTACTCTCACGCCCTCAAGAGTTCACACCGTGAGTTCCATGCTCGCCACGTGGCATCAATAGGTGTCCCCTACGGTATGTGTTTGCATGGTTCAATACTAAGGTGAATGAGGGAAGTATCCATAGTAAATGGGAGCAGGGGCGCGTGTCAACGTATCCCACGATCTCCTTCATTAGGTCGCACTGCGTGAGATTTCTATAGTCCGCCTACTAGGTTGTCTCCCTTGACCAAACCCTACGGAGGGCTCCGACTATAGGGATCGGAACACCGCGAACTCCGAGAAATGGATAGGGTCTCTTAGGTTGTTTGCCGCCAGCTTGTCTTTCTTAATAGTAGCTTTGTTGGCTGGGGCCTATTGGATCTCGAAAATGGTAGGGTCACATTTACGGGATGAGTTAAGCTAGTTAACAAATCCTTGACCAAACAAACGGTAGCTAAGGACCATTGGGACATGAGATGTTACGTAGTGAGCATTGGTGAGAAAGTCTCAATTCAAGGGAGGAATGATTGATCGCTTGACGGAGGCTTTTGTTCTAAACCCTTGAAGTATCGTTGCAAAATTAAAGGTTTAACTTCAACAGTGGGTTTAGTTTAAACACTAGGGTTCTTTAATAATTTTGCTAAATTAGATTGGTTTTTACAATGGGTTAAAAAGGCATAACTAATTAGAACTATTTTGGATTTTCAGCATGTCGTCCTCAATAATAGCCTTACTTAAAAGCGACCGTTTAACTGGTGAGAATTTTACTACGTTGAAGTCCAACTTGAATACGATTCTCGTTGTTGACAACCTTTGGTTCGTACTAACTGAGGAATGTCCTCAGATTCCTGCTGAAGACACACCTCAATCAGTTAAGGATGCGTTTGACCTATGGGCCAAGGCTAATGACAAAGCCAAGGCCTATATCCTGGCTGGGATATCTGATGTTTTAGCCAGGAGATTGCAGGGTATGGTCTCAGCTCGTGAGATCATGGGATATCTGCAAAATTTGTCTAGACAACCGTCTGAACAAATTCGGCACGAATCCATCAAATACGTTTATAACGCGCGCATGAAAGAGGGAACTTCAGTGAGAGAACATGTTCTCGATCTTATAGTTCACTTCAACGTGGCCGAAATGAACGGAGCGGTCATAGATGAACAAATTCAGGTATTCTTCATCCTGGAATCTCTTCCGAAGAGTTTCCTACCATTCCGTAGAAATGCGGAGTTGAACAAAAAGGAGTATAACCTGACTTCCCTCCTAAATGAACTACAATCTTCTGAGTCTCTTATTAAGAATAAGGGACAGGCTGATGGAGAGGCAAATCTGTTTGCCCATTCCAAAAGATTCCAGAAGGGTTCATCCTCTAGGACTAAGCCCTGTGGTTCGACTCGAAAAAAGAGGAAAGGAGGCAAAGGGAAAGCTTCTGCCACTGCACACATTGAGCTCAAAGAGAAGAAAGGTAAATTAGATTTACTTGTTCTTGAAACTTGCTTAGTGGAAAATGATGATTTTACCTGGATAATTGATTCAGGAGCCACTAATCACATTTTCTCTTCATTTCACGAAACTAGTTCCTTTAAGGAGCTCGAAGAGGGTGAGATGACGCTCAGGGTCGGAATGGGAGACGTCGTCTCAGCTTTTGCAGTGGGAGATGCTAAGCTATTTTTCGGAGATAGATTTCTTTCTTGAAAAAATCTGTATATAGTTCCTAAGCTTAAAAGGAACTTAATTTCTATCTCTTGTTTAATAGAACTTGGATATTGTATTTCTTTTTCAATTAATGAAGCGTTCATTTTGAAAGAGGGTGTCAATATTTGTTCTGCTAAATTGAAAAATGGCTTGTACGTACTGAAACCGAATAAAACCAAAGTAATTTTAAATCATGAGATGTTTAAGAATGCTAACACTCAAATTAAAAGGCAAAGAATTTCTCCAAATAATAATACCTATCTGTGGCATCTTAGACTTGGTCATATTAATCTCAACCGGACTGAGAGACTCTCTAAGAATGGACTTCTAAACAAGTTAGTAGATGATTCTTTACCACCTTGCGAGGCTTGCTTGGAAGGTAAAATGACCAAACGACCTTTTACTGGAAAAGGTTATAGAGTTGTAGAGCCCCTAGAACTTGTGCATTCGGATCTTTGTGGTCAGGTGAATGTTAAAGCTCGAGGAGGGTACGAATATTTCATCTCTTTCATAGATGATTATTCGAGGTATGGTTATCTATACCTAATGCATCACAAGTCTGAAGCTCTTGAAAAGTTCAAAGAGTATAAGGCTGAAGTAGAGAATGCATTGGGGAAAAGCATTAAAAAACTTCGATTCGATCGAGGTGGAGAGTATATGGATTCAAGATTCCAGGACTATATGATAGAACATGGAATTAAATCTCAACTCTCAGCACCTAATAGACCACAACAAAATGGAGTGTCAGAAAGGAGAAATAGAACCTTGTTAGACATGGTTCGTTCTATGATGAGCTATGCTCAATTGCCTGCCTCGTTTTGGGGATATGCAGTAGAGACTGCAGTTCAAATCTTGAACAGTGTTTCAGAAACACCTTTTGAACTTTGGAAGGGGCGTAAACCTAGTTTAAAACACTTCAAGATTTGGGGTTGTCCGGCAAACGTGCTCGTGACAAACCCAAAGAAACTGGAACCTCGTTCAAGATTATGCCAATTTGTTGGCTATCCCAAAGAAACGAGAGGTGGTCTTTTCTACGACCCACAAGAAAACAAGGTGATTGTATCAACAAACGCCACGTTCTTGGAGGAAGATCACACGAGGAACCATAAACTGCATAGTAAATTAGTACTAAATGAAGCTACACATGAACCAACAAGAGTTGTTGATCAAGATGGACCTTCATCAAGAGTTGATGGAGGAGTCAGCACCTCAAATCAGTCTCGTCCTTCTCAATCGTTAGGAATGCCTCGACGCAGTGGGAGGGTTGTTTCCCAACCTGACCGCTACTTGGGTTTAGCTGAAACTCAAGTTATCATACCTGATGACGGCGTAGAAGATCCATTGTCTTATAAACAGGCAATGAATGACGTAGACAAGGACCAATGGATCAAAGCCATGGACCTTAAAATGGAGTCAATGGACTTCAATTCAGTATGTGAACTGATAACTCGCCATAGGAGAGTTATTTTAATAGAATTTTAGTGCTTAATCTACTTGAATTGCATAAAATTTGTTGAGCCTCATGTTATTTTATCCCTAAATTATGTAAGTTAGCTTTAAATCTTGAATTTAAACATTAAGTTCAAAAAGAATTAATTTTGATGTTTTTGTGCTTTAATTTAAGAAATTTAGGAAAATGAGCTAACGGTTAATTAAAGACTGAAATTTGAGATTTTTCTTAACTCCAAAAATCCTTGCGTATCTAGTTTGATTTATAATTGACTTCATAAATTTATTTGGAATTTTTCCGTGTGTAGGAGATGTTTAAAAATTACAAGAGTCCTTAAGGACATTTTAGACATTTCACACGAAGGGTAATATGGTCCTTTTACCCTTAAGGTATTTTTGTAATTTGTGGAGTTAGGGCAACACCATCTTATATAAGGAGTATAAGGAGGCTAGGGTTCACAAGTGCAAAGGGGGAGACGGAGTTGCCACAAAAAGGAAAGAGAGCAAGAGAGAGAAGGGCGATTGCTACAACAAAGGTGTGCATTGAAGAGAATAATCATGATGGTGCCATTGTTGTAGCAATCGTGCGAGTGAAGAAAAAACCAAAGATTCAAGGTGCCATTAATGTAGCAAAAAATCGTACAGTTCGATTTTTCACAGACGACGCTCACAAACTTGTCGTTTTCTAGAGTTTCAATTGTTGGATTGTGCTGTAATTTTTACAGCTTGTTCGAGACTCATAGGGCTTTACTTTGAACGGTTGGATCGTCGTTCGGAGCTTTGGTGTGCCAGATATTTCTATCGCGTTGGGAGGTCAGTGTAGTTCGATTTTTCACTGGCGGCGCTCACGAAAGTGTTGTATGCCGGAGTTTCAACCGTTGGATATTTCTGAAAGTTTAACAGCTTATTCGCGACTCACAGCGCTTCGTTTTGAACAGTTCGATCGTCGTTCCGAGCTTCGGTTGATGAGATATCGCTGTCGCACAGAACCTGCAAAATTAAAATCTGCTACTATGGTCTGCTGTCTTCGGTGATATCTCTTGGTGTTTTGGTTCATGTCATTACCTCTCATAATCTCTAATTGTTAATGTTGTTTTTCTGCTATTGAACACATATTTAAGACTATTTTTATTCACTATTTTAGACCGAATCCGTGACTGTTTTTAGGCTACAATTGTGACATAAATTTGTGAACATCATTGGGCTATTTTCATGAACTCTTTAATCAATAAAAACATGCTTAATTTAGAGATGTGTGAATCGAATTCCAGCATGAACTAAATTTTCTTATGCAATGGTTAGGTTGTGTTCAAATGTAAATTTGGAATAAATTTATGGTCGATGCCATTGTTGGATTTATGAAATTTTATTGAATTTAACGTTGCATGAGAATTAGAATTGGCCACTTTGATTTCTCTTGAATTCATGAACTTGAGAGAGCTATTGAATTAAAAAACTAAAATTTCATTCTAGGATTATTGAGTTGATTAGAGATAATTAACCAACCTAGAACCAAAAATCATGAGCATAATTTAGATCTCAACTGAGAAGTTGTAGGTTTTAAAACTTAGTGATTTCGAAAGAAATTCATTTGAATACATGTGTAGGTAAATTCAAGGTATCACTCAAATTTTCATTCCAATTGAACATGAAAACTCCAACCTAACCCGAGCCTATTTTTCATTAAAAATCTCATCTCTTGCATCTCTCCTCTTGTTTGCATTCTCCTCTCCCCTCATTTAAATTTAGTTATTTTCTTGAGTCTAGTCTTGTATTTGCACACTTATCACATAAATTTATTTATTTACAATAGTAATTTGCACACTCATGGATTGCACTAAAATAAGGAAAATTTGCTAGGACACTCATTTATTTAGGTTTAGCTAGTCCTCGTGGGATCGATACTTTAACTTATCACTTGCTGCTCTCGACCGTGTATACTTGCACGTCGTAGAAGTGTCGGAGTCTTATTCTAATTTACATTAGTTTAGGGCACTCGATATTTTCGCATCAAGTTTTTGGCGCCGTTGCCGGGGACTAGTTTTGATTCTTATTTTGTTTGAGTTTATTTTAGCATTTTATCCTTGTTTTTCTTGTTGGGTGTGCCTTGTTATCTTTGCTTCGTCCTTTTATCTTTATTGAGTCTTGAGTATTGTTTCTGGTTTTGTTGGTGCATGTTGTGTTTGTTGAGCCTGTTATAATTGATTCAATACTTTACTATGGCTTACGATAATTTTGGGTGGTCTTCTGTGCCCAATGAGCAAATGCAGTATAGTTCTTTTTCTTATGATCATCCTTCTCCCAATTTAGAGTCTTCTAGTGAAGGGTATGAATCTTATGGCTACCAAATGCCTAATTACAATCATACTAACCCTATGACTTATGGGAACCATATGTATGATAATAATCAGAGCAATTGGGCCTGTGAACCATATCCTAGGGGTTTTGAGCCACGTCCTTCCTATATTTAAGAAACCCAGGTAGAAGACGAATCTTCTCTTAAAACGTTGTTATTAGAATATATGAGAACCACATATGAGAGGAATAGGAAAATAAGGGAGTCAATTCAACGCCTAACGGATACACTTGTCTCCCTTAGAGAACAAATGTATTTAGACTCATCTGAGGTTGAGCACCCTAGGGAAGATAGTGAAGGAGGGCCCACACCCTTAGATAGTTCGGTGAGTCTCTTGATCACTGACCCGCTGATAGACCTTCAGGATCCTAGTCTTTCACATTTTTCTAAGTATGGGCATTTAGAGGATTGTGCTTTAGATCTAAAAGAACTAGAACCTCTTAGCACACACACAGATAGAGTTAGTGAGAGTGTGCAAGAAATCAAGCCTGTTGAGTTAGGCCAGGAGGTAGAGTTTGAGGCTTTTGAGTCTATGTCAGTTCTATCTTCTGATTTTTCTCTTATTGGTGAATGTTTTTCTTTCTATGCTCTTGAGTCAGTGTCTTTTTGTGAGTCTGTTCATTTTCCTGTTAATCCTTCTTTTCTTTTACCAAATAAAAAACCAAAAAATGTTTACTTTGTTGTTTTTCCTTCTTTTCTTTTATTAGATGAAAAATCAAAAAATATATCTGACTCGGGGTCTCACAAGAATCTAGTATTCTTGCTAGCATTGATTAGTTTTGTAGATTCGAGAAAGAGAGGACCGAAGAAATGGGAGAATTTTTATGTACCTTGACAAGCTCAAGTGTACTCCGTCAAGCTAATGACGTTTAAACAAGCGATTTTTGGGAGGCAACCCAAGGATTATTTCTTTTGTTTCATTTTTTTTTAGTTTTTTTTTTGTTTTTGTTTTAGTTTAATAAGTAACCCTTGCTTATTTTGCAGCTCCCCTAGGGTTTGATGATTGATATGCGCTGCAGTGGAGGTCTCCTCAATTTAGGGCAGTATCGTTCTTCCTTCCATCTTTATTAGTTGTTCTTAAGCATGCTTAAGTGAGTTGTTTATACATTAAGGGCAATATATGCTTTAAGCATGAGGGGGAGAAGTGTTGTTCTGAATCTGATTTTGAGCTTAATTGAATTTTTTTTTCTGTTGATGAGATTGTGTGTCGTTAGTGTTTATAGGGTGTTGCATGCCTTTTTGTTTATAAAGTTATTTACTTGCTTTAGGACTTCAAAATGATCTAATTTGACTACCGGATTCCATGTTTAGTTGTTGGTTTTCATGGTCTATGATATGCATGATGTAGGTAGTTGATTCATTATGTTTAAGTAAGTAAAAATAGGAAAGATGGTTGTTGTCCCTTGTTTAAAAATTAAGTTTCTGCATGTTTTTAATGGTAAAAAGTTTGTTGTTTTTTGTAGAAACTTGTTATACATCTCATTGAAAATACAAAGTTAAGGTCAAATCTTTGGGTTAATGAAAATAAGAGTTGTTGCTTGTGTTTGAGGCAAGAGTATGCTATCTTGTTTGGTGATTCTCAAGGTCAAGTTTGTCATTAAGGTTTTTTTTTTTTAGTGCACTTATGGTTAGTGTGTTAATCAAACTAATTAGAATTCAACTCCTGAGCCAAAAAGTTTCGAAAACTAGAAGTCGTGACAAGTTAGGTAACCCATACATTTTTTAGAATGCTCCAAAATTAGTAAACTTCAAATTTGTGATCATTTCAAGTTTGGGGGAGTTACCCGACCTCCCTAACTGAATGAGGACATTGAGTACTCTAAGTTTGGGGGGAAAGGTAAATTCTTCATGTTTTTAAATTCTTCATTTTTTTTAAGAAAAAAAAGAAAAAATAAAAGAGTGTGCAAACCTTTCACATCCCTAAAATTTCATTGGGCTAGACCAAAAATATGTTATTTATTTTGTTATTTCAGGCAACTTGGTGCTGATGTCAGGGGGTCTGGGCACTAACCATGCTAGCCTCTTGGAGCGAAGGTATCAAGCAATAAGCCTGTACCCATTGCTTAGGTGTGCTGCGCTAACCACGTGTGCCATTTTAAGAACTACGAGAGAGTAAAAAAAAAAGAAAAAAAGGAAACAAAAAAAAACCTAGCCCTAAGTAGTGAGTTTTATGGAAATTGAAGGGAATATTGTACACATTTGTTTTTTTAAAAACATAAATAAATAAAAATGAATGATCATAAAATTGTAGTCATGCGAGTTTTGGAGTGTGACTTATCTTTAACTATGAGTTGCTTGATTTGAATGATTAGGATTCTAGTGGTTGAGCTTGAGGGTAGATGTCGAATCCTAGTTGGTTTGCTCTTGGTTATTGATGCATAAGTGTAACTAGGAAACCCCGGGTGAGCCACTTAGAAAGCATGGAATGAATGGTGACTTGTAGCTTAAAGCATAAGTATTCAATCCTTGTTTAATTAACCCAAATGATTTGAGTTTTTAAAGGTCTTTAAATTCTTTAGGGAATAGAACTCATTGAGGACAATGAGTAGTTCAAGTTTGGTGGTTTGATAACTCGCCATAGGAGAGTTATTTTAATAGAATTTAGTGCTTAATCTACTTGAATTGCATAAAATTTGTTGAGCCTCATGTTATTTTATCCCTAAATTATGTATGTTAGCTTTAAATCTTGAATTTAAGCATTAGGTTAAAAAAGAATTAATTTTGATGTTTTTGTGCTTTAATTTAAGAAATTTAGGAAAATAAACTAACGGTTAATTAAAGAACGAAATTTGAGATTTTTCTTAACTCCAAAAATCCTTGCGTATCTAGTTTGATTTATAATTGACTTCATAAATTTATTTGAAATTTTTCTGTGTGTAGGAGATGTTTAAAAATTACAAGAGTCCCTAAGGACATTTTAGAAATTTTACCCGAAGGGTAATATGGTCATTTTACCCTTAAGGTATTTTTGTAATTTGTGGAGTTAGGGCAACACCATCTTATATAAGGAGGCTATGGTTAACAAGTGCAAAGGGGGAGAAGGAGTTGCCACAAAAAGGGAAGAGAGCAAGAGAGAGAAGGGTGATTGCTACAACAAAGGTGTGCATTGAAGAGAAGAATCATGAAGGTGTCATTGTTGTAGCAATCGTGCGAGTGAAGAAAAAACCAAAGATTCAAGGTGCCATTAATGTAGCAAAAAATCATACAGTTCGGTTTTTCACAGACGACGCTCACAAAGTTGTCGTTTATTAGAGTTTCAACCGTTGGATTGTGCTGAAATGTTGACAGCTTGTTCGAGACTCATAGGGATTTACTTTGAACGGTTGGATCGTCGTTCAATGCTTTGGTGTGCCAGCTATTTCTATCGCGTTGGGAGATCAGTGCAGTTCAGATTTTCACTGGCGGCACTCACGAAAGTGTTGTTTGCCGGAGTTTCAACCGTTAGATTTTGCTGAAATGTTGACAGCTTATTCAAGACTCACAAGGCTTTGTTTTGAACGGTTGGATGGTCGTTTTGAGCTTCAGTTGATGAGATATCGCTGTCGCACAGAACTTGCAAAATTAAAATCTGCTACTATGGTCTGCTGTCTTCGGTGATATCTCTTGGTGTTTTGGTTCATGTCATTACCTCTCCTAATCTCTAATTGTTAATGTTGTTTTTCTGCTATTGAACACATATTTAAGACTATTTTTTTTCACTATTTTAGACCGAATTCGTGACTATTTTTAGGCTAGAATTGTGACTGATTTATGATAAATTTGTGAACATCATTGGGCTATTTTCATGAACTCTTTAATCAATAAAAACATGCTTAATTTAGAGATGTGTGAATCGAATTCCAGCATGAACTAAATTTTCTTATGCAATGGTTAGGTTGTGTTCAAATGTAAATTTGGAATAAATTTATGGTCGATGTCATTGTTGGATTTATGAAATTTTATTGAATTTAACGTTGCATGAGAATTAGAATTGGCAACTTTGATTTCTCTTGAATTCATGAACTTGAGAGAGCTATTGAATTAAAAAACTAAAATTTCATTCTAGGATTATTGAGTTGATTAGAGATAATTAACCGACCTAGAACCAAAAATCATGAGCATAATTTAGATCTCAACTGAGAAGTTGTAGGTTTTAAAACTTAGTGATTTCGAAAGAAATTCATTTGAATACATGTGTAGGTAAATTCAAGGTATCACTCAAATTTTCATTCCAATTGAACATGAAAACTCCAACCTAACCCGAGCCTATTTTTCATTAAACATCTCATCTCTTGCATCTACCCTCTTGTTTGCATTCTCCTCTCCCCTCATTTAAATTTAGTTATTTTCTTGAGTCTAGTCTTGTATTTGCACACTTATCACATCAATTCATTTATTTACAATAGTAATTTTCAAACTCATGCATTGCACTAAAATAAGGAAAATTTGCTAGGACACTCATTTATTTAGGTTTAGTTAGTCCTCGTGGGATCGATACTTTAACTTATCACTTGCTGCTCTCGACCGTGTATACTTTCACGTCGTAGAAGTGTCGGAGTCTTATTCTAATTTACATTAGTTTAGGGCACTCGATATTTTCGCATCAGGAACTTGTAGACCAACCTGAAGGGGTTAGACCCATAGGGTGTAAATGAATCTATAAGAGAAAGAGAGATGCAGCCGGAAAGGTACAGACCTTTAAGGCTAGGCTTGTAGCAAAGGGTTTTACCCAAAGGGAAGGAGTTGACTATGAATAAACTTTTTCCCCTGTTGCTATGCTGAAGTCTATAGGATACTTTTGTCCATAGCCGCATTTTATGATTATGAAATTTGGCAAATGGACGTCAAGACTGCCTTTTTGAATGTTAATCTTGAAGAGAGCATCTATATGTCTCAGCCCGAAGGGTTTATAGCCCAAGGTCAGGAGCAAAAAGTTTGCAAGCTTAATCGATCCATTTATGGATTGAAACAAGCATCAAGATCTTGGAATATAAGATTTGATACGGCGATCAAGTCTTACGGCTTTGACCAAAATGTTGACGAGTCTTGTGTTTACAAGAGGATCGTCAACGACAAAATAGCTTTGTTAGTACTTTATGTGGATGATATCCTACTCATTGGGAATGATGTAGGATACCTAACTGACATAAAGAATTGGTCATGCACCCAATTCCAAATGAAAGATTTGGGAGAAGCGCAGTATGTTCTTGGGATTCAGATCTTTAGGAATCGCAAGAACAGAACGCTAGCACTGTCTCAAGCGTCTTATATCGACAAAATGTTGTCAAGATATTCGATGCAGAATTCCAAGAGGGACTTATTACCTTTCAAGCATGGAGTTCATCTGTCTAGGGAATAGTGTCCCAAGACACCTCAAGAAGTTGAGGATATGAGATATATTCCCTATGGCTCTGCAGTAGGTAGCTTAATGTATGTTATGCTATGCACGAGGCCGAACATTTGTTATGCAGTGGGAATAGCCAGTAGGTACCAGTCCAATCTAGGGTTAGACCACTGGATAGCAGTTAAAAATATCCTCAAGTATATAAGGAGAACGAGGGACTATATGCTTGTGTATGGGTTCTAAGGATCCGATCCTTCACCGGATCTGATGATTCTAATTTTCGCACCGATAAGGATTCTCGGAAATCCACATCGAGATAAGTTTTCAACCTTAACGGGGGAGCTATAGTATGGCGAAGCATCAAGCAAGGATGCATCGCTGACTCCACAATGGAGGCTGAGTATGTTGCTGCTTGTGAATTAGCTAAGGAGGCTGTTTGGCTAAGGAAATTCCTTACCGATTTGGAAGTTGTTCCAAATATGGAATCTCCCATCACCTTATCTTTGTGACAACGGTGGTGCAGTAGAGCAATTCGAAGGAACCTCGCAGACCATAAGCGAGAAAGCACATCGAGAGGAAGTATCACCTAATACGAGAAATAGTGCAACGAGGAGATGTGATAGATCACGAAGATCGCTTGAGCATAATATTACTTGATCCGTTTACAAAGACTCTCACGGCTAAAGTGTTCGAGGATCATCTGGAAAGTCTGGGTCTACGAGATATGTACATAGGCTAATCTAGGGCAAGTGGGAGATATGTAATGGGGTATATGGATGCCCTATTTTATTGTATTTATATCTCTATAACCACTGTTTTAGATTATGTTGTACCCCACTAGAGTTTTAGATCAAGTGGGAGTTTGTTGGGATTTGTGCCCTAAAACTCGTAGTTTGTAATTATGTTCTAATTAATGTAATAAAGTGTTATTATTTCAATAAAGTGTTATTGTTCGTTATCTACGAGTTTGCTTTTATTTAAACCCTAAATCCAATAAACTAAACATCCAAGGCTGTTAAATGAATCTTTAACTGAATGTAATGTACATAAAAAGGATCTCGGTTCGATATACAGCCTAAAGGGTTTATAGTTAGGGGATAAGGTTTGGGTACCGTACCCTGGTTAAACTATAGATGTGGCCCACTTTGTATTTGATAAAAACACTGTGATCCTAACGTGTTCGTGTAGATGACATGTGAGTGGAGATATCCTATGTAATGAGATTACATAAGACCGGACCACGAAATAGTAACCTCTAGCTGTAACTCCGTTGACTAGTTAGGTTTCTATTTCACTAGGATGACCTAGGCAACTTGATCTCAATCTTGAGCAGGTTACGAACTCCTATTCGCGAGGGATTATCCTTTAACTAGTATGGGTGAGAGTGGCCAGATTCGCCGACTCAATATGCCTACCTTCTTGGGGACAAGAACGAGTGAGCGGCTGAGAACTTAACTTAGCAAGACGGAATTCACTCCTTCCCGCCTACTAGGGTAAGTAGAGGAATATTCCCTTAAGTGGTGTCTCCGGGACTTGAACAAAGGGCCCGACCCTCTCATTGGCCCTAGAGGGACTCTGTTTGTTGGTAGGACCACAAACAAATTGTTCATTAGAGGAGCACTGGTACTTAAGGCACAAGATGTAACCCAGGGGTAAAACGATAATTTGACCCAGTTGGTGTTACGAACATTCGTGAAGGATTGACTTGCTGTTATTGGTCAATATCCATGGACACTGAAATATATCGGTTGTGAGAAGAGTGCAGTTGTGGGACTTTAGTGGAGAGTTCCCGCAGTTAACGAATGTTGATTGGGAGGTTAATGAGATTAACCGAGCAATCTCGTATCGTTGGAGCTTCTGATCTGTAGGTCCATTAGGTCCACCTTCTAGCTCGTAAAGGGTTCTTAGATCATTTGAATTTGAAATGTTCAAATTCATTAGGGAATATATTTAATGTATATTGATACGATATAATATATATAGTTTTGGAACTATATATTATAAATTTAATGTGAATATGATTGATATTAAATTATATGAGAGAATTGAATATTTGAAAGAGTTCAAATATTGTTTTAGATGTGAATGTGATTCACATTTGCAAACTATAGGTTAAAACATAATGTGCATGAGATGTACATTAAACTATAGTATAAAGTGTAAAATGATTAAATATGATTTAATCATTCAATTAATACTATATTTGAATTAAATATGATTTAATATAATGAAATTAATTAATTAATTAATTAATTTATATATTATTAAATTAGAACGTGTCAGGAGGACACGTTCCCACTACTCCCCAACTCCCCCTCGATAGGGAGTGGGGAGTTAACCACTGAAGGTTCTTGTTCTCCTGGTGAGAAACAGAAGACCGATGGATTGATTTCCAATTGAAAGAATTCTCTCTCTCTCACACCCTCATTCCCAAATTTTTCCAATTTTTGGAATCCTTTCCACAAAGGAGGATCTAAGTAGAACTCAGAGGTATAGGAGGTGATCCAAGTGGTGGTGTTGTTTCATAGAGAAAAACAGAGAACTTTTGAAGTTTCTGTGTTGTTGATTTCTTTTGGAGCAAGGAGTTGCTGTGCTGGAGAATTGGAAACTACAAAGGTATTCCTTCTATTCTCTTTAGTTTAATCGTTAAACTTAGCATGTTTGTATGCAATTAATCCATGCCTAATTAGTTTAGAATTAGCATGTTTGTTCTGTTCTTTTTGTCAATGTACTGGTTTTTTTTAAGCAAAACAATCAAGTAATTAAGATCCCAAACACGTTTCCGCTGCTCAAGGAGATCAGATCTCCATCACCCACTCGCATGTCAATCCACATGAATGAGTTGGATTACCTCATTTGTACTAATTACAAAGTGGGCCACATCCATGGTGTTACCAGAATAAGGTTTCCAACCTTATTCTTATACCATAGACCCTTTAGGTTATACTCTTGAACACAATCCAAATAGTGTCTACTACACGATGTTCAACATACATTATAACCTTGGAGCTTAGTTTATTGGATTTATAGAGCAAGAATACAATTTTATCAAAACAAATAACTCTTTATTTATTTGACCAAAATTTCATAAGTTTAGGGCACAAATCCCATCAAGAATAATAAACGAGTTAAAGTAGATGACCTTCGATTTACAACTGTCAACCTTAATCGCATTGGGCATAGATCAGACTCATTTATTTTAGCATCTCAAGCCAAGCAAGTATTTTATGTGAAAGACCCTCTTGATCCTCGATGGTCGGTGGTTTTAACCCCTCCTAAAAGAATAGTTGAAGAAGAATATTCTGAGGTTGATATTGATATCGTTCAAGATTGTGGATCTGGGGTCTTAGAAAGAATGCCTAATATTGACGTGACCCATGAAATCGACGAAATCTCATCCACATATCTTAGAAATGATTGTGAGGGTATATGGATCGATAAATAATGTATTAAATATGATATGTCATTTTTAGTTATTGCAATTTTTATGAGTTCATATATCTTATACGCTATTATAACTTATTTTTTCATGGTATTTTTTTTCAGATTGTTACAATGAGTGGATCAAGTGACGATGAAGTGAACGTATCGATCCAAATGGAAGCTAGGCATACTAATCGACGCGGTCTCACTACAATGCGTGGTGTGGCACGCGTAAGGACTACAGGAGAACGCTTAGTCATCCAATACAACAATCAAGACTAGAGTGTTGGTGATAATGCAAACCAAATGCAAAGTTATATTGGAGTTTGCGTTAGGCAACCAATTCCATTAAGTTACAAGACTTGGAAAGAAGTTCCCCAAGAATTGAAAGATAAAATTTTTTATTCTATAGAGATAAGAATAATAATAGTATTTTCCCTAAAGACTTCTTAATATATAGAGTTATTTAACCCTTAATTATGTGTTTCCTATGTAGATGTCATTTGTGATAGACCCTCGGTCCAAAAATAGTATTCTTCAATCAGCGGCAAATAAATTTCGAACATGTCGATACACGTTGTATAAAAAACACATACTTCCATTTAAGGATGAGCCGTCCTTGTTGAAACATTCTCCACAAAAGTATTCACATATTGATAAAAAAAATGGGAAGCATTTGTGAATGCTTCGGAAGAATGGGAGGTAAGTACATTATACTTATTGCTTTTAAAAGTTAGTAAAAAAAGTATTAAAATGATTTAAATTGATTCTATTATGTTATACAAGCACAAAGTCATGTGCAAAAGGAAAGGAGAGAGAAATGTAAATATAATCATCACATCTCTCGAAAATGATATGCAAACTTAGCTGAAGAACTAGTGAGTAACATTATTTCATAATAATTTTTCATACATGAGATTTAATAACTTGTATGTTTATATAGGAATTGGCAGAAGATCCTTCCACTCATGCCACCTTATGGATACAGGCACGAAAAGAAAAAAATAATGAATACTTCGGTGAACACACCAAACAATGTGTTGGTCGAATCGTAAGTTAATATGTTTTATTTTAACATTATGTAAAAATGTTTCTTAGTTTAAATATCTTATGGTTAGTTTCAATGTCAATCTAAATGGTTGTGACAAGACGAACTAGCTAAGAAGAATAAAGGTAAAGACATATTGACCGAAGCATTAGGCACGCCCGAACACAGAGAACGTGTTAGAGGAATAGGTATGTCTGTCAATCCATCAACATATTTTAACATTCCTCGAGGGAAATCAAAATCAAGCAAAGAGTCTTGCAACAAAATGTCAACTGATTGCTCACCTTCCAAAAAGTCCTCAAGCATAGGCAGTAATCATCCAAAAGACAAGGAGGTCATTGACGAGGTGGAAGAAATTTTAGAGGTAATTAGAATTTTGTGTATATTTTTTATCATAAGATGTGGTCTATGATACTTTTTTAATTTTTGAAGGGAACTCCATGCCATCTAGCAATAGGATCAAAGGATAATGTGGTTGTTATAGGCACAATGTACACGTCTGACACTCAATTTCCCACAGTCAATGGAGTTCCCTTAGAAGTTGACAATGTTAGAGTGGTAGTGGACATGATCGTAGGTGAAGATGCTCCATTACAAATTCATACACAGGGAGAAGTAGAGTCTCTGAATAAATCAATGAGAAATTTTGTAGCATGGCCCCCTGACCTTGTCATTTTTAATAAGGGGAAAAAGGTATGAAATTCTTCAACTCAATGTTTAAAATTACTATATTCTTTGTTTACAAATTTAAATGTTGTTTTGTTGTGATAGGTGGCTTCTCCAGCAAAACATAAGTCGGATGTTTCTGTACATGTGCCTACTTCACATTCTACAAAGTACACAGATGCTCATGTGACTATTAAACTTCTTAATTGTTATGCAATGTTATCGATGCAAGAAGATGACATGATTCAAGTCAAGTTGAGCGAGCATATGTTCGGGGAGGAAAAGTTAATTTATTTACATTGCGATGATATCCTGCATTACTGTGGGATGGTGGAGATAGGGTACTCCTGCATAGTCGCATACATTGCGTAAGTATAAAACATCTTTCATTTACGACTATATTGACTACGCTTTTGAATGTTTTATAAAATAACTTTACTTTTATTTAGGTATCTTTGGACTGTACGTGACTATGAAATAATCGCCAAGTTCTTGCTAGTTGATCAAATAACCATTTCTAATTTTGTTAAAAGTCAAGAAACACGTTGTGTAACAGGTTAGAAATGGTTAATTTGGACTTAGATCAACAAGTTTTCATCCCATATAATACTCGGTAAGTCAACATTTAAATTACTTCAACTTATTTATACTTTTTTTGTTCATAAAACAATGATATTAGAATAATCATTGTTTAATAGATATCATTGGATGTTGATTGTTATCCATCCGCGGGCAAACACCGTTTATGTCTTAAATTCATTGAGGAGTAAGATCGAAGAAAGTTTTGAAGGAAAAATAAATATGTAAGTGTTTCAAACCTTTAGAATTAATTACTTTCTATTAATTTTTCTAATGCTTCAAACTCTTTAGATCCTTGAGAATGTGGCAAGCCAAGCACTCACTTCCACAATATCATTCCACCATCACTTGGAAACTTGTAAAAGTAAACATAATTGATATATTCGATTGTTTTGATCAACTTTGGAACGAAATTTAACTCAAACATGCTATTTTTTAAATTATTTTGCATGTAGTGCCCCTGTGAACCGGGTTCGGTAGGGTGCGGGTACTATGTACAGAAGTATATACGAGAAATAGTATATAATTCTAGTATCCCTAAAAGTAACCTTCTAAGTACTCTTATTTTATCTTCTTAGTGATTCAAAATATAATTTAGTCTAATGTTATATATATTTATTTCTCTTTGTAGTTTAACACAAACACTGCATATAAACAAGAAGAAATCGACGAGATTCGAGTACAATGGGCGAATTTTGTTAGCAGATTTGTGTAAGCCATTTGTGGATTTCTGAATTTTTTGAAATGTATGTAAGTACTAGATTTGTATGAAGTTAGGCATGTTAATGTGTTCTTATTGTAATTACGTGTACAATATACTTGTTTATAATGTATATAGTAGACGTGTATATAATATTTAGTAGTTTGTGGAGAGGCGGGTGACCTCATTCTTCTGAATCTGGGATTGGAGTTTGTTGGATGTTGTCTATGAATGAATATGTTTTTTGATGTATATACTTGTTTGTTGGATGTTGTCTATGAATGGAGAGGCGGGTGGCCTCATTCCCTATAAGTTTTTTTTGGATATAGAAGTGTTCTACAATGTTTCAGGTTAGTAGTTAGCTGATGTTCTGTAGAGGTCATGCCAAAATTTTTACTTATTGGTTTGATTTCGTGTTAGTTTTAAAGGTTATTGTTTTTGTGATATAGGTGTTAAGGTTTGTGATATAGGAGTTATGGTTTTAGAGTTATGGTTAAGGTTTGTGATATATGAGTTTATGGTTTTTGTGATATAGGCATTAAGGTTATATAGAGATCGTCTCATGTGTATAATGAAGTGGTATGCTCTTCTCGTAAAAGGAATCTTATTAGATGTTTGTGGATGAATTAGTGATTTCATGGTTTTTTTGAGATATAGAAGTGTTCTGCAATGTTTCAGGTTAGTGGTTAGCAGATGTTCTGTAGAGGTCATGCCGGAATTTTTACTTACTGGTTTGATTTCGTATTAGTTTTAGAGTTTATGGTGGTTATATAGAAGTTTATGGTTAACGTTTGTGATATAGGAGTTTATGGTTTGTGATACAAGAATTTCTGGTTTATGATATAGTAGTTTATGATTTTGAAGGTTTGGATATAAAAGTGTTCGATGTGCATTGTTTTGGTAAAAAAAAAATTTGGTTGATGTTGTTATGGAATAGTGATTTTATGTATGTTTTGAATATAAAAGTGTTTTTGTTGCATGTTTGTAAATTTGTGTAGTGATTTCATGTGTGGTTTCAATATAGAAGTTAATATATATGCAATATTTCAGGTAATTAGTTATTAAATATTGTTGGTTAGCCATCGAGCTATCAACTTTTTTTTATTAAATTATGCTAAAAACGATGACGGGCATTGTCTGTCATTAAATAAAAAATTATGAACTAAATTAATGACGGACAACATTTAACGACGGACAACGGGTATTTATAAAGTTTTTTTTACCAAATATAGATGACGGGCAAAATCCGTCATTAAAAAGTTGGTTGGAACCTGGTTTTTAATGGCAGGCATTGCCCGTCATTGAATCTCACTTTTCATGACGGGCAAAGGGCTTTAATGACAGGCATTGCCATTCATCAAAAACCGTCCGTCATTGTATGTTACAATGACACTCGCATAGATGACGAATGTGCGCCCGTCATCAAAATCCTTTAATGACGAGCAATGCCCGTCATTAAAACCCTGTTTTCTTCTAGTGATATGTTTCTTGCCAACTAGCAGCTTCATCGTGCCCACTGCTACAACTGAGATAAATTCTCTAGTTCCAACACGGAATGTTATCTCCCCTTCTTGTAGTTGCTGCCAGAAACTAATTCCTTGAAAAGAAGAACATACATGATTAGTGGCGCCCGAATCCAATATCCAACCAGGGTTATCATCATCCACTAAACAAGCTTCTAAGCAAAGTAAATCATATTTACCTTCTTTCTTCTTTTCAGCAATGTACTTCGGACAATTCCGTTTCTAGTGCCCGTCTTCATTGCAATGGAAAAATTTTCCTTTGTCTACAACTTCTTTGACATTCTTTCCCTTCTGGGCGACAACTTTGTCAGCCCGTTTCCCCTTACCAACCTTCTTCATTTTCTTCTTCTTGCCTTTCAGGCCTGAAGGAGATGAAGCCACTAATTTTGTTCTAGAGGTCGAACCTCCATGATGACTCCTAATAGCAACATTTCCCTCACCTTTCGATCCCTTAATTTTCATCAGAGATTGGAAGGTTTGGAGTTCATTCAGAAGGGTGGTAAGGCTGAAAGTAACCTTGTTCATAACAACATTACTTCGAAACTGTAGAAAACTCTCTGGTAGAGTTTCTAATATAAAGCTTGTTGGGATTTATGCCCTAAAACATATATAATTTTGATCAAAGAAATAAAGAGTTATTTGTTTTGATAAAATTACAGTCTAGTTTTATCAATCCAATAAACTAAGCTCCAAGGTTATAACATATATCTTGATAATATATATATCTTGAACATCAGTGTAGGGGACACTATTTGGATTGTGTTCAAGAATATAACCTAAATGGACTATGGTATAGGAATAAGGTTGGAAACCTCATTCTGGTAACACCATGGATGTGACTCACTTTGTAATTAGTACAAATGAGGTAATCCAACTCATTCATGTAGTTGACATGCGAGTGGGGGCATCCTGTATGAAGAGTTCATACAAGACCATACCGCAAATTATTACTCTAACCAGTGTAACACCGTTAACAGGTTAAGACTAGTAATTTATAGATGGTCATTAGTGACTCGACCTGAATCCTGAGCAAGTTAAGAACTCCTGCTTATAGGGGTTTGTCCTTAGACTAGTATGGGTGAGAGTAGCGTGTAACGACTCAATAAGCCTACCTTCTTATGGACAGAACCTCGTAGGTAGCTGGGAACTTAACTGTGCAAGATGGAATTCACTCATTCCTACACTAAGGAATTGGATAGGTTGTTCCCTTAAGAACTGACTCCAGGTCTTGAACAACGGGGCCCCACCCTCTATGAGGGTATGAGTCTATGGTAGGACCTTAGACTTGTTGTTCATTAGAGGATCAGTGGTGCTTAAGGAACAAAGAGGTAATCATACGGGTAAAACGGTAATTTGACCCAACTGTGATCACGAACAACCTGTGAAGGGTCGACTCATGGGTAATGACTATATCAATGGACACAATAATATCTACAGTGAGGATAGTGCAGCTACAAGTCTATAGTGGAGTGACTTGTAGTTAATGAATATTCATTGACTAGATCAAAGAGTTTGATCAGTTAATCTCATATCATTAGAGCTCATGAACTGTAGGTCCATTAGGTCCCTCCGTTTGCTCAACATGGTAATATTGAGGGTATAAAGTTAGGAATGAAATTGAAGTGTTCAATTTCATACATGAGGTGTTATATCAATTATATATGATATAATTGATATAATATATAGTTTTAATGTGAATTAGATTCACATATAAACCATATACTAATGAGAGAATAAAGGAAGGGTAGGATGGTCATTTTCATCCTATTTCCTTATATATATGGTTGCATGAGATGCAACTAGGTTAAGAAATTTTGTGCCATTTGGTTGTGTTGTTTGAAAGGTTTCAAAACACAATCTCTCTCTCACAACATCTCATCTCACCTAAAGGGAACCCACCTTCCTCCCTCACCTAGAGAACAATGGAGAAGATCCGGTGGTAGTGTTCGTAATCTCTTGGGTTCGTGTTGCTGAGATTGTAGCAGTGGGAGAAGAAGCACTTGAAGAAAGGTTCTTCAAAGGTAATATTTCTTGTTGTGCATATTATGTTTATATGCTTAATCTAGGTAGAATTGTTCTTGAATGTAATCTTTGTAACTAAATTGAGAACGCGCGATTAACAATCACTTTCGCTGTGGGATTCGATTCCCTTCAATTGGTATCAGAGACCAATTGCGTTCTTGATTTACGTTCTGGATTTTTCAAGAACGAGGTGGGATTTACTGTTTTGCATGAGATGTATGAACGGTTTGCGAATTAGATGTTTACGATTTTGGCACTTAGATTTACAATTTTTCCATTGAATCGTTCAATGTAAGGGTCCGGTGTTTTGGGTAATTTTAATTGTAAATCGAGTCTGCAAGTCCGTGTCGATCGAGGCAAAGTTGTTGCTGAGAAGATTGGAGCAAAAACGAGCAAGGAGTAGGAGATTCCACATGCTGTATGTGTGCAGCGTTGCAACACTGTTCATTGGCGTTGCAACGCTGCGCTTGTGGAAGGAGGCGCGCATCAGAGGCAGCGTTGCAACGCCAAAGGCGTTTCGCAACGCGCTCCAATGGACAGAAACGGACAACTTACAGCGTTGCAACGTCGAAGGCGTTTCAGCGAGCTTCAACGGGTAGAAACGTTTTTGTTTTATTTTATATATTAATTATAAAAATATTTTATATTTAATATATTTATTTAATTAATTTTAATTAATATAATTTGATTATATTAATTAAAATTAAATTTAGGGTGCCCAAATTGGTCTAATTTTGCTATTTAAATTATGCAATTGTTGTGTAATTATTGTCATGCATAATGTATGCTTTTATTTTAGAAATCCCACCTTAGGTTAAGCATTTTCATGCATCATTTATAATATAAAGAGTTATATTATATAGTTTGCATGATTAATTAATAAAAAGTTATATTAATTTATGGACAACATTGACATGCATTATATATCATGAAATGATTATGCTATGAATGTCTTATTATTCATGTGATGAATGATCAAGCACTATAACATAGTATGCATGTCACCTAAGGTTAATTATTAGTTTTAAAAGGTTTAAAACTTAGAAATAATAGACCTTAGGTTATCTAGTTCTAATTAGATTAGAATTAGGAACCAAGTAATTTATAAGCTATGATTAAAAGAGGAACTCTGTCTAAGGAAAGTTCTGTCTAGGCTGGGGTATTTAAGCTGATGGAAACGAAACACCCCTACCTTGGAATTGACTTGGGAGTGAAATTTAATCAGAGAGTTTTATAACTACAGTAGCGTCAGCGGGTTTATTAAGGGGTTAATAAACTAGAAATCCTAGGTTTAATATAAAGAGTTATATTAACAAACTTAGGATAAAATCAATATAAGAATTATATTGATTATCGATATAAGAGTTATATTGATAGAGTTAGGTAAAACCATTAGCCGGGTTTTTAGCCTAAGTAAGATTCCTATTACTTTAAAGTATCCAGTGGGAGGAAAAGTGTATATGATACATATTTTTCCACCTACGTTATCTCTAGGAAATTCACACCGTGAGACTCATACTTGGCCTCGTGGCAGCAAATGGGAGCGTTCCCCTTCGGATAGTGTTTGTATGAGTCAATATCAAGGTGAATGGAGAGGGTACTTATAGTGAGTGGGAGCAGGTTTAGTGAAAAACATAACCCACGGTCTCTTTTATCGGTTTACACCGTTAGACCACTATGGTCAACCTGCTAGTTTGGCCTGGACCAGACAATCCCTTCGGAGGGCTTGATCATAGGGGATCGAACACAATAGACACCCGAAATGGATAAAGATTTTCTTAGACTGTTTTACAATCTAGTCCTCCCTTCGGCAGATTTTATTAGATGAAGACTCTTGGATCTGAAGACAAAGGGTTACACTCACGGGGTACATAAGTTGTGTATGTATCCTGACCGAAAAATGGTAACTAAAGCCTATAGGAATAAGAGTTATTCTGGCATTAGGTTTTGGTCAAGAGTGTCTTGATCCAGAGGAGGAGTGTTTTTTATTACCCTTCGGTGTCATACATTCTAAACCTTTGAAGTATCATTGAAAATTATAAATGGCCTATGAATCATTTGATAATTAGCTAAAACATGATTGGATTAGAGTTATAGCAAGAAACTCATACAAGTTCGTTTGTAAATTTTTCAGCAAAAATGTCTAGCTCTATTATTTCCTTATTGGGTGCGAAAAAGTTAACCGGAGAGAATATGATGACATGGAAAAACAAATTGAACACTATATTGGTAGTGGATGATTTGAAGTTTGTGCTAACTAAGAAGTGTCCTCAGGTGCTAGGTTCGAATTCGTCACGAAATGTTCGTGATGCATATGATCGATGGATCAAGGCCAATGATAAGGCCAAGGTCTACATGCTGGCGAGTATGTTCGGCATATTAGCCGAGAAGCATGAGGGCATGATAACCTCCAAGGAAATCATGGATTCTGTGCAGAGTATGTTTGGACAACAGTCCACACAGGCCCGACACAATGCTCTAAAGTACATATTTAACTCAAGGATGCCAGAGGGTACATCTGTTCGGGATCATGTCTTGGATATGATGGTGCACTTTAACATCGCGGAGTCGAATGGTGCTTCCATCGATGAGTCGAGTCAGGTCAGCTTCATTCTGGAAACCCTCCCAGATAGTTTCCTATAGTTTAGATGTAATGCTACTATGAACAAACTTACTTTTAATCTTACCTCCCTTTTGAATGAACTCCAGACCTTTCAATCTTTGATGAAAATTCAGGGATCGAAAGGTGAGGCAAATGTTGCCAGTAGGAGTTATCATAGAGGTTCGACCTCTAGGACAAAAACAGTGGCTTCATCTTCTTCTAACCTGAAAGGGAAGAAGAAGAACATGAAAAATGTTGGTAAAGGGAAACAAGTTGACAGAGCTGCCACCCAGAAGGGCAAGAAAGTCAAAGAAGTTGCTGACAAAGGAAAGTGTTTCCACTGCAACGAAGACAGGCATTGGAAACGGAACTGTCCGAAGTACATTATAGAAAAGAAGGAAAGTAAATATGATTTACTTTGCCTAGAAGCTTGTTTAGTGGATAATGATAAAACTGCTTGGATACTTGATTCAGGCGCCACTAATCATGTTTGCTCTTCTTTTCAGGGAATTGATTCTTGGCAGTAGCTACAGAAAGGAAAGATAACGCTCCGAGATGGAAATGGAGAAGTCGTCTCGGCTGTAGCACTAGGCACGATGAAGCTTTATTTTGGCAAGAAATATATATTGTTGGACAATATATTAGTGATACTAGGGTTTACTAGAAACCTTATTTCAATTTCTTACCTCATAGAACAATGTATTTCTGTTTCATTCTCTATGAATAAAGTGTTTATTTTGAAGAAAGGTATAGAAATATGTTCAACTTCATTAGAAAATGGGTTGTATGTTTTAAGGCCTAATTCAGTCAAAATGGTTTTGAACACTTAATTATTTAAAACTGCAAACACACAAACTAAGAAACGTAAAATTTCTCCTAAAGAAAATGCTCATCTTTGGCATCTAAGATTGGGTCACATTAATCTCAATAGGATTGAGAGATTGGTAAAGAATGGACTTCTAAATGAGTTAGAAGAAAATACTTTATCTGTATGTGAATCCTGCCTAGAAGGCAAAATGATTAAAAGACCTTTTAGTGGAAAAGGTTATAGAGCCAAAAAACCTATTGAGCTTATACATTCAGACCTTTGTGGTCCGATGAATGTTAAAGCAGGGGAGGATATGAATATTTCATCTCTTTTATAGATGATTATTCTAGATTTGGGCATATTTACCTAATGCACCACAAGTCTGAAGCACTTGAAAAGTTCAAGGAATTCAAGACTAAGGTTGAAAATCAATTAGGTAGAACTATTAAAACACTTCGATCGGATCGAGGTGGAGAGTACATGGATTTAAAATTCCAGAACTATATGATAGAACATTGAATTACATCTCAACTCTCAGCTACCTGTACACCACAACAAAATCGTGTATCGGAAAGGAGAAATAGAACCTTGTTGGACATGGTTCGATCAATGATGAGTTATGCTCATCTCCCAAGTTCATTTTGGGGTTACGCAGTAGAGACTGCAGTATACATTTTGAATAATGTGCCCTAAAAAAGTGTTTCTGAAACACCTTTTAAACTCTAGAAAGGACGTAAAGGTAGTTTATGTCATTTCAGAATTTTGGGTTGTCCAACACATGTGCTTGTGACAAATCCAAAAAAGTTGGATTCACGTTCAAAATTGTGCCTATTCGTAGGCTACCCAAAATAAACAAGAGGTGGTATTTTATGCTCCTAATGAAGATAAGGTTTTTGTGTCGACAAATGCCACTTTCTTAGAGGAGGACCACATAAGGGACCACAAACCAAAAAGTAAAGTAGTGTTGAGTGAGTTAGACGGAACAATAGCAAAGGTTGATAATAAAACTAGTACTTCAACAAGAGTTGTTGATACTAGCTTGTTTGGTCAAGCGAGTCCATGAGTATGCCTCGACGTAGTGGGAGGGTTATAACACAACCTGACCGTTACATGGGTTTATCTGAAACCCAAGTTATTATACCAAATGACAACTGCGAGGATCCATTGACTTATAATCAAGCAATGGTTGACAAAGACAAAGACAAATGGGTCATAGCCATGGACCAAGAAATGGAGTCTATGTACTTCAATTCTGTTTGGGATCTTGTACATAAGCCTGATGGGGTAAAACCTATAGGTTGTAAGTGGATCTACAAGAGAAAGCGTGGTGTAGATGGGAAGGTGCAAACCTTCAAAGCTAGATTAGTAGCAAAGTGTTATACCCAGGTAAAAGGGGTTGACTATGAGGAGACCTTTTCACCTGTTGCTATGGTAAACTCTATCCGTATCCTACTTGCCATTGCCGCATATTATGACTATGAGGTATGGAAAATGGATGTCAAGACAACCTTTTTGAATGGCAATCTTGAGGAAAACATCTACATGGACCAACCCAAAGGGTTCATTGAACCAGGACAAGAGAAAAAGGTTTGCAGGCTTAAAAGGTCAATTTATGGACTGAAACAAGCCTCTAGGTCCTGGAATATAAGATTTTATGAGGCAATCAAATCTTATGGTTTTGACCAAAATGATGATGAACCTTGTGTCTACAAGAAAATCATCAATAATTCTGTCGCATTTCTAATGCTCTATGTGGATGATATCCTACTCATTGGGAATGATGTAGGTTATCTTACTGACATTAAGGATTGGCTAGATACGCAATTTCAAATGAAAGATTTGGATGATGCACAGTTTGTTCTTGGGATCCAGATTGTCCGGAACCGCAAGTATAAAACACTAGCCTTGTCTCAAAAATCTTACATAGACAAAGTGTTGTCAAGGTTTAAGATGCAAGACTCCAAAAAGGGCTTGTTGCCTTTTAGACATGGAGTCCATTTGTCTAAGGAACAATGTCCTAAGACACCTCAAGGAGTTGAGGATATGAGACGGATTCCTTATGCATCAGCTGTTGGGAGCCTGATGTACACCATGTTGTGTACTAGGCCTGACATATGTTTTGCAGTTGGAATGGTCAGTAGGTATCAATCCAATACAGGACTTGAACACTGGACAACGGTTAAAAAAATCCTTAAGTATCTTCGGAGAACAAGGAACTACATGCTTGTGTATGGGGCTAAGGATTTGATCCTTACAAGATACACAGATTCTGACTTTCAGACTGATTAAGATTCTCAAAAATCTACATCAGGGTCAGTATTTACTCTTAACGGAGGAGTTGTAGTATGGCGAAGCATCAAGCAAGGATGCATCGCAGATTCCACCATGGAGGCCGAATATGTAGCAGCTTGTGAAGCAGCTAAAGAGGTCGTTTGGTTAAGGAAATTCATGCTAAATTTGGAAGTTGTTCCAAATATGACTTTGCCCATAACGTTGTATTGCGATAACAGTGGTGCAGTGGCAAATTCGAGGGAACCCTGAAGTCACAAGAGGGGAAAGCACATTGAGCGGAAGTATCATCTCATCCCAGAGATCGTGCATAGAGGAGACGTGATTGTCACGAAGATAGCCTCAGAGCACAACGTTGTTGATTCTTTTGCAAAGACTCTCACGGCTAAAGTATTTGAGAATCACCTAAAAAGTCTTGGTTTACAAGTCTTCCCCTACTAGGGCAAGTGGGAGTATTTTGTATAAAGGGTTTAAATGCGCTTGTTTATTGTATTTACATTACTGTAATGTTATAGTACTCCACAAGTTTTAGGTCAAGTGGGAGATTGTTGGGATTTATGCCCTAAAACTTGTGTAATTTTGATCAAAGAAATAAAGAGTTATTTGTTTTGATAAAATTACAGTCTTGCTTTATAAATCCAATAAAATAAGCTCCAAGGTTATAACATATATCTTGATAATATATATATCTTGAACATCAGTGTAGTGGACACTATTTGGATTGTGTTCAAGAATACAACCTAAATGATCTATGTTATAAGAATAAGGTTGGAAACCTCATTCTGGTAACACCATGGATGCGACCCACTTTGTAATTAGTATAAATGAGGTAATCCAACTCATTCATGTAGTTGACATGCGAGTGGGGGCATCCTGTATGAAGAGTTCATACAAGATCGGACCACAAATTATTACTTTAACAAGTGCAACACGATTAACAGGATAAGACTAGTAATTTATAGATGGTCATTAGTGACTCGACCTGAATCTTGAGCAAGTTAAGAACTCCTGCTTATAGGGGTTTGTCCTTAGACTAGTATGGGTGAGAGTAGCACATGGCCGACTCAATAAGCCTACCTTCTCGGGACGGAACCTCGTGCGTAGCTAGGAACTTAAGCATGCAAGATGGAATTCACTCATTCCTACACTAAGGAATTAGATAGGTTGTTCCCTTAAGAACTGACTCCAGGTCTTGAACAACGAGGCCCCGCCCTCTATGAGGGTATGAGTCTATGGTAGGACCTTAGACTTGTTGTTCATTAGAGGATCAGTGGTGCTTAAGGAACAAAGACGTAATCATAAGGGTAAAACGGTAATTTGACCCAGCTGTGATCACGAACAACCTGTGAAGGGTCGACTCATGGGTAATGATTATATCAGTGGACACAATAATATCTATAGTGAGGAGAGTGCAACTACAAGTCTATAGTGGAGTGACTTGTAGTTAATGAATATTGATTAACTGGATGAAAGAGTTTGATCAGTTAATCTCATATCATTGGAGCTCATGAACTTTAGGTCCATTAGGTCCCTCCGTTGGCTCAACATGGTAATATTGAGGGTATAAAGTTAGGGATGAAATTTAAGTGTTCAATTTCATACATGAGGTGTTATATCAATTATATATGATATAATTGATATAATATATAGTTTTAATGTGAATTAGATTCATATATAAACCATATACTAATGAGAGAATAAAAGAAGGGTAGGATGGTCATTTCCATCCTATTTCCTTATATATATGGTTGCATAAGATGCAACTAGGTTAAGAAATTTTGTGTCATTTGGTTGTGTTGTTTGAAAGGTTTCAAAACACAATCTCTCTCTCTCATAACATCTCATCTCACCTAAAGGGAATCCACCTTCCTCCCTCACTTTGAGAGAAATGGAGAAGATCCGGTGGTAGTGTTCGTAATCTCTTAGGTTCATGTTGCTGAGATTGTAGCAGTGGGAGAAGGAGCACTTGAAGAAAGGTTCTTCAAAGGTAATATTTCTTGTTTTCCATATTATGTTTATATGCTTAATCTAGGTAGAATTGTTCTTGAATGTAATCTTTGTAACTAAATTGAGAACCCGCGATTAACAATCGCTCCCGCTATGGGATTCGATTCCCTTCAAAGCTTACCTGACTCGATTCATCGATAGAAACACCATTTGACTCCACCGTGTTGAAGTGAACCATCATATCGAGAACATGATCCCGAACAGATGATCCCTCCGCCATTCTAGCATTAAAGATGTACTTGAGGGCATTGTGCCTGACCTGAACAGACTGTTGTCCGAACATGTCTTGCAACGAATCCATGATTTCCTTAGCGATCATCATGCCCTTGTGCCTATTGGCTAGTATGTCAGACATACTTGCCAAGATGTAGACCTTGGCCATATCATTAGCCTTGATCCATCTATCGTATGCATCAGGAACATTTCGTGTTGCATTCGAGCTTGGCACCTGACGACACTCCTCAGTAAGCACAAACTTAAGATTGTCCGCTACCACGATAATGTTTAGGTTGTTTTTCCAAGCCATCATATTTTTTCTCAATTAATTTCTCGGTTTCCAATAAGAAAATGATTGAGTTATTCATTTGCTAAAATACAAATTACATGTATTAGTTTGTCGCTAAAGCCTTAACTAATCTAAACAGTTTTAGCTAATTATCTAATGATTCCTAAGTCATTAATAATTCGCAATGATACTCAAAAGGTTTAGAATGTATGACACCGAAGGGTAATCATAAACACTCCTCCTTTGGATCAAGACATTATTGACCAAAACCTAATGTCAGAATAACTCTTATTCCCGTAGGCTTTAGTTACCATTATTTTTGTCTGGATACAATTACAACTAATGTATCCCATAAGTGTAACCCTCTATCTTTAGATTCCAGAGTCCCGATCCAACAAAATCCGTCGAAGGGAGGACTAGGATGGAAAATAAACTAAGGTAATCACTATCCTTTTCAGGTGTTCACTGTGTTCCATCCCTATAATCAAAGCCCTGGTCCAAGCCAAACTAGCAGGCTGATCATAGTGATCTCACGGTATGAACTGATAGAAGAGACCTTGGGTTTTGTTTTCAAAGTTCCCGCTCCCACACACAATAAGTAACCTTTCCATTCACCTTGATATTGACACATACAAACACCATCCCAAGGGGGACTCTCCCGTTTGCACCACGAGGTCAAGTATGGATCTCACGGTGTGAATTTTCCGGAGATATGTAGGTGGAAAAATCTATGTATCATATACACCTTTTTCCTCCCACAAAGTACTTTAAGTGTTTTAGGAAATTTACCTAAGTTAAATTCGACTAATGATTTTACCTAAGTCTATCAATATAACCCCGTTATTTTGAATCTTACCTAAGTATGCATACCTAGGGTTTCTCGTTTATTAAACCCTTAATAAACTGTGCTGACATTTTAATAATTTATAGACTCTTAGATTCAATTCACTTCCAGGTCAATTCCCAAGTAGGGGTATTCCGTTTCCGTAAGCTTAAATACCCCAGCCTAGACAGAACCTTCCTTAGATAGAGTTCCTCTTTAATGATAGTCTATAAATCATTCGGTCTCTAATTGTAATCTAATTAGAACTAGATAACCTAAGGTCGATTAATACTAAGTTCTAAACATTTTAAAACTAATTAATTAACCTTAGGTGACATGCGTACTATGTTATAATTGCTTGATCATCCATCATATGAATAATAAACATACAAAAAATATTCATCTCATGAATCATAATGCATGTCAATGCTGTCTAAATATTAATATAATACTTTATATTAATTTATCATGCAAACTATATCATATAACACTTTATATTATAATATGATGCATGAACATGCTTAACCTAAGATGAGATTTTTCTAAATAGCATACATTATGCATGGAAATAATTACACAACAATTGCATAAAATTAAATAGCAAAATTAGATCATTTTTTGGACCCTAGAATTAATTTCAATTAATATAATCTAATTATATTAATTAAAATTAATAATAATAATAAATAAATATAATAAAACATTTTTATATATTAAATATTAATAAAAACTAGAATTTCAGCCTGTTGCCTCGTCTAGTCGTTATGCCATCGGCGTTGCAATGCCGAGGATGGCGTTGCAACGTTGCCGTCTCTTCAACCAAAATCTTGTTGCAGTGGCATTGCAACGCCAATGAATAACATTGCAACGCCATTCACAAAACAACAACACTTTCTTCTGTTTTTGCTCCGTTCTTCTCATCAACCACTTTGCCTCGATCGACACAGACTTACAGACTCAATTTACAATTAAAATTGTCCAAAACATCGGGCCCTTACATTGAACATTTCAATGAAAAAATTATGAATGTAAGTGCCAAAAATGAAAGCTTCTAATTTGCAAACTTAACATTCATCTCATGAATTTCATGCAATCCCACATATATTTTTGACAGATCTATAACAAAAGCGAGAACACAATTGGCTTGATAACTCTTAATTATGAGAGTTATTTAAGACCTTTATTGATTTCCTATTATTCAAATTAACCAAAAAGTAGGTGAAAGCATGAGTAACTATTCAAGAATTGCGTCGTTTTCCTAAAGCTATCAATATAATTCACATATCTTTATTTAGCTGTAGGTAGGAAAAACGAGGATATTACCTAGCCGACAAGCGCAAATTGCAAATGCCCATCTTTCAGAAAACGACCACTGCAGAATCTTATGTACAGAAGGAAATGACGCGGGAATCAAGGAAAATATCAATTCACAGGAATTGAAGGGAAAGAATCTAAGTTGATTGACAAAAACCATAAGGACAAGCTACTCTATAAATAGGTGAATCAGTGTTCGATGAAAGGAGTCGTTGGAGAGAAGAGGATTCTGCACAATAGTTATTGTTGTCCATCTGCTATTTTTCTTACCTTTGTAACTCAGTTTTCCAGTTCAGACTTTCTATTTCGTTTCATTCTTAAGTTCAGTTTTGGAGTATTTTTCTGTAGTGCAGTACACGTTGTTAGCTGACAATTTATTATTCCAGTTCCATTTATTATTCTAGTTGAGTTTTTATTCAAATTTGTTTTGTAGTGTTGTTTCACAACTTTTTGTTTGCTTTCAATAAAAGATTATTTATTCTGTTCATCCTTGGTTGAAAAGCTTTCTTCATTTGAAACATGATTGTCCTCTCGGTTCCTGCTTAAGAGTGGTAGATCGATAAGGGTGGTTGAGATGTTGTCGCATTTTATTCAGTTTGCATTTAGCTTTACTGTTTCATCCATGAGGAGCTAACTTCCCTTAGGGATTCAGAATGTGAATGCCCTAAGGGAAGACAACAAAACTCCAAGGCAAGAGCGGTTTGGTTAGACTTCCAAGTAAGTTTACTTTTGGTGATTGTATTGTTGGAAGTCTTAGCTTACCATCTAAGGTGACATGTCAAGCTCGAGTTCGGCACCGAAAGGGTCAACTTAGAGCGGAGTTCCCAAAAGTAATGGAGTAAAGGAGCTTAGACATAAGACCCGAATGTTTACCTTAGACATAAGGCAAGACTTCAAGACCATAGAGCCATGACTATAAAAACCTGAGATAGATTGACCATAGACATATAGGAACAATCACTCAGTCTCCTAACGATACTTCACAGAAGGTCAAATGGCAGTAGGGCTTTGTTTACTTGCTTGGAGAGTTTAGCCAAATTACGTCGTTGGCAGTCAAGCACTGATACAATTCAAGGCAATTGTGTTGCGGCAGTAGAAGAAAACAACCATCAGGCGAGGCAGCGCAAGGCACTTGCCCTGTTTTGCCCTTATGAGCTAGTATGTCCGACTGTCGTGTCATTGCCACCCCACGCTGCAAGGTGTAACTGTTATGCGAGGCAATTGCCTCGAGTTTCCTTGTCTTTCTTTAGTGGACTCAACATTCTGAATCCCTTATTTTTATTATTGCATTTATCTTAGAGATAATCACCACATCATTTCTTACAATTTTTTTGTTACCTTTTGAAATCTACCCACATCTTGTTCACTACTGATCAATTTTATTTCTCCGTTCCCTTGGGCTCGATACTCTAGAATACTTCCAATTTTATTTATTACTTTGATTGTGTGCACTTGGGCGTTTTCACCCTATCAAGTTTTTGGCGTCGTTGCCGAGGAACAACATTAATAATAAAATGTTGGGTTTTGTGTCCTAAAACTCGTGGTTGTGTAAACTGAATGTATATTCTATTTCGCAATAAAGCTGTTATTGAAATTTATTCACTACTACAAATCTTAGTTTTAATGACGGTATGAGAATTTTCAAGCTAGGAAATAATGACAGACGTGTAAAAGTGCGCTAAAAAAATGCACTTGTGAGCTGATTTTCAAAGAGAAAGCTATAGGGACCGTCATCAAAGTAAAAAACAATAAAAAAATGTAGATTTATTAACTGATTCTCTCTCTCAAACCCTAACGACAGAGTCGCTTATTGCCTTCATCTCTGAAACCCTAACAAAAGTAAGGGGACTCCATCGATTCCCTTCATTTCCTAACTCTCTCACAATTTCCCTCCATTCACAGTTGTGATGCGTTGTTTTCCAACGTGAGACTGCAACACCGATGGTGACTACGATGAGTTCCTCTAACAGTGAGACCATTTTCTTTAATATTTTTCTACAATTTTTCTTCTCCACATCCTCGTCAATGGCGAATTATGCTGATTCCATTCGAATCTAATGCTTTACAGGAGTAGTTGAAGTAGTTTCTCACCACCGATGCCGACAATTAGATAGCCGAGAAGATTCAACTAATATGTTTATTAGATCTATATGTCCTCAAGGTCCTCTCTCCTTCACTCTTTCTCTCATACGTTTTTCTAATTTTTTCGGTGTGTTGAAGCTTTGAATGTGAATTGATTTGTTGGCTAAAAATTAAAATTGATGAGGTGGTTTATATAATTTATCTCAAGAAAGGGGAGATTACCACATGTTTCATATTATCATGACAAAATGACTGAGCACTTTCAAAATCCTATTATCTTTTTTATTTCCTTGAGAATTCTGAAGCCCATATTATTTTGTAGATCAAGATTATGTTGTTTTCAAAACTAAGAAAGAAGTAGAGGAGTGGTTAGAAAACTAGATGCATGTTGCTTAGTACTTGCAAATGGGAGGTAAGTTTGCATTTAGTATAATCTGTAGTGCTATTACTGCCTTGAAGTGTCATTGGATAGGTGGTTGGCGGTTTCTAATTTCATATTGGCAGTAACTATTTTGATAGTTCTCTGTCTTGCTCCATTTATTTTTCTCATTTTAGTTTTTGCCATTACTGTCCATCAAATTTAGAACCTGTTGTAGCTCATACTTCTAATGTTGTATTCTTTTATATGATGATGGAATGATAAAGAATCACCGTCTTTCTATACTGGTAAACACATTTGAAGTTGTGTGTGTTTTATTTTGGCAAATGAAAGTGGTTTATGTCATGGGGTATATGGATGCCCTAGTTTATTGTATTTCTATCTCTTGTAACCACTGTTTTAGATTGTGATGTACCCCACTAGAGTTTTAGTTCAAGTGGGAGTTTGTTGGGATTTGTGCCCTAAACCAATTGTTCATTAGAGGATCAGTGGGACTTAAGGAACAAGAGGTAATTATAGGGGTAAGACGGTAATTTTGACCTAGTTACAATTACGAACGACCTGTGAAGGATCGACAAACTAATCATTGTTATATCGAGTGGACAGAAATATATCTATAGAGAGGAGAGTGCAACCCTGGGCTTTAGTGGATTGTCCCGGTGGTTAACGAATGTTGATTACCTAGGCTAAAGAGTTTGATCGATTAATCTCGTATCGTTGGTGCTCATGATGTGTAGGTCCATTAGGTCCTCCTTACTAGCTCAAACTAAGCCTTGTAACTTTTTGAGAGAAAAGAATTTGAATGATTCAAATTCGAGTTTGGAAGAAAGCGTTAATTATAGGTGATATATTTAATGAATCATAGCTTAATTATGAATTAAACTATGATTAAAAAGAGGTGAATATATTTAAATATGATTTAAATATTGGATCAGTTTATAGCATTAATATAGATTCATGTTCGAAAAATCGATCGGGATCGGGCAATTTATTTAATTTAAAATTTGATATTAAATTAAATTAAAAATTAATTAATTAAATTAATTTTTAAATTATTTAATTAATTAAATTAAATTAAATAAAAATTAATTTAATATTGATTTTTGAATTAAAATTAAATGAAAAATAATGGATTTTCATGGATTTTCCATGAAATCAAAGTTGTCAACTTGCCCATGATGATTCAACTCAAAATTAGCCAAAATTGGCCACCTCCTTCTTCAATTGTCCTCATCACTGTTGAGATGTCACTCTAATAAAGCTTATTGAAGCTTTATATAATGGTGATTTGAGGTATTTTGATTGGATTTTGCAGAAATTAAAAAAAATCTCGTTTTGTGACCTTTCAGGTCTTTTCTTCCAAATTCTCTCAACCTAGGATCCCACAATCTGTTATAAGACCCGAGGATAGTAGGGAAGACTCTAACAGTTGTCCACGAAGTGTTCGTGTCGAAAACCATCCACCGGGTGAAGAGAATTTGATCTTTAAAGTTGAGTTTTCTATCCCTCTGTTTTTCCAGCTTTGAGCATGCATTTTATTTTACAAAATTGATCAACTTAGAGTGTTCAAGATCCAAAATTGCTTCTGCTTTCTTAATCTAGACTCTTTCAATTGGTATCTGAGCAATTTTGAGCACTCAATTTGATCCATTTTATTCTGTGGTGGGTGTTTTTTGAAATATATTTTTTCTTGGCGTCTAAAGTGTTCTTCTGGATTTGGCATTTAAATTCAGCATCAATTTGTACTTTATTTTCAAATTGCTCAAGTGTATTTGAGCTTTAATGTGTGAAGAATAATCTGTAAAAGTTTTGGGTCGAACAGAGTTTGGGAAGACCTTCAATTTGAAGAGAGAAGCTCGAAAGGTCAAGAAATCTGAAAACAGAGTAGCTGCTGGAAAAAAAATTTCTTCTTCTGCTACAATGAAATTTTTCCTTCGGCCCGTGAATTTCAAATTTAAGAAGATAATGTTGATCTTTTGACTTTGACATTGATCAGTTCAAGTCATTTTAGACCGGTTCGGATGATTTCAGATCGATTTTGGAGGCCTGGTTCAACCTTGTGAAGGTTCGGTTCACACATTTGCAAGCTGGTTTGACCCAAATTCGAAGAGTTCGAAGTGGTTCGATATTAATCCTAGATTATTATTGTAATAATTTAGTAGTTTGCTTGCATTAGATGCCAAAACCAGTCCACTTTAGTGTGTTTAATTAATTATGCATTGTGAATGTATGTTTTAATTAAAATCCTTGATTGTATGTGCATAAAGTATGCCATATAGATTTTAAAATACCACCATAGGAAGCATTCTCCATGCATTGAAAGTATGTTATAAGTGTTATAATATATTGTATGCATGTTTATTGGGTTTCATAAGAATTAATACAAGAGTTATATTAATTTAGGAAACAAATATTATATGTTTTAATTATAATTAATATAAGAGTTATATTAATTAAAAATTAAACATATAATTGCTATGCATTTATTCATGTGATGAATTTGTTATAAAGGTATGTTTATTCATGTGATGAATGATCAAACAATTTATAACATAGAAATGCATGTAACCTAAGGTTAATTAATTAGTTTTAAAAAATGGTTTTAGAATTGGAATTAATTAGGCCCAAGGTTATCTAGTTCTAATAAGATTAGAATTAGGAAACCAATAATTTATGAACTTTGATTAAAGAGGAACTCTGACTAAGCAAGGTTCTGGTTAGGTTGGGGTACTTAAACTGACGGAAACGGAACACCCCTACCTGGAAACTCACTTGGGAGTGAATTTAATCTAGAGGTTATAAATTATCTTTCGTGAGTGTCATTTATTAAAAGTTAATAAATTGAACTCATAGACCTAGGCTTATCAAATGGTTAATAGACTTAGGTAATTACAGTATAATTGTTATATTGGTAGACTTAGGTCATATTGTTTTAGTCGAAATATGTCTAAGTAAAAGTATACCCAAATTGTTTAAAATACTTAGTAGGAGTGAAAAGTTATATATGATATTTCAATTTCCTCTTACGCTCTCCGCGAAGTTCACACCGTGAGATTTATGCTCGACCTCGTGATTTCAATAGGGCATCCCCATTCGGATGGTGTTTGGATAAATGAAGAGCAAGGTGAATGGAGAAAGTATTTATAGTAAATGGGAGAAGGAAGTGTGTCAACACACCCTATGATCTCCTCCATTAGGTTCGACCGTGAGATTCCCAAGTTGCGCTTGCAGGTTGCCCATAGTAGCAGCATCCATTCGGAGGGATGTAACATGGGATACAGAACAACTCAAACTTCAGAAATGGATAGGATTTCTTAGGTCCATTCCCAGCTTTGTCTCTCCAGTTCGGTAGCATTGTTGGGACCGACCTTTAAGGTCTAAAAATGGCGGTTCGCACTTACAAGAATTGCTAAGTGTTAGTAAAGTCTTGACCAAAGTAGTGATGACTAGAATGCTATAGGAATAAGAGTTATTCCGGTGTTAGCATTTAGTCAAGAATGTCTTGGTTCAGTGAAGGAGTGATTGACTGCCCCTCGGTAGCGGTTGCTCTGACACACTGAAGTATCATTGCAAAAATAATAATGAGTTTATGGGTACATTATTACTTTTACTAAATTCTAAATTGGATAGGTTACAAGCAATTCACTAATAGAATTCATTATTTTTCAACATGTCGAGCTCTTTTAACCAGTTACTCGCCTTCAATAAACTCAACGACGACAATTATGGAACCTGGAAATCAAACTTGAATACGATTCTTGTTCTTGATGATCTGATGTTCGTCTTAACGGAGGAATGTCCTCCCCCATTTCATTGCAAAAAACCGAATTGTTCGGGATGCTTATGACAGATGGATTAGGGCTAATGAGAAGGCCCGAGTCTATATCTTAGCCAGCATATCTGATGTGTTGTCTAAGAAACATGAGAGCATGGTCACCGCTAAGAAGATCATGGGATCATTACAGGCGATGTTCGGACAACCATCCTCATCGATCCATTATGATGCTCTCAAATACGTTTACAACTCCCGTATGAAGGAGGCAGCCTCTGTTATGGAACATGTCCTTGACATGATGGTCCACTTCAACGTGGCATAAGTAAATGGGGTTGTCATAGATGAGAAAAGTCAGGTAACTTTTATTATGGAATCTCTTCCGAAGAGTTTCCTGTCATTCTGCACCAATGCAATGATGAATAAAATAGAATATAACCTGATTACTCTCCTCAACGAGCTTCAGACTTTTGAATCCCTGATAAAATCAAAGGAAAAAGAGAAGGAGGCAAATGTTGTCACTTCGAAGAAGTTCCTAAAAGGATCGTCCTCAGGGACAAAGTCTGGTCCTTCTTTTACCAAGAATAAGGGTATTCAGAAGAGGAAGAAGGACAAAGGAAAGAGACAAGCTCCCACACGCAAGGCTAAGGCCACAGGAAAATGTTTCCATTTTGGTGGTGACGGGCACTGGAAGAGCAACTGCCCAAAGTACCTTGCAGAAATGAAAGCTGAGAAGGAAAAACAAGGTAAATATGATTTACTTGTTGTTGAAAAATGTTTAGTGGAACATGATGATTCCGCTTGGAAATTAGATTCATGAGCCACTAACCATGTTTGTTCTTCTTTTTAGGAAACTAGTTCCTGGCAGCAGCTTGCTGATGGGGAGATAACTCTCAGGGTTGAAACGGGAGAGGTTGTCTCAGCCAAAACAGTGGGAGCAGTGAAGTTGTTGTTTAGAGATAGATTTATTTTATTAGAAAATGTATTTTTGGTTCCTGGAATCAAAAGAAATCTTGTATCTATATCTTCTTTGCTTGAACATATGTATAAAGTATCTTTTGTTCATAATGAAGCGTTCATTTACAAAAGAGGTGTACGAATATGTTCTGCTAAACTGGAAAACAACTTATACGTGTTAAGACCAACCAAATTAAAAGCTATTTTGAACACCGAGATGTTTAAAACAGTTGATACTCAAAATAAAAGGCAGAAGCTTTCTCCTAGTACCTATGTTTGGCACTTGAGACTAGGCCACATTAATCTCAATAGGATTGGGAGATTGGTCAAGAGTGGTCTCCTAAGTCAGTTAGCGGACAACTCTTTACAACCATGTGAGTCATGTCTTGAGGGAAAAATGACTAAAAGACTTTTTTTCTGAAAAAGGTTATGAAGCCAAAGAGCCCTTGGAACTCGTGCATTCGGAACTTTGTGGTGCCATGAATGTCAAGGGAAAAATTAGAATGAGGGAACGTGTCATCCAGACACGTTCCCACTATCCCTCTCCTTCTCCCTATCGATAGCTTAATAGGGAGAAAGGGGAGAGTTGACCAGTTAATCGATCTGTGACTTTGAGAATAGTTCTCTCTGCAAGAATCCTCTCTCTCTCACTCACTGAATTCCCAATCTACCAAATTGTTAGAGGTTTTCCACCAAAACCTAGATCGAAAGAGAAACTCAGAGAATAGAAGGTTCTCCAAGTGGTTGTGTTCTTGCTGGAAAATACAAAGTAGTTCCTGGGTTGCGGTACTGTTGAATTCTCTAGGTGCAAGGAGTTGTTGTTCGAGGAAAAACTACAAAGGTAATACCTTTTCTCCGTTTTAGTTTAACTGTTATTTTCAGCATGTTTGGATGTATATCTCCATGCCTAATTAGATTAGGATTTACATGTTTGTTCTGCTTTTGTCAATGTACTGGTTTTTGCATTCCTAACCAAAACAATCAAGCAATTACGATTCCAAACTCATTTTCGTTACTCAATGAGATCCGATCTCCATCAATTGGTATCAGAGCAATGCTTGTTTTGCTTTGGTTGAAATAAAATTGCATTTATTTGGTGGGAAATTCATTTTGGTTTGCTATAAAACTAGTTTAGGAATATTTTGGCCATAGTTTACTTTTAATTTGATCAATTTAAATGTAATGGCCCCTTTGTTTCGGGCAATTAAGTGCATTATCGAGTCTGTATTCGAGTTAAGAGTCGTTCGAGACCAGTTTCATGCAATTCGGTTGAAAGTCGAAGGAGAATTTGTTGATTGTTGCTGCTGTGTTCGAAGAGGAAAGCTACTACTGAAGCAGCAGCGTTGCAACGCTGAAGAACGGCGTCGCAACGCCAAGCATCCCTATCGACGCGGGAGCTCCAGGAGTCAGCGGCATTGCAACGCTGCCCCTCAGCGTTGCAACGCCACCCCGATAGCAGGCGCGCGCGCGAACGAAGAGGGCGTTGCAACGCTCGCATCAGCGATGCAACGCCGTGATGGCCGTCCACTAGCAGCAGACCGATTCAGGCGGTTCAGTTGGTTTTGGTCCGAATCGAGCGGTTCAAGCCCGGTTCAAGGAGTTTTGGACAGGTTTATGTAATAAAGTTAGAGTAATTTTATTATTTTGTACTTTAGGGGCCAATTTATTCCGGTTTTACAACTGTATTTCTTTATGAATGTCATATAGATTTTTCCCACCTTAGGATAAGCATGTTCATACATTTATTTGTATAATTGTTATATGAATATGGTTTAAATGCATGATTAATTTATTTTTCATGAGTAATGAATTATAATTGTTATAATTAGATTATATGGAAAATAAATTGCATGGAGCATGTAATTACTTAGTTTAAAATAAATGTTATTTTATTTAAGTAATTTAATTATTCAATTAGTTGAATATTTTATTTATAATTCCAAAATTGGTTTTATAATATAGTTTCTTTGTCATAGGTTAATTATTAAATTTATAAAAGTTATAAATTAAGGGGTTTTAGAAACCATAACCTATAACAAATAATTGCATGCAAACATAGGAACTTAGGTAAAAATTAAATTAGTTTTAAATTGTTTAAAATTAATTTAAACCTAAGTTTTAATTTCTAATAGGATTAGAAATTAGTCTTACATAGTATTTTAAATAGTTTAAAATATAGTAGAACATTAGAGCTTTGGTTATAAGGGAACTCTATTGGTGAAGTTTTGTCTAAGGTTGGGGGTACTTAAGTTGACGGTTAACAGAACACCTCCTACCTGAGAACTGATCCAGAGCTTGAGTTGAATTAACCTTAGTTCTATTTTATATCTAGGTACTTAAAATGTTTATTCACCTAGACATAAGGTTAAAAGACCTAGTTATAGTAGTTATAATAGGCATAGACTTAGATAGAATCTTTTAGCCGGGATCTAACTAAGTTAAACCTATACCCTAACCTTAGGAGTTTTAGTGGGAGAAAACGAGATGTTCCCATCAAGTTTATTCTCACGTCCTCAAGAGTTCACACCGTGAGTTCCATGATCAGCTATGTGGCGTCAATAGGGCGTCCCCCTACGGTATGTGTTTGCATGGTTCAATACCAAGGTGAATGAGGGAAGTATCCATAGTAAATGGGAGCAGGACGCGTGTCAATATATCCTACAGTCTCCTCTATTAGGTCGCACCGTGAGATTTCTATAGTCCGCCTGCTAGGTTGTCCTGGAACAGCCAAACCCTACGGAAGACCTGACTATAGGGATCGGAACGCCGGGAACTCCAAAAATGGATAAGGTCTCTTAGGTAATTTGCCAATAGTAGCCTGTTGGCTTGGACCTATTGGATTTGAAAATTGTAGGGTCACATTAACAAGATGAGTTAAGCTAGTTAATAAGTCCTTGACCAAACAAACGGTAGCTAAGGACCATTGGGACATGAGATGTTCTTGTAGTGAGAATTGGCTGAGAAAGTCTCAATTCAGGGGAGGAATGACTGACCGCTCGACGGAGGCTTTTATCTTAAACTCTTGAAGTATCGTTGCAAAATTAAAGGTTTAATTTAAACATTGGGTTTAGTTTAAACGCTAGGGTTCTTTAATAATTTTGCTAAATCTGATTGGTTTTATAATGGGTTAAAACTGCTTAACTAATTAGAACTATTTTGGATTTTAGCATGTCGTCCTCGATAATAACCTTACTAAAAAGCGATCGTTAAACTGGTGAAAATTTTACTACGTGGAAGTCCAACTTGAATACGATTCTTGTTCTTGACGACCTACGATTTGTACTGACAGAGGAATGTCCTCAGGTCCCTGCTCGAAACACTCCTCAATCTGTTAAAGAGATGTACGACCACTAGATCAAGGCCAATGACAAGGTCAAGGTCTACATTTTGGCTAGTGTTTCTGAAGTTCTAGCCAAAAAGCACGAGGGCATGGTCTCAGCTCGTGAGATCATGAGTTCGTTGCAGGATATGTTTGGACAACCGTCTGGACAACTTTGACACGAATCCCTGAAATACGTTTATAACTCCCGTATGAAGGAGCGTCATCGGTGAGAGAACACGTTCTCGATCTAATGGTCCACTTTAATGTGGCTGAGATGAATGGAGCGGTCATTGACGAGCAAAGTCAGGTCTCGTTGATCCTGGAATCTCTTCCGAATAGTTTCCTGCAATTCCTCAGCAATGCGGTGATGAACAAGATAGAGTATAACCTGACTACTCTTCTTAATGAACTACAGACTTTCCAGTCTCTTATGAAGAATAAGGGACAGGTTGATGGAGAGGCAAATCTGTTTGCCCATTCTAGAAGGTTCCATAAGGGTTCATCCTTTGGGACTAAGTCCTGTGGTTCATCTTCTTGGCTTAAGAAGACCCAAAAGAAGAAGATATGAGGGAAAGGTAAGGCACCTGCTGCTGATAAAGGCAAGGGAAAATCCAAGGTTGCAGACAAAGGAAAGTGTTTCCACTGCAACGTGGATGGGCAATGGAAGCGAAACTACACAAAATACCTTGTTGAGCTCAAAGAGAAGAAAGGTAAATTAGATTTACTTGTTCTTGAAACTTGTTTAGTAGAAAATGATGATTTTACCTGGATACTTGATTCAGGAGCCACTAATCACGTTTTCTCTTCGTTTCAGGAAACTAGTTCCTTCAAGGAGCTCGAAGAGGGTGAGATGACGCAAAAGGTCGGAACGGGAGACGTCGTCTCAGCTTGTGAAGTGGGAGATGCCAAGCTGTTTTTTAGAGATAGATTTTTATTTTTAGAAAATCTGTATATAGTTCCTAATATTAAGAGGAACTTAATTTCTATCTCTTGTTTAATTGAACTTGTCTACTGTATTATCTTTTCATTTAATGAAGCATTCATTTTAAAGAAAGGTGTCAGTATTTGTTGTGCTAAGTTAGAAAACGCCTTGTATGTACTTAAACCGAATCAAACTAAAGCAATTTTAAATCATGAGATGTTTAAAACTGTGAATACTCAAAGTAAAAGGCAAAGAATTTCTCCAAACGAAAATACCTATCTATGGCATCTTAGACTTGGTAATATTAATCTCAACCGGATTAAGAGACTCTCTAAGAATGGACTTCTAAACAAGTTAGAAGATGATTTTTTACCTCCTTACGAGTCTTGCTTGGAAGGTAAAATGACCAATCGACCTTTTACTAGAAAAGGTTACAGAGCAAGAGAGCCCTTAAAACTTGTACCTTCGGATCTTTGTGGTCCGCACTACTACAAAAACTATATTTCTTGACGTTTATAAAATGTCGAATTTTGCTTTACTTGACATTTTTCAAACCGTCAAGGAATCCACCGTCAAGAATAATATACAATACTTGACACTTATAAAGTGTTATGCATAGTCTTTTTTTACGCTTATAATCTGTCATTTTTAACATGAAACCTTGATGTTTTCTCTATGTCAAATATATTTTTATCCTGACGTTTTAAGAATGTCAAATATAAATTACTTGACAGTTTAAATGAGTCAAATATAATTTTATCTTGACGTTTCAAAAATGTCAATATGAATTAGATCTTGACACATTATACATGTCTTGTTAGTTTGTGTTTTTCTTTTCAATCTATTAAATATTCCCTATTATCTTGAATTTTCTGCACTATGTTCTAATAATTGGTTATATTGACAAATGCATAATTTCATCAACCAATATTCCACACTTTAACAAAATTCACATCTTTAACAATATCAAACTATTAAACTCATGAAGAATTCTAAAATTACAAGGACTTATCAAACCTCATGTCAACAATTCAAAAATTACAAGAATTATTGTAACGATCCTAAGCCATAAACTCAACTAACATTCAAGGAGGTTTACAAAACAGGAGAACTTTACATTGATTAGCCTAACACACTATAAAGAGTTTAAACATGAAACTTATTGACCACATTATGACCAAAACTTAGAAAACGTGACCATAATTCTGCAAGACCTTTGTCACCCGTCAAGTAGTTGAGTATTACCTGCAAAACACAACATTAAGCAACAAGGGTGAACATAAACATACTAAGTAAGCAATCTACCTTTAATAATTTAGAACTCTAAAACATGCAACGAGTGAATTTACTCAATCATGTCAACCCCTCTTAAAGCAAAACGATCTCGAATACTGGCTACCCATCTGTCTACTCCACTCACTCCCTCACATCCCGATTGTGAAGGAAAGTAATTCTCACGCTAATTCTAAGAAGCATGCTCAAAGGGAGGGAAAATGAGATCTAACCTAATGTCATAACGTCGACGAAGGAGGATTAAGACGATTAACATATTTACAACACTTACAGGGGTTCAAAAAAGATTAAAATGCACTTAGACTTACCAAAATGGCTCAAAGCCTCGCTAGTTGATGCTCGGATCAACTTCCTTTTGCTAAATCGACTTCCATGGCTTATGGTTAACCAAAATGAACATATTTCTGTTATGACCCATAGATGAAAGTATTAAAAACTACAATTAAAAGGTATTCGGGCAATAGAACCAATGTAGGATAATTTAATCTAGTTTGAATGAACTTAAAGGGACTAACCAATGTAGGACATATTCATCTAAAGATAGACTTCTCTTCTTCAAGCTAAGGATAGGCTCATTTAAGTGAATTTCACTCTCCTTTTTCATGAAAAATAGAAGAAGGCGTTTGAAGGAGATGACATACTCATGGAAAAAATACAAGGAAATTAAGTAAGATTGAGGGAAAAATCAACCTAGTTTGTTTGCCTTACTAGTCTGTCAACTGGGGTCAATATGCCCGTTTGAAATGTTCAATGTTTGGATGAATTTCTGATACATTTGCTGAGTTATTTAGATGGTCAGCTGGTGTAACATTGATTCTTAAGGTGTTGTTGATATGATTGTCTTCATGTGCATCATCAATTTATCAGATGCTGAAAAGAAAGAATAAAAATTTCAGTTTATTCATCATAATGAAGATTGCAATAAGCACCTACTTTTTTAATTAGCATCCCAAATCAAAGAAATGAAGAAATATTTCAAGGAAATACATGAAAATCCAATTAATCCAACACCAAACTTGCTTAACATCGTCATTTTAATTAATAGAGACACCATTCATGTTTCTTGTGGTATAACCGAAACGTATCCTCACTTAAGAGTCATGGCCACTAAACTAATTTAGAACTTCATGTTCCATCATATGCTATCCCTTCAGAACATCAAGCTCTTTAAAGAAAAACATATTATGAAAGATGAAAATTAATGGCATAAAATTTTAAGTTATGTATTGTGGTTATTACAATTTTCCCAAAAAATCATAGCCGAAAAAGAGCAAAATAGTTGGTTTACCTCTTCAACGATGAAGAAATAAGAGTGAGTTGCATCATAACTAAATCTGCAAATTACAAAGAGCTCATGATGAATAAACTGAAATAACAATGTTTAATAGAAAAAAAAGTAACCATATCAGTTATAGACACACCGACGTCTTTTCTAAGTTGCAGAAAAGGAATTCAAAAAAGATACTTCACAATTTTAAACCTGCAGATATGAAAAATGAATCAAAGTTGGACATTCAACTATATATTTTCGAATAAGAATTTGGTCACTATTCTACCTTATGGTTGGATGGTCAAGATCCTTGTTCTCCTTAATAACTTTCCAGATTTGTTGTGCCTTTTATGGCTAATATTTCAAAATTTTCTCAATTCTATGTTTGGGGATGAAGGAGAAAACAAAATAGATTACTTTCATATGGTATTAATGATCAATAGAGAGTTTCACAAGATCCATATACCTGTTTGTTGAATTGCTTTTCTTTTTCTTCATAACTAGATAAAGCAACAACTTTAACCTGATAATTCAATAGAAATAAATATAGATCACCAGAGGATTTTACTTCCCTCCTATAGAAAATCCATTTGACATAAAGAAAATGAGGGTTCACATTAAAATTTTTTTGCATATCCTTGTGGGCTTGTGGCTTAGGAATAGAATCTCTTATCTACAGTTAAAATAGAGGTGGAGAAATGCAAATGAGAATAAAATAAATAACACTTTCTGGGTACCGCAATGATTAAGAGGAAAGCACCAATAAGTTACCTTATATGTACATCCTCTCTAGGAACATGCTCTAATTTTTCGGTGATGTTTATACACAGAAAAAATGAACAACAATTATCATATAATATAAGAAAAAAGTTAAGATGTTGCATCAAAAGATTCTTCAACAATCGCTAAAAATACTACAAGCAATACTGAAACAAGTGAAAATATAAACTGAAAATGATGCCACTAGACAACACAATTAACACTAATTCGAACTCCATCAATAGCTCAATAGGTTAGTAAAAAGATTGATTAAAACAACTCAATTACAACTGCAAATTAGCATTCTCAATATAGCAGTAATTCAGACCAAAACTTACCATTTGTGGCCCATTCATACCAGCTAGAATGAATTCTTATGTTGAAAAGGAAACTAATCTCAAGCATAATTGAAACAACACAATATCTTACCTTGTATACATTCCTTTATAATTTCTTGTTACTGCTAACCCCTGCTTAAGGAAAGAAAATTTTATAGAAGCTTTCTTTCTCTAATTTTCTTTATTCTTTCAGTCTGCTTTATATGGTAGCAAGTTTTGTTTTTTAACTTTAAGAAAATAATAGAGATGAGATCCCTTTTATATGATCTTGACTTATTGCAGCCTTATTCATTAAAATTTTTCACTTATGACTTTCAAGTGGTGAGCTTTCTGTCAAACTCAAAGAGGTCAAATAAAACAGAGCTAAAGAACTTGCAAAAAAGATCTCCTAAATGGTGGTAAAGACAAAAGTTTGATTCGTTCCCTAGCACCATAAAATTAGATAAGATAGTCCTGCTTTAAACACGAAAACAAAAGAAAATTGGGGCACAAAGTGGAAAATTAGCTTCCTCAGAGGAGGAGAAGTCAACTAACTTGATATTTTCTCTTTGCAATAGGCTTCAATGGGCATTCTTGAAGACCACCAAACACGGCACCTTGTCCATCGCCAACAACCTATCGATCACGAGGAAAACAACTCCATTATTAAACAAACATGAAGTTCTGCACTGGGTTAGCTTTTCAGTAGAATTAAGATCTCATTCGACATAGAGGAGTCATAAAATCAACATACCAACAAACAAGGACCAGAAAATTCACTACTTTTGTGTATGAGTGTTCGAAGAGATATGCCATGTCTCAATGTATTGTCCTTCATTAGAAGGAAACTTAGTTAAGGTCATAATGCACCAAACTATCTTCATAGGTCAACAATCTATAACATTTCAAATAAATTACCTATATAGAAAGATCCATTGTCGATCAGTGTAAATGGGAAGCTAAAAAAACTCATAAACTCTAAATTGAGCAGATTGGTGTACCTGGAAATGGTGTTGTCGATCAGATTACGTGAGGTTAAAGAAGATTTCGAGATGTATAGAAGATTGCGTGAGGTTGAAGAAGATTCTTACCTTTCACGAGGATGAACTAGAGAAACCGCAAATCTGTGAGAAGTAGATGAAGAGAAACCGCTTGAGATGATGTTAATTGGTGTGAGGTTGAAGATGAAAAAGATGTGAGAAGAAGTAGAAAAAGAGAAATCGTAGAGAAGTCGAAAGGTTCTTACCTTTCATGAGGATGAAGTAGAGAAGATTTCGAAAGGTTCTTACCTTGCACGATGAACCAGAGAAATCGTGCTGTGAGAAGTAGAAGAAGAGAAATCGATGTTGGCGTGAGCTTGAAGACGCGAACGGATGTGGGAAGAAGAAGAAGAGAAAACGCAGGTCGACAAATCGATTGAAACGGCGCTAGGGTTTCTTTTTGTTTAGTTTAAAAAAATAATTAAAAAAACGTCACGAGCCCTGATAACTCACCATAAGTGAGTTATTTTACTAGAATTTTAGTGTTTAATCCACTTGAATTGCATTCAATTTAGTGATCCTCATGTTCTTTTATCCCTAAATTATGTGTGTTAGCTTTAAAATCTTGAATTTACGCATTAGGTGCAAAAGAATGAATTTTGATGTTTTTGTGTTTTAATTCAAGAAATTTTGGAAAATAAGCTAACAGTTAATTAAAGACCGAAATTTGAGATTTTTCTTAACTCCAAAAATCCTTGCATATTTAGTTTGATTTATAATTGACTTCATTAATTTATTTGGGATTTTTACGTGTCATGCGGAGATGTTTAAAAATTACAAAAGTCCTAAGGGCATTTTAGACATTTTACCCGAAGGGTAATATGGTCTTTTTACTCTTAAGGGTATTTTTGTAATTTGTGGAGTTAGAAACAACACCATCTTGCATAAGAAGGCTAGGGTTTACAAGTGTGGGGGAGAGAAGGAGTAGTCGCAAAAAAAAGGAAGAGACCGAGAGAGAACGGGCGATTGCTACAGCAAAGGTGTGCATTCGAGAGGAAAATCGTGAACGTTCCATTGCTGTAGCAATCGTACGAGTGAGGAAAAATTGAAGATTCGGTGTTATTCTTTGTAGCAAAACCGAGAGGCCATTGTTGTAACAAAATTGAGAGTGCAGTTCGATTTTCACAGATGTCATTTACGAAATTTGTGATTACCGGCGATTCAACCGTTGGATTGTCCTGAAATTTTGACAGCTTGTTCGAGACTCATAGAGCTTCGTTTTGAACGGTTGGATCGTGGTTTCAAGCTTTCCTGTGTCAGATATCGCAGTCACATTGGGCGACAACAGCAGTTCGGTTTTTCACAGACGATGCTCACAAAGTTGTCGTTTGCCGGAGTTTCAACCGTTGGATCGTGCTGAAATGTTTCCAGATTATTCAAGACTCATAGGGCTTTACGTTTAACGGTTGGATCGTCGTTCTGAGCTTCGGTGGATGAAATATCGCTGTCGCACAGAACCTGCAAAACTAAAATCTGCTACTATGGTCTGCTGTCTTTGGTGGTATCTTTTGCTTCGTGTCATTACCTCTCCTAATCTCTAATTGTTAATGTTGTTTTTCCGCTATTGGACACATATTTAAGACTATTTTTGTTCACTATTTTAGACCGAATTCGTGACTGTTTTTAGGCTAGAATTGTGACTGATTTATGATAAATTTGTGAACATCATTGGGTTGTTTTCTTGAATTCTTTGATGGATAAAAACATGCATCAATTAGAAGTTTGTGAGTTGATTTTTGTCATGAACTAAATTATCTTAGGCAAGGGTTAGGTTGTTTTAATGTAATTTTGGATTAAATTTATGGTTGATGCCATTAATTGAATTTATGAAATTTTATTAAATTTAACGGTGCATGAGAATTAAAATTGGCCTTTTAACTTCTCTATAATTCATAAACTTGGGAAAGCTAATGAATTAGAAAACTAAAATTTCATTCTAGGATTATTGAGTTGATTAGGGATAATTAACCCACCTAGAACCTAAAATCATGGGCATAATTTAGATCACAATTGGGAAATTGTAGGTTTTAAAACTTAGTGATTTTGGAAAGAATCATTTGAATGCATGTGTAGGTAAATTCAAGGCATCACTCAAAAATTTATTCAAATCGAACATTAGAACTCTAACCTAACCTGAGCCTATTTTTCATTACAAATCTCATCTCTTGTATCCGCCTTCTTGTTTGCATTCTCCTCTCCCACATTTAAATTCATTTATTTTCTTACACTTATCTTATCTTTCTTACTTATCAATTTATTTATTTACAACAATAATTTGCACACTCATGCATTGCACTAAAATAAGAAAAATTTGCTAGAACACTCATTCATTTAGGTCTAACTAGTCCTCGTGGGATCGATACTTTTAACTTATCACTTGCTCGCTCTCGACCGTGTATACTTGCACGTCGTAAAAAAGTGTCGGGGTTTTATTCTAATTTGCATTAGTTTAGGGCATCCGATATTTTCGCATCAAGTTTTTGGCGCGCGCGCTGTGCGGGACTAGTTTTGAATCTTATTTTGTTTGAGTTGATTTTAGCATTTTATCCTTATTTTTGTTGGGTGTGCCTTGTTGTCTTTATTTCGTGTTTTTTTAGTCTTGGTTAGTTTTTTTTTACAGTTGTGTTGGTGCATATTGTGTTTGTTGAGCGTGTTATAATTCATTCATTACTTTATTATGGCTTATGATAACTTTGGGTGGTCTTCTCAGTGCCCAATGAACAAACACAATATAGTTCTTTTCTTATGATCATCCTTTTGCTAATTTAGAGTCTTCTAGTGAGGGGTATGAATCTTATGGTTACCAAATGCCTAATTACTATCATACTAACCCTATGACTTATGAGAACCATATGTATGATAATAATCAGAGCAATTGGGCCTATGAACCATATCCTAGGGGTTTTGAGCCATATCCTTCCTATATTCAAGAAACCTGGTGAAGACGAATCTTCCCTTAAAATGTTGTTATTAGAATATATGAGAACCACAGAAGAGAGGAATAGGCAAATAGAAGAGATGAATAGTCAAATAGGGGAGTCAATTCAACGCTTAACGGATACACTTGTCTCCCTTAGAGAACAAATGTACTTAGACTCGTCTGAGGTTGAGCACCCTAGGGAAGAGAGTGAGGGAGGACCCACACCCTTACATAGTTCGGTGAGTCACTTGATCACTGACCCACTTATAGACCTTCAGGATCCCAGTCCTTCACATTTTTCAGAGTATGAGCATTTAGAGGATTGTGCTTTAGATGTAAAAGAACTAGAACCTTTTAGCACACACCACGATAGAGTTAGTGAAAGTGTGGAAGAAGTCGAGCTCGTTGAGTTAGGCGGGAGGTAGAATTTGAGGCTTTTGAGTCTATGTTAGTTCTATCTTCCGATTTTTCTCTTATTGGTGAGTGTTTTTCTTTCTATGCTCTTGAGTCAGTGTATTTTTGTGAGTCTATTTATTTTCCTGTTTTTTCTTCTTTTCTATTATCAAATAAAAAACTAAAAAATATTTACTTTGTTGTTTTTCCTTTTCTTTTATTATATAAAAAAATAAAAATATATCCTAAATCGGGCTCTCATGAGAAGCTAGTATTCTTGCTAGCTCTGATTTGTTTTGTAGATTCAAGAAAGGGAGGCCCAAGAAGTGGGAGAATTTTTACGTGCCTTGGCGAGCCCACGTATACTACGTCAAGCTAATGACGTTAAACAAGCGCTTCTTGGGAGGCAACCCAAAGTTTATTTCGTTTGTTTCGTTTTTATTTTCTATTTTTTTAATTTTTTTCTTTTGTTTCATTTTTAGTTATTTTTGTTTTTAAATAAATAACCCTTGCCTATCTTGCAGCTCCCTTAGGGTTTGTTGATATGCGCTGCAGTGGAGGTCTCCTCAATTCAGGGCAGTATCGTTCTCCCTTCCATCTATATTTATTGTCTTTAAGCATGCTTAAGTGAGTAGATTATACATTAAGGGCAATGTGTGCTTTAAAAATTAGGGAGGATGTGTTGTCTTGAATCGATTTTGGGCTTAATTGAAAATCTTTCTATTGATGAGAGGCTGTGTCTTTGCTAGAGTATATAGGTGTTGCATGCCTCTGTGTTTATAAAGTTATTTACTTGCTTTAGGACTTCAAAATGATCTATTTTGACTCTTTGGATTCCATGTTAGTTGTTGGTTTCATGGTCTTTGATATGCATGATGTAGGTAGTTGATTCATTATGTTTAAGCAAGTAAAAATAGAAAGATGGTTGTTGTTCCTTGTTGAAAAATTAAGTTTCTGCAAGTTTTTTTAATGGTAAAAAGTGTGTTGTCATTGGTAGAAACTTGATATGCATCTCCTTGAAAATAAAAAGTTAAGGTCAAATCTCAAGGTTAATAAAAATAAGAGTTGTTGCTTGTGTTTGAGGCAAGAGTATGTTATCTTATTTGGTGTTTCTCGAGGTCAAGCTTGTCATTAGGGTTCTCTAGTGCGCTTAAGGTTAGTGTCAATCAAAGTAGTTAGGATTCAACTCCTAAGCCAAAAAGTTCGAAAACTAGAAGCCATGACAAGTTAGGTAACCCATATATTTTTTAGAGCACTCCAAAATTAGTAAACTTCAAATTTGTGATCATTTCAAGTTTGGGGGAGTTACCCGACCTCCCTAACTCAATGAGGACATTGAGTACTCTAAGTTTGGGGGGAAAGGTAAATTCTTCGTGTTTATTTTTAAGGAAAAAAATAAAAAATAAAAAAGAAAGAAAAAGAGTATGCAAACCTTTCATTTTCCTAAAACTCCATTGGGCTAGATAAAATGTGTTACTTATTTTGTTACTTAGAGTCGATTCGAGCAACTTGGTGCTCGATGTCGAAGTGCAGGCACTAACCATGTTGGCCTCTTGAGCGAAGGTATCAAGCAAGAAGCCTATTCCCATTGCTTAGGTGCGCTGCGTTAACCACGTGTGCCATTCTAAGAACTACGGGAAGTCCCATTGCTTAGGTGTGCTGCGCTAAACACGTGTGCCATTCTAAGAACTACGGGAGAGTCAAAAAAATATATAAAAATAAAAAAAGTAAAAAAAGAATAAAAATCTTGCCCCTTAGTAGTGAGTTTTATGAAAATTGAGGGGAGTAATGCACATATCTATTTTAAAAAAAAGAATATATAAAAAAAAATAAAAATGAATGATCATTAAATTGTAGCCATGCGAGTTTTGGAGTCTGACTTATTTTTAACTATGGGTTGCTTGATTTAAATGATTAGGATTCTAGTGGTTGAGCTTGAGGATAGGTGTTGAATCCTGGTTGGTTTGCTCTTGGATATTGATGCATAAGTGTAGTTAGGAAACCCTAGGTGAGCCACTTAGAGAGCATTGAATGAATGGTGACTTGTAGCTTAGAGCATAAGTACTCAATCTTTTTTTTAATTAACCCAAATGATTTCAGTCTTTAAAGGTCTTTAAAGTCTTTAGGGAATAGAACTCATTGAGGACAATGAGTAGTTCAAGTTTGGGGGTTTGATAACTCACCATAAGTGAGTTATTTTACTAGAATTTTAGTGTTTAATCCACTTGAATTGCATTCAATTTAGTGATCCTCATGTTCTTTTATCCCTAAATTATGTGTGTTAGCTTTAAAATCTTGAATTTACGCATTAGGTGCAAAAAGAATGAATTTTGATGTTTTTGTGTTTTAATTCAAGAAATTTTGGAAAATAAGCTAACATTAATTAAAGACCAAAATTTGAGATTTTCTTAACTCCAAAAATCCTTGCATATTTAGTTTGATTTATAATTGACTTCATTAATTTATTTGGGATTTTTCTGTGTGCAGGAGATGTTTAAAAATTACAAAAGTCCCTAAGGGCATTTTAGACATTTTACCCGAAGGGTAATATGGTCTTTTTACTCTTAAGGGTATTTTTGTAATTTGTGGAGTTAGGGCAACACCATCTTGCATAAGAAGGCTAGGGTTTACAAGTGTGGGGGAGAGAAGGAGTAGTCGCAAAAAAAAGGAAGAGACCGAGAGAGAACGGGCGATTGCTACAGCAAAGGTGTGCATTCGAGAGGAAAATCGTGAACGTTCCATTGCTGTAGCAATCGTACGAGTGAGGAAAAATTGAAGATTCAGGGTGTTATTGCTGTAGCAAAACCGAGAGGCCATTGTTGTAACAAAATTGAGAGTGCAGTTCGATTTTCACAGATGTCATTTACGAAATTTGTGATTACCGGCGATTCAACCGTTGGATTGTCCTGAAATTTTGACAGCTTGTTCGAGACTCATAGAGCTTCGTTTTGAACGGTTGGATCGTGGTTTCAAGCTTTCCTGTGTCAGATATCGCAGTCACATTGGGCGACAACAGCAGTTCGGTTTTTCACAGACGATGCTCACAAAGTTGTCGTTTGCCGGAGTTTCAACCGTTGGATCGTGCTGAAATGTTTCCAGATTATTCAAGACTCATAGGGCTTTACTTTTAACGGTTGGATCGTCGTTCTGAGCTTCGGTGGATGAAATATCGCTGTCGCACAGAACCTGCAAAACTAAAATCTGCTACTATGGTCTGCTGTCTTTGGTGGTATCTTTTGCTTCGTGTCATTACCTCTCCTAATCTCTAATTGTTAATGTTGTTTTTCCGCTATTGGACACATATTTAAGACTATTTTTGTTCACTATTTTAGACCGAATTCGTGACTGTTTTTAGGCTAGAATTGTGACTGATTTATGATAAATTTGTGAACATCATTGGGTTGTTTTCTTGAATTCTTTGATGGATAAAAACATGCATCAATTAGAAGTTTGTGAGTTGATTTTTGTCATGAACTAAATTATCTTAGGCAAGGGTTAGGTTGTTTTAATGTAATTTTGGATTAAATTTATGGTTGATGCCATTAATTGAATTTATGAAATTTTATTAAATTTAACGGTGCATGAGAATTAAAATTGGCCTTTTTAACTTCTCTATAATTCATAAACTTGGGAAAGCTAATGAATTAGAAAACTAAAATTTCATTCTAGGATTATTGAGTTGATTAGGGATAATTAACCCACCTAGAACCTAAAATCATGGGCATAATTTAGATCACAATTGGGAAATTGTAGGTTTTAAAACTTAGTGATTTTGGAAAGAATCATTTGAATGCATGTGTAGGTAAATTCAAGGCATCACTCAAAATTTATTCAAATCGAACATTAGAACTCTAACCTAACCCGAGCCTATTTTTCATTACAAATCTCATCTCTTGTATCTGCCTTCTTGTTTGCATTCTCCTCTCCCCACATTTAAATTCATTTATTTTCTTCTGTCTTATCTTATCTTTCTTACTTATCAATTTATTTATTTACAACAATAATTTGCACACTCATGCATTGCACTAAAATAAGAAAAATTTGCTAGAACACTCATTCATTTAGGTCTAACTAGTCCTCGTGGGATCGATACTTTTAACTTATCACTTGCTGCTCTCGACCGTGTATACTTGCACGTCGTAAAAGTGTCGGGGTTTTATTCTAATTTGCATTAGTTTAGGGCATCCGATATTGTCGCATCAAGCCCCTTTTCCATTTTGTTTTACTTGACGTTTAAAAAACGTCAAGTAAAGTGTAAGCGAGAAAAAATCTGAAACCTTTGTCATCCTCCGTGTTTTTTAATTTTTCTTGACGTTTTTCTGCAAAAACTTTGTCTTACTTGACGTTTTTTCATAAAAACGTCAAGTATTTAAAACTTGCAAGTGTCAAGAAATATATAATTTGTAGTTGTGTCCGGTGAATGTTAAAGCTCGAGGAGGGACGAATATTTCATCTCTTTCATAGATGATTATTCGAGGTATGATTATCTATACCTAATGCATCACAAGTCTGAGGCTCTTGAAAATTTCAAAGAGTATAAGGCTAAAGTAGAGAATGCATTAGAGAAAACCATTAAAACACTTTCATCCGATCGAGGTGGAAAGTATATGGATTTGAGATTCCAGGACTATATGATAGAATATGGAATTAAATCTCAACTCTCAGCACCTAATACACCACAGCAAAATGGTGTGTCAAAAAGGAGAAATAGAACCTTGTTGGACATGGTTCGTTCTATGATGAACTATGCTCAATTGCCTGCCTCGTTTTTGGGATACGCAGAAGAGACTGCAGTTCAAAACTTGAACACTGTTCCATCAAAGAGTGTTTCAGAAACACCTTTTGAATTGTGGAAGGGGCGTAATCCTAGTTTACAACACTTCAGGATTTGGGGTTGTCCGGCACACGTGCTAGTGACAAACGCAAAGAAACTAGAACCTCGTTCAAGATTATGCCAATTTGTTGGCTATCCCAAAGAAACGAGAGGTGGTCTTTTCTACGACCCACAAGAAAACAAGATGATTGTATCGACAAACACCACGTTCTTGGAGGAAGATCACATGAGGAACCACAAATCGCGTAGTAAATTAGTGCTAAATGAAGCTACAGATGAACCAACAAAAGTTGTTGATCAAGCTGGACCTTTATCAAGAGTTGATGGAGGGGCTATCACCTCAAGTTAGTCTCGTCCTTCCCAATCGTTGGGAATGCCTCGACGCAGTGGGAGGGTTGTTTTTCAACTTGACCGTTACTTGGGTTTAGCTGAAACTCAAGTCGTCATACCTGATGACAGCGTAGAATATCTATTGTCTTATAAAGAGGCAATGAATGACGTAGACAAGGACCAATGGATCAAAGCCATGGACCTTGAAATTGAGTCAATGGACTTCAATTCAATATGGAAACTTGTAGACCAACCTGAAGGGGTTAGACCCATAGGGTGTAAATGAATCTATAAGAGAAAGATAGATGCAGCCGGAAAGGTACAGACCTTTAAGGCTAGACTTGAAGCAAAGGGTTTTACCCAAAGGGAAGGAGTTGTCTATGAAGAAACTTTTTCCCCTGTTACTAAGCTTAAGTCTATAAGGATACTCTTGTCCATAGTCGCGTTTTATGATTATGAAATCTGGAAAATGGATGTCAAGAAAGCCTTTTTGAATGGTAATCTTGATGAGAGCATCTATATGTCTCAACCCGAAGGGTTCATAACCCAAGGCCAGGAGCAAAAGTTTACAAGCTCAATCGATTCATTTATGGGTTGAAGCAAGCATCAAGATCTTGGAATATAAGATTTGATACTGCGATCAAGTCTTATCGCTTTGACCAAAACGTTGATGAGCCGTGTGTTTGCAAGAGGATCATCAACGACAAAGTAGCTTTATTAGTGCTTTATGTGGATGATATCCTACTCATTGGGAATGATGTAGGATACTTAACTGACATAAAGAATTAGCTGGCGACCCAATTCCAAATGAAAGATTTGGGAGAGACGCAATATGTTCTTGGGATTCAAATCTTCAGGAATCGCAAGAACAGAACGGTAACTCTGTCTCAAGCGTCTTATATCGACAAAATGTTGTCCCGATATTTGATGCAGAATTCCAAGAGGGGCTTATTACCCTTCAGGCATGGAGTTCATCGGTCTAATGAAAAGTGTCCTAAGACACCTCAAGAAGTTGAGGATATGAGACGTATTTCCTATGCCTCTGCAGTAGGTAGCTTAATGTATGCTATGATGATGCACGAGGCCGGACATTTGTTATGCAAAGGGGAATAGTCGATGCGTGCCACCCAATCCGGGTTAGACCATGGACAACGATTAAAAATATCCTCAAGTATCTTAGGAGAACGAGGGACTATATGCTTGTGTATGAGACTGAGGATTTGATCCTTACTAGATACACTGATTCTGATTTTCAGACTAATAAGGATTCTCAAAAATCTACATCGGGATCAGTTTTCACCCTTAACGGGGGAGTTATAGTATGGCGAAGCATCAAGCAAGGATGCATCGCTGACTCCACGATGGAGGCTGAGTATGTCGCTGCTTGTAAAACAGCTAAGGAGGTTGTTTGGCTAAGGAAATTTCTTACTGATTTGGAAGTCGTTCCAAATAGGAATTTCCCATCACCTTATACTGTGACAACAGTGGTGCAGTAGCAAACTCGAAGGAACCTCGCAGCCATAAGCGAGGCAAGCACATCGAGAGGAAGTATCACTTGATACGAGAAATAGTGAGACGAGGAGATGTGATATTCACGAAGATCGCTTCAGACCACAATATTGTTGATCCATTTACAAAGACTCTCACGACTAAATTGTTTGAGGGTCATCTGGAGAGTCTAGGCCTACAAGACATGTACATAGGCTAATCTAGGGCAAGTGGGAGATATGCAATAGGGTATATGGATGCCCTAGTTTATTGTATTTTTATCTCTGTAACCACTGTTTAGATTATGATGTACCCCACTAGAGTTTTAGTTCAAGTGGGAGTTTGTTGGGGTTTGTGCCCTAAAACTCGTAGTTTGTAATTATGTTCTAATTAATGTAATAAAGTATTATTATTTCAATAAAGAGTTATTGTTCGTTATCTACGAGTTTGCCTTTGTTTAAACCTTAAATCCAATAAACTAAACATCCATGGTTGTTAAATGAATGTTTAACTAAATGTAGCGTACATATAAAGGATCCCGGTTCGAGATACAACCTAAATGGTCTATAGTTAGGGGATAAGGTTTGGATACCTTACCCTGGTAAAACTATGGATGTGGCCCACTTTGTATATGATACAAACACTGTGATCCTAACGTGTTCGTGTAGATGACATGTGAGTGGGGATATTCTATGTAATGAGATTACATAAGACCAGACCACGAAATAGTAACCTCTAGCTATAACTCCGTTGACTGGTTAGGTTTCTATTTCACTAGGAGGACCTAGGCAACTTGATCTCAATCCTGAGCAAGTTACTAACTCTTGTTCGCGAGGGATTGTCCTTTGACTAGTATGGGTGAGAGTGGCAGATTCGCCGACTCAATATGCCTACCTTCTTGGGGACAAGACCGAGTGAGCGGCTAGGAACTTAACTTAGCAAGATGGAATTCACTCCTTCCCGCCTACTAGGGTAAGTAGAGGAATGTTCCCCTAAGTGGTGTCTCTAGGACTTGAACAAAGGCCCCGACCCTCTCATTGGCCCGAGAGGGACTCTGTTTGTTGGTAGGACCACAAACAAATTGTTCATTAGAGGAACATTGGTACTTAAGGCACAAGATGTAACCCAGGGGTAAAACGATAATTTGACCCAGCTGGTGTTACGAACATTCGTGAAGGATTGACTTGCTGTTATTGGTCAATATCCGTGGACACATAAATATATCTGCAGTGAGAAGAGTGCAGCCGCAGGACTTTAGTGGAGTGTTCTCGCAGTTAACGAATGTTGATTGGGAGGTTAATGAGATTAACCGAGCAATCTCGTATCGTTGGAGGTTCTGATCTGTAGGTCCATTAGGTCCACCTTCTAACCCGTAAAGGGTTCTTAGATCATTTGAATTTGAAATGTTCAAATTCATAAGGGAATAAACTTAAAGTATATTGATACGATATAATATATAGCTTTGGAACTATATATTATAAATTTAATGTGAATATGATTCTTATTAAATTTTAATAGAGAATCAAATATTTGAAAGAGTTCAAATGTTAAGTTCAAATGTGAATGTAATTCATATTTGAAAACTATAGGTTAAAATTTAATGTGCATAAGATGTGCATTAAAACTATTGGATAGAGCGACAATTGATTAAATATTAATCCAAATTAAATATATGATATTTAATTTGTTTTATTTAAATATGATTTAAATTAATAATTAAATATGATTTGATTATTAAATTAGAATGAGGGAACGTGTCATCCAGACACGTTCCCACTATCCCTCTCCTTTTCCCTATCGATAACTTAACAGGGAGAAAGGGGAGAGTTGATCAGTTAATCGATCTGTGACTTTGAGAATAGTTCTCTCTGCAAGAATCCTCTGTCTCTCACTCACTGAATTCCCAATCTACCAAATTGTTGGAGGTTTTCCACCAAAACCTAGATCTAAGGAGAAACTCGGAGAATAGAAGGTTCTCCAAGTGGTTGTGTTCCTTCTGGAAAATACAGAGGAGTTCCTGGGTTGCGGTACTGTTGAATTCTCTAGGAGCAAGGAGTTGTTATTCGAGGAAAAACTACAAAGGTAGTACCTTTTCTCCCTTTTAGTTTAACTGTTATTTTCAGCATGTTTGCATGTATATCTCCATGCCTAATTAGATTAGGATTATATGTTTGTTCTGCTTTTGTCAATGTACTGGCTTTTGCATTTCTAACAAAAAACAATCAAGCAATTACGATTCCAAACTCGTTTCCACTGCTCAAGGAGATCTGATCTCCATCAATATAACCATGTTAGACATGGTTCGATCTATGAGAGTTATGCTCACCTGCCTAGTTCGTTTTTGGGATATGCAGTAGAAACTGTTGTATATATTTTGAACATGGTTCCCTCTAAGAGTGTTTCAGCAACACCCTATGAGTTGTGGAAAGGGCGTAAAGGTAGTTTACGTCACTTCAGGATTTGGAGATGTCCGACACATGTCTTGGTGTCCAATCCAATGAAATTGGAACATTGTTCAAAATTATGCTTATTTGTAGGATACTCCAAACAAAAGAAAGGTGGTCTGTTTTATGATCCTCAAGAGGACAAGGTACTTGTTTTGACAAAGGCCACGTTCTTAGAAGAAGACCATATGAGAGATCATCAGCCTCGAAGCAGGATTATATTGAGCGAAATTTCCAGGGAAGCTACAGATAAATCTACAAAACTTGTTGATCAAGCTTGTCCTTCTAAAGAGTTGAGAATGCCTCGACGTAGTGGGAGGGATGTTAAACAACCCGACCGTTACATGGGTTTGATTGAAACCGAAGTCGTCATACTTGATGATGGCGTTGAGGATCCATTGACCTATAAACAAGCAATGAATGATATAAATAGGGACCAGTGGATTAAAGCCATAGACCTTGAAATGGAGTCAATGTACTTCAATTCAGTCTGGGAACTTGTAGATCAACCAGATGGTGAAAGTCCTATCGGTTGCAAGTGGATCTACAAGAGGAAACGATATCAAGCCAGAAAGGTGCAAACATTTAAGGCTCGACTTATGGAAAATGGTTATACTCAAAGGAAAGCGGTGGAATATGAAGAAACTTTCTCCCCTGTTGCCATGCTTAAGTCCATTAGAATACTCTTGTCCATTGCCACGTTTTATGACTATGAAATTTGGCAAATGGATGTCAAGACAACCTTTCTTAATGGCAATCTTGATGAGAGTATCTATATGGATCAACCAGAGGGGTTCATAGTTCAGGGTCAAGAGCAAAAGGTTTTCAAGCTTAAACGATCCATCTATGGATTGAAACAAACATCTAGATCATGGAATATAAGATTTGATACTGCGATCAAATCTTATGGCTTTGAACAGAATATTGACGAGCCTTGTGTTCACAAAAAGATAGTCAATACCACTATAGCTTTCTTAGTTCTATATGTAGACGATATCTTGCTCATTGGGAATCATGCAGGATTCAGACTAGCGTTAAGCAATGACTAGCGATCCAATTCTAAATAAAAGATTTGGGAGAGACTCAGTTTGTTCTTGGAATCCAAATTGTTCGGAATTGCAAGAACAAAATGCTAGCACTGTCTCAGACATATTATATTGACAAGATGTTGGTTAGATATAAGATGCAAAATTCCAAGAAGGGTTTTTTACCTTTCAGGAATGGAATTAATTTGTCTAAGGAATAGTGTCCTAAGACACCTCAAGAAGTTGAGGATATGAGACACATTCCCAATGCATCTGTTGTCGGTAGTTTGATGTATGCCATGTTATGTACTAGACCCGACATATGCTATGCAGTGGGAATAGTCAGCAGATATCAGTCTAATCAAGGATATGATCACTTGACAACCGTCAAGAACAACCTCAAGTATCTTAGGAGAACGAGAGACTATATGCTTGTGTATGGTGCAAAGGATTTGATCCTTGTAGGATACACTGACTCTGATTTTCAGACTGATGTAGATTCGAGGAAATCCACATCAGGATCAGTGTTCACTCTTAACGGAGGAGCTATAGTATTGAGGAGTATAAAACAAGGTTGTATTGCTGACTCCACCATCGAGGCTGAGTACGTCGCAGCTTGCGAAGCAGCGAAGGAGTCTGTATGGCTTAAGAAGTTCTTGACTGATTTCGAAGTTGTTCCAAATATGAATTTGCCTATCACCCTTTATTGTGATAATAGTGGTGAAGTGGAAAATTCTAAAGAACCTAGAAGCCATAAGGGCGGAAAGCACATAGAGCGCAAATATCATCTCATCAGGGAGATTGTGCAACGAGGAGACGTGATCGTCACGCAGATCGCTTCGGACAACATTGTTGATCCGTTTACAAAGCCCCTCACAGCTAAAGTGTTTGAGGGACACCTAGAGAGTCTAGGACTACGGGTTGTACACTAGGGCCATTTTTCTTTGCTCAACATGTTTTACCCCACTGACGTTTTAGTCCAAGTGGGAGTTTGTTGGGTTTTATGTCCAAAAACTTGTGGTTTTGTAAACTGAATGTATATTCTATTTCACAATAAAGTTGTTATTGAAATTTATTCAGTAAAGATGTTATTGAATAAAGTGAATTGTGTATTATGTAACCTTAATCCAATAAAGAACCCTTGTGCATTGTGTGACATGAAAGTGGATCAAGTTCAAGTTATAGCCAGAACCATCTATAGTATAAGGATAGGATTGGGTACCTTATTATTAGGACACTATGGACGCAACCCACTTTGTAGAGTACAAACGATGTGATCCTAAATTATTCATGTGGAGACATGCAAGTGGGGGCGTCCTATGCAATGAGTTTGCATAAGACTGGACCGCGAAATAGTCACTTAGACTTTATAACTCCGTTTACTGTCTTAACTGACTATATTCATACGATGACCTAGGTAACTCGATCTTAATCCTGAGCGTTCTATGAACTCTTGTTTATTCGGATTATCCTTAGATTTTCATAAGCCTCCCATTTCAGGAATAAGTCTGGGTAGATAGTTGGGAACATAATTCTGCAAGATGGAATTCACTCCTACCTGCTTTGGGGATTAGTAGAGAGGTTGTTCCCTTAAGTGCTGACTTCGAGTCTTAAATAAAAGGCCCACCCCTGTCATTGGCCCGAGAGGGATTCAGTTTGCTTGTTGGACCACAAACCAATTGTTCATTAGAGGATCAGTGGGACTTAAGGAACAAGAGGTAATTACAGGGGTAAGACAGTAATTTTGATCCAGCTACAATTACGAACGACCTATGAAAGATCGACTAACTAATCATGATTATATCGAGTGGACAGAAATATATCTACAGTGAGGAGAGTGCAACCACTGGGCTTTAGTGGAGTGTACCGGTGGTTAACGAATGTTGATTAGCTAGGCTAAAGAGTTTGGCCGGTTAATCTCGTATCTTTGGAGCTCATGATGTGTAGGTCCATTTGGTCCTCCTTACTAGCTCAGACTAAGCCTTGTAACTTTTTGAGAGAAAAGAATTTGAATTGTTCAAATTCGAGTTTGGAAGAAAGCGTTAATTATAGGTGATATATTTAACGAATCATAGCTTAATTATGAATTAAACTATGATTAAAAGGAGGTGGATATATTTAAATATTATTTAATTATGGGATCGATTTATAGCATGAATAAGGATTCATGTTCGAAAAATCGATCGGGATTGGGCAATTTATTTAATATAATATTTGATATTAAATTAAATTAAAAATTAATTAATTAAATTAAATTTTGAATTATTTAATGAATTATATTAATTTTAATTAAAAATCAATTTAATATTAATTTTTGAATTAAAATTAAATAAAAAATAATGGATTTTCACGGATTTTTCATGAAATCCAAGTTGTCAACTTGCCCATGATGATTCAACTCAAAATTGGCCAAAATTGGCCAGCTCCTTCTTAAATTGTCCTCATCACTGTTGAGATGTCACTCTAGAAAAGCTTAATGAAGCTTTATATAATGGTGATTTGAGGTATTTTGATTGGATTTTGCAGAAATTAAAAAAATTCTCGTTTTGTGTCCTTTGAGGTCTTTTCTTCCAAATTCTCTCAACCTAGGATCCCACAATCCGTTATAAGGCCTGAGGATAGTAGGGAAGACTCTAACGGTTGTCCACGAAGTGTTCATGTCGAAAACCATCCACCGGGTGAAGAGAATTTGATCTTCAAAGTTGAGTTTTCTATCCCTCTGTTTTTCCAGCTTTGAGCATGCATTTTATTTTACAAAATTGATCAACTTAGAGTGTTCAGGATCCAAAATTGCTTCCCTTTTCTAATCTAGACTCGTTCATAAAATTGATCAGAGATACACAGAAGAGGGTAGTTTGTAATTCGACGCAATTGCATTAGGCTAACCCAACAAAATTTCCTGGGAGTGGCAGTTTTTCTCTCTCTCCAAAAACACTTTGTTTAATTGCAGGAAATGATGGGATTGAATCCCGTAGCGGAAGCAATTTTAATCGCGTGTTCTTGTAAGATGTTACACAGATCTAATCAAAAGCATATAACGAAAGCGATTAAGCATGCCTATGTGATTTTGGACAACAAATATATTACCTTTGTAGATAGAACTAGGATGTGCCCCTCTTGATCCTCTCGTACTGACGATCTCAACGATCTCACATTCTCCACAAACTATGAAGTAGTTTTGATCCGCCCGCTAGATCTTCTCCGTTGTATCTCTATGAGAGAGATGGTGGTGGAGCCTCTTTTGTAGTTGGCAGGGTTTTTGAGGGAGACAAGTGTTTATCAATTGGTATCAGAGGCAACTCCAAAAGAGGTTCCACCACCTTCTCTCTCCTAGAGATACAACGGAGAAGATCTAGCAGGTGATCAAAACTACTTCGTAGTTTGTGGAGAACGTGAGATCGTTGAGATCGTCAGTACGTGAGGATCAAGAGGGGCACATCCTGCTTTCTATCTACAAAGGTAATATATTTGTTGTCCAAATTCACATAAGCATGCTTAATCGCTTTCATATGCTTTTTTTGATTAGATCTCATGTAACATCTTACAAGAACACGCGATCAAAATCGCTTCCGCTACGGGATTCAATCCCATCAGGAAATTGCAGGATCAAGCACGATGCATGCGAAAAGAGCTTTGCCTCTTGGAGCAAGATCCAGAGATAGCAAGGACTTTTCACTTCCGACGAAGACAACTGAGAAGAAAAAGAGTGCAGAACATGAACTCACAGATCAACGGTGAAGACGAACCTCTGCGAAATTCAAGAGTGGCACAGATGAATGAAGGACAACCATAAAATATGGATAACGGGCAGCATCAAGCTTCCATGGCTAATCCAATCTTCATTGCAGATGAAAGAAATAGAGCTATACAAGACTATGCAACAACCACTTTGCAGAATTTGAACACAGGAATCATGGAGCCTAACATTCAAGCAAATCACTTCGAACTTAAATCTCTGATGTTCCAAATGCTCAATACTATCGGCCAATTTGCAGGATTACCAAACGAGGACCCGCATAAGCACATCAAGACCTTCCTGCGCATCTGCAACTCATTCATAATCAATGGTATTTCGAAGGAAGCTTTGAGGCTAAAACTATTTCCATTTTCCATAAAGGGAAATGCAGAGGCTTGGTTGGACTCATTCCCTCTGGATTCAATAAGGGCATGGGATGAACTAGTGGAAAAGTTTCTGTTGAAGTATTTTCCACCCACAAAAATGCTCAAATTCGAGAGGAGATTATCACTTTTAAACAGGGCATCAGTGAAGAGCTAGACACGGCATGGGAGTGCTTTATGAGGCTGGTCAGGAAGTGTCCGCACCATGGATTGCTTGCTTGCCTCCTTATAGAACATTTATATAACGGACTTACACAAGCATCCAATACTTTAGTCAATGCTTCGAAAAATGGCTCACTACTGACTAAGACAGTGAATGAAGCACACGAGATCCTCGACGCCATGGTATCGAGCAGTAGTTAGTGCGGGGTAGACGATGTAAGTCATGTGCGAGGCAGTGCAGGCGTGCACGAGCTAGATGCAATTGCCAACCTTAGTGCCCAAATGGCAACCATGAATAACATGTTGAAGAACCTGGCGGTAGGAAACCAGGTGTCTGTAGCAATGGTGAGTTAGACATCAACACCCATGTGCCCATACTGCCAAGAATCCCTTGCATATGACAACCCGCACAACCCTGCATCAGTCTGCCATATTGGACAAAATAGAATGAATCCATACTCCAATACTTATAACCTAGGGTGGTGTCAACACCCAAACTTCTCTTGGGGAGGACAGAGTTCTAGAAGCACAAACCAACCTCAATACACCAAACAAGGAGGCCCGCCTGGATTTAATAACACTCCACAGTAGCAATATGCACCTAGTAATGGAAATCAAGGGCAGCAAGGTCAAATAGCAACAGGGACTTTGTTAGAAAATATGATGAAAAAGTTCATGATGAAAAATGAAGCCCTCATTCAAAGTCAAGCGGCATCCATTAGAAATTTGGAGGTACAAGTGGGACAAATAGAAAACGAGTTGAAAAGCAGGCCACAAAGTATGTTGCCAAGCAGCACAGAAACTCCACATCGAGAAGGAAAAAAATAATGCAAGGCAATTACCTTGAGAAGTGGTCGAGAATATGAAGCCAAGGAATTCCCAAGGACTGAGGAAGGAAATCAACCCACAAAAGAGAAGGAAATTAAAGGGGATGTAGAACCAGACTATCAAGCAGAAGTTGAGAGGCAACCGAGTACAGTTCACCCGTAGAAGAAGGAAAAACAAGGAAAACGGTGCAAAAGAATAAGTTGCCTCCTCCGTTTCCTCAAAGGTTGAAAAAACAGAACCAGGATGCACAGTTCAATAAGTTCCTGGACATCCTCAAGGAGCTTCATATCAACATTCCTTTGGTAGATGCTCTTGAGCAGATGCCCAATTACGTAAATTCTTGAAAGACATCCTAACAAAGAAGCGTAGACTGAGGGAATTTGAGACGGTTGCTTTGACAGAAAACTCCAATGCTCTACTCATCAGCAAGGTGCCACCAAAATTACAAGATCAGGGAAGCTTCACAATCCCTTGTATGATTGGGAACACTGACGTTGGAAGAGCATTATGCGATCTAGGGGCAAGCATAAATTTTATTCCTTTGTCAGTATTTCGCAGATTAGGAATTGGCCAGGCTCGCCCCACAACGGTCACACTGCAGCTCGCCAACAGGTCGATTACAAGACCTACAGGAAAAGTTGAAGATGTCTTAGTGAAGGTCGACAAGTTTGTATTCCCAACAGATTTCATAATTCTAGACTGTGAAGCAGATCGAGAAGTGTCGATCATCCTCGGACGACCTTTTCTTGTAACAGGTCACACTCTGATTGATGTGCGGTAGGGCGAGCTGACCATGAGGGTAAATGACCAGCAGATCACATTTAACATCTTTAAAGAACTCAAGTATCTTGGAGAATTGGAGGAGTGCTAAAAAATTGAGTTGATGGATGCAATTCAGATTGAAAATGCTCAAGATTAGGCAGAAGAAGAAGATAACATGGAAAGACAGTACGATGCACTGAAAGAACTTGAGGCAGCTACAAAGGTGGCATACATAGATCCCTTGAGAAATCTAGAAGATAAGGCAATATAGATCAAGCCTTCAATTGAAGATCCACCAGAGCTGGAACTCAAACCACTACCGCCCCACCTGAAATACATATTTCTGGGAGATAAGGATACCTTACCAGTGATTATTGCATTTAACCTTATTGACCAAGATGAGTGTTCTCTTTTGCAGGTCCTATCTCGCCACAAGAAGGCTATGGGATGGGCAATTACAGACTTCCGTGGGATCAGTCCAACTTTCTGCATGCATAAAATCAACTTGGAAGAAGGGGCAAAGAATTCAATTGAGGGACAATGAAGACTAAACCCCGTAATGAAGAAGGTGGTAAGAAAAGAAATCTTCAAATGGATGGATGCAGGAATAATCTATCCTATTGCAGATAGCACGTGGGTCAGCCCTGTCCAATGCGTACCTAAGAAAGGGGGAATGACGATAGTCAAGAATGAGGAGAACAAGCTCATCCTCACTCGAACAGTAACAGGTTGGAGAGTATGCATGGACTACAAGCGATTAAATAAGGCAATAAGGAAAGATCACTTCCTGCTACCCTTCATGGACCAGATGCTTGACCGCTTAGCAGGGAAGGAATATTATTGCTTCCTCGATGGATATTCAGGGTACAACCAGATTACCATCGACCCTCAAGATCAGGACAAGACAACTTTTACATGTCCCTATGGAACGTTTACTTTCCGGTGGATGCCATTTGGGTTATGTTATGCCCCTGCTATATTTCGAAGATGTATGATGGCGATCTTTTCATATATGATCGAGAGGATAGTGGAGATCTTTGTGGATGACTTTTTAGTGCATGGAGAGACCTATGAAGCATATCTACGGAATCTGGAACAGGTGTTGTGTAGATGCGAAGAGACTAACTTGGTGCTTAACTAGGAGAAATGCCACTTTATTGTCCAAGAAGGGATTGTACTAGGACAACGAATCTCAAAGAAAGGCATCAAAGTAGATAGAGCTAAGATAGAGCACATCTCTAAACTCCCAGCGCTCAAAACAGTCAAAGATGTAAGAAGTTTCCTCTGACACGCAGGATTTTATAGAAGATTTGTTCAAGGATTTTCACAGATAGCCAAGCCATTGTGCACCTTGTTAGAGAAAGACAAACCATTCCTGTTTGACGAAGATTGCCTGGAAGCATTCGAGAAACTTAAAGAAGTGTTGAGCACGGCTCTTGTCATGGTGGAACCCAATTGGGAGAAACCATTTGAGGTAATGTGTGATGCAAGTGACTTCGTGGTGGGAGCCATTCTGGCCCAAAGGCGAGAAAGAATGTTGCATCCAATTTATTATGCCAACAAAACACTCAATGAGTCACAGGTGAATTACACGACCATGGAGAAGGAACTACTGGCACTGGTGTTTGCCTTTGATAAATTCAGATCATATCTAATGGGTAGAAAGGTGGTGATCCACACAGATCATTCTGCACTAAAGTATCTCCTCACCAAAAAGGATGCAAAACCGAGATTGATCAGATGGATATTACTGCTGCAAGAGTTTGATTTAGAAATCCTAGACAGAAAATGAAGTGAGAATCAGGTGGCAAACCATTTGTCACGAATTCAAGGAGATGATCAGGAGGGTGAAATCAAAGATAGTTTTGAAGATGAACAAATTTTGAGTGTTGACATACACAAAGACCCATGGTATGCAGATTTTGCCAATTACTTGGCATGTGGAATCAACCCACCCGAAGCATCATCGCATCAATGGAAGAAGTTCTTCCATGACGTCAAGCATTATTTTTGGGATGAACCTTATCTTTATAAGATAGGGTTAGATCAGATCTGGAGGCGATGCATGGCAGAGCAAGAAATGAAGCAAATCTTGGATGCGTGTCACATGGCACCCTATGGAGGTCACTTCTAAAGAACAAAGACCGCAACAAGATTTTACAAAATGGATACTTCTGGCCCACCTTATTTAAAGATGCACAATAATTTGTAAAAAGATGCGACAGGTGTCAGCAGACAGCGAATGTGACAGCGCGCGATGAATTGCCAATGAAATATATGCTGGAAGTAGAGATTTTCGACGTGTGGGGAATCAATTTCATGTGTCTTTTCCCACAATCGTTTGAAAATTACTACATACTACTCGTCGTAAATGATGTATCCAAGTGGGTTGAGGAAATAGCCACAACAACAAATGACGCAAAGGTGGTCCAAAAATTCAAAAAACATTTTTTGCGTGTTATGGGACGCCAAAAGTGTTAATCAATGACGAAGGATCACACTTAATCAACAGAGTTGTGGAAAAGGTTTTGGCTAAGTATAATGTTAATCATTGAGTAGCTACAAACTATCACCCACAGACGAATGCCTAGACAGAATTATCAAATCGAGAGACTAAGGTCATTCTAGAAAAAACGGTTGATCCAGCAAAGAAGGACTGGTCTGCAAGGCTAGATGAAGCATTATGGGCTCATAAGACTGCATACAAGGCTCCTCTGGGAATGTCACCATGCAAAATAGTATTTGGGAAAGCCTTCCATTTACCGCTAGAATTAGAGCACAAGGCATTTTGGGCAATCAAAAAGCTAAACATGGACATGGAGCAAGCAAGAATAGTGAAGAAGCTGCAGATCAATGAGTTGGAGGAACTCAAACATACATCCTACGAGAATGCAAAATCTACAAGGAAAGGATTAAGAAATGGCATGATTTGAGGATTCAAAGAAAAGAGCTAGAAGAAAGACAATTGGTACTTTTGTTTAACTCCAGATTGAAATTATTTCCAGGGAAGTTGAAATCTAGGTGGTCAGGACCATTCAAGATTGAAAGGTTATACTCACATGGGGTCATCGACCTAATTGATGATAAGGGTAACACGTTTAAGGTGAATGGGCAACGCGTAAAACCATACTAGAATGACCAGATGGAGAAGCGAAAGACCACGATTACCCTCACGGAAGCCAAGTAAGTAAAAAAAAAAAGTGTGATACATTATGCAAGCTGCCTGAATGTACTAAATAGTTAAATGAGTGTGCAGGTTGAAGAAGTGAAGCTGAAATAATGAACAACACAAAGGCAAGATCAAGGCAATTGCATTGATTTTCCTTCCAAGAGTGGCGCAGGAAAGATCGCGCAATTGCAGTGATCTGACCGGTCGAGATGCACAAAGGCAATGCAACGCAATTGCCTCACACATTTGCGTAAGTTGCGCAAGGACCAGGAACGAGGGAAAGCTGTTGCGAGCATATGAGATGGACACTTGCAAAGGCAAATGGAGGCAATTGCATCGTGAAAAAAAAAT